>JAREYC010000003.1:115025000-116382500 GCA_030015325.1 Cryptoblepharus egeriae
TCTCTCTCTCTCTCTCTCTCTCTCTCTCTCTCACACACACACACACACACACACACACCAAAATCAGCATGTTATAGGCAAATAAACATGAAGGAAGCACAATTTTAGCCACTGAAACAACAGACAGCGGTTGAAAGAGCGGAACATGCATTGAATGAATGAATTCTAGGTATAACTGAAACGTGTTGAAAGAACAAACAGTCAGAAAATGAATCATCCGAAAGTGGGAGATATCTGTACAGGAAAAGGTGTTTGAAAATGGTGTATAGATTGATATTTGATATCCATGACCCCCTGAAGATACAGAAATCATAGTATTAAGGTGTTATGATCCAAGGGAGGGACCCTCATAGGATCTCCCAAAATGATCAGAACTGTTTACTCCATGCACCATTGTCATATCTAGGGGGTGCAGTTGCACCAGGCAACAAGCTTTAGTGGGGCAAAATTGTGACTATGACACTAATGGCTAAAATTGTGAAAAATAGGGTATGTATGAATGTTGATACCATCATGTTATATTTCATTGGAAAGGTATTTTGTTTGAATGCAGAATGCAATGAGATAAGCTGCATTGGAATATCTAAAAGTATTGGCATCCATCCAGTCTTGAAAAACTATGGTATTGTGCTCGACACTGTATGTGAAGCACCAAGGCCTGGGTAGATTGATATGGAGGATAGGCTGTTACCCAAGCAGCAAATCCCCCCTCTCCACGCCACTGATATAGTCCAATGGAATGGCAGAGCTGATAAAATAGGTTCCAGCTGTGTCACAGAGCTAGGCTAAGGATAGGAGCTCACCCTGTCTTGTGGGGACTTGGGTCTCAAATCCTGGCTTTCTGGTTAACAGGCAGAGTGTCTTAACCACTTGCAACACCCACGAATGTTATAGCCAACTGACCAGAAAATGAACATACAAAAACCTATGGAACAAAAAGTGGATTTTCTTAACTCAAACTTTCCCATGATACTGATTGCTCTGAGAGGCAATGAGATGTTATTCTGATACTGTTTTGAATTAATAAGGTGTTAATATGAATCAGCTCTCCTTTCCATATACATATATCATAATACAGTTACCCAAGCTAACTGGGTATAACATGCACTTACTGTATATTGGGTATAGGTTACTGTATACTAACTGTAAGCTAACTGGGTATACTACAGGTTGTAATTCTGCTGTTCTTGAGGCTTCCTGTCCTGTGGATGATGTTGGCACCTTCCCTATTTGGCTGCCCTTCCCTTTTATGTGACAGCTATCATTTCCCCTGTGGTTTGGGTCTTTTTCACACTCTGGCTTGATTGTTAAGAGTACAGTTTATCATACTATATCCCATTTTATCAGAGTTAAATTGTGAAAGAGGTCCCCAGACAAAATAGGAAGAAGGGCCAAGCTTAAGAGCACTGCTGGAGGAGAAGGGGCAGAGCTACAGGACCACCCCCATCTGCAAGGAAGTTGTCCCCCTTTTGTATCCTAATTCCAACTAAGGTCACAATCCTAACCAACCTTCCAGTAATGGGAATCCAACATTTCAACCTCAGCTCCTGGACATATCTGTACTCAGTCCTTCTTCCTAAGGAGGCTTCAAGCCTGGGCCTACTGGTTCTTTCCCCTAATCCCCTTAAGAAAATAAGAAGAGTCTCCACTGGATCAGAACAAAAGCCCATCTAGTCCAGCTTCTTGTATCTCACAGTGGCCCACCACATGCCTCAAGAGGGACACAAGACACCTGAATCCAGTTGCCCTGGAGCATCTGGCATTCTGAGGTTGCCTACATATTTTACATATTATCTATCATGTATCATATTATCATATTATCTATCTATCTATCTATCTATCTATCTATCTATCTATCTATCTATCTATCTATCTATCTATCTATCTATCTATCTGTACTCTCACACACACACCCATCATGGCTTGTAACCTGTGTTAGAGAGCATTTCTCCTGATGGTGATGGTATTATCTGTGATGGTATTTTCCTAGACTAGGAATTTGTCCAACCCCTTCTTAAAGTCTAGATGCATTGAGTCTAGATGCCATCACCACATCCTGTGGCAAGGAGTTCCACAAACCAATCCATGCTGGATAAAAGAAAAATACTCTTTTCTCTGTCCTAACCTTCCCAAACTATTATTTTTCTTTCTCCATGCCTTATGTTCTTCTCCCCCATAAAAAAAAATCAAACCATTGATTTTTATCAGAATTTTTTACTGATCTTTCTTTACTTGCTTTGGAAGCACATGCATAGGTGAAAATTTCCCCCAAAAAACCATGAAAGGGGAGTTAATTAAGAGCATAATCCTAATGTCTACTCAAAAATAATGAGTATTGTGTGCAATGGGTCTTATTCCCAGGAAAGTGTCTTTAGATTGCAGCCTTTGCCCAAAATTTTTACTAGATTTGATTAAAATTTTATTTTTACTAGATTTGATTAAAATTTTCTTTTTACTAGATTTTGTTAAAAAGTATTTTTAATTTAAAAAAATTTAATCAAAATAACTCTTGTTTGTTTTCACTGAGGGTGGGCACAATGAAAAGCATGTTACAACAAATACACACCAGAGAGTGGGTTGGGAGTGTAGGTGGGACTGGCCACTTTAATGGTCTTTTACATTGACAAGTGAACAATGATTTTCTTATTGGTATCTGTCAAAGGTCCAAGAAAATCCTCCCTTGATAAGGCCCAACGCTGCCAATTAAAAGGCGAGGGCTCTGCAGCCAATAATGATCCCTCTTCCCCCCCCCCAAAAAAAAAAAGAAAAAGAAAAAAGGAAACTCTGCAGATTGCAAATCACTGACAAAGAGCTGCTCTGTATTGATGAGCTCCAGAACAGGAGGCTCTGCGTGTCCCCGACAGGTAAGGCTGGTAATGAGGGGGGGCTCTTCCCTCCAGCCCCCCCTGGAGCCCCCCAGCCCCCTCTCCTCCCACCCCCTTGCAGTGTGTTAGACACCTTCCCCCAGATCGGGTACAAGAAGTCCACTAATTTGATGTCAGACTCAGGCACGCTTCTCATCAATAGGGACTGATTGCTGCTGCTGTTGCTGCTACTGTGGAGCCCCCTCCACTCCACAAGAGGCCAGGCAACAAGGCAGCCTCTCCCTCCTCCTCTTCCTGCCCTACAAGGATGACCATGTGTCCTCTTTTCCCAGGATATGTCCTCTTTTTTAGTCATCACTAAAAAACTCTTTTTTAGTCATCACTTTTTTAATCATCTTTTTTAGTCATCACATCCTCCCCCACAAGGATGATCATGTGTCCTCTTTTCCCAAGACATGTTCTCTTTTTAGTCATCATTGTCCTCCTTTTCCTTGTGAGCAAGCATCATGGAGTCTTCTTGTCATAAATTATTTGTATGAATGTCCAAATGTCCAATATGTATGAATGTCCAAATACCATGGTGATCATGGAGAGGACACTCTTTTCCCAGGACATGTCCTCTTTTTTCATCCTTGTGTTCTTGACAACAAATCTTCATTGTCCTCCTTTTCCTTGTGAGCAGGCAGGATGGAGCCGTCTTGTCCTAAATTTTGACTGCAATCCTAAAGCCACTTTCCTGGGAGTAAGACCCATTAAACACAATGGTTTAATGGTTAGGAAATGGTTAAGATTATGCTTTAAGACTCATTGAACACAATGGGGCTTACTTTTGAGTAGGCATGGTTGGGATTGTGCTCTATATGTAATATTGTCCAAATACCATGGTTATCTTATGTCCCTTTTCCCAGGGACATTTGTCACTTTTTCCTCTTTTTTAGCCTTGTGTCCTGGACAAAATCTTCCTTGTCCTCGTTTTCTTGTGAGCAGGCAGCACGATGTCATATATGTAATACTTTTTAATGTAATGATAAGTAATATAGAGTTTAAATTAACCACATGAAAAGAATATAATTTTGGCATGTCCTACGTTTTTCTTGGACGTCCTACATTTTGAGAGCCCTTGTTCTTTTTTGCAGTTATGATATGTGGTCACCCTGAACTGGGGGAATTAATCTGGAGTAAATCTCTGCCCTGATCCTGGGGGGTGGGGGGGTGGGGATGAGAATCCCCACCCCTGAAAAAGGAACTCAGCCTAACTGGTAGGAGGACAGGGTGAGATCAGGTGCACTTAATCCGCATTAACTGATTCGGATTAGTTGAGGAACTAGGACGATCCTGGGACTCCTCTAACGTTTTAAACCAGCGATCTGGAGTTTAATCCGCTTCTATTAATCCGCTTTCTTTTTTTTTTCTTTTTTTCTAGTTTTCTTTTTTTCTTCCTTCCTCCCTCTCTCTTGGGTAGTGTACTCTGCCTCTTTATCTCTGTATCATCATCCTCACTGATTCTGGATGGCTAACCAGAGATCAGTTCTGGGTAGGCTAAACTAATTAGCCTACAATCCTAAACACACTTTCCTGGGAGTTAGACCCGTTGAACACAATGGGGCTTACTTTTGAGTAGTACATAGTTACAAAGGCTGCAGTCTTATTCTCATTTTCCTTGGAGTAAGCCCCATTGTTCTTACTTCTGAGTAAGCATGCATAGGATTGTGCCCTAAATTAACCACATGAAAACAATATAGATGTTTTTAAAAACTTTTTTTAGCTGTCATATCCTACATTTTTCATGGGTGTCCTATATTTGGGGGGGGCCTTGTCCTCTTTTGTGGTTATGACATATTGTGTTCAATAGGTCTTACTCCCAGGAAAGTGTCTTTAGGATTGCAGCTTGAGTGTACCCAGGACTGCAACCAAAGTCTGCCTGAGCCTCTCCTAACATGAGCACCTCTTGCTCAAAGGACACCGGTCCAAACCCCTACGCGACTTACACCCAGCTGCGTTGTCGCCCAACCTTCTTCACAGAGAGTATTGTATAGATTTTAGGAGCGTGGAGTCATTGTTATATCGTACCAGAAAGAAAGAAAGAAAGAAAGAAAGAAAGAAAGAAAGAAAGAAAGAAAGAAAGAAAGAGACCTTCATGGAACAAAAACAGACTCCAAAAAAATTAATAACTATCAAAAAACTGACTAAAAAAATCATGATTCACCGAAAACTGACCAAAAAGATACTCAAAAATTGACTTTTAATGGTGAACAAGATAAAACAGATGAATGGTAAAAAAACTGATTTTGAAGATCAAAAAGATAATAAAAATTGATTAAGTAGGAAAAATTGAGTCTTAATGATAAAAAATAATAATAAATTGATTAATGATCCAAAATCAATAATTATTACATTATTATTAAAATCATTATTCCCCCTTTTTCGTTCTAGGACTCTCTCTCTCTCTCTCTCTCTCTCTCTCTCTCTCTCTCTCTCTCTCTCTCTCTCTCACGATCCCTGCCCTGCTTCTCCTTTTACTGACAGCTCCCAACTCCAAAGGGTTGAGAAGGCTTCTCAAGGACCCTGTTCCTCTCCCACTTCATCACCTTGCTAACCAAGGTAGTTCCCTGCAGCCTCTACTCTAGAGTGTCATCAGGCAGGGCCACCGCCTCCCTTAACCCTGGGCTCTACTCCTCCACCACTACTCTCTTCCACCCCCACTCCTCTGGCTGGCTCTCCTCCACCCTCACCACCCCCTTATTTATTTGTTTTTTATTTTATTTTATTTTTTTCCTCTTTCATTTCAAAAGGGCAAAAGTCTTGGTGGTGAGCATTTTGCCCCGCAGTCCCTTGCCAGGGGCGATGCTAGCCTCAGCTGCAGCATCAAAGCCATGGCACTAACGCCTCCTGACTGCACTTAGCTTTGTTTCCCTGAGATGGTCAGATCAGATCAAGGGGGGCGCCTGTGACATTACAGCCGTAACTTTAAGCATTTTGTTGCTATCTGTAGTAAAGGGGGGTTGCAGGAAAGGGGGACACCCAGAGAGGCAAGACAGATCTTTTTTGGCAGGCCTTTGCACACTGATGTCAGATAATGGCCTATTATTGTTCTCCTTGATATGGCCAGTTTTGGAGGAAAAGAAAGATGCTCTCCTCCTCCTCTTCCTCCTCCTCTTCTTCATCCTCCTTCACCATCATCCATCCACCCTTAGTTCCTCCTCTCTTTCTCTTCCTCTTCATCTTCCTCCTTCTCCTCCTCTTCTTCATCCTCCTCTTCCATCATCCATCCACCCCTTGTGCCCCCTCTTTCTCTCCTCCTCCTCTTTATCTTCCTCCTCCTCCTCTTACTCATCCTCCTCTTCCATTATCCATCCAACCCTAGTGCCCCCTCTCTCTTTCTCTCGTCCTCCTTTTCCTCCTTCTCCTCCTCCTCTTCATCCTCCTCTTCCCTCATCCATCCACCCCTAGTGCCCCCTCTCTTTTTCTCCTCCTCCTCTTCATCTTCCTCCTCCTCTTTATTTTCCTCCTTCTTCTCTTCCTCTTCTTCATCCTCCTCTTCCCTCATCCACCCACACCTAGTGCCCCCTCTCTCTTTCTCTCCTCCTCCTCTTCATCTTCCTCCTCCTCTTCCTCCTCCTTCATCATCCATCCAACCCTAGTGTCCCCCTTCTCTCTCCTCCTCCTCCTCCTCCTCTTCATCTTCCTCCTCCTCCTCCATCATCCATCCACCCCTCGTTCCTCCTCTCTTTCTCTTCCTCTTCATCTTCCTCCTCCTTTTCCATCATCCATCCACCCTAGCGCCCCCCTCTTCCTCTCCTCCTCCTCTTCCTCCCCCTGCATTTGAATTTCCAGATAATAGGCTTTGACTCCTGGCTGCACGTTTATGGGTCTTTTCATGTTATCAACTTAGCTCATCGCGTGGAACTAAAGAACACAGACTGTAAGTGACAGGCCAGCCAGTCAGCAAGCCAGGGCTGTCAGGATCCCTCATCCACTAATGATTTCCCTTTAGTCTATTTTCTGTCTCATTGGCCGTTTCCTTCAAAAACAAAATTGCTCATTTAAATTCTCCTGCCTGGGGCCTTTTGGTCTTCAAATATTGTTGGAAAGTGAAAGGATTAGGCAAAATATGCTTTTTTAAAATGTTAATATATTTTCTGGTTCACTTTCTCCTCTGAGGCCAATTAGGAAATTTCTGCTGGCTGCATTAATGTCAAGCTGACAACCTCGGCTATAATTACACTGTGCTTGAAACCTAACTTTCACTTGTGCGTGGGGGGGAGGAGGAGGAGAGGAGGAGGAGGAGGAGGAGGGAGATGGCTGCGCCTGGCAGTGACATTGAATTCACTCTGCCAGCTTTTGATCATTTAATCATCGCTCGCTTTCTTCCCTCTTTGCAAGGCTTCCCCTCTTGCAAAACGCCCTGTTGTCTTGCAGGAGGCGCGCGTGCAGCGTGCAAGGCTCATTAGTAGTGCCATTGTCTCCCACATTTACAACCGGGTGGATCCTGGGAGTACAGCACAGGCGACCAGATGTAAGTTGTTTACCTACTCGCGCTCCACGCGCAACCTTCTTCTTGTTTGACTTAAAAAATGCAGCCTCGCTTTCAACAGCAAGGAGGGGGTCGCCTGGCTTTACTCTCTCTCTCTCTCTCTCTCTCTCTCTCCCTCCACCCCCTTTGGGTTGCTTTCCCAAGGCAAAACACACAGGCACGCTCATATTGGGGGGAGGAGAGGGACATCCAGGGTGACCAAATGCCATAAACGCAAAGGAGCTCAAGGGCCCCCCCCCCAATATAGGACATCCAAGAAAAATGTAGGACGTGACAAAATTAAAGCTAGAAGCACATACACATTCAGAGAGAGAGAGAGAGAGAGAGAGAGATGTAAAAAAAGAAACGTTGGTCAAAAGATGTCAAGAACCCCCAAAATATATGATACCTAAGAAAATTATAGAACATGACAGAGGGCACAATCCTAAACATGTCTACTCAAAAGTAAGCCCCTTTGTGTTCAAGGAAAGTGTCTTTAGAATTGCAGTCAAAATCTAGGAACACACGCACACATATATTTGTATAATATATACTCGTATATAAACACATATACTCATGTGTTTACATACACTCAAATGCAATAAACTCACATACTCATATTTGTGTGTGTTTATATATATACAGACACACAATTTTTTTCGAAAAGAAACCTAGGTCAAAAGATGTCAATGGACCTCCAAATATAGGACATCTAAGAAGTGTGTGTGCACACAAACTCACAGTAAGCACACAGTTTCTAGCTGTTATTTTGTCATGTTAAACAATTTTCTTTGATGTTCTATATTTTGGAGGGCTCTTGACCTCTTGACCTCTTTGTTTTTTAAGACAAACAAGAACATTTCAAGTCAAACCTTCCTTAAGTCAAAGAACAACTTTCATGTGGTTCATTTAAACACTAAATTACTTATTTTTTAATTTAAAACTATAGTATTATAATTTATTACATAAAATTTATTAATGACAAAAAGGCTACATGCTGCCTGCACACAAGGAAAAGAAGGACAGTCAAGATTTTTATCTTCCAGGACACAAGGCTAAAAAAGAGGTCATTTCCTGGAAAAAGAGAACACATGGCCGAACAGTGAACATATGTAACAGATGTTACCAGTGCAGAGATTACAGGTTACAGTCTTCCAGGGAGATCAAGGTCTGCAAGCCAGGAAACTCTCCAAAGTTTTCTCTGTCTTTCCACCCCTCACAAAGAGGGCAGGCAATTAATTGTGGTTAATGAGTTAATTTATTTCTGGCCAGCAAAATGGCTTAGAGTAGTGGTTCCCAAACTTTTTAGCAACCTGGACCCCCTTTTAAAATGACATTCCACCGGGGCCCACCACGATTTACTTATTTTAAAAAGGAACTCTAGAAAGAAATAATATTTTATTATTCATTTATATTTATAAGTAATAATAACCAGAAAAGACCCTCAAACATTTTTGCTCCCTGAAGTTACATGTGCTTGCAAACTGCAGGAGCTGAGCTCTTACAGTGATAGTATCTGATTCTCCTTTAGGCAATTAGTTATTTGACCCTCCCATTACTCTATGGAGACCCACCAAAAATCAGCTGACCACCCACTAGTGGGTCGCTATCTATCAGCTTGGGAACTATGGTATTAGACAATTGGGACATCAAGCAGACTAGGAATTTCCAAAGGAAACAAGGAATTGTTTGGTCCAGCAGGTGTTTCATTGGAGCAAGGGGGCTCTAAGGCTGCAATCCTAGACACTTTCCTGGGAGTAAGACCCATTGGACACCATGGGGCTTACTTTTGAGTAGACATGGTTAGGATTGTGTTCCTAACCTATGGCTGTAATCCTAACGACACTTTACGAGGAGTAAGTACAATTGAACCCAATGGGACTTACTTCTGAGTAAGCATGTTTAGGATTGCACTGTAAGCCTGTGATTCCTTTCTCCAGTAGACAAGGAGGTTCCGCCTCTTGCTCCTGCTACTTCTTAACTCTTTTTAGGTTTGCTTAGGAGAAGTGGGAGGGTTGTGTAGCACAGAGACAACTAAACTAGCACCAGATTCTCTTCTTGCCTTGTCTGATCTCAAATAAATACCAGGCTACGCTTTTCTAATCGAGCCCACACATCTTAGACTGGAGTCCCCCCTTCCCATATGCTTGCATCGACTTTACTCCTTCTGTAATACACGTTGGGTGGGAGTAGTACCTACTTCTGGGTTATGTAAGAGAGGCAATTGACTGTGATCTGGCTTGATTTGGGAAGCCGGAAAGTCGCTCTTAACAACTGAACAGAACACTTGTTATTTCCGACTTGTTGCAGGAAAAATGGAAACTTTTAGTAAACCCCAAGTACTAACTTTAAAATGACTCTTGGGTGGATTCCAAACTACTTGCTACAAGGCACGTCCTAATAGCCGGTGCGACTCTCCTGTCTTCTCCTCTCCACCCCACCCCACCCCACCCACCCCACCCCACCCCACCCCAAAAGTTGGCTCTGTATCCATATTTTACAATCTGAAGTAGAGCTCTAAGTGCCTGATAGCTCAGTCCTAGAATATCAATTCAGAAGTTCCACTGTAGTCAATGGAGTTTACTCCCAGGAAAGTGTGCATAGGATTGCAGCCTGAGAGGCCAGTCCTATGCATGTCTACTCAAAATTAAGTCCCATTATAGTCAATGGAGCTTATTCCCAGGAAAGTGTGCATAGGATTGTAGCCTCAGAGACCAGTCCTAGGCATGTCTACTCAGAAGTAAGTCCCACTATAGTCAATGGAGATACTCCTAGGATTATAGCCCATGTATGGAGAGGTATCCCTGGAGTTGGGATGTTGGATTCTGTGTGTGTGTGTGTGTGTGTGAGTATGTCTGTCTGTGTGTGTGTCCTCGACCCCCAGCCGTCTCTTCTCTGCCTCCTGGTGCTGGGCCAGCGTCCTTAACAGCAGCTGACAGCGCTTAAGAACGCTCTGCCGTCCGCTCAACCAGGAGGAGGAGGAGGAGGAGGAAGAGGAGGAGGAGGAGGAAGAGGAGGAGGAGGATCTCTCTCTCTCCCCCCCCCCCTTTCGCCTGTCAGCTCGGAAGCCAATCGCTGTAATCAGCGCTGGATCAGTTGAAATGTGGCTGAAGCTCCGCTGGACAAAATCAATCTGCCATTTGTTGGCTCGGAAGGAAATCACTTGCAGCCCTTTCAGCCATCCTTAATCGCATCTCTCCTTCCCTTTCCTTGGCCTTCTTTGGTGCCAGCCTCCTCCTCCCTCTGCCCCACAGCCTCCCTCCTATACATCCTCATCTATCTATCTATCTATCTATCTATCTATCTATCTATCTATCTATCTATCTATCTATCTATCTATCTATCGAAACGCACACACACACAGGACCAAAAAAGAGGACAAGAGCCTTTCAAAATGTAGGACATGGAAGAATAAAAGCTCTCATTATTAAATTCAAAACTATTACATATAATTTATTATGTATAATTTATTAATTTCAAGAAGCCTACATGCTGCCTGCTCATAAGATAAAAGAGGATTTTTTTTTCCCCCCAGGACACAGCTTAAAAAAAGACATGTTCTGGAAAGAGAGGACATATGATCACTATGGATGCAGATATGGATGTAAGGCTCCAATCCTAAACACGCTTTCCTGGGAGTAGGTACCATTGGATACGATAGAACTTACTTCTGAGTAGAGAGGCTTAGGATTACACTGATAGTTTGTGTGTGTCAGAAGTACTTTACTTACTACTCAGAAGTAAGTCCTATTGTATTCAATGGGACCTACACTATCTATCTATCTATCTATCTATCTATCTATCTATCTATCTATCTATCTATCTATCTATCTATCTATCGGCTGGTCTTTTGACCGTAATAAGGATTTATCTTATCTATCTACATATATATGTGTATATATATATGTGTGTGTGTGTGTGTGTATATATATATATGTGTGTGTGTGTGTGTGTATATATATGTATGCATGTATGTGTGTGTGTGTGTATGTACATACACACACACACACGAGTGTGTGTTACACACCCACCCACCCACCCACACACACACACAAGGTGAATGAAAAGTAACTCCCTATCTTAAAATATTCATAAATCACAATATAGGGAGTTACTTTTCAATCACCCTGTGTGTGTGTGTGTGTGTGTGTGTGTGTGTGTGTGTGTGGGTGGGTGGGTGGGTGTGTAACACACACATATGTATATGCAGATAGATAAGATAAAACCTTATTAAGGTGTGAGTGTGTGTATTTTCTCACCCTCCATGGGTGGTGTGTGTGAGCACACCATGTCTACTCAAAAGTAAGCCTCATTGTGTTCAATGGGACTTACTCCCAGGATAGTGTCTTTAGGATTGCAGCCTAAGTGTGCGTGTGTGTGTCTGTGTGTGTAAAATATATATATAAAATAATCTGCCCCTGCTGTCCGCTGGCCTTGCAGGTGATGTGGGATGGCAGTGACCCTTCTCATCCTTGCGATTACCTTTCTGAAGCCTGAAGGTGGGCATCAGAGAGTGGGGTCTAATTATTCTTTGGAGCCATCAGGGCGGATCAGTCAAGGGAGGGAGCGGAGCTGCAGTAGCGGAATGTTCCTCGCAGCCTCGGAGCCTCCGCAGCCCCGACTGAGTGAGTGAGTGACAGCTCTGGTAATTAGGGGGCTGCAGAGACCCTCCGACGGCTCCAACAACCTTGTCAGGGCCTGTCTGCGGACGGAGCTGCTCTGCTGCTGCTGCGCCTAACATGTGCTTCCAGTCCTGCTCCCTCCCTCAACTCAGCAGCTCCGGCACTGCTCCTGCTCCGGAGTGCGCTGCACTCTGCACACGTCCAGGATCCCAGGATCCCACACTTTCCTGGGAGTAAAACCCATTGACCGTAACGGGACTTTCTTCTGAGTAGTCATGAATAAATTGGGTTCTAAGATTGCAATCCTATCCACGAATTCCTCGGAGTAAGATGCATTGACCGTAATGGGACTTACTTGCTTCCGAGTAGACGTGCATAGGATTAGGCTCTGACGATACTGATTAGGGACTTTCTTCTGAGTAGATATGCGTAAAATTGGGCTCTTAGGTTGTAAGCCTAGCCACACTTTCCTGGGAGTGAGACCCATTGAACGCAATGGGATTTACGTTTGAGTAGGCATGGTTAGGATGAAAGAGTCCTAACTTGGGGGGCATCAATAAGTAAGCAAAGGGCGGGATCCTGGAAAGTGGGGATGCTAGAATTAGGGAATAGGAATTCAACTGCTCCCCTCCTTCTTCTAGTGTCTCTACCTTCTCCTCCCTGTACCTCTTTTTTCTTCCTCTCCCCTTACTCCGATTGTAGCAACTCAGAGTCCCTACTCAGTCTCTCCTCCTCCAGCTGTGCAGTTCCGCTCTCTTTGTGCGGAATTATGGCCCCGTGTAAATGCTAAGTAGCAGCAACTTTGCATCTAATGGGATGCTCATTCACAGTGTTGCATATCTGTTGCGTATCCCCCCCCCCAAAAAAAAGACGACCCCCAAATATCCTGGTAAGGAAAGGTGGCCACGTTGAAGGCGGATCGAGGCCCTTTCTGTATCCCTCCAGCCTTTGGACGGGACCCCTAGAAGCGGATTTACTCCAGGTCTACTCACTGGCGCTCCATTGGATGTAGACTACGAGCCACAGCTAAGCTGGATCAGAAGGGCAGCTGCTTCTCCCGCTGGTAGGCGTTTAGTAAGGCTGGGTACGGGCATCAGCCGCCTGCCTTCCTGGGAGTAAAGGAGGAGTAGGAATGTATTGAGGGGCAACTCATCTGCACAGGGAAATGGAGCATCCAGAAAGTCGGGTAGCGTATCAGAATAGAGCGGCAATCCTTACCTGGGAGTAAGGCCCACTGACGATAATGTGACTTACTTTTGAGTAGACACATATAGGTTAGGGCTGTAGGATGCAGTCACCGATCAACCTCTGGAAGGCTCACACACCACTGAATAGTCCAGCACTTGGATAGACGTCTCAAGGAGATATATATATATATGTGTGTGTATGTATATATATATATATGTGTATATATATATATATATATATATATATATATATATATATATATATACATATATATATACATACACACATATATATATATACACACACACACACACATATATATATATATATATATATATATATATATATATATATATATACTTGAGCCTCAACTTCGAAGTACTCCTATCCCCCCCCCACACACAGAGTTCTTTCCATATATCATCATCATCATCACTCTGTATGTGTCCATTGCAGTCATTTACCTGCCACTATAGGTTGAAGCCCCTACTTCGCAAGTACTCCCATTCCCCAAACGTACACATACATACTGAGAGATATGATGATGATCTCTTTCTCATCATCATCATCATCAACTTTGTTTGCAGAGGCATCACTAGGGTGGTGTGGGTGGTGCAGTCTGCACTGGGTGACGACACTAGGTGTGTCCATTGCCATCATCTACCTACCGCTACTGCCCCTACCACCAAGTGCTGGAGCCCGTACCTCCCATGCTCCCCTCCCCACACACACAGATGATGACAGCACATGATGTGGTACCATCATCATCATTATCTGGTGTGGCAGCTACAGAGTGATGATTGATACATGTGAACTCCTCTCAGTGTAACCAAGGTGTAAAGATCTGTAGTCAGTGCCCACAGGTCCAATTGCTTTCTAAAAGTCCATCTAGTTCATTGCTGGCTGCAGTGAATGGTAGGTCCACACCTAGGGGTCCACAACAATCTAATGACTGGTCATTCTCAGCTTCTGAGTCTGGTCTTCAGCCTTATCTGAAGGGTGGTCAGAAGAAGTTGGGAACTTTCTTTCACATGTAAAGCTGGGACCCATAGATGAATGAAACCTGATCTGAAATGTAAGGAGGACAAGACTACAATCCTACTTTAAGGAGGACAAGACTACAATCCTGGGAAGAAACCCAGTGTGACCTTTCTCCAGACAACAGCTACAAGATTACTCCTTTGGTAGTAGTGTATTAGCTTTGGAGGGGGGGGGGTTAGACTGGTGAGGTAAGGTGAAGCACATCTTTTGGGGAAGACAGTTGAAGAAAGTCAAGATTAGCCAATCTACTTTTGTTTTATGGGAGAAGATAGGAGAAAAATTGATCTTCTTAGAGATACTACTTTATTACACAGAGAATCCTGCATGATTAAGTCTAGTAGCAATTAATCCTGGTCCTGCCCATCCTTCTTCTCCAGTTCTGAAGTTTTCTCACCAAATTGGTTGTCTGGGATTCACCCTCACAGGTTTCATTATTTTGGTTACTCCCACCTATTAGGATATCAACATCCTTGGCTTCTTCATGTGCCCCTGCAAGATATAAATTAATGGCTGGCCTTTATATTAGGACCACTTTGGAGGGGGGGAGTTGCAGGAACTCCTTGCCACAGGATGTAATGATGGCATTTAAGAGGGAGAATGGACAAGTTTCTGGCAAAAGAGTTCATTATGACTTACAAGCCATGATGGGTATGTGCACCCTTTTTATGTTAGATATGGGCTACCAGATGGTAGCATCAGCATGCTACATATACACTAGTGACTAAAATTATGAAAAATGGGGTATGTCTGAATGATATTACCATTATGTTATATATCATTGGAAAGGTACTTTTATGCAGAATGCAATGAAACAAACTGCACTGGAATATCTATATTCCATCAAACGTTATGGCCAATTAACAAGAAAATGAAAACAAAAACAACTATGGAACAAAAGTGGATTTTCTTAACTCAAACTTTCCCACGTTACTGATGGTTCTGCGAGCCAATGAGATGTAATCCTGATACTGTATGGAACTAATAATATGAATAAGCTCTCAGTACATATTTCATATACATTACATATAAAACAGTTACCCCATATTAACTGGATATACAGGCACTTCTAAATGGTGCTCTTAAATTTAGCAGGGAAAGAATAACAATTTAACTTACCCTACAATCCAGAGTAACCACGGGGGCACGTAAGAGACAGTATGTGTACCTGTAGTTACTGCACCACCTAGAGAAAACCTGTGGGAAATTCATATTGGAATCCAGAGCAAATTGTTCTTACACCAGAGCAAGGACTCCCCGTAGTTACTCTGGATTGTGCCCATCATTACATTTTTATTTTTTAAACTTAATTAAATTTGATTTTTGTTGTTGTGGGGTGGGGAAGATGCAAAGTCTTATTTTACTCCAGATAGCACATGGGCGCCTTAGCTATGCCACTAGAAGAGCAAATAGTGGTGAACTGCTGAGGAGGAGGAAGGTTTTCCCCCAATTTTCTTTTTAAAAATACCCAGGAAATGACAGTCGCTTCCAGTTGTGACATAACTTCTGGGGCCTTTGCACCAGGCTACATGATCATTACTATGCCACTGCCCCCAACAGGCACTATGAGATAGAGGAAGCTGGACTAGATATGCTTGGGCCTGATCCAGCAGGGTTCTTCAGATGTTCTCCTGATGATCCTTCATGAAGGTAGGATCCATTATGGAAGCTGAGATTTAAAACAAAAATCAGCGTGGTGGACCTATGAGAACCCTTTGCAAGGAAAAAGATGCAATCGCTGAGCATCCTCTCTGGGCCAAATCTGGAGGTCATAATTAGGGGGTCTCTCTTTCTTGGAGAGGCACATCAGTTAGAAGCTGAGCCATAGAGTTACATAAAAGAGGAAATTTAGGCAGGTGCTTTTTTTTAATCCCTTCCATGATGAGCTAAACCTGCCTCAGTTCCTTTTTCTATACAATGCTTAAAGGTAGAGGCACTCTGTTCCCTCCTCTATATGTTCACTCTGGGTTATGGCATATGGTC
The DNA here is from genome assembly GCA_030015325.1 of Cryptoblepharus egeriae. Lineage (NCBI taxonomy): Eukaryota > Metazoa > Chordata > Lepidosauria > Squamata > Scincidae > Cryptoblepharus > Cryptoblepharus egeriae. The sequence continues at coordinate 115,041,170 of JAREYC010000003.1, forward strand.
ACCCATATATACTAGGCTGATTGACTCCAGTAGCAGCCCACCTGGATTTCCCACCTGAATCCCACTACTGGGAGGATCTACTCCCTGAGTAGAGGAGGGGTCTCTCTCCCTCTCTCTTTCTGACCCGGGTCAACAGCAATCTGGCTAGCATTGATCTGCCCAGTCCTCCAATTCCTCGTCCCTCCATCGACCCCTGGCAGCTCAATACCATGATAGCTTTAACTGGTAGCATCCAATTTGTTCCAGTTACTACTCTTGGCTTAATAAAGCGATTGATTAGCGCTCAAAGTGCCGTTTTAATTAGCTGCTTGTTAATTAACATTGGGGACATAATCCCCCCTCTTTCTGTTGAACAGTCGGTAGTGAGTTACTACTAGTACTATCCAGGGTGACCATATGTCTTCTTTTTCTAGGATTTGTCCTCTTTTTTAGCCTTGTGTCCTGGAAAAAAAGTCACTGTCTTCCAGTTCCTTGGAAGCAGGCAGCACATAGTCTTCTTGTAATTAATACATTATGGCTGTATTCCTAAAGACACTTTCCTGGGAGTAAGACCTAGTGAACACAAAGGGACTTACTTTTGAATAGACATGTTTAAGATTGTGCTCTATATGTAATAAAGTACTGTACATATAATAGTTTAATTACATAAACATACAATAAGTACATATAATAGTTTTATATTTAATAATAACAGTGTAATCTTAAGGATGTCTACTCAGAAGTCAGTCCCATTGTGTATGCTCAGGAAAATGTGGTTAGGATTGCAAACATAGTGTTTAAATTAACCACTTGAAAATGGTGTTTTGTTTAAATAAGAGTTTATATAGAGAGAGAGAGTGTTTTTGGCTTTTATTTTGTCATGTCCTACATTTTTCAAGTTGTCATTCATTGGGGTGTGTGTCCTTGTCCTCTTTTTTGGTTGTAACATATGATCATCCTGAATACCTATTGTAAAGATGGGAAGGAGAAAGTTACAATTAATCCACATTCTTTGAGGAAAATTAACCTTGCAGCCAGAGGGGGGAAAATGAGAGTTTTTATTAGGTGAATTACGGTAGGTACCCCACTGACGACCCTCCTTAGGTTATTAACAGTGTTAGATTTTAACTGGATATTAACAGGGCTGGGTTTTATGCAGGGTGAGATACTACCGTAATTCACCTAATAGAGTTTTAGGTTCCTGCCCTGCATTTTAGGTTCCTGTCCTGTATTCCAGATAAAATCTTTAGGGCCCTGTTATGTCCAGTTTCCAAATGCTGGTCCAGTTGGTTCAGCTGGTCCAGTTGTGCACTGCATCCTATGGTGGTGGTGGTGGGGCAGTCATTGGGGCTTCTTATGTATGGATTCTCTGTGGTTCCCTTACCACAGGGTTGCATTGTGGCTACACTGGAGCTGGAAAGTTGGATAGGATTGGCTCCAGAGTTTTGTTAGAGTTTAAATCTGGGGAAAAAATCTTTCCCCTAGAGTTTTTCTGGGGGAAAAAATTAGGATCCAAGCCTTTACTAAAAATCTGGTATAGAGAAAGAAACAAGAAATAAGAAACCACCAACACACAACTTCACCATGCCTCAGAAAAAAATGGTGAAGACTTTGGAGTTGGAAACCTGCAAGATCAGAGTTGGATGGGAAAACTATCTAGACCTCCTTATGTATCTAGACCTCCTTCCTTCTTCCTAAGCCAGATTTTAGTGTTTGGCAGGAAGAGAGCATCTACTCTGCAAAGCAAGACAGCAAAAAGGCTACTCTCTCTAACTTCTGTTTAATTTGGGCAGAAATCAGAACCCCAGATATGGTCATCAAAACAGAATCCAAGTGGATCACATTTATTTTTTAATATCCCATTTGGCTTTCTTAAGGGAGGATGAACGTCAAGCAGAACATAAGGCTGTCATTCTACATGTTTGGATTATCCAGGGTGTCCATATGTCCCATGTTTCCAGGACATGTCCTTGATTTTAGACTTGCGTCTTGGGAAAAAACTTTGATGTTCTATTTTTCCTTGTAAGTGTGCAACATGTAGCCTTCTTGTAATTAATAAATTGTTTGTAATATATGTAATAGTTTTACATTTAATAATGAGTAAAATATTGTTGAAATTAAACACATGAAAACAATATATTTATGTGTTTTAACTTTTATTTTCCCATGTTCTGCATGTTTTTTGTATGTCCTACATTTTTTTGAGTGGGAGCCTTCATGCAACTAACCAAGTGGCCTAGAAAGCCTATACAGTAATACTATAAACGTGCCAGCCTTGAATGTGCTCCAACAAGACTATTTCTATAAGACTGCAATTATTTCCACACTTTCCTGGGTATAAACTCCATTGATTGTAATGGGAGTTACTTTTGAGTAGGCAGGACTAGGATTGGGTTCCCAGCTTCTTTGGATAAGATATGATTTGCAACCAGGATTAAAAAATAACAATTTAGGATAGAGCTGTAGGAGTAGATTAGCTTCAACTAGGATAAACTGGATCAGACTCTTGCCATCTTGGGACACAATCTTCTTGCAGAAGCCCACTGAGCCAGTAGCTGGAGGAACTTATTATTATTATTATTATTATTATTATTATTATTATTATTATTATTATTATTATTATTATTATTACTGCATTATTTACTTCTAGTTATCAGTTACTCTGATTTTGCTTGCTTCTTTGGGAAAATGACCTCTTTAAATTTTCCCCATAAGCCACAGAGGTTGTGAATTATTGATTAAAAACAACACTATGTACAGCTTCCTTGTTTGCTCAACGCCAACCACTGCTTTAGGAAAAGTCTATTAAAAATATGTAACTCTTAATAAATGAATGAAACAGACCTAAGAGCTTTGCGGAGACAATAGAGGTCTCTATTGTTGGTGCCGCCTAGTGGAGAAAGCGGCTTTTGCAGCTTTGGGCCGCGACTTCCAAAACTTGGTATTAATTAAAACCGACTTTAACTTCACCTTCCTTCAGCAGCTAACTGGAGATATTGCCACGAATCCCAAATATCTTTCCTTCAATGTTTTCTCTTGCTTTAAATTCAGACTTTTGCTTTTAGATTCAAATATATTTTCTATAGATTTTTCTATAGTTTTCTATAAAACTTAATATCTATAAGATAAAAGAACAAGAACATTTGGTAGCAGCTTATAGACAGATTTATTTATTGTACTTATGGAGAGCCAGGATAGTAGGGGTTAGGAAATTGGAAGGAAGATCCTTCCTTGGCCATGAAGTGACCTTGGACAAGTCAATCACTCTCAACCTCACCTACCCAGGGTGACCATATAGAATGGAGGACAGAGTGCCTGTACCTTTAACCACTGCATAGAAGAGGAAATTGAGGCAGGTTTAGCACCTGCCTCAATTCCCTAGTCAATGCCATGGTTAAAGGTACAGGCACTCTGTCCTCCATTCTGTCCTCCATTCTGTATGGTCACCCTGGATCTACCTCACAGGGTTGTTGTGAGGACAAAAGGATATAAAACTTTGTAAGCAACTTTGGGCTTTTGCTTTGGCATGGGAAAAGTATAAATTCCTTAAATAAATTGTAGTACAACAAGCTAAACCCACTCTAGGTTTCTCTTGATGTGGGATCCCCCTTCAAGCCTGAAGAACAATTTACTAGGATAGAAATAGGTTGCAAACTTATACTGTACATACTTTTCTGGGGAGTAAATCTCACTGAAAAAAGGGACTTACTTCCGAGCAGGCATGCACACAGGAGTGTGTTGTTGGCTGTTTAAACAGGATGCTTGGGGAAAAAAAAAGAAAATTCCACTTGCGGGCGCATTGAAGGATACTATACACGTGTGAACGCGAAGACACGCCAGTCTTTGTCACATTTTTATCCCGTTCTTCCAACTCCAAGGCCATCGCGATGAGGAAGAGGAGATATCAATTGGGTTATCAGATCTCAATGAATGGTGGTGGTTCCATCTCCTTTGAGCACCAGTTGCACCGTCCAGGAAGTGGAGAAACTTTCTTAAGAAGAATAAAAAGAATATATAAGAAGAATAAAAAGGACCCTGAAGAAAGTTTGAGAAGTTTCACCTAAGACGCCCCCCTTTGACCCAAAGAATTATCTATCTATCTATCTATCTATCTATCTATCTGTCTATCTATCTATCTATCTATCTATCTATCTATCTATCTATCTATCTATCTATCTATCTATCTATCTATCTATCTAGGAACCTTGAATGAAATGGCACCCCAATGATCTGGAAATTTAGAGCACAATCCTAACCGTGTCTACTCAGAAGTAAGTTCCATTGTGTTCAAAGGGTCTTACTCCCAGGAAAGTGTCTTTAGGATTGCAGCCTTAGTGGCTCTACTTTTTTCTCCTCCCCCCTTTGGTTTGTTTGATCAGAGTTTTGACTGCCCCCTAACTTAGGGGAATCAGATGCACATCCACACCCCCTTTCATTTAAACTGCTGATCCAAGGCAGATTTGGGGGAGCAATTCCTAAGCCCACCTTTTCCTGACCAAAAATGAATTGATCTCTCTGTACCCTCCCTCCAGTCCTATCGTCCCCCTCCAGTTTAGAAAAAGCCCCTACGATTGTCAAGGTTTCACCTAAATCTAAACAGCGGGGACTGGTTAGGGAAGGTGGATCTGATCTTGGATGAAAGGTGGTTCTTGTCAGTAGGTAAGAAAACTCAGCTCCCCCAGGTCATTTCTAACAGTGTCTACTCAGAAGTAAGTCTTATTGTATTCAATGGAGCCTACTCCTAAGAAAGTGTTTAGGATCGCAGCCTAAGGGTGCATTCCTAACTCTATCTACTCAGAAGTAAGTCCCATTATATTCAATGGGGCTTACTCCCAGTAAAGTGTGTTCAGGATTGAAGCCTTAGTTTACCAGGAAGTGCGATCTAACCCTGTAATCCTATCCACACTTGGGAGTAAGTCCCATTGACTATAAAAGGGGTCACTATTTAAAAAACAAACAAAAACCAAACCCAAGCAATCGGAATGGAATAGGTTAGGCTGGGAAATAAAGTCAGTGAGTATAATGGGACTTACTTCTGAGTAGACGTGGTTTAGACAACCATATTCTGGGACAACCATATTCTCCTGGGAGTAATTGCTACACCGAGATGATAAGACATCCTTATTTGGATCTCTTAATAATATATATATAAAAGAGATCCTTATTTGGGGCTTTTTGAAAAGGTTCCCCTTTTGAAATGTCTCTTCCTCCCCCAGAATGGTGTGAATAAATACCACAATCCCTGAATATGGGCAACTCTATAGGGAAAATGTGGTCAGGTTGGCAGAATGTAGATCTGATTGACTATATCTGGAGAAATACACATTTTTTTCCTATCTTTATCGATCAAATGAAACATGGTTAGTAGTACATAACATTTTCAGCCAGAGAACACAAAACCAACGTATCCTCCTCGCCCCCATCACTTCCCCCCACTCCCCAGTAACAGATCATTATTAGGCTGGCAAATAAAGTCGTTGAGAAAGGAGGCTGTACTTTGGCTTTATTTATTTATTTATTTATTTATTTATTTATTTATTTATTTATTTCCAGCCTTTCTTCCTACAGGATAGCTCCTTGCAAAGAACTACCTCCCTCCCCAACCCCAATCCTGGACCCCTGGAAGCCATCTCTAGGAATTTCAGTGGGACACAAAGCATATTGGCAACCCTAACGAGTATATTTCGGAAGAAAGTTCCCATTGAGGCTTACAGGCGCAAACCTATGCATAAGTGAATTTCTTGGGTGGAAGTTCAATAGGATTTCCTACCAGGAAAATATCCTTAGGGTTGCAGCTTTATTTAGTTGAATGGATGCTGAGTGACTGTGTAGATGTTTCAGTGGATTACATAGGATCGTGTTTTTGTTTGGGGATGCAGGGAGTACATTTGGAGGGTGAACACCAGAAAGGTCCTGAGTGTGATCTAGTGGGATTCCTTTCAAAAATTGAAATTATACGAAGAAGGAAAAGAGATCTGCACTATTATCACAAAACTCTCTCTCTCTCTCTCTCTCTCTCTCTCTCTCTCTCTCCATCTTTTAACAGTGATCACCCTCATTTTTACGCATGGATTTCCTTGGTTGCCCACAATATAACCAAGGGATCTCACCAAATGTCACCTGAACTGGCTGATTAGAGTTTTCCCTGTGCTTTTCTATTAATAAATGTGTTTCAAACTAGAAAGCCTCCCTTGGAGCCTATGGATCGTCCTCTTTTCGGGATCCAGACCTGGCTCATCTTCCGTCGCCTTGCAGAAGCAGAGCAGGTCCTCCCGGTCTCTCTGCAACTTCCCAATAAATTACATTGATCTCCGTTTTTTTAAGGATACCCACTACGAAAAAGGATGAGGATGGTCCAGGAAAAACAGAGAATTTGACTTTTACATTTATGAGAGAGAGAGAGAGAGAGAGAGAGAGAGAGAGAGAGAGACTCCTCTTTCCACATTAGACCAGTTTACCTTCGATTCACTGGATCCTTAAAATTCGGAGTAAAATGCAACTCGCCGAACTTTGAATCATTCATTAGCACCTTATAATTACCCTGCTAATTAGGATGACACGGTACTTAATCAGGAGTAATACGTCGTCTTGTCACTGGCACTTCCCATTACTCTGACATTCAACAAGAGACAGGTCGGAGCAGTGTCGTCCTGGGGAGAGAAAGAAGAACACGGATTGAGAGAGACCCTCCGAAAAGAGGAGTCCTCTTCCCTACCCTCCTCTTACTCCCCCAGTCCACCCCCCCCCCCCGGCTCTTGGTCCGGTTCCAGCAAGAGATGCTTGGAATGGGGGACGGAGCAGAGGGACATACATGTATAGATACATACATAAACCATATGCATACATAAATACATACATATACGCATACATAGAAATACACACATATATGTACATAAACACATATAAATACATACATATATACATACACAAAAATACTCACATATACATACACAGAAATACACATATTTACATACATACATAAACACACACACACGGGAGTGCATACATACATACATACATACATACATACATACATACATACATACATACATACATGTCTGCAGACCAGACCAGAGCAGCCAGCCACAGAGGAGGCCAGCATCCCGTTGGATGCAGTAGGGAGCGCAACTTCCCATCCCTTCCCAGCTCCAGACTCAAGGTGGGCGCCCCGCTGTGACTGGCCTCCCTGTCGCTTTTGGGTGCCTCCTTTTCCGAGCTACTCCATCAAGGTGGGGATCGAGCCCTGTGCTCTCCGGGAAGCCCTCCTCACCTCTCCTTCCTCCTGGAGACAAAGAACATCTTGATGATGGGGAGGAGGATGAAGAGAGAGCTCAACGATCCCTGGAAAGCGGAATCACACACATCATTTCCCCCCCCAACAGCACCACCACCTTGAATGGGTATATTCCCTGTTGGGCTGGGTGTTTCTGGACGGAAAGAACTGGGACACGCACGTCAGATCTGGCAGCACCGCAAGCCAACAGCTGGCGATCCCATCCACACTTTCTTGGGAGTAAGCTCCATTGACTACAATGGGACTTACGCCTGAGAGTAGACAATTTTGACTTGCTTTCCAGAAATCCGATCCAGGCACGTCTACTCGGAAGTAAGTCCCATGGTGTAATGAGGCTTACTCCCAGGAAGAGCGTGGTTAGCTCGGATCGGATTGTGGAGATGGCTCTGATTGAGGGCTATTGGGAGATGCTTTTGAATGCTTGGCAACCTGACTGGTTGTGATGGTGCTGGAAGGAAGGAAGGAAGGAAGGAAGGAAGGAAGGAAGGAAGGAAGGAAGGAGAAGACCAGACGGGGAGAAAGCTTGGCAGATCCAGGAAAAGAACAGTCCCGACTCTGAAATTGACAAGGTCCCTCCCAGGTCCTTCCCTCCCCGCAGCATCCCCATCCTTCCTCCCTTCTCATTGGCTGCCTGCTGATGAGCATCACTTTCGGCTAGGGTGGCCACCAATGGGGAGATCTGCTTCTATGGGGGGGAGGTGAGGGAGAGACTGAAGAAGAACAGCCACCCAGCCCAAACCCCAAAGAGTGAGGATTGTGACGTCACGGGTGGGGTGTCAGACCCCTGGCTGGGGAAAGAGGCAGGCAGTGGCCGGCTCGACGTCTCCTCCTCCTCCTCTTCTTCTTCTTCCTCCTCCTCCTCTTGCACCACGCCTCAACTTTCCAAGAAAGTTCAATAACTCCTGGGCTGAAGCAGAGAAAGAGAGAGAGAAGGCGAGAGGGGAACCGGGCGGACTGTGGGCGATCGGGCTCCACGTCTGGGATCCTTACCCATCACAGCACCCCTTCCTTCTGCAGCGACCCCCAGCAGCAGCAGCAGCACTACTGGGCGATGCCATCGAGCCTAGCCGGGCAGTGGTGGCCCCCATCCCTACACGTGTAGGGCATCACGTGTGGAGGGTCTTCTGTCCCAGATCCCTTCCCCTCCCCTCCAGCTTTTGTCTCTGGTGAGTCTTGTTCCCCCCATGGCTCCTTCCTCGCCCCCTTTCCTCCCCTAGACGTGCGATCCAGACCTTCCTCTCCATCTCGATCCCCTCCCGTCCTTTCCCCACCCCACGATAGCACCCCCGACCCCCAACCCAGACCTTGTCGGAGGGCTCCGTGGGATGAAGCATGGAAGGATCTAGCGGCTCCAATTTTGGGATCGACACGATTTTATCCAATTCTCGGTCCGCCAGTCCGGGGATGATGAACGGGGACTTTCGAGGGGACGCCAGGGGGGCGGATTTCAGAAGCCAGGCGACCCCCTCGCCCTGCTCGGAGATAGATACGGTGGGGACGGCACCCTCCTCGCCCATCTCGGTCACCGCAGAGCAGCCAGAGCAGCAGCAGCAGCACCTGCCGACCCCCGACGGGCTTCCTCCGCAGCATCACCACCTCCACCCTGGGGGGCAGCAGCAAAGTTTGCAGGGCTCTCCACAGCAGCAGCAGCAGCCACAGCTGGGCTCGGGCAGCTCAGCCCCCAGGACTTCCACCTCCTCCTTCCTCATCAAGGACATTTTGGGGGACAGCAAACCGCTGGCGGCCTGCGCCCCTTACAGCACCAGCGTCTCTTCCCCCCATCACACCCCCAAAGCGGAGGGCAACGCGGCTGGGGAGAGCTTCAGACCCAAGCTGGAGCTCCAGGAGGACGCAAAGACCAAGCTGGACAAGCAGCGCGAAGACTCCCAGGGAGAGCTCAAGTGTCACGGTGAGTAAGTGAGGGAGTGAGTAAGGGTGCCATCCTAACCATGTCTACTCAAAAGTAAGCCCCATTGTGTTCAATGGGTCTTACTCCCAAGAGACTGTGTTTAGGATTGCAGCCTGAGTAGGTGAGTGAAGGAGTGGACAACAGGGTCCCAAACACCACGCCTGGGGGGTCCTTTAAGGACCATGGGGTGAATCCAGGGGGCATCGGAGTCCTATAAGTAAAACTCACCTGAACAAACCCAAAGTGGGAATGAAAGACCCTTCCCTTGCTTTGCCCAAAATAACCAAGAACGATAAAAATCAATCAAAACAATCAAAAACTGATCTGAACAAATCCAAGCAGGGAAAGACCATTCCGTTGTTTTGCCCAAAATAATCAAGAACGATCAAAATAATCAAGAACGATCAAAATAATCAAAAATAATCAAAAACTGATCTGTACAATCTCATGCAGGGAGAAACCCATCCATCGCTTCGCTCAAAATAATAAAAAGATCATCATAATAAAAAACAATCAAAATAATCAAAATCAAAATAATCAAAAACTTATCTGAACAAACTCAAGCTGAAAAAGATCCTTCGATTTCTTTGCCCAAAAAATAAGGATCAAAATAATCAACAATGAGCTGAACAAACTCAAGCTGGAAAGATCCTTCGATTGCTTTGCCCAAAATAATCAAAAACAAAATAATCAAAAACAATCAAAATAATTAAAAACATAGTTCTGATCAAACGTTTCCAAGCTGAGGAAGACCCTTCAATTCCTTTGTTCCCCAATAATAAGAAACAATCAAAATAACAAAAAACCCATCTGAACAAACTCATGATAGGAAAGACCCTTCGGTTGCTTTGTCCCAAAATAATAATCACCACTCAATTTCATCCAGTTTAATCGAAACTCGAATAAATTAAGTAAAATTTAAATTTAATTTAAACTGAAGATGTCTCGACTGAATAGAATTTATTTGGATTTTCAATTGTATTTCATCGAATTCTTGCGTTTAAAAGAAATCCCGAGAAAGACTTTCAGTGCAATCCTATTCGTTTCTACTCAGAAGGATGTTCCATTGACTTCAATAGGGCTTACTCCCAGGAAAGTGCTTTTAAGATTGCAGCAATTTCCAACAAGAAAAAATCGTACATCTTCTTTAAAAAAAATAAAAAAATTCGATGGCGACTCTAGACGATTTTCAGAAAGTTTGATTTTGCTCCAAGATCTGAACATTGCATTGAATGTATTGAATGGTTTAAAAATGCAAAGTTTCCCCCTCTTTTGAAAACGCACCGCTCGATGGGGTTGCTTGGCCACCCCTAAACCCCAAACTGAGTTGCTTCCCCTTCTTGATTAAGACTGAAAAGAAATCAAGATTTTGTGGGTTTTAAAAAAAATCCTGATGAATTAGATTGGGAACTTTTTATTTTCTTGAATTTTAATTTTAATTTTTTTTGTTTTTTGGAGGCAAGGGAAGGGGAACTGTGGTCCAGGCAAAGGGGCTGCAAAAGTCTCCAGAACCGAGGGAATCCCCCTTGATGTGGGGAGACTCTTGGGAAGAGTGGAGGTAACCTTGTGCTCCTTTCCCACCCTAGAAAGAAAGAAACCCCAGCAGTGGTTAAGAGGAAGACTATCACTGCAATCCATTTGGCTAGGCGAGTATTAGCATAAGAGGTTCCGAAAAACAGATGTACAGCTATTTTTTAATTATTTTTTATTTTTTGGTGGTGGTGAGTTAGACGGTGCAGGGTCCTCCCCAGTGGGTCAATTAGAGAGATTATTGTTCTTCCTGCAGGGAAGATCAAGGAGCGAAGAGAGAAGGGGGGACACCTTGGTCTGAACATAGATGGATTGACAGATCGATTTCCTAACATTTTACCATCACTCAAAACAGGGGGGGAAATCTAAATAAATACAAACTAAAAATCCCCCACAAACAACCCTGACCCTATTCAAAGGTGACCAGTGAATCCAGGCAGATCTTGGTGCCTCCGTCAGCCAGTCCAATTTTGGACTTCAGAAAGCTCAGATGCACCCTATCATATAGTTTTTACAGGATAAAAACCGATATGATAGGATAAAAATCTCTTATAGGATATAACCTATTACATAAAGCTATATGATAGGTTTATAAACTTATATGATAGGATACAAACCTCTTGTAGAATAAAACCTATATGATAGGTTTATAGGAATCAAACCTATATGATAAGTTTGATAGGAATCAAACTATAGGAATCAAACTTATGTGATAGGTTTATATGAATCAGACCTATAGGGTTTATAAGAATCAAACTTATGTGATAGGTTTATATGAATCAGACCTATAGGGTTTATAGGAATCAAACTATATGATAGGTTTATATGAATCAGGTTTATATGAATCAGACCTATAGGGTTTATAGGAATCAAACTTATGTGATAGGTTTATATGACCTATAGGGTTTATAGGAATCAAACTAGTTGAGGTTTATGGGAATTTGGAAGTGAGATCAACAGACATCGACAGAGTTTTCTGGACCCCACCTGGAGACGGTGTGTGGGTTCTGCTCATCAAAACCCATTGAAACCCGCAAGGCCCAGTTTCCTAACTGTACGGAGCGGGTGTGGAAGTTTCACTGAAGGAGTAAAAGCCAACGAATTGGTGGTCAGTCCTAGAGAGGAATCCGTGTTACCCAAAGAACACCCACCTATGTTTGGATGTCCCAATCAGACCCTGTTGATCTCCCAGAACTAAATCACCATTAGAGTCAATAGGGCTTACTCACACTCAAGGGTTATGGTCCCAGGCTGCAATCCTATCCAGTCTTTCCTGGGAGTAAGATTGACTATAATGGGACTTTTGGCTGCAATCCTAAAAATAAGTGGGAGTAAGACCCACGGAAAATAATGGGGCTTACTTTTGAATAGACATGGTTAGGATTGTGCTCCTAGTCCTACTAGACAGATATTAGGCTTGGGTAGCTAAGCTACAATCCTATCCAGAGTATGATCCATTGACTAGACTGTATCTTACTCTTGACTTACTCTCCAGCAGACGCATAGGATTGGCCTCACTCAGTCTCTTTTTAGCAGCGCTGGCTAAGCCTGAGTTTTGGGTTTGTTCTTAGGGACGAAAGAAGAAGGCGATCGTGAGATCACAAGCAGTCGAGAGAGCCCCCCGGTGCGAGCGAAGAAGCCTCGGAAGGCGAGGACGGCCTTTTCCGACCATCAGCTCAACCAGCTGGAAAGGAGCTTCGAGAGGCAGAAGTATCTCAGCGTGCAGGACCGCATGGATCTGGCCGCAGCCCTCAACCTCACCGACACCCAGGTCAAAACCTGGTACCAAAATCGCAGGTAGGAGAAAAGGGACTCTTCCCTAGGTCTTCATCCCCCCTCCATTATCTCCTTCAGATAATGATCCTCGAGTTCATGGAGCGACTTCTTTGATCTTCCCTCCATCATCCTCTCCATTATCTCCTTGAGATTATGGAGGGTCTCCAGAGTCACCTTGAGATCATGATCCTCGAGTTCATGTTTGGTCTCCTAGATCTCCCCCCCATGGTCTCCTTGAGATTGTGGATGATCTCCTTGTTTTTCCCTCCATGATTTCCATGAATGAGATCAAGATCCATCCTGGAGATTGTGGATTGTCTCCTTGATCTTCTCTCCATGATCTCCATGGATGAGATCAAGGAGATCAAGATCCTTTATCTCATGAATGGTCTCCTTTCCATGATCACCTTGAGATCATGAGCCTTGATTTCATAGAAGGTCTCCTTGATTTCCCCTCCATGATCTCCTTAAGATCGTGATCTTTGAGAACCTGGAGGGTCTCCTTGAGGGATCTCCATGAGATCATGGAGGGAAGATTAAGGAGATCAAGATCGAGATCATGGATGGTCTCCCTAATCTCTTCTCCATGATCACTTTGAGATCGTGGAGGGTCTCCTTGATCTCCCCTCCATCACCAGCTAGAAGAATGAAGGAAACCAGCCACAGACCCTCACCTCCAATTTCTCAAGGTTGACCCAGAGGTGAGACACATCGGTGTCCCTGCGTCCAATAATATCCAACCACGCTCAGATCCAGTGAGGGTTTTCTCGGGAGTTGTTCCCACTGTACTCGTGTAGGGTTTTTACTCCCAAATAAATGTGGGTAGCATCGCAATTTTAAAGACCAAGAAAGCCTGCGATCCAGAGACCCAAGCAAAGAGAGTGACCATTATGTCCTCTTTTTCCAAAACAACTACATTGTCCTCCATTTTTTTGTGAGCAGGCAGAATGTAGCCTTCTTGTAATTAATAAATTATGGCTGCAATCCTAAGGACGCTTTCCTGGGAGTAAGACTCATTGTACACAATGGGGCTTACTTTTGAATAGACATGGTTAGACTTGTGCACTCTATGTAATGGATTACATGTGTTAGTTTTTAATTTAATAATAAGCAATATAGGCTTTAAATTAACCACATGAACGGGATACATATATGAGTGTTTTTAGCTTTTATATTTTTATGTCCTACATTTTTCTTGGGTGTCCTACATTTTTGGGGAGACTTTTTTTTGTTATGACATATGGTCTACCCTGAAAACTAAATTCTTTCTAGAGATTTCAGAGAAATCAGGGTTGTCTATGCCTCCCCCAAATTGAGAATTTATTTACAGTCCCTACAGGCCGCAGTTGCACCAGACAGTCCCTCTCCCTCCCCCCTAGTGCATAGAGATGACATATAAAGGTGGCCCCTCAGGCTGTTGTGGTCCACTCCAGGGTCTCAAGTTCATCAGATCGTCCATCAGCACAGAGTGGGAAAGCCAAAGAAGGCACTGTAGAGTATCCACCCCTGGGTGATACCAATGGAGGCACTGTAGAGGATCCACCCTGGGTGACACCAAAGGAAGCACAGTAGAAGATCCACCCCTGGGTGACACCAAAGGAGGCACTGTAGAGAATCCACCCCTGGGTCACACCAAAGAAGGCACTGTAGAGAATCCACCCATGGGTGACACCAAAGGAGGCATAGTAGAAGATCCATCCACCCATGGGTGAAAAACCAAAGGAGGCACAGTAAAGGATCCACTCCTGGGTGACACCAAAGGAGGCACAATAGAGGATCCACTCCTGGGTGACACCAAAGGAGGCACAGTAAAGGATCCACCCATGGGTCACACCGAGGTTGTGTTGTGCCTTGGGGTCTGTCCTGGCCACCCCTTATGTGCCTCCCTCCAACAGATCTCCTTTTTATTCAGTCCTTGGTGCGCCCCTTCCAACCCATCAGATTGAGAACCTGATCACCCAAATTAAGGAGGCAGCATCCAAATCTAATAATAATAATAATAATAATAATAATAATAATAATAATAATAATAATAATAATAATAATAATAATAGATGCTGAAAGGCCATGCGAGAAAAGAAAGAGAGACTGAGTTTCTCGCAGAGGGATGCTGGCTGGGCTTGGAAAACCCCATTGAGTTGTCGTCTCAGCCATAATTTTCTGTCTCATTACATACGGTTGCAGCCACCCTAATTCTGTCGGAAAACATTAGTGTCATTTGTCGCCAATCTAAACAGCAGCGCCATGTTTATTAATTTGGCTGCAAATTGCTGGCATGTGTGTGTGTGTGTGTGTGTGTGTGTGTGTGTGGGTCCACTAGCTTGCATGGGTTATAGTCTCCAAAGAAGACCAGGAATGGATCTAGAAATCTAGAACTAGCCGTCGCATAACAACCTCCTAGATTCATTTACAACAAACTTACTCAGATCTTACTCATAGCTCCTACTCAGATCTATCAATGCGTCAGGAGGATGATCTGTGGTTGTTATGCTCCTACCCAATTGTCTCTTTCCTGGCTGTTTTCCCACAGGAGCAAATAATTCCCCTTCCCTCCCCCCCAGTTCTCCCAGTCTGGATTTCTGTTTTTTGAGAATGCTAATTATTTTTATTCAGGATTTATTAAGTCATTATTTATTTATTTATTTGGGATTTTAAAATTCCTTTTCAAGCCAGAATGATGCAGTCAGTCTCAATTGCTTTAACTAATGGCTTAAAACAAACACCCAGTCTGCCCCAGTCTAATTCTCAAACAATTCAATTCTAAACATGTCTACTCAGAAGTAACTCTCATTCTGTTAAATAGTATTAACTCCCAGGAAAGCGTGGTTAGAATTGGAGCCAAAAAGTTAAGATCCGTCAAAACAGTAAAGTTTTTTTAAATCTCCAAACTGGGATGTAATGGTGATTCTGGTGGGGAAAAAAATCAAGTCTTGATTTTTAATAACCAGCATAAGATGGGAACTATGTGTAGGACTTAAAAAAAATGAGGTACTCCCCTTACACACACTTGATCGGGAAACTTTATAGAAACTTTATAGGGAAATTTAAGAAAAAAAATTAAGAAACTTCATAGGGAAAATTTAAGATACTTTATAGGGAAATTTGATTAGTCTGTTTTAAAATCATTGTTCTGTAAGGCTGAGAACTAGAGCACAAACCTAATCATGTCTACTCAAAAGTAAGCCCCATTATGTTCAATGGCACTTAATCAAAGGAAAATATCTTTAGGATCACAGCCTTAATAAGCCTAATCTTAGATTTAATAAAACAATTAATCTTAAAAGTTTATTTATAGTCCAAGGTTGCAATCCTAAAGACACTTTCCTGGGAGTAAAACCCACTGAAACAAGAGGGTTTACTTTTGAGTTGACATGGTTAGGACTGTGCTCCAAGTGGCTTACTCCCAGGAAAGTGGATAGGATATGACCACCAACCCTTGCCTGGGACTAAGCTCCATTCACAGTTTTACTTCTGAGTAGGCATGCTCTCAATCTCTTAATTTGAAGATTAATTAATCTTTTCAACCAGCGGCTTGTTATCAGCCGGAGACTTGAAAGAGAAATGGAGTGGGAAGGAATGTATAATGAAACTGAGCTCTGCTGTGAAGCCATGGGAGATATTTTCTTTTTGCATTAATTAGAATATAGGATCTGTAGAAGATCTGGATGTTTTCCAATGGTTGTTATTGGTGCTTTGGATTTATGAAGGAAGGACATAGGAATATGGGCACGTCAAAAGGATCTGCCTTCTAGTAAGTGCAAGTAGACCCAAACCTTTTCCTCCAAAATCTTTTTTTAAGAGACCCCCTTACTTGTAGTTCGGTGATGCTCCAACCCTTAGGGAAGGACTGCATTTAAAAGCCCAATCCCCCATGAGGGTCTACTCAGAAGAAAATCAATGGGGTTTCCTTTCTCCCAGCCTTGTCAATCAATGCAAACGGGATTCGGTGCAGCCAAGTGGCCCAAAGTGGGTGGAAGGGAAAGACATTTGGGGAGGGGGTGCCTTCTCCTTCTTCTGATCCCTCAACTCCAGGTTGACTATATGTCCTCTTTTCCAGGACATGTCCTCGTTTTTATCATGGGGTGAGAAAGCTTCATTGTCCCCCTTTTCCTTGTGGGCAGGCAGCAGGGCGAATTTTTGCAACGAATACTTCAGATGTAATCAATTAATGTAATAGTTTTAAATTTAATGAGTAATATAGTGTTTTAATTAACCACATGACAGCAATAGATATGAGTGAATTTAGCTTGGATTTATTTTGTTGCGTTCTATATTTTTCTTGGGTGTCCTACATTTTGGGAGCTTTGTCCTCTTTTTTTTTTTACCTGTAACATATTTTCACCCTGATTTTGGGTGTCCTCTTTTTTGGCTATAATATATGGTCACCCTGATTTTTAGAGGGGCTTGTCCTCTTTTTGGTTCACCCTTATTTGGAGGGACCTTGTCCTATTTTTTCACGATGGTCTCTATTAGTGGTCACTATTCACTATTTTTTCATTATGGTCACCCTGATTTTTTTTGGGAGGGGGGTGGCTTGTCCTTTTTTGGTCTATATGTTCACCCTGATTTTGGGGGACCTTGTCCTCTTTCTACCTATAATATATATTCACCCTGGTTTTTGTGGGACCTTATCCTCTTTTTTGCCCACAACATATATTCCCTCTGATTTTGGGGGGCTTCCTTTTCTGGCTATAAAATATGTTCACCCTGATTTTTTGGGGGGTTTGTCCTCTTTTTTGGACCCTGATTTTGGGGTCCCCTCTTTTTTTGGTTCTGACATATGTTCACCCTGCAGCCCTTTATTCTGCTCCAGGGAGGAGGGAGGGGAAGACAATTTTTTTGGGGGGGGGTTCCTTCTTCTGATCTCCCAGTTCCTCCCAGTTTGTACCCATCCTTCTGCGTCTCTTGCAGGACCAAGTGGAAGAGGCAGACGGCGGTGGGGCTGGAGCTGCTGGCCGAGGCTGGGAATTACTCGGCCCTGCAGAGGATGTTCCCCTCGCCCTACTTCTACCACCCCAGCCTTTTGGGGAGCATGGACAGCACCACGGCGGCGGCAGCGGCTGCAGCCATGTACAGCAGTATGTACCGGACTCCTCCGGCTCCGCACCCCCAGCTCCAGCGACCCCTGGTCCCCAGGGTGCTCATCCACGGGCTGGGACCCGGGGGGCAGCCGGCTCTCAACCCCCTGACCAACCCCATGCCGGGGACCCCTCATCCGCGGTGAAAACCCCTCTGCCCCCTTTCTCTGGCTCCCCCCTCCAGCTCACCCCCCCCAAAGGGCAAGTGAGGGGGGACAGCTAGCCAGGGGTGCTCTGAGGCACCCAAAGGAGACCATCAGAGAGCAGGGACTCTGGAACCAGTAAGTGAAACCTGACTTCCCCGTCTGATCCAGCCTCTTTCCAGGCTAAGGGGTCGGGGGCCCACCAGTGACTCTGGGACTATGGACTGAGACCCAGCCAAGACTCTGGAGTGTGTGTGTGTGTGTGTGTGTGTGTGAGAGAGAGAGAGAGAGAGAGAGAGAGTCCCCACTTGCAACACAGAAGACCTAGAGGTTAGGGGGATCAGGTGGGGGAACGGAGAAGTTTGCACTGAATTCTCATGACCTTTTTTCTTAACTGAAAAGTGGCATGCTCCGTATTCTATAAATATAAATATATATATACAAAGTATAAATATATATATATAATGTACATTTTGAACAGACTGGTGTGCGCAGTGATATATCATATTTATTATATGTTGTCCAAAAAAAGTCACTTATATACCTTAGTTAAAAAAACAACAACAAAGAAACTGACAAAAAATTTTCTTCTCCCTCCTCTCTCCTTTTACATTTTTTTTGATTCAGTAAAATAAATGCTTAGATGACAAAAAAATTATATAGATTTTTTGATGACTGAAAATGGCAAGACGAAGAGGAAAAAAAATA
This sequence comes from Cryptoblepharus egeriae, assembly GCA_030015325.1. Lineage (NCBI taxonomy): Eukaryota > Metazoa > Chordata > Lepidosauria > Squamata > Scincidae > Cryptoblepharus > Cryptoblepharus egeriae. The sequence goes on from JAREYC010000003.1 coordinate 115,059,587, forward strand.
AATTTATCTTTTTTTAAACAAATGTGCAGATCCATGCAAGCTACTTTTCTTGGGTAATCAATACGTCTGGGGGATTTGCATCCGTGAAAATAGATTTCTTCTCGGTGGGGTAAATGCATGTGTGTGTGGTGTGTAAACAGCATTCTCAAGGTAACGCAATTCTGACCTCACTTTCTTGGGAGTAAGCCCCATTTACTATAACGGGGCTTACAGCTGAGTAGACATGGATAGGATCGCACTCTTAGAGTACAATCCTAGCCATACTTACTCTAAACTGAGGCTGCAATCCTAAAGACACTTTCCTGGGAGTAAGTCCTATTGAACATAATGGGCTTACTTCTGAGTAGGCTTGGTTAGGATTGTACTCTAAGCCCCATTGTATTCAAGGGGTCACAGGCTGCAATTCTAAAGACACTTTCCTGGGAGTAAGCCCCATTGAGCACAATGGGGCTTACTTCCGAGTAGACATAGATTGCAGTCTTACTCCCAGAAAAAATATCTTTAGGATTGATGCTTTCGTTCCTACACAACAACAAAAAACAATCCGTTTATAAATGGAAACCTTTAATTTAATTTAATTTTTAAAATGGTAAGGGGTGTAATTACTGGAAATAGTGTAGGGGAAAATCAGAGCTTTATTTCTTTCCTTGGAGGGGGTGAGGAGGAGAGATGTCATTATTTAAAAATCCGTAATGAAAATACTCCTGATAAAAAGTTATTATTTTTCTTAAAGAGGGTGCTATTTGTTTTGATTTGATAATGAATTCTTGATTTTTGCTTTTTTATGTCTTACTATTGTTTCTTTTTGGGGGGATTGCTGTTGTTGCATTTTTAGAATAGGGGGTGTTTCTGTGGGTTTCCTAAAGGTGGTCCAATGTCTGGGAAACCAGAATGTGGTAAGCCAGCCTAGCAGCTGTTCCAAGGCCACAGAAGTATTTTTTTATTAAGGTGGGGGGCGAATATAGAGGACAGACAAGAAGCGGGAGACGCTGGAGGGTGTCAATTAGGAACAAGAACCCGGGCAGGAGAGACACAAAATCCAATCCGATCCACAGCCGGGGTGGGGGAGGAAGAGCCCAAGAAATCTTTGATCTACCCCCTCCCGGGTCATTTGTTCCCCCAAAGGACCTGCTTTCCTTTGGCAGGACGATGATTAGAATGGCGATCCTGTTAACCAGGACCATCATACCCTCTTTATTAGAGTTTATTCCTGGCTTCTCATCCACTCTTCTTGAACTGGCTGGATCTTCAACGTTGGAGAAGGTGGAGGTTGAGAAATCAGGCTGAGAAAGGCTGCAATCCTAAAGACACTTTCCTGGGAGTAAGACCCATTGAACACAGCGGGGCTTACTTCTGAGTAGACATGATTAGGAGGCTGCAATCCTAAAGACACGTTCCTGGGAGTAAGACCTATTGAACACAATGGGACTTACTTTTGAGTAGACATGGTTAGGATTGCATCCTAATTGAGCCTAGTTTTGTTTTACGACGGGGCGGAAGGGAACAGATTGAAAATCCTTCCAGAGAAAAGAAGGCTTGTTGTCTCTCTCTTCTCCCCCAACCCTTGGGTGTATTTTTATTTATTATTACTATTATTTTTTTTTGGGGGGGGGGGGAGGGGGTAAAGCAGCTGCTCTGCTGTCACTCCGGATCAACCTTCCCGGACATCAACACGGATTCTTGGAAGGGTGAATGGAAGGGATGGTCCTCCCCGAGTGTTTCCCCCTTTCCTTGAAAAATTAGAAAGATATACAGCAATTACCTATAAAACATTCATCAGGCCAAGCCAAGATGATCGCCTCCTCCGAGGTTTGGGGCTGGCTCTCTTCGCTCGTGTGGGTTTATTCTCCAAAGGAAGCGAGAGCAGGGCGAGGGGAGGGGAAGGGAAGGGAAGGGAGGGGGGCTCTGCTGGTCGGGGAGGGGCTGCTGCGGAGCTGAAACTGCCTCCGGGCACATTTTATTTGGGCTGCACTAATTAGAGGATGCTTTGCTCTCTCGTTCTCTCTCCTTGCTTTCTCTGTTTCATTTTCTCTTTTTCTGTTTCTCTCTTCCCTTTCTCCATATTTATCTCTTTCTCTTTCTCTGCTTCATTTTCTTTCTCTAATTTTCATTATCTTTTTTCTCTTTCTATTTTCTATTTCTCTTTTTCTTTGGTGTTCAATTCTCTCTCTCTCTCTTTAATATTCTCTCTCTCATTTTCTTTCTTTCTCTATTCTCTCTTTCTATTTAATTTTCACTTTCTCTTTCTGTTTCTCTTTCTAATTTCTATCTTTCTCTTTCCACCTTTGGATCATTTTCTCTCTGTTTAATATTCTTTCTCTCTATTTTCCCCTCTTTCTCTATTCTCACTGTCTTTCTCTGTTTAATTTTCACTTTCTGTTCCTCTCTTTTTCTCTTTCTGTTGTCCCCTCTTTCTCTCTCTCTCTATTCTCAGTCTTTCTCTACTTAATTTTCACTTTCTGTTTCTCTTTTTCTTTCTGCTTCTCCTTCTATTTTCTCTTTCTCTTCCTCTGTTTAATTTTCTCTTTCTTTCCAATATTCTCTCTGTGTTTAATTTCTCTCTCTCTCTGCCCCCTCCCGCTTCTCTGCTAATAAATTCGCGTTAAAGCCCATCTTGACCTTGGCCTCCTGGTGACAAAAGGGTCCGGAAACGCCCCCCTCATTTTCGGCTCTTGTCACAGCGGACCCGGCAATTACGCCTGGCCGGAGCTGTGGTGAGCTGAGCTGCGCTGCGCTGCGCTGAGCTGAGCTGTGCTGCGGGCGACGGAATGAGGCACAAGCAGAGACAGCAGCCAGCCCTGCCTGATCTCTCCCTTCTGTCCGCCTCCCCGCTAATTAGGGCTTCGAAATAAATAATAACAATTTATTCCAAACCGACCCATCTCCTTAGCAAGCTGCTAATCGTTTATAGCGATCTTGGTCTCAAGCAATCCTCATCCCCCCTTCCAAGAAAAAGCCCCTCTTATGAGTTTTGACACCCACCACCAAATGGACCTGAGAGAATGATGAACCTATAGATGCAGACCCTATGGATCAATGTAGGATTCATGGGATAAATTTGTTTCCCATCTATTGAACTGATCGGGCCTTTAAATATTCAGGCCCAGGATCAGGCCCAGCGCTTTTTGTTAGCTTATTATCCCCCACCCCCCAAAAATCCCCCTGATTAAAAAAAAATTAGTGGAAAGATGTAGAATTAATCCAGGTCATTTTTAGTACTGTCACAATCCCAGTGCTATGAATGAAACTTATTCTGAAGTTCTTTATTCGACCAGACCAAACATGCAGGCTAAGCCAAAAATGATTTGGTCGGACTCCCTCAGAAGAATTGATGACAAAACTAGATCTTAATTTAGTTTCCTTTGCCTGTTAAAATCAAGAGGAAAGATCATTAAAAAAAGCAAACACCACCTTCTTTATCAGGCATTCTTCTGCAGGTATCCAAAGTAGGGGCGTCAAACTGGATGTATGTGTTAATTAGTAAATACAACAGAGAGACCATTATCTTCAGGCAGGTTTCCAGAGCTCTGGCTATAGTGGTCAAAGTCACTGGAAAATGTTGCGAGTTGGAAACGGTTAATATATATATATTTAAAAATTAATAAATCAGATTTATTATTATTTTTAAACATTCTTCAGCAGTTTCCTATTGGTAACATTTTTTAAAGCGACCTTGATGAACCACCGTGCCATATGGTCTGGAAGCCAGCCTCAAATTATATTCATCTCTTTGTTTCAATAACACCCTCTCAGGTTTAGTTTTTATTGGGATTTGGATGTTCTTCCCCCATACTTTTGCCCCAAATCGAGCAGCACCCCGTTGAAACTGGGTATTAATTAGTAATTTAACTGGCTATTAACCTTAATTAAGTTTGAACTGGATATTAGGGTGTGGGGGAAAAGTGAAAATAGGGAGAGACTTTCTGAGTGTTTATTTTTATTTTTAAACTTTTTTTTCACTGCACAGGAGGGTTTTGGCTTTGTTTTTGTTGTAAACCCACATCGTTTCCAGCTCATCGGTGCCTGCAGTGAAATCTGAACTCTTCACTTTGCTGATAAACAATTTTGATTGCCTCTCATTGAAATTATGAACAAGCTAAATAAAACCCACTTCATTAGATGCATTTGCCGTCTTCTCCAGCTAATTAAAAAAGGCTTTCCTTTGGAAGAAAGGGCTGGGTTCAACGCTGAAAACGCTACAGATGCTCACTCATTAAAGGCACTCAGGCAGGGCCAAACACAACCAAAACAAAACAGAAATCCTACAAGTTGTTCTTTCTGGTTTTTTTCCCTCCCTTCTCCTTTCCTTGGTAAAGAGCCTCTAATAGAATCATTCTCAATAGAAGTGCAAAGGAATTGAGGTTAAACACAAATACTCACAAATCAAGACAGATACACTCTGCTGTAGCCCAGACTGTTGTAACTTCCAAATACACTCTGTTGTAGCCCAGAAGACTTTTTTTTCTCATCTGAATTCTTACTGCAACCCTTCAGCATCTCTTTATTTTCACTTGGGATGGGGAAATTCTCCCCCCAGCCCATAATACTTCAGTCCCTCCCCTTCCTCATTCTTCTCCAATAAATTCCTCCACGTTTTGGGATCCAGCCTCCTTCTTCCCAGAGATTGTGGAAGGTCCACCCTGGCTTTTGATGGCCAGCATTTGGATTTCATAGGATCTTGCTGTATGAGGTGGGTGAATGGCTCTGGAGCCCATATACAGCCTATTCTTGGAGGTCTTCCTCTTGCTGGTCTACTTTATTTATTATTGCTTTATTGTTAATAGAAGGAGCTCCAGTCTCTTCTGTAAGAGACAGTCATCCAGCCAAGACTTGCTCCAGAGTGAAGCTGGCCTGTGTCAGAGTCAGATCTTCCTTTGAGTCTTCATCTCCATTGAATTCAGTGGCACTTACGTTTGAGTAGACATGCTGAGGATTGTGCTGCGACTCTTTGATGCTCCTTCAGCAATGCGTTATGGAGTAAAGAAGGTCAAAGTGTCTGAGAAGAACCTGTTGGGGGGGGGGGGAGAGGGGGACACTCAGTGGCCTGGGAATGTGCCAGCAGCTGTGGCCATCTCCTGTGCTTGGTTTTTGAATTTATTAGTAAACACTGGGATTTAAGAGATACAATAGTTAGGCAGTGGTGCAATAGTTAGATGTGGCCTTTCTTTCTACTCCAAAACCTGTCCTAAAACACATTCTTCTATGTAAATGTATGTAAAGTTATTCAATTTTGTAATTATTTACATCTCTCTGGCCCCTGTCATAGTGTCATAGAGATGATGGGCGCAATCCAGAATAACTACGGGGAGTCCTTGCTCCAGTGTAAGAACAATTTACTCTGGATTGCAATATGAATTTCCCATAGGTTTTCATTAGGTGGTGTAGTAACTATGGGTGCATGTAATGTCTCTTATGTGCTCCCGTAGTTACTCTGGATTGTAGGGGATGTCAAAAAGTTTGGACACCCCTGTTCTACTCTTTGCATCCTGTCTACCAATATACAGCAAAGGCCTAATTGGCCAGTGCTTCCCAAACTGTAGGTCAGGACCCACCAGTGGGTTGACAGCCAATTTTTGGTGGGTTGTGAAACATTTTTGAAATAAATAAAAAATTGGCAATTATTGCTTGGTTTGCAGAAGTAAATTATTAACTGGAATGCTAACCTGTGGTATGAGGTAACACTCCCAAATTAACATATCACATTTTCTGATTTTTCTCTAGTAATTGGAATGCTCTAGAATAGATCATATGAGGTTTCAATTTCAGCTTTTTGTCTGGCTTGGAAGCCCCTAACTGAGCAAGTCTTCTGGATACCCTGGAATGACTGTAAAGGTTTGGGGGAACAGTTCTTAGAGAGGGTGGAGGGATTTCAATACTTGGGAGAGTCTAGGAAATGTCTACACAGATAATAATTTATTATAAATAATTAATAAAATATTTTTCTTTTTAGAAAATCTAGTGAATCATGACAGATGGATGTTTTTTTAAAAAATGGGTCCCAATGTTAAAAAATTTGAGAAGCACCTATCTAAGAGACACACTGGGGAATTGGTAAGAGACACCCTTCCATGAGAAGGTATGAGAGTTAAACTTTCTCTAGGAGTAAGTCCTGTTGAATTTTATGGAGTTTCCTTCAGAGTAGACATAGGCTCACATTGTAAGACTAGGATCCGATGGCACAGTTCTTCCAGAGTAGTCCACAGGTTAATGTGTTGTAAGGCGTGCATACTCAGAACCTTACTAAGGTTGCAATCCTAAACTCACTTTCCTAGGAGTAAGATCCATTGAACACACTGGGGTTTACTTCTAAGCATGGATAGGACTGTGCTCTAATGAACTCAGAGCCCAATCCTATGCATATCTACTTAGAAGTAAGCCTCACTGACTTGAATGGAACTTATTATCAAGCTTATTATCATCACGGTGACCTGATAAATGCAAAAAGACAAGGCCCCCAAAATGTAGGATACCCAAGAAAAATGTAAGACATGACAAAAATAAAAGCTAAAAACACTCATATATATTGATTTCATGTTGTTAATTTAAACAATATATTATTATTAATTATTAAAATTAAAACGATTACATGTAATTTAATTTATTAATTACAAGAAGGCTCCATGCTGCCTGCTCACAAGAAAAAGGAGGACAATGAAGATTTTTTTATAGGACACAAGGCTCAAAAAAGAGGACATGTCTTTTGGAAAGGAGGAAAAAGGATATACAAACCTTGGTTTATAGGATTATGTCCTGAATTCACAGCACAGAATAACCTAGAAAGGTAGTAAGTGGAACAGAGGACCTCTTCAGCACCACGGACAGCTCACAAAGCTGGTGCGCAGGCAGAGGCAGGTGCCTTTGGAGAGTCTCTCTCTCTCTCTCTCTCTCTCTCTCTCTCTCTCTCGGAGAGTTTCCCCCACCCAAGGTGACCATATGACATAATAAAAAGAGAGGACAAGGCCCCAGTCCCCCAAAATATAGGACTTAAAAATGTAGGATATGACAAAATAAAAGCTAAAAACATCCATTTATATATTGCTTTCACTTGGTTAATTTCAACTCTATATTGCTGATTATTAAATTTAAAACCATTGTATATAATTTATTACATATAATTCAGGAATTCCAAGAATATGTGTTGCCTGCTCACAAGGAAAAGGAGGACCATGAAGATTTTTTTCCCCAGGATAAAAGGCTAAAAAAAGAGGAAATGGAAAACAGGACATACAGTAAGATCACCCTGTTCTCTCTCTCTCTCTCTCTCTCTCTGAGAAAACAGGCCGTGTGCCCTCGAAAAAGTGTCCTTCTTTTCTCTGTAAGCAGTCAACAGATAGCCTCCTTGTAATGGCTTGTATGGCTGCAATCCTATATACACTTTCCTGAGAGTCCCATAGAACATAATGGGACGTACTTCAGCGTAGACATGCTTAAGATTGCACTCTAAATGTAATAAATTATATGTAGCAGTTTTAAAATTTTAATAGTTTTAAATTTAAGTAATAAAATGTTTAAATTAACCACATGAAACCAATGCACATAAGTGTTTTAAACTTTTATTTTGTCATGTTATCCTACATTTTTCTTGGGTGTCCAACATTATTATTATTATTTTGGGGGGCTGGGGGGCTCTGTCCTCTTATGCGGTTGTGATATCTGTTCACCCTGAAGGAAAGGAGGGGACTTGATAAAAGTACTCTTCTCCTGTAGCCTTTTAACTGATAAGTAGTAAAATCTTCACCAGGATCAATACCATTCTTGAGATAAAAAAATATCTGAGACAAGATTTTTCTCTTGAGCCAGTAGTTTTCAACCATAAACCACCCAAAACCAGAGCTCTTTAATGTCCTTAAGGGGAAAAGAAGGTTCAGGGCGACTTTGGTGGCAAAAGATTATGAAGATGGGAGAATAAGGCTCTTTCTGAAAAAAAAAAAGATTTTTGATGATGGCTTTAATTTGCCTCCACTCCTCTCTGATCAAACGTGAGAGTCTTTAATGCATTAACCCAGCCTGTGTTAATAATGCCTGACACCAAGAAGGCAGGAGGACTCCTTTTCCCTGTTAGAAAACTTGTCATTCTCCTTGTTGCTGGGTCCCCAAGGGCTGCAGTGTGAAAGGGATCCTTGATTATAAAAGGGATCTCGACTTCTAAAACCAAACCAAAGAAACACCCCTGCCCTCTTCCAGACTAAGCCTTACATTTTCTTTGCCTTCATTAAAAATGAACACATCAGTACCTTTAGATTTCAGTTGCAGGGAACAAGGGAAAGTGGCTGCCTGCATGCTGTGCTTCTAGGGATCCTAGGGGCACCTGTGGACAGCCACACTCTTGGAAACAGGAATGGTTTGAGGAAATGGGTCTGTGGTCTGATCATCTGGCAGCTTCACTTACTTTGGTTTTCTCAGGTTCGTTTGTTTCACAATCTTTGGATTGTAGGCTTTTAAAAATATAGTACAGATATCATGTTTGATCACTGTTATTTTTTTACCTTTACTTAATTCAGAAGATGGGAGAAGAGGACAAGTCCTGGAAAAGGATATATAAACCTTGGTTATACACCCACTTTTCTGCATACACCTGGATTTGCTTTCCTTAAGATTGTCTTGGAAAACTGTAAGCAAGTTTTGTTCTTGGTTCACACCCACCAACTTTCACCAACACTGTTGCCAAAGAACTGAGGTGAACCCCTCCACCTGGTTCACTTGGTATATATCCCCATAATATTGTGATTAATATTATAATATTACAATTATTATGAAGGGTCTGAAGTTACGCTTCATCCCTTGACATTTATCACCATCAGTGGTTTTTTGCTGAGGAAAGGTGTCAGAACTCACTACGGGTCATCCCCATATAACTAATTATGAATAAGCTGCTGAGGAGGGCAGGTGGGAAAAGGTACCAGTACTGAGTACTGGTGAGTACCCCGTAAAAAAGCCATGTCCTTCATAATCATCATTGTCAAAAGTTGGGGTGAACCTCTCCTCCATATAACCCTTTAATATTATGAATTCATCTAAAATACCCTTCATCCTTGCACAATCATCTTGATCTCCCCCTTCCCTGTTTGAGTTCCCAATATCCTCTAATCATGCTTTCTAATGCTTTGCTAAAATAAAAAACTGTGTGTGAAGCATTAACAAGATTGTAGGACATTCCTCCATTCGCCAAGAAGAGTAAACCCTAAAATTTTGTTACTTACTCACATACATCTTTGGGAAACATCTTCCCAAAAATCCAAGCAGAAGGATTGCAGTGCTGGTGTTGGGGAGTAAAATATAAGAGGGCACAGGAGATGACAGACAAGAAGCACCTGCTGATCTTGGATCCATGCTGTGTATTAATAGATGAAGACAGATTCAATTCCATGTCAAATTGCAAATAGATGTTTTTACAAATATCCCCTGGAGTTCTTTTTCTTTGTTTTAAATAGCTGAAATATTTTACTTCCCACTCCCTTTCCTGCATCAAAAAGAAATAGGTGGTGGTCAACTACCTACTTTTGGATAAATACTTGACCATTCACATAATTGATATGGTAGTAAAGGGTTTAAATAACAGTGCTCCATGTGCCTTTGGTGTTTGGTCATGCTAGCCACATGACCACAGGGATGTTTTCAGACATTGGCCTTGTAAAGAGTATGAGCACCACCTTTATGGTCTGTCACACTAAGCAGGGCAACTTGAAGCAGCATCTTTACCTTTAAAGGCTAGTAAATGTTTCTGTAGTGCAAAGTAATGGATATCTGTAACAAATCAGATTGCAATACCATCAGGGAGGGAGTTTTAGAGTGTGGGACAACACTTAGGCTGCAATCCTAATATTCCTGGGAATAAGCCCCATTGAACTCAAGAAAACATATTTCTGAATAGACATGAATCAGATTGCACTGAATATCTCCTTCAATTTTGCTTGCAATATTTAAGATGAAATTGAGCAAAACTTATGATTTAACAGTCCTGAAAACTCCGGGATGATGTGCTGGAATCACAGCTAGACAGGGAAAAGTATACATTATTATCTATTATTATAGCTAGATGCAAAATTAAACTAAGGGTAGTGAAACTTCCAACCCTTAATCAAGATCTGTTTCTCACCAAGGTGATAAACTGATGTGCTTATGTGCATGTACAAAGAAAAACAGTACAACTGGGAGACGAGAAGTTGTATCCAGACTCAGGTAGACCACCTTAGAGAAAGTGAGGTCTTAGCTAAGAACTAATTATCTTTCCTAAAGGACCACTCTGTGAAAGGAAGGGCCTAAGTGCCTCCAAGCCTACTGGTAAGTCCCACTCATACAATACATTGTTTCTACCCTCATATTTTCAACACTGGTTCAGCAATTAGGGGACTTCAGGTAACACGTTATAGGAGACAAATGAGTAGAACCCTCACCCTGGTGAGCAGAACCCTCACCCTGCTTGTTTGACACAGAATATGCAGATATCCTCACAGGTCAAGGCTTTTATATAGATTGAAGGATGGGCTCCACTGGTGTTTCATTGCCTATCCTTTTCTTATCTGGGTCTAACACTGAACTTTGAACTCTGGTTCACTGCAGTAAGCTCCCTCTCCACTAGTAGAGAGGCCAAAAATTGATTGCCTGGTTAAAGTCTAAGCTGGGGCATTAGCTGGGCTCCAATTACCAGCTAGCAATTTTTATGACATACCAGTGGGCATTGATTTTTAAATTAATATGCCCTATTTTCTCACAGCCCCACCAGTTAATGGAAACTTATCAATACATTCTCCCCCAAATTATAAGTAATTTCCAAGAGTCAGAAGTAGGTGAGGTATTAATTGCATTACCATGAGGATTCTGAGCTGCCCTACTAATGACCAGCTGCTGAGTTTAAAACCAATCTCAACTGGAGGTCTGAGCCAGTTTCTGGCTCTTTGTATTGCTGTCAAAGAAGAATAACTCACATTGTCTTTCAATGGGTGTTGCTACGACACTTGCAGTGCTTTCCCCCATGCTCAAAAGCAATCCTTTTTTACCCCACAATTCTTCCTTTTTAAGCATTAAAATGTTTAAAACATTAAGGTTACAATCCTAACATGCAATTAGGCCAGCGTAAGCCCTAGCACAAGTCCTGTGCTGGGGATGTCACAAAAGTGCCGTAAGACACTTGTGTACCATTCCTGGGGGAGGGTCAGGCCAGTGCACAAACATGCACTTGCCTCCCTACATCTCAACAGGAATGGGAAAACCAATAAGTTGTGCTGGCCTAGGTTAAATGTTTAAAACATTTAAACATAATTCCTCCATTTTTTAATATTAAAATGAACAACAACTACATTGTATCTATTGTATCATATTGTAGCCGAAAGCCAGTTAAGACTTTAAAGTTAGTATACTTTGGCTGTAACCCTAAGAGCACTTTTCTGGGAGTAAGCCCCATTGAACTCAATGGAACTTACTTCTGAGTAGACATGAATAAGATTTCATTGTAATGATATGATCTGTTAGTAAGAAAAGTATGATGCTAGTACTGTGTCATTATAAAAAACTGCAATGTTACTGTTAAAAAGATATTCTGACTCATAGCGTTTGAACATATGAGAAACTGAGTAAAACTTTTGATCTTGTTCCTATTTACAAATTATGCCATAATATCGGTCAGTTCCTAAGACATACCTGGCTTGTTCAAGGTATTATCATCTTTGCAGAACTGGGGCCTATCCAAATTTGCTTCAGTACTATATAGGGGCAGTAATGAATTTTCCTTAATTTAAGAGAAGTTTGTTCCTTTACCTTGGAGCTGCACTGTGGCTTCATTAGCTCTAGAACATTGGATAGGACTTGGCCCTCACTGCTTAACAACACTGAGGCTGCATTAGCTCTGAAACATCGGATAGATTTGGCCCTCACAGCGTAATTTGGGGGAGAATCTATTAAATAATAGAAGGCGTATACATTTTAGGACAAATACTTTAGTTTTAAATATACTGTAGGCAAGCATTTCCCAATACCAGTGTGCTAATAAGAGCTTAGAGTTTCATGCTACAATGAAGAGGAGTCTAAAGATGATGGCCCATAATCGCAAGAGATGGTGGTTATGATTATTAAAATAAATTTGTTAAATTATTGATGTCTCTAGAATATAATGATTTGGTTGTAAAATAGACTTTGGGTGCAATCCTAACCAATTTAGGCAAGCCTAACTCACCAGGCATATCTTTCCATGGTGGTATGGGGAAGCTGGCGTATGCCAACTGGCCTAATCCCCCAGGAGTGAGACAGATGTGCTTTATTGCACTTTTGTGACACCCCAGATCAGCACATGATTTATGCCTGAGCAGAGGCCAGCCTAACTGGAGATTAGGATTGCACCCATTGAGATTTTGGCAAATGTTTTTATATGTGCACAGGTTGGTTTTCTATATTCACAGATGACTTTTTAAAAACATAGATTTTTACCAATATATGAATCTTGGATATCGATAATGATATCAAGCTCAAGATCAATCTTGGATTCAAATATAGATCTTTACCAATAGCTGAATCTTTCTTCTCTTTTACATATTTTCTCTTACTATTTGCATTGCAATAATATGCAATGATAACAATATCTGGGCTAGGTTTCAGTAGTACTGAAGGGCAGCTTGTCTCCTATGAATTGCATCAGAAATACAATCATTATCCAGTAGGGTTTAGTCCTGGATAAAGAAGTGGATACCAAATTAGTGGACACTGGATCATTGAGCCTATGGGGAAAATGGGGTTAGACTTCTGGAGGTAATTTTCATCATATACTCTTTCAATTTTGTGAAACTGAATCTTTCTTTGAAGCCTGTGGGGTTGGGTAATAGTGAGGTCTCATCAACTTCTCCAACAGGATGCTTCGTCTTCCATGCTGGATACCCCTCAACTTATTAAAGGTTGCTGCTCCAACAACGAAACCTCAGAGTTCAGAAATAATCACCCTTCCTTTTCCTCATCATCAATCTCTGATCATCACAAGGGTTGTTGAATTTTCTGCAGCAGTCTCCAAGATGGTTCCCAAGATGTGGAAATGGACACAATTGTGTCCAACAATTCTCTATGAACCAATAACAATGCCTCTTTGGAAAACTGACCCAGTCCAGACAACTTTAAAAAAAAAATGAGTACAATTTGCTGGATGCAGTTACAACAACTCCTCCCTTCGTTGGCACCTCCTTGCATGAGGAAGCCATAGTTTCTTCTCCCACAACCACCTGCTTACTTGTAGCTGTGCTGAGCCTCCCCCCAACCAAAGTGCATCTGCACAGTATTATCAGATAGCAAGAGGAGAGGCTTAGATAAGGAGAGGTAGACAATAATTTTGCCTCTTGCAGATAAGAGAACTGATTGTATTTTCCAAGACATTGTGTCAAGGTCTCTTTTTTACAAAGCCATTGAAGTATAAGGAGAAACAAGACTGTCTAATGCAGTGATTCTCAATCATTTCAGCCTGAGATCCTCTTCTGAGAATGACAAATCTGTCCAGGATTTGTCCAGGACAAATCTGTCCCCACCCTCAGAAGTTATATCAACAAGCTGAAAATGATGGCATGGTTGGAAGTGACAACAGGAAATGATATTTCCTGCGAGAGCTCTGCCATATCTACTCACATGTAAGTCCCATTGTGTTCAATGAGACTCACTACCAGGAAAGTATGAACTATAGCTTGAATGCCCCATTCCAAGATTTTCATGACCCTCCTCAAATGAAGTTGCAACCCCCAAGGGCATCATGATCCTCACTTTGAGAACCACTGGCCTAATTTGTCTAGAAAAATAAACAGTCACCATCTAAGAAGACTCCAGCTATACATTCTCTACTGTTTTCATCAAAATTTGTTTGGCATCTGATTGCTTTAATTAATCCCCAATAATGTATATTGTTGGAGAATATACACTCATTCCCTCCACCCAAGATGCAGCAGATTAAGGTTCAGTGGGTTGTGTCCTAACCTTTCATGGAGCTGACCTCCATTGTCAGACATGTCCACTAACTGAAGGAACATTCTGCTCATACAGAATGTTCTCCCAGGCTTTCTAGGACTACCCAGGGGTTCCTCCAAGAGTCCTTTGGCAAGAAGAAGCTTCTGGTAACAACACTGCATTAGAATGCAATTCACTACATTTAATGAGTGTTCTCATTGGCACTGATGGATTAACATTAATGCACAGGATGAGAGGTTATTCAATACATATTATATTTACCTGAATCTAACGCTCACCTTTTCCAGCCAAATTCAGTCTCCAAAATTAGGGTGTGCATTAGATTTGATGGTTAATAGGATCTGAGAAAATATGGTATTTTGATTATAAATATAGGGTGCACATTAGATTCGATGGTGCATTAGATTCAAGTAAACACGGTGTTTGTTCCAGTCTTTCCATTGCCTCTGCAAACAGGTTCATCGTCACAACATCCTTGATAATGCATATGCAATAGTTGGTGGAGCATACTTTTGGCCAGTGCAGAAGCAGGATAGGGTTGGGGTCTAATGCTGCCATCAGCTTAGCTGTGCTGATGCCACACATGCAGCCTTAGTGAGGTGTTTGGGTGATGGAGAGGGTGATGGAAAACTTAGATTTCTATTTCTGAGCAACAAGCTTGAGCCTAATTAAACTGTCCAGAAATTGTGTGTAATCTTTGAGCTTTTGAATGATGTTCGTGGGTACAATGTGGGTGTGCTGAAACCTTTTGCCTGGTGAAGACACTTCAGAAGATGACACTTCCTACATTTTCTAGGTGGCATGACTGACAGGAAGGCCTCTCCTGCTGGGCTTGTGCATGTGTGCGTGCATATATGTGTGTATGTGTTTGGAGAGAGAGAGAGAGAGAGAGAGAGAGAGAGAGAGAGAGAGAGAGAGAGAGAGAGAGAGAAGCAGGCATTTTGCAAGCAATCTCCTGCCTTTTCATTTACATGACACACATTAACCGCAACACAGGAGTTCCAAGAGAATTGTCTTGTTCCCTTGTCTCCAGGAGCCCGTGTAGGGCTCTTTAATTGCCACATTTTCAAACCGATGTAATGGTAGGGATGTCTTAGTAATTACCTTAATGAGATAACACCTTTCCTTCCCTCAACCTACTCATTATCACACTTCTTGTTCAAATTCTAGCTACAAAGAACTATACTTGTAAGGGGAAGTGGAGGGGGGCGGTTTGGGACTTGGTTTTGGTCTCATCCCTCCCTTAATCTAATTGCATGCATCTTTCCATTCTGAAAGGAGGGAGTAAATGTCCCCAACAAGTCCAAGAGATGTTTGAAAGGAGTAAACCTAAACATCTGGGCACCCTTAATTATTCCTGGTCGGCTTCCTTAGTTTGACCTGTAGTGATGCTAAGGTGCCAAAGTGATGAATTTTAAGATGTTGGGCTGTGAAGATGTGCAGCTGCAACACTGATGGATCTAGGAAGGGATGGTAACAAGGTTAGCTGCATGTGAAGTGTGAATTAAGATTTTTGCAAAGAGACTGTGATTGCAGATGGGTATAATGTTGTACCCTTGCATGAAATCTGGCTATTATCGCAGAATGGTCAGACAGGGTGTGAAATGCCTTATTACTTTACTTTTGTTCTTTAATGAAGTTGGGTCCTACTGGAGAGGGTGAGTCAATAGCGGGAGTGCTTGGGAACAAAATGGTAAGCAACCCAGAGATTAAATATTATTTAGCCTTATTTCCCACCTTGCAAATTACTGTGATTTAAAAATGTATACAGGGAACATACGGTAATTATGAATCACATGTTCCCCAAAATTCTGATAATGGAGACTTTTCTGATTAAAAATCAGCGAGGTAACTTAGAGATCATTTTCAAAACTATCATTGGGTTCGGAATAGTATTTAATTAGGAATACATACACACAGGCTCAGATCATTGATCTTTTGTATCTCAGTACTGCCTATACTGATCAGCAGTTCATGAATTTCAGAGACAGGTATTTTCCAGTCTGACTGGAAAATGATAGGGGTTGAATTGAACCCAGGAACTTCTATGTGCTTTACGCCTGAATGACAACCTCATCTCTGAATTAATTCACTTCCTCCGACACATCATGACACCCCAGAATTCCTGTTTGGGAATTACTAACCTACCATTTGTGACCATAGGATTAGTAATTCTGACTAGTAGGATCAGAGTTCTTCAGGTGTTTTGGTAGTGGCTCAAAAAGGTAGTGTCCTCATTTTGTGTGTATGAGTTTGGGGTGAAATAGCTCATTATGAAAAGCTGGCATCCATATAGGTTGGAACATAGGATGTTTGTGTTACTAGGCAGAAACACTTATGCTGCAATCCTAAGCTTCAGTTAGGCCAGCATAACCTCCAGTATAAATCCTGTGCTGACCTGGGGATGCAACAAAAGTGCCATAAAGCACTTTTGCTCCACTCCTGGGTGGGTTAGACCAGTGCGCAGACACATGCTGACAACCACACACTATCATGGGAAGATATGCCAGGTGAGTTAGACCAGCCTAAATTGATTAGGATTATGCCCATATACTAGCATTTATAAAGACATATCATATGCATATATTCAGAGGTGGCCAAACCATGGCTCAGGAGCTGTGTGAGGCTCTTTGACATACAATCAGTGATGGGCTTCAAAGAAATTAAGAACCGGTTCTCTGTCCATCTGGCAGCCACTTTTAAATGCCTATTTTAAAACTTTATATGTACTATCTCTTGTTAAGAACCGGTTCTATAGCGTAGGTGCGAACCTGCTGCTGCCCACCACTGCATACAATGTGTTAATCTTGGAAATATGTTGGTTGAATTGAGTTCCTGAGTTCCTTTTTGCATCACAATTTATTTAAAAAAATAAATACAGGTGGTGTCTTTGCATCCATGTGGAATCTGTTCTTGGACTCCCTGTGGTTACCAAAAATTGTGTTCAGCTTCACTGATAATCAAGGCTTCATCAATCTGCATATCTTCAGGCCATGGTGTGTTTGTATCTGTGGGTGGTGCAAACAGTTAAGGCGCTGTGCCTATTAACCAGCAGGCCAGGGTTTGAGACCCGGGTCGGCCCCACAAGACAGGGTGAGCTCCTGTCCTTAGCCCAGCTCTGCGACACCAGCAGGATCCAATCGGATTGGCTCTGCCTTTCCATTGGACTAATTCAGTGGCATGGAGAGGGGGGATTTGCTGCTTGGGTAACAGCCTATTCTCCATAACAATCTAACCCAGGCTTTCATGCTTTGCATGCAGCGTATGCAGCACTGAGCACAATACCATAGTCTTTCAAGACTGATGGAGGCCTGCTGTTATTATCACCTCTCACACACAGTGATCTGGGGCAGGTAGGCTGCTTAGCATACGTTTATCACTTATTTTGCACAAGGTCATGTAAAAAAAAACACACACACACCATCACCATTTGTGATTCTGCTAGAGAACCTACCCTCGTTTTCATGAATATGCACAGCAAAGCAGAAGGAAGTAAGAAGACTCCCCCAGGATCCTGTCACGAAGAGTCCCAGCCACAAACCTCAGATATGGCTGCTCAAAACCAGAGGATAAATTTGCTTCCTGCGTTGGCAGTGATGCCATTGTGAGAACCTTTCATAGGCAGATGTCTTCTATATAATAAAGGTGAAGGTGTTCCCCTGCAGGTTGCCCTGCTAAGTTGTGACTGACTCTAAGGTGAAGTGCTCACCCCCTATTTCTAGAGCCATAGAACCAGTGTTGTATAAAGACGCCTCCATGGACATGTAGTCCACATGCACACAGAATGCTTTCCCACCAAGGTGGTACCTATTTATTGTAGGTACCAAGGGAGGTGGTGGACTCTCCCTCACTGGGGATCTTCAAGGAGAGGCTCAACGAGCACCTGTCGGGGAAGCTCTAGGAGGATTTCCTACTGCAGGCAGGGGGTTGGACTAGATGACCTACTAGGTCCCTTCCAACTCTAGGATTCTATGATTCTATGATTTATCTACTTGCATTTGCATGCTTTCGAATTGCTCCATTGGCAGGAGCTGGGCTAAGGATGGGAACTCACTCCGTCTTGCAGTACTCAGATCTCAAACTGCTGACTTGCTGATCTTCAGATGGACAGGCACAGTGCCTTCAACCATTAAGCCAATTGAAGCCCTATTCTATATAAGATGCTTAGATGATGCTATGCCTTAGTGATTGAAAACACACATTCAAACTGGGAAAACTCCAAACTTTGTGTGCGCCCCCCCCCAGGACATCAACACTGTTTCTAAAAATCAAGATCACATATTAAATGAGGCAATTATTCTAATTATTTTAAGGAATTTTGAGGTGGTAGTAAAAGAAAAAATTTAGATAAGTTCAGATAATGGGGGTTCTGTCATGATTAAATGAGCAATTATTTTGCTCTCTTCCTACCTTTAACATTGGGTTTTTATTTTATTTATTTAAAAAAATTTGTGTCCCGCCTTTCTCGGGTCATAGAACTCAAGGCGAATCACATTAAAACATAATTAATAACATTAAATAGAACATTCAGTTAAAACAATTAAAACATAGAAGCTAAAAACAATACAAACAGTAACCCCCTCAACCTCTGCCTGACTTAAATGTCCCCATTTAAATGCCTGACTTAAATGTCCCCATTTAAGTCAGGCAGAGGTCGAGGGGGTTACTGTTTGTATTGTTTTTAGCTTCTATGTTTTAATTAATAGCAAAATATATTCAAATAAGTTTATTGATAGCAAAATATATTCAAGGTATTAAGAAGAATGCTAAAAGCAACATACTGATTCATTTTAGTGGTGAAACTGTCAGTATTATATGGTGATATAGTTACAATTTGGTAGATTAAAAGAACCTATAAACACTTTTTTCACCATAATAGCAAGATGAAACCAGATACTTAACAACTGTGCTACTATACAAGAATTCTATGCATCTAGGTTTATGCTCAGCTAGAAGGAGCTTGTCCTATTGACTGCAGAGCATGTTATTAATATGGAATGATTCATCTGATTCACAGTTGCTTTTATGTTACTATTGGCCTAATGCAGTAGTAGGATTCAAATAAATTAACAACAGTTCTATGTCCCATTTGTAACCAGTTCTCAGAACCAGGCGCTCATTAGCAAAGGGTTCTATAGCACCTGTGAGAACCCCCTGAAGCCCACCACTGGCTACTGATATGTTTATAGAGAAATTGCAATATTCACAGGTTTCCCTGCAGAAGTTTAAGCGCCAAATAAAGTCACTAATTTTGATCAGGAAAAAAATAAACTGTACCTCTCTGTATCTTGTATAATAAATATGCATATATGGTCCCTGAAGTCTGTCATTTATCCAGGCTACCTCAACTGGGAAGATCCACACAACACTATGTTCAACTCCATTCTATCAGTATCAAGGTTAATTCAGCACTTATTTAAATTAAATGCAGCAGCACTTTTGCAGCACTTAAACAGGTGATTAGTGTACCCTCTTGGCACCCTTCCTCCGTTATAGGACAGATGCATCAATGTGATACAAAATCGCTCTTTGTGGAAGTTTATGAAGTGATCGCTGAATTTGTCACATGATACATATGAAGAAGGAAAGGATTCTTCAGTGGTGGTGATGGTCGAAAATGAGAGGGCTGCAATTTTATCACCCAACCACATCTGAGGGTGCTAGTATGCCATGATATCTAGTCCCTTTAAAAAGGTCTCTCATATCTTTACTGTTATGGAAGATAATGGCAATTGTTTGGCAGATTTCTTTCAAAGAGTCCTAGAGTCTTTGACTCAAAGACTTCTGAGTCTACTCAGAAGCAAACACCTTTGTAGTCAATGAGGCTTACTTCCAGGAAAGTAGGAAAAGGATTCCAGCCCTAGTGCTGGTTACCATTAAACAAATAGACAACCAAACTGGGGTAGTGGATCAAGTGTTGAACTGGAGCGACTGAGGTTAAAATCCCTGTACAGCCATGAAGTACAGTGCGTGATCCTGAGCAAGATCATACCTCTCAAACTACCCTACCCTGGAGGAAAAGTGGCAAATAACTATAATTAGTGATCAGATCCTGCAAAGCCAAGAGAACAACTGCTCTGCATTGAGACAGATTTGTCTTTTAAAGTTGCTTTTCAAAATAAATGACATTATTTCCCCCCTCTCAATAGGTGTTAAGAAATCCCGGAGAAGTTTCAGGGAAAGGTCCTTTTTTCAATGATAATATTAGCATAAACTGTACTGACTCTAAAAATAAATAAATAAAAGCACCATGTAAATGTCTTTGTGTTTTGCCTTTATTCACAGTAGCCTACAGTACTGCCTTTAGATTTCCTTGTAGCCTGCCTGCCTGCTTGCTTTTGCCTTGGGCTGTTGGCCTACTTGGGTCTTTTTCTTTGTATCTGGCAAGAGCGCTGGTGCGAACGCAATGCGAAGTGTGAGCGGCAAATCTCCGCTTCTTCCATGGTGACTAAGCTCATTATATTGCCGGCCTTCTAAAACATACTTAACCTCACCAATCCAGAGCGCTGGATCCCATATCTGCAGAAGAGCATGGACACCCCAATTAGCACTTACAAATGTACTGTTGACATTTCCCGAGGTCGACCCAACAGGAATAATTAGTTCTGATATATATCATGAAATCATTTTTTTAATTACAAAAAGCAATAGGGCTGCTTGGGTGAAATAAAGGCAAGACTGGTCTTCTACCTGCTAATGTGGAATATTTATATTGACTCCTGCGTGGCATAATGTTGTTCATGTTTGTGGCCCCAACTGTAGATTTATGATGTATGACTGAGAAAAGGATACATTCCTATCCGATGGACTTAATTGGACATAATTTCTCAAGGAGCTGTTTAATGCTCATTCCATGTCTTTAGTCTACAGCGGTGGTTCTCAAGCATTTCAGCTTGGAAGCCCCTTCTGAGAACCTGTCTGGGACCCCTGGAAGTGATGTCCTGAAGTGATGCCATGGCCAAAATGACATCACTGTGATGCTAGAGCTACTCAGGGTGAGCATATAGAATGCTTCTAAGAACATAAGAAGAGCCTCCACTGGTCAGGCTAAAGGCCCATGTAGACCAGTTTCTTGTATCACACAGGCCCACCAGGTACCACCTAGTGCTACCTTTAAACATTGCATGGAAGATGGAATTTAGGCAGGCTTGGCTCAACATAGAAGGGTTTAAAAAGCAGCACCTGCCTAAATGTCCTTTTCCATGCAATGCTTAAAGGTAGAAGCACTCTGTCCCATTCTATATGGTCACTCTGGAGCTACTTCATGTATACTCCAAAATAAGTCCTATTGTGTTCAGTGAGACTTACTCCAGGATTATTCCAGCAGACTTAGGGTGCAATCCTAAAGACACTTTCCTGGAAGTTAAACCTATTGAACACAATAGGGCTTACTTTTGAGGAGACATGGTTAGGATTGAGACCCTACTCAGGATTGCAGTCTGTGTGCCCTATTCCAAGATGCCAGATTTCAAGATGGCGACACCCAGCTTTTTGAGACTCCCCAGAAATGAAGGAAATCCACCAAAGGGTCTTGACCTCCACTTTGAGAACCACTGATCTAGGGAACATGTGTACAGTTCTACTTACAGGAAGATGTGTGAAGCACATGAGCATTTGTTTTCTTTTGCAACTTATATTACTTTATATTCCTAGCTCTTTACATTCCTTATATTCCTTGCACTTTACATGAAGAACACATAAGAGAACCACAATGGCTGCTTGACTAGACAGGACAATGGTTCACATAGGTCAGTTGTGACACCCCACGGGACCAGGGTGACCATATAGAATGGAGGACAGAGTGCCTCTACTTTTATGAATGCATAGAAGTGGGAATTTAGGAAGGTGTTCCTTTTTAAACCCTTCTATACTGAGCTAAACCTGCCTAAATTTCCTCTTCTATATAATGCTTAAAGGTAGAGGCACTCTGAAAGGCCAATGGAGAATGGGAATGGAAAGGGAGAAAGGCCAGTGGAGAATGGGAATGGAAAGAGCCATGAGGTCGAGGAAGAAGAGGCCATTCCAAGGCGGGCTGAATGGGTGCCCTCTCCAAGGCTGCATCCAGGCCATGGTCCAAGAGTGCAGCCACCTTCGGAGGCTGTGGTTGAATTTCCATATAAGCATTGCCCTACAATGGCTGAACCAACACTCCATCCTCTGGATTAGGTGACATGACCGCCAATTCTGAGGATTCCATTATGTCCCACCTGGGGCATCATGGGCTATAGGAAGATAGCCAGCAAGGGGAGAGATCCTATTGGTGATGGAAAGAAAATGGAAGCCCCACAAAGCGTTTCGGTGTGCTCCCTTTTATTTTAAATGGAGGTGACAGAAAACATCTTAAGCAACACATCCCATGATGACAAACCTCTTGTAATCAATGCAGAGCACAGGCACCAACTCCATGTCCAACCTACACCCTTGTAAAATAGACTTACTCCTGTGGGAGGAGGCAGAGTCCAAAGGGATGGCCACACCACTACATTGATTCCAATAGAGGTCAATACTGGCTGCAATAAAGAATGCACGTATCAGCACTGAGTAGAAACACTGTGGGTGGGTTGGTGGTTTCCTCTATCATGGCAATGCCAATACACACTGAGTCCTTTCCCCATTTCCCAGCCCTATATGAGCTGTACCCTCATATGTGCCCTGCCTCTCCTCCAACATATACCAACAAAACAACTGGTCCAAGGAAACCCATGGTGGCTGTGCAGCCTAAGGAGAGGTAAGTACAAAATATTTTTACCACTTCCCATGTGAGCCTAGATAAAATATTATTGCTGACCAGCAAAGTTTTGCTTTAGTGGATACTGTATCTATATGCCAACATAAAGACATAGTCAAAGTATAATCTGCAAGGGAAACCAGTTTAAACCAGCACACGAGGAAGAGTTAAAGGAAGCTGATTACACATCAGTAGCTGAGTAGGTTTTTACTAAGTTTCTTGGATGGAATAACAAAAATTGATTCTGAAGATGTGTAAGGTGAGGGTAGGGGAAGAGTGGGTGGCAGGTGGGACTGTAGGTGTGCAGGTGGGAGCAGGAGGTGGGGATAGGAACCAAGTTATGCTGGATCCCAAACCTTTTCCTGGGTAGCCCAGGGCATTCCCAGTCTGCTTGGATTTGTGCTGCTGATTTAGGTACACATATAGCCCCACATTGGGACTGCAATGACTCTTGGGTAAAAGGAAAAATGTTCCCTCCTGCTGAGCCATTGGCTGTCCTGAACTTGCATTGTTATGGCATTGACACACCAGCCTACCTGTTGCAGCACAAGTTCAGATTGCAACCTAAATTAATTATAAAAATTGCATTATGTATATGTTTAAACATTTATTTTAAATAAAATAAATAAAAACATTTATTTAAAACATTTAAAATAAAGAATCTCTTAACCCTCCCAAGGAGTTTTAAAAAGTCCTCAAACAATCCTATCCATATTTACCTGGGAGTAAGCCCTATTGACTACCATGTTAAAAGTGTAGACATAGTAGCCTGTTAACAGTACAGATTTGTGACTTTTCCCCAAATGCTTTAACATACTTTGGTAGCATCAAGTCTAACATATAAAAAATAAAATATGGTATGGTATATTGACGTGAATGGGAATCTACCTGAAATTGGTTTGTGACCCACCTGGTGGATCCTGACACAGTTTGAGAAACACTATTCTAGGTTGATTTCAGTATCTCCAATACACTGGCAGCACCCATGGGCTGCACATGATGGTTTGAGGCAGTGACAGTCCCCTTTTCTGTCCCAGTGGGGCCATAAGTGCCACCCTCCAGCTTGAAATCTACACTGTTTGCAGCTTCTCAATGCTCTTATTATTGAAAAGAATGCTTTTCAGCCAGGAATAAGGAAACCTCAGTTGGTGTAAAGCCTATTCTTTTGCATCTTTTATTCTGCTGTGAACCTTGAATGAAAATGGCGAGGAAAGCACTAAAATGATAATTTTTCATGTTGACGAGATCACCTGGAGATTTCCTTTGTAGTTCACTAAGCTTCGACTCCCAGATGTTTGGAAAATTAAAGCATACAAATAGAGAAAGCTGTGGAAAAAAAATATGTTGTCTGATATTATTTATGTATTATTTTTCTTAGATGAGATGCGTAAATATAAAGAATTAGATAAGACTGAGGCACTAAAATAAATTATAATTGAGAGATGTAATAAATCTAACATGAGAATGAAAGTATAATGAGAACACACTTTCCTCCGACATAAATACAAATCCTGTCTGCATTCTAAAACCCAATTAATTGGAGAATGACTACAGGAGTAAATCTTTAAAGGCATAAAAAAATCTCTTTCTGCTCAAGGATGACAGACAAATATCACACCAAAGATCTGCCAAATGACCCCTTACGTCTTATTTATGCTTATGTGATATGTGGACGACCTCATTCAAAAATGAATGGCAGATAAATGAAGAAAACTATCTAGTGAATATTGAGGCTGCAACCCTTGTGTTTGTCACTGGTCCCTGTGTTGAAAGGGACATACCTACAGTGGAGAACATGAAACATCAGGCTTTACAATGCATCACTGGAAACCACATTATGACTCCGATCTTCAATGTAAGGAAAGAGACCTGATAGTTCTTCAGCACACAGCCTCATAAAATGATGAGGACTTCCACTGTAGAGACAGGGCAAAGTCAGTCAATCAATCGATCATATTTATATTCCTCAATCCACTGGGATGTTTTCTTGCACAAGTAGAATTGGGTGTGTAACAGGTGGGCAATGATGGGTGCGATCCAGTGTAACTATGGGGCATCCTTGAGCTGACATAAGAACAACTCACTCTGGATTGCAATATGAATTTCCCATAGGTTTTCACGAGGTGGTGCTGTAACTACGTTGATGTAAATGTCTCTTACATGCTCCCGTAGTTACTCTGGCTTGTAGGGTATGTGGTATTGCTTATGCATAGCTCCCACAATCTTGAATGTGACTAGGGAGGACTGCCCAGTGGGTTGTGTCCATCATGATCATCTCTCCACTGAAATAAATAATTGTTTGGATTCTTTTGCTAGAGCAGCGGTTCACAAGTATTTCAGCCTGGGTCCCCCTTTTTGAGAATGACAATCTGGGATCCTCCTGGATGTGATAGCATGGTCAGAACAACAAGTATCATCACTATGAAGCCAGAGCTATTCCATGTCTACTCAGAAGTACATCCCATTGTGTTAAATGAGACCCTGAAATCCAGAGTAACTACAGGAGCACGTAAGAGACTTTATGTGCCCCCGTAGTTACTGCACTACATAGCGAAAGCCTGTTGGAAGTTAATGGAATCCAGAGTAAATTGTTCTTACACTGGAGCAAGAACTCCCTGTAGTAACTCTGAATTTTGCCCTTACTCCCAGGAAAGCAAGCCTGAATGCCCTGTGAGAAGATGGTGGTACCCAGCTTCAGATTCCAAGATGGTGACACCCAGCTTTCATGATCCCCTGGATCACGAAAAAAATGAGTCATGAGCTCCATTTTGAGAACGACCATGCTAGAGAACCAAACTCAAGGAAGTAATATTTTATAACTCACCTTGGTATGATTTCTGCATTTTGCAAAGTTAACTTTGCAAAATGGCTACTTGATGAGATATTTCTCCTTCCTCCTGCCTCTTGATTTCCCATCCCTGCCAGCCAGCGTGGCTTGTAAAATGCTGGGCAGCCTCAGCTCAAGCTGTCATTTAGCTGAGTTGGAGGCAAATATGAGTAATTTGCATTTTGGCAACAAAAGGCAGTTTGTATGTTTCATATGAACAAAGTTGTCCAGCTTTGCTTATGTGCCAGATCTTCCTACAAGGGAACAACAAACAGCTCATGCTGCTATATCCATTTCAAGATGAACAAGTGATTCAAGAAAAGATATATCCTGTGCAGTGGTGTAGCTAATGATCATGTAGCCTTGTGCAAAGCTCAAAATGTTGCCCTGGAAGTGATGTCATCCCAGGATATTTTAAAAAACTTTTTTAAAAAATTTACTCCTGCAACAACAAAATCAAATTTAATTACATAAAAATACGCAAAATGGGCCGCTTATTAGTTAGGGGAAATGTGCTGTAGCAAAGAGGATTGATTATTCTTTCCCTGCTATAAGAGGAGCACCACTTAGAAGTGGCTGTACAAGCAGTTAGCATTGGTTAATTTTATTATAAGTACATGGCAATGTGAGCTGATTCATGTTAACATCTTATTTGTTCCATACAGTATCAGAATTGCATCTCATTGGCTCTCAGAGCAATCAGTTTGATTTTAAAAAATCAGAGTTATCAGTTTATATTTTGACGCTACTGCTCCTCGACAGAACAACTCAGGCACCCCAAGGTAGCTTGATATGCTATTTAGGGTTGCATTGCATGATTTATGTCATTAATTATTAAACGACTTAATGGACAGTGCATTAGAAAGAAAACATGATTTGAAAGAAAAAAATGTTTAGGAAAGTTTGATTTTAAAAACATCCACTTATTGTTACATAGTCCTTTGTTTTCATTTTTTCGTTAATTGACCATAATTTTCAATAGAATATAGATATTCCAATGCAGTTTGTTGCATTGCATTCTGAATTAAATTACCTTTCCAATGATCTATAACATGATGGTATTACCATTCATACCTACCCTGTTTTTCACAATTTTAGTCACTAATGTCAAGGTCAGCTCAGCCTGTAGCCCCCTAAAGGGTGCAACTGCACCCCCTGCACCCTCCTAGCTATGCCACTGATCATGTGTGCAGGGAATCTACATGTAAGCTTTTAAAAAATATGAGAAATATATATTTATATGATTTTCCCACCTGTGGTTTGAAATGGTAGAGTCAAGGAATGGCAATTATTATGTGTTTAGAGTAGTGGTACTCAAACTAGTACCACTGTGCCCCCCATTGTATTGTTGTATTGTTGTATTGTTACACAACCCCCGTTGTGTAACAATACCTTGTTCCCTTTAAGGAACAGGGCAATGACACGATCCATGGGATCCCATTCCTGCAGGAAAAGGGGAGCTATTGTTAAACTAAGGTGCTGTCATGGTCTGGGGACCCCTGCAGAGCGCTTGCAGGGCTCCTTGCTTCTCTATAGTGAAAGTTGTGATAATAAAAAAAAAAAAGGATCTCTTCTCCTGCTTCTGAACATTTCCCAAACATTTGGCTGGACTATGTTGGGAATAATGTGTTGAACTAATGGTATTTAGTGGCAGCTGTCCTTATGTTCTTCAAGCTTATTCTCCCTTTTCTGAGCAGGGTAGCCAATTTTTTTTCTGCAGTAGGCTTTGTTAAAGGTGACATGGTGACTTGTCTTGAGCCCTTTAGAGTCACAACGTAGAATCCCAAGGACTCAGAAAGTGCCCACATTGTGACCCATTTTCAAGTCAAGTTGCAGGGCATGGTGATTCTAGACTCGAGTCAAGCCCAGCAGGTCTCTTCCCAACACTGTCTCAAACATGTGAACAAAATGTAACCAGACTTTAAACCTGTGATTTTCAACCTTTTTCATCTCACGGCACACTTAACAAGGTACTGAAATTGTCGAGGCACACCATCAATTGTTTTTACCACTGACAAGGCACACCAGACTGTTCAAATCCCCCAATTTTCCTGTTAATGAATGTCAATCCCCAAATTCCTATGGAACACCTGAGGATGATCCATGGCACACTGGTTGAAAATCATTGCATTTTCAATGCATGAAAAGCATTGTTGAACACTCCAT
Source organism: Cryptoblepharus egeriae (assembly GCA_030015325.1). Lineage (NCBI taxonomy): Eukaryota > Metazoa > Chordata > Lepidosauria > Squamata > Scincidae > Cryptoblepharus > Cryptoblepharus egeriae. The sequence continues at coordinate 115,087,237 of JAREYC010000003.1, forward strand.
TTGCAACATTTGGTTCCAAGAATCTCAGTAATTAACGATTTTTGAATTATTACCATGCTAACAAGGCAGGCAATGAATCAAGATGAATCTTTTCAAGTGGCTGTTAACTGCCCTGCAAGGAACTGAGCTCTTGCATGTTCTTTATGTGAAGCAGATTTTCCCATAGGAAATAATGGAAACTCAGACAACTGGTTCCACAACCCCAAAATATTCATATAAAAATATTAACTGGATATAAAAATGATGACAAAACACTGGAATTGCATTCAAAACATGCATTCAATGTGCATGATCCTGGGAAATCTACTTAGGCCACAATCTTAAAGACACTTTCCTGGGAGTAAGCCCCACTTAACACAATGGGGCTTACTTCTGAGTAGACATGGTTAGGAGGCTGCAATCAAAGACACTTTCAAAGTGTCTCCCCACTTTCTCCTTCTCTTCATCCTGAGCCTCTCTCTTCTCTATCCCTTCTGGCTAGCCCTGAGCGGCTTCCCTCTTCTCCACTGCTGTTCTCTCCCTCTTCCTATGGACAGGCACGCTAGGCAGCCCTGATACTTTTTAAAAGGGCTGCTGGCCAGCACATCTGCCCCAACTGTCAATGAGTGTGTATGTTACGTGAAGCACAGTTTGTTACGTGAAGCAGGATCCTAGAGAAATTTTTGTTTATGTGGAACACACTTTACGTGAGGCGTTTGTTACGTGACGGCACCACTGTAATTTGGTTACACCTGGATGTACCGTATTTCCCGGCTTATTATATGCACCGGACCATGAAACGCACTGAAGTTTAGAAGAGCAAAACAAGAAAAAAATATTCTAAACAAATGGTGTACTAATATATTTAATAAAATATAGCAGAATAATATTTCAACCATGTAAAGTCAACAGTGGTTTTAAGAACCATTATCACTGTCATTAACAAATGAGGAAAGACTTTAAGCTTCAAGCACTCTTCTAATTTTTTGGTAACCCCAAAACTCATCATCTCTAGTGTCAGTGATTTGTGACTTTTGCACAAATCTCATTGCAAATGATCAGACACCAACATTTTGCACAAACCTCATTGCAAATGGTCCAGGAAGGCAGGTAAGTTGGGGCATCCTTTTGGGGGGTAGGTAGGGAAAAGTGAGGGGATCTAGATAGATAGGGAAGAGTGAGGAAGGCACAGGCATGGAGCAGGAGGGACCAGGTCATGTGCATGTCTATTTTGGAGCAAGTCTCCAAGCCAGGGAAGGCTGCTTAGGATTGCAGCTGTGCCAGGGTGACCAGATGCCAAACCCAAAATTCCTGAACCCCAAGGTCAAAATTCCTACCCCCAAGCCAAAACTCCTACCCGCTTAAAAAGATTGCCAAAAAATGTTTTTTTAAATATATTTTTGATTTTTACTTTTTTGGCCATAGTGTTTGACAGGAATGAGATATCTCAAAACTGATTTTTGCATTGGATTCTGCTCTTCAATATGAATCCAACGACATATGACATGATGGGGCGAGGTGCTCCAGGATTGGACCTATCACTATATTAGACGTACAGACATTTCCCCGCATTTGGGGAGTAAAAAAAGTGCGTCTTATAAGCCGGGAAATACAGTATATATCTGAGCCAGATGTAGTTTGTGTTGTCAGTTTTTTTACCCTTTTCTTGCTTCTATGGGTGAAATATGAAGTACCATGTCAGAGTTTTTATTGTATGCTAGATGATGGGGTTTGCTAAGTAAAATTCTGGTATGGAACAAAACGCAGCTGTTAAGAGTAGAAGATTCTTTCCTTCAGGACCTTAAGAGTACAAAATCACGGCTGGCAACGTCTAAAGGGACTGGCTTTGCCTCGAAGAATTCTCTTTTGTCATCCACAAATGCAATTTGCAAAATGGTGATGCGCCTTAATGATACATAACCACCATCTTCAAAGCACTCTTAGCAAAAAGCCTCTTTCGACCACACGGATTGTTTTATTGTGCACAGAACTTGAGATTGTTACCAAGTCTTGCCAATGAATGACAAATTTACATACACATCATGTCAGCCGGCAATATTTTGCAGACTTAATTGCTTTGGCTCCGGGCATTCTGTGTCAAAATAGAGTGTTTTACGTCCTGCGTGTTGCTCTGGTTCTTTGCAACAGTTAAATTATTCTGTAATTTGCCTGTTTTCTTTCTAATGCACTGTCCATTAAGTCATTTAATAATTTATGACATAAATCACGCAATGCAACCCTAAATAGCATATCAAGCTACCTTGGGGTGCTTGAGTTGTTCTGTCGAGAAGCAGTAGCATCAAAATATATGCAGAACAAACCACTTTTCTTCCAACAGTTTGGTGCGTGCGTGCGCTTATTAAGCATGCTACACTTGGTGGTTTGTCTTGGAAGGAGTTTGCTTGATCTCATTCAACAGACTTGGTTGGAGGGCAACAGTGGCTTTGGGAGAAATCTTGACTGAGGGTGCCACATAGCAGACAATCAGGATGAAGATTTTCAAATACTAATCTCTGCTTTCAGACAAGCAGAATGGCTGCAAATGCTTCGAAGATCCTGTGCTTGCCAAGGCAAGCAACAGCTTGGTGGCTTTTCCACCAGAGTCATTGCTAAGCTTTTGGGGGCTTGGCAAGTGTGTTGTAGCTTCGTAATTATGGTTCCTTGAATGTCTTTATCCTGATGATTCAGTGAAGCAGTCTGCATGTGGAAAGTCTGAGAAGAGTGTTTTCCCAGTGTTTATCCTCCACTCTGTACCACTTCACATGGTCCACCTATTTGAAGTACCACCTGAAGGAACTGATGTGAAGTACATCATTGCAAGTTTTTTTGGGTTGGAAGGCCAGATGTGACACAACCAGTGGCCTCAGTAGGGTTTGTGTCACTCACTGTAAAAGGCCATTATGTCAACCCCATGCAGTGGGCAAGGCCACAATGTGGGTGGTGGGCCTGGTTACGTGCCATTGCCCCACCTCCGCTTGCTTTTTGGCCACAAGTTTAGATAGAATGAAGATATTTCAAAGTGGTTTGTTTCATTGCATTTTACTGTACATTACACATCCAGCAGTTTATAAGATGATAGTATTATTCCTAAAAACCATGATTTTAGCCATTTTGGTCACAAGTGGTGTCACATTCCTCCCCCGCAGGGTACCACCTTTCTTATCCCTTATTGCAGGGATTCCCAAACTTTAGCATGACATCCACTTTTTAGAGAGAATCTGACCAGGACCCACCAGAAGTGATGTCATGGTTGGAAGTTATATTAAAAAAGCAGGCCTCTGTCAGTCTTGAGAGACTATGGTATCATGCTCTGTACTGCATATGCTGCATGCAAAGCACGAAAGCCTGGGTTAGATTGTTATGGAGGATAGGCTGTTACCCAAGCAGCAAATCCCCCCTCTCCACGCCACTGAATTAGTCCAATGGAAAGGTAGAGCCAATACGATTGGATCCAGTTAGCGTCACAGAGCTGGGCTAAGGACAGGAGCTCACCCTGTCTTGTGGGGCCGACCCGGGTTTCGAACACTGGCCTGCTGGTTAACAGCCACAGTGACTTAACCACTTGCGCCACCCACAGCACTATCGAGCAAATTAAAATAAATAAATAATTGTAAATACATTAAAGTAAACCAGGTCAGTAGCCGAAATCCACCACAAATCACCGAGTCCTACTCAATGCCTAGTCCAGCATAAATTCTTGTATTTAAACCAGTTCAGTGTGATTTGGTATTAAATCAGTTTTAAATCCAGCATGTTTCATTTGGATTAGACTGATATTAATAACAGGCTTAAACCTTCGCACCGCAAAAGCATTAAATCCCCAGAGGGAAGAGATTGCTCTATCAGCCTGCCCTTTCTAATGATCAAAGGCAGGTTTGCCTACTCATGAGTAAAGGTGTGTTATGGGTCTGTCTCACTTCCCATAGAGATCAATCATCAATGCTGCATTCTTTGGATCAGGATGATTCTGATGATCTTGGATTTCTCTCAGCCTGGCCTTTCTGCCAGACCATGAAGGATTCGTCTACTTGCAAGTAAAGCTGTCATATGAGCAACTTTCACTTTCCCATAGAACTCAAAGCATTTTTTTTTATTTTTAGTGTTTTGGCCATAATGTTTGTTAGGAGGGAGCTATTTCAAAATGGATTTTTGCTTAACTTTGGTCTTTCATTCACATCCATTGATATATGACATGATGGGATAGCATGCACCCTTGTGAAGTTGCATTTTTGGGGTGCCACACCTTCCTTGTATGTCACCTCTCCTGAGCATGTCACCTGGACACTGCAAACACCAGTAAGAGGATCAAGGTGGGTGGAAGGATTTTATCAAGTGCGGAAACACATTCTCTGAAGTCAGGATAGTTTAGTGGTTAGGGACTTAGACTGAGATCTGGAAGATCGAGGTTCAAATCTGCCTCAGCATGAGGCCCACTTTCACTTTCAGCCTCACCTACCTCACAGTGTTTTGTGAGGACAAAAGGATAAAGCTTTGTAAGCTATTTTGGGCATTTACTTTGGCTGTGTTGGTGTATAAATCCCTTAAATAAAATCAGCAGATCTGGTATCTGTGGATTACATTATCCAAGGATAGGCCATGACTTGGATTTTACATGCACAGCTTGAAGACACTGAGTTTTACACTCTGATCCTAAACATTTGGTCAGGAAGGGCTGCCTGCAATTCCACTCTTAGAGCCCAATCTGATCCAATTTTCCAGTGATGGTGCAGCTGGGCCAGTGGGGTGTGTGTGTACTGCATTCTGCAGTGGAGGGGCAATCATTGGAGCCTTCTTAAGGTATGAGAACATGTTTGCCCAGGGTGACCATATGACCGGAAATTTCCAGATTTGTCCTTTTTTTAACCCTCCTGTCCCTGTGTCCTCCAAAAGGGCTTCATTGTCCTTCATTTTGGAACTTTGCAAAGGAGTGCAATATGTTTTGGATTCATACTGAAGAGCAGAATCCAATGCAAAAATCGATTTTGCAATATCTCCTTCCTATCAAAAGTTATGGTCAAAAAACTAACAATAAAAATATGCATTGAACTCTATGGGAAAGTGAAAGTGCCCAATGTTGTGGCTTTACTTGTGAGTAGCCAAATGTGCCATTGTCCTCAAATGTGCCATTGTCAAGCTGAGAGGAATCCAATACCTTGTCCTCCTTTTTAGTTTTGGGCGACTGGTCACCCTATGTGTGCCCTTACCAAGAGGCTGTACTGCGGCTACACAGGAGATGGAAATCTGGATCCTCTTTCTACAAATTTCTGATGGGATGCCATCTGATGCAACAGGGTAGATGATATTTAAGGTAGAATAGAGAATGATGTACCTGGCTGTAATCCTAAAGACACTTTCCTGGGAGTAAGGCCCATTGAACACAATGGGGTTTACTTTTGAGTAGATATGGTTAGGATTGCATTCATAATCTCAAGTCAGAAGCAGGTCTAGATGTGTACTAGATTTTTTGAAGATTAGATTTTTTGGGAGGTTAGATTAGTATGAGATGTTTTGGAGATCTGGGAATTATTTATTGAGCGCAACAGAAAAATGAATTTTGTACTATCCACAGCTCTTCTGGTCTGGAAGAGGAATCCAGATTGAACTGAATGTTGACTTCTTTTAGAGTAAATGCACTTTTCTCATAGGTTGGATATGAAGGGTGGGATCTCAAAAAGTAAGCATGGAAAAAGACTGCCCACTCTGTCAATCAAGTAACGAAACCATTATGTTTCAAAAGGTGCAATCCTAACCAACTTTCCAGTGGGGCATGTGCTGATCCTACAGCTGGGGAGCAGTTATGGAGGCCTTCTCAAGGCAAAGCAATGTTTGCTCCCTTTGTCCTTAGTCCAGAGCCAGAAAATTGGTTTTGCACCCCAGAGGTTGCAATCCTATATACAGTTGCTTGGGACTAAATCCCATTGAACTCCATGGACCTTAGTTCTGAGTAGACATGCATAGGATTTTGCTGTAAATAGTATAACTGATAACCAGAGCATAGTAGAAAACTTCCAAAGTGCTTGACGTGACAAGTAAATCCCACCTATTTAAATAGATTCCATGTTATCTTGTCACTATAGGGGTAAAAACCTATATTGGTCTTGCATGCCAGTGATGTTATTGTACCGTTTTTCTACCAGACCTCTGTTAAGTAGAGAATAAGCCCAATACCTATTTCAGTCTGTTGTTTCCCATGAAGTTCAGATATTTTTGGAACATTCAGCCAATTTCACTTCTGTTTAAAATACCACTGAGGCCAGAAGTCTGATGACTTCTTTTTTAAAAAGCTGTGTATGTTGGGAAATCAGACTCCCCAAGGTTGGCAAATTATAGAGCCATGTTGAACTAAGCATGGCTTAACAATTCTTAATTAGAAATTCCCTGATCATTTGCTAATTTTTGAGGTAGTCCTCAGTAATTAGAACGGTGCACCTCACTCTGCCAATAAAGCAAAAGAGGAAATTTGCAGGGTGTAAAAATCAATTATCCTTTTCGACGGTGTAGGTTTTTCTTTCCTTCTTTCCTCACCCAATGTGTGGTTCGCATACATTTTGGTAACAAAATAACTTGGCGCTCTCAAACCACACTGAGGAAGGAGAGGTGGCGGGGGGCATAGCTTGGTCGGGTTCTTGTCCTGAATTTAATTTTTCATTGATAATTAGACACTCAGAGCCACCTGATATTTTCTGACCAGCAGGAAACCAAACCCCACTGATTGACTCAGGGGAGAGAAGCAAGTGGCTCCCGCTGGGCTCCCCACGCCGCTTCACAAAGACTCAAAACAAGAGCTGTGGCAAATTGGATCGGTGTACAAGTTTCGACTGGCCCATTGTGTACAAGTAGTAAATTGAGAGCTGATATTTCTGAGAACTATTTATTAGCGATGCTTGGTGCCTCGCGTGCTCCACATCGTTATCTTTTGCAAACAGCTTTTTACCAGTTCGGACGTGCAATGCGCATTACTTTATAGGAAGAGGGAGAGAGATTTTGTGCTTTCTGGTAATTATAGGAGGATGCTCATAAGAGTGCAGACCAGAAGCCCTGCCGCCAGTGCCATTGGCTGCAATGACGCATTGGCACTTGAGAGCATTTTCTGCATCTTTAATTGTATTTTTAAAAGAAGCTAATGGGATGCATTCACAGGAGCCTGATGAAACACAAACAATGGGGGGAGAAAAAAGCAAAAACTATTGTGTGGCTATTTCTGTCGCCGGCTGTCTTATTAGTATTTTAAGTAACGACGTCCCAGGGACAACGATCAGTTCTAATCATTTAGTGCAAAAAAGGTGTGAAAATAGGAGGCTGTGACCAGTTAGCAGAAATCATAGTTCTACATGCTGAGACCTGCCGCACTAAGCCAAATCGAAGGTTGTCTTATTGAAGGACAGATACCCCGGGTGTGTTTCTTTTTCTCCAATCATAAGAAGATAATGTGATGGTGGCTTCATTACTTCCCCCCACCACATCATTGCACTCTCTTCAGATTTTGAGCAAGGAATTGAAAACCCAATTCCAAGCACATGTGGAATCTGGAAGGAAAATGAAGATAGGTAAGGCGCTGTAAATAAACTCATGCATACGTTTAGGTTATTTTTTTCCCCAACGAGCTTCCATACATAGTTAAGAAAAACGATGCAATTGACAGATCCATAGCATATATGTTTATTTGAACACATACCATAATCCAGAGACATGTGGCCTTTCTTGTGCATATGCAAATCTGCTCCATTTAAACACTGAGCTCATGCCTAGTGTTTCCTCTGCATACAGCCATGTACCTGCACAGATTAAAACAGAGTACTAAGCAGCTCATACTCAGCTTTCCTGAAAGTCTGGCAAATACTAATGTGTGACATCATTGTCAAAAGTGTCTGAAGATGTTGCCATGCCTCTGCACAGCCACGGGAGGCACAGATCCCTAGATGGAGCACTGTTCGGTTCTTCCTAAATCCTTGGAGTGTGTTGCAATGATTCAAAACAAATTTTAAAAAATAGAACAGTGGAAGAAAAAGTATATCATACTAGTAGCCAACACTTGTTTACTTAGGATTAAGTTTCACTTTGGGACATTCTCAGATAAATTTGCACAGATTGTGGCCTTACAGCTGATGCAAAACACCCTGTGAGACGTCGCAGAGCCAGTCCAACTCTCTGGGCTCTACTTTGGGAGCATTGGAGACTCACTTCTGTGGCTCTTGCGCTGCATCAGACTCAGGGTGCAATTTAAATCAATTTAGGCCAGCAAACTCACCTGCTCCCTGTTCCATGGTGGTGTGGGGAGGCCAGCGCTTGTCTGTGCATTGACCCAACTCCTCCATGAGTGGTGCAGAAGTGCACTTTTGGCCTGCACTCCCAGGCCTGCACTTTTGGGTCACCCCCCAGGGCAGCACAGGGCTTGTGCCAGGACGTATGCCAGCCTAACTGGAGATTAGGACTGCACTGCAGCCTCAGTATCTCTACAATCCAGAGTAACTTCTGGAGCACGTAAGAGACATTTACGTCAATGTAGTTATGGCACCACCTACTGAAAACCTATGGGAAATTCATATTGGAATCCAGAGTAAATTGTTCTTACACTGGAGCAAGGACTCCCAGTAGTTACTCTGTATTTTGCCTACACACACACACACACCCTGCCTACAACTCTACTGTATTCCCTGTGGGGACATCAAGAGAAGGACAATAGACCAAAAGAAATACAATAGGCGAGAAGATTCATGTGGATGAGCTGGTCCATTAGGTACTACTTAAATACATACAAAGCTTTATAGGTGAATAGCAGCTTTTAACAAGCAGCTTGTGTTCACAAATGGACTGGTAGTGCCAGTCTCAATCCATAATCTAGTCAATCACAGTATTGGTTCAGCATTCAAAAGCAAACCCAAATATAATTCCATGCAGTCTTGACAGGATGCTTCTGTGGACAACACAAACTACAATTCAGTCATCTAAACAGGGTGCTCCAAGAGCAGATGTATGGCTTTTCATGAAGAAGATTCTCTGTTCAATTCTTGGAAACTCTAGGAAAAAGGAATGGGTGGGCAGGGGAGGAATCTGAACTGGAAGGTCTGCTTGAAACCTAGAGAGTCTACATCCATCACAGTAAATCATATCTGACTAGGTGAACCAGTGATCTGACTCCATCAAATACAGCCCTTCTATTCTTTGTTAAGTCTACTCCACACACTCCATACAACTGGTTGTTTTCATCTTACTTGTCCTCACCAAAAGGTTTCCCCATCAATACTGATCACAGAATATTCTTATGGCGATATCATGCATATAGAAATCCATATTGAGTCCATAGTGAGGACAGCCTTTGTGTTGGGTTAACGGCTCCTTGCAATGAAACTTGGAGATGCCCCTGAATAGTGGTGTAATGGCTTGGGAGCTGTGATAATGTGGCTGAGTTGCTGCATAGCCACTTCAGTGCTTACCTAATGTTGATCATGATCTATGGTAGGGATTAGCATTACCAAAGCCTAGTAAGTTAGGAGGAGTGAAAAAAAATAAACAACTGTTTCCTAATTCACTTTGCTGATGGCATCATGATGATATTTCTGATGGGTGTTAACTGGAGTACAAAAGGCATGGTACCTGTAGGTGTGAGGTTCACTATAGTACCTAGCCAGCTTGTAATATACTTTGCAGCAATGATTATGCAGAGTGTCAGGGGAACTTTATATATAAACTTAACCTCCAGAAGAAAGAAAAGGAGGAGGAAAAGCTTCCGCAAAAAGCTAAGCCAGCACATTATCTAATTCTCAATGTAAAATAATGCAGGAGTGCGGAAGATGAACATCTGATTTGTCACATCTGATACACTAATGTTTTATCCAAAAGGAAGAACACATTGTATGTAACATGCTCATTCATCTGCATAAACACCACCTGGCTCTTTGCAGGCACCTACTCAAGTTACAAAAGTTAATGGCAACCCATTTGTAGCTATTTCACTGGTAGAAATGGAAGACTTTTTTTTTAAAGGACCATATTTACATGACTGTGTTAATTGTACATTAGTATCCTGCATAATTCTGGTCTACTGATGCCAATTTGTGTGTGATGACGGCTTTTTTTAAAGCGTTCACAACATAAGGAGACAAAGCTTTTCTATATCTCAACACTTTATTGTTGAAATATCCATAGATGCATACGTTTTAAAGGTTGAGCAGAGGATATTTTTTTACTAGAAGAGATGTAAGGTGCAGAAGAAGGTAAAAATCAGTGTATTGATATTAATAACTGGATTGTCTTTTGATCACAACAGCCGTTGAGCTTAGTGTTTTTCTAGGAATGAAGCAGGTACATAGAGTGTGCCTGCGTGTGTGCATTTTAAAACTGACACATCCTGCTTGCATGCCTCAGTAAGCATATCTTTGTGCTACATTACACACATGTACATATCACATTTTCTTTGTGGACTAAAATAAAATATAGGAACCCACAACACTCAAATGCTTGTGTACCAGTTAGACAGGGTCAGAAAGAGATTTATGCAAGGAAGTGTGAAAAGTGAAGTACGAAGGTGTTTTTTGTACCTGCCTGGTTCTTGTGATCAGGTGCCTGAATGGCAGATTTGGTAGGGGGTGGGAAACCAAGTGTGCTGAATGTCACCTTGACATACCAATCCTTAAGACTGGTTCATATAGGCTGTGCATTTTCTATGTTGTTGCATTTTCATCCTGCTCAAGAAAGAAAGAAAGATAGCACAACAAAAGTGTTCCTGTTTAACTGGGAATTTCAGGTGGAGGTAGACTGTACATAGATAACCACCCTGACTTTTTTTTATTGCACTGATCGCACATGTAGCTTTGCCTGCAGTAAGACAGATACATGGTGCATGGTAGAAATTCTCCATACAGACGTAGACTGTGGCACAGTCTTGGAGGAAAACCACGTCTAGAGAAGCAACCAACACCAGGGTTACTAGGAGATGAGTTGTGTCATCTGGGAGATTTGGCATCAACATGGTTTGGTTAGCAGTTGGAAATCTTATCTGTACAACCAGAGAAAAAGGAGAAGCCACAAACTAAAAGAAGAAGGGTGAGGTATCAAAATGATCCTCATAGCAAGCAAAATATATTGTATAATGCAGTTTACTCAGTTCAGGGTGACCAGATGTCATAAACACAAAACAGGACAAGGCCCCAAAATGTAGAACACCCAAGAAAAATGTAGGAATGACAAAATAAAAGCGAAATACGCTCATATATATTGCTTTCACATGATTAATTTAAACACTGTATTACTTATTAATAAATTTAAAACTCTTACATATAATTTATTAATTACAAGAAGACTACAGACTGTATGCTAACAAAGAAAAGGAGGAGAACAATGAAGTTTTTTTTCTCCCCAGAATGCGGAACTAATAAAAAGAGGACAAAGGGGAAAATAAGAGGACAAAGTGACACTGGGCACAATCCAGAGTAACTACGGGGAGTCCTTGCTCCGGTGTAAGAACAACTTACTCTGGATTCCAATATGAATTTCCCATAGGTTTTCACTAGGTGGTGCAGTAACTACGGGTGCACCTAAAGTCTCTTACGTGCTCCCATAGTTACTCTGGATTTGGGGGACTGTCCCAGTTCACACAAGAAACTTCCATTTTCAACTGGAGGAGGTCTAAGGCTCCTCCAGTCATGGATTTCATTGCATTTGTGGAATTTGGTGTTCATGGAATAGGGCTTCCACAGATACCAACAGCCTACATAAATCAGAAACTTCTCATGTTTAGTAGGAGATGTTTGTCAGTGTAGGTATACTTCAGGTCTGGAAGTAGACACAGGTTGCAGTGACATATGATTGTGGAATAAGTATTTGGTGCTCCCCTGCTAAGGCAAGGATATCCACAACAAGAGTTTCAGTAGATCTACATCATATGCTGGGTTTTAAAATTTTAGATTTCTTGGTAAAATTTTCCTACAGTGTGGCTAGATTCTACTGTTTGGTTCCACATGACGTGAATCTCTTTGGGAGTAATAACAATTTATTATTAATTATTTTTATAAACTGCAATGTGGATAGTTTTGTTGAACAATGGCATATTAATATTCATGATGATGATGATGGTTACATGCCCACTATAAATGAGGGAAATGTCCATAGTAATACCAAAGGAAGTGCAAACGCCACTGTTAATTGCTAATCTTGGCAGCTTTGAGCACCTTCATTTTAAAAATTACACATGGTGTGTTCTCAAGTTATTTGGAGATATTGATGAAGTCTCTGAAGTGCTGTGTTTTTTGGAAAGGAAAAATACAAAATCTCTCAGATCTAAGCAAACACACACGCATACCCCTTTCTTTTTAATCATCTCGCACATTAAAAATGAAAATCATGTCCGCTTGGCCTCTTTCTCAGATTCCCATTTTGCATTGCTCAAAATACTTTCCTCTCTCTCTTAGTCTTCCCTTTCAGATCTCAGGCTGATGGAGTAAGTGTTTCTCTTCAGAGAAGATTTTTTTTCCTAAGAGAAAATGATTGCTACTTGTCGGGCGCTCTTTTCCAGGAGCCTTTGGTAGAAGCTTTCCATCAAGGCCTACTGATGGCTTGTTATGTTTCTGGCGCATAACTGCTGCCTCTCTGGAACAAAGGGGAAATTAGAAATCATTTGTCATAAAAGCCTTTTTTCCTTCTTCGGTTCATAAGAGCCTTTGTCTTTTCCTGACCCTTTTGAAAGTTGCAGTTTTGTGAGAGGGAGAAGGGTGGAAAAAAACTATTGAAAGGAGGATGCTGTCTTGTCTTTAATCTAAGGGCAAAGTAAGAGCCTAAGTAACTGTCTATAGTACCACTTTAATCAACTTAATGCAGCTCGCTAGGCTACAGGCTTTGGGGGGAGTACAAAGAGACCCTCAGATGCAAGACCAAGGAATGGATACTTTCACAGGGCATTTGACTAGAAAAGACATTTCTATGAGATAAGAGATCTGGACCAAGAGGAGTCAATGACATGGCATACAGTGGATTGATAGCAGTTGGAAGTGATGCCGCTGTGTTGTGTCAGGAGAGGTGCAATGGCAAAAGCCAGCTGGTCCCTCCATCGAGCATAATTTCCTTTATAAGGTGGTCGGGCAAAAGAAGTGCACTGTGATGGACCTTTGTTTAGTTCAAAGGTTTTTACCTCTTTATTCTAAAGCCCCATTGTGAATTCACAGGGCTTAAAATATGTATCACTGTCCCTTTCATTTCATCCTTCTGAAAGAAATCAAAGGAAGAGGGAGAAAAAAAGTTTTTATTATTTTTTTCACTGAGCCTCGTCTGTTTGAAATGGTATGATATTTGTACATATAGTCTACCAATATTGCTCTCTCAGTAGAATTGTTGTGATATATCCTTTTTTTTGGATAGGAAGTTGAAAAAACACACAAACTCCTAAAATGCTTCAGAGCTAGTAGGAGATGAAGAAAGTGTACCCATCCCATTCCTATCAGTCTGCCTTATGTAACATTTTGAAACAGGTTTCAAGATGAAAAAAATAATTTTTAAAAGTGTTTTGCATGCTGATAAACTTCTAAACTATTGGCACAATCCAGAGTAACTATGTGGAGTCCTTGCTCCGGTGTAAGAACAATTTACTCTGGATTGCAATGTGAATTTCCCATTGGTTTTCACTAGGTGGTGCAGTAACTATGGGTGCACATAAAGTCTCTGGTTGGATTGTAGGGTATGGCACTTTCCAGTATGTTTGATCTTGAATGTTTAGGATGCTTTGCTATCTTGGAGTTGGCTGCAACCCATCACATAGTTGTGGGACCAAAGCCCATTTCAATGGACACAAAGGACTTCACTGTACTCAGAACATGTCCATGGGTTGCGCTTAATCCAGCACACTTCTAGGCTCCCCGAAGTCAATGTGAGTGAAAGAGCCTAACAAGCAGCAAGTATTGGTGCCTGTGTTGTCTGCAAAACTCTTGCACTGGCTTGCCCCATTTCTCCCAGAGTTATAGTGGTCTGCTGATGATACCAAGCACCACTTTTGTTTTGTTTAGGAGAAAGAGAGAATGGGAGGAAATAAGTTTCCCACATATTATGCTGGTGCAAGACTGCCTAGTTCTGGAAATGGAAGTACAAATGCTGCAACCTGTATGTCAAGGAGAACCTGCAGCTGTCTCTGCTGCTTCTCCTTCAGATTTTCCTTGCAAAAAAAGAAAAAGAAAGAAAAAAAAGAAAGAAGAAAAAAATGTGGAGCAGATACGCACTAACCCAGTGATTTTCAACCAGTGTGCCACAGATAGACCTCAGGTGTGCTGCAGGAATTTGGGATGGGACATTTATTAATAGGAATATTTGTGGAGTTAAACGACATGGTGCTCAGCATTGACCATGGTCAATGGTAAAAACGACTGATGGTGTGTCATGAGATGAAAAAGTTTGAAAATCACTGCTCTTAGCCCATCACATTACTCTTCTGCATACTTGATAGCTGATCTTCTTTCCTTCTTAAGAAGAAGTAGGGAGAAGAAGAGGAGGCACTCCCTGCCATTCTGCTTCATGAAGTGACTGCCTCATAATGCAATCCTACGCATGCCTCCTTAGAAGTAAGTCCCACTGTGTTCTATGGAGCTTTCTCCCAGGAAAGTGTATATGCAGACCACTCCCCCTTTCAAAGCAAAGCAGTACAGTGGTGCCTTGCAAGACAAACATGATTCTTTCTGGAAGCATGTTTGTCTTACAAAGTGTTCTTTATAAAAAAGCAGATTTCCCCATAGGAAATAATGGAAACAAGATGAAGGAGAAGTTGTAGAGGGGGAAAGTGGCTCTTTGCAGCTCTACTCTGAAGAAGGAGTAGAGGGGGAAGTGGCTCTTTGCAACTGTACTCTGAAGAAGACCCATCATGGTCAGTCATTCACTGACTCTGATGGAGCCATGCTATTTCTTCTGGTCATCTAGGAATGGCCTCCTTCCTGCCCACACCATCTCCTCTCGCTTGTCCAAGGAAAAAAAATCTTCATCTAATGATCATCAGGTCCTTCAGAAATGGACAAAAAAGCCCACAACCTGTTGTGTTCTGTTTGATGCAAAACCAAAATATTAACCCTTCCCTGCCTCTTGGCTGGAACTTCCTTGCTGCTCATCTGGTCTGAATGACCTCATGAAAAAAATAAGGAAGCCCACCCAGACACAGACAGCCACAAGTCCGCATGTATGGTGGCTCATTTCTGAGTCAGTGACATCAGACTCGAGTCATTGGCAGAGTTACTGACACTCCTGACTTGAGTGTGCACAAGTCAGCAAAAAACATAGATTTTTGTGACTCTGACTCAAGTCATCTGCCTCCCCATCGCTGTCCTCTAATCCAGTTTTTAAAAATCCTCTACCTCAGATCCTGTCCTCTATTCCAGGTGTGAAAAAATGCAAATCAGGGTGATTTCTGGATGACCATTTGCTGTAACTTTGACCATGGTTAATATTTCTGGATACAGTTTAGACTCCTCTTATGTATTTCTTCATGGGGGGAGCAAATGAGACCTGTATTGGCTCTGCTGCTTGTACTTGATACACTATCTGCTGACATATGAGATGTCGTTTAAATTCTATCTTGTATCCACTTGGTTAAGTTTAAAGCATAATATCTGTGATTGACAGTCTTCATGGGGGTGGTGGAAAGTAAAACGGTCTGGCTTTATCACGGAGACAGAATCATCTGAGAAGAGAGCAAAAATATGGGTGACACTTCAGTGTTTCCCAAAGGTTTGTGCATCATCGTGAAACGTGAATCAAAAACAATAGTGACAGGTGAATGAAAAGAAGAAAATTAAGATATAGCTACAAACAAAAGCAGCATTAATAATTCAGGCAAATAAACCTTGCCATGCGGAAACGAAGCACACTGTCAAGGTGATGGAGAATTCTTCTTCAGGTGTACTTAAACAATAGAAGAATGCAGAGTGGAGTAATGTGATATTTTTTCCTCAACAAGGACTTCTTATTTCCCTAATTTCCCTTTACTGGTTACATTTTTCCTCCTTCCCGATGAACATGGTATCCTGGGGTTCACAGCCAGGCCCTGGTAAAATGAGTTTGATACCACAGTGGTAAATAAACTTCATTACACCATTAGGATGCAAACAGCAGGCATATTATAAAGTAAATCTCTCTCTTTTCTCCATTAATATGCCACCATTTATCTATATTCTGGGTACACAACTCCCGCTTCCTGGCTATAGCCACCTTAACTCATCGAGCTAAGCCCCAGATTTACTCATTCCTAAAACACACTCTTTTAAAACTGAATGTTCCGTTAACATTTTGTGCCTTGTGACCTTAATATTTTGAACAAAGCTGCTTTGATTCCCAACAGTTCTTCCTTCATCCTTTCAGCTTGCTGGAAGACGCATCTGTGAAATGATCAAGATGTTCTAGAAATGATGCAACCACTGCCACAATATAATCATATTTTATTAAATCCCACAGGTGTTTGCAGGATCTTCAGTCACATATTTCTTATGTATTATGTCAGATGAGGTGGTTTAGGCTGAAAGTAATGATCTGACAAAGTTTACTGTATCTAGGAATAATGTTGTTGTTTTTTAAATCTGGCCCCATAAATGTGTTCACCAATTACTCCATGTATTACATTTAGGGTGAAATCCAGAGTAACTATGGGAAGTTCTTGCTCCAGTGTAAGATCAATTTAATCTGGATTGCAATATGAATTTCCCATAGGTTTTCACTAGGTGGTGCGGTAACTACAGGTGCACATAAGGCAAAATCCAGAGCAGTTATGGGTCCACGCAGTTACATCACCCTCTGGTGTTATCTTATGGAAAGTCACCTTAACTGCTCCGGAGCAAAGGGCTTAATTTGACTTTAGGATATGGGCCATAATCTCTCTTACATGCTCCTGTAGATACTCTGGATTTATCTGTTAGTCACCACCCAGGACCCAATCCGATCACCTGCCTCACTTCCCTGTACCTCTTAGGCATTCACAAGACCCTGTGAGAAAACAGCCTCAGATTAGGAGCTGCGGGAAAGACAGCAAAAAGAGTTTGAGAGGGATTATATCAAGAACTCAGTTTTAAGAAGGCAGAACCATGATTGTGTAAGCCCTCTCTTGCACAGACTTGGAGAGGCTGTGGCAACCCCTCCTCCAAAATGGGACTTCCCAACCCCTCTGGGGTCACGAGGCAGAGCTTGAAGAACACTTATCCTAAAATGTTTCTCTTCCAAGCATTTGTATGTATCTCTTCTAATCTACTCTACCTTCTTCCAAAGGTAGGAAAGTGGGAAGGGGCAGAGAAGAGGAGGCAGTTTTATTGTGCAGAAGGGAGAGTGTGAATACCTGGTAAATACAAGGAGGAATAGTGGAAGCAACCTGCTAAGGCACATTAGTATAGTGGGATAGAGACTTCATAGATTTGGAAGGGACCTAATAGGTCATCTAGTCCAACCCCCTGCCTGTAGCAGGAATTCTTCCTAGAGCATCTCCAACAGGTGCTCGTGAAGTTCACCAATGCCACTTGGGGTAGAAACTTGGGTAGTGACTGGCCATGAGTGAACAATAAAATATCCCTGAGCTTCTCTAATGCAGGAGAATGGATATTGAAGGCCATTTGTCCATCATAGTTTCAATATCTAATTTCAATTGGTCTCATATGATTCCCTTGAAACTAAACAATATGTGAAACTGGAAAGAATCAAAATACAGAATACCGAAATCATCCCTGTTTCCTTGATTTCAATCAGCATTGCGTCTCTATATTCTCACTCTAGGTAACAAGGAGAATTTTAAAAAGGCAAGTTTCGCTGGCAAATGACTGAGTTCAGATGAAATTCATTAACGTTGCTGCAATGAGACAAAACCACAAGAGGAAAAACAATTTGTATGTTGGCACAAACTGGAGCGTTCTCCTGTTTATAAATATTCCTCTACGGAGAGAACTGTGTGTATTATAATAATTATGCATTAGTGCCTCATTAGTAGGAGGTTACATCCATCCTGTTTCTCTCCGCCCCCTCTAGAGTATTTTTGATATGAGCTATATTGTAAAAGAGAAAAAAATAGGAAATTTATTTAACAAGAGAGCTTACCTGTATGTCTTTGGAGAGCCTGTTGTACATCCTAACCTGGGACAGATGGTAAATCACATGTATGCCATGTGTGATCTCAGCTGATTGGCATCTTCTGCTATTTCCCCAATGAGAACCATTTCTAGATCTAATTAATCAAAATGAGGCTAAAATGTTGTGAAAGAAATGTTTCTATAAGGTCATTTTCAAGAGTCACCATCTAACTATCCAATCTAGTATATCCTTATCAGTGTAGCATTCAATTTGGAAATGTCACAGTATTTAGATTTATGGCATTAGTGTTTCTCTTGATAATTTCACCACATCAGGGCTGAATTAACCGGTAGGTTAAGTATGTCATAGTGCATGGCTCCAGTCAAATCAAGGTTCCTGATGAAGCACAGCCTTCTGAGAGAGCCCCTAATTGGCAAGTATAATTATAGTGTTCCTGATGCTGGACTCCTCTGAGATCCCTTAAAAGCTGAGAACATGGTGGCTGTTTTAACCTACAAAAAAAGGCAAACTGGGGAGGGACATGATAGATGCTTTTTCAGTCTCTGAAAACACTGAAACTCAGTTGATTTTGCAAAGATTTGAAATAGAAACAAGAAAACTACTTCTTGCTATAATATGTAATTTACTTTTGCCTATCAATCTCTCTTAGGCATTATAGGAGAATGGAAATGCCATATAGGAACTGTACTTTGGCTAACAGTTGCTGAAGTCCAACAACAGGGTTGGTGATCATCTTCAGGTTTTGGTTGTGAATGTTACAAGATGCCCCACTGGCCACTGATTTAAAGTCATAGTAATCTATAGCATGATACTACTGTACTGGACAGTATACAAACGAGGATGAATGCCTGCTGATGTTTGACTGTTGGGCCCCCTCTTCCCCATTGGGCCCCCTCTTCCCAGGACTTGCACAGCCTGAGACAACTGAGCAGTCCCCCAGAGCAGGCAAGTGCACTGCATCCTGCACCCATCCAGAGCACTGAGCCCCTCTGCTCCTCCCCTTCTTTCTCAGGACTTGGGGAGCCCAGATCAGCTCAGGCTCCCAGGTCCAGGAGCAAGCCTGTGGGGTGCTTCCTGCACCCATCCACTGAGTGTTCTACCCACTGAGCCACTCTGCACCTGCTTGCAGCCTGGGTATGTGCTACCTTTGGGTCCCCCCATCCTGTGATGAATTGTCCTTTTCTCTTGGACAGGGACCATACATCATAATAAAAAAGAGAGCAAAGCACCCCCCAAATGTAGGACACCCAAGAAAAATATAGAACATGAAAAAATAAGGCTAAAACCACTCATATATGTAAATTATTTTCATATAGTTGATTTAAGCACTGTGTTGACTATTATTAAATTTAAAACTATTACATATAGGCTCAAATCCTATATACCAGGGGTGTCCAAACTTTCAGTTTGAGGGTTCCTGGACCTTTAACAATTGTACAGAGGAGAGGAGCAGATGCATCATCTCGTAGATCTCAAGCCACACCTGCAGAAATTTCCTCTTCTTAAAGGTCCAAGAGCACCTAAAGTTGAAAGTTTGGACACCCCTGCTATATACCCTTACCCAGGGGCTCTTGGACCTTGTGGATAACAATTGTGTAAAGGAGGGAATTTCAGCAGGTGCTGCTTCTCATCTCATAGATCAAATGCTGCACCTTCTGAAGTTCCCTCCTGTATGCAATTGTTAAAGGTCTAGGAGCTCTAAAATTAAATGTTTGGATACCCCTGCTCCAGGGCTAGTCTAATCTAGATGTCATCACCACAACCTGTGGCAGGGAGTCCACAGGTCTGCACACTGGAGAAAAATATTTTCTTCTGTCTATATTTACTCTCCCACCATTCAATTTTATTGAATGTCCCCTATTTCTGATGTTATGCAAAAGGGAAAAGAGCATCTCCCTATCCACTCTATCCATTCCTGGCATAATTTTGTACTATTAATCATAATTAATAATTAGTCATAATTAACGACCCAAAATATTTCTCTTCGTTAAATTGGGTTGAATTACAGGTCTTTAATTTGCCATACCTACCTTTTCATTTTGTACACTAGCATACTTGGCAGAATTGCCCACCTGCTCGAAAATTTTTTTGCCCTCCTTCTTATCCTGGCTACGGCCCTGTTCCTGGGGTGTGGGGAACCTGATGCCAGCCTCTTCAGACCCCTCCCAAAGTGAAGAAAGAGTGAAAGTTGCAATTGCAATCCACTTCTGGTCTTGAAATCACAAACTGGAGTGGGTCATAAATGGAACTTTCACTCCTTCTGCAGCTGGGGGGGGGGGGGCGGGGGGCATCAGTAGCGGCTGGTGCTGGGTTCCCCAACCTTCCTGGGAGTGTGTTGCAGGTTTGGGTGATTCCAGGGATGCCACTGTGCCCCTTCATATGCAATCCTGGTGATCATGAAGCTGCCTTCTCCTTTCCCCTGCAGAGACTGATAGGCTGCACTCCTAAACTAGGCTGGGGCAACTCATTGATGTTCCTGTTCACGTGGTCATGTAGGGAGGCAAGCAGTAAGCACATGTCTGTGGACTGGTCCAGACCCACTGGTCTAAGCCCCAGGAGTGGTGCATAAGAGACTTACAGCATTTTTTTCACACCCCAGGTCATCACAGGACTTGCGCTGGGGCTTAGGCTGGCCTAACTGCAGATTAGGATTTCAGTCTTAGGGCAAAATCCATAGCAGTTACGGGTCCACGCAGTTACACCACCCTCTAGTGTCATCTTATGGAAAAATCATCTTAACTGCTCTGGAGTGAGGGGCTTATTTTCACTTTAGGATACAGCCCTTAGTGACTCAAACTCTCACTGAGAATTTTTGAAACAGTGTGTAGAGACGCTTGTGATGCTCTCTCTCTCTCTCTCTCTCACTCACACACACACACACACACACACACACACACACATATGCTTAAGGAAATTTTAGAGCACTGCACAGTGTCTCACATCCAGAAGTGCAGGACTGCTGGCCCCAAAAATGGCTGCTGCAGTATCCAGAACACCCCAAGCAGCTGCCACTGGCCCCTAGGTAGAAAGAGACTTTTATCCCCTTCCCCTGTCTAAACAAAATAGCCTTACTATGAGGAAATATATTGTAAGGAATTATAATCTTAAAATACCATTACAATGGGACTAATTGCTTTTGTGGTGGCTCTTGAACTGCTGTGGAATCAGAGTCCCATGTCGGTCCACACAGCCCAACACGGGACTCAGAATCTGGTGGAGCTGAGCCTCACCAAACTCACATCTTATGCCTCACTCCCTTTCTGCACTTTCCTCATTCTCTTCCACCTCTTCCATGCAAGCTTCACACCCTCACTTACTTTGTCATCCACCTGTTCAGATGAGCTGCCTGGCATTGGAACATAAGCATAGCATCTGAGCTGATCCAATGCAGGCTTGCACTGAACAAACTCCCAGGCTGGGGCCAGTGCTAACCCCTGCAAATGTACCTTACAACATGTTTGCAATAGTGCACACCAATGGTGAGCTAGCGTGCACTGCATAGGATTAGGACCCTGGACCTCAGGTCTTCCAACCTGCACGAGCTGAGTTGTAGAAGGATTCCATCCCTGGTTATGGTGGACCCAAAATGGGATAATTGTCTCTCATATTTAGTATTTCTCTGTTAAACTACTGAATGCATGAACGCTTTTTTAAAATGCCACATTTTCAATTCTCTCCTCTTTTTTTAGACTAAACAATAGATGGAAGCTGATTAAGTGGCTCAGCAACTTCTTTCATGACTAGAGCTGGCATCTCCATACGGGCCACATTAATCTCCATCCCAGGTAATGAAGGAATGAAAGTCTTCATAGGCCTTCCTTGCTGTGACTCCTGCTACCAGAATTATAATCACATTATAGCAAGGAAATTAGTGATATCCTGAGAGGAGAGTAATTCCATTGTAAGTACTTCCATTCCATCATTAATTTCCTTTGGGCTATCAAAGTCAAGGTTTCAGATTATAGAACTGAAGAGTGTGGAGCTACTTAACTGTCTTTTTTAAAGCAAGCAGATTGACTTTTTAGCAAATTGCCTTTTTTGTTGCTTGGAAAGACAAAACAGTACATCAATGGGGAAAAAATATACTAATTGATGGCTTTCTAAATAAAGCATGAGAGTTGTTATACAAAATTGGTTGTCTTGTTCAAATTAATCTCTTCATTACATGGCACCAGGCTGACTATTTTGCGCTTTCAATCCATCTTTAACCACAGCATTTGATTAATCAAGTTAATGATGACAGTTTTTTAGCTTGTGACAAATGGTACATTTATTCAGCCAATGTTGCAGATGATCCATGCTATTGTAAGCAAAAAAGAAATGAAACATCAATTTGCAAGATTAGGTTATTGTGCTGGGACTAGTACTCGGTACTGTTTTTCCAACAAAGGAGATCAAAAGTGAGGATTAGTCCATAAGTTAATCTACCATCTGGAAACCATAATGCAAAATAAAATCAGACACATGAGATATGTTTTCCACACATTTGTATGACATTTAAGAAGCAATTGCAATATACAAAGTTGGCCAAACCTGGAATTGAACAGCACTCGAAATCATCTCTTCTCCGCCTGTTTTTCCGGTTACTGTTAAGTGCTTAGACATGTTTCAAATCAGGGCCACCTCGGGGCTTATTTTATGCCATGTGCATTTGGTCGCTATGCAAAAAATGTATGTTGCTGCAACAGTGGTGGTCAGAATGTGAAACAGTGCGCCAACCACATTTCAAAAATCTGGTTTAAATAATTACTCAAAGTGAAGTGGCACACCCATGTGGGGCAAGTTATTTAATTACTTCCATAGTTGATTTATACCAGTGGTGGGCTTCAGAGAGTTCTCACAGATTCTATAGAACCCTTTGCTAACGAGCGCCTGGTTATGAGAACCTTACTAATTGGACATAGAACCTGTTGTTAATTTACATTATTAGGACATAGAACCTGTTGTTAATTCGGGTTATTAGGATATAGAACCTTTATCGGGTTATTAGGATATAGAACCTGTTGTTAATGTATTTGAATCTCACCACTGATTTATACCCTTCTTTTCCATGCCAATGCAAATGTCAAAGGTGGTTTACAAAGCTTTAGTTCCTCCACAACTCCCCTCTCAAAAAATCTTATGAGGTAGGATGTGACTTGGGCTTACAGGAGTGTTGTCTTTGATTGGAAAGGGGTTTGAGTGGAGCACTTCTAATATACTGTATTATTATTTTTACAACCAATCCTACAAAGGCCTTATATTGCTAGAACTTTTATTCCAGAGGCATAAGTTTCTTTATGGCTGTCTTAAAAGGAAACAAGCTATTTGGTACAGATTAGTCAGCATCACAAGCAGTGGCGTATCAATGGGGAAGCCAAGGGGCCGCCGGCCCTAGGTACCATGAGGGAGGGGGATGCCAAAGTCATCCCATGCCCTGGCCTGCTTTGGAGCAGGAGTTTGCAGCTCCCACTTGGCCCGCCAGCCAGGTCTGCAGAGTCTAGCTTGCTCAGGAGGAAAAGGACAGGCTTGGGGAGGGCCATCAGATGGATCCTCTATGCCTGGATGCATGTCCGAGATTGTGCCGGTTTCCTGCAGACCTGGGTGGATGGTGGCGAGGCTGGAAGCTTTCCAGAGGAAGGGAGAGGGTAGTGGGGGTGGAGGTGCCTGGGAGTCGGGTGCCCAGGGGAAGGATGGAGGGGGCACCTGGAAGGAGGGGGAGGGCTGGTATGCCCCCTTGTTGGGAGGTGCAAGGAATTTGGGATGCTCCAGTACCACTGGGCCTAGAGACACCACAGATCACAAATGGCCAGATCTGTGCACCAATGGACTGGGGACACCCACTTGTATGGAGCAGGTGGTTGGTGAGAGGCAGAGAAGGTAGAGCTAGGAAGGGAGGAACAGGGAGAGGAGAAACCAAGAGGAGGGTGGATTAGGGCCAAGAAGAGATGGATTTGGCAGCAGTGGAACATGCAGTGACCAGTGGCACATGGTAGTGACCAGTGGCAGACCCTTCCCATCATGGTGCTCTGACTCTGGAAAGCCACCTCCAGATAGTTTGTCTTCCAGCTTTGCGATTGCTACTGTATATATATTTTAGATACCAGAAGAAGGCTGCTCCATTTGCTGGCCAGATTGAATCCACCTTTCAGATAATCATGACTGTGAAAGTGAATCCATATGTTTTTAATTGTAGTCTGTCCTAGCTCTGTAACAATTTCATGAGCCGTTTTATTCTGTTTCCCGTTTCGTAAGATGTTTCTTCCTCATTGTCGTTACTTATTTATTTCCATCTTGTCACCAGTGTACCGTATATGGCATAGTGATGAGACACTTGGTCACTGTTCTGAGCAGTTTACAGATTAGGGGTGGCAAATCCTGGGGACCTTTGGCAACTATCCAGGAGAGTGAATTTCAGCAGGTGTAGCTTGTCTTAATCTATGAGACTAGAAGCTGTACCTGCTAAAATTCAGTATTCTATAGTATTGTTCTATACTATTCTATAGAATTGGTGTAGGTCCAGAAATAAATGTGGCACTTGGGTCTCAAACTGCTTATCTGCTGACATTCAGGTAGACAAGTGTAGCATCTTTAACTACTACGTGACTACAGTCACTACTTACAGTTACAAGGGACTCCCAAGGGATACTCAGGGATTTTCCACAGGATTTTCCAAGAGACTCCCTTTCCAATGCAACATTCTCCATCCAATCAAAAGCCTTTTTAACATCCAAAAAACAGTAATACTACTAGGTTACTATTTTTTCCCCAATAAAACTCAGAGCACTCTTTATATTTTCAAATAATGTCCTGTCATGACACACAGATATAAGACATGACCAGACAGGTGACAATCCTATCCATACTTTCCTATGTGTGGGTTTGATTGGACAAACAGGAAACTTTGGTTGGTGCACCTTCTGTGGCCATACTTGGATCATGAGGACATGGCCACAGAGGTCCATGCCACAGTGACAACCAGGCTAGACTATCATAACATGCTCTAGGTGGAGCTGCCCTTGAAAATGGCTCAGAAAGTTCATTTAGTACAAAATGTGGCAGCCCATGTGGTTGCTGGAGGTAGGTGGTTTAACACTGTCAGGCTACTTCTTCAGTGGCTGCATTGGCTGCCTGTTTGTTTCCAGGCCCAGTTCAGCTCCTGGTTTTAACCTATAAAGCCGTATGCAACTTTGGGCCAGGCTATCTAAGAAACTGTCTACCTCTATACAATCTGGTTCATCCCCTCAGGCCATCAGAGAAGGTCTGTTACGAGTGCCACCATCTAAGGAGTTGCATGGGGAAGTGGCAAGAAATAGGGCCTTTTCAGTTGTGTTACCAACATTATGGAACTCCCTTCCTCCTGACCTAAAAACTGCTCCTTCCCAAGAAACCTTCCTGAGAAAAATGAAGACATTTTTTTTCAGACAAGCCTTCTGAGCTCCAGGCCTTTTTAATATCTGGTCTTTTAATTCTAATTTAATGTTCTGGTTTTTTTTTTAAGAGTCCCAGGTTATGATGCCATTGCTTTTATTGCTTTTGATCTGCTTTTGTTGTAATAATTTTATTACGTTTTACTCTTATAATATCTTATACTGTTTTACATATAAAACATGTTTTACTCTTATAGTATCTTACACTTTTTTGTTAGATTTTTAAGAATATGTTTTAAATTGATTTCATGTTACTATATTGTGAACCACTTTGGGTCTCCAAGAGAAAAGCAGGATGTAAACAAACAAACTAACTAACTACTTTATTTATTTATTTATTTATTTATTTATTTATTTATTTATTTATTTATTTATTTATTATTGCTTGCTGCCCAAGCAATAGCTTACACAAGCATGCTATCAGGAACACCATGACCAGCAGTCCACTGTGCTGGTAGAGTTGCACTGGCAGAATTGGGCTCAGAGTTGGCACCAGGACTCAGTCCTTTGGTGGCTGGTGCTACATTTCTCTTGTGGTCAGTGTAGAAGCTTTTTTGGGGTTGTGGGAGAGATTGGGGAAGGCAGAACCAGGTAGCAGGAGGGCAAATTGTGGGTAGAATCAGGGCTATGAGGGCAGGAGGTCCTCCAAAGGTGACACAAGATGTGTCATCAAATCTTATGTACAATTCCAAGTTATTCTACCCAACATATCTGCTCTACTCATCTGGAGGGAGCAGATCCAAGGAGACCCATTGGTGGCAGCAGAATTCAACAGGGGGTAAGAGCGGTAAGAGAACATTTGTGGAGCCTCCAGCAGCTGGTCCTGCACCACAAGAATCATCAGTGGCCATTTTTTCATCACTGTTTCTCCTCATCGCTCCGAACCTTAAGACTTGGCTGCCTAAATGTTATAAAAGGAAGTCAAATAGCAATTCATTCCAAAGTAGTAAACCTTAATTTTATTTACTGACGACCAAAAATTATATAATTCTGGTCAAAAGTTGAAATTGCAGCATTCATTATAAATAAAAATGCTGGTGTGCCAGTTCTCAATAATTCAGAAATAAGAAACCAATAATGCAAACTGCAATTTATTAAGAATATTGCCTTCAAAATTAGTGGTCACACTAACAGGATGTCTCTGAATGACAAGCGCCTGTAATTACTCTGCACTTTTAAATGTTAGGTCTAACTGAACAATAATTTCAAAGTTCATCTTTAAAAATATATTTCACAAATTAGGATAGCAGAATTATCTTGAGCCTTAGGTTGTAGACAGATATCATCTCCTGCTCCAGGTCTCCTGAATCTCACCTGATTCTGGCGGCCCTCTGGTGTGTATCCCTGATATAAGAGAGACCTCTCCATGGTTGATTTTTATGGTGGGAAATGAGATGTGGCCACTGATGAAAGCCAACTGCCTCTTTGTTGTCCTCACCTTTCCCATACCCATGACTTCTTCAAGAACAGACATCCTCTCATGCTTAGGTTCTCCACTCTTACCGCTTCAAGAGATTTTAAGTGGTTTCTATTTAGGACAGTTGGAAAGAATGACATGATATCTGTGGATCTCCTTTCACCATCAGGAAAAGTCGACAGTTCCAGAACATATAAAACTTCTTATACTGAATCAAACCAGTCGTCGATCTTAAGAAACTAATAAAAGGAGAAGAATAGAAAATGTGGAGTCATGTGGGAATTGCATATGTGAAAATCACATTACCTCACAACGCATGTATACTACGGTGATATTTTAATTCTATGATAATTCTATGCTGTTTTTGCCCCCTTTTGTGGTATTGAATATCAAACAACAACTCACACTTGTCCTACAATCCTGAGTAACTACGGGAGCATGTAAGAGACATTACATGCACCCGCAGTTACGGCACCACATAGTGAAAACCTATGGGAAATTCATATTGCAATCCAGAGTAAATTGTTCTTACACTGGAGCAAGGACTCCCCATAGTTACTCTGGATTGCACCCTGTGTCAGAAAGTGCTTTTGAAATTCCCACAAATTCATAACAATTCACAATTTATTGTTTATTATTCTGAATTTTCAGGCATAATGTAAATGAGAAAAAACTGAATTGTATCTAGCCAGTGGTGTTCTCAAATTTTAACACCATAATCTCAGTTCAGAAAACAACATACAGCACTTGTGACTTTCTGTTCATTCCAGCTCTCAACCCATATTTTTTTTCTGGTGACACCTTGTCTGTATGCCAAGCTCCATTATAAATTATAGTGTTTTTCAAACGCAGTCTCTGACTCTGTATAAGGCTATTGAGGCCTCAGCCCTATACACATTTATCTCCATTTATTGTAATGGGACTTATGTCTGGGTAGACATGCATACAATTGGGCTCTGAGTAGCATGGTGATCAAGCTGAAAAACAAAATGTTTGGTTTGGCACATGGAAGTTGTTGGAAGTTTATCTAGTTTTGTGGTTTGTCTATTCACTGTGGACTCAGGCACATGAGAAATGGTCTCAAAGGTTAAATAGAGAAATTTAAAACTGCTATCACTGAAGTGTTCTAATTTTCTGTGGCTTTCCAACATCTCTATTTGATGTTGCATTCTTTAAAATGCAATACTGGACCTTTTTATTACAAGACTGAAAGACTAATAACTATAAAATGTCACAATGTCATAGGTTACTACTTTGCCAGGATTTAAAAAAAAGTTGCATCATTTATGAAATCCGTTGTTGTCATTCTCCATCATGTTTTTTGCACTGAGATTGCAATTATTGTGTCTAAACTGGGCTTGAAATAATTATTTCATAAGTACTGCTAAATCCTTTAGCATATACTGCTTGACAGATGTTTGGGCAACAGTGTTGAAAATTATATCCCACTTCAAAGTTTATATATCTGATAGCACTGAATAAAGTTGCCGATGAGACCAGAAGGTAGAAGAAATAATTGCATCACTTGGAAAATTATTGGGAAAATTTCAGATGAACTGTAGCACAAAGGGTTGAAAAACCACCATTTTGAATCTCTGTCTGCATCTATAAAGTGGGTAGTCTCATTCATCTCATAGTAGTCTGCTTTGTGGCCATACATTTGTATCGCTATATTCAGTGACATTAGCAATGTGCCGTGCTGGTATTTGAGAATGGCACATTACTCTCACTCTCAACTTCTCTCCCCCATCCTCTCTTAGGGTTTCAAAAACTGTTCTAAAGAGATTTAGGCTTTAGCAGGATTGATAAGAGGACAGCCAACATAAGAGCTCTTTCTTTGATGCGCATTATAAAAGCAGACCAAAAAAAACGCACCCTGGTTAGCCTTGAGAGCAAGACCACTACACTGAGTAGTACTCAGTTCTTTGGGGCTGATTATGGCCTATTGAGGCAGAAAACTTGTCCGAGTTCAAACTCTTTGAATGCCTTGTTCACTCAATAGTGTGTCAAAAAAGAGCATTCAATGGTTCATGTCCCAAAACCACCGCCAGCCTAAATTGTTCCTATTTCTTTTTTGCATATGGTGGGCAAGAAAACTTTCGACACTCTTCCGCAGGACCATCATGCTTTGATATGGGTAACATTGCCATAACAGCCTGCATTAGGGAACTTATATTTTATTCTTCTTTTCAGTGTACATAAAAATCCCAGCTTAGTCCTTTTTTGTCTTTTGGAGCCTTTGAACTCTTTGAGGCTATTTTTCAAGACTTTCTGCGCTTTGACGGGGCTGTGCATTCACTGTAAGAGCAGTCAATGCCGCAATGAGACCACAAGCAAAACTGTGAGTGTCTTAAGGAGGGACCACACAACTCCTGTGAGTATTTGCATATTTTAACAACCCAGGCCAGTGTGAATCTCAAAGTAAAGAAGGTCAGTTTCCTTCATTAAAGTGCTTTAATTAAATAATCTAGATCTTGTCCCGTTTTGGCAGCGTTCTTCTACTACCTGTTAACAAACTCTAGATTTCTGGGGTGTTTTAAGTCCTGCCTTGACATCACTATTAGAGAATATGTTTGCATTGCATAAGGGAGATTGAAGAATAAAGTGCTGATTCAGACACAAAAGTAGACACCCTGAAGTAGCCAACCTTAGGCTCAAAGGGAACAAGGCCAAAGCCGGACTGCTCAGTTCATTTTCCAGTTCAGTAGCTGGAGTAATCCAACCTAGCCAGCTGCTAACAAGATTGGGTCTGAAGTTTACCTCCACAATGAGATAATCAGATTACCAGCCACAAAGATCAAATAATGACCCAGCTTTAGAGCAAGTTCAGTAGGCCCTTGATAGCACTGTGTGGTCCTTGAGACTTGATTAAAAAATTAAATGGCTAAACTTTGCCTCAATATTTCACACTGGAATTTTGAGTGACTTATCAAGTTGAGGATTCTTTTTGGACAGCTCTGGGGTTTTGTTTGTTTCCTTTGGACATTTTCCTTTTTTCCTGGGTTTATTATTAATTATTTTTTCCGGTTGAAATTAAGAAGTGGGAGAAAGAGAAGATGCGCCTGCTGAGCAGTTGTTCCTGAGCCGGGTCTTAAATGAAGCATGTAGGATTTTTAATTTAGTGGGGATGATTAAAGCTCCTCTGCTCCAAATAATTACTGGGAAGGAGGTTGGTGGTCACAAAGTAAAATCCATTTGGACAAAACCTTCAGACCGTTCTACTTTGACCGAATCGGGCCGGCCCGCTACAACTGGAGCAAAGTAGCCTTGGGCTTCAATGCCAAGCAATGCCATTTGAAAGTTTTTTTTTCCAGATTTGGCTCCTGTATGATAGCAGTTTCAGCAGTAAAGGGATTATTCTGAGAGGCATACAAATGTGATTGTCTCACAGCAGATGGTGCGCACTGCTTCACCTTTGAGAAAAGTTAATTAAGCCAAGCATATTGTGCCCATAGAGAGGAAAATGTAGATGAATATTAAGCAATCAAACTCAGTGTCTCCTTTTTTCATGCCTCTGCAATGGGACACAGAATCCCATTGAAAAAAGAATTATGTACAGAATCAAATTAATTCACGGCCAACTTTACTCTCTTCCCACGTTTTAACAGGGGTGCACACCAGGCCCTTTAGAAGTTTTGTCCACAATCAATGGGCCACACTGCTGTGTCCACTAAATTAAATGAATCAGTGCAGAAAAATCTCTTGTGAGATATTAAAAGGGTGAAAGACTGTTTAATTCAAATCCTTCCGTAGGCTTTTCACAGCCTTCTTTTAAATAGTACAGTATAAATTATTAACGAACTCCTTTTAAGAAAAAAAAAATTCTTAGAGCAAATGACTAAATAGACACAATTACCGCTTGTGAATGAAAATGAACACTTTGGGTGCATTTTCAAAAGCTGGTTTGGTTTTGGTTTACTGTTTACTGTTAATTTTGCTAATAGAACATTAAATCTGAATGCCGTAATTGCTGGTAAGGTGTTAGAGTAAAAAACAAACCAATTAACACAGTTAATTGTTTTATATGAATATACAACTTTTTCCTCCCAAAGAATAAAGTGTTCTGGTACTGAAAGCAATTTCCTTCTATAGATGTGCTTTATACTGCTCAGTGAGCTTCATCTATACAAAGGCAGCTACTTAGACTTCTGTCTTTAGAACTGTATGATCAGTTTCTGTTTAAACTGGTTATGGGGATTTAGGCTGGGCAATGGATCTGGTCTCTGCAAATAGGCCACACAGTTTCATTGGCCAGTCCTCCTCACTCTCTCTTAAAAGAAAGTAGGTAGCCTGCAGAAGAGCTGGAGTAAATGGTGTCATTCACAGGAACTCTTCATTTGGCTGAATTGCCTTCCCTTGAAGCTGCTCGGTGCACATGTGTGGGCTTTGAAATCCAAGTGGAACAAAAAATGCATTCAAACTTGTAGTGAACGTCGAGAGTTAGTTTCATAGCTATTGCACACAATGGTTTGGCTGTAAAAACAAACAGGCAAGCCTATTGCTAGGGTGGGTAGAGAAGCATTGTTGCATGTCATGCCATTGACTAGTGAGAAGGTAGAGCATCACTTTTCCATTGGACAGCACAGCGATTTTTCATCTCATGGCACACTGACAAGGTGCTAAGATTGTCAAGACACACCACCATTTTTTTTAACCATTGACAATGCACACCATGTTGCTAGTAGGGGACTCAAATCCTTCAACTGCCCTATGATGAATGACTCTTCCCCAAATGTGCATGGTATGCCTACAGATAATCTGTGGCAAGTGTTTAAAAAATTGCTGGAATAGCACATGCTGGATCCTTTTCTACAGATTAATCAGACAACTGAAAAAAGTAGCTAATAGCTTGTTAAATTTAACAAGCCACAACCAACACACAGCAATCTGAACACATATGGATCTAAAACTGTACCCCTGGAGAAATGTAGATAAGGTATGAGTGTTCTCAGAGAGGTAGTGCATTTCAGTTCTGTGCATGCTTACCTGGAAGGCTGTTCCATGGACTAAAATGGGGCATACTCCCAAATCAATGCATATAGGATTGTGGAAAGTACATATAGGAAAGCTGCATTCCAAGCTTTGTGGAAGCTACAGGCACTAACAATTTTATTACATTTTTATCCCACCTATATTGGTGGAAAAACAAAGCTGGTTTATATGGCACTTAAAGGGTTGTCCAGGATATCACCCACCCAGGTACCTACCAGAACTAGGCCTGGTTAGATTCCGCAAACTGGCTTTATCAAAAGCCAGCAGATGGGGAGCCACATCATGTTTCTCTGTTCTTCATGGCTCAGTTCAGATCCAGTGATCTCGGAGACTAGTGATCTCTGACTAGTGATCACTGAGACTAGTGATCTCAGCGTCTGTACATCTAGGAATATCTGACTCATAGTGAATGAAACCACTGGGTTTGGACCATTACCTTGTCCTATATTGTCTACGGGCAATGGCTTCAGGAAAGGGTCTCTTCCACCAAACTCCTAACTGACCCCTTGAACTAGTAGTTTCTCTGATCAACATGTTTCATGTGCCATCGTCATGTCAGATAATAATTTTTTATCCAATTTTTTTTAAAATCCCACTGCTTCTTGATAGAAAGACCAGGTTTCTCATTAGCATTGTGGCTTTAGAAAAATGTAGAGCAATTGCCAAAGTCAGTTGAGTTTCTATGCCAAGTTATGAAGGTGATTTCAGACATCATAATAACAGCTCCAAAGAGCGCCACTTTTTAAGCAGGGGGTAGCTAATTTGGGGCAATTTTCAAACGTCTCTTGAATTTCAAATGCACTGTCAAAACTGCAATGTGTGCTGCATGCTTGAGAAGCCTATACATATTTATAGCAACCTATTATGTTATAGTTATGAAATAATTATGATGCAGGATATTACACCATTTGGCTGCCATCTTTAGCTAATGTATAAGGAATGTTTTTTTTCATGGAAAAAAAGATTATAGCGTGCCGTGCTGCTAGAACAACATCCAACGTGTAATACAATATTAACAGTGGCTTTGAAATGTAGAAGCTTAGCTTTGCGATGTCTTGCCTTGTCTCCCTTCAAGCAACCTTCCAGTAAAAGAAAAGCACAGGGAACCGTAAAATAAAACTCCACAAAAACCTGTCCTGCTTTCAGTGCTTTTCTGCAGCTTTAACGCTAATTGATCTCTTTTTATCTGCTGCTGAAAAAAGAAGTATCATAACTTCTCCGTCACCAGTACCAAAACCTAAACATGATGCTATTCTTGTGATTTTGAATGACAAGATTTCCAACACAGAGGCATATATAAGAAAATGCAACTGTAAAGATGCATGTGGCTCCTGCGCATTGCTATTGCAGCCTAGAAGGCTCTAAAGGCAAAGGGGCAAATTACAAGGCACATTGCGATGCCTGCAGTACTTACTGTTTTGTCATGGTCCCCATAGTAATGCTACTGTCTGGAGCCATCCTTCATTCCTGTCTTTTGGAGCCTACTTCTTTCATTCCTACCTGCAAAGGTTCACTGACTCATTTGCCCTCTTATCTATCTCATTCTTTCCAAGATCCTTCTCTTGGATATTAGATACTCTGGCCAGGCATCGTCCTCCCGACTTCCTCTTCTGCTCTCAGTTCCTTTTCCTTTTTTGAATCCAGGGAGTAGAAGAAAGAGGGATGATAGAGTATAGGAATGGAGGTGGTTGTCCCTGAGAGGGCACAATCCTAAGAAATTTAGGCCAGCCTAACTCACCTGGCCTATCATTCCATGATGGTGTAGGGAGGTCAGTGTATGAATGTGTATTGGCCAACCCCTTTCCCCCAGGAGTTGTGAAGAAGTGTCTTGTGGCACTTTTATTCTACCCCCAGATCAGCACAGGATTTATGCCAGGGCTTAGGCTGACCTAAATGGAGCTTAGGATTGCAGCCATAATCTATCTTGTGCTGCATCTGTCTCACTGCCTAACCCGGTGCTGCCACCACAAGGTACAGTGGTATCAAAGCTACTGCTGTATCCTGTGACCCTGTGGCAGATGCCAGAGGTTTCCTAGGTGGACCAAGTGGGAAAAGTCCCAAACCCCGCAATGGTGCTTCCCTATTTTGCCAGCTCAGAGTTGAGGAATTATCTGGACCTGTACACAATTTTAAAATATTCTTTAATAAACAACAATAATAAAGAGCTATGCATGTCGTTCTTTGAAAAACATTTCACTGTTTACAATAAGGTGCAAGGTGTTAAAGAGGGTGTTGATACAACATGCAGCTGTACTAACTTTTTTCAAGCAAAGCATGCATTTTTCCCCATTTCCAGGATTCCTTGTGGTCTCACCATCGGTACAGAGGGAGAGAGCTGGCAAAAGAAAGTCTGCAATGGGATATTTCTGCGGTACCTGCAGAATAAGTGTAATTTAAGTGTGCAACAGCGTTGAATATAAAGCTGAATATCTGGCTGTTAGAAACGCAATAGTCAATTTCAAAAACATCTGTGAAACTTTAACTTTTTGCAACATGAAAATGAAAAAAGAAGCCTGAAGGGAGAATTCAGTAAATGTTACCTTGGAAAGTAATGACATGTGATTCGAGGTCGCACACAATCTCTCTCCTTTTCACTTCAGTTTCCTTACAAACCCATTCTGCGTTTGTCCTATCTTTGCATCTATATAATGATGTAGGTACAAGCTACAGGGCTAACCCTTTCGAATTCTCCTCTCCTATTGTCTTTGGCAAATGTGTCTGCAGATGCTCCAGGGTTACATCAGTGGAAGCTGATGTGTCACCGTTCCTCGAGAAAAAAAGGCATTAAAATAACACATGTGAACATATTTGAGAGACATTTGTTATTGAGGAGATGCAGTCATAGCATTTCCAAGATTTCCATGCCCTTTTGACTGCCTCCAGTTTTCAAAAAGTTGAACAAGCTGATTAATGAATCAGTTTATCACCTCTGTAAGAATTAAGCCAGAACTGCTCAAATGTTGGAAAGTTATCATGACTGGTTTTACAGTCCAAAGTCAAAGTAAGGGAGGTGAAAGAGGAACATGAATATGCAATCAGCATAAAAGATTATCATAAAACTGTAGCAGTTTTCAACCAGTGTGCCATTGCATATTGGTGTGCTCCGAATGGTTCACAGGTGTGCCACCAGAACTTGGATTAGGGGAATATGAGCCTCCCCTTATTATTTAGGGGAATATGAGCCTCCCCCCTCCAACAACAGCCTGGTGTGTCTTGTCAATTATCAACCAATTGATTGTGTATCTTGACAATTTTGGCATCATATCAGAGTGCTATAAATAAAAAGGGCTAAAAATCACTATCTATAGATCATACAAGGCAGTATTTCCGGTTTTACCCAATATTAGGATTATCCATGACAAACAGCATAAGACATTCCATTACAAGGCGAAACAGGCATGCAATTCATCTTGTCCTCTCTCCCAGGCCAAAAGTACCCAGGCAAATTATGCATTTTGTAGAAGCAGCTCTAGGATATATGCTACATCCAGGATGTAAAGTATTTTCCCCAAAACCACCCTATTAAAAGCATCCAAACAGGGTTCCCTACAATGTTCTTCCAAAATTCCATTTTAACACACATTTTGCAAGGTATCAATGTCCTTTTAAAGCACTCTACAATCATATTTAGTTTGCATATTTAGCAGAATTAAAATGATACTTACCCAAATGTCATTATAATAACATTAGATACATATAATACTTTTGGACTGCAGAGAGGGGAATTTATTTATTTATTTACTTCAAAAACAGGCCTCAGTCTTGAAAGACTATGGTATCGTGCGCAGTGCTGCATACGCTGCATGCGAAGCACGAAAGTCTGGGTTGGATTGTTATGGAGGATAGGCTGTTACCCAAGCAGCAAATCCCCCCTCTCCATGCCACTGAATTAGTCCAATGGAAAGGCAGAGCCAATAGGATTGGATCCAGCTGGCGTCGCAGAGCTGGGATAAGGACAGGAGTTCACCCTGTCTTATGGGGTTGACCCGGGAATCGAACCATGGCCTGCTGGTTAACAGGCACATGCGCCACCCTCTTAGCCCATACTTTATTTACTTACTTACTTACAAAATAGAAAATATTTTATTTTATTTATACCCAGGGATTTATACTTGCCTTTCCCACACAAATGCCCAAGGAGACATACAGCGTTTTTTAAAAATTAAGTACAGAGTAAAACAGATAAAAAGGCATCAATATGGCATTAGAACAGGGGTCTCCAAACCCTGTCCCTGGGGCCACATGTGGCCCTCAGTGAGCCTCCATCGTAAGACGAGTAAGTCCCCCTCCATGTAGTCCTTTGGTAAGCCCTGTAACCCTCCAGAGGTGAGGAGAATTCTGCTGTCCACACCTTACAAGAGTACTTTGAGGGCTGGAGA
Organism: Cryptoblepharus egeriae; assembly: GCA_030015325.1. NCBI lineage: Eukaryota > Metazoa > Chordata > Lepidosauria > Squamata > Scincidae > Cryptoblepharus > Cryptoblepharus egeriae. Next base: position 115,123,443 of record JAREYC010000003.1, read on the forward strand.
GGCTGCACACACCTCTTTTCTGTGAATGAAAGTGCTTATGAAATGGTGTGATGAAAAGTGTTTATGAACCCATTTGAATTCAGTCATTCACAAGTTCCATCACTAATATATTCATTTATGTAAATTTATTCAAATGTGAAATGTAAATCTTTTTTTCTTCTGGCCCGACATAGCAAAGGGAAAAGAAGATGTGGCCTTCCTGCCACAAAGTTCAACAAACATCCCTGCACTAGAACATACGTTCTAATAATATTAAAAAGGAAAAAAAAATCAAATCAAAGGCATAAAAAACATCTCTAACAAGTCTAAATAAAGAAGACAAAAATGTCTATTGGAATTTTTAGTACTAAAAAAGGCAAAATACTGTATTTAATTTAATTTTTTTTTGTTTTCCATGCTGTTTTGCCAATACTGTTTTCTATCTAGTTTGGATTCTTACTACTGATTAACCTGTGAGTCCTCAGACAACATATAGACAGTCATTCAAAATGAACTGCCCCTTCCCTGCCATAATGCAGAAGCAGTCCCATAATTTGTGCTAGATACAGTGCAGATGTTCCAACTGTCTTGTTTCAGGGCGAGTTAGGATTCTGCTATTTTATCTATATGAAGTGCTATCTCTGGTGTTAATGTTTTAAGACCTCATGAAATGCCGCCAACTTTTGTCACTTCCAAAGGGTCTGAAGAATCATGGTCATGGATTCACATGACCATATTTGTCATATGATGGCCTATTTCCTAAAGTGAAATTAAGCCCCTTGCTCCGGACCTGTTATGATGACTTCCCATAAGATAACCCTAGAGGGTGATGTAACTGCATGGACCCAAAACTGCTATGGAATTTGCCCAATGAGTGCAACTATCATGGCATAGTCTGGATGGGTTGGAAATTCTGTCCCATCAATTGATAGAGGTAGACTATTCATTCCTTGTAAGTCTAATTATGTGGAGAAGGGCTTGTAAATAACAAGTGTATCATTAATCCTCGTATTAAGTTGTGGGGTAAATATAGTTTCTAGAAGCCACATAATTTTTGAAAACAATGTGAAAATGTGTTGTGTTATTTAGAGCACAGTCCTAACCATGTCTACTCAAAACTAAGCCCCATTGTGTTCAGTGAGTCTTACTGCCAGGAAAGTGTCTTTTGGATTGCAGCCTCTCATATTCAGCTATTGATTAGTTATAGAAAATATTTTTTTTAAACCTGCATGATTTTCTAAGCAGTCTCAAGGTTTAAAGGTGGGTGTAATTGTTCTTAAACATAAGTAATGATGTCAATTTTGTGCTCTTTTATTTTTTCTTCAAATTTTTACTATGTATGAGCCGAACAACATGTTCTGCATTTAATAGGATGGAAAACAATAAGCACCATGTCCTTGTAATGTTGCCATCAATAATGGCATTGGGTATTGAGACAAGATGATGTGCCAATAGATTGCCACTAGTTTGCTATCACCAGAGGACCAACCATTATGCACTGCAGACATAGATGGAGAGTATGGCTGCAATCCTAACTCCAGCAGGCCAGCCTAAACTACAGCATAAGTCCTGTGGTGACATGGGGGTGTCACAAAAGTGTTATAAGGCACTTTTTGCCCCAATCTTTTGGGGGTTAGGCCACTGCACACTCACCACACCATGATGGAAGGGTATGTCAGCATATCCCCTTAGGCCAGCATAAATTTGTTAGGAATGCACCATAAATTAGGCCAGCATAAATTTGTTAGGAATGCACCAGTGGTGGGCTCCAGCAGGTTCGCACCTACTCTATAGAACTGGTTGTTAAAGAGAGATAGGACATATAAAGTTTAAAAATAGCCATTTAAAAGTGGCTGCCAGACGGGCATAGAACCGGTTGTTAATTTCTTTGCACTGGAATGCACCCTATGTTATGATGAAATAGAAAGACGGGCTCACCTGTGTGAATTTTGTTCATTATGGGAACAGCTAATTTTGATGCAATCCTTAATGTGTGAAATATAAAAGTAATCCGCTTTAATGGGATTCTACTTATACAGGTAGAGCCTTGTGTTTTATACGTATATCCATCTGTGAATGCAGTTTTGGAATTTTGTGGCATGGAATGTGATCAAATCTAATCTTTGAGATCAAATTCCAAAATGACATTGATCTTAAAGAAAGAAAAAGAGAGTTGTGGAACACTTACACAATATTGACAATATGGAGGAAAATAATAAAATACTTTTAAAAACAAAAATCCGACACAGACACACAAATAAAACTCAGCCAGTGAGTTATACAGCAAAAGAAGTGTGGCAAGACATTTCCAAAGTCTGGATTGTGGCATTAGCCTTCCTACCTTGATCTCTCTCTCTGAGCTCTAGGGCAAAAAAGCTGTCCCCTATAGCAGCATTCCTTTAGAGGTCTCTATGGCCCCTGGGCGGATAAGAGACTTGTCCTTGAAACCTCTGTGGAATCTCTCTTTCTTCCCATTTCAGCTCGAGGTTATCATTAGATTACCTTTTAATGATACATATCATTCCTTGGTTCATACATGGAACTCATACAAATTATTGATTTTCATCCGAGATCATTAAGAATTTTTAACACAGACCTTGACTGTAAAGATAAGAAGAAGCCCTGTTGCTGAGCTTAACAAAGGTTAATTTTGGCTTGTAATTAACTCATCATCCAGTAGCACAAAGACAACTTTTATGAGTTCATTCACACATAAGATTTTAAAGTTCAAAGAGCAGGGCTGGTTTTAAAATTGCAAAGTCCGGAAAGCAGTTCTGTTCCACTCATATCCTTATGCCTTCAGACTTTTTGTCGAGTTGAAAAGGAATGTAGAATCATGGTGAAAATGGAGACAAACTACATTTTTAAATGAATGACCATTGGAACATTAGTCTTCGCAGGAAAGTATGTCCCCGGGAAGCAGGGAAAGTTAGAAATGAAATTAATTCATCCTCTATTGAGCAGTCAGACATGCACCAGGTCTGCTTCCTGACCATAGAATTTGACTCGGATACTTCAGTTTTCCACAGGATTCAAATGAAGACTTGAGTTTAAGATTAGAAATGAAAGGCAGGCACTCAATTACATCTAATATACTGTGATTTTCTAGGATTCTGTGTTGGAGAGGGGCAGACGGGCAGGTTGTTTGAAAAATGTGATATTCCACTAGTCTGTCATGCCGGCGTTGTCTGTCCCTTCATGTTAATGGAGCAGTTCCTAGATAATTTTACTAGGCATAGATTTTAAAAACCAATTTTTTTTAAAAAAAAATTGAGCCCCAATAAAGGAATGATTCAAATCTGTATTATCTCATAAGGTTCCAGTGGTGTTGCACATTGGGGGAACACCAGTAATGGGTAAAATTGTGAATATCTGATCATTTTTGAATGACCCCCACCATGTTATATATCATTCATTTCAGAATTTCATGTGGAATACAGTGAAACAAAATATGCTGAAATATCTGTGTTATATCAAATGATGTGGAGAAAATAATAAGAAACAGGAAACACAACTGCCTTATGTAACAAAAAGATTTCCTTGTCTCAGTACTGACCAATAAGACTGATTTTTCCAAGTCAATGATATAGCAAGGAACCAGTAAGGTACTAATACGAGTCAGATGTCATTTCCATGTATCAGAGAAAATACTAGAACTCTGCTGTATGAGTGTCTTGAAGTGGGGCAGTGAATGCCTGGTGCCTGCTGGTGCCCAGTGACCCAGCAGGAAGTAGGCACCCCCAGGTAGCTCTGGGGAGTGGACTCCCCCAGGCACCACAGGGCACAACCGGGCATCCGGCAATAGGAACCCCTACTGGGCATCAGACACTACTACCAGACACCAGTGGATGGTAGCAGGCACCACTGAGCACCAGCAGGCATCCCTGCTGGGCACCAGACACCATTGGGCACTGGACACAACTGAGCAACCATGGGCAGCAGGCACCACTAGGCATTGGGCACCACCAGGAAGGATGTTGATGAGTCAGTGATTCTTCAATGTAAAGTTACAAAAACATATTGCATCCCTTTTCACTCCCTTCTGGTTTGAATTTCCAAAAATTTGTTCTTAGTGGGATGTTTTTCATGTTCTCAAAAGGATCTATTTCGTACTTCTAGGTCTGGTGGTTTTGGCTGGGTGTTGGTGAGTGAATGAGTCAGTCAGTCAGTCACCTTTCAGTTACACACACACACACAGCACAGCACAGCACAATCCGCTATTCTGAATTGGAGTTGATCAAATGATGTTTTGATGCGACATTTGAGGAAACTGGCCAGCATTTCACAGGGGCCTATCTCCACCCTACAACAACTCTGTGAGGTTGGTTTACAGGCAGCTCATTGTCTCTTCCAGGTGGAATCCTTCACAGCATGGTCATCAGGGAATGCCTTCCAAGCTTCCAGAAGCAGTTTTCAGGCCATCCAAGCTGTAAACAGCAACATCTCTGCTCTGTTGAATCACGACAACTTTATCAGCTTTCAGGTCTCCTATCCAAGAGTTATCCAAGTCTCTTCCTGCTTAGCTTTCTTCACCAACTCTTGAGTCGATTATCAGATTGCCTGCTACCTATATCTAAAATTTTATGTAATAGTTTTAAAGTTAATAATAATAATAATAATAATAATAATAATAATAATAATAATAATAATAATAATAAGTGATTGCCAATGAGCAGGTCAAGCTTCTCTGGGACTTCAGGATACAGACGGACAAGGTCTTGGAACACAATACTCCAGATATCACCATCATAGAAAGCAGTCAGGTGTGGCTTGTTGACATCGCCATACCAGGTGACAGCAGAATTGAGGAGAAACAACTGGAAAAGATCTCCCGCTACCAAGACCTAAGAATCAAATTACAGCATATCTGGCGTAAGCCAGTGCAGGTGGTTCCAGTGGTAATTGGCACACTTGATGCAGTGCCCAAAGACCTTGACAGGCACCTGAAAACTATTGGCGTTGACAAAATATCACTCTGCCAACTACAGAAAGCTGCTCTTCTGGGATTAGCACGAATTATACGCCGCTACATCACACAGTCCTAGACTCTTGGGAAGGGTCCGACTGGTGATGTGAATGAAATAAGCATGAAATTGTTTGCTGTGTATTTATAATAATAATAATAATAATAATAATAATAATAATAATAATAATAATAATAATAATAATAATAATAATAATATAGTGTTTAAATTAACACTATGAAAGCAATATATATGAGTGTTTTTAATTTTTATTTTGTCTTATCCTTAATTTTTCTTGGGGTCCTACATTTTTTTGGTAGGAGGGCCTTGTCCTCTTTTGCAGTTATTACATCTGGTCACCCTGTGCCCAGGCCACACATGAACAAGCTGCAGTGGATTCTTGCATGGACTCTGGTGGTTCTGATAGAGTCATGCTCTTCCTACTAGGATGAACATGCTGCTTGATGGTGCTTCAGATCCAAAGGGGACACACCTGCAGGTGCACTGATGAAGATACCATGCCCATAAAGTTACATAAAGCCTTGATGGATGAGGAAAAAAAATCATCTTTAGCATCATTCTCACTTGAGGCAGGAATCACTTGTTTGGTATAGCCATCTACACAACTGTGATGCATATTCAACCGGTGTGTCGCTCCATCTGTTGTTGAAGGTATTTTATAGATACCTTCTATATAAAATCTATAGATTTTATAGATACCACTGTCTGGTATCTATTACATGCTTTCAAACTACTAGGTTGGCAGGAGTTGGGCAAGAGCAGGGAGCGCACTGTCTTGCAGTACTCGGAAGTCTTGAGCTTGGGTCTTGAACTGCTGACCTGCCCGCATGCTGGTCAGCAAGCATAGTGTTCTAACCACTGAGCCACTGCAGTCCCTTCAATGGGTTCATCAATGATGAACTTGGGTTATATTAAATTGTATAGCTCAGTGCATGGATCATAAAGACACTTTCCTGGGAGTAAGACCTGTTGAACACAAAGGGGCTTACTTTTGAGTAGATCTGGTTAGGCTTGTGCTCAAAATCTTCCTGAGTAGAACATCATATGGAAATGTTGAATTCCAGTACTCAATATCCAGCTCACCCTTACGTCTTAAGCATGAAATTTAACATAAGATGTTATTTCATACTTAGTCCCATCAAACCCTGGCAATTTGTGAGAAACTTTCCTGCAAACAGAATCAGAGACACTGACAAACTGAATCCTCATTAAAACAAAGAAAGGTTAAGGGGAAAAAATAACCTATTTAAAATGAGGTAACTCACTAGTCTCTGAGCCGTAAATTGACAATAGGATTTATATAAATCCATAATTGTATCTTTTTACCTGCAGTTAGGCTGGTTAATGATGAAAAAAGTGAACAGCCTATTGCGAGGTTTTAATGAGGATTCTGTTCTCTTTTTTAGCAGAGTTTAAAAGAATTCCACCAAATTAAATTTCTGCCAATTTACTCCATTGCAAATTGAGCACCACCCTGTGTGCAAAAAAACTACGAAGTACCTTAAATCAGTTACAGCTAAATGTGTAAGTCAGCGTGTGCTGTAGCCTTTAGTCATGAAGAATATATTAGATTTTAAAAATAAATGGCTTTCTGCTGAGTCTTCATTGCAATGGCTTTCTGACTTTTAATTAAATTTTCAGTACTTGGAGGTGCTTCTTCATGTACTTTGGACAGAGATTTCACAATGTATGTATCATTATGCGCTGGGAAGAAAAACCAAATTGAAGATTATTAAGCTTGTTCATTTCTTTGTTATTCACTAGTAAGTGACCTGGGAAATGTATTACTTTCTGTTGTAACACAAGAATATGGCATTTATTCTACCATCATATTCTAGAAGAGTGGAACAGGCTTTCTTAAATGGAAGATGATTAGCCCTCCCACTGTCTGTTGTTAAATGGTACTCATTAAATATTTGTAGCCTGTTTCACTAGTGCTAAATTAATTTAATGAAAGTTACTAAAAAATTGACTTAGTAGAAAAAGGGGGAAAGCCGAAATTAACTTGAAACCCAAAGTCTAGCATATAAATTTGCAGTATTTTTCTGCATAGCAATAGCTTTTGAAGGGAGGGGGGGGGTGAACAACCTCATCATGAAGGTTGTGGTTGACTGACCCTTCAACTTCATCAAGCAGTAGCCAAGTGTTTAAAATCATTAGCATTTCTCACCTCTGTCACTTTGAGGACTTCTTGGATTTTTGCTTCTTCGTTCCTCCTAAATCCTATGTTTTGTTTAGTGGTGTCTGAAGTTTACCCCCCTTTCTCATGAACTCTCTGGAATCACACCTTGTGCCATTATGTAGATGGTAAGCCTTGCAAAGCAAGAAAGTGCACAAAAGTACACAGTACACAATCGACATTTACGTCGATGTAGTTATGGCGCCACCTAGTGGAAACCTATGGGGAATTCATAGAGCAATCCAGAGTAAATTTTTCTTACATCGATGTAAGGTCTCCCATAGTAACTCTGGATTGTGCAGGAAGTGTGATTTCAATCTATGTAAAGCATCATGTCAGGTTCACTGATGGTGCTAAGCCAGTGGTGCCCAAAGTTGCAGCTGTGGTCTTCCAAAAATGTGGTCCCCATCTGGACTGCAGCTTTTTGTTCTGCTCCCTCATGGCTTGTCCTCCTAGTAGACTCGGGCACCAGGATGTTTGGGACATTGAAACTGTTGTCACACAGAAGGCTGTGTGTTCAGGTCTACCAGGAGGTCAAGCTCACAGGAGTGGAACACAAAGTTCTGCTCACAGGGTGGACTTTGGGATTTGCCTAAATACCGGATCTGACCCCGCTGGGTATGAGTTTCCATAGTCCTATGCTAAATAAATAAGCAAATAAATAATAGGAATTGAATTCCTGCTAGTAGGAGCTGCTATCATGAACATTTTGCTTATTTCTAGGGATGGAAACCTTCTTTCACTCGTGGAAGGAGCTACTGATAATGAAAATGTTTACCATCTTGGCTATCCTTCCTTTAGGAAGAAATGTAGGTCATATAAATAAATAAATAAATAAATAAATAAATAAATAAATAAATAAATAAATAAATAAATGACAGCTGACATGCTACTCGGTGATGTTGAGGATAATGATGATGGTAATAATAAGTCACAATAACAGTAAGGGAAGAGGGCAGAACAAACATTCTCTAGAGCTAAGTGAGGAGGAGTGTTCATGTTTCTAATTGAGGGATGTGCAAGAGCTTAACAGGTGAATGAGTGACCCTTCCTCTTCCTGCTATCAGATAACCCTGTGATGCAATGAAAAGATAGGCTGCCACTTACATAAGAATGTCCTTCCAAAAATATCTAACTATGGCTGAATTATAAGCCATTATTGACAGTAGGAGTCCAGTCAACTGACTAATGTCTCACTGAGGGGTGTCACTAAGGGTGTAGCATTGGTGTGGTCCACACCAGGTGACATGCTGGAAGGGGGTGACAAGCTGGAGGGGTTTGATAAAGCCTTCCGGCATGTCACCCCCCCCCCTTTGGTGCATCACCCTCAAACCGGGCTAGGAAGGTCTGAAATATGTCTGCATGGGCAAGCTTTGTGCATGTGCACTGTGTCTCTGAAGCCTCCAGCCCTGAGTAATGAATGGCAGGTCCTTCATCACTCAGGGCTGGAGGCTTCAGAGGCACAATGCATATGTGCAAAGGTCACACATGTGCAAGACAGAGGGGTGACAAACTGGCCTCCACACTAGATGACGTGAAACCTGGTGGCACCCCAGATCTCACTTAATAATTACCAAATGTCAAATAATAAGCTGAAGAGTGGAAGGGCATGGAATACCCTGAGGTAGTGGGATCTATGAATAAAAATGATCCTTCTGCTTTTCTCAGGGTGCATTTTCCAACTGTAATCCTTGGATTACAGAAAAAAAGTTCAGAAATTATAACTCTATTATATATAGAAGGCTTGGGAGCCAGCAATCTTAGGCACACTTGCATAAAATGAAATCCCTTTGATTGCAGCAAGACTTACTGTACTTCTCTGGGAAAACTTGCATGGGGTTGAGAGAGAAAAGTTCTAACAGAAGTGGAAACAGCCATTGCCTCTGATGGGTCCATATGACCACACTGTTCTTTGTGTTTTTTTCCAGACATCTGACAGCACAATCTTATTCATATATACTGAGTGGTAAACCTCACTGAGTTCAGTGGAGTTTACTCCCAAATAAGTGTTTATAGTAGTGCAGCCCATGTCCATTATTTCAGTAGACCTCCTCAAATGTTCTCTCTTTACCAAAATGTTTCTGTAGTTTTCTTCAACCTAAATTCTTAACTTGGGAAAATTAGGGTGCAATCCAGAGTAGTTAACAGACCTCTTACATCAACATAAGTGGCACTTACTCTGGATTGCTCTATGTATTTCCCAGAGGGGTCCACATAACTTCGTTGACGTAAGTTGATCTGTAACTACTGTGGATTGAGCCATAGAGGATTGTGTTTTTTATATTTATTTTTAAGCTTTTTGATTTGTCCAGTGCCTACCTTAAGGCACTGCAGAAGTCAATTGCAGATATTTTTCCAGGGCCTCAGATTTCCAGCTCAGCGGTTCCCAAACTTTTTACTATCAGGGCTTACTTTGTAAAATGATGCTCTATCAGGACCCACCTATATTTACCAGAAAGAAAGAAAGAAAGAAAGAAAGAAAGAAAGAAAGAAAGAAAGAAAGAAAGAAAGAAAGAAAGAAAGAAATTGATTGATTGATTGATTGATTGATTGATTGATTCCTTCACCAGAAAAAAGACCCTTAAACATTTATCTCCCTATATTAAAACATGCTTGCAAACTGCAGGAGCTCATTTCCTTGCAGGGCAATTAGCCGTTGTCTTTCACACTGCAGGATCTGTGGTCTTTGCAAGGTAATTAGCAGCATCAGAAATTAATTTTTTTAATAACCTCAGGGCTTGAGGCAATTAGTTATCTGATTTTTCCATCACCCTTTCGCTTCCCACCCAAAATCAGGTCATGACCCATCAGTGGTCCTGATCCACAGTCTGGGAACAGCTGCAATAGAATCACACAACACAATCCTAACTTCTGCTGGCATACCTACACCGTATCCAGATGCTGCTACTACATTACCCAGGGAAGGGGAGGCTTTTCCCCCAAGGTAAGGGCATACCAAAGGGGGAGCCAGGAGGGCCTTGGCCTCGGGTACCATCTTCAGGGGGGTGACACATTGTGGGTGAACAAAATCACAAAAATTGCTAAAGCTGTTTTGAATCCAATGCAAAAAAAGCTTAAAAATATTACCTTCCTATCAAAAGTTATGGCCCAATAACAAAAACAAACAAACAAACAAATCCCAAAAATGCCTGGAGCCCTATGGAAAGTGAAAGTGACCTGAGAGTGGACTGAGAGGAATCCACTGTCTCAAGAATGGTCCTGATCCAATGAACAGCCTCCAAAAATCAACCCAGAAGTAGGTCCCTAACAATTGTTCTATTATGAGCCCTATGGAATATCTATCTATCTCTATCTCTGAACTAAAAAGTTCAAACATACAAAGAAAAGCTGCATTTACTAATGAGTAAGCAAACATGCTTTGGCTTGTGTTCAGTTTTGATGTATGGGAGTGTCAAAAGATTTGTGGACACTGGGTGCCAAATGACTGAGATACACCACTACCCGTTGGTGCCCAGTGGTGCCTGCTACCTGCTGGTGCTCAGTGCCAGTGCCCAGTAGGGATGTGCAGTGCCTGGTGCTCAGTGTTGCCTGGTGGTCACTGGTGCTCGGAGGGGTGCCTGGTGGTGCCAGTTGCTGACTTGTGCATGATGGTGACCAGTGCCTGGTGCTAATCGCTACCCATTGGTGCCTGGCAAGAATGTTCACTGCCTGGTGGTGCCCACTGCCCATTGGTGCCCAGTGCTGCTTGTTGCCTGCTTGTGTCTGCTGCCCAGTGGTGCTTGCTGCCCACTGCACAATGTTGCCTGGTGATGGCCTTTATCTGATGTGACTGCCACATCCCCCTGATATTCTACAGTGCCTGGTGTTTGTTGGTGCTCAGTACTCACTACCCGGTGCTTAGCTGGGCCTGCCACTGCCAGTACCTGCCAGTGCCCAACCAAGTCAGGGATCCCACAAATATTCTTGAAATTTGACTCCTGCAACAGTGGGTAAATTCCACTAGTTTTAATATAAAACTGCATGCAAGTCTAGATTACCCTAGCATTGGGGACTTTTGGAGATGGGGCTCAATTTAGAGTCATTGGTCAAATTGGCTTTAAATCACCACCGGGTTTCTTGGCATACCGTACTCTGAGGTGATGGTTACTTGTCTTAATGATAGACACAAAGGTAAGGTACAGATTCTGGGAATAAATCACTACATTTCTTAGATGCAGCTTCTCCCATTCCATTTTGGGAGTGATGGGGAAACAGCATCCAGCTGTTAATTAAAAACCCGACGTCACCGGCTTATTCATGAATAAACACATAAAATCTATGAGGACCAAGTAAAATGTCACAAGTCACAACTTCTTTGTGTGCTCACAACTATGTGACATTTTAGTTCTCCTGAATCAAGGTTTTACCCTGCAGAATATTTTGATGTTGAAAGGAACGAAGTCCAGGAATGGTTTTGGACCTGAACTGCTGTGGCCCCTCAACAATGTCTTGGGTTCCTTTACTTTTGTAACCTGCTCCTTTCTGTCAGAATGCATTTATGTCGAGACCTGCCGCCTTGACAGTGCCAGCACTTTCCTCTGTTTCTGCCTCCTAGTGGGCTGTCTGAAGGAGGCTATACATATGTATTAACTTATTAAGCAGTGGTATAGGTTCTCACAAGTTGAAACACAGGGCATGCTGTGCCTACGCCCAAGCGTCTCCAGGAGGCCCCGGATTAATGGAAATGCAAATGCAGCATCTGCGGAAGGCCATCTGATTAGAGCCTTCCCCCCTCACACCTCAAAGTCAAAAGCAGAGAAAACACTGCATGTGAAATATACGACAACAAAAACAACAAAATGGGTGATATAATATGCAAAGTCTGCTTCTGATCCTGACTACAGCAGTCAGCAGAATGTTCAGCCCCATGCCATGCGCAACAGCCCTGCCCTTCCATTATGGGAGCTAATTGTTTTAATTGGCATTAAAATACTGAATAGGTCATGGGCCACATGGTTGCAAATGTCCCCTTTGGAGAGGTCACCGTATCACCTTTGATATAGTCCTGTTCAGGGCAAGAACATAGTTTTCCTTGATCAGAGCAAGAACATAGTTTTAATTTCTATCTTTTTATTCTTCTGTCCTGTTGTTATGCTCAAAATATTCATTTTCAGGCTAACGTTTGAATTGGTCATAGTTTTCCAATTATCTGGATTTAAAAATGAACATCAGAATTTCTAGATGCTGATGTTCAGAGCTTGTTCACCATGATTTTCATAGCCATATTCACTTAGTTTAAGATTTTAAGCACATACCTAAGGCCTGTGATGTTCCCAAAGGGGCAGAAAGTGGTAAGTACTGCTGGTGCCACAGGTCAGCTCTTCCCACCTGCCAATAGAGCCATTCCAGGCATGCTCCCTCCCTGACCCTCCAAAGATCTTCTGAAGGCCTTGAAAGGCTGAAAATAACCCATTCTGTTTTCACAAACACAACTGGATTTGGCATTTTTAGGCCTTTAGAAAGCCTTCTGAAGGCTGGGAAGGATTCGTTGGCCCTCAAAAAGCCTCCATGAAACCAGAAGTGGGTGCTTTTTGGTCTTCCTTGAGCCCTTTAGAAAGCCTTCAGAAGGTTGGTGACACAGGTGGCAGCCCCCTGGGGGTAGACTGGGGGAGCAGCCCAGCGCAATGGTATAGCTTGCCATGGGATGGGCGGCATTCTGCAGTCTTGACCCCAGGCTCCAGGATCACCACTGATGTCAATTGCCTCTGAGGTTTCTCTCTTTCCTAAATAGAACGTCAGCAGAGTTATTAATTTGGGTCCAAAGAGATGCTTTGGATGTGTTCCTCCCCCCCCCCCGCCCGCCCGCCCGCCCGCCCGCCCGGTGTGTATCTAAACACATCTTTGGATTCAAACCAAGGTTTGGTCCAACTCATGAATTCCAAAGGATCAGTTTGCAAGATCAGTTTGGTACAATATTTTTTTTAAAAAACCTCATTGTATTCAGCTGCAGGTAATGATTTATCTTTTCATTTTAGGGGAAATGCTGACCCCTATCTTATCCCATTTTCCAATACCCAATGCAGCCTGGAGGTAACGGAATAAACATCCCTTACCTTGAGGAGGACCTTCATGACTGCCTGTCTACTACACACCACTTTGGCACAACTGCACTGATGATGGAAAGTTTAAGTAACACAAATCCAAACCACTGAAAGTAACACAATGCACAGTTTGCAGTGAAGCACCTTCATTACAGTCCCCCAGGTGTTGGCTGGAAAGTATGCTAAGGGCAAAATCCAGAGTAACTATGGGGAGTCCTTGGTCCAGTGTAAGAACAACTTACTTGGGATTCCAATATGAATTTCCCATAGATTTTCACTAGGTAGTGCAGTAACTACGGGTGCACGTAAAGTCTTTTACATGCTCCCATAGATTGTCTGGATTTGGGGCTTATTCACTTTGTATGACTGTAACCTTATCTAACTCAAAAACCTAATGAAAACTTAATGGGTTCATAATAAGAAAATCCAAATAGCAGTTGCAATTACATGAAGCAACTTCATTAAGACCTCTTTAAAATGTCTGATCTCTGCCCTGTTATGATAATCTCCCCAATCTAGCCCACAGTATCTACTGCCATGGACAGAAGAGCATGTGATGACAATTCTGAAATCAGATGGCAGATCAGTCTGCCATCTTCAGTTAAATAGATACCAGAATTGGCAAAGACTTGCTGAGATCTTGGACAGCCACTGCCAATTAGAGCAAGTAGCAGGAATCTCGGTGTATCAATAGTTAAACTCAGTAGTGCAAGTTAGATCATGTGTGCATTGTGCCTTTTTAGCATAGAGCAGGGAGCTCCAAACTTTCCTCATCATGGCTCCTGGACCTTTAACAATTGTGTAGAGGAGGAAATGTCAGCAGGTGAAGCTTTTCATCTCATAGATCACAAGTGACACCTGCTGAAATTCCCTTTTCTTCATAACTTATAAAGGTCCTGGAGCCCTGATGAGGAAAGTTTGGCGATCCCTGGAGAAAAGGATTAATTTTATTCTGAATACTTCTAATGCCTCTCCCAGTGAAAAATGGGGTTTCACTACTACCGCACACAAAATTCCTGTATAGAACATAAGGCACACGTGATGTTAAACCCATCATTGATCTGTGGGTACAATCAAGAAGTGATTCTGAGATCAGTCCTTTCATCCAAATAGAGAGGAAGGGCAGTATCCTGATCAGTTGAGATGAATGGGAAGAAAGATGAGCAGTTTAATCTTGGACATGTTGAGCTTGCGAAGTATCCAAGCCAAAGCAACTGACAAGCAGTTGGAGATGCAGGAAAAGATGAGAAAACTATGGTTCAGAGATACAGTGGTACCTCACTTAACAAGTGCCTCGCTTAACAAGTGATCCACATAACAAGCAAAAATTTCTCTAGTATTCTGCCTCACATAACAAGTGTTGCTTCACTTAAGCACACTTGTTGGCAGTTGGGGCAGACATGCTGGCCGGCAGCCCTTTTAAAAAGCGTCATGGCTGCATAGCGCATCTGCCCATAGAGATAGCAACACTTCCATGCAGTTCCTCCTGTGGCTGGGCAGTGGGTGGGGGGGGGGTCTCCGGAGGCTGGGGGGAAGGAAGTGGGAACCCAGCCTGCCTTTTGAATTGCATGCAGGCTGGGTCCTCTTGGCCAGTCAGAGGCCACTATGAGTACTCTGCCTCTGATTGGCTGGAGGCTAATTGATTTATTGGATTGATTGGCAGCCTCCAGCCAAAGACACTTTCCTGGGAGTAAGACCCATTAAACACAGTGGGGCTTACTTCTGGGTAGACATATTTAGGAGGCTGCAATCATAAAGACACCTTCCTGGGAGTAAGACTAGTGTTGGGATTCAAATAAATTAACAACAGGATCTATGTCCCATTAGTAACCAGTTCTCAAAACTAGGCACTCATTAGCAAAGGGTGCTATAGAACCTATGAATACCCCTGAAGCCCACCACTGCGTATGTCTCTCTTAAATTTCACAGTATGTTCTATGTGGAGGAGGTATGATTGTGTCCCTGATCCTTGGACAAAGAATCTTTGGAACCCTTCTCCTCTTGTGTAAACCAAATCCTCTGATCTCTCCCTCTCACTCTCCCTGTCCTCTGCCCCTGCTGTCACCATTCATATAAATGAGATGGTGACGTACATCTCTTGCATTATTTGTGCTTACACAGTGAGCCTTAGGAAAGCCTCTTGGACTAATTTTGTTGCCAGTGCAATCTTAAATCTCGCTTACTATCAGTGGCTTTGACAGAGGAAGAAATCGGAGTGTGGTTTTTCACATTTTTGTGAAGGTTTTACGATGTTGAACCTTGAGAGTGACTATCTTGATGGCACAGTTGGCTCACAGCTGCTGGTATACTTACTGTCTCCGTAAATGAAATAATGTACTCTGGAGCACTTTCTCTTCCTCGGCATAAGACTTGTGAGCAGCTGTTGCTGCCTGTAGAGTAGTTCTGTATAACATATGAAGGATAAAAATATACCTCCCGTCCATATGAAACAAAGCCTGGAAGTCTGGAAATGAAACCAAATACTTTTTATGTCAAGGACAGTCTGACAAGCAAGCTAACCACCAGGCCTAGAGGTCCACCTGAACACCATACTATTTTCTAAGCCAGCCTGCCCTAGTTTCACAACATTGAAGGGACAAAATGTTGGAAGCCACCAGAATGGCCAAGTCCACTCCATTGTCAAATAAAAGGATTTTGAAAAGTGGCCTTCAGTACCATAGGCATGAGTGACCATATCGTAGAATGGAGAACAGAGTGCCTATACCTTTAACCATTGCGGAGAGGAGGAAATTTAGGCAGGTGCTGTTTTTAAAACCCTTCTGTGATGAGTTAAACCTGCCTAAATGACCCTTCCTTGTCTCACTCCCTGAGCTGGGAGTGTCTTCTGTCAAAGCCTGGTTTGCTATTGCGGGAATGACATTGGGCTTGTTATGATTGTTGTTATGGCATGTTGGGCTCTCCTGTTTATCTCCAGCATGTCCTCTCCCACCTATCTCACCTCTCTCTCCTTCCCATGACTCAGTGTTCTGATCTTTTGTTTTTCCTGCCTTCCTTTGCCTGCCATAACCCTTGTCATCTGTGCTGCCTGTGCATTCATTCATTCATTCATTCATTCATTCATTCATTCATTCATTCATTCATTCATTCATTCATTCATTCATTCATTCCCTGCCTCTTCCATGCTATCGCAAATGCCCAAGGTGGCTAACGTAGCTTTTTATCCCAATAATAAGCCTATAAAGTAGGTAATTGTTCTACAAGAAGCTCGTAGAACTCTTCCAGCTAGAATCCTTCACAGCATGGTCATCATCACATCTGGCTTCTGGGAATCTCTTCCAAGCTTCCAGCAGGCATTTTCAGGTCAGCCAAGCTGTAAACAGCGACACTTCTGGATCTGCTGAATTGTGACCACTTTTATCAGCTTTCAGATCTCCCATCCAAGAGTTATCCAGGTTTTTGTGGTTAAGTGGTTAAGACACTGTGCCTGTTAACCAGCAGGCCAGGGTTCGAGACCCGGGTCCCCACAAGACGAGGATTTCCTACTACAGGCAGGGGGTTGTACTAGATGATCCACTGGGTCCGTTCTAACTCTATGGTTCTATGGTTTTTCCCTGATTAGCTTTCTTTGGCATCCCATCACTCAACCTGCTGCTGAGACACCTGAAAGCCTCACCCCATTGAAACACTTCTGATAGCTTTGGCTCCCACAACTCAAGAAAACAAGGACTGGTACTGTATCTGGGACAAAGGCACTTTTTCCTGGTACCAACCTTAAAAGTATGTTATTGAATGCCAAAATACACTTTTCAACCTGAGCTCAAGTGCTTTGACTGTACAAGACAATCCACCATCTCTTCATTATTACTTTGTTTCCTAGTTAACACTAAACCCCTTGTACAATACCTGCAAAGCCAGATTTAGGTTTCTGGGGAGTGAGTGAACTGATTCAGGGGCGTCCTGTGAATGTAGTCTGTGTTAATACTTCAAAACTCTTTCTGATGCCAGCTGGGAATTACCCAGGCGCTGCTGGGTTGCTTCTCTTTCCGAAGTATGAGAGGAAAGAGTGATCTCTTCTTGTTACAGTTCCCTTTGAAATACTACAAGAACTCACTCTCTCGCGCTACATATTAGCAAGAAGCAAAGGGGGGCCACCCAAGTGATTCTCATGTCTGAAGCCAAAGCAGCTGGGCTTCCTTTCATTCCCCTCTTTTTGTGGTTTCAAATTCTCTGCGCGTTCATGGGTGATTTAATCTAACAATATTGTCTTCATCTACTGCACACAAAATTAATTTTTGACATTGTTATTTGTGATGGTTACTCATGGGTGCTAAAATCTTTCAGGTCTTTGCAACCCAATCAAGTCAGTCCAGTTGTTAAGACTGCAATTGTATATATGCTTACCTGGAAATAAAATCTCTTGAATGCAGCAAGCTCTACTATATAGGATCCAGCACCCATGACTCAGTTAAATCCATTGCCGACATAGTCAGGAGACTGGAACCCCAAAAGGGGATAAGATCTTGTGTGCATAACTGACCTTGATCTACCTTTTCTCGCCCGTTATTCCCCTGGGTTCCTCCACCAACATACCCTATTACTCCACCTTGCTTCACGAGGCACTTTCTGTGCTGGCTTACCCTCACCAGAGCACATTGTAGGCCATGATGCTACTTGAAAAAGGCTGCTGCTGGCGCAGTCCATGTAATCATTGGCAGTCAATTTACACCCATAGGATAGCATCCTACTGCTGTAAATCAGGTGATAGGATTGGGCCAAAAATCATTTTGGATATATCATTTTGTGGCTCGTAAGTGAGCCATGACCTTCTTCATAAATTCTGCAGTGGGTCCCCTGTTTTTCAGCAGAATTTCCTATCTTGAAGGAGATCTATTGCATTTACTCAAATATAACGCTCACCTTTTTCAGCCAAATTCAGTGTGCCACAACACAGCAGTTGAAAAGCACTGCTGTAGCCAAATGCTGTGAGGGCAGGGCCTAGAATCACACTGGCAGAGGGGGAAAGACTTTTCACTGTCCTGTGCTGGACAGTGAGTACATAGTGAGTATGAACAGTATGTAGACCGTGAGTATATACAGCAATACTTTGACTTTAAGGCTACAATCCAGAATAACTATGAGGCCTTTTACACCGATGTAGTTACAGTGCCACCTATGGGAAATGCATAGAGCAATCCAGAGTAAGTGCCTCTTATGTCTTCCCATAGTTACTCTGGATTGTAGGGTAAGTGACTTTCATTGCTTTGTTCTTTCGTTCTGTTATAACCACATTTCACATTTTGTCCACATGCTTATAGTTTTCACTGGGCAAAATTCAGGTATCCCCTCCTTTCTGATGATCCACTCTTTCAACACTTTTCAGTTATACCCAAAACTCATTCATTCAGTGGATTTTCTGCTCTTTCATCCTTTAACTGCTGTACTAAAGGCCAGAATTACCTTCCCCCATGTTGTAGCTCCTGGTCTAATCCCATTCCTAAAGGAGTCAACAAGCATCCATTTGCAGAAATCTTTTGTGGCATCCATTTGCAGAAATCTTCCAATTTGAACGATCAAAGGGACATTACAATTTGCTGGCTAAAAAAGCATTAGAAGCAACATTTATAAACTAAAAAAGTTTGGGTTCCACTTTTCAACAGTTTTCATTTGTGAACAGAGAAATTAAGCCCTTTGCTCTGGAGCAGTTAAGATGACTTTCCATAAGATAACATTAGAGGCTGATGTAACTGCGTGGATCCATAACTGCTATGGATTTTGCCCTAAGTGGATACATGTAAATGTACAAGCTCAATTAGGCTCTACTTTGCCATTCATCCCTGCCCTGGTTCTCAACCAGATGAAGGTGTAAGGTACTTTGGGACTTGAAGGTAATATCCACTGGGCTGACATCAAACTGCAGCATCTCCTGTGCTTCCTGGTCTTGAGAAACTTTTCAGATAATTTCTGCCCAGGCTCCTGAACTTCTCTCACAGATAATCTGTGTCTGTTTAAGCTTCTCAACAGGTTGGCCAGCATCTAGCAGAGCCTGATGTGCCCTGCTCAAATTGACCACACGTCCTAGATAAGACACTCTACCCCTTTTCTGCTCCCCTTTACTTTATCTGCTTTTCCCTTTAGTTCCAGACAAGGGGACATTCCCAGACCTCTTGATAAAATGTAGACATATATGTGAATGCAAAAGACAATTACTGATCTCAGAAAATCCATTTCTGTTTCTGTTTTTCATTCCATACTATTTCTGAACACATGTTCACTTCATGACGCTCTTCCCACTGTCATTGTATTCTCCCTTCTATTTGCCTTTGGCTACATTTTTTATTGTTTCCCTCTAGTCTTGCTCCAGTTTTTCTTTCCAAAGAAGTTTTAGGTTGTTTAGGTTGTTTATGACTTTTGTATCCACTTCCTAACAATTCTTTCTGGTTTCAATTTTTTTCCACTGCAGTCATAATAGCCTGCAAAATAAGCCAAAGCCTGAGGCTGCGGTCCTAAACACAAGTACCTTAAGAGGAAGTTCCAATAACACAAATCAGATTTGTTCATACTAAATGTGTTTTGGCTGGGAGATATCTACCACTCCATGGGGCAAAAGGATAAAGGTAAAATGAAATGGAGTTTAGTAATTATGAACTTTACTGATAATCTAAACAGGAAGATGATGCAGTATCTCATCGCCAGAGAATCATACACTGCAGTCCTCCTTCCTCAGGGGTGCTCAAGGCCATCTACATGGGGTTGCAAAGAGTCTCCCATCAGGCCCAGAGGGCATTCAGACATGGCCAAGAGACAATGTCCATCAAAGGATCCATCAGAGAACCAACATCAATCCCAGATGTGTAGTGAAAACTACTTGATAGTGTAGTGATCAACGCATAATTAGGAAGCAGGATCTCAAAGCAGGACTTTGCCACAAGACATCCTTGTACTCAGGCCTAGAAGTGCTTGGTTTCAACAAAGTTACTTCACCATGTGCCAACCCACCAGGCTTTGGGCCAGGTGCCTTGTGTATTAGGAAGTCAACAATAATCAGCAGAACCACAGCACAACTGTAACTCTTGGTTCGGTCAGCACAAGTCCCATGCTGGCCTGGAGGTGTTGCAAAAATGCCATAAGGTAGTTCTGTGCAACTTCTGGGTGGTTAGGCCAGTGCAATGTCCTTCTCAGGATGCCGTGAGATGAAAAGTTTAAAATTGTTGCCTAAGAGGCTAATGCCTAATTAATAAATGTCAAGCAGTGCAGTTATATTGGTGATCAGGCAGCGATACCCCTCCTGCCAATAGAAGCTTGTTTAACTTTTGATGTGCATAGCTGAATTAGCCTTGAAATTTTTGCAAAAATTGGGTCACAACCCACTGGTGGGTCCCCAACGGACAGTCTGAGACCTATCAAATTACATGGCTAGATTTGGTAAATTCCCCATTCTCCTCTGAATAAAGCTGCTAGTTGATCAGTATTATGAAATGTAACTAACTGATATATAATCAGGTATTATATATATATATATATATATATATATATATATATATATATATATATATATATATATATATATATATGTGTGTGTGTGTGTGTGTGTGTATATATATGTGTGTGTGTGTGTGTGTGTGTATATATATATATATATATATATATATATATATATATATATATGTATATATATATATATATATATATATATATATATATATATATATATATATAATTTTGCTATTATAAAATTATAATATTGTTGCCTGATTAATGAAATTTCCTATTGGCTTTATCTAAAACTGATATAGGCTGTGAGGAAAATGAATATGAGGAAGTGATTCCCCAAACCGTCTTGCTTCTACCCTGCTGCTGTGCAAATGATTTCAGACAGTGCTACAAAAAAACAACGCCAATGAAAACAAACTTTGTGAGTTCTTATTATAGGCCCCTGGAGTGACTTGTAATTAGGGGACTACCTAGGAACAAGCACTGGCTTTTTTAAATAATGGAAACTGCATCAGTATGTGTTCAGAGCTGCAAAAATAAAACATGACATGCTCTCCAAATGGACAGTAGATGAAATGATACATTTTTTATTACATAACAAACAATTACAGTTGAAAGGGGAGCGGGAATGAAAGAAGCATGCTTTGTATGATTGGATGATTTAGTGGGTCTTAACTGCAACCTCCCCAGTGAAAATCTGTCAGTGGAAGACTACAGTAATGGAGACGACAACAGAAGCAGAAGAATAAATTAATCATTTATTTATTACTGCAACACACACACACACACACACACACACACACACACACACAGAGAGAGAGAGAGAGAGAGAGAGAGAGTATTGGCCTCCAATTTGGTGTGGCATGAAATGAGTGAGGTCACAGAAGCCACATTTCACCAAGATATTCTTTAGATCATCTTCTTAAACCCATGTAGGCCAAACAGGTTTCTTCCCCACCACCACATACAGGGATCGTCTTCTGATGTGCGGGATGGAACTGGAAATGTTTTTGCAGGGCCCCAGGTTTCCAGCCAGAGGCAGTAGAAGGGTATAGTTCTAATCAATTTAGGCCTGCACAACTCACCCCTATCCTCATTCCTGTGGCAGTATGGGCAGGGTTCCCATATGTCCCAGAAAACCAGGACAATGTGGTTTTCAGAGACTGTATTCACCAATGGCATAACTAGGAGGGAGTGAAGTTGCACCAGGCTACATCCTTTAGGGGGGCTACAAGCTGAGCTTGACACTATTGGAAAAATTGTGAAAAACAGGCTACATATGAATGATAATACCATCATGTTATATATCACTGGAAAGGTAATTTAATGCAGAATGCAGTGTAACAAACAGCATTAGAATATCTATATTTTATCAAATGTTGTGACCAATTAACCAGAAACTGAAAACACAAAAGCTGGTGGAACAAAAAGTGAATTTTCTTAACTCAACTTTCCCATGATACTTATTGCTCTGAGAGCCAATGAGATGTAATTCTGATACTGTATGGAACAAATATGGTGTTAATATGAATTAGCTCTCATTTCCATATACATATGTAATAATACAGTTAATCCATGCCTGAGCCCTAACACAGGCACTTATAAGTGGTGCTCCTCTTATATTTAGCATGGAAAAAATAACTGTTCCTCTTTGCCCCAGCACAGTTCCTCTAACCAATAAGGAGAAAAATTTTCATATTTTAACTTAATTAAATTGGATTTTGTTCTCATAGGAGAATTTGTTTTAAGTTCTTTTGAAAATACACCAGGATAACATCACTTCCAGTTGTTACATCACTTCTGGTGCAAAATTCTGAGCTCTGCACTGGGCTACATGATCATTAGCTACGCCACTGGTATTAACATAATAGCAAGTTGGACACGAGGTTCTATCCCAGTTTTGTGGAAGAGTTTATGGCAACCCTAGGTCATACACATGTCAAAAGGTCATGGCCTAACCCTCTGGAATGGCACAGAAATACTTTAAAACAATTTGCATCACTCCCAGTCCAGCATGGAACTTGTGTGGAGCTTATGCCGGCTTAACTGGGTGTTAGAATTGCAGAGAAATAAATAATTTTTTTGTAGACTTTGGGCACAATATCTTAAGAAATTTAGGCCAGCCTAATTCACCTGGCTTATCTTTCCATGATGGTGTGGGGAGGTTGGCGTATTCCTGTGCATTGTCCTAACCGCCCCCGCAGGAGTGCGGAAGAAGGTCAGCACAGGACTTATGTTGGGGCTTATGCCAGCCTAAGTGGAGGGTAATATTGCAACCTTATCTCTAGGGTAGAATGGAAGGAAATCAAAATGAGGGCTTAAAAAGTGCAAGTGAGTTAATGGATCAAATGGATACAAGCACATTTTAATACAAAATTTATATTATTATAATATATTTTATATTAAAATATTTGTTTTTATTTTCAGAACTTCTACCCCACCTTTCTAACACACAATGGGGCACCACATTACAACAATAAAAAGAAAATAGGGTAAAAGATTAAAACAATACCAAAACATTCACACATAAGACAGAACAATTAAAACAATAAAACAGATCAGATTTTAATAGATCACACAATGATTAAAATTACATTCATTAAAAAGTGCCAGACTGTCATGTCAATAATTAAAAGCTTTCTGAAACTTTAAAAAAAATGTCTTGAAGTCCTGCCTAAAAGGTCTCCAAAAAGGGAGTTCTTCTTAACTCCAGAGGAGGGAATTACAGAATTGAAAAACCACCGCTGAGAAGGCCCTATTTATAGTTACTACCCCCTCCTGAAATTCTGGAAAGCAGATATAAGCCAACATATGTAGATATTGCCAAGCTATATGGAACTATGATCTGACTCGGGCAAAGATAGCTTGCTACGTTGGGAAACCATTCCATTATGCCATTTGGAGACACCCAAGCCAGGCAACCAGCTGGTGTATGGAACAGCTCAGCAAATGCAACATCAACTTCATGTGCCTTTTCTCATTAAACAGACCCATATAAGCCTATTTTCATGAGACATCCATTTGAAAGTAGGTAATAGTTATTTTAAAAATATTTTAGTAAATAGTTTTTTTATATTTATTTTAGATTTTTAGTAAAATGAAATGCCACAACATAAAAGAAACATAAGGAAAAAACCTCATGCACAACTCGACATGCACAACATATACTAAATACTAAGAAATATACTACATGGATTTAGGAACTTTGAGCTTTGTAGTGCAAATTCCTTCCTACACAATAATTTATGTTAGATACTAGGCAGAATATGAATGCTGTCAATTTCTAAATTTAAAAAAATGGAATAACCAGAAAATGGAAAATGAATGAGAAATAGTCACAAAGATGCACTTGAAAATGCACCAAGAATTAATGCCCAGACATAAGTCACTGCAGCTTTGCAGATAAGGAGCTATATTGAAAACGGATGGTTGCTGCTGTTACTGGTGACTAAAATGCATCCCCTAGGAATCTTCAGTATTCATCTATTTATTAAACAACTCGTGTTCTAAGCCAAACTATAAATTGATTTCATTTTCCAGACAAGAATGCGCATTAATTGCTTTGGCTGATGACATATCATGATGCAGCGGTGAACACAGCTCATTGCAGTTCATGGGGATCTAGGGGCAGATTGTACCTTCAGCTACATCCCTCCGACTTCACTGATGGCAATGCCAATGGACAGGTGTTAACCGAGGGGAGAATTTAGCTGTAGGCATTTTCTGTAAACGGGTTGATACCTGGTGAAATGCATTTAACACTGATCAACATAGGCTTACTTATTAGCATATGAAGCACCATATGCTGTTTAGTAAAGAAATCTGGTAAATTTACAGAAAAGATGTACTTTTTTGGATTTATAGTGTGCCAACATAATTTGTCCAAGTGCTAAATATCGTGCAGAGATGATGTTAGTCCTATAAAACAATGTGCCTCTAAAACCACTTACTGGGAGGGAGAGTGCTGTTGTTTACACTGTTTTGTTGTTTTACCATTTTTTATTGGGCTACTGTGGGAAATATGATACTAAACCTGATGAAACTTTGGTTTGATCCCTTTTCTTAGGCTCTTCTTTAAGTATCATAACATAATGAGGTCCAATCCTATTCAACCTTCCTATGCAGTATGGAAGGGTAAGATCTCCTTGAAGTAAAGAAATGTTTGTTCTCAACTATATTTCAGCTGCATCAGTGCTGCAAAGCTGCGTAGGATTGAGCCTTGGGTGATTTGTAGAACTATATTTGGTGTGATAAACCCAGTAGGTGTGGATGACAGGTTAATGGAACGTTTTGACATTTGTGAAATGTAGGCTTAAATATCTTCACCATCCTGGAAAATGCTGGACTGGGGTGATTTAGCCATTCAGTCTTTATGGAAAATCTCTGAGTTGACCACTCGTTAGCACAGAAAAAAAAGGAAAGGAAATTAAATATGCAACATTTACATTGGGGTGGAATCCTTTTTGAGAATCAAGTAAGTTTATGGAAAAGGAAATATATGTGATTATCTTTGCTCCTTTACATGGATTGTGTAAGGAACCAACAGCTGGATTCTGGCCATTAAGTTTTTGTTGGTTAAGAGTGTCCAGATGCCTTTCAAATCTTCCACTCCCCTGCTTTATTTGTGCAATGTTGATCAAGGTACCTCTTGCCTACTTCACTTCCTGATGGCACTTGCAAATAAAGGAGAAAATTCCTTTTCTCCTCACTCCATATTGATACACTGCATTTCCAACTAACCCAATCCCTGTGGAAGTGCTGGCATGTAACTAACTCTCAGATGGCCAACCGGATTTTTTGTCCGCCAATAATAATTTATGCAAATTAGGCTATTTTTAGAAGGTCATCTAAGGAAAGAACTCAAGTGGTGCTGACAGCATCTTTGGCTGTGGAAGCCTCACAATGTCTAGGTCCAGACTACCTGTGGAAACAGCTCTCCATCAGTCTTCCCTATGCCTGTTAAGCACAGCAATAGAGGCCATATTCCCTCACAACAGGAGAGGAACCTGTTTTCCAAATGGGTAAGTCTCTGCCTTTGCAGAACTATTGCATTAAACATCAGGGCATTCAGGGGGAAATATGTGCTCAGATTTATTTATTTATTTATTTATTTATTTATTTATTTATTTATTTATTTAAGGAATTTCTATCTCAGCTTTCTCCACAGCAGTCCCAAGGCGCCAAAAAACGTGACAAAAGTACATTCATTCATTCATTCATTCATTCATTCATTCGTTCGTTCGTTCGTTCGTTCGTTCGTTTTCTCTTAGAAATGTGCACTTTTAAACTGCTGGTTTGACAGAAGCTGGGAGAAATGAAAGCAACTTGTCACGCAGGCACCCGGGTCTTGAACAACCAACCCCCTAACTAATGAATCTCCTGTGTCTCTTAGGCCTCAATCCTAAAGATACTTTCCTGGGAGTAAGACGCATTGAACACTATGGGGCTTATTTTTGAGTAGGTATGGTTAGGATTGTGCTCTCAGGCTGTTTAATATATTAGCCTTTTCAGCCCAATACATGCTAAAGCAATGTTTTTCAAACTGAAGTGAGTTGCAAACCAATTTCATGTGAGTCCCCACTCATTTCAATGTGTATTTTTAAAAAATATATTAATTGGAGGGCATAATTCTCAAATGCCCTAAGACAATGCAAACTCCCTTGCAACAACCCTCTGAGTAGACCCATAGAGGCTACTGCAGCCTTTCCCCTGGGAAGAGAATGAGCCTCTCCCTCCCAGTGCCTCTAAACATCTGCTGAATAAAGCACAGGGACATAAGGGTGCCTGTTCCAACACTAATCAAGATCATACTGTCATGCCACTGTGGTATATGACTGAATTTGGGGAAATGTTGCAGATCAGTACTTTTAATAGGTTACTTTAAATAGTACTTTTAATAGGCCACTATTAAAAAAAGTACTTTTAACAATATTTATATTTTCACAATATACTTTTAACACTACAATTAGTGGGACCAGTGGCATTGTTAGGATAGTGCACAGGGTGCAGTTGCACCAGGCTACAAGCTTTAGGGGGGTTACAATCTGAGCTTGACACTAGTGGTTAAAATTGTGAAAAACGGGGTATGTGTGAATGATAATATCATCATGTTATATATCGCTGGAAAGGTAATTTAATGCAGAATGCAATGAAAAATGGCACTGAAATATCTATATTCCACCAAAAGTTATGGTTAATTAACTAAAAAATGAAAACACAAAAGCCTATGGAACAAAAAGTGGATTTACTTAATTTTCCCATGATACTGATTGCTCTGAGAGCCAATGAAACGTAAATCTGATACTGTATAGAACTAATAAGGTGTTAATAAGAATCAGCTCTCAGTACATATATCATATACACTACATATATCATAAAACACTTACCCATGTTAACTGGGTATACAAGCACTTCTAAGTAGTGCTTCTCTTATATTTAGCTGGGAAAGCATTACCATTCCTCTTTGCGCAGGCAAGTTTCCCTAACCAATAAAAATAGACACAATTTTCACTTAATTAACTTTGATTCTGTTGTTGGGGGAGGGCAACAAAATCTTTGACTCCAGATAGCAAATAGATAGCAGATAGCTTTAGCTGTGACACTAGCAGAGCAAATGGGGGTTAACTGCTGAAGAGGAAGAGGTAAGTTTTTTCTTACCTCTTTTCTTTTAAAAAATTTATTTGTTTGTTTGTTTGTTTGTTTATTTATTTTAAAAATACTTTTCTCTTTAAAAGCTTCTTTTTTTAAAAAAAATTCTTTTAAAATATACTCAGGATGACATCACTTCTGGTTGTGACATAACTTTGGGGGCAACATTTTTAGTTTTGCACTGGGCTACATGATCATTAGCAACGCCACTGAAGGGGACTTATTCCCGGATAAGTGTGAATAGGATTGCAGCCTTTGGGATTCTTAGGGAATCTTTTTTAAACAGATCAGCAACTGCTTGGGAGGATTACAAGGATACTTCTTCATTTTAATTAAATTTTTAAACATTTTAATTACTTAATTGATTTGATTTAATTTTGTTGTTTGGGGGTGTTACAAAATTTTCATGCTTGATTATCCCTACAGTCCAGAGAAACTACGGGAGCACATAAGAGAAATTACGTGCACCCGTAGATACTACACTAGTGAAAACATATGGGAAATTCATATTGCAATCCAGAGCAAATTGTTCTTACACTGGAGCAAGGACTCCCCATAGTTTCTCTGGATTGCGCCCTATGTCATTTCTGGACCAGTGGGTCCCAACATATTGTTATTCTAGAAAGTGTGGGTCCTAGTGCTACAAAGTTTGAGAACCAGTGTACTAAAGTCCAGACAACTATACCGGACAAGGATGTTAGGATCAGCTTTTGGAATCCCTCATGCACTCCAGTCTCACATGCAGCCAGAAGTCCTCAGTTGTGAATTTTGTAAGCATCTCCTATAGTCCATTTGAGAAAGAGATAAGCAGCTCTGGCAGAGCCAGTTTTCTCCAGTAGGCAAAACAAACATTGAAAGGCACCATGATCCATATTTTGAATATGTCCTATCCTCCTGGAAAAAAGAATTTTTTTTCTTTTTCCTATAACAAAAAATTGTTATATTTGCTTAGATACTATACTGTGTACTACATAATAGCATCTCCTGTTGTTAAAATCTCCCCTTTGTTATCCGAAAGGAAATATGTAATATTTCCTTAATGCTGAGGTCAAAAGCAAAAGATGCAATGAGGCACTAACCTGGAAGTTTCATCTGCATATGCACCACATCCAACTGCTGCAAGAGGCTTGTGTAGAATAATACTAGAACAAATTTTCTGACAGTTTGAAGGCAGCAGGAATGAGGTGCTGGGATCATTATTGTACCAAGGGTGAGGCAGGGGAGCAGTCTGCCCTGTGTCAACTACACCCAGCGTGTCAAATGTGCCCCTAAACAGCGGGTAGACCTAGCATTCCTGGGGATCTTGAGGTGGAGGCCAGGTCTACCTTTGCTTTGAACATCTGCCCAAAGCATAGATCTGTTTTCCCCCAGTGGAGGTTAGATCTATCAGCATCTCAAAGTGAAGAGCAGACCCATCTTCCCCCAGTGGAGAACAAATGTCATATGTTCCTTCCAATTCATAGCATGTATGAACATAGCATGTGCTATGATGCCCTGGGAAAGGTAACTGAGATTTCTTATACAGTGGTAACTCGCTTAACAAGCTTGTATGTGATCCACATACAAGCAAAAATTTCTCTAGGATTCTGCCTCACATAACAAGTGTTGCTTCACTTAACAAGCACATTCGTTGGCAGCTGGGGCAGACACACTGGCTGGCAGCCCTTTTAAAAAGTGTTAGGGCTACCTAGCACACCTGCACAGAGCGAAAGCAACACTTCCGTGCTGTTCCTCCTGTGGCCGGGCATCCACTGGGCAGAGGGAGAGAACAGCAGTGGAGATGAGGGAAGCAGCTCAGGGCTGGCCAGAAGGGAGCAGGGGAGAGAGAGGCTCAGGATGAAGAGAAAGTGGGGAGATACTTTGAAGTTGTCTTTGCAGCCTCCTAACCATGTCTACCCAGAAGTAAGCCCCATTGTGTTAAATGGGTCTTACTCCCAGGAAAGTGTCTTTAAGATTGTGGCCTAAGTAGACGTCATAGGATCATGCACGTTGAATGCATGTTCTGAATTACATTCCAGTGTTTTGTCATCATTTTCACATGCAGTTAATATTTTTATATGAATATTTTTTGGGTTCTGGAACCAATTGTCTGAGTTTCCGTTATTTCCTAAAATCTGCTTCACATAAAGAGTGTTTCACATAACAAGCATGCTGCCGGAATGAATTAAACTTGTTATGTAAGGCACCACTGTACTTTCTGTAGACGAGGTGATCAGTGAATCATCTTGGACTCGGCTTGGAATCAGCTTTTTCTTTACTGTGGTCAAGTCCAAGGAGAATCAAGGGGTAAGTCCAGACCGGAAAAGAGTTATAGGATGTGGCACTAGCTGCTGCCAGTGAGATGCATCTCCCACTTCAAATTTCTCCCACCTCAAATTTCTTCCAGTTCCTCCCTGGAACTGCTGCAATCTTCTCTCAAACTGGCCACAATCTACCCACCACCAGTGGGTCCCAGTGTTGCCTGGAAGGTGGGGGAGAGATTAGCAGGTGTACAGTGCCTTCAACTGTTTTGTGTTGGCAGCTCCAGTACAACTGTGATGAATTTATGGCAACAGACCGAGAGATCTGCTGTCATAGGCCCAGGATAAGATTGCACCATTACTCATTCTGCATAGCAAATGGGATCAAGGCTGCTGCATCTGAAGACCAAGATATGATACTTGAGTTAAGTTGTCCTATACCATCTTTATACTTTTTGGGGGTTGGGGTTGGGGTATTTCTCCTAAATATTTACGATTGCTCCTACCATGCTGAATTGCAAGTCAGGGCAAATACCTTGCAAACTCACCCTGATTGCCAAAATATTGACCCATCCTTGGTTGAAGTTCTTTCAGTCTATATATGTAAGAAACAAGATGCTATCTTCTGCCTTCATGGTCTTGTCTTTCCTTGTAAAAAAATCATTTAAACTAGACAATGTTTAGTTTTTAATTCAGAATACTTATAAAAATAAACAAGAATGGATATTTCAGATTTATGGGGAATGCACCAAAAACACAATAATGAGCATCGATGCGGTGATAGATTCAAGCCACTTGTGACAAACACCTTCATAATTCATTCTGGTCTGAAGCTGCCTTTGAGTTATGAGAAATGTCGTTCACTCATGGGATAAATTACACAGTCCTCGGATAACCATTATGCATCTGAAAATGTCTGTGTTGCTCACTGTAGCTTTGGGGAACAGTCAGAGACTGCTTTCCTACTGTCTCTGTTGAATATGCTTGTCTGATGTTTATTGTGGAGTGCTTATTGCTAACAAGAAATAATGTATAGTAGGGGAATAACATTTACGTGATAAGTTGATTAGACTGCTCAGTAGTGAGCTTCTTTTTCCCCTTTTTCTTCTTTAAGACCCAGCATCTCTTTTAAAATGAATGATTTGGAACTGGATTTAATCTTTTTTTGGCAATGTTTCTTGTCCAAAGAACTGGTGTTTAATCTCTGTTTAGCAGAAATTTAGTCAGCGGTGTTGACACCTCTGCATTTCAACTCTGGGATCTCTTTGTGAGATACAATCCTTTTCACTCGACTTAATATCCCATCTTGGTCTCTAAGGGAAAATAATTGAGTTTAGGCTAGTTTTAAATAGCGATAAGGACAGGGAACACAGATGGGTATTTCATTGATTAACACTAACACTGGCCTAAGGCCTCAGTGTCAGGCATTAGATTAGGACATTACGGAGAGAATGACAGAGTTTTGGCACTTTCTTCCTCCTCAATAACATTCTTTCACATATTAGGTTTATCCCACCCTAGGTAGCTACTTTATCATGCAGAAGGCCTTAATCCACTGATGTGACTCTATGTGCTCCCACTTTGATGCTGCCTCTGTTTACAAGAGTAATGCAGCCAGTGTCAGACAAAGTACTCGTGACAAGAACAACTGAATAAGGCTTTCAGATGCACAGTGGCTTGACCTAAAAAAAAAAGAAAAAGAGAAAAAAAGATGAAGAAGAAGGAGAAGAAAGAGGGGAGGGGGAAACCTGAAGCTTTTTGAAATGAAGTTATGTTGTTTGCATCATGAAGAAACAGACATGAGTTTTTTCATCAAGAAGATTCAACTTTACTGATCTTCTTGTACAGCACTTTATCTTTTTCTTCACCTTTGACCTTCCTTTCAGGGCCTCCTCAAGGCATCAGGGACGTAAGCCTTGTGGTGTTTTTTTTTAAGAAGTCGGATTGCTTGCTATCCCCTCTGGTGAATTTAAGCATCTGCTGGAGTCAGCGACAAGGTTGGCTTCGGAGTTGGGCGGCTGGCTGGGAAAGAGATTATGGGTCAGTCCCCAGTGCTGGGAGACAAAAGATTCAAGCGGTTCAGGATTTTTGGGATATCCGAAAAAGATTTCATGATATTTGTAAAGATCTAACAGTGTATTGCAGGTTTCATGTGGCCTTAACAGCTTATAGTGAGTAAAACTCTAGGCAGTTTGTAAGTGGCATTTTCATAGCAATAGACGAGTTTTTTCCCCCCTGGATCGTCACATCCCTTTGGATAATGCAAGTCCCTACAATTGTGGAGACTCAACAGACAGGTGGCTGCTGGTCCTCACATGAGCTACCCTTAAAGAGCTTCAGAGCCAACACTTAAACATAAATGTATTTTAAAGGTACTTATTGTGCAACTACAAGGATACTAGTAAGATAGATTTTAAACCTTTCACACCAGGTTTAAAAGTCAGTTAATAAGTTTGTATATTTAAAAGTTCAACCATTATATAGGCATCAACCATACTAAAGTCACCTATTTGTAATGTTCAACTGGAAAATGCTAAATACTTTTAAGGAAACCAGAGTTGTTAATGTAATTCTTGTTCTGAATCCCGTTCAAATCCAATTTCATACTCATCTGGTTTTATTGCTATCTACATATCCACAAGTCTACAATCAAGCTGAGGAACGGGACTTTCCAACATTTGTCCAAGGATAAAATAGCAGATTAAATACAATTGATATTTGCTTGTAAGTTGATCCACATGGATAAGTTGAGGGTTGGTTTTGAGTTTAAAAAAATGGAATTTTATATGACCCTGGGATAAATCAGGGGTTAAATTTAGGGGGATGGTATAATTTTGTCTGATTTTTACCTAAAGCTAGATCCTGAAAAATAACCTCCAATAATTGTTACCTATGAATTGTTCAAACTCTATTTAAATATATTAAAATATCATAAGATCTATTTTTAATAATTAACTTTTTAAATTCTTGTTTTCACAGATGAAGAATGCAGTGTGCTGATCAACATATTCTACATAGGTAGATACTGTCATCTAAGGGGATTAAGGCTTGGGGTGAAGGTTTTTGTGATTGCCCAAGCTGATGAAAACCCGTGTGTCCTCATGTTTTGGAGAGGTTGGTATGAGTGTGCGTCCACTCACCTGCCGAGAGATATGTGGATTTAAGCAATAGCTTTCTCTAGCTGCTTTGGGGAGCAGTGAAGCTCAACCAGATCCAGAAGTTCAAAAAACCTGAGAGTCCCTAGCTGAGGATTTGGTTATATCCAAGAAGGATTAAGACATTTTTTAATCAACTTGATTACAATTCCAAGGCATCCTTCTATAAAATATTCAGGATTGCATACTGTTTCTATTTTGGGCACCCTTCAGTGATCCAGCCATGGTTGATAGCCAGCTGATGGACGTGAATTGTACATTGTATGATAGACTTACAAGTCTAACAGCCCAATCCAGAGCAACTAATCTGTCCACATAAGAGCCCTTAGGTTGCCCTATCTAACACTAGGTTGGAGCAACTGCAAGATGCTCCAGCCCAGTTACTCTGAAGGAGGCTTAGGGCAGAGCAAGGCAAGATAGGGTGCCCTAAGAGAGGTGGACCTGCTCTGCCCTAACTGGGGCAGCCTAAGCAGCTCAGGAGAGGCAAGTTGAGGGCATGTTTAGCATTGTCTAGGGCAGAGCAGATACTCTGAATCCAGAGCCTGTTTCCAAGGCAGAAATGCCCTCTTCCAGCCCTCAGAGTTATACCACCTCAGGAGCAGGTATAGTAATGAGTAGACCCATAGGGGTCCATGATAAGGCCCGAGTAAGAATGGCAGTGCTGACCAAAAATCTGAGTTCTTGGCCAGCCTAGCTGCAACCCCTTCCTCTCAACCTCAGGATATGGAACAAACTACAGCTGCCCACAAACCTCAGGATACAGCAGGCCACTCCAAGAAGCCCCTTGTATTCACTGTAGAATGTACTGGCATCTCATCAGGGACTCCTTATAAGGCAGGCACCCAGTGGCCTCACCAGACTGGTGCGGCTGGTGTGGGCTGCATTGGGGATGCGCTCCGTATGGGGTGATGTGCTGGAGGAGTTTGACTGTCCTTTGGCAGGCCCCGGGCGTCAGCACACCCATTCAGGCCTGCTCCAAGGTGGAGAATCAGCCAGAAGCTGCCACTTGTCTGAGGAGCTGGCCTGAATGGCCATCTGAGGTGCACTGCGCAGAAACACACTGAGCATGCCGAACAGCTTCAGAGGAGACTTCCTTAGAGCAGAGAAAGTCCGCGCCTCTGCACAGCCATTCGGCCTCACTCAGGAGGCGGAGCGGCAGCCGAATGGCTTCAGAAAGAGTACTGCACAGGCACCAACTCTGACACCTGCACAGTCTCCCCCGAAGCCAAAAGGCTTCAGAAAAGTACTGCGCAGGTGTCAGAGATGGTGCCTGCGCAGTACTCTTTCTGAAGCCAGTTGGCTTCAGAAACAACTGCGCAGGCGCCAACTTTGGTGACTGTGCAGTCCAGGTGGGGGGGGGCGCATCCCAGGGATGACGCACAGACTTCCGCACCAGGTGATGTGCAGAGTCATGTCACCACTGTAGGCACCACAGCTGTTCCTTGTTCAGTGTGATCTGAGGGGTGTCTCCTCAGGAGCAAGTCTTCCCCTTGTGTCAATTACTTAGCATGCTCTGGAGCAGTTAGGGCAGCCCAAGCTTCCTGACTCTCTGGATTCAGCATAACTTTCTGCTCTGGATATAGAATAGTTAGGAGAGTGCAGTTAGGTCAGAGCAGGCTGAATTTGTTCTGGATTGCAGCCTAAGTGCTTTGTGGTTTCTGGTACAGAGTCCTGAATGGCAGGGTGACCAGATGCCAAACCCAAAATTCCTGAACCCCAAGACCAAAATTCCTAATCCCAGGCCAAAATTCCTACCTGCTTAAAAAAATTTGCCAAAAAATGTATTTTTTGTTTTTGTTTTTCTGTTTTTGACCATAACTTTTGATAGGAAGGAAATATCTCCAAACTGAATTTTGCATTGGATTCTGCTCTTCAATACGAATCCAACGACATATGACATGTTGGGGTACTGTGCACTATCACGAAGTTTCAAAATGAAGCCAAAATGTAGGACAATGATGCCAAAATGTAGGACACCTGGACAGGAGGCTAAAAATCCGGACAATTCCGGGTTTTTCCGGTCATCTGGTCACCCTGTCTGAATGGAGAGAAAGTCCAAATTCTCTACTCCCACGGTGACCATACAGAATGGAGGACATGATCATCATATAGAATAGAGGAACATATAGAATGAATTGAGGACCATATAGAATGAACATATAGAATGGAGGCCTCTACCTTTAACCATTGGCAGCCTCATTGGGGGCTGTTTTGGCTCAGTGGTTAGAACACTGTGATTGGAAAACTGCTTGACCAGAATTCTGCACAGCATATCAGCAGTTCAAGACCTGGGTACTGCAAGACAGGGTGAGCTCCTGTCCTTAGCCTAGCTCCTGCCAATGTAGTAGTTTGAAAGCATATAAATGCAAGTAGGTTCAGCTCAGTCAGAGGGTAAACAGTGGCCCATCAAATACCTTCGGGAGCACACAAGAAAACAAGAGAGCTGCATCTTGGTATGACTCCTTTGCATCTGACATTCTGATGTAGGAATCAGGAGGCTGAACATACCCATCATGGCTTGTACCTGGTGATGGACCTTTTCTCCAGAAATCTGTCCAATCTTCCTTAACGACATCTAGGCCAGAAGCCGTCACCACTTCCTTTGACAAGGAGTTCCACCAATCTGAAAGAAATATCCTGTCGATTTGCAATATTGGTCCTAATAATGAAAATAGTAATGAATTTGTTTAACTATAAAGAACATTTCACATGCATTATCTTGATTAATCTTTACAACAATCCTGTAAGGTAAGATTTTCTACCCTCAGGTTGCAGCAAAGGAGAGGAGACCAAGTGGGAAGGGCTTACTCAAGGCCAACTTGTGGGTTCAAATTCAGTGTTCAAGAATTCGAACATTTTGATGTTCAGTCTCTTAGGCTGGGTTAGCTCCAGTTAGGCTACCCTAAGCTCCAGTTATGCTACCCTAGGCTCTGGCATAAGTCCTGTGCTGACCTGGGGGCAGTGGTGGGCTCCAGCAGGTTTGCACCTACTTTATAGAACCGGTTGTTAATGAGAAATAGGACATATAAAGTTTTAAAGTAGCCATTTAAAAGTAGCTGCCAGATGGGCATAGAACCGATTGTTAATTTCTTTGAATCCCATCACTGCCTGGGGGTATCACAAAAGTGTCTTAAGACACTTTTGCACCACTCCTGGGGAGTGCTGGGGAGGGCTAAGGGGAGTGCTTAGCCCTGGGGAGGGCTAAGGCAAGAGGAAACTCCAGTCCACAACAAGCGGACACTGTGTCACACGATACAAATAGTAAATAAGTTGTCTGGGGAGGGTTAAGCCAGGGCACAGACATGTGCTTGCCTCCCTATATCACCACAGGAATGGGAAGACAGACATGTTGTGCTGGCCTAGGTTAGGACTGCACCCTTGGCCACTGTACTATGCCAGATCATTACTGGAAAATCAATAACAGAAAACAGCCCAGACATGGGGAGCAACAATTTTACACAGTAGCCATTCTGCATGCTTGAACACCAGCCACGTTGGCAGATCTCACATGAAATGGTTGATGTATTGTTGACCAACTGAATAATATATACAGAAACAGGACCAGTTTTCAGCTGCACGTCACCACAGAGTTTATAAACAAGTCTATTCCTGCTCATAATCAGAAGTTCAAAATAAATGCTTGCTGGAAAAAAAACTTTCATCTTATTCCTTAAAAGATACGCTCCCTGACATAAATACTTAAAAAAGTAGAAACGTTAAGTTTAAATATAATCTCAGTATTTCATGTGTGTTAATGAAGCATCCTGGGTCTTGCTAAGCTGCGTCTTGCAGAACGCTGCGAGAGAATCACACAAAGCAAAAGATGGCCGTGATCCTGCATATCCTAACGCGAGTGGGGTCTAGGCTGATGGAATGGTTTGAGAATTGGTCTGACAGTTCCTTAATCTGATTGTATGTGCCTGTATAATTTGGACAAATTGGAGAACAACGTGTTTGCATTCTCACGCCAAAGAGCAATGTTGAAATTATAGTGGCCTTGCCTATCGTTTTCTCCTAGCTGTCCTTTTCCAAATTAACCTCTTGGAAATCGGAGGCCTACGTGGAGCTGCCTGGTTAAATTTTCTGCAAGGGTACGATTTAACAAACCTTTTTGATGCCTTTTGGCAATTGGCAGATGTTCTCTATATCAAGGGATAAGTTGGGGTCTGCGACTTAGGCCACTTGCAAAGGGTGTGGGATGCTCCCCTGTGGGTATCTTTAAAAGGCCATAAGCTTGAGTAGCAAAAATGAAAAGGTCCAGGGCTGGTGTTAATTACTCAGAAACCACACAGAAAGTGCTCACTGTCACGGAGTTGAGAGGTTGTGCATCCCTTCTTCCATAGATAAAAGACCTGGTATGAAAACATTTTGCGGCGGACAATGAAACCGAGATTAGCATAATCTTTTGCGGTATCCCCGGTAAGCTATCCAAGATTGAGCTGCTTTTTTCTCATTTCTTTCTCCAACCCCCCCACCCCCACCCCAACCCCTCTAATATCTGGATTTAAGGGACGGCATTGTAAGAATAGACTTTGTCCTGTTTGAAGCCTAACGGTTGTGTTTTCCCGCCTTCATGTGATCATCTCAGTTGCTAGTATGCTACTTTTCAGGTTGCCAACAATGGGGGGAAAATGAAGTGTCAGTTCATTGACAGAACCTTATCCTTCCTATGTTTTTCTTAATCCAGTTTTATCAGGTCTCTTTCTCTCTCATCCAAATCCCTTATTTCTTCTAAGGAAGGGGGAGGCAGGCAAAAGCTCTTTTTCTGTAGTTTGCCGGCTTTTGTGAAATGCGAAACTTGCCGCTTTTATTTTTTGGGACTGGGAATTGGAAATATGAAATTCCACCACTCTTTAGGATACTGAGCAGTGGTGCAGGAGCTCATTTGGGTTTTGACCTAGGCCGGTTCATCAGGTGGGTTGCATAATGGCAGACTGTAGGGGATCAGAGGGTGACAGATTCAAGATGATTTCCACTCTCTTATTTTGTTGGCACCCCTCCAATCCACTACCAAAGTAAGCCAAAAATGATCTGTTTCCTACAGACTCAAGGCAGAAGCAGATCATTCCCCCTCACTTTACTATGCTCCTCACAGGTGCTTTCCAAACTTGGAAGCAAATGAGTTTTCTGTTTAATTTACAAGAATAACACAAATGATCAAGAGCCTTCACTTGCATTGTCCCAATAAATATAACAAAAAGCCCTAAATTCTGGATTTGCTGATAGTGCATGGAAAGCACAGTATGGATTGTTTGTTTTGTTTTGGAACATAAAAGCAAGAACTCAAGACTACATCAGTGCATTCAAAGACTACATCAGAGCATTCAAAGTTGCTCTGATTGGGATCATGGGGTTGGGGAGTGGGGATGTAACTCTTTGCTCTTGATTTACTCCCAATCCAAATGATACTCCCTCAATGTTTTGTTTGTTTGTTTACTATAGAGAAAAGCTCCCAAGAGCATCAATGGGGAATTTCCACCTTGCTCAAGCAAAGCCTCCAGTACTCAGCCTGGCAATGACAAAGAGTGAAAGTCATCCTCACTCAAACAGATGAAGCTTCTCTGCAGTTACAAAGGAATACTATGGAGGACTATAGATTGATTGATTGATTGATTGATTGATTGATTGAATAAATGTCAAGGGTGTCATTTCCAATGATGCATTAATATAATGGGTGGTTTGGCCCTACGTTAGTGATGAATATGTGTGAAAGAGATCTTTTAGTTCTTAGCAGTGCTTTTCTGGTATGTACTCCCTACCTGTCTGCTCCTCCTTACAATGTGCCTATTGGTCGGAAACCAGCATAGCCCAACATTCTAGTTGTTGGGCTATTGTGTTTAAAGTACATTCAACCCTATTCAAGTTATCTGTGTGTAGATATACAGGGTGATTGAAAAGTTACTCCCTATATTGTAATATATCTTTTAAAATAGGGAGTTACTTTTCAATCACCCTGTATCCTTAGAGTGGTTCACAGGTATATTTTTCTGGCTTCTTCTCTTCCTGACATCACTGCTAAGCTGTTCTTGATTTTCTAGTAGCAAGGACTGGTACAGGTCTAATGTAGCCAATCCCTCAATGGACTAAGGAATCAAGATAGACTGCATAACTTAATATCTCTCCCTCCCTTCACGAGTGTGATTATGCCCTGCTCTGCCTCAGTTTACATGTAGAGGAAAGACAGAGTGATAAGTGAGCCCTAGGGTCAAAAAAGTGAAAGTCTAAAATGATTTAAAGGGATGTAAATCCATTGTTGGTGTCTGGCCTGCATTTTGAGGGCATGAATGACCACTTCATTACCATTCTAAACCCTATTTTCAGGCACTTATGTAAGCTAAAATTCATCATTCAGCTATCTTGCCTCCAAAGAACAGGGATATTTTGTTGATATGGTGGTTCCCCCCCCCCCTTAAAAAAGTGAGGCCAACAGAGCCATATTCCTGGTGCAATTTAATGTGACTCTCTCTAGAGCTGACACACTGGTTAATGCTCTAGTTTGTTAGGCACTTTGATCCTGAGTGCCCTGTTTTAAGTCTTGCTACTACCGGTTAAGCTAGCGCTTTGTTACCGCAGGGATAACTGGAGGATTCTGAAAGTTGGGCAGCACCCTTCCCAAGATCAAAATATAAAAATAGGTCTGGGGTCAAGGAACTGTATAGACCCCCAGAAGCTTTTCAGTCTTCCAGCTGGAGATTGTCTCTTATGTATATATAAATCGTCATTAGAATTCTGACAAAGGAGTGCACAACGGGACTGCTTCAGGGCAGACTCTTTGAATCTTATTCCTGATAAAAAAATAACACTTCTGGCTGGTTGATAGAAGACAAGGCAAGTTCAAGGAAGACATTAAAAATAATCGTAAATCTATTGATGGTGGCTGAAGTGTCGGGATGAATCGTTTGGGATTAGGTCGAAGATCTTTGAGTAGACAGACATGGTGCACAGAATTGGTGATATTTTTCCCCCATAAAAACTATAAAGAAAAATCCTTGGGGAGAATCAAATGATAATTTACAAATGCTTCACAAGGGCAGTAGAATCTCGTTACAGCAAGTCACGGAAAAAATTCAGTAGTTCACTCTGTTATTCCAGTTTAAAACAACTTGTTTGGAAGTCTGAAATAAATGAGGCTTGCGTGTAAGAAAGATGTTTAAGACAGAAAATGGAATTTCATGGTTGGGGAACGGACATAAAATATCCTTTCCATTTGGGAAAGATGAATAGAATATGTTTTGTAGGATCAGAGTATGTGTCCTGGTGCAATTCCAAAAGGAATTCAACAAAGCCAAATCAGTCCCCATCCAAACAAACTCACTGTAGTTGCATGAAAATTAGGGTTGGTGGTTTCTTTCCCCCAAAGAGAAACAATTCTTATCTTTTTTGTGTTGTCTGAAGCAATATGTTAGGAGGATGCTCTGATCTCTTTGGAAAGCTGTATTTAGTACCTATCTGGCAGCAATAATTGGTGCATTGAAAGAGGATTAGCATAAGGGACCTCCTCAGAGAGGAGTATCAAATATATTTTACTGGAAGCAAAATCAGAGGTATTCAATCAAAGAAAGCATGCTCCGTATAATTTAACAGTCAAAATTGTATTTGAATCCCAGTCTTCAACACTCGAGTCCTGTTTACTTCAGGAATGGGTACATCGAAGGAAAGTGTGAAGGATGGAATTGGGGACCACCTCAAAAGCAATGTTGTGTGAACTATTTCATACATTACGCTGCCAATCCTGAAGTATACACATGGATACTTTATTAGGGCCTGTTCCTGGTTCAGCCTCCTTTTCTGAGGAGAGGTGAGAAGGAACACAGAGTCCCAGGTGAGTGGAGGAGGGGGCTGCTTAGCTGAGTGCTTAATTGCTGCTAGGTGTTCATTGGCTGGTTGCCTGGCAGAAGGAGCTTTCAAGGGCTTTATTAGGGCCTGAGGCGCAATCCTGTGGACTGGAGCCTGTGAGCAAGGAGGACTTGTGAAGTTGATAGGAGATGGAAGGGAAGGGCGCAGTTGTCATGACATGCACCACGTGTGCCATGTTTGTCTTCTTGCCCAAGGAGGTTTATCTTGCCCAAAGACCCCGGGGATTATCGATGCTGCAAGTGCAAA
The DNA here is from genome assembly GCA_030015325.1 of Cryptoblepharus egeriae. Classification (NCBI taxonomy): domain Eukaryota; kingdom Metazoa; phylum Chordata; class Lepidosauria; order Squamata; family Scincidae; genus Cryptoblepharus; species Cryptoblepharus egeriae. The sequence continues at coordinate 115,164,225 of JAREYC010000003.1, forward strand.
CTGGTTGCACTGTTGGAGGAGAAGGTGACAGCACTGGAGGGTGAAGTTTCCACCCTTCGTCAAATTAAGGCATCTGAGGAGTTCCTTGATACAACACACTCGGAACTTCTCCAGAGGGATGACATCAGTGGGGACCCCAGCAATGATGTCTCTTCATGGAGACATGTGACAGTCAGGAGAAAAAGGGGCAGGAGCAGTCGAGAACCACTGGAGCTATACAACCGTTTCCAGAGTCTCTCAGATTCCACCATGCTGGCAGAAGTTCCTCTTGCTAGCACACCTACACTGGATCCTGGCATTGCCCATACTGGCATGCCTACAGATCCCCCTGATAGACAGCAGCCACAATCAGTTAGTGAGGGGGAAGCTAGACACAGAAGGAGAACACGGAGGAGGGTGGTGGTGATTGGAGATTCTCTCCTGAGGGGCATGGAAGCTGTATGCCAACCAGACCCGTTTTCCCGTGAGGTGTGCTGCCTCCCTGGTGCCAGGATACGGGATATCATGGAGAGGCTACCGAGGATGATCACACCTGCTGATCGTCACCAGTTCTTACTCATCCACGCAGGAACAAACGATACTGCTCGGGAAACTTTCCAAAAGATAGTTGGGGATTATGAAGCTCTGGGGAGGAAGATTAAGGACCTGGGGGATACCCAGGTGGTATTCTCATCCATCCTCCCAGTAATTGGCAAAGGTCCTCAGAGAGATAGCAAGATTTTTCAGGTCAATAGCTGGCTTTGAAAATGGTGTCAACGGGAAGGATTTGGATTCTGGGATCACAGATGAACTTCCTTGAGGAAGGACTCCTAGCAAAGGATGGACTACATCTTACGGGTTGGGGGAAGAGTGTCTTCAGACGGGAGATGGCCAACCTTATCAGGAGGGCTTTAAACTAAATAAGAAGGGGGTGGGTTACGTCCAAAGGGAACCTAGGAATAAGGAAAATGCTTTGGATGGAAATTGCCAGGGCACAGCTGTAACTCAAAAATCTTTAGAGGGGCCTGGCCTTACAAAAAAGGAGGGAAATGCATTGAGTTGCAACCTCCAGGGCTTAAGTTGCATTTACACAAATGCACAGAGCCTGGGAAATAAACAAGATGAGCTGGAGCTTTTAGCAAGTGAAGGGAAATTTGATTTGATAGGAATAACTGAAACTTGGTGGGACTCCCATGACTGGAACACACAATTGGAAGGCTATCAGCTGTTCCGGAGGAACAGAAGTGGCAAAAGGGGAGGTGGAGTAGCATTATATGTCAAGAACATATATACTTGCTCTGAAATCCAGGAGAGTGGTCCGGATATCCCTGTGGAGTGTGTTTGGGTAAAAGTAAGGGGGGAAAATAAGAAACAAAACATTGTGGTGGGCGTCTACTATAGACCGCCAGGCCAAGGAGAAGGAGTAGACGATGTCTTCTTGGAGCAACTGGCAGGCATTGCAAGGAAATATGAGGTAGTAGTAATGGGGGACTTTAACTACCCAGACATTTGCTGGGAGACAAACTCAGCCAAACATGGAAGCTCCAGTAGATTCCTGATGGGCCTGGAAGATAACTTCATGGTCCAGAAAGTGGAGGAAACGACAAGGGGAGGGGCCATCCTTGACCTGATCTTAACAAATCGTGAAGAACTGGTTGATCAGGTCAACATAGTGGGAACTTTAGGGGAAAGCGATCATGAGCTGCTGGAATTTAGAATAATGTGGGAAATAAAAAGAGTGCAGAGTGAAACTTATATGTTGGATTTCAGGAAAGCTGATTTCAACAGGCTTAGAGGAGTCATAGGTGGGATCCCATGGGTTGATGATCTAATGGGGAAAGGGGCCCAAGATGGGTGGGAGCTCCTTAAGAGGCAGCTTCTACAAGCACAGTCAGAAACAATTCCAATAAAAAAGAAAGGGGGGAAAATGCTGAAAAAACCAGGTTGGCTCCACAAGCAACTTGGGGATCAGCTGAAGTTAAAGAAAGAGAAGTATAGGGAGTGGAAGACTGGAAAGATCACCAGAGAGGAGTACAGGCAGGTAGCCTGGTCCTGTAGGGAGGGGGTCAGGGATGCTAAAGCTCAGTATGAGCTGAGGCTGGCCAGGGGAGTCAAAGATAACAAAAAGAGTTTCTTTAGATATGCCCAAAGGAACAGGAGGAGAGACGAGGGGCTGGGGCTGCTCTTGGACAAGGATGGACAACAGGTGTCTGGAAACCAGCAGAAGGCGGAGCTGCTCAACTCCTACTTTGCATCCGTCTATTCACAGAAGGAGGGCTGTGCAAATGGGGGTGCGGGATCATTGACTGATTCAGGGATGTGTTTACATCCCCAAAGAGGTAATGAAAACAAGGATGGTGCAGAACAGCAGATTAAGATTGAGAGAGAACTGGTTCGAAACCACTTAACTGGCCTAAATGAATTCAAGTCATTTGGACCAGATGAGCTGCATCCTCGAGTTCTTAAGGAACTCGCAGATGTCCTTGCAGAGCCTTTGTCGATCATCTTTGAGAAATCCTTGAGGAGTGGAGAAGTGCCACTGGACTGGAAGAGGGCAAATGTAGTCCCAATTTTTAAGAAGGGGAAAAAAGAAGACCCGGGAAATTATAGACCAGTCAGTTTGACTTCAATCCCGGGCAAGATATTAGAGCAAATCATAAAACACACCATTTGTGCACATCTAGACAAGTACTTGGTGATCAAAACAACCCAGCATGGATTTACCAAGAATAAATCTTGCCAGACAAATCTGATCTCCTTTTTTGATCGGGTTACGAGCTTACTGGACAGTGGCAATGCTGTGGATGTCATTTATCTTGACTTCAGCAAAGCATTTGACAAAGTCCCACATGACATTTTAATTAGGAAGTTGGAAAAATATGGGCTAGACGGGGCAATTGTTAGGTGGATCTGCAACTGGCTCGATGGCCGCACTCAAAGGGTTTTAGTAAATGGTTCTGTGTCAACCTGGAGGTCAGTTTCTAGTGGGGTCCCCCAAGGCTCTGTCTTGGGACCGGTTCTCTTTAACATTTTCATCAATGACTTGGAGGAAGGGATACGGGGGAGCCTGATCAAATTTGCAGATGACACCAAACTGTGAGGAGTAGCAAACACATCAGAAGATAGGAGAAACCTCCAGGAGGATCTGGATAAACTGGAATCCTGGGCTGTAACAAACAGAATGAATTTCAACAGGGAGAAGTGCAAGGTTCTGCACTTAGGCAATAAAAACCAAAAACATAGGTATAAAATGGGGGATACTTGGCTTGGCAGCACAACATGTGAGCGGGATCTTGGAGTCGCCGTGGATCACAAGCTGAACATGAGTCAGCAGTGTGATGTGTCTGCAAAGAAGGCAAATGCCATTTTAGGTTGCATTAAGAGGACTGTAGCTTCCAAGTCACGAGAAGTTATAGTTCCTCTTTATTCTGCATTGGTGAGACCTCACCTTGAGTACTGTGTCCAGTTCTGGGCACCTCACTTTAAGAAAGATGCAGCCAAACTGGAGCAAGTCCAGAGGAGAGCGACAAGAATGATCAGTGGGATGGAAGGGAAGCCCTATGAGGAAAGGTTGGGGGAACTTGGGATGTTCAGCCTGGAGAAGAGGAGGCTGAGGGGAGACATGATTGCCCTCTTCAGATACCTGAAGGGCTGTCATAGGGAGGAAGGGGCCAATTTGTTCATAGCTGCTTCTGAAAGCAGAACTAGAACCAATGGGTACAAACTGCAAGAGAGGAGATTCCGGCTGGAAATCCGGAAAAAATTCCTGACGGTGAGGGCGGTTCGGCAGTGGAACAGATTGCCAAGGGAGGTGGTGGACTCTCCCTCACTGGGGATCTTCAAGCAGAGGCTCGATGAGCACCTGTTGGAGATGCTCTAGGGGGAATTCCTGCTGCAGGCAGGGGGTTGGACTAGATGACCTACTAGGTCCCTTCCAACTCTATGATTCTATGATTCTATGATTCTATGTTGCACATGAATAAGATCAACTAGACTATTGATACAAATAACTTTCTTTCAACAAATCCTGGAGTCCATACTGTAAGTCCTTCAGTCCAACTTAACAATTACACTCCTGCTCTTGGGCAAACGTTCATGCCTTGGCCTGCTGACATAACAATTTTACACTTAAAATGTTCCTAAACAGTGTGCAAGCAAGAAGATGCTGTCATCAGTCCTCGCACAAAGGCACAAGAAAACCATGTCATTTATTCTAGTAACAAAACTCTGCCCCAGCCTAATGGAAGTGGACAGGTTCAGCGCAACTTCAAATTAATTTGTCTAGCCAGTGGACTGTAGCGTTTGTCCACTTGTGTGCACCATGGACACCTTCTTGTCTGTTCCACTGCTGGCTGACACACACAAAAAATTGAATCAGCTCTTCGCTGTATCTAAGTTGTTGTCAGATATCAGATACAAAAATAAATGTGTTTCCCCCATTGTGTTTAGCTATCATGTTGGGTTATGTCAGCTCTCTGTGATCATGTTATGGTTGATGGTGTCTTTCAGAGTGAGTGGCCTGTAATTTATGCTCATATGAATGGAAGATGGAGTCAACTCTAGTCAGGTAAGCAAAAACCCTCCTAGGCGTTATTCAGCGCCAACTATCTCGCTGCCTACACGCTGTTGAATTTACATAATTGTTTAAACCATTGGACAGAATTGTTACATTTAATTACACCTTATTGTGGGAGATTTATTGCAATATTTGATTATATCCGAGAGAGTGTTAACTGAGGTACAAATAGCTGGACCTGCTGAGAAACAGAAAAGGAGTTGCTGAAGAGCTCATTATAACCTGACTAAATAAAAACAATTATTTTCTCCCTTCAGAAGTAGCTCATAATAAGGTACATTTAAAGGGTCAGAAATAATGAACAGTCAAACCTTGTTAAAGAATATTAGAGAGTAGAGATTCATGTCAGGCAAGAGAAGGCTCATATGAATGGAGGAGGGATGCCCATAAATGTGATGAACACTATCAAAGAAAGTAAGATGAGATTTTATTTGCAATACACCAAGGCCACCATGGGATTTGTGTCAGGACTTGTGCAGACTTAAACAGGAGTTAGGATTGTACTGAGAGTCATTTGAAAAGTGGAACCACATTAAGCTAATAAAAAGTCAGGAAATATTTGGATGAAGGAAGTTTATCCTGTAGAGCAGCTGAAGTTGATCTGTTTCTGTATTTGTGTTTGCACTCATGCATGTTATCACAATACTATATAAGAACAGTGTTATGACCAACAGTGACCCTGAACTGTCTCATGTATAACATGGTATAACATAACTAAAATATGTTTCCATATTTCTGTTTTGTAAATTACATATAAAGTAGTGTCCCCCACAGGTTGCATTGCTAGTCGTGTCCAAATCGAGGAATGATGCTCATCCCCATTACAAGGCTGAAGAGCCAAAGTTATGTCTCTGTGGTCATGTGGCCAACATGACTAAATGCCAAGGCGCATGGAATGCTTTTACCTTCCCACCAAAGTGGTACCTATACCTATTTATCTACTTGGAATTACATGCTTTTGAACTGCTAGGTTGGCAGGAGCTGAGTAAGTAATGGGAGCTCACTCTGTCATGCTTGTGGTCTTGAACCAACAACCTACGAATCTTCAAGTTCAAAATTTTATAACTAAATTCTGAGAAATAAGTGTCATACACATGTTTAATGTTAGGTAACAAGAATATGGCCAAATATAGCAGTACGTTGGCACCATTATTAGAGGGTGCAATACTTCATAGCTGGGTTGTGCTGGGTATGTTGGTTGTGCACCAGGGCAATTGCTCTTTAAAAATAGAGAAAAGAGAAATTCTCTATAGTGGGGACTGCCTGTGTTTCAACTTGTGCTTTCTCCAGATTCAGAACCTTGGAAGCGGGCAGTTGATTCCTTGTACAATGTCTGTGCTTGCAGACTAATAACTTAAAAACTCACCAATAAGATCTATGGAAAAAAATTGTGAAGATTGAGATCTGTATGTAATGCCTGTTCAAACTTGATAATTTTTGAGATGAATGAGAAGTCAGTGTGGATCCAGCTGGCGTCGCAGAACTGGGCTAAGGACAGGAGCTCTCCCTGTCTTGTGGGGCCGACCCGGGAATCGAACCCTGGCCTGCTGGTTAACAGGCACAGTGTCTTAGCCACTTACGCCACCCATAGCCCCATATTATAATTTATTATATTGGATAATAGCAAATAATTTGCATAGGCTCAATTCCTGAAAGCATTCCTGCCCTAGTATAAAGCCTGATTTGCTGGTGTTGCTGCCTCTTGTTCAGAACATGTTTAAAGCTTCAATCAAGACTGGACCACTTCAGACTTGCCATTCCCAGCATCTTTCTGCATATTTGTATAGACACAAGAAGCAAGTCTGTGTTTGGGTTGCATTTTTTTCTTCTTGCCTGGTTTGAAGTCTTGTTCAAAGGGCTCAGGGAAAAAATGAGAAACCTGAATGACTAAGGACACAGACTGGAATTCTGCCCTTCGGTTTATGTGCAAAATCAAAAACATGCAAAGTTTGGTTGTACTGGAGCTTCGGCTGATAAGGCATACATTAAAGTGTAAAAAGAAAACCCCGAAATAAGAAACCTGTCAGTCTGAATGTTATTTAAATAAGTACATAAGATAAACAGTTCAAGGGGGGTTATGTAGCTGAATTTTCAATAAGGGTGCAACAAAGGCTGTCAGAACAGCATCTTCCATTTGCCAGATTTGTTGCCCAAATAGGCAGGCAAGGGAACCAATCAGCCAAAAATGACTGCTATGTAACTTGGTGAATTGTATGACGGGTTACATTGGGGACTCTCCCAGCTTTAGCAATGATTCCAGTGCATCGTGATAAATAAATGCAACAGTCACTCCATCCCTGACAAAGTCTGCCATTCGTTCTCTGCACTCATTCACTTTGAAAGATCGAGGCTGATATAGCAGAGTTACACCTCTACTTCTATGCAGACGCAGTTCTACGCATGCAAAAACCTTCATGGTCAACAATTGCACAGTCCTAACATGATATCATACACTGGTACAGTAGTTCTTGATCTGGGACACCCCCTCTAAGAATGACAATCTATCCGGGAATTCCCCAGAAGTAATGCTACCAACCTGGAAGAGATGTCATGGTCAGAAGGAGCTCTTCCGTCTCAACTCAGAGTTCCTCCATAACTACTCAGAAGTAAGCCCCATTGTGTTCAATGAGACTCATTCACAGGAAAGTATAGATTGTAGCCAGAGTGTTCAATTCCACAGTGGTGGCACCCAAGATGGTGGCGCCCAGCTTTTCATTACCCCCCTGAGACGAAGTCACAATCCCCACTTTGAAAATCTACTGCACTATCATCTATTAGTGCCGTGGTTCTCAGGCATTTCAGCCCAGGACCCCCCCCCCTTTCAGAATCATGGTCTGTCCAGGAAACGTAGAAGTGATGTCATCAAACAGGAAGTAACATCAATATGAGGCCAGAGGTCCTCCGTGTCTATTCAGAAGTAAGTACCATTGTATTCAATGAAACCTATTCTCAGGAAAGTCTGGATTAGAGCTTGAGTGGCCCTTTTCGGAGATGGCAGCAACAAGTGCTCAGCTCCACAGTGGTGGCACCCAGTGCCAGATTCCAAGATGGCAGCACCCAGCTTTTCATGACCTCCTTAAAATCCCCCTAAGAGGGGGCCCGATCCCTTTATGGGGGATCACAACCCCCAAAGAGGGGCCCAATCCCTTTATGACTTTTCTTGAAATATTCTTGGAAAGAGTCAAGGACTGGAGATCTCAAAAGATCAAAATGAAAGATGAGGTGAGTCAGATGGAGCTAATCATTATGGCGTCCAGATGCAAATGGGGACAGTGCCTCTATCCATAGAATAGGTTTATAAATTTAATTCTTATTCTTTTCTGCCAGAGTAAAATTCCTCCTGGTTGCCTGTCAGAATCCTCTCTTCAAGGTACAGGGAACCTGTTCCAACTGCTATCCGACCACTTCATCATCATTCCTATAAGGAATTCCTACAATTTTCCTGACTTCTTTCTGATATCCTTTGCTTGGCGTACACATGCACATGTCCACACATGCACACATGCACATACGCATACACAGGCACACACACACGCACACAAATAAGGGGAAAAGAGTGAAAGGGAGACATTTTTTCTGGTGCTAATGCATTTTTTTTCCCAGGAAAATGTGTAAATAGATATGAGCAAACTGTCTAAAAGTTATTCAGCTATTCAGTGAACCATGTAATCTGTTGGCTCATACAGACAACAGATAATAGAGTGAGATATTTCCTTTACATTGCCTGTGTAGAATCTCGGCACAAAGAGTCAATTTGTGTCCTGTCAGGGCATGTTACAACACACTATATTATCACTCTGGGAACAGGCAATTTGGATAATGAATATATGATTTAGAGAAGAAAAAAATGAAAAAGACTATTTAGCAGATTAGATATCTGTGAAGTGGGACTTTTGCATCAAGATATTTCTTGCATATTGGCTTAATTTTGCTACAATTTGTTTATCTTTTTTGAAACAATCATCACTTATCTTTTTTCTTTATCTCACTACATGATAGATGATATAAATATGGGTTTTTTTAAAGAACATCTCAGATTTCTGTGAAGCTCTATGCAAGAGCGGAATAAGATTCATTACGTTCATTATGGTTTCATATATTTATATTCTCTCTCTTGCTATTTTTTAAGACACTATGCTGCAATATGAATATTGTAATAATAAATTATAAAAACTGCTACTTCACATTGCCTTGGCAGAACAAAAAATGTTTATTTTACAATTATATACAATATGAAATATTTTGTGTGTTTTTTTTTTTTAAAAACCATATTGCTTAATATTGTTCAGTAAGTGAAATGAAAGTTGTAGCTAGTTTGGCCCCCCACATGTTACAGATTAAACAAAAAACACATGATCTTTTTATAAAAAGTAAAGGTGCCCCACACAGGTTGTACTGCTAGTTGTGACTAACTATAGGGTGCGTTGCTCATCCCTGTTTCTAATCTGAAGAACCAGAATTGTCCAACAACATCTGGCATGACTAGATGCATCGAACCCTGTTACCTTCCCATTAAGTTGGTATCATTTACCTACTTGCATTTGCATGCATCCATTACCTACCCGTAAGTACAGTGACAGCACAACATGGATGTTTCACTTCCCACAGAGATCAATGCAATTATCAAGGGCTTCTTTCTGGGGTGATTTATTGGTTTGAACCATTTGCTGGTGTCCGATTCCTCTCAGTCTTCCCTTTCTGGCAGTCTATGGAATGCTTGCCTACTCATGAGTAAAGCCACTTTCACTTTCCATAGAGCTCTATGCATATTTTTTATTTTAATTTTTGGCCATAACATTTGATAGGAAAGAGCTACAGTAAAACCTTGGATTGGGAGTAACTTGGATTGAGAGTGATTTGCAAGACAAGTAAACTTTTCTAATAAATTTTAACTTTATATACAAGCGAAGTCTTGATAAACAAGCGAAAAATAGTCCCGGTGTGATTCAGTCCATTGTATGGACTCTCGGCCAACATAGTGACCAGCCTATGCATGTCTACTCTGAAGTAAGCCTTTTATGGTCAATGGGGCTCATTCCCGTATAAGGGGGGCAAAGGAAAGTGGCTTGAGAGACATACAGCTCAGTCCAAAGCTACTATGGGAGCTCTTGAGTCTATGCAAGAAAAAATTTACTCTGGATTGCTCTAAGCATTTCCCATAGGTTTCCCATAGGTGGCACCATAACATCAACTTAAATGTCTCTTCTGTCAATGCAAGAGCTCCCGTAGTTACTCTGGATTGTGCTGTTAGCCTTGCATGTCTACTCTAAAGTAAGCCCTATTATAATCAGTGGGGCTCACGTCTGTGTAAGGGGGCAGACTGCAGCCTTAGAGACCCGAGAGACTTACCCCCAAATCCAGAGTAACTTTACATGCACCCATAGTTACTGTGCCACCTAGTGAAAACCTATGGGAAATTCATATTGGAATCCAGAGTAAGCTGTTCTTACACCGGACCAAGGACTCCCCGTAATTACTCTGGATTTTGCCCTAAGTGCATGTTATTGTGTTTTATTTTTCTTTATATTTTGTATTTTCTTTATTATTTTGTATTATATTAAAATATTTTAATCATTTTGAATAGGACTATAAATATATGAATATTTTTGGGTTGTGGAAGAAAAATATGAGATTCCATTATTTCTTATGGGAAAATTTACTTTGATTTACAAGTATTTTGGATTACAAGCATGCTTCCGGAATGAATTACAGTGGTACCTCACATAACAGAATTAATTCGTTCTGAAGGCAGTTCCTTTACGTGAAACTTTCTTTACGTGAAGCGGATTTTCCCATAGGAAATAATGGATGATTGGTTCCACAACCCCAAAAATATTTATATAAAAATATTAACTGGATGTAAAAATGATGACAAAACACTGTAATTGAATTCAAAATGTGCATTCAATGGGCATGATCCTATGAAGTCTACTTAGGCTGCAATCCTAAAGACACTTTCCTGGGAGTAGGACCCATTTAACACAATGAGGTAGACTTCAAGGTAAACATGGGTAGGAGGCTGCAATTAAAGACACTTTCTTCTGTAATCCAAGACACTTTCCAAGTGTCTCCCCACTTTCTCCTTCTCTTCATCCTGAGCCTCTCTCTCTCTCTCTCTCTCTCTCTCTATCTCTCTGCTCCCTTCTGGCTGGCCCTGAGCTGCTTCCCTCTTCTCCACTGCTCTTCTCTCCCTCTGCCCAGCGGATGTCTGGCCACAGGAGGAACAGCATGGAAGTGTTGCTTTCACTATGGGCAGGTGCGCTAGGCAGCCCTGACGCTTTTTAAACAGGTTGCTGGCCAGCGCGTCTGCCCTAACTGCCAACGAATGTTTTCTTTACGTGAAGCACTTTCTTTATGTGAAGCAGAATCCTAGAGAAATTTTTTTTTGTTACGTGAAATTCACTTTACGTGAGGCGTTCTTTACGTGAGGCGTCACTGTATTCTCATAAATCAAGGTACCACTATATTTCAAAATGGATTTTTGCATTGGGCTCTTCTCTTCAATACACATCCAACGACATATGATATGATGGAGTACTGTACACTGTTGTGAAGTTGAATTTTTGGGGTGCCACAGCCCCCCAGTGTGTGTGACCCCCCGAACAGGCCCAGTGCTCAGTAGCGATGCACATTGTCCACTGCCCACTGGTGCCTGCTGCCCACTGGTCCCTGGAGGTGACCATTAGGGATCTATGGTGCCTGCTGGTGCTCACTGGTGCCCGCTGCCCACCACTGTCCGCTGGTGCCTAGCTGTACCAAGCTGTACCAAGACCACAAATATTCTGGAAATTTTACTCCCACAACAGCAGGTTCATTCTGCTAGTCCTTTGATATTTTTCATTTAGTGCTTCTACACATAATTGAGAATTACCTTCTAATCTTCAGTGCACACCAATATTATATTGGTGTAGCCAAGTTGCACATATTAGAAAAACATCTTCTTCATAGAGTTGGAGAACTACATTTCAATTAAGTCTTTCTGATAGCTTTAGGATCCAGACTATCTTTAATGTATCTTTGTGCAAAGAACTTAAGTCACTAGAATTAGGTTTGGGAATGAGATGTGGATCCAGAAGGCATGGAACACTGAAGAGAAATTTCACTTGTCTTGCTAAGATTCTTTTGCTGGAAGTTAGATTTTTTTTTAATCCACTGGTAGCCTTGAAATCTCTGTACATTTGTGTACGGCAGCTTTTTGCATTTTTGCTATATTTTGTTGCAAAGTTGACTTAGGGAAAAAAAATTGGAGGCAAATCTACAAAATACAAAGGAGTGCACACAGTTCTAATGGTTGAAAAGAAAAAAAAAGTATTTTATGTCAAATACATTATTTGCTTTATCATTTCAGGGCAACCAGAGGCTTAACTTCAGCCGTTCTTTCAAGGTTTTGTTTTTGGTGCACCCAGAAAGCCTGCACGCTGCAAAGAAATACTGTTTTATTCTGTCTATTCTCTCATCTCTGATCTTCCAGGTTAGCTGTTTATGTTTGGGCTGCCCAGGAATAAGTAGGAAAGAGCATGAATACATTCTTATAAGTATTAGAACACGTATGGAAACGAAGGGCCCCCAGTGACCTCTGTAGTCTTCTCCTGATCAGCGGTGTTTGTTGTAGTAGGAAGGCAAACACCAGCATAGAAGTGTTATTGAACAGCAAACCCTTCAAAAAATTTCACCAGCCTTTTGTATTCAAGTTACATAGCAGTAGGGGGGCCCCCTTTTCAGAGAGTAGACTTATGCAAGTATTAAGAACTGGCTGAGATAAGAAGTAAAGCTTAAGAGACCTTCATCATTAGCCGCTAGTGGCGGAGATTAGTGATCCTACTATGGGATTACGGATGGAAAGAGTGCCAGTGCTGACTAATTGTTCATTAATGCTTGTAAAATAAGATAGTAGTAGCAGGGAAAACTGGCCATTGTTGCTCCCTCAAAGTAAACCAAAAATTGGATATGGTCATCAGTAATGGTCTTGATGTTTGAAAAGAATGCATTTAATGGATCAGTTTACAGTACAAATGGTTTCCCCCAAAGATGTACTTCAAACATTTAATTGGATAGCTGTTATCCTAATAAGAAGCATTTCACTTCAATTTACCAATGGTGATTTTTAGAGTAGTTAGCCAATCCACTAGACAATCTGTATTAACTAAGACAGTTGGAGTGCAGTAACTTCGGTTATAACTCAATGGTTTCGATTCTTTCTGGGAAACACCACACACTTACACAAGATCCCCATATTTTCAATAAATGCACACATAGCAGAAAGGGTTTGCAAGCATTTGTAGCATATTGAAAGACAAAGGATAAATGTTTTCAATAAATAAGTATAAGAAGCAACTGGAAAGTTCTAATGTATGCACAGCTTTAGATAGAGGTCATGTTGATTAAAAGAAAGATTTTATACCATGTGAGGCCAACGTCTGGGTTCAAGTGATAATACAATACTTTGGGAGTTTAATGTAAAGCAGGTAGTATACTAACTTTGGAATCTACACGCTCCCTCTAAATTTAAATCAAAAGTATGCTTCCGTCTTTGCTGAAACCAAAGTGTGGTCAACATATATTTGGATTAGAGATGAGCAAATGTTAATTCATGTTTAGGATTTCTGCAAACCGATATTTGGTGGGCATAGGTTACCTCCAGAATCTCACTGGATATTACAGAGAAATCTATTTTCCAGTCTTACACATACCCTCATTTTGCCATTTATGTAGAAGTGAAATCTCTAAGAAATGTTAAAAATAATTTCAAGGAGCAGCTTCATCTCCTTTGTTTGGTATTTATTCAGTGATGAACAATTCCTTGCAATACTAGGGATCACAATTCCTTGTGATTAAATTGCATTTCCTGCTATTTAAGTGTTCTTTTTTTTAAAAAAAGATTTTGAATATTTTAATATAGTTACAAGAATCTATGGAGATTTGTTCCACCCCTCTTACCTCTCACCCCTCCACAAATATGTAAACTATGTAATCCTATCTCCAAAGCCCATGCAGCAAGGCTGAGTGTGTTGTGTTTTTATTAGTTACTGTAAGAGCATAAACCTAACCATGTCTACTCAAAAGTAAGCCCCATTGTGTTCAATGGGTCTTACTCCCAGGAAAGTGTCTTTAGGATTGCAGCCTAAGTGACCGCTTCCTGTTAACATACCGGTACTCTGGTTGTCCCCTCCAGCATGCAATCTTCCATACCTGCTTGTCTGTCTATAAGCTTCATGCCAATAGCAATTAGTAAAAGCAAGATGCATTCAATTCTGGTGCTAGTGGTGAGAGTCAAAACAAAGTTAATGGATACAGGAACATGGGGCCTGGTTGGCCCATGAATAAGTGAAACAGTGGATACTGGATTCATGGATATGGAGGTCTACCTGTACTGAATTATTTTGGCAGTATTGGTGCAGAAAGTAACACTTTGTGTGTGTGTAAGTGAGAGAGAGAGAGAGAGAGAGAGAGAGAGAGAGAGAGAGAGAGAGAGAGAGAGAGAGAGACTTGGCATATACCCAGGTTTTCCTTATCTTAAACCAGTGTACCTATGTACTATGTACTGGTGATGTTGCACACATCAGTGGATGTAATTTTAAAATATTTTTTCAAGGTTTTTCAAATAATACAGTCTATGCAGAAAGAAATTCTAGGCAGCCTGCTAAAGTCAATATATGTCCAAGCATTTTTGTTTGTATAAATGCTCTAGTCTTTACTAGTGCACAAGGTGATCCACTATTCTTTCTTTTTCCCTAAGGGGGAGTATGCCAAGCACAAGAACAAATTCAGAGGTGTATTGAGCTCAACCAGCTCACAAGCCATGGGGCAATGAAGAAGATTTCAGTTCAGTGAACAAACGCATAAATGACAATAAAATCAGCATAAAACAATATGCCGTCCAATATGTAGAAAAATGATTACCATGGGATTAAAAAAGAATCTGGCTGAGGCTTTCAAAAACCTTCTGAAATAAGATCACTTTCATCTGGGAAACATGACAAGATATTTTTGAGCAGGCTTTTTTTTTTCCTCAGTGAGGGGGATGCCACCCAAAAGGCCCTTTCTCATTTTTCTTCAGTCTTTGGCCGTGACACTCAAAATAATTGTCTTAAGTTATCCTTGTGATATGATGATGGAGCCAATCTTCAGGTCCCATCCTGGGAATGGTCCCAACACACTCCACTCAGTCTGCTTGTTTGTGAACTGGGTCAGACAGGAGCAAGTGGGAGGAGTTAATGGTGGTGGGTGGACTTCATCTTTTTTTATTCCCTCTTGCACATCTGGCCTTCTCTGCTTGCTCATGGAACAGGACGATGCTGCTGCTGCTGCTTCTTCCCACAGCTCCACTGCTGCAATTACTTGCAGTGATTGCAAGAGGTACCAAGAGGTGCAGAAGCCAGATATGAAGGATGGGATGTCAGGGTGACCAGATCCCTGAACCTCAAAAGGAGGACAAAGTCTTGGACTCCTCTCAGCCTGGCCTTTCTGGCAGACAATGGCATGTTTGCCTACTCAGAAGTAAAGCTGTGATATTGTGCACTTTCACTTTCCCACGGAGCTGAATGCATATTTTTGATTTTTAGTTTTTTGGCCATAACATTTGATAGGAAAGAGTTATTTCAAAACCAATTTTTGCATTGGATTCTGCTCTTCAATATGAATCCAACGACATATGACATGATGGGATAATGCACACCACTGCAAAGTTCCAAAATGAAGCCAAAATGGAGGATAATGAAGACCTTTTGGAGGACACCCGGACAGAAGGCTAAAAAAGAGGACAAATCTGGTCATATGGTCACCCTGTGGGTAACCCACCTACCAAAATCTAGCAGAACAGAACAAAATTTACAAAAAAAAAAAATTAAAAAAAATTAAAAAGCCACCAACTTCTGCCACTTGATAAATTAAAATCCTCTAGATTTTAAACGAGGATTTAAAATATCAGGATTTTAATCTGCTATGCAGATTAATAGCAGAATTGATCTGCTATCATCTTGCATGACATTTAAAAAAAATCTCACAGATTAGAAACCCTTATTTCAGACCCAGCAGAGGCAAGGTAATTACATGGTTGACCATGTCTGTGAAGCTGGTTTGGATCCAGGCATAGCAAGGCCTTGCCATCACCATCACCATCACCAGTGTCAGTAAAGAGCAGGGTACTAGCCTTCTCCTAGTCAAGTGATTTTCAACCTTTTTCATCTCATGGTACACTGACAAAGTGCTAAAATTGTCAAGGCACACCATCATTTTTTGGACTAATGACAAGGCACACCATGTTGCTTATGGAGAGCTCATACTCCATTCACCCTTCTAATAAATGATCTTTCCCACACACTCCGGCAGCACACTTGCAGACCTTTTGCAACACATCTTGCCATTCAGCACACTTGAAAATCTCTGTCCAACAGTTCAATCCTAAGCATGTCTACTCAGAATTAAGTCCCACTGTGTTCAATTGTACTTACTCCCAGGAAAGTGTGATTAGGATTGCAGCCCAAGTCTATTAGGACTGCAACTATAGAAGCAACGGCCTACTGGGCTTTCCAAAGTCTGGCCTTAAGAAAATAAATTTTGATCTGAACTGAATTAAATGAACAGTAAAGTTCAAGAGCAGCTAGATCAACAATAAATCTTGGCACTTATTTTACCTATCATTGCAACTGTCAGACTCATAACTGGAATATTTCTCAGAATCACAAGCCAGAGACAATGACTTTAGTTAAAATGTTGATAAAAGTGAGAGGGATTGCAAAATCTAATTGATGTGGCAGATTGAGTTTTATCATCCCAGTTGTGTTTTGTATTATGTAATCACTTCACCATGTGGATATTACACCCAGTGGTGTAGCTAGGAGGGTGCAGGGGGTAGCAGTTGCACTGGGTAGCAAGCTTTCGGGAGATGGACAAGCTGAGCTTGACATGAGTGGCTAAACTTGTGAAAAATGGGGTAAATATATTAATACCATCGTGTTATATATCATTGGAAAAGTAATTTAAGGCAGAATGCAATACAACAAACTGAATCAGAACATCCCTATTCTATCAAATATTATGGCCAAATAACCAGAAAAAGAAAACACAAAAGCCAATGCAACAAAAAAGTGGATTTTTACCATTGCCAACGGGGCAAGAGGGGCTATTTTATTTAGCAGCGGAAGAGTAACTGGGCCTACCCACTCCAGCAATGTCTATTCTATTGGCTTCTTTTGCGTATTAGATTGTGAGCCTTTTTGGGACAGGGACCCATTAGCCATTAATTTTGTTTATTTTCATTGTAAAACACTTTGTGAACATTTTACTTAAAAACCGGTATATAAATACTGTAAATCAGTGATTTTCAGCCTTTCTCATCTTACGGCACACAAACTAGATGCTATAATTGTCTAGGCACATTTATCAATTGTTTAACTATTGACAATGCGCACTATGCTGCTCGTGGGGGGCGGGTTTCAATTCCTCCATAACCCTGTTAATAAATGATTTTTATTTAATACAGATATTAATTATCCAAACTCCCATAGCACACCTGTGGACCACTCATGGCACACCAGTGTGCCATGGCACACTGGTTGAAAAACACTGCCATAGAAAATAGTGTAGATAGATTTTCTCAACTCAAAACTTTCCCATGAGACTGATTGCTCTGAAAGCCAAAAAGATGTAATTATGATACTGTATGGAACTAATAAGATGTTAATATTAATCAGCTCTCATATCATAATACAGATACCCCTTCTAACTAAGAGGCACTTCTAAGTAGTGCTTATATTTATCAGGGAGAGATTAACCATTCCTCTTTGCCCCAGCATAGATTTTCTAACCAATAAGGAGCAAACTTTTTATTTATTTACTTAATTAAATTTGATATTTTTTGTTGGAGGGGAGAACTACAAACTCTTTGACTCATTAGCCACAGCAGAGGCAGCAGAGCAAATGGGTGATGAGCTAGTTGCTGGAGAAGAGGAGACAGGTTTTCCCCCAATATTCTTTTTTTAAAAGCCCAGATTACATCATTTCTGGTTGTGACATCACTTCCAAGGTAACATTTTGAGCTTTGCACTGGCTGCACCACTGATGCACCTCTTTCACCTAGGAAGCCTCCTTATTCACCATCTCACCTTCGCACTGGATGAAGCACACTTTTTTTAGTCTAGCTATATTGTTAGTGGGGGAGGAATAAGACTGAGCTCTTGGTACCATGCATTTTTTATCAACATACAATTTCATGGTAAGATATAAACATGACAGAGATATTCATCATTACACACACATTTTTTCTTTCCTACATAGCCATGTTAATATTGAACTGAACTTGTGTGAACAGTTTGAACAGTTCTGTTCTCAAAGAACATTGAGAATAGTTCTCCAGTATTCCAGTTTGAGAACTCCAGTTCTCAAAGTGACCAGCATGCAAATCCTCCCAATTCTATGGAGTTTAAGGCCAACACAATAATTATCTCAAAGAATAATTGGCTCATAGGGGCCAATCCTATCCAAATTTCTAGCACCAATGCAGCCCTACGTTAAGGGAACAAACATTCCCTTACTTTGAGGAGGTCTTACTGACTGCACTCCAGCACAGGGTGCAGCATATGTCTCATTAATATGGCTGCATCAGCACTGGAAAATTGGATGGGATTGGATCCTTATACTCTGCCATGGATCTTCCAAGGGACTTTCCATGATTACTGCACAACTCAGAAGAGCCCCACTGTGAGAAGTATAACTTGTAATAGATATACCAATATCCCCCCCACCCAAGATTTATCTTAGGCTATTCACACACATTTCTTTAGGAGTATTGAAAGACATGTAAATCACATGCATTTCATCTGCTTGTTTCAAAAGAAGCATTATGAAACCCTAGTGACCTGAATTTAGTGCCAGCACTCCTGCTTTTCCTCAGAGCTCTCATTGTAGAAAAATATCCTGAGGAGTGTCTCACCCTCCTTGAGTATTCATTTAGGACTGCAAATTTTCTAGACTGCATCCCCAATTGTTTCCTGCAAGAGTCCAGGACGAGCTTAGCTTCAGGTCCTGTAAAGATTTTGATGCTTTCTTTGCTTGCTTTAAATCAACATGACAAAGAAGATGCTCTTTTTTCCCCAACTACCTGGATTGTTTGGGACAAATTGTGTTTCTTTTTAATGTAAAATAATCAGTTATAGGCTGCTGAACCTTTAAAGGGGATTAATTCAATGGGATAAACTGCAGTTAAATAACTTTTATCAGACAAACTGGGTTAGATGGTTAAACGCAAGTGTAAAAAAAAATTCCCTGAAAACATACAGTAGGTAGCAGTTTATATGTCAAGAAAAACTGAGTGAAATTTTGACACTCTGATGTCTAGCAGATAGCACTTAAATCATTTTTCTCCAAACTTCAGTCATAAAAACTTCAAAGAGTTTTAGCCATAATACAAATTTTTAGACTAAGAAGTGGCGTTTGAAGTTATTTTATAGGATTTTGCTGTAAGGGCTCCAATTGATTTGTAGTAAGATAAAAGAAGAAAACTTTATTTTCGAAGCTTTGTCGGAAAAAGCTTAGCTTCCATTGGTCGTTTTGCCAATATGCCTGGAGGGGATGATGATGTCGACATGGATATTATATGCCTATCCGAACTGAACTGAGTTTACACCTCCTGCTGTTTGTGTTATGGTTAAAATCTGTCACAAAACTGGCAGTGATTTATTAAATGTTTAATGAAGTAAGACAAAAACTTCAAAAACTACAAACAGAAAAGTAGAACATTGCATTAAAGTATAACAATATAGGTTACATATCTGATTTTTTGGGGTATTTCTTTTGCTAAAAATGTGAAAAACACAATTAGAAATCAAGGGAATATCAAAAGATAACAGGGGGTCACACATCAGTCTAAGAAAGGTTACAGCTTTTTTATACTTTTTAAAATATCTTCTTTTCTAAACAGAACTGTAAAAGAGAAACAGAGAGAGAGAGAAAGAGAGCAGCAAAAAGATGTGTTCCATAAAGCAGAAGACACCTTGCAAAATAGCAATTTCCAGTTCTTGACAGTACTACTGGTAGGTTTTGACTTATAGAACTCTGTGCGATTGAACAATACCCTTTTTATTACTGAAGATTGCTAATTTCAGAGAGAGAGAGAGAGAGAGAGAGAGAGAGAGAGAGAGAGAGAGATCCAGTAACATCAGACCTGTCATCTTGTTGATCTTAATTCTAATTTAAAACCAATTAATTATGCAATTTGAGTTAAGATGTTCAAATCTGATGCAGTTTGACTCTTGTACACTCATATAATTCATTTTTTGTGGAGTTTGTATAGGGGGACATCCTCATGGATTGGATCACCTTTTTGGTTGGATTAGATTATAATACTTTTATAAAACCTCCAAAAATACTTTTTTACTCTCTACACTGTTATTTTTGTATTACCTTTAACTCACCAGCAAGCGTATAGGAAGATTAGTTTTAAGCGAGGATGTACTGTACATTCTGTAACAAAGATTTGTATATCTGCTAAGTATATACAGTACATGCCCTGACATATTCTTAATGGAGTCAGTGGCGATGCCTGTTAAAAATAGCTGTGGTTACTATATCTTTACAATAAAAACTTATTTGTACTATTGTTATATTAAGAGATGGTTTAAGTGAAATCATCACTGGTTTCAATGAAAGGTCACAGAGTTCAGTTATTTGAATGGGAAGGATACATTATGTTCACTTATATGAAATAACTAGCAAAAAGCATACCCACGTTGCAGGAGTAAAATTCCCCATGCGTGATCCCCCATGGCACAACTTCCCCCATGCACATCAACCCCCCATGCGCATCAGTCCCCAGTCCCCCACGTGTATCAGTCCCTCCACGCGCAACATCCCCCCATGTGCAACATTTCCCATGTGCAACATCACCCCATGTGCATAAACCCCCATGCGCAACATCCCATCAACCCACCATGCGCAACATCCCCCATGTGCATCAACCCCTCATGCGCATCAACCCTGAGTCAGTGAGTGAGTGAGTGACTTTTCTCTTTTATATTGATAAATTGATCTTTTATGCCTAATAAAGGTCAATGTAATGTAATGATAAATTGATCTTGTGGTAACATCTGTCAAAAAGGTCTCAGAATGGGATCCTTTCTTTCAGTTGAAAGTGCCACATAGTAGCTATCACCCCATATATAAACAACCTAAATCATTTTGAAATTTTCACACTGGAATTTCTAGTAGAAATTTTGAGTCCCATTTAGAAAATTTTATATCAAGTCACAACCTTCTACTGTCATTTGTGAATCCTGGTTTTTACATCTCTTAACTGCTTAATAATATACAAATGTTTATATGCATTGCATATAACCTTAACCTTAGAATGTAAATCAAGTCAGATTAGTTGTGGGGATTTAGATGGCTGAAGTAGTCTGGATACATCTCAACTAACTATCTATCTAGTGAAAAAGTCATTTGTTATGAATAGAATAAAGAGCAACTGGTATGAAATAGTTTCTTCCCTAGAGACCAGTAAGAGGTGGGTATTCAGCTTAACTTTTGAAAGTACTGAACATCCCTCTAATAAACACATTATTTACTCAAATATAACGCTCACCTTTTTCAGCCAAATTCAGTCTCCAAAATCAGGGTGCACATTAGATTCAATGTCAATCAGAATTGAGTAAATATAGTATTTTGGTTATGAGTATAGGGTGCACATTATATTCGATGGCGTATTATATTCAAGTAAATAAGTGCAGTTTGATCTATAGTAATATTTATTAATATTTGTTTATTAATATGAGATTATTTATATTGCTTTATTTAGATTTATTTCTAAATCTAGCTGCAACAATCATGATTTTCAGAAGTTTCAAACTTAATGACAGCTTTGTACAGTATTTTTCTTTATATACACATACAATCCAAACTCAGACCAAGATGCACATTCACACAGAAAAACATATTGTGTGAACTAGCCAATGTTAGCTGTGCCTAGCAGCAGTTTGGCGTGACCATGATGGTACTTTTTCAGTCACCACAATAAATAAGAATCACACCTGGTGCTGGGTGTGACGGGTTGATTCACACAAAGCTGGTCTCCATGCACATACCTGCCCAGAGACGGTTGAAGCTACTACTGTAATACATATTAGGAGAACAACAAGTCTGATACTTATAACTTAACTAGCCCAGAACAAGAAAGCTGGCATGCCAGCAGCCAAGGGGATAAATCCAGAGTTGTGATGCTTTATTGGGAAGAATACAGCAAACATTAATAACCAGAACATATAGAGAGGATATGAGAGCTGTACCTTTTCAGGAGATATAGCTGGAGAAGAAAGTGTTGCATTTGGACCTGGCATGCTTATGTTTAGATTGCTGTTCAGATGAAGCTCAACAGGTGACACCAGAAAAATAAATTTTATTTACATCATAGTATTATTGTTCTTGTGTGAAGGGCAGCACAATCCTGGTATGCCTGCACTATATCTAGTGCAAGTTTCAGGCGACGGCTGCAACAGTCTGAGGCAAGGGGAAACTTTCCCCCTTACTCCAGATAGTGCTGTCGCTATTGCAGCTACTCAGTGGGGCTACTCAGATCTGAGACACCTCAGTGGCACAAATCCAAGCAACCCAAAGCTGGCCTAGGCTGCCCGGGAACAGGGTTAGATCTGGTACAAGGGCTGTATCATGAACCAGCCTTGTGGGAGCCCTCCACATGCTCCCACTAGACCCATGCGCCGGTTGAGCTCAGCCAGCACAAACTCACCCCTTCCAGAGTCACTCAGTGGCACATGGAGGCCAGCACATGTCCTTGCACTAACCTCCCTCTGATAAAGTTGGCATAAAATTGCTTTATGACACTTTTGCAAGGTTAGGCCGGTGCAAAGGAGAGAGATAAGTGAGATAAGGTTGGTAAAACATTTTGGGCAATGAAAAGTTATGTAGTAATTATTAAAAAGCATAATATTAAGGGAAAGGTCAAGGTAGAGCAGCCCTGGAGAAGCCAGGTTTGTTTAGATATACACAACAGGGACTAACCCTACAATCCAGAGTAACTACGACAGCACATAAGAGACATTAGGTGCATGCATAGTTACTGCACCATCGAGTGAAAGCCTATGGGAAACTCATATTGCAATCCAGAGTAAATTGTTCTTACACCAGAGCAAGGACTCCCTGTAGTTACTCTGGATTGCACCCTTCTGTACTCCTGTGGGCTGGGCAGAAATGAGTTAAATCTGACATCAAGAGATATCTATGTGTCTGAGGAGAATTTAACCTTGTTCAGTTCCCACATTGAACTTTGTTCTCTTAGGCACTTTTCTGCTCGGTCCTGCTCATGAGGCAAGTTGGACTAATTATACCTGTTCCAGCACAAATTACTATCTATACTCGAGTATAAGCCGAGTTTTTGGGGCACCAAAAATGGGCCCTAAAAACCCTCTCGGCTTGTACTCGGGTGAACTGAAAAGTGGCGGGATCAAACCCCAGCATGTCATTTGTATTGAAGAGCAGAACCCGTTGGATTCGTATTGAAGAGCAGAATCCTATGCAAAAATCAGTTTTGAGAGATCGCCTTCCTATAAAACGTTATGGCCAAAAACAAAAACTATAAAAATAAAAAATACATTTTTTGGCAATTTTTTTAAGCAGGTAGGCATTTTGGCGTTGGGGTTCAGGAATGTTGGGTTTGGCATTTGGTCACCCTGTCCTATGTGTGTCTACTCTGAAGTAAGCCCCACTAAGTTCAATGAGGCTTACTCCCAGGAAAGTGTGCTTAGGATTGCAGCCTGTGAGTTCCAAGAAGGCTACAAGGAAAAGGACCAGTACCAGTACCTGCTGCATTTCCCACCCTAGGCTTATACTTGAATCAATAAGTTTTCCCAGTTTTTTGTAGTAAAATTAGGTGGCTTATACTCTGGTCGGCTTATACTTAAGTATATACGGTAAGATTGTTCCATGAGTGCACACAAAGCTTCTACTGCTGCAAGTGACAGAAAGCTCTGCGAGATTATCTGTCTTTCCCCCTTCATTTACTCCTGCTTCAACATGAGGTGGCAATGGTTGTGCCATTGGACTGCCACTTCATATTATATATCATTATGTAACCAAAATCAATAGAATCTTCCTCCAGCTAATCTATTTGAGTTGTAGCTCATTGAGGTTGTCCATCTTTTAAAAGGCCATGAAAGGAAGCTACAGTCCAACAAGTGATTTGCATCAAATCAATAAGTAGGAAAAGTATGATTGCTGATTCAGATCTCTCATGAAGGATAGCTTCAAAATCCCAATGCATTTTGAGATATATAATTATACATCTTAAAACATCACACTATTGATTAGAATCAACCATTATTAGCCAGTTAAATATCATACCCCCAAATCCAGAGTAACTACGGGAGCACGTAAGAGACTTTATGCGCACCCTTAGTTACTGCACCACCTAGTGAAAACCTATGAGAAATTCATATTGGAATACAATGTAAGTTGTTCTTACACCAGAGCAAGGACTCCCCGTAGTTACTCTGGATTTTGCCCATAGTGTAGTAAATCATGTGTATGGGCACCCATAAACATGGATGGCTCATTAGGTGAGCTAATGACAGTTGCTGGTTTCATGTGCCCTTCATCTCCCATCACCACTGCCTCCCTCCAGCCTTTTGCAGGTGATACCAAATTGTTCTGCTTTCTGCCTGCTAAAGGTGAGCAAAAGGTGGATCACCATTTCCTTCTCTTGTTCCATGTATGGTTTCTTAAAACATGGAAGTCCAGGAACTTCAATTGGCTTTATAGTCACTGTGCAAAAGGAGAAGCTACTTCATTCACAGAGTCCCTTTAAATCAAACCAGAAAACCTATCATACCCTTTTGCAATTGAAGTAACTAAGGAAGGTGGACATGAGGTGACATCAGATAGCATTCTGGATTGCCCCACTACTGGCCAAGCATTTGCTCCAGTGCGGTGATCATCTACATACATAACAAGGTCTTTCTCCCTTCGGCAATCTCTCTCACACACACCCCCATTCCCATAACCGTATCCTTAAGATATTTGTTTTTGCTTTTATTCTGCATTGTAGACACATCTTAAACTTATCCATTTTTCAGCTCTACTTTCTGTCCTTGAGGACATGTCAAGAGGGAGGGGGGGAAGAGAATCAAGTTTGATTAAAAGTAACAGTGGATCTGCAAAGTTCTCCTGAAGAAAAGGATGTTAACTCTTCAGGTGCCATTGTATTTTCCTTCTGCTTTGCCGGTTAAAGACTCAGGGTAAGAGACTGCCTACAAGTGCCTG
Organism: Cryptoblepharus egeriae; assembly: GCA_030015325.1. NCBI lineage: Eukaryota > Metazoa > Chordata > Lepidosauria > Squamata > Scincidae > Cryptoblepharus > Cryptoblepharus egeriae. Next base: position 115,189,042 of record JAREYC010000003.1, read on the forward strand.
TGGCACCCTGAGGGTTATTCTTTTGCTAAAGAAGCCGCATTTCTTGAGATACTTATCAGTTAAGTTTAGAAGCAATGCGAAAAGCTTGCACTTGATCATTTTTGCCCTCCCTGGTATATGACACTGCCTGTAGCTATCTCAGAGATATTCAAGGGTGCCTTAACTCAGCAAACCAAGATGGCAAATGACATTGGAGATATTCTTAATCCCTGGCCTCACATAAACTAATGGTTAGTTTAACAGAGCGATTTCTTCCTCTTCCCCCCAACAATTAATCACATGTGAAGCATGCAATCTTCAACAATATACATAGATTAAGTTATGCATAAGGATTTATTGTATATATTGCTCTTTACATTTGGGGATATGCTTTTTTTAAAAGATGCTCACACTAAAGATTCCCCCCACCAACATAAGCGCAGTCTTCAATTATGATACAATATATTATTTCATTAAGGTGAACATGATGAAAATGAGCTGTTTGTTATATTCACACATGCATTTTTATTGACAGAGGGTAAATGAGCTCATTGACATTCATTGACATTCATTGCATAGGTGCCCATGTTGTACGATTTGCAGGACTAACCCTACAATCAAGAGTAACTACAGGAGAACATAAGAGACATTACCTGCACCCGTAGTTAGTGCAACACCTAGTGAAAACTTATGGGAAATTCATATTGCAATCCAGAGTAAATTGTTCTTACACCAGAGCAAGGACTCCCCTAGTTACTCTAGATTGCGCCCTGAGTTTTCCAGTGTCATTCGCTCTCTCTTTGCTGTTACATACACCCTCTTATATGTGTGTGTATTCAAAAGTAAGCCTCATTGAGTACAAGAGGACATTTGAACAAAGGCCCATCTAATCTAGCTTCCTGTATCTCACAGTGGCCAACCAGATGCCTCAAGGAGCATACAAGACAACAAGTCATGTGCATCCTGCTGCCCCCCCCCCTCACATCTGGCATTCTGAGGTTGCCTATATCTAAAAAAAATAAAGACTGTACATATCGATTATGGCTTGCAACCCATGATGTACTTTTCCTCTAGTCCATTTTAAAGGCATTGAGGCTCGATGCCATAACTCCATCCTGTGGCAAGGATTGGACCTGAGTTTGGTGTGCACTGTCACAAATGTGCCATAAAACATGTTTGCAAGGTTTAGTGCTAGCCGAGTGCCGGAGCTGGCCCAGTGTGAGACCGCCCTGAGGAAACACTAGTGGAAATGCCAGCAGTCCACCACTGGGTGGTGGAGATGTGAGTGAGAACATGGGAGAAGGTGAGAAGACATTCCAGGGTGGGGGGATAGGTGGGAAGGAGGCATGGGGGAGAAGATTGAGAGGGCCCAGGAACAGCAGAGCTGTGCTCCACCAGATCCTAAGCCCAATTTCAAGTCTTGCAGCACAACCTGGGATACTTTCATTCTGCACCAGATATAAAGTAGCACAGAATAAAGTAGTCCCTTTGCAGAGCTACATCCCTTATTAAGGGGAAGGGGATGAAAGTCCTCTTCTCCTGAGGATGTGGCAGTCACTCAGGTCACTCTGCATTCCGTGGCAGCCCTTCCAGGCAACTCAGGATTGGGCTGCCCTTCCAGTAAATGATCATAAGTTTGCAGCCTGAGCCTGAAATTAACTGGATCATCCATGCCTACTAGAAATATGTACACTGCTTTATAAATTATGAAATATGCTCAAGAAATACCAACTAGACCTAGTATGAAATCATCATTATTAAAAAATAGTTGTGACACACACTAAGAATTTGGTATATTTAAATTCGTCAGGACCGTGAGAATTTCCAGTTCTTAAAAACAGACTCACAGAGCAGTGTAAGTGCACAAGGTGTAGAACAAAAAGGTGCCTCAACTTACCATTTTCCAAGGTTTCTAACAGTCACAACCCTTCATCTCAATGGGATATTGGTTTGAAGCTACCGAGAATGCTTGTAGCCTCTTGCATTTTCATTCTAAACTGAAAACGGGATGTTGTTTGCGTCAACAGATGTTGACTGTTTTCTCCTTGTTCTTTTACTTCTACTGACTTTGTGAAAAAGTGCTTGGAGACACTTCAGTGGAAGAAGCACTTTCAAAATTTAAGTTGTTGTTTCTGTTTAGGGACATCACTGTCGAAAACGGAATTCAAGAATCCCAAGGTGCAGCTTTTTTTCTGAAAGGCAAAAATCTCAAGAAGACACTGCCAGCATCATATTTTTTTCCTCTTTCTTTTTTTTGAATGTGCAGGATAACGTTGCTATATTTTGCAGATCCAGATACTTAAATAGAAGTCAAATATGATTTGTTACTGCAATCTCAAAGTTTAAGACAGTAGCTCCTGGAGCATGATGTAACTATTTTAAATAGTGTTACACCAAGAAACAGTGGAATCCCATCAACTTTTGATGGGCACATTTCACTTTCATTTAGTCTTTGGGATGGGGGGAATTATGCCCTGCCAGATCGTATAATGGTCTCTAGAGGACACAGACCTTCACCTCTGGTGGCTGCCACTCCAAACTATCTCCGTAACTTGCCTTTCCTCACAGTGAAACCCCAGCTTTTACCACGATTACAAGAGATTCTACATCTTTTTCATTCTTTGTCCATCTTGATGGAGCCAGCGTGGGTTCTCACAGAAGTTCAGCTTCACCAAGAGGCAAAAAATTGCTTTTTTCTTATACAGCCATCCCTTGTTATCCACTAGGTTAAAAAAAAATCTGTGTATAACAAGGATGGACCTGTATATACTTCTTTTGTCATCATGGGTTTCGATTGTTTGGTTATATGTTATCCTATATAATCAAGGTTTGTTTCATGATGAAGATAAAATATAATGAAAGAACTAAGAACCCAATCCTGAGTTTGTACCTCCAGGCCATCTACCAGTGGTGGGTGTTGCAAACATGGAGTAAAGCAAGATGGCAGGCCGCAGTGCTAGCTCAGTACCAGCTGGCACTATGCTTGTGCCAGTGGAGTGCTGATGCTCCAAAGCTTGGTGGTCTCCTAGATCACCAGTCGGTGGAGAGGTGAGTTGGCATTCCAGGGTTGGGAAATGTGGTGGGAGTGCAGGGAGTGGGAAGGAAGGAGGCCTTGAGACCTGAAACAGAAGCTACTTCCCTTAACCAGAGAAGGGGGATGAAATCCTCTTTACCCAAGGATCCAGTGGTAACTGCTTGTAGTGCTGCCTGTATGGCAGCCATTTTGGAACTGCAGCAGTCCTGAAATGAAGGCAACTCAATTTTGAGCTGTAAGAGTAAGTACACATGTCTACACCTATAGCTATAGACAATCTTATACATTTATTGTGACATACACAGGTTCACAAACACTTATTTAATCATACCTCGCAGATACTCTTGTAACGTACCTTTCTCTACAATAACGTGGGATATGCCCTAATATTTTGCACCAGTGACTTAATAAATGCGAATCTGAATAGTGGAAAGGGAAATCATTTTTTTTATCTGTAACTAAATGTAAATGTCCTTTATTGCCAGATTTTTCTGACTTTCTCCACAGGACATCTAGTGGCAAAATCTGCAACTGCACCATCTAGCTGCTTTATTCACGATATATTTGAAAATTAAATGATTGCATTTAAATAATCACTCTTAATCCTAATATTTAAACTTAAATTAGTGCAATTTGGGCATTGTTAAGACTCAGGCAATGCAATCTTGACTTTAGGCCTGAAAAAGATGCAGCTAAGCTGGCCTAAGTAAGCTGTATCCTGCGCTGACAGTTAGGCCAAATCTTCAGGACTACGAGTCCTCTAGGATAACATTTAGGCCTAGGAGGTCTCTAGGCTGGCCTAACTGCTGCGGAAGAGGCAGCAGTACAAGGGCACAAGCAGCACTGGGTTGGTGTAGTTGTGCCATATCCTGATGTGGGCTAGTGTAGCTGTGCTGTATCCTAGGGTTGAGAGGCAGGACACAGAATTTTTTTGCCATCACTTCCAATTTTACTCTTGCACACCATAGACCCCTATAGGTATACTCAGATTTATTTCTGCTCCTTAGGTGGCCTGAGGAGCTGTGAGGAGGCATTTCTGCCCTGGAAACAGTCTCTGGATACAGCCTAACTGTACTGTTCAAGGCCATGCTTAACATGCCCTAAACAGGGCTCTCCTGAACTGCCTAGGCTGGCACAGCTAGGCCAGCCCAGGTCCATCTGTCTTGGGCCTGCCTAGGTTGATTTGCACCAGCCCAAGTCTTTCTGGTGTAAGTGGGCTGGCCTATCTTGGAATTGGACCAGCCCAGTGATGGATAGGCTAGCCGAAGTACACTTCAGGACTGCAACCATACTGTCTTCTCAAATTCTTTGCTACTTTTTATACTCCTACATCATGCAAAATTATGCATCAAAATTTTGTTCCCATTGGTCATTCTGATAACTATCCAAATTATACAGAACTAGCAAAAATGTACCCGCGTTGCAGGAGTAAAATCCTTCTGTACGCCATCCCCCCACTGTGCAACAACCCCCATGTGAGTTGTCCTCCCATATGCAAGGTCCCCCCATGCATATCAAACCCCCATGCTCGTAATCCCCCCATGCACATCATCCCCCATGCACAACATCCCCCATGCACTTAACCCCCATGAGCACTGTTGGGGCAGAGCATCCCTCAGTCAGAGATTCTTCAATGGAAAGTATAAAGAAATGGAAAGTAAAATGTGTTGTGCCCCTTCTCACCCCCTTCTGGTTGGAAATTCCAAAAACCGGTTTGTAGTGGGTGCCTCCATCATGGAAGGAATACCCTCCTCAAATTTCATGCTTCTAGGTGTAGTGGTTTGGCAGGGCATTGATGAGACAGTGAGTAAATCAGTCAGTGACTTTCAATTTTATATATATAGATGAGAAAGAACTGAAGTGATAACATTCTGAACCGTACTACTTCATAAAGCAGATACTTATTTTTGAAATTTCATCCAGGTGGAAAATTATCCCATCCTTTAAACTAGTAGGGAAAATAGTGGAAAAAACATTTCACATAATGTACTAGTTTACCAGAGGGAAAAAGCTTACCTTTTAAGTGTCTGAGCCTTAAAGATGGCCCACATGAACGCAATATGAATGGTACAGTCTAAACTTCTGCCACCTCATCCTGCATAATATGTACTGCAGCAAAGCAATCCTCATGTGTATAATATGCAAATAATTACATCAGCTGTTTTAGAAAAGAAATCTATCATATTTAGACATTGTCTAGCATAGCAGTGTCAATCTGTTCTTTCTGGCAAATAGATATGGAAATAAAGCATTTGGGCTGGCTAACAAAAATAGTCCCTTTTCCCTATAGCATGGAACCAGTCTGGATCATTATCTCCATACCTTCCATTTAGTAAACAAAATCTCTATTAAGGAAAGATCTAGTCCAGATGATACTCCTCTTGCTGGCTCATTTAAACCTTTGGAAGAGGAACATGGGAACACAAACCTGCTGTTGCATCACTGCCTAAACATGATGGAGGTGATTAATCTGGACTTTGCTTTCCAAGAATGTCCACCAATCCATCTCAGCCTGTCCTCAGTTGAAGATGTTGCCTTCTTGTGATGCCTTTGGTGGTGGTTCAATTAAAAAAAATTATTTATTAGATTTGCATTCCTCCCTTCTCCCTGAAAGGCACCCAAGAGATCTAATAAAAGAGATTAAAATACAAATTATTATTTTAGATTATCATTTTGATTGCTTTTTAAAAAAAAATCTGTAATGTTGGTAGCCACCCAGCATGTGAAGATGACAAATTTTGAAAGGTGGGCTTCAAATGTATAATTAAAACCAGTAATATTTTCATGTACAGTATACTGTGTTAGTTTCTAGATAAAATCTGGGTCTAGGTTGAATATAAAGCTTAAGAAGTAAATTTTAAGCTAACGCAAAATGCTTTCTCAATTAAACAAACATTAGTGCTCAGAGAACAGCCATCTTTACTCATGTCCGCATTCCTTTCTGCTTCTTTTCAAGCAATGTATCTGAGGTAATTACAGACCTGAGTCCATTGATGGCTACATTATCACATTAACTAGGTAATAATGAGAAAGATGCCATAGGTTATCACAGACTTAGTGCAATAGGATTTGCTCCAGCATGAAATGAAGTTGAGTGTTAAGAGGAAATCTTCACATGCCAGATTTCATGGGCTCACCTTATTAATTACTGCTCAACCCCCATCCCCCCCCAATCCGTTCCTCCACATTAACAACCAGATCCTTCAGGGACAGATTTTTGTCCATAAGTGTCCACACAAATTAGGAGGATAAAATCTGCACAAAGCATGAAACAATTGTGCAGAATCATTAAAGACCATGCGACAACACACTGTTAATTTAGGTTTAAATTCAGCACTGAATATAACTGCACCTTTACTGCAAGAAGCCCAAGTTTAGTGCACAGTATTAAATGGCAGTGGTATTCAGGGTCTTGAGTTTGTTTATTTATTTATTGTTATGTGATGAATTCTGGTTTTCCCCCTGTGCATGAGCATGCCTTAACTTGAACTAAGGGAGCAAGATCTTCTTGTTATTTATACAGTGTATATAAGAGTTTCTTGAGTATTTCAACCCAGGATCCTCTTCTGAGAATAACAGTCCATCCAGGGGCCCCCAGAAGTGAAGTCATCAATTTGGATGTGATGTCACGGCCAGAAGTAACATCAAAAAGAAGTGACATCACTGTGATGTCAGGTCTTCTCCATGGTTATTCAAAATTAAGTCCCATTGTGTTCAATGAGATTTAAGGCAAAATCCAGAGTAACTACAAGGACTCCCTGCTCCAGTGTAAAAACAACTTACTCTGGATTCCAAAATGAATTTCCTATAGGTTTTCACTAGGTGGGGCAGTAACTACGGGTGCATGTAAAGTCTCTTATGTGCTCCCGTAGTTACTTTGGATTTGGGGGTTAGGCTGCAATCCTATAACACTTTTCTGGGAGTAAGCCCCATTGACTATCATGGGACATACTTCCAAGGAAACATGTATAGGATTGGGCTCTCTATCCCAGGAAAGCATAGATTGCAGCCTTGGTACCACATTCCAAAATGGCAGCATCCAGCCTTTTGCAATCCCCCTCTCCTGAATTGAAGTTGTGATCCCCCAAGGGGGTCCCAACCCTAATTTTGAGAACCACTAGTGTACATGATGTACATGGCACTTTAAAGTAGCCAGGGAAAAGAAGTGGCTCTCAAAGCTTATAAGCTAAATTTCAATAGTTGGGAGAAACAAGGAAGAAAGAAGATGGAATGGAAGCCAAGAGAGTGGCAAAGAGATCCACCAAAAAAATGAACGTTATCAAATGCTACCACATGCATATATACCCTCTGCACTGCTCTGGACCAGGGTTGGGATCCAGCATATAGCTGGAAAAATAGAGATATTTATGTTCAACATTTCTTGTCGTTGAATTTCTCCTCTGACTTTAGTTCAAGGTGGTTTACATGGGCAGGCTTCTAACTCTTGAGAGGGTTTTACAATTGACAGAGATGTCTTTGACAAGAACTTCCTGCATTCTAAGGAGGTTCCTTTAATGTCTGATCTCACTTCTCTGCCTTCCGTTTTGCCTCCTGGATAAGACTCAGCTGTGTCATTCTTATCTTCACACACATTAATTCTGCCCAACATCAAGGTCTCTCCTCACCCTGGCAACATTCAGATGTTATCGACAGATAATTAAGAGTGGATCAAACCTCTAGATCTGTCCTTCTGCCCACCTGCCCCAAACCCCCCCTCCTGAAATTATGTGTAAATGTGCCACCCAGTACTGATGGTACCACAGGGTTGGGGTAATGATTCAGGCCTGAGAATAATTTGCCAAAAATAAGTTTTAGACTTGTTCTGAAAACTGAATCTCCAGAATGAATAGATGACTTGATAGGGACCAAACAATCTTGCTCAAATCCATTGAGATGATCTCTCACTAGTCTTTTATGGACCAGATCGCAGTGAACCAGGGGAAAAAAGATGATTTCGCATCAGCAGGGCACCTGCCAAGCAGCAACATCAGATAACCCAAACAAACATGCATTGCCACACCACAGTCAGTACAGTATCAAAAAGGTCGATTGAATTATGCATTTATGAATTGAATTTTGCAGCACAGCATGCCTTAAAAGAAATCAGACAATACCCAGTGGGAGAATCTTCACTTAACTTTAATTTGGGCCATTCTGAGCTAATATGCAGGCACTGGAAGAAATTCAGGTACTGATGACACCATTGTTCTTTGGAAAGAAAATAAATCTTCATTTAATTCACTGTACTTCTGAGAATGACTTTGCCAGTAAATGGAATTCAGGAGACATTGGTTTACCAATTTTGTACCAGTAGCAGCACCTCTGCAGAAATAACTAGTAGCTCAAACCTATGCTTCTGCAGCACCAGAAATACCACAGCACCAAAACGGGTGCTGCAGTATCCTGAACACTGAAGACTTCCACCAGCGGCTACTTAGGCAAATAGTAAGTAGGCAAACAGGCAAAGAATTTATCCCCTTTCCCCAAGTAACTGCAGCACAATGGGGCTACCTGATTCTGCATTAGCACAAGAACCAGTTCTGCCACCTCCTACCCACTGTATAATTCTGCCATGCCTCTTCCCTGCCCTATCCCATCTCCCGCAATCCAGAATGCCTCCCCCTACAGCATCTATATATATAAAAGTCACTGACTGACTGACTGACTGACTGACTGACTGACTCACTCACTCACTCACTTATCAATGCCCTGCCCAAACTGCTGGGCTTAGAAGCATGAAATTTGGGGTGGGTGTTCCTTCTGTGACCGAGGGGTGCACTAAAAACCAGTTTTTAGAAATTCCAACCAGAAGGGGGTGAAAAGGGGCACAACGTGTTTTCCTCCCTGTACTTCGCATTGAAGAATTGGTGACTGAGGGATTCTGTGCTTCAACCCCTGGACTTAGAAGTATGAAATTCGGGGAGGGTGTTCCTTATGTCGCATATCACCTGAACACCCACCAATAACCTATGTGGAGAAATTTAACCCTTAAGGGGCTGAGAAGGGGTGCAACGTGTTTTTATGCTATACTTAACATGGAAGACTGACAAAACTCCAGCCAATTTGGTTCACAGTGCCTGGTGTACAGGGGGGATGTTGTTTGGAGGGAGGGGTTGCACTGTGCATTGGGGAGGATACTGTGCATGGGGGGTGCACATGGGGGGATGTTGCACATGGGGGGATGTTGCACATGGGGAAATAATGTGCATGGGGGGTTGATGCACATGGGGGGGGTTGATGCACATGGAGAGATGATGAGCATGGGGAGATGTTACACATGGGGGGCTGTTGCACATGGGGGGTTGTTGCTCATGGGATTGTTGTGCATGTGGAGATGATGCATATTGGGGTTGTTGCAATGGGGGGTTGTTGTGCATGGTTGGATGATTTGCATGGGGGTTGCTGCGCATGGGGGGTTGATGCTCATGGGGACTTGATGTTCAGGGGGGATGTATGCACATGGGGGATGTTGTGCAGGGGGATGTTGCGCATGGGGGTTGTTACACATGGGAGATTGATGCGCATGGGGTAATGTTGTGCCGTGAGGGGATGTTGCGCTGTTGGCATATGGCATATGGGGGAATTTTACTCCCACAACGCAAGTACAATTTTCGCTAGTCATTAATATTTTTGCTGGCTGATGATGATGATGAAATGGCATCTGCGCATCACCTGTTTTATGGGATTTTTGCAGAACTCAGCGCTAGTGGATCACTGGTGATACTAGCATAGGATTGGGCTGTCAATTACCTTCATATTCTTGACCATGAAAACATTAAATCTAGAAAGATGCTGGTTTTGGCAAGAGAAAAATCAAAAGTGGTAGCATAGCCAAGGAGATCCATGTTAAAGAAATCCACAGGTTGCTTCAAATATCAACAAGAAACCCAGAAATTTTCTATCAGTATCTTTTCACGGCCTTGTGACATTTTCAACTCAAAACTATATTGCTTAATATCAAGGCACTTTGAAAAAGCTGCAGTTGGAAAAGGTAATTTTGGAAGGAGAATCAGCAGGAAAAGGTAATTTTTTCAGATAGGTTCACTGGAAAAAAAGGTAATTTCAGAAGCAATTGCACACTCTTTCTCTGTTATTTTGTGTCTTTTCTAAATAGCCCTAATGTCATTCATGGCCACACTGTGTCAATACATCAGTCCCGGCTAAGTCATTTGTGCAAAGTAAGTTTACAGAAACTGTAGCTTTAGGCTATGTTATTCCCGAACTGTGAAGATCAAACAATGCAATTTCACTTGGAAGTTTCATCAATTTTGCAACAATGTTGATACTAGAAAGAGAGACCCATGCACAGAATCATAATTTGGTCCTACTAAAATTTGATTTTGGGATAGGAAAAAGTAATTTTGTGTGAAGACGTATTGGGAAATAAACCTCTTTATCCATAGAGCAACTTACCCAGCACCAGAATGCTTTGCCACAAATTAACGTGAAGGCAACTTCTTTGACTAGCTGATCTAAATTGCATCAATTTATACTGCTTTAAGATACTAAAGGCAAAATAACTGGCCTCCAAAAGAATGGTATTATACGTTATTTGTACATTGGTAGAAGAAGGGAAAGAACCACCTTTCATCTGCTCATTTCCTGAAAGCCTTTGAAAGGGACTGATCTACTTCATATTTTAATGGTCTGAAATAAAGAATCTGAAAATTACCAATCATTTTCTGTATGCAGCCTTTGATAGTGTTTCTATAGAACAAATGGAAAGGGGAAAAATACCCTCTTTTACAATGCAGAAATGAAATTTGAGGGGGTGGAAAGGATATTTTTAAAAACCTTATAGAATACTACAATGTAGTGGAATTATTGTCTTATTGCAGTGGTTCTCAATCTTCCTAATGCCGTGACCCCTTTATAAGTTCCTCATGTAGTGGGGACCCCCAACCATAAAATTATTTTCATTGCTACTGCTGCAGTGCTATGCACACTTTCCTGGGAGCAAACCTCACTGAACTCAATGGGAATGACTTCTGAGTACACATGCATAGAATTGGGCTCTAAGGTTGCAATCCTAGCACTTTCCTGGGAGTAAGCCCCATTCACTATCATGGGGCTGACTTCTGAGGAGTCCTCCATAGGACTGGGATCTTAGGCAGCAGAGCCAGCCACTGTTTCCTGAGAGTAAGCCCCATTCACTTATCATGAACAACAACAACATTGAGGGGGCTTACTTTTGAGTAGTGCACAAGGAGCAGGGTACAACGGTCCGTGCACAAGCAGGGCGCCCACCAGACAGCCCACGCACTAGAGCTCTGGGGCCATGATCACACCATACTCACACCTCAGCACACTACACTCTCAGCCCACAGGTGCATTGAGGATCTGCGGGGCAGGGGAAGAGGAGGCTGCCGTCTGTGGTGTGTCGGGTGCCTCCGTGCCCCCAAGGCTCCACATCGGTCTCACACCAGCTCAGAGGCTTCTCTGAGCTGCTTCTCAGCAGCTTCTTCCAGCCACAGCAGCTCCAGCATTTCTGCCAGGTCTTCCCACCTGGCCCCCTGCACCAGGGATCTTTAGGTGACCCCCAGGAAAGCTCCAGGAGACCCCCAAAGGGGTCCCGACCCCAACTTTGAGAAACACTGCCTTATTGCCTTATTAGTATATCAGGAATTCTTTCATTAAAAGTTTCTTCATTAAAATACTGCTTGAGCAAAATAATACCTACTTTCCAATAGTTCTAGTTCTCCAGTTCAGTTTTTATTGACACAAGGATCCTGCTTTGTAACAATTCAGAGACGATGCACAGAAATTTCATCTGTTGGCCTGAGATCACTAACATGGGCAACTGTAGTGGATAAAGGGAGAATGTTGTTAAAGGTGGCCAGGGCAGAACAATAACTGAGGGCAAAATCATGAGGTGCCCTAGAGTTGGCACAACTCCCTGTGTGCAAAGCACTATAGTTTGTCTTCACACATTATCTGTTACTTCAAGCCAGTGGTACAGCTAGCACTGAGATTTGCAAGTAGCTGTACCTTACTGCTAGCTGTTGGAGTGGTTTTGTTCAGATTGTGGGGAGGGAATGGGGTGGCATGTCAGGGACAGTACATTTGGCACGCAGGGCCACCTCTTCCACTAACCCCCCAATTTGAGAGCCACCACCCAATTATTGGTACTCGCATATGGGATATGCTGTCCTTCCCTCTCCTTTCCCAGAAGCAGCTGCCAACTCTTGCCCTCCCTCCTACCTACCATGCTGGATTAGGTCCTGGACTAAACAGGCAGGGGGGCAGAAGTAGTGCAGCCATGCTGATTTGTGCTTTGGGCAGTTAGGGTCCCGGGCAGGCCAGCTGCCTGGGCTCTCCTGCTTGCATCTCCCCTACCGCATTTCTTTCTAGGCAGACAAGTAGGAAGAGGTGCTGGGGAAATTCCCCCTCTAACATGAAAGATAAATCCTAATGAATTGTAATTATCTAAAAAAAATCCCTCAACAAAACAATCATTTGGAATACTTCAAACCCAGAGTGTGTTCCTGGATCTTACTCTTTTATTTAATGTCCTTGATTTAAAGAGTTGTGTAGTATACAAGTGGATAGAAGGCTGAACTACACTTTAAGATGAACTTCACTTAAGAAGTCCTTGGTTTGAATCTTACTTCTGTCTAGCTTGCCTTACGTGAGCTTGCCTTAATTTCTCATATACAAAAAGGAATAATATTGTACTTACAGCCCCTTGAACATTAGTTCTCGTGCCCAAGGCTAAGTTTCACTGCTCCACTGGGTCTTTTTGAACATTCTCCAACAGTTTTGCTTGCCAGCTTTGAGTGGTCCTATGAAGGCATATCAAGGCCAGGAAGGAGGATAGGATTTCAGCAACTTGAGAAGCACACCAGTGAATCAGGTCAAAGGCCCAGCTAGTTCAGCTTCCCATATCTCACATATCCCACCAGATGTTTCAAGAAGCACGCTAGATAACATGAGGAGACTGCACATACCCATCATGGCTTCTAACATGTGATGGAATTTTCTTCTCGAAATCTGTCCACTGCTATGATTATCAATTTGCTAACAATTGAAACCTTTTCAAAATTAAAATTTTGGATGCAGTCAGGATTGGAAATGCAGCTGAAACTATTTCTCGATTCTTTATCACAATTTCACAGTGTTTCACATTCCCAGAGTGTGATTAAAAAACAAAACACAATGGAGAGCATCAGTAGGTTGCCTGGGGTGTCTTACCACTTACCACTTAACAGGTGGTAAACTGAGATCACCACAAGATCTAAAGGCAGAGGCCAGGTCTAGCCTGACTTTCAATTGCTTGCCCTGGGTGTTAACTGCTGTAGGTACATCACCAGCTAGCACTATGAATTTCTTGTAATCCAGAGTATTACTACAATCCAGAGTAACTACAGGAGCAAGTAAGAGAAATTACATGCACCTGTGGTTACAGCACCACCTAGTGATAACCTATGGGAAATTTATATTGCAATCCAGAGTAAATTGTTCTTACATCAGAGCAAGGACTCCCTGTAGTTACTCTGGACTGCCCTTAATCTACTTAGTTGTTTTTCATCCTGGTCAGTTTAACTCAGGATATAGATGAGATATGCAAAAATGTTAGTGTTAAGAGTGTATGATTAAAAGTTCTGTCCTGCTTAGCTAAATAACTGCTCATGAGCATGATCCTACACATTATTCAAATAATGTATGTGCATTTTCATATTTGAGCATTCTGGTCCATTATGTAAAGAGTTGGTGATTATATGAGATTTCAAATTCAATTCTTCATTTAAATTGATCATGTTTAGACACTGTGTAGTCAATTTTCCAATATAAATTTTGTAACCTCACACCAGCTTTTGGCTCCATTTGCAGAAAAGAGAATATGCATGTATGGATTATTTTAAAAATTCAAAGCACGTGTATGAACTTTTAAAAAAGTCACTTTTCCAACTGTTCAACTTCTTTTTCTAATGACTATTTTCATGCCATGTTCACAAGTCCAAACTGGTCATAAAATGGACCAGGTTGGGCAAAACCCAATTGTAAATAGGGTTGCTTAAAAAAAATGCAATTTTTACCTATGGTGATTCAAAATAAATTTTCCAAAATAGATCAATATATAAGCTTATCGTTTGCTTTTATAGGGTTGACATTGTACACTGCAACTTTAGTTTTCTACTAACTTAGCATATGCACCATACTTATTTCTAATTATTTTATATGCCACCTTTCTACACAGAATAATACACAATAAAAATGGACATTAATAACAAATGCTAAAATCCATTATGAAACCACATATAACCTGGCATCCCCAATGAAACAGTCTAAAAGCAATTGCTTAGCAGATAAAACCATATTTCATGCCTATCGGAAGTAAAAAAAAATTCTAATCCTAACCAATTTTTCAACACTGATGCAACTGCAATGCAGCCCTGAGATAAGAGAATAAACATCTCCTTCCCTTGAGGATGCCTCTCTGATTGTCCACCCACTGCCAAATACAACACACCCCATTGGCATGGCTACACCAATACTGGAAAGCTTAGGGCCCAAATCCTATCCCCAACATTAGCAACAAGGTGATTAGGAGGCTAGAAGTAAATAAATATATTGTCTACTTACCTTTGTGAAAATAAATGTATTTTTTACTTACCTATATTTTCTACTCACCTTTCTACTTACCTATAGGCCCCCTCAGACCTACATAATTTGGCATGAGTCCAAGAAGGAGCAGGCTGGGTTCAAATAGAGAACATAAGATCTTAGCCCATTCTGGCGTCATTGGGATCTTCTCTTTCCTTGCCCCCAACTTCCGCCCGTCCATTCCTACCCCATTCCATCATTTCCCCTGTCCTCCACTCCAAAAACTTATCAGAGTCTGCACAGTCTGAGCTCCATGGCAGGAATGGGGTTCAAATCAACAGGCTTGGTAGCAACGCAATGTTCATGGGTTTATTGTGCTGGTCTATTGCTGGGTCTTTTGTGCAGGTTGTACTCTCATAAGAGGTCCAAAGGATTGGGCAGAGAAAGCAAGAAGAGGAGTTGGTTGACAGGATCTATAACCTTCCCAGTTTCTACCATCAATACACATACAAGTCTTAATTTGTGTGTATGTATGTCCACATTTTCTGGTCAAAACTCCATTCCAACTGTCATTTCCAGTTGTCTTAAGTGATAGAGAAGAGGCCAGGTTGAGGAAGGGAAGATAGTTATGGGCAGCGCACATAGAGAGGTTTCCATACTCTCCTCTGGATAATTCTAACTAATGGGTCTACCCATTTCATGGAAAAAGTTTTTTGCACTGATGAATGTTGTTATATTGTACCTTTGCAAACAATAGAAATGGGCTGTTAGCAGTGGTGGGATTCAAATAATTAACAACAGGTTCTGTGTCCTAATAACCTAAATTAACAACAGGTTCTATGTCCCATTAGTAACCGGTTCTCAGAAACAGATGCTCATTAGCAAAGGGTGCTACAGAACCTGTGAGAAACTCCTGAAGCCCACCACTGGCTGTTAGTATATAACTTACACTGCCACCACCATGCAAAGTTTGGCTCTTTTGCACCCACTGATAGTATTTTTATGTTTTAGTGTTTTTAGAGTTTTTAACACAGAGGCTGGTGGTTTGTTGTGTTTTTGGTTGTTTTTATTATAATTTTATTGTAATGGGCTGGGGTGTTTTTAAATATATATATTGACTGTTTACATGATTTACTTGAGTCTGTTTTGGTGATATAAGAAAGGCAGGATATACGTAAATCCAACAAACAAACAAGCAAACAAGCAAGCAAACAAACAAATATCTCCAACAGAGATAGGCCAGAAATCAGGACCTCCAAACCTAATTTCAAGGCTCTGGTAGTTTCACATGGGCAAAGAGAGTCAATAATCGAACCTGCTACCTTTCTTCCATCTGCCTCTGTTTCCCATAGTTGCTGATCACATGGATTCCTTGGTTTTGAACTGGAGCCTAAGCTCTTGATGCTTCCCTCTCTCTTTGTGGAGAAGTTGTCTTGCTGTTCAGGCTGCTTAATCTCTGTACTGTGAGATAAACAAATGCTCTCTAATTAGGAAACATATGGGAAATATAGGTCATAATCCTCAAACTACTTTGGGAAGACACCGTGCCATCAGGGGAAGCGCTCAAAAACGGTTCTAATGGGGATGTGCTCTAAAGTTGCTGGCAGCAATCTGCAAACAAATCTAGCCAAAATACTAGAAAATAATTGAGTTTATTATTTTGATCACACTGAATACAAATGAGAGGAAATTATTATATGTGGGGACTGAATAAATAGGGACATATTCTGATTTCTCTAAGCAATATTTGTGTTATCTCCTGAAAAAATATTCTAGCATTCCTGTAGCCCGGCTGGTATCTTTTTTCACTACCTGCACTGTTTATTTTCCTTATGGTCCCTTGTAACTGCATCTAGCTTTTCAGGGGCACCAGAGCCTGATATTGGATACTAGGACTTAGCCTTGTAACAAACTATCCCTACAATCCAGAGTAACTACGGGAGCCCGTAAGAGACTTTATGTGTACCCATAGTTGCTGCACTACTTAGTGAAAACCTATGGGAAATTCATATTGCAATCCAGAGCAAATTGTTCTTACACCGGAGCAAGGACTCCACGTAGGTACTCTGGATTGCGCCCTATGTGCAGTATATGGTCAGACTTCACAGCCCTCTTCAGAAGCGTCGAGAGTTATAATATTATTAAAATATTAGCCTTTGCATTTAGCAGGCATCATTGAGGGTGAAATCCTAACCAATTTAAGCCAGCATAACTCACCTGTCTCCCTGTTCTCATGATGGTGTGGGGAGTCTGGTGCATGTCTGTGCACTGGCCTAAACCCCACACCCCATCCCCAGGAGTGGTACAGAAATGCCTTAAGGGACTCCCAGGCCAGCACAGGACTGGTGCTGAGACTTATGCTGGCCTCATTAGGGATCAGGATTAAAACCTTGGCCTTTCGATTGGCTTGGCATTCTGCCCTTCAAGAAAAGTTCAAGAAAGTTGAGCCTTCCATGCCTGCACCATCTTAAACTCCTGGGTTGGAAATCGTGTTCCCACATGATTCCCACAGCACTGGTCCATCCTGACAAAATGGTGATCCTGTCCCTGCTACTACCTAGGTCCATGACCACAGGCTGCCACCCCTCTACCTCGCTTCTAGCATCCCAAGGAGGCAGTGCATAGATCCCAAACCACCGAGGACCTTCTAAGGTCCTTCTGTTGCCTTCTTTGGGCCTTGTAAGGGCCTTCTGTGAAATTGGAAGTGATTTTTAGGGCCCTCTACGGCCTTTGCAAGGCCTTTGGATGGTCAAAGAGGCAATACATTGCTTCCCCGGCCCTCAGAATTTCTCAGGACCAAAGGTTCTGGGTGGCATAGGGGACATGCGGAGGTGACATGGTGCTTCCCCAAGCCTGGCACTCATGGCATTTGCCCTCTTGCCCTCCTAGTTATGCAACTGTACTTCTCTGCAGCTCAGGCTCTTTTGCTAAACAATATTTCACAACACTTATCCGAGCCCACATCCTGATGAGTAACAAGTCAATGGCCAACTTTTCAGTTCATCAGTAGTCCCATAGGCAGGACTCAGTTTCTTCAAGATGTCTTCAAATTGCCACCACCACCATGCATGCTCCCTTCAATCATCACATTCAAAGCTTTCTGAAAACCCGGGGGAGATTCCACGAAGGGGTTCTCGAGCAATTAGATCGGCCCAGGTTGATTTCAAGGTGTCATCCCCACATCACATATTTTCTTTTGGTAAATCTGTCCCATTTTGGGCTCTGCACAGTTGCTTTTATCAGCTTCCATTGGGAGACTTATGCCATTTGTATCTATCAGCAGATTTTACAAGATGCTGGTTGCTTGACTGAGACTGATAGGGAAGATGATCAATAAACGGGACAGGGAGGGAGGAACGTCTGCAGCATAGACTTGGGGCATTTTCTTTTCTGCTTGCTGTTTTCTTTTTATCTCTTCTTCTTATGTGACTGACTGTTTTCCTTTTATTCTATACCAGTGGTGCTGAATGCTGATGACATGGTGGTGCAACCTCAGGCAGGCTCTTTTCGATGATGAATTCAGGCAGTTAACATCAGAACCTATTCGGTAAATATGTGGGTCTGGAATCCTTCTCAATGATGATAGTGTATTGAGGGGAAGGGGTGATGGGACCAGCACACTCCTTCCTCCCCTCGGCTCACTCCTTTCAAGAACAAAATTGTAGTAATCACTGCTATGACCAAGACTGAAACCAGACAGGGGTCTGCCTTGGAGATTTGGATCTATGACAGAAACCCCTTATTCTATGGGGGTTCCCTAAAATTGATTAGTGGTCACAGGGACAAGGCAACATGTTCTTCACTGAGTCAACCAGGCTGGTTAAAGATAAGGAAAACTTGGATAGATGCCAAGTGTCTCACTCACTCACTCACTCAATCACTCACTCACTCACTCACTCACTCACACACACACACCCCGAGAGAAGGTTGGTATAAAGATGCCAAGAAACAGGAAAGAGTAAGCCAGAGGAGCTATGCTTCAAACCAGTAACTGACTGTGGACTAGCATTGATCCACAGACCCACAATTTGAGTTTTGCTTCTCTAAACAATGCTTCAATTCACAGTGAACAAGAGAAAGGTTCAACTGTACTGAATGTACACCCAAGGACATGACCCAGAGTCATTTGTAGGAGGAGTTCTGCAGGAGTTCTGAACAGACACCTCAATCTGGAAATAATATCCTGATAGAAAATCAATGTAACATATTTTTTATGTCAGTTTTCAATAGTGTCACATTTATTTACCATATTTGTTTATTTATTTGCTTTTGTTTATTCAATTAATTAATTCAAGGGATTTATACCATATCTTTCCAATGCAAATGCAAATGCCCATGCCCAAGATAGCTTACAAAACTTTAAGCTACATTGGGTTCACCTGTAAGGTGGGTGAGGCTCACCATTAGCGACGATCCCATGGTCACCCAGGAAGTTTCATGGCCAAGAAGAGATTTGAGCAGTCCAACCTCCTAACCACTTTACTATCCTGACTTAAATGCTGTGATGAATCAACTTTGTGGTGATTGATTTTGATATCAAATTCTGAAATAAAACATCATTGGAAGTCAAACACAGGTCTGAATATTTTCTAAATATTCAGCGAATACTCAAATATTTGGAGATGACTGGAAGATTGGAAGGATATGCAGATGAGAATGCGCAGTGGAAAATTTGGGGCAAGAAAGTCAAGTGAACTCAGAACAGAATCCAGTTGAGGAGTGAGTGGGCTGTCATGCACAGCGCTCTTTTGGTGTCCATTTGGGGAGCACTGACATGCAAGACAGCAGCATTCCTAGTCTGCCAATTAATTGCTATCCACCCCCTGGAGCAGGTGAGGCAATGGTGAAGAAGGAACAAATACAGGTGGGAAGGGGACATAAAGGAGACAAGAAGGCTGCAGGAGGAATGGA
This sequence comes from Cryptoblepharus egeriae, assembly GCA_030015325.1. Lineage (NCBI taxonomy): Eukaryota > Metazoa > Chordata > Lepidosauria > Squamata > Scincidae > Cryptoblepharus > Cryptoblepharus egeriae. The sequence goes on from JAREYC010000003.1 coordinate 115,208,510, forward strand.
TCTGGTAGCAATGGTGAACACTGGATACTAAGCCTCTTCAGATTGGAGATGACCATTAGAGAGCACGAGGATTAAGCAGCGTAAGAGGATTTAAATTGCTTTCCATCTCTGGAACCTCCCAATCCATCCCTCCAATGGATATAGAATGTCTATTTTTGGCATGGTTGTACCAGTGCAGGGGAGGGGTGGAGGATAGGATAGGGTTTTAAACAGTGATGGGCTTCAAAAAATTTAAGAACCGGTTCTCTGTCCATCTGGCAGCCACTTTTAAATGGCTATTTTTAAACTTTATATGTCCTATCTCTTGTTAAGAACCGGTTCTATAGAGTAGGTGCGAACCTGCTAGAGCCCACCACTGGTTTTAAATGTTTTTATAAGCCTGCTTGCCCAGACCAGCCAAGCTGCCATGGGCTGATCTTCTTCAGAGACCCAGAAAGCACATTTGTCCGCCATATTATTCCCAGGCCATCATCCCTGAGCAAATGATAATTCTACCTAGCAAAAAATAATAGAACATGATTTTTCAAACCCCCTTTTCTCACTCCCACCACAGCGCCACGGCTGAGAAAGTTTTCCCTGGATTGTGGTTCCCATGCACTGCCTCACCTCTTAACATTTATGTTTGTAATTATCCTGCAGTTTGAGTTGGGTTCACTTGAACATAGGCAAAACATGGCACTTTTCTCATAGATCTCAGCAGCTGATGGGCAAAGGTTAATTTGTCAGTACACGGACACATTAGCTTGTCACATCTGCTATTAATTGCAAACAGATAAATTAGTCTAATTAAATATTGCAAGGAACTGACCTAAATTGTGCAGTGGTCTGCTGCTACATATATTCCGCTATTAACACACTTCATGTTTCATGTTGAGCTTTGGTATACTGATGAGAAGCAACATTCTTAATTGTAAAGCTAGTTGTGCTTCTTGCAAGTCGCCACTTACTGCTGGTACGTTTTAATGTGTTCGAAATGTAAATAGAAAATGCATGTGACGTAGCCATGTGAATTTTCTGTCAAATTGCAGCCATTCCTTCTCTGTTGTCTTCATTGGTCCTGTAGCGAAATGGTTATTGTTTTTGGCAGCTGTCTAAATGGCTTGCCTCAGTCTAATATCAAAACTCATTATTAGGACAAACAGTTGCAGTGCATCAATAGCCCATCAGGATTAATTAAACTGGGAATCAACAGCTGACTGCTAATCAGATCATTTGCAATTGATCACTGCTGGGACTGTCATCAAGATATTACTAGAGTCATCTTCTTATTGTGTATCTAAAATTTGCTTTAAACTGAATAGTGGCATGAATTAAGCTAACTGGGCATGCTCTTGGATGGCAGCAACAATTATGCCAGGCTCCATTCCTGGAAAAATGAGTCAAGCGCATAAAGAAATGGAAAAAGGAGCAAGATGATGGGAAAGGTAATGAAAAGGAAATAAATATTTCCTGTTCTTGATGACTGTTACAATGTGGAATAGCACAGGTTCTGAAACAATCACAGATAGTATAAAGGGCAGCCAGTCCTAATTTCTGCTGGATCAGGCAGCTCTCTTAGCCTGAGCTGAATCCAACACAAGTATTAGGATCGCTGCTGCACTACCCTGGGGAAGGGGAGGCTTTAAGGGGAGGGCTGCAGCACCCCACTGCATCTATTCAGTTTTTTTATTTATTTATTTATTTATTTATTTATTTATTTATTTATTTATTTATTTATTTATTTATTTGCATGGATATAGCACTGCCTATTGAGAGGTCTTTGCAAACATTATTTATGGTACATTTGTGCACGTTAGGACTGGCACAACAGCTACTGTGCCCATGCTGCACCAGAACAGGATTGCACTGTCAGTCCCTTTGATAAAACCAAATTCTATGTGAGGTGGCTGTAGAAATTTCTGCGGGTTCAATGGATAAGAGTTTGTCAACTGTTCTCAATAGAGGAACTGGAGGAGAAGTCAGTTTGTTGATTGTTTATCTGTTCATTAGATTTATAAGCCACTTTTCCACTAGTATGTTCAAGATGTCCAGCAAAATCGAAGCAAAGCAGTTGCAAGTGGATCCAACCCTCTCTTGCTTTGATTTTTATTGTAATAACATGCAAACGTACAGTGGCTGTGATTAGATTCCTTCTGAGTATTGCAATACAAGCTGTACATGAACTTCTCCTGAGTATCGCAACTTATGGTCTTCCCTTATTATGATTGTTCTCATCAGTATTTATTAAAGCTTCTAATGAAGTGAACTTTCAGTCCATGAAGACCTACATAAAAAAAATTGAGTACCCATTAAGGTATGTTGCCATTAAGGTATGTTGTCAGTAAAAACTTGTCTCAGTAAAGTGTCTCAGTAAAGACTTGAGAAGTTTGATGTGGTTCCCAAGCAATGGAGGCAACATCAAGACTAGATGGAAGCAGGAAAACAATTGCATTAAATGCAGGTTAAGAAGCAGGAGGCCCATAAATGGTTCCACCTAAAGAACTGGTGCAGAGAACCATCTAAGGTGGTAGTGCATATCCCAGCAGCAAACACTGTAGTGAGTCACCTGGGAGTGGGATATAGATCTGGCCTAAATGCCCAATACTGGGCCCAAACCCCCATTTGACTAGATCCTTACAACCCCACTCTCCCTTTGCTCTCCCCAAATCCCCATGCTAGGCTGATATGGCCAGCACACTCACCTCTCCTCCAGCATAACAGTGCCAGAGTTGGCCTCCCTATTCTTGAGGTGGCATATAAGTGCCTTATGGTATATTTTTGACACCTCCAGGTTTGTGCAAGGGACATGAACCAGCTCATGGGTGACTGAGGATTGAGCACTTAATGGTTAAAGAACATTTTCATTCCTCTATTCAAGCCAAAGGAACTGTATTTGCCACTGAACAGCTTCTTTTCATATTCTCTGGCCACTTGTGCAAGACCAATCTTTACTATTTGATTGTACTCAAATACTGTTTAATGTAACATAATGTAACTATCCCAATTATACATGCCTTTTGGGGGTAACATATCTGAATGTGCAATAAAGGGGGAACAAGGATAGGAAGGCACCGGTTTCTCAACCACTGTGGCTGCTCTTTCAATTGGCTAATCCCTGTTCTAGAGTCCTCCAAATCCCTGCAGGAATCATTGTAATGAAAACAAAAAAATGATTTGCTTAGCCATCATCCTCCATCTGCCCATTTTGGTAGTGATCAAGACACATCAGGCTTTTATATATTAATTGAGCAACATGATGTATTTGTTTTGTTTGTGTTGAGCGATGCAGTTCCGATGGATTGATTTTCTCTATCAATTGCATGTCTGATAAAGGACAGCAGGACTCTGTTTTGTTGTAAAATGAGAAAGATATGTGTAAAAATCTTAATGGGCCCATAAAAATCTGGCAGAGAAGTCTCCTGTTTTGCTAATATGAAAGCTAAATAAAATGGCATATTGTATATTATTTAGCCAATAGAAAATGCCCTGTGGGGAGAAGGGTATGAATGTGTCATTTCTTAATAATAGTAAGAGAGGAAAAGGGATCTGGCTCTGAAAGAATGAAATCGAGGTTTTGCTTTTTTTTTGCCACCCTATCAAGTCTTCTAGCCTTGGGCCTCTGTATGGTCTGTCTGCTCCATAGGACTGGCCTGAGCTAACTGGTTATGAAAGAGACTTCGGCACATCCCTCAGGCCTCATAGTTTAAGGTGATGATTTGGTCAATTTTTAAAGTCATTTGATGGGTTTCTTAAGCTAGATCCTCCCTCACCCTGTATATTGCTGGGCTTAAGTTGAAATGCACAGAAAAAGATGCTTCAAAAATGCACTTCATCCTTTAAACTATCTGACACACATCTTCTCTTTAATGATAATTGCTGGAGGATCTGTAGAGGCTGTGGTGACTAATGTTGTGCCCATATGCTCTTGATGTGCCCAGAAGTGCAATGATTTGGGTAAGGAACTCTCTGATAAGCATGTGATGCTGATGAAATGAAAATTAAATTTTACATGCTCTAATGGCATTGTGGAGAGATGTCGAGGAACTGGAGGAAAGAGGCCTGAGTCACAGAGCCCATTGTAAGTGCATTAATCCTTTATAGATGGAAAAGCCATGCTGGACCCCTGACTTGTTTTTTAAAATTTATTTTAAAAGGAAATATTCTTTGTATAGTATTCCTATTTCACTGCATACAAAGTGGTTGTCAGATCCTGGTATATAAAGCAAATATATCACTAGATTCTAACCATCTGGCCAGCCATGTGAATAATAGCCAGCTGTACATACCTTTGATACCAACCTTACAGACAATGCCTGATGTTATCTTGTCAGTTGGCATAATGACAACTGTGTTTGTGGGTTCAAAGCTGTTTCCATCATCTTTGCTTCCCATTATTTGAATGTATGACTATTGGCTTGAATTTGCACACGTTCATTCATTCTAAACAAATTGGCTCTTTCTAATGCAGTTACAAGGAAGATAAAACAAATGAAGATGAAGAATATTCCCACTAGTTCTTGTGTAAGCTTTCTTCTTTTATACCGGGGAATAAACTACAGCAGAAACAGTTTATAGTCCTAATCAATTTTCCATCATTGGATGCAATTGCAATACAATTGCAAGGTAAGGGAGACCCGACTTTGAGGAGACAGCCATGATTGCCATAGAATACAGAATACATAGAATACACCATACAATACAGCTTGTTACCTATTGACAATGGCTATATCAGCACTGGAAAGTTGTTTTAAATTGGGCTCTCAATCCTGATTTCTTATTTGGCAATATTTAACCAGAGGCTTCTGTCAATGAATACCAGGAATATGAATGAATCCTGGAATCCAGGAATATGAATGAATCCTGGAAAACTGTAATGGTAATGGTAACCCCATCCACCATAAGTTAATCTTGATTACTTAAAATCCCATTATCCAACCATGTCTGCAATCCTATAACTAGAGGGGTGCCCCACTGGGCATTGAGTATTTACTCCTGAGAAAGCATGCATAGTATTGTGATGTAAACCTGCAATCCTTCTAATCCTTACTGAAATGGAAGTTCCATTGGAATCAAGGTAAGTGGTCCAAGCTTAGGAAGCTGACACACAAAAAGGAAAGGTAGATAAGAATACGGGCTTGAGAAATAGCTTTTTGTTTTCTCTGTCACATTTGGGTGTTACATTATATTGGATACTCCACCAGAGGCCAGCACTGGCTAGTGAAACAATTCAGTAAGTGTAAAGCAATCCCCTTTCTCCCCACAATGTTTTCAACCTTTATTGATTCTCACATTTGTGGCCAACATGGAAAAAACAAGGTTAGTTTTATGCATTGTCTTCATGCAATTAAGTATCTGTGGAATGAACCCACCGCACATGAGACATGGAGTTTCACTGAAGATTTGCCAAGCTGTATTAAATCTCAGATTACACAATGTAGCAGCACATTCAGAAGAAGTATTCTTCATATGAACAAGATAGGTATCTACTCATGTCACGTAGCATTTTCAAGATAAAAAATGTGAAGAACAGAGGCTGCAATCCTAAACACACTTTCCTGGGAGAAAGACGCCTCCCAGGTGTCTTGAATACATGGGGCTAACTTCTGAGTAGACATGGTTAGGATTCAGTGGTGGGATTCAAAGAAATTAACAACAGGTTCTATGTCCTAATAACCTAAATTAACAACAGGTTCTATGTCCCATTAGTAACCAGTTCTCAGAACCAGGCGCTCATTAGCAAAGGGTTCTATAGAATCTGTGAGAACTCCCAGGAAGCCCACCACTGTTAGGACTGCACTCTCAGTTGTGCAAATGTACAGTTTCCCCTATGTATATCAACAGTAGTCAACAGTATATTAACAGTACTTTGTATATTGTTGTACAATATATTGTAAAAACATGTAAGGTGTTTCTAAGGCCATTCAGAACCAGATGACACTGGTGGGCATTGGTTTCATGAATGTCAACAGAATATGTGAATCTTAATCACTACTTTGTACCCAACTTGCCCAACCATTTTGCAAAATCTGCCCAGTCAATACCACTGTCAAAGGGAAACACAACCAGGCAATGCCAGACTCAATAAATGTTTTGCCTTTCCTGGAAGAAGATAATGGATCTTAAAGCGTAAAACCTGGTATATTACTGACCTTTTAAAAATGCCTCCCTTCATTCCTGCCACCACAGCAGGCTTGTGCCCCTTCACTACTGACTTTACCTTTTTATGACAGTTATACAAGGGGTGTTATGATCAGCAAAATGATTGTAAAAACAGCACCCTTTACTGCATTTATAGCCATTTCCAGTGCATCTTTTGATACTTTCTTGGTTGACATAAAAAAATGTGAAAGGGTTGCAAAGTAAGCTTCTCTTCTGAGCTTTGAAAACTATCTAGCGTTGCTTGTGGACCTGATAATATGACTAGCATCATCCTGATTCCAGATTATTTTGTCTTTGAATAAGCATTGCAAGCAAACAGTTGTCCTTATCCAGCTGCTAGTTGCTAGTTATGTGTAACAACTGCTGTCTCAGATAGCTGGTGTGTGTCCCCGTTGCATCGAAAGACTATCTGCCAGTTCAATATGGACAAATATAGCCATGCACATCTGATTGCCAATGGAGGTGGTGGACTCTCCCTCACAGGGGTTCTTCAAGCAGAGTTCTCAACGAGCACCTGTCTAGGAGGATTTCCTGTTACAGGCAGAGGGTTGGACTAGATGACCTACTGGGTCCCTTCCAACTCTATGTTTCATTTATTCCATGTGCAGGAGGATACCTGTGTGCACAGATTTCTCTTGCTTGATTGGGCAAGGATGCATTCAGTGAACTTGGTGTTTGTGTGCTGACAACACTGTTTAACCATTTTTAAGGAGGTACTGCTGTCTAGCAAGTTTGTATTTGTATTTTTGATGAAATGCTGGTTTCTTCTGTGTGTGGTTCTGAGTTAAGGCGAGGAAATGTCTCCAGTCCAGTGTCCTGGCATTTGAATTGGTGGAACAAAGTCTCAAAGCCACAATCTTGTTTTGTCTTTCCTATTTTGTTTTGTCACCACCCCCGGCCCCATCCCTTCACCTGGCTTAAGAGATGTGCCTTCCTTTAATTTCTTATGGGGAAAATCCCATGACCAGCTTCATTGTATTTGCATTGCAAAACTGAACCTCTAACCAAAAACAATAAACATAGAGTTTCCTGACTTGGTCAAGTGCCCCACTTGATAATTCACTTACTGGTTCCATTGTTCATTCATTGGTCCCTGTATTTTGGTGTCTTGTTCGATTATCTACCCCCAGGTCTCTAAACCTCTGGTTTCCAAATATTTTCACCGTATGTGTTGAAGACAAGAGTCCCCTCTACTGTATCTTTTTTATCCCCACGTTAAAAGTTCTCTATTACTACAGCTTTACCTTCTCCTTCTTTATGCATTTCATTGAATTGTGTCATTAGTCTTGCCCATATAATTATTTTTCCCATCTGCACATGAAAAACACACCCAGTATTAATACTAATAGTGAGTCCAGCACTTCCAGAGGTGTTCCATGTAGAACCAGCCAGTCTTTGCTTTTCTGTTTGTAATCACATGCCAAATTGCAGCATCCCTTCAACTTCACAATAAATTGAACATGTTTGTGGGGAGCACATAAACAGGAGCATCACGAGGGGTTGTGTGTCAAATTGGGTGACATGCACCGGGGGGGGGGGGAGGTGACACAACTATTGACCAAAATGTTTAACATTTTAGCTATTTTTGAATAATGCCATCATTTCATATAACATCATTTCATATAACAATTGACGTGTTATTTCACACACATGCAGCGAAACAAACCATGTTGAAATATCACTATTCTATCAAAAGTTACAGCCATTGTGTTGCATGTGCAAGAAACACTTGAATCAAGAAACCTTGCCTTTAACGGCCAGTAGAATTGTACAAAGAGATGAAATCCTTCTGTTTAACCTGCCTTCCTGGAAATGTGCTAATAGACATTAATGACTGAAGCCCATTACGACCAAAAAGGATCCTATGGATTTGTGTGCTTCATGCTTATTTACTGTTTTATGGTGGCGCTTATTTACTGTCAAGAAAATATTTCCAGTGGAGGCTACGTACATAAAGCCAAAAATCAGCAAGCACTAAATTGAGGGGTTTTTTAACTGACCAGTGCACCTTCCAGCACTTCCCCCTGGATTCTTTCACACAAAGAACATATTGTCATCGGACCCATTATAAGGCTGTTCTGCTTTGCTACACTCCACAGGACTCTAGGGAAATGGCTATAGATTGCAGCGGAGGACTCCATCAGACAGATCGCGTATGACCCCACTGTGTCTAGGAAAGAATGCACCAGAATACTCCCGCTGAATAGACAGATTTTCCAAATGTTTTAAATCAGTTTTGAGACAAAAAGGGAAGATGCTAAAGAAATGGATTTGGCCTATAAACGTTAAGCAACGCGATGCCCATTTCTCTCGCAAACGGACATTAAGGACTTTCTTGTTGATGGTGGACCTCCAAAGAGGAGGAAAAAAATAACAAAAAACCTCCCACAACAATTAAGCAGCAATTGAAGAAAAGCAAGCAAGAATCACAGCAATGTATTAGGACAATAGCTCTGAGGCTTTTCATTTTGGGATACAAAGAGGGAGCAGAGAATGCCGCTTTCTTTTAAAAACCCTTTTAAAAATGGTAACTGCATCCTGCTCTTGTAGATGTATTACTTATGACATCCCAGTTTTCATCCGTTCATGATTTTACATTAGAGCTAAATCTCTGCAGCTTGAATCTCACGGCTGAGTTAGCCAGAGCCCATAAAATATTGAAACCTTTAGAGCAGCAGCCAGCCAGGTTGAGAGAAGTTCATGTCCAAAGCTGAGCTTTCGATTCTGAGACATCCCAATTGGAGTGTAGTACAGAAAAAATAGGACTGATAAAATTTTCATAAAAATGAGCTGAGGATATTGCTAGCATGCTTCCCAGCATCTATATGAAAACTTAATCTGAGCTAATGGAAAGGATATGAAAGCCATTCTCAATTCAAACACAGTCAGTGCATAATTCATAAATTATTGTCAGAGAAGTGATTCTGCTCCGAGATTTATTCTCTCTTGGATAGATGCAACGAGAGAGAAACTGGGTCTTTTTGACCTTTAATGCCAGCAAATTTTACAGTAGAGCTGTCAATATAACCCAAGTAAACTGGTCATTCACCAAACAGCAACAAAGCGCCCGTCAGGCATTCACTGCAGGCTAATATTAACACAGCCCTTTAGGTTACTTGCTAAGCTGCTCCAACCTAAAACATTTAAGCGACTATAGTTTTACAGAGAAGTGGATGAAATTTCCATGTTTTCCATGACAGACACAAAAAGGTTCATTAAGGTAAGGGGGAGGAAGAGAGAAAACCACAGAAATCCTCCCCCCCCCCATGTTGCCCTCTAATGGCCGCCTTCAACTTGCGATTACCTTCAAAAGCCTATTTTCCAATTAAAAACTGATGCCACGTTCCAATGGAAATGAACACTGACAGATCTTTTTTGTTCTTCCTATACTGCTCACTTCTAAACACCATAGAATACTGTAAGGAAACATTTATCCATGGGTAGCGATTAAATATTTCAACTTCGGCTAAGGTTGCTACACAGTCAGTGCACAAGCTGTCGTGAGTTAAAAGCAAATCTGACAGAAATACTTTGGATTTTAAGGAAATTGTAGATGCAATTAAGTACTGGATGTTCACTAGGCAGAAGTAGCTGGCTAATGTTTAAGACTATGTGGTCTTTTCCACCTGATTTAGTATCTCTTTCATTCAGGTTCCTGTTTTTCACAGGCACTTTGAACAGCCAAAGAATACATGCACTCACATGCTTACTTATACGTATATACAGTATAAACCTTTAAAGTTTCAGTTGCTGATCCAGGTTAAAATTGTTATCTTAGAATGTAATTAATGCATTTTGTTTTATTCACTAAACTGGGGACATTGGTCTAAAGTAGTCTAAAGAAGTATGTCAATATAAAAACACACCAATCCTATCTTTGTCCATTACACTGGTTTAGCGCCTATGACACTATGACATAGGTGCAATCCTATGCAGATCTACTTGGAAATAAGATCTACAACATTTAATGGAGTTTATGGCCCATATCCTAAAGTCAAATAAAGCCCATTGCTCCGGAGCAGTTAAGGTGACTTTCCATAAGATAACACTAGAGGGTGACGTAACTGCATGGACCTGTAACTGCTCTGGATTTTGCTCTTAGTCCAGGAACGTGTGTTTGTGTGTGTGTGTGAGAGAGAGAGATATATGGTTTCTTTGAAGAGAGCCACCGCTATTCCATATGAGGCTGCCTGATACTCAGCCCATGGACCTATCAAGGATACAATGGTGTCTACACTGATTGCCAGCAGCTTTCAAGAAATTTCACAAGTTCATAAAATGAGATTTTCACAAGGATCTGGAGATATTGGGCACTGAACCTATATCCGAATACAGGTATATGCATTACTCCTGTGCCACAGCCCAGCCATTCCCTAAGAACCCAAACCTATTATGCATTAGGGGGTCTATATGCTACCATAAAATTGGATGCAAACAAGAGCAAATTTGAATGTGTACAGCATGCTCTTTCCTCACTTGTGGGTCAATTTCCTTTCCCTTCCACCATCAGAATACCATCATCAACATTCCACCATCAGAATACTAAAAAAGTATTCTGATCCTAAGCAAGTCTGATTTATGACAATTTAAACACTACATGATTAGCTTGTGTATTCATATACTCTGATGAACTATAAAAAAACCTACCTGGGAAGTGAGAAAAAAAAATTTCTGCTAAAAACTGTGCTGTACAGGAACTACGCAGTCAGTTCTGCTTGAGATGTCGGGAGTTGGCACACAGAGTCCCAGAAGTGAAGTTATCCAAACACTGCCCAAAGGAAATACTATCAAGAGCCTACTGAAATGAAATAGGGCATGGAGTTAAAACGAAACAGCTTTGGGGATGACAAATACTTTCAGATTTGTAAACAAAGTCTGGCCCCTGCACTCTTTCATAGCTAACTTTGTAGCTGAGGAAGGTTCCAATCTTGCAGTTGAACCAGGCATTGTGAACAGATATCCTTGTTCCTTGACTTGCCCCAGGTAGACAGAAGTTCTTGGGATCAAGTTGCAGGTTGGACTATATATTTTTTATTGGGGATGGGAAGTAGTATAAGGGATAGTTGGAGAAAGAAGTGAAGGTTATGTGTTATTGTTTTGGAAAGGAACAAAACCTTTGGAGAGAAAGACCATAGCTTAATGGTTTGAAAGTTTTGCGTATACAAGACAGCAGATTCAGCCTTCAGCTATGCAGGCCGCCAAGTGGCTATGATTGAGATGCTGGAGTCCTGTTAAGTAACCTTGGGAGTCTGATGGACCAGTGCTTATATGTTCATTATGGAAATGGGCAGTTTTTCCTCTCAATGTATTCCTAATATTCTCCCCCAAAGTGGGAGGAGGGTGTCAAAAATGCAACAAGTGAGAGTTTGCAACTGGTCAAACATATATATGCTATGTTCTGAACCTTTGTACTGGAAGTTGGCATAATCTCGCAGTGGAGTTAGCTTATCCAAAGCCTTGGAGTCGCTGAATTGCCTTTGTTAACTCTCTCCAGCTGAGTTTTCCAAAGCTGACCTAATACCAATCCATGAATTGGTATTAATTGGCAAAGTACTTCTTGGGTTGTACTTGGGTGAGAAGGTCCTGGCTGGACTCTGCAGGTATATACAATCCATTTAGAATGTAGAATAATTAGAGTCATGCCTTTCCCCTACATCTCTTTGCCATTGCTTTCCCTCCGCATAACAGGTATGGCAGGGTGATTTTGATCCCTCAAAATCTATGTCAAAGTGGGAGTCTGAATACATCATGTGTAGGACACATGGTGAGAAGATGAGGAGGCACAGATTGCTCCAAATAGTTGCTACAAACAGTTGCTACAAATAGTCATGGGACTTTTGTCAACATAGGTTTTCATTGTTTCATGGGTTCATGTAATAACTAATTAATCTTGAACTAACTTAATATTTTGACTCTTCAATTAAATATTTCATCTTTACACATCTTTGTATTAAGACCAGCTACAAAATAGCAAATGGAATTGATATACTATCCACATATTATTGACATGCAGAATTCCTGCACTTATGATCCAGAATGCAGCAAATGCCTTCAACTTAAGCACAGTTTAGCATTCTCAAAAACTCAGGTACTCCGAATGCATCACTTTGTTTTAAAATTTAAATGACTGATTTGCAGCCTTTAAAAATAATATTCTACCAATCTACATATTTATATACTGTGTTTCAACGAAAAAGTTCACAAAGTGGTTTACAAATAAAATGAAAATGTTAACATAGTCTGTTAACATTTTAAAGCAATTAAGGTACCAGCATTGTTAGCAGGAAAAAGAAGCTGGATTTCTATTTTTTAAAATCCATTTAAAGACAACCAAATAATTATTTTCTTTTCAGATTTTTGAAAAAAAAAGTTTTGCATGTAAAATAAAATGAAAAAAATATGGGATTTGTCACCCAGAGTTTATGTTTGATTTATAGTCTATTGAAACTAATGTAATCTTTTTTAAAAAAAAAAATCTGCTGCAAAGACAGAAGGATAATTTTGATTTCACAGATCTCCTTCCTGTCTTTGGCCACCACAGCCATAGCGATGGAGAAGGGATGGGGGTAAATATGCTTGTTACAGCTGGAAACGTTAACATGCATAAATGGCATTTTTTATAAAGGACGCTTGTAATAAGTCATGTGATTTAAAGCAAAAGCAACACAGCATGCAAAGGGAGCAATTTTCCACCCCTCCAACAGCACTTCAGGTGATGTTGTTCATCTTTCTCTGACTTACTGTGTCAAAGCATGCCCAGAGCTGAGGTGTTCAGGGACTCAACATGCTGTAAGTGTCCGGCTATAAAAAAAACACAAAGAAAAAAAAACCTGGGAGATATCCCTGGGCTCGAAGAGTTCACTTTTTCAGTTGCTCTGATTTACTTCAGAATGCACCTTCAGGGAATTTATGTCTTCCATTGCTTTAGTTTCCCATTTCCTTTCTTGTCATCTTTAAAAATCCATTAAAGATTGCAGAGGCAGCTTCTACCAGCTTCCATTTACAAGGGCTTGAGTTGGCCTAATAAAGTGTTCACTTTCTGAGGTGAACTGACTGGCTCCCTCGCAGCACCTTGCGACGGTTATGCCGACATTTTAATTAGACGCGGTGGCCACAGCTTGAGAAAGCCGCTCGCTCCAGCAGGGACACCAAACAAATTTCCCTCCCCAGAAGTTTTATTAGGAGTGTCTTGGCCGTCACAGAAAGTGATAAACTGAAAGAATGTCTTTAAAAAGTGACAAATAAAAGACATAGAAATGAAGCAAATAGAAATATATGCTTTACAAAAGGTCTCTGATAGTTTGCTTCACACATTTAAAATTAGTCACAATTAAATGTCAATTGCCCTAGCCTGTTAATAACAACATTTAAATTTCTAATTTGCTAACTGATCATACTTCATCTTTATATACTAACACCCAGTGATGGGCTTCAAAGAAATTAAGAACCGGTTCTCTGTCCATCTGGCAGCCACTTTTAAATGGCTATTTTTAAACTTTATGTGTACTATCTCTTGTTAAGAACCGGTTCTATAGCGTAGGTGCGAACCTGCTGCTGCCCACCACTGCTAACACCCCAGTTAGAGACACCATTGCAGATATATTGATACAAACCCTACTGTTTTATATTTTTTGCTCGGCGTACCTCATCTCATTCAACTATTGTAATATTCCTACAACTTTCCCTACAATTTGGCTTGTAAACTAGAAAACTCACCATCAAACCATATTAATTCAAATTTCACCATCATTTTTTTTTTGGTGCTGCCTTACCTTAGTTATTAAAACTACACCTTGCCTGTCATTTCTTACTATTATTGACCCAACTATATACACTATTCTCGCAACTATTCTAGATTTTCCTTCCTTCCTCCTTTGATACCTATTAATTTTTTGACTGCATCCCTATATACATTTTTTCACATGCATCTGTGCAATAATTACCTATTTACATGCAAAGCTAACCGAATCATTCCAATGTGATTCTCGGTTCTGTTAAGTGGGAAACAGCTTATTCACCTTACGAATAACACCTGAACCCTATTTGGGTATTAGTTGCACAGCAGTATATCAAAAGAGGCAGATAAGTTAAGAATCCTACACAGAGATGTGCATACAGTTGTGTTTTTGCATTAGGCATTTCAAACAAATGCATCAAGATATGCATTTTTCTTTACAAAAACAGGATTTCATTTTCTTTCTCTTTTATGATAATTAATTGTACCTTTCAACAACAAAACTAGCAATGTGCATCACCGTAAATGGTAAGCAGCACAGACACTAATGGACCAGATCCTTTTAGACTGCAAATTACTCTTTGGGATCTGGACCAATGTAGGATCCTTTGAGTTCCGCACATCTATGTGACTACAATGCTCCTGTGTTGTTTGGCCACTGCAAGCACAGATCTGACAACCCTGCTTGTTTAAGGACACAGGGAACTGGAGTAGGGAACTGCACAAGACTGGCTGAGTAAAAGGATCTGTAGGTAAGATGACTTTTCATGTTCCACAACTCTCTCTTCATGAAGCAATGACTTTATTAATCTTGGAACAGATGTCAGGGCACAATCCCAACAAACTTTACAGCACTAGCATAGCTGTGCCGGGGGGAGGTGCATATGTTACATAGTGCATAGTTATGTGGAATCACAGGGACCTCCTCAACGTAAGGTAACCCATGGGAATGGGTGAGTTGTGATGGCCTAAATTGATTGCACCCATATATACATATACTGTATCTTCTCTCTTGTTGTTACTCCTATACACACCATCAGACACAACCGACGTAAGTAAAAGGAATTGTTATACAATAACAATTTTTCCGTAGCAAAGTACTTTTTGAAGATCAAGGGGATACCAAAGAGTTTGATGGTGGAGATCTGACATTCAACAAGCAAGTCAAAAGATCCACTAGACATTCCCAAACCCTTGAAGTGAATAAAGACTCAAGATGAGTTTTAGAGCCCAATCCTATGCTTACACTATATTCAGAAGTTAGTTCCATTGTTTTCAGTGGAGCTTACTCTCAAGAAACTGTGCACAGAATTGTAACCTTACTGTATATGAAAATGGCCACCGCATAATCTACATCAACTTATGACTCCTCTTTTTCACTCTGGAAAAAGATTTCAAAGGGGTGGTGGTTGTTTTGCCATGAGTTTGAATTTTAAAAGAGCTGCTGATGGCCGTTCAACATGAGACTAAGGGCGCAATCCAGAGTAACTACGGGAGCACGTAAGAGACATTACGTGTACACGTAGTTACTGCACAATATAGTGAAAACCTATGGGAAATTCATATTGCAATCCAGAGCAAATTGTTCTTACACTGGAGCAAGGACTCCCCGTAGTTACTCAGGATTGCGCCCTTAAATGAGAACCATCAACATTCATAGTATGGCAGTTGTAGCCAAGTGTCACCATTGCTACACCACCTTTAAAAAATTTTTTAATCACCTAGATCCAAGACTTGTGAATGGGCCCAAATTGCCAGAATTCGTATTCATACACATATTTATTTCAGCTTAACTTCACAGTTCCAAATTCAGTTTGAGATGTAAACAGCAGAGTAAAGCCATTCTTTCATCAAGCTAACGCTAATGACTTATTAAAACATAACTGCAGCATTGCAATATAACTGTCTTTTATCCAGAGCTTTTAACAGTCAAAAGCATGATCCCTTTGGATAGCGAAATCTCTTGTATGATGTTTTCCTTCTAATTAAACTGGACAGTGTTTAGGAAAAAAATATGGAAAAGCTTAAGATATGTCACAAAACTGCAAAAAATATTAAATGGCAATATCAATAGGAAAATCCCAGAGTTTGCATATTAATTGTAGGGAGGTGTTAATTTGAGTGTTCGAAGCTTGCATTCACAAGCTTGTTTACATGCCGTGTTCCACCTGGACCTGTTTGGAGGTTTGTCAAGAACCTAACAAGCAGAAAAAGATTGCATTTGAAAATACACATGCATGTTTAATTAAGCTGGGGCCACTGAACATTCCTCAATATATTTAGCTGTTGAGATTTCAGCACCACCAGAGTACCAGGCATTATCACCTTTTGAAGTATTGCAGATTCTTGAATATTTAAAGCACAAAGCAGACTTTTAATATAAAATTCTAGCAGACCATAGAAGATTAAAGATGCATTCTAAATGTGACAGTTTGTAAAAGGCATGCCAGAATTAAAAGGAAATCCCCCCATATTTTACAGCATATTTTCCAGGTGTGTGCTAAATTATGAATACAATTAAATAGCTGTAATTATTCTCGGGGAATGGACTGCAATTTAAATGGTCCCTGAAAGTGATTAATTCTTAAAACAGGGAAGTAGTAATGTGTATGTGCAACCAAGCTGTTTAACTTTAAACATCTCTTAACTTCAACCGGAAGTCGAACGGGATGTTAATTTTTTGCTATCCACCCAGGACTGTATTTAACGTAAACAGAGCTATATTCTACATACAATATTTGTGTGGTTTGTCAGATCAATCCCACTGTGTATTTGTTTGCATCGAATTTTCCCTTCATAGAGTGTATCACATTCCTTTGGTACTCCCAATGATAATACTATGCAGATAGTAGAGTGATATTGGAGAAGAGGAATATTTTGCAGGTAGGGCTGGTCCACTCATGAGAAACTTACATGGTTCCAGCATTGTTGGCCTTTGGAGCTGCGGGTCCCAATGTAAACATTTTTGTGGGGCTCCAATACTGTGGCTCCTCCTATTCACCAAGATGAGCTGCAATAGTGAGACACCTGGCAACAGGTGTCACAATGCCTTGTATGAAATCATGCATGTGATGCTGTTAACTACAGAATGAGGTACTGGATGAGTGTGGTCCAGGGTGCCCCAGTTTAGGGCCATCTAGGCACAGGGCCTAATCTTGCACAGATCCAAGACCAATCCTGGAGAGCAGTTTGGTAAGAGTCACTCATTTCTATTGCTTCATGGTCTCCACTATACCCTCACCTTTCTGCTCCCTGGGTTGGGAAAAGAAGAGTGGGAAAGAGCAGAAGTTTGGAGGAGAGCAAAGCAGTGGGATTGAGTATTGAAGAAGCAGAAACTAGCACATCACCAGCTTCAAGGAGGGGGTAGTATTTTGGATGCCTCCATAGGCACCTGAACCAACCTGGGTCAGGATCTCATAACTTCACCTCTCATTTAGCCAGGCTCATTTAGCAATGCTGTTGGCTTTTAAATCAGGGTGTCCAGCATGGGGACCAGATGCAGCCTGTGATCTTCAACAAGCCCTCTCTATGCAGCCCATAGGCAACTCCTGCAATCCTCCAAAGGTGAGGTCTTGTCCCCTCCAGAGGACATTCTGAGAACCAGGCTCTCTCTCTCTCTCTCTCTCTCTCTCTCTCTCTCTCTCATTGTTTATGGATTTGAAGTTCTACCTCTTATGTTTTAGAAAGTGCTTGTGAATTGAATTGAATTGATTCATTCATTCATTCATTCATTCATTCATTCATATAAGTTCCATTTCTAATATATCACAAAATTTATGAAAAAGTAACAGAGTTTGTGCAGTCTTATCCCTTCTTTAAAGGATAGATGTGACTGAAATTTTATACAATAAAATGTTTCTGCGCATTATCAAAGCATCATTCCATCATCACTGACCAAAATTTGCCTCTTCAATTATGTAATAAAAATAAAGGAGCAAATTCAAACTTTTTGGAAACTTTTAAAGGTTCTCATTTATGGCAACACATAGTGCTACTAAGCCTTATTTGACAGTACCTGTTTACTTTCATCACTAACCGAGATTGTCTGGATGAGAATTGCAATTTCACAATTTCAATTTTGAACACAAGAAGAGCCTCAGTGGATCAGGTCAAAAGGCCAGTTAGACCAGCTTCCAGTACGTCACAGTTGTCCACCAGATGCCTCAAGAAACACTCTTGTATCCTGCTTTCTCTTGTATCTGGTGAGCGAATTTAGCCACTTCTATGCAATGGACATACTCTGTGGTTTTTTGCAGATGTGTACAATAACTCACAACAGGCACACACTGGATTACACTATCTTCTTAAAATTTCAGGCCTAATCACATTTTTTGTTGTATGTACAGGTATCTCACAGTTACAGGAATCATATCCTACACCATTTTACACAGTATAGCCATGCTAATGGAGCAAGTGCTGCATACTATGGTGGTAATAGTGGTAGGGAACTAGATGGCCTGGAAAGGTAAGTAAAAATATTTGTATTTACTTTTCTATGGGTCACCTGGCCATCGATGGGTCTGATCAGAGTTACACCAGCCATTTTGCTGCATAAGTCAAATTTGCATAATTTGCTGCAGTGAGGTGGGGCAGGGCAGCTTGGGAAATGGAGATAGGATCCTGGCATTCACTGCTGCCACTGTTCCACTTTTTCCAACCCCATATCTTTCCAATCCTTTCACCGATCCTCCCCCAAACCCTACCCAGAACTGCCAACAAGGCATCCCCCTAGTGGCACCTTAACTGCTCTAACACAGAGTGGACCAATCTCTGGTAGGCACATAGAACCTCCAGCCTTCATTACCAGTGGTTCTGATGCGCACAACAGTGGCAAGACATTTACAACACAATAAAAGGTCCAAGGACAGCAGATCAGGAGATCTGCTTCTTAGGCTCTCTATAGGGTTGAGTCATCAAACAGAGCAACCTTGATGTTGCTAATAGTACTCCATAGCAGGATTTTTAAATTACTAAGGGTGCAGTCCTAATCTAGACCAGCACAAGTCATTGGTCTTCCTATTCCTGTGATGATGTAGGGAGGCAAGCACATGCCTTTGCACAAGCCTAAACCTCTCCTAGGAGTGCCAACGCACTTTTATGACACCCCCAGGTCAGTACAGGACTTTTTCCATGGCTCAGGACAGCCTAACTACAGGTTAGCATTAAAAGGACTTGCAGGTTAATTGCTAGTCGTTTCCAACTATAGGGTGCGATGCTCATCTCTGTTTACCAGCCTTTAGAAAAAGTGTTGACCAAAGATACTTCCGTGGTCATGGGACCAGCATGACTATACACCGAGGCACACAGAACACTGTTACCTTTCCCACCAAGGTGGTACCTATTTATCTACTTGCATTTACATGCTTTCAAACTGCTAGGTTGGCAGGTTAGGATTGCAGCCTAAGAATATATATACATAATCATCTACTGAAGAGATTAAAATGGAATAATAATGAAAAGACTGCAGCCATTATATTGCTGGGAGTTTATTGAAGGTCTTTCTTACATTGTTAACCTCTGCAACACAAAAAAAATTGATGATTGGCCATGCACCTCATATTAAATATGCAGTGAGTTTCTCTCTTAATAAAAAGGAATACCCAGGTCATGTTTTCCTTCAGGTTTTGCACATGTTCTGCATGTGATTACAGACACTCACTGGTATGTGTCTGGGGCTTATGTGAAATTATGTTTACAAATGGAAAGCAAATAGAGAAAGGAGAAATACACGAGAAAGGAGGAATACCGCTAAAAGGAAAACCAGGCAATCATATATTCCAGTTGTATTCAGGTTTTCAGCTCAAAGCAGAACGCCTCTGTCATCATTTTCAGTAGACAAAGGACAGAAAGAGCCTCAGGAGGACACATTTAAGAAGAAAATCCTTCTCTTTACTTGCTTGTTTTGCCACTACTTTGTCATTGGAGCAGGAACTACAAGTTACAGCTGCACCAAAGTGGGTGCCATTTTGAATATCCATTATGCTCAAGGGCTCAACTTATGTTGACTTATGTCCTGGGGCAGTGTGGGTAAAAAATGCGTCTCCTGTCCTGGAACAATAAGCACTAAAACAAATTACATTATGCTCGAGATAAATGTTGTGTACCTGTCCACTCTAACACCATAGAATAGTATAAATATATGAACATATATGAATATATGGAAGTATATGAAATATATGGATAAGTATATGAACCATCATTCAGATGCTAAGGACATGTGAAAGAGGAAGATTCAGAATGATGTTTGGCCTTTCTTTATGGAGGGGACATGGCTTGTTGCCACAATGGAATTATCCTGTAAACCTTACCATTTGATACAAGATATGAAACTGTGAAGGACATGCCTATGTTTTGTATTTGTGCTTCACATGTCATGCTGTAAAATGGTTGCCCGAAGGAAGAAGAAAATTATTGTTAAGTTTCAGTTCCCCTTTAGGCAGAAAGGTTTATAGTGCAGGCCAGATAATTGGAACTAAAATTATTGGTTGCAAAAGCAAAAAGAAAAAAATGGAAAAAGAGGGGTTAGGAACTTATAATCTAAAACCATTGCTTTGGGGAAATGAAACTTCGAATTGGTCATTTGATTAGATGAACTCTGAGAGGAAGAGTTACTGTTTTTCAATACAAGTTGTGGAGGGAGATGCTGAATTAGACCACAGAAGATTTTAAAATGAAAGAGCAAGGAGAACTGCTACCGATTGGAAAAGAGTGAACCAGGACACAGCAGACTGTACCAGCGGCATACAAATGGGGAGCCAGGGGCACTGGGTACCAAGCTACAGCACAGGGGGATGACAGAGGGCACCTCCCAATTTTAAAGATTAGGTATTTTTTAATAATACCATTACAGCCTGAAAAGGAAAATGCAACTGCCTTATATAACAAAAAGTGGATTATACTGGCAACCCTGTCACTAAACGTATACACAGTTTCAAAAAGTTGATTACACTGAAATTATTACTGGGAACAAATAACTTCTTGCAAGCATTCCAGAATCAAAGGTATTCTTCATAGAATCTATAAGTTTTTTCCTTTCATCTAAGTCATTTATGTCACAACAAAACTGCTTTTGTATTTATGACACACAGCATTTTGTATTTGTGTATTTATGATACACAGCCCACAGCATTTTACCGTGATGCACATTTCTCCCCTGTTTTGATTTTGGTTATGATCGCTAATGTTCACTATATATGCAAAACCTATCATGTAAGTTCAATACAATGTTCACCGTCTCTCCCTTTTTGTGACCATTATTCTTACTCATTTCATGTCATGCGTATTACTGAAAATAATTTTGTCATGGGAGGTGCCAAAAATTGACTCGCCTCAGGTACCAAATGAACTTTGTATGCCACTGACTAGACAACCTCAGGGCTCAAATTGGTGCAGATCGAAGTTGACTTATGGCAACTGCTGTGGCTTATTCCAGGGCAAGGGAACAAATATCCCATTTCCTTGAGGAGACCTTTGCATGCCAAAAATCCTCCATGGGATACAGTGGTACCTGCGTCAACACCACTGCATTGTTGTGCGGGGATTTTACTGGGGCTGGGCTGTTTGACAGCTGCTGATTTTGTTTTATTGTTCTTTTGGAAGACTGCACAATTTGATAGGACTTAGCCTCTGTTGCTGGGCTGTTACGTTTGACATATACATTGCACGCATTCAGTTCATTTTTCCCGCAGCTTATCCAAATAGCAGCATGTTGGAACTTTTAAAGCCCCTTTGGGTTGACTGTTTGTTTCTTATGCACAGCACACTTTTCTGTCTCAGGAACTCTTTCTCCTTATACCAATTTATGAGAGAACAACCCAAATCATTTGTTTTGCTTTAATTCAAATCGGGTTGGGGGCAAGTAACAGGAACACCTCAGAGTTATTTGGGTCGGCCTCCCTTTCCACGTCTGCACATCCTGGGCAAGCATCTACTTAGCTCCCCTAAGCCTAGTGATAATTTCTTCTTACCAGCCGAGCCAGTCATTATTTATTGGATCACTCTCTCACTTCTTCAGTCTCTCCTAGAGGGAACATTGCAGGGACTGCCGGCTAGAAAATTAGTCAAGGGAACTTCTTTGGCTGCTCTCTTTCCTCATTATACTAGTAAAAAAATTTTTAGCGGTGACATTCTCTCTTCCCATCTCTCAGCATATATATGTGTGTCTCTTTCTCAGCCTAGGGTGGAAGCACACTATAGGGGCTAATAGTGAATAATTTAACTGTGGTCCTCTCTCCCATGTTCCACCTCCTGTTCTTTCTCCAGAGGTAGCAATGGCAGAAAGCTATGTTCAGACATTGTTACCTCCTATGATAAGCAGCACTTTCACATTTATGTCTAGTGGGCCTCCTTCTACTGGGTAGTGGAGGTTGTTTGGCAGTAGATGTGATATCATTTTTCCTGTTTCTTAGCAAAGGGGAGCCACCAATTTTGTGGGGAAGGAAGACAACAATTTTTTTTGTTCCGAGAAACAAAACTTTCTTTTTTAACTTTGTGCCTGGCTAAGGCAACAACCCTGCCCAATACAATGTATGCCACAAAGGGACATGGTGCAACCTAAGGTGTGTAGTGGAGCTGTCAGGATTAAGTCTACAATCCTAAACCCGTTAGGCCAGTCTAAGCTCCAGCACATATCCCATCCTTGCC
This sequence comes from Cryptoblepharus egeriae, assembly GCA_030015325.1. Taxonomy (NCBI): domain Eukaryota; kingdom Metazoa; phylum Chordata; class Lepidosauria; order Squamata; family Scincidae; genus Cryptoblepharus; species Cryptoblepharus egeriae. The sequence continues at coordinate 115,231,026 of JAREYC010000003.1, forward strand.
TGTGGGGTGTCTCAACAGAGCTGTAAGGCACTTTTTCACCAGTCCTGGGGGAGGATTAGGCCACTGCACAGACATGGGCTTGCCTACCTACATCACCACTGGAATGGGAAGACCAATGAGCCAACCTAGGTTAGAACTGCACTTGGTCCCTTCCTGTGGGAAAAGGCTCCACTTTACCTATGGGTCTCCTATTTTGCAAGCACTATTTCCCTGACACAGAATTAATGAGGGGAAGGGAAAGAGAGGAAAAAGGGACAGGACACAGTTTCACATGATTGCCCCTGATTCTTCTGCCTCCCAGCCCATTATGCCTCACTTCCTTCACTCTTCTTGTAAAAAAAACACAAAACAATTTCTTTGTTCCTGGGCCTCTCATCCTTCCTATGGTCCATCCTTACCTAACACAACTTGTGCTAGCCTTTCCACCAGTCCATGTATGGCTTCCAATGATTGCACTGAACAGTGCAATCATGTTTGTTTGTTTGTTTGTTTGAATGGTGGCCTTATTGCACTTCCTGGCAGCATCAACAAGCATGAAGCATCATGTGATGCATACTGGATCTGTCACAACCTTATGGACATTGTGATGGTAGAGAGGCTCAAACAGAATCAGGCTGTTCTATAGGTACATCTTCCATTTGTGAACGACGTTCTCTTTCTACAATTGGGGGTTATTTTCACCAATCTCCAACTGCCAGCAGTATTGCTGCCTTGAAAGCAATGCCCCTGGAAGGGCTTGCCACTTTTGGAGGTCTGACCTGTCAAGTGCCACGCAGAGTCTTGCCTGCATATGAATGGCTCAGAAGGGTAGGCTGGCAGCATGGAGGGTAGAGGCAGCAGTGGCAGGGTTCAGCATTTGCTCTGCTTGCCCCAAGTCTGCCACTGCTCCTGGAAGTAGTTTGTGGTGCTGTAGCTCCCAGCGATTTCCAGGTGCCACACTTTGCATGTGACACAATTAGCATGGGGGTGGCTGTATCTGGGTGGAGAATGGGGGGGGCAAGCAGGCATGTAGGTGACCCCATGTAAATGTGCTGCTTTGGGTTGCACAATTTCTGAGGTGGGCTCTGGCACAGAGAGCTGGGAAAGAGGAATAGTTAAGCTAAGACAGAGGCATACAGTTTCTACCAATCTGCTGCCTGAGGTGACTCATGGGGAGCTAGACCTAGCCAGAGGGGGCGTCAGGTAGATGTGGTCCTCCATCAGTTTACCACTCCACCACAACTTGCTGCTCAATATGTGCATTTTATTCAGCATCATAGACATACCCATCTTGGCAGTATGAAAATATGATCAATAATAATTCATAAGCAATGAATGCTTAACATATCAATACTGTAAATTTTATCCTTAAAATGTGAATTGTAGACTACATTGATCTGAATCTAGAAAAGGTGAGCTAAGCCTGATTTTTCTCTCACTTTAAACCTCATCATTGTGCAGCTATTTGCTAATTCCATTATTCCTCTTGTACCAAAATGTAATTTTAAATATTGAACATGTGTGCTAACAGATTCATTGTTGTAGCAATGGTAGCTAGCAGCTGCTCTGCCCATTCAGAATCAAAATTACCCTAATAGTATAAGGCCATAACAGAGCCTAGATACATCCCTCTTCTTTTTCTTTTTTCCTTTTCCTTCTTTGCCTATCATCAAATACTGCCTATCCTGACTATTCACACTGTGTTTAAGTTGGCATGTATGATCCAACAGGCCTAATTGACTGGGTAACGCGGTGTACCTAGCGACACAGATGTCAGAGATGCTGGCTGTTGCCCAAAGGGAAGGGGGAAGAGGACAGCAAACAAAGACCTTGGTGCCTTCCATCCCAGAATGCCCACTTTAACGTTAACTCTCTTCTTCTTGAATTATAGTGGCAGTGCTCTAAGCAACTTAAGAAACCAAAGTGCTCCAGCAGCATCACATCCTTGTTCTACCACCACTCTGATGACCACCAGTGTAATTCAAAGAGATAGAGTCAAACTCACCTCTAGGTATAAAAAACAGAGTCACTTTTTTGTAGAAAAGAGTAACAGAATAATGGCAATTTCTACCCTTAATTGTATGCAGAACAATTTTTGTTAACCTGCGTGTGTGTGTGTGTGTGTGTGTGTGTGTGTGTGTGAGAGAGAGAGAGAGAGAGAGAGAGAGAGAGAGAGATTCTTGGCTGATGGGGAAAGAGAACTTTATCTAAATATTTATACAGTTTTTACACTTGATATGATTGAATCTATTTTCTTTCTAGATTCTAGATAATCCAAAGCATTTAAATGTGTGCAGTGGGGAAAGGATCAAATTTAGAAAGCAAATGAAAATATAATTGTTTGCATTAAGAGATGATATAAAACAATAAATTACCAGATTATGAAATGCAGACCAAAAGGACTATTAATTCAAAAGTATCTTCTGATTTTTTTTCCTTTTAAGTCAAGGAATACTGCAGTAATTGACATGCAACATACTATTTTTGTGAAAACGATAAACATGTGTCCAGAGGATATGATTTTTTTTAGCCTAGAAAAGTGCAGTTCATATATACCCTTGCTTTTTTATGACATGCACCACTTCTTTTCCCCATGAACATTTGCCAGCAGGGATGATTGGGGAGAAGCAAGATTTAAGAGACTTGTCCAAGGTCACTCGAAGGTCTATGGAGGTCTGTGCCACTATCTCAAGGGCAAACAGTGAGCTGGTGGCTTCATACAGTTCTGTCTCGCTTGCAGCCCTTTCCCCTGACCTCTCAACCTCACATCCTCTGTCTTCCTTGCAAACAGTGTGAAAGTGCAGAGTTCGAGGAAAAGCCAAAAAAAGTTCTTAGTAAGATGCACATAGACTAATCTATTACTGTAAGAATATGTGGTTGGTTTCATTTGTGAGGTTAGAAATCCACTGATCTATGAAATGCAGAGAATTCTATTATTCCTGTGAGGAATATTATTTTTATTATTTTGTGAGGAATATTTATATACCACTTTCCCACACATAATTCATACAGAGTGAAATCCTAACCAATTTAGGTCAACACATCTCTCTCATCTCCCCACAGTGGTGTGGGAAGCCCAGTGTTTGTCTGTGCACTGACTTACCCCAGTCCCCAGAAGTGTCACAGAAATGCTTTTTGCATGGTGACCAGATGCCGAACCCAAAATTCCCCCCAAGTTCACCAAAATTCCTGTCCCCCAAGCCAAAATTCCTACCCAGTTAAAAAAATTGTAGGACACCCCCAAAAATGTAGGACAAATGTAGGACATGTTAAAATAAAGCTCAAAACACTCATATTGCTTTCCTATACTTAGTTTCAACACTATATTACTTCTTTTTAAATTGAAAACTGAAAACCTCTTTGCAAGACTTAAAGCAGACATGATTCTGACCAAGATCTCCATGTCCCTCCACAAGCAGTTTCCAGCACCAATACCAGAACCAGGGCTGGGGAGATAGAACTGGGAGGGGCCTGGGAAGATAGATCTGGGGGCTGGGGAGATAGATCAAGGCTTTTTTGTGCAAAGTAAATATTGGTGGTTGCCTCTACAAAGGCACAGGAGCAGAAGAGGCTGGGGTTTCTTGGGTCAGTTGGCAACCCTGCTTTAAAAAAAATTCTTCCTCCCTCTTCCTTTCCAGAGCCAAACGTACTGCAAAGTTTCAGAGCAGCTCCACTTGCAAGGCTTCCAAGGCTCCCTCCTTCTACTGCTCTGCTCTGTTCTCCTCTCCTCTCCAGCAGCCTCAGCTGAGCCCCTTCCTTCCATCCTTTGCAGGAAACTTAGATGGAGCAAGCAAAGTTTCTCTGCAGGGACCGGAGCTGAGCTCACTGCTAGCCACAGCCATTTTCCCAGCCAGACTTTCAGCAACTGGGGCTTCTCAGGCCCCTGGGAAGCATGCTGCAAAACCTGGTGCCATGCATGCTGAGAGATGCAGTTCTTCCACTGATGGCTTGGAAAGATGGTTTAGCATGGGGAGGAGGGGAAAAGACTACAATTCCCTTCCCTCCTTCCCTCCCTCCTACTTCTATGATCAGCAGCCTAAGCGGCTTAGTCGTCCTTGCAGCAGCCCTAAAAGGTCTAAAATCTCAGGAAATGGCTGGAAATGCCCCAAATTTCCTGAAAAAGGGGACATTTACCTGGACTTCCAGTTATAGGGCATCATTTCATGTTCTTTCCAGTCATTTCTGGTCATGTGGTCACCTTGACTTTATGGCCAGGGTGACCATATGGTCAACTTCGAAATGTAGGACAAGGGTCCCCAAAGCCCGGATTTTCAGTTGAAAATCCGGACTTTTGGAGGACCTTGTCCTACATTTTTTAAAATGAGTAATATTTTTAAAAATATTTTTTTTAAAAAATTTAAATGTAGGACAAAATGTAGGACATCCTACATTACTCCCAGGAAAATGTATATAGGATTACAAGAATAGCAATGTTAGCTGGGCCTTTCCTTCCTGTTAATTCTGTAACATAGATTTGATATTTTGAAAATAATAAAGAAAGAACTTGGCAGAAAACAATTCTTCAAAGGTAGAAGCAATTCAAGAGGAAATACAACACAGGACATGATGAAGTTCCAAAGTTAATGGCTTCTGAGCCAGAAGATGAAAGTTTTAAGATGCTATTACAACTGATTGAAAGGTCTCTGAAAATTGGTATCACAGGCAGTAACATATATTTGTGACAGGGAAATAAGTCAGGCCAGACAAGCTATTCTACATGTTTCCAGGAAAATGAATAAAGCTTGAACATGTACTAATAATCCACTTCTCAAGTGCCTGTTCTTTACCTGCTTATTCTATCTATAACTCTCCTATTTAGATTAATCAGATACAGAAGCAAAGCCTAGCTCAGTGGTACTCAAAGTGGGGGGTTCAGTTGGGTCAGGGAGGCATGAGAAGGCGGGTTCTGCCATCTTGGAATCTGGCACCGGGCTTCCCTGGGAGTTAGTCTCATTAAACATAATGGGACTTACTACTGAGTAGAAATGAAGGAGCTTTGGCATCAAATTCCAAAAAGTTTAAAAGGGGGTCCCTGGCACATTTTTATGTTTGACATTTTAAGTCCCAGGCTGAAATGTCCAAGTTCCCGTGGCCTAGCTGATTGTTCCGAGTCTATTACTATAGATATGTCAAGAACCAGTGGGGTCTGATGCCAATTCTGTAGTCAAAATAGGTTTGGGATCAACTTCCAGAACAGGCACTCTTCTTTTCTTTTCTTTTTTTCCTGCCTTCCAGTTTATCCTATGGGGCTAACATAAATCTATTTAGCACAGTAAATTTTGAGCCAGGACCCCCTTCTGAGAATGACACTCTGTCCAGTACCCCCCAGAAGTGATGTCATCAACCTGAAAGTGATGTCATGGCCTGAAATGACATCAAACAGGAGGTGACATCACTGTGAAATCAGAGCTCCACCACATTTCCTCAGAAGCAAGTCACGTTGTGTTCAATGAGACTTAGGCTGCAATCCAGAGCAAATTCAGCCTGCTCTGACCTAACTGCACTCTCCTAATTATTCTGTATCCAGAGCAGAAAGTTATGCTGAATCCAGAGAGTCAGGAAGCCTGGGCTGGCCTAACTGCTCCAGAGCATGCTAAGTAATTGACACAAGGGGAAGACTTGCTCCTGAGGAGACACCCCTCAGATCACACTGAACAAGGAACAGCTGTGGTGCCTACAGTGGTGACATGACTCTGCACATCACCTGGTGCGGAAGTCTGTGCATCATCCCTGGGATGCACCCCCCCCCCCACCTGGACTGCACAGTCACCAAAGTTGGCGCCTGCGCAGTTGTTTCTGAAGCCAACTGGCTTCAGAAAGAGTACTGCGCAGGCACCATCTCTGACACCTGCGCAGTACTTTTCTGAAGCCTTTTGGCTTCGGGGGAGACTGTGCAGGCGTCAGAGTTGGTGCCTGTGCAGTACTCTTTCTGAAGCCATTCGGCTGCCGCTCCGCCTCCTGAGTGAGGCCGAATGGCTGTGCAGAGGCGCGGACTTTCTCTGCTCTAAGGAAGTCTCCTCTGAAGCTGTTCGGCATGCTCAGTGTGTTTCTGCGCAGTGCATCTCAGATGGCTGTTCAGGCCAGCTCCTCAGACAAGTGTCAGCTTCTGGCTGATTCTCCGCCTTGGAGCAGGCCTGAATGGGGGTGCTGATGCCCGGGGCCTGCCAAAGGACAGTCAAACTCCTCCGGCACATCACCCCATACGGAGCGCATCCCCAATGCAGCCCACACCAGCCGCACCAGTCTGGTGACGCCACTGGGTGCCTGCCTTATAAGAAGTCCCTGATGAGATGCCAGTACATTCTACAGTGAATACAAGGGGCTTCTTGGAGTGGCCTGCTGTATCCTGAGGTTTGTGGGCAGCCGGAGTTTGTTCCATATCCTGAGGTTGAGAGGCAGGGGTTGCACCTAGGATGGCCAAGAACTCAGATTTTTGGTCAACACTGCCATTCTTACTCGGGCCTTATCATGGACCCCTATGGGTCTACTCATTACTATACCTGCTCCTGAGGTGGTATAACTCTGAGGGCTGGAAGAGGGCATTTCTGCCTTGGAAACAGGCTCTGGATACAGAGTAACTGCTCTGCCCTAGGCAATGCTACACATGCCCTCAACTTGCCTCTCCTGAGCTGCTTAGGCTGCCCCAGTTAGGGCAGAGCAGGTCCACCTCTCTTAGGGCACCCTATCTTGCCTTGCTCTGCCCTAAGCCTCCTTCAGAGTAACTGGGCTGGAGCATCTTGCAGTTGCTCCAACCTAGTGTTAGATAGGGCAGCCTAAGGGCTCTTACGTGGACAGATTAGTTGCTCTGGATTGGGCTGCCTGGCTGCAATCCAGAGCAAATTCAGCCTGCTCTGACCTAACTGCACTCTCCTAACTATTCTGTATCCAGAGCAGAAAGTTATGCTGAATCCAGAGAGTCAGGAAGCCTGGGCTGCCCTAACTGCTCCAGAGCATGCTAAGTAATTGACACAAGGGGAAGACTTGCTCCTGAGGAGACACCCCTCAGATCACACTGAACAAGGAACAGCTGTGGTGCCTACAGTGGTGACATGACTCTGCACATCACCTGGTGCGATAGTCTGTGCGTCATCCCTGGGATGCGCCCCCCCACCTGGACTGCACAGTCACCAAAGTTGGCGCCTGCGCAGTTGTTTCTGAAGCCAACTGGCTTCAGAAAGAGTACTGCGCAGGCACCATCTCTGACACCTGCGCAGTACTTTTCTGAAGCCTTTTGGCTTCGGGGGAGACTGTGCAGGTGTCAGAGTTGGTGCCTGTGCAGTACTCTTTCTGAAGCCATTCGGCTGCCGCTCCGCCTCCTGAGTGAGGCCGAATGGCTGTGCAGAGGCGCGGACTTTCTCTGCTCTAAGGAAGTCTCCTCTGAAGCTGTTCGGCATGCTCAGTGTGTTTCTGCGCAGTGCACCTCAGATGGCCGTTCAGGCCAGCTCCTCAAACAAGTGTCAGCTTCTGGCTGATTCTCCGCCTTGAAGCAGGCCTGAATGGGGGTGCTGACGCCCGGGGCCTGCCAAAGGACAGTCAAACTCCTCCGGCACATCACCCCATATGGAGCGCATCCCCAATGCAGCCCACACCAGCCGCACCAGTCTGATGACACCACTGGGTGCCTGCCTTATAAGGAGTCCCTGATGAGATGCCAGTACATTCTACAGTGAATACAAGGGGCTTCTTGGAGTGGCCTGCTGTATCCTGAGGTTTGTGGGCAGCCGTAGTTTGTTCCATATCCTGAGGTTGAGAGGCAGGGGTTGCAGCTAGGCTGGCCAAGAACTCAGATTTTTGGTCAGCACTGCCATTCTTACTCGGGCCTTATCATGGACCCCTATGGGTCTACTCATTACTATACCTGCTCCTGAGGTGGTATAACTCTGAGGGCTGGAAGAGGGCATTTCTGCCTTGGAAACAGGCTTTGGATACAGGGTAACTGCTCTGCCCTAGGCAATGCTAAACATGCCCTCAACTTGCCTCTCCTGAGCTGCTTAGGCTGCCCCAGTTAGGGCAGAGCAGGTCCACCTCTCTTAGGGCACCCTATCTTGCCTTGCTCTGCCCTAAGCCTCCTTCAGAGTAACTGGGCTGGAGCATCTTGCAGTTGCTCCAACCTAGTGTTAGATAGGGCAACCTAAGGGCTCTTATGTGGACAGATTAGTTGCTCTGGATTGGGCTGTTAATCCCTGGAAAGTACAGATTGCAGTCTCAATGCCCCATTTCAAGATGGCAACACACAATGCCAGTTTCCAAGATGTCTGTGTCCAGTTTTTTGTAACCCTCCTGAAATGAAGTCATGATCCCCCAAAGGGTCCAAACCAGTGGTGGGCTTCAGGGCGTTCTCACAGGTTCTATAAAACCTTTTGCTAATGAGCGCCTGGTTCTGAGAACCAGTTAATAATGGGACATAGAACCTGTTGTTAATTTAGGTTATGAGGACATAGAACCTGTTGTTAATTTATTTGAATCCTACCACTGGTCCCAACCCCTTTTTGAGAACCTGCTAAATTTGAGCAGGCAAACCTTGTCCATGCTTCCCCCTCCTTTTCTTTCCTCTTCTATCTTTTTTCCCCCCTCTTTGATCTCACATGATGTCTGACTGGATTAAAAAAGACTAACTGGCTAGTCCCTGGTCTGGACTAGGCGAAACCCCTTGGGTTACCAAATTTTGGGGATCCAGATGCCTCAACCCTGAAGGGTTGATTAGGGTTAGCATGTTGAGATGTCAGCTTGGCCAGTACTCAGACTTTACACCCAGTGACATTCTGGGGGAGGTAAACAGTCAGACCATTTCCCCTATTTAGCTTCCTGAATGGCAAATTAGTTTGGCAGTGCCCTATTGTTTTTTGTTAATATGTAAATAGTTAATAAATTGGCCCAGTTGAAGTCCAAGAACCTGTGTCTGATGTTTTTATTGCCAATGTGGAGTAAGCTGTATACAATGTTGACAACAATTCAAAACAAGTACCGGTATTAGAGTGCGGTAGAGTTATTACAATTCAGGGATGCGCTGAGTGCCTGTACCCTCTGCATCAAATCACCTGCATTTATTTATGCCCCACTTGCCAATTCTGTTTTGTCTGCAAGACACCCATGCCCAGGAAGACAGCCCAGGTATGTTGATAGCATACAAGTTACATACAGGCAAGTACAGTTGAATAGTCCATGTTAGATTTCTGGATCTAACCACTGGTTCTAGGTAAGTTGTAAACTGATTAGAACTGTCAGCATTAGAACTGTCAGTTAGAGTTGGGAGTTAGAACTGTTTGTTGGAGCCCAGACATTGGTCAGAGCAGAGGTGAGCTGTGAAGCTCTGTGATACTGATAAGCTCTAAGGTGTTTTAGACTGTTGGACTTGATTTTATGTGTATGACCCAGATTGTCTTGAATTACTCTGATCTGTAAATACTGTTAATAGAAAACTACTCTGCTGCGTATGTCTTCACTCTTGCACTATGTAATCAGTCACAGGACATCAATCAGTTTACATCCTGACAGTCTAGTTTTGTTCTCATTTCCCTAAAATATTGCCCATCCTCCAAGGGTTATCGGGGAAGAGCCAGCCTTGCTTCAACCTGCCCAATCACAGGGCAAGGAGGGAAAGCAGCACCTTCTGATTGACAGGGAGAGTTTCAACAACTGCTAGGAGAGTTCCTCCTATTTGGCATTAAAATTGCAAACAATTTTACCTACTCATGTAAGAAATTGGTTTGAGCTCCACTCATGGCTTGTTGGGGCTGAGTAAGATCCAACTGACCTGAGGGTTTTATTTTGCCCATCCTACAGGAAGGAGATGAAGGCATGGATGTGGTAAAGGAATGAATGTGATGAAGGATGTTCTAACAATTTTAGTGCCATTGAGTTAACAACAAGGAATTTGGTGCCCTAATGGGACTAGATTTTAAAAAAAAAACTACCGGTAGATTGATCAAAGGGATCAGAAGACCAGTGTCAGAAGCATTATCTGGCTTGGAGATGTTGTTTGGGATCTTACTGAGCAATTAGTGCAAAGTCATCCTCAATGGATTGAGTTGCATACCTGACCTGCCTTGACTCTTTCTGGAGTTGGCAGTAATAAACTGGTATCAACTGGTATAGCTGGTATCATCAGGAGGATGTGATTTGCAGCTTAGAAAAAAATGGGATCACCCAGAAAGGGGAGAAGATACAGATAGTGAAGCAGAGGTGAAGAAACCTCACTGCAGTTGAGAAGGGAAGGAATTGTCGCACTGAAAGTTAGGAATTGTCGCACTGGAATTCATGTTTATTGTCAACGAAGTTTCATCCTATTTATACTCCAAAACTTTGTCTCATGGGGTATGCAAGCAGACTGCATTGAAATCTGTTTAGAAAAACACTTTGAGAACACTTTGAGTGTTTGAGAACTTGAAAGGACTGGATGATGTTTGGCACCTTTGGGTTGGAAACAATATGGGCAGCGAGCTCTATCCAGCAGATGCTTTTCACAGAACAGCACTCAGAGCCTTTCTGAACTGCACAAGATCCAGGGCAGGGTGACATCAGAGGTTGGCCAGATAAAGCACTGACCTTTGTGAGAAGCCCTTGGAGCAGTGCTGGAGACCCCTTGATCTCTTGTAGCTCAGCTTAATGATGAGAAACTGAAATAACCACATGTATTCTCTTCCCTTTCCTTTTCTACTTCCCTTTCTTGCATGGATCTCCAGATTATTAACCCCAGAGTGCAGGGACCTGAACTTTTATTCTCTGCAAAGCACCATGTAAAACTGACGGGGGTTCTGTAAATGCATACGCACACTAATTCCATGTCGCTATGTTTTTATAGGAGCTGCCATGGCTCAGTGCTTAAAGATGCTGTATTTGTCAAACTGAAGATAGGTAAGTCAGCAGTTCGAGACCCAAGTACTGCAGGATGGCGAGAGCTCCCATTATTTGCCCCGCTCCTGCCAACCTAGCAGTTTAAAAGTTTGTACAGTGGTGCCTCACATAAAGAGCTTAATTCATTCTGGATGCATGCTCTTTAAGTGAAGCAGATTTTTCCATAGGAAATAATGGAAACTCAGACCATTGGTTCCACAACCCAAAAAATATTCATATAAAAATATTAACTGGATGTAAAAATGATGAATTCATTGGAATTGAATTCAAAACATGCATTCAATGAGCATGATCCTTTGAAGTCTACTCAGGCTGCAATCCTAAAGACACTTTCCTGGGAGTAAGCCCCATTTAACACAGTGGGGCTTACTTCTGGGTAGACATGGTTAAGAGGCTGCAATCAAAGACACTTTCCTGGGAGAAAGTCCCATTAAGCACAGTGGGGGTTATTTCTGAGTAGACATAGTAAGGAGACTGCAATCAAAGACACGTTCCTGGGAGGCTTACCTGGGCTGCTGCTGGAGGTTCAAGGTGGCCGGTGGGGGCACTTGGGGCAGTTAGGGGCAGCTGCCTCTGGCACCCCCAGGCAACTGTCCCCAAGTTGGGGGCAGTTAGAGGCAGCAGCGCTGGCCGGCAGCCCTTTTAAAGAGAATCCATGCGGAGCGTCACGGCTGCATAGCATGTGTGCCCATGGTGCGCTTGCTTGTTAAGTGAAGCAGAACTTGTTATGTGAAGTAAGATTTCTTGGAAATTTTGCTTGTTATGTGAAATGCTTGTAAAGTGAGGTAACACTGTATATGCAAGTAGATAAATAGGTACCACTTCAGTAGGAAAGTAACAGCATTCTATGCACCTTGGCATTTAGTCATGCCTGCCACATGACCACAGAGATGTCTTTGGACAATGATGTCTCTTTCATCTTGTAACAGGGATGTGCACTGGCCTTAGAGTCAGTTATGACTAGCAGGGCATCCTGCAAGGGATACCTTTATTTTTACCTAGGGACCTCAATTCTTATTCTGTGTAAAACACTATGCAAAATTGATAGGGTTATATATAACACAAATTCCATATGGCTACATTTTTATAACTCTTCATGAATATGATTAGTAATGGAGCTAAGTCCCCAAATGGATAATATGAGTGAAGTTTCTCCAAAATATGTGCCCTAGACAGAAAAAATATGCTAGAGCAAGGCTGAAGAATGCTTCTGAGGATCCAGTCCTAACAACTTTAGGCCAGCAGTATGAGTGATACAACGTGGGTGGTTCCTCAGGTCTTAATGGAGAGCGGGTAATATTTGCTTTCATGCTAAACCGAATGAGTGTATCTCTTTAACACACTAAAGAAATTTCTTAATGGTTGATACAAATATGACCCAAATAGGCCTGCCAAACTTAGGGCGATATGCTGAACCAGTGCCAGATGAGTGAGTGGACGCTGTATTGCTTGCAGAAACAATGGCTTGTACCAATGAGCTCAGTCTTAATATACTTAATAAGTCCTTGTTTGTGATTAGTGAGATACCAAATTACTGGGCCCAATCCTATGGCTTCTTGTGCCAGCTAAAATTGTTCAGGATAGGATAAAAGGCAGCTGATCAGTGCAATATCATAGTGTATTATTTGACACAAATGAGGGTATGTCAGTCAATGAAATTGGTGTAACAAACATATAATATAAATTATTTTTAATTGACACCATGGTAATACGACCGCATTGGGCTATGAAAATGCTTAATGCATTTTTATAGTGCATTGTGCTATGAAAATGCATATACTAGCCCTACAATACAGTGTAACGATGGGAGCATGTAAGAGACATTACGTGCACCCGTAGTTACTGCACCACCTAATGAAAACCTATGGGAAATTTAAATTGCAATCCAGAGTAAATTGTTCTTACACCGGAGCAAGGACTCCCCCTAGTTACTCTGGATTGCGCCCAATGTTTCTTAGCTGTTTATCACATCTAAGGGGTGCAATCCTATCTGAGAGAAGTACCCATGGAGTAGCCACAACAATGGTGCAAGTGGTCATAAAAGCACACAAAAGGACATTAATTTCAACTCAGAAGCAAGTAACACTGAAAGGAGGGAACACCAGCACCATCAGTAGCAGTGAGTTTTGCATAGAGCTGTACAGGGGCTGGGAGAATGAGCAGGATGGCATTTTATAGGAGTGAGGGACAGATTTTAGGATGGAGGATGGTATGGATGTAGATCAGACCCTAGAGGGGGGCAAGGAGAGAGCAGGGAGGAGACTTGCCCCCAAATCCAGAGTAACTACGGGAGCACATAAGAGACTTTACGTGTACCCGTAGTTACTGCACCACCTAGTGAAAACCTATGGGAAATTCATATTGGAATCCAGAGTAAGTTGTTCTTGCACCGGAGCAAGGACTCCCCGTAGTTACTCTGGATTTTGCCCTTGGTGGGGGAGAGGACTGGCAGAGCTCAGCTCCACTGGATCCTGAGCCCTGTCTTGGGCCTTGTGGTCCACCATGGCTCTTTGATGCTGCAACAGCTCAAGAACTATCACAGAATCTAGTAGCCCCATTGTGGGATTATGTACTTGGGGAAAGGGGATAAAATCCCCTTCTCACAAGGAGAACAAAATAAAGGACAATTTGGAACAGGTTTCCAACAACTGAGGTTGAACGCACGGTGTATGAGTGGCACCACTTAGGGAGAAAGCTTTCCATACGGAGTCAATTATATCTTCTAAATGCCTAGGAAGGTTGGGTTTTGGCTTTTACATTTGTTCAAAGGCCAACATTATACAGCACTTTATTTGAAAGTCCTGTGTGTGGAAAGTTGATTAGCAGACCACTGTTTAACATTCTGCAAAAGGCTAGGAACTTCCCAAAAAGGATTAGCTGGTAGTCTAAACCTTGGAGAAATTAAGAAGCAGAGGAAGAACGAGCATTTCGGATAGTGTTTAGGATTATATCTGCTTTTGCGCTTCATACGTCTGGAATCAATCATTACGTTCTGGAAAAGGTAATATAACGCAAACAAACATGTAGAGCAGGGCCATCGGTCCGCATCATCTCCCTTTTTATTTATTTCTCTTTGTGTCACAATTCCATCATTTGATCAAATAACTGCAGATTTCCACAATATGTCATTCAGGTATCCCCAGTTTATCTATAATGATTTTCCTCTTGTCAGCTCATTTCTGGAACCTTTGCTGAATCTGGTTTCAGTGGTACTATAAACCATCATCATTGCATTGTAAAACTGGAAACTCTCCAGTAAAATAGTGTTTTGATCTGGGTTGCCATAGAAATAAGTCTGTGCTCCCCTCTTTGGAGGCCTTGTTATATGAAGTATCCGTGATTTGCTCAGAATGGCCCCAGTTCATCTGTCAAAATGAGTTTTTCCTTTTTTAAAATAATGATCTAGAAAATCCCACAGTGGCAACAAATATTTTCCAACCATAACGAGGAACATTGTATCATTCAAGCTTTGTAAATCTACGCCATTATTGCATTAGAATAAATCATTCTCTCCGTAGGTACGGTACTTGGAGAAAAATTCTATTCTAATTTTAGATCTCATTCTATATTCAATGGGGGGGGGTATTTATTCCTTATATAAAGAGAATTATTAACTTTGACTTCAAAAATATATCAGATGTCAGTTCCTGTTTAGAGACCCTGGAGCAATAAGACCAAAAAATTGAATTTTTTTTTCTTATTCCTATCAAAGTACTGCAAATATCCAAGTCAGTTTTGGACTTGATTGCTTTAATGAGATCAGATATTACAGTTCATTTTCAATGTGCACATTCATGGAAGGGACACTCAGATTGTTTGCAAAAATTGTAGAAAGCCCTGCAAATTGGTCAATGTCACCAGGAGAAAATACCACTGTACTTTATTTTAAATAAAGATGTTCCAGCCGGTTACTGTAATTTGAGACTTGAACTATGATATTTCCTCCTGCAGGAACCAGAATAAACAAACACTATATCAACAAACCAGTGACATATTCTACAGAAAAGGAACAAGGAGTGAGATAATATTTCATCTCAGAAAAATGATAAGGTTGGCTACTTTATGTAAGTCACTACTGGTACAGAGTTATTTGATGTAGCTCACTGCCAGTTACAGCCTCGTAATACCTAACATGGGAATATTATACATCAGCGGGAGAAAGTACAGGGAGAATCCATCTGTATTCAATGAATTCTAATTAAAAAGTAATTATTGCACAACGAGAAATCTGTCAGCCTTGTGTCTGTCCCCCACCCACAGTATTAGCCAAGCGCTTTGGCATATTACAAAAAAATCAGAAGAAAAACAGCAGACAATATTTCCATTTTTTTATTTTCCAGCTAGCTTTAGTTCTAAACAGGCTCAGATCGTGAGAAGGCACTCTTTTCGTAAATAGTTTTATATCATTTTGCCAAGTGAGGCCCCAAAAGACATTGCGGGGGCAGAGGTGCTACATGTCTTCTGTTATAATTGACCTGGGCTTTGAGATTTCTCTGTCATGATGTATCCCAGAACATTGCATGATGGGAAGAAACTTGTTATTCTTCAAGTAGTGCCAAATGGACAAGATCAAGTAGGCCTGGGACTTGAAAAAAAATGAAGAAATATTGACAGATAAGTAACCACTCTTGTAAATGACAGGCAGGTACAGGAAGCATAGTCTCTTCAGGGCTCAGATGTAATCTATTAACCTTAAAAAAAATTTCCCTGCAAGCCTGATGGATAAATAAAATGGACAGAATTTAAGGCATTTGCTAGTTTAAGTCAATAAAATGCATTGATTTTTTTTTCCTGCGGCAGATTACCATAATGAAGATGCAAGAGATTATAGCTGAAGTTTTTATTCAATTGCTATCAGCGCCAAAATAAGAAAGAGGGAGCTGAGCAAATAAAGGATGGTGTACTAAAGCAAACAAAAGGGATGTGGTGGCACAAGTAGTTAAGACACTGTGCATGTTAACTGGCAGGCCAGTGTTCGAAATCTGGGTCCGACACGATGTGGTAAGCTCCCGTCCTTTGCCCAGCTCCTGCCAACCTAGCAGTTCGAAAGCATGCAAAATGCAAGTAGATAAATAGGTACCACTTCGGTGGGAAGGTAACAATGTTCTGTGCACATACGGGCCACATGTCGGTCAATGCTGGCTCTATGGCTCTAGAATTGGAGATGACCTCACCCTACAGTCAGTCACGACTAGCAGTATAACCTGCGGAGAACACTTTTACCTTTATCTTACTAATGCAAACATTTTAGCCCTCCGAAAAGCATCCATTTCAGTGAAAATTTGTGCAAGGTTTAAAAAAAGGTATTGTGAATGAATGGGTATTGAAGTATATCAGTTCAGAGTGAGGGCAATGCTTCATGTCCCTACTCTGAACAGTCTTTATCATGGCATCATGTCAGTCCCCAATCAGTCTCTTTCACTGCTGAAACCTGACTGGCTGGGACCACACTATGAAGGCAAAGAAAATGAAATTTAGTAGCAGCAGTGTGAGACAATACAGTGGATAAGAAGCCAGGAATAACAAAAGGTACCTTTACTGTGTTTCAGAAGGCAGTTTGCTATTTTGGCACCAAAACTGCTTGCAAATGAACATTCGGCATACATGTAAAAATATCCACCACAACTTGGCTGTCATTTTTCATGGCTTTGAGAATGGCAAAAACACATTTATTTAGTGATTTTTAAAAAATATTTCTCTAAGCAGTACAGATCTGTGGTGAAAGTTAAACAAATCAAATGTCAACTCAGTCCTAACTGGTGCGAGCAGGTTGTCCATGAGTACTGCCTCTGCAGAATCAAACACTCATTCAAAACAGACTAGAGCCTCTTAGGGGTACAGGGAATTTTTCCCCTTACCCCAAGTAATGCTGCAGCCTGCCCAACAGGGCCACTCAGATCTGGACCAGCAAATTTGCTGGTGCATGTCCTAGCAGTCCCACATAGGGTGTTGTGGCCCAGGAGGGAAGAGAGGATATGGTTGAGGCCTCCTAGACCTAATCCACTCCTTTCCCCCTCCCAGGCCTTATCCACCCATGCGCAAAAGGGTGGAGGGAGGAATCAGGGGCAATTTTGTGCAAGAGTGGGCCAGGCAGAGAGCAGTTGGGGACAATGAAATGGGATATGAACTCAATGTCCTCAATGCTATTGAGACCTTCCTGTAGTGCCCTTTCCATTCCAGTGCACATGACAGTGGTGTGGTTTTTGCACCATTCGTACAACAGGACTTATGATAATGGATCATGTGATCTGTAACTGTGAGCCTAAGGCTGAGCTGCTGGTGGATGATGTTGAGACAATTTGATTTTGAACCAGAGTTAACCAACTAATAACCCCCAGTTAGGCTGACATAAGTCCTAGCACAAGTTCTGAGCTGGCCTAAGGGTGTCGCAAAAGTGCTGTAAGGCACTTCTGCTCCACTCCTCTCCCCACCCTGAAATCCCTCCCTGCCACCTCTTCCCTGATCCATGCCAACCAATTTTAGTCTGTGCAAACTTACCCTTCATGAAGTCAGTGGTGCCGCAAGGAGGCCAGTGTGTGTCTGTGTGCCAATCTATGTCCCCTTAACCAGGCTTCCCATTTCCTGTCTGGTCCAATAAGGGATTGTCCAGCCAAATAGGGGTGGGAGGGTGCTTGTGGAGGGCACTAGAGACTGCCCAGCTGGCATGGCATGAGTTTCGGCCACCCGGCTGACAGCCATCTTTAAAGGTATATTCCTGCGCATGCACACAGGTCCTAAGAGGCGCACACCAGCCACCAGGGATACAGGCGCACACTTCCACTTCCTCTTCAGCCACTTGCAAGCCTGGACAAGGATTTGTGGCTGCGGGTGGAGATCAGAGGATGCAGGCTGCTTGCCTACCCTGGGTGCCTTATCCATTAGTCTGCTGGCTGCGCCTGAGGTGCAGCCAGCCTCTGTGGACCTGCCAGTCCTGGTTCAGGCAGGTCCGGGTTCGCAGAGGCTTGCTGCACCAGATGCAGCCAGCAGACAGGCAGATACGGTGCCCAGGGCAGGTGGACAGCAGCAGGTGGGCAGCTGCAGTCTCTGATCTCCGTCCACAGCCGCAAGTCCCTGTGCAGGCTGTGGGCGGCTGAGGGGGAAGTGGAAGCGTGCACCTGTGTCCCTGGCAGCTGGCAGACGTCTCTTAGGACCTGCGATCATGTGCAGGAATGTACCTTTAAAGATGGCTACCTGCCAGGTGGCCGAAAGTCTCGCCGTGCCAGCCAGGCACTCCCTAAGTGACCCCACCACCACCCTCCACCATGCACCTCCCCAGCAACAGCCCAGATAAGTCCCCATCCATGTGTACTCAGAAGTAAGCCGATTAGGTCAATGTGCTTACTCCTGAGTAAAGGGTGGCCAAATGCTGGCACCCAAAAAGGAGGACAGGGTCCTCCAATTTTTTTTAAGTCCAGATTTTCAGTGGAAAATCCGGACTTTTGGGGGACCCTGTCCTACTTTTTGGGTGCCAGCATATGGTCACCCTGCCCCTTATCTCAGCACAAAAGTGCTCTGTAGCACTTTGCAACAATTGCCAGACTTATGCCGGATCACCTGCCAATCAGGATTGCACCCTTGTAACGAAGGCTGAAATCCTAACCTGCAGATAGGCTGGCACAGGTCCTGTGAGGTAAGGCACTTCTGCGCCACTCCTAGGAGCATTTAGGTCCGTGCACAGACATGTGCTGGCCTTCTCACACCACCAAGAAAACAGGGATATGGATGAGGTATGCCTGCCTGATTTGGTTAGGATTGCACCCTCACTTTCTTAATCACTGAACTTCATTGTAAGCAGACTGTTGTGGTTGTAGAGTAGTGATAGAAGAATAATAGTAGTGATGCCTTTTATAAACTGCATTTTATAAAATGTACAGTTTGAAGGTTTCTTCTGTATATGCATGCAAGAAGGTTTAGAATCTAAGACTTTTGACCAATCTGACCTCTACCATTCTTTTGACTATACCTATGAATCGTCCGAGATATATAATGAGAGAACAGGGGGATGTATATTGACTTTAATTCAAATGAGGATTATCTTATGTTATCTCTGTCTTAACTATTGGGTTTTAATAATTTATAACTCTGATCCAATGCCTGACATAATCATTCAGCTAACCAGAGCAATGGCTCTCTTTACGTTTAAGGAAGGACTGCCTTGCCCATTTTAATGACTCCTCTTGTGCACAAGATATTAATATTCCTGTGAGCAAACACTGCACCGACTCATTAATCAATAAGCCAAGACTGCTACATAATAACAATAGCTATCCTGGAGATAATTAACTTTTGTGGCATGGACTTTATTTTCTGCCCAAGCTTCTGAGGATGACATGGGATAATGTGCTCCAAATGGTTGGGGTACCCCTTCATTCTCAAAAAGGTGCCCCTATTGTTACAAGCCAAAAATATTATATGCAATTACTGTCATGAAAAAGCAAACCATAGTGCCTGAGAAAAATGTAATTGAATCATTATTGTTATCACTTTATTAATTCTATGTACATCTGTGTACATCTGTTTAAGGGAGCAATAGAACTCATATAAATTTTTTGATTGTGAGACTATTCACCTTCTTTTTCATCTTGTTTGAAATGTTTCCTTCCCGCATCTGCCATAGCTTCTGTGCAATTTAATTTTTTTGTTACTTCTTTCTTCTTCTTGAATGCATCAGGTCCAAAGCTCATACCCTACCATTAGTAATAATGCAGCGGCATTAACAAAGTGTATGCTGTGTGTGTGTCCATAGGGAAAGGGGGGAAACAAGAGGCCAGTTGTAAATAAAAATATTTTTATTTACCTTTCTGTAGGCTTCCTGGTAATCTATTGGTCTCTTCAGACCTATATAGCTAGGTAAATCTGAGGAAAGGTGAACTTCACCTGGCAGTGTGGCAGCGGTTCACACACTTTTCTATTGTTGGCTCCCTCAATCGACTGGGACATTAGCCATGGCTTCTTATTAGGACTACAATCCTATACATTGTCTAAGATGATGGGTTTTTCTTGAGGATTCTGTGGCTCCCCTGGCTGGTTTCTGCAGATCTCCAAGGAGCCGCAGCTCACAGTTTGAGAACCACAGTTTGGGAACCATACATAACATTAACTCCATAGTAATGACTCTTTTTGATCTATATAATTTTGAGGTTTTGTAGGATCTGTTAATAATACTTTTCACTCCTTAAGAGAACTCCAGACACATCACTGTATAAAATAATCTGCATCAAATCCAAAATAGATACAGTATATAAATTTACTTGCGGTCAAAGATGTTTTGAAACATTTGAAACTACAGTATTTGAAACTACATTCCTCACAAGGAGAATGTCTTGATTAAACCCTAATACAACCTATTTGAAGTAGAATCTATCTATCTACAATACTTATATTCCACTTTTCAACTAAAAATTTCACATAGTGGTTTACAAAGATAATGAAAAAAATTAATAGCTAATTAAGAGCTAATGGGTCCCTGTTACAAAAGGCCTGATAATCTAAGACACAAAAAAGAACACCAGCAGAAGCCACTTGTACAGACATTGCTGGGGTGAGTAGAGCCAGTTACTCTCTCCCTGCCAAATAAAGGAGGAACACCCACTTAAAATAGTGCCTCTTGCCCAGTTAGCAAGGTTAGCAGAATCAAGGCATTACACTCGGTAAGTGTGTGTATTATGTGACATTCTCTACAATGAGAAATGGGAGAAGGGAAAAACCCTTCAAGAGAATGGTCCGTCAACTTGTATATAGAGGAGAAAACATTCTGGTGCTCAAAATTGTGGAAATGTCAATATTTCAAAAGGTAGTTTTACGGTTCATTCAAGCACTGATAAGAAATCATTACACTTTTTAAGAATATTGACTGTTGCAGAGAGGCATTTAATGGAGGGAAAGCCTTTTTTGCAGTTCGTTAACTTGTGCACGTCTAATTGACTCTTCCAGACTCTTTTGCATGAGTCATTAAATATAGTTTTTAAATGGGCAATTTAGATATCAATTATCATGCAAACTTTCCAGTTCTGAGAAGTTTCCTTTTTTCTTTTAAAACATTTCTACACCACCTTTCTTGTCTCTAAGATAAGCAAAGTTAGCTTGTAATGAAATAGGTAAAGGTGTTCCCTGCATGTTGTAGTGCTAGTCATGACCAACTTTAGGCTGTAGTGCTCATCCTGATTCAAAGCCAGCTCTGTCCAAAGTCTCTTCCGTTATCATATGGCCAGTATGACTACATGCCAAGGCGCACGGAACACTGTTGCCTTCCCACCAAGGCGATACCTATTAATTTACTTCATTTGCATGCTTTTGAACTACTAGGTTAGCAGGGGCTGAACAAAGGATGGGAGCTCACTCTGTCTTTCAGCACCTAGGTCTCATACCACGATCTGCCGGTCAACAGGCATGGTGCCTTAACCACTGAAATAAACTGAAGTTAAACATTAAACAACATGAATTAAGAGCACTGTCAGCAAATTCAGACCCACAAAATGTTAAACTAAATATCTCCACACCATTATGGACATTATCCTCCTGTGAAATCCATGAGAAGAAGCCAAGTTTTTATACGAGGTATGGTAATTGGTAATGGAGGTTCAGTGGGCCAGTGTCACCCACATTTGGCTTCTCGGGCTTTGTGTTTCATGCTAGCAGTCTGCTTCCATTTTGATTCAAGTGCAGCCTGTTCCTCTTGTATAGGCCCAGCTTGTCCCAAAATGTTCCCCATTGCCTAACACAGTAATTTTCAACCCAACAAATCTAAATTCCATAGAGAGATGGGGTCTGAGGGAGATGGTGACAAACAAGATGTAGAGGATATAGTGGACTTAATGGACATGGTAAAGATGTAGAAGGGGCAAAACAAACTAGGAAAGATGCAGAGAGCACAGAGGGAGATGTGGAGGGATGTGGAGAAATGGGAATAAACATTTGAACAGCTGACTTTGCACATTGTGAGTGGAAATCAAGTTTGCTTGGCCCTAAGTAGCATGTGAGCTTGGACAAAGTCTGCAATTAACCAACACATATGTATAAAATTTACCCATGAATAAAATTTACTTCATAGCTGAAAACACTGCCTCTTATAGCTGTTTGTTGACTTTTTCCTGTGTAAAAATGAATCAATACTTTGTACGAGGCCTTGTAAGATCAGCAGCTTTTGGATAGCTTTAGATAGGATTTGTCTAAACGTGAACATCAGGTGCATTTGAATTTTTTGTTCTGACTAGTTCAATCAGTCCTCACAAACCAAAAAGACTGAAAACATTAATTTTTCATCTAACTAGCTCTTAACTGAGCATATCACTAGTTATTTAAAATTTAATCTATTTTTAATAGAAAAATTGATACAGGAATATGAAACACGAAATAACACATCATTGTTCTGTAGATGGTGGAGCTTTTAAGGAACATTATTCCAGGTCCAAAATGGACAGAAAAAATTTAAAGGTTATGTCCAACATTAAAAATAATGTAGACATTCACCATAGCCCCATTCTCCCTGCAGGGATGATGTGTTGGTGGTTCAAGACAGGTTTTATTTATGGCAAAGCTACCACTTATGAATGATACTGAACTATTTATATTTTCTGATTTTTACCAAAATCTCTTCAAATGTCATCTAGACACATTTTCCTCTTTTGCATCCATCTACCAAATTTTTATATAACTATTTCAATTTTTTCCAAGAAAATAAGATTTCTTCTATTGCAGTATTCTCATGTAATGCATGGAGCAAAATATGCTTTACCATGAATATAATGTGTGTGTGTGTGTGTGTGTGTGTGTGTGTGTGTGTGTGTGTGTGTGTGTGTGTGTGTGTGATGGAGAACAGTCCAAAATAAAAAAAATATTTCCATTGGGTAGAGTCAGTGTGATGTAGAGTCAGTCTGACCATACATCATAACCGCAAAAAGAGGACAAGGTCCCCCAAAATGTAGGGAGCCAGAAAAATGCAGGACATGACAAAATAAAAAAGTATTTATTATGTTAATTACATGCTGCTTGCTCACAAGGGAAGACAATAAATTTTTTCCCAGGACACAAGGCTAAAAAAGAGGGCATGCCCTGTAAAAAGAGGACATCTGGTCACCCAATGGCCCTTCCTACTTATTGTGAATTTTGGATTTGTGGATTTGGCTCAATGGGAGGTCCTCTTGAAACAATCAATCTGAAGCCTTTGGAGGTGACAAGAGTTGTACACCTGTTGCCTCCAAAAATCCTACTTAGGCTGCATGCAATCTTTATAGGCCTCACACTTTCCTGGGAGTAAAGTGGGACACAGTGTGGCTTTCTTCTGAGAAGACATGTGTCTACTTGTGTTTTAAATGTTCTCTGGTGGTCCTGGCAGGGTACTTCCAGTCTTCAACTAATCTCAAGAGCTAAATTCCACATAGCACACAATCCTCCACGGACCTCAGAATGGCCTGAATCACATTCAGAGCTCAGTGATACCTTAAATCCATGTGCTTTGATTTCAAGTGGAATTCAGATCCACAATTCATAACTCCCATGGATAACTATATACTTTTGCAAGATTTGCAAGGTTGACTACCATCCTTGCACCTGAATCTTGTTTACCTTGATCAATTTATTCATTTTGAAAATTCACCTTCAGTCCCTCCATCCCTTTGTTTCTTCTTCTCCCTCCTTTCCAGTATCTATTATCTCCACTTAATACATCTAAACTAGAACCTTGCCTATAAATGCTCACAACACAACCAATATGCTAGCCTTCAAGGAGCGATCAGACTCTGTGTTGTTTGCGACCACAGTTACAAGGTTGTAGTTTGTGACCACAGTTGCTTTTGAGTCATCATAATTGGTTAACTGAAACAGTCAAAAGTAATTGGTGCAAACTAATACAACTGCATGAGCATGAGCCAATATTTGCCAATTCTAGCTGTCATATGGAAAACTTAATCAATGAATTAGTCTGGGCAGATAATTACTCCCTCTTCTATTAGTCCATAAAAAAATCAATGAAGTCAAGTGTCCAATTTAATGTTTCACATATAATCATTATATTATGAACTCAGCAGTGGTGGGAGAAGAAGTATTGTACATTTTGAATGCAAATTGTGCAATATATAACTGGATAATCTGCAAACTAATGAAATAGAACTGCATTATAACGATAATAAGCGTTTTCTTTCAGGGCTTTGTGCTGTATATAGCTAGGGCATATACTTGTTCACACAACTTGTTAAAATGGTGGCATTTTGAGGGGGTGCAGTTCCCATGTCCTAAATCCAGGAGGTTCACTGTCAGAGTCCTCTATAAGAAATGGACTGTTCCTTTAGCTTTTAGTGGGGATCTGTCCTTAGTCAATTGTCCATATGAACAAATACCTTCAGATCACATGCTAATCCCCTTGTCCTTCACACACTTGCTGGTTCATGAAGATTCATGCACAAAGTAAGGCTGACTCCTTAATGTCAGTGCATTAATGTCAGGGCAGAAATGCCCTGCCCTCCTTGTGCTTTCTTGCACTTCCAGATTTGAAATGGGAGAGGCAAAATAAGGCAGTAGATAACTGTCCAGTGGATCCATCTTCTATCTTAGCTGTCCAGAAGCTATCTTCTACAGTAGTGGGTTGGTGGTGGTGAGCAGTGTGGTGGGCAGCAGTGCTGGATGGCAATGGTGATGGTGAGGGATGGTGGAGGCAGTGGTGGGTGGCAGAGGTGGGTGGTGAGCAGTGGTTGTGGGTGGTGAAGGGTGGCATTGGTAGTTGGTGTGCGGCGGTTGTGGGCAGTGGTGTTTGTAGGCTGTGCTGCTGGTCATTGAGCAGTAATGGATAATGTGATAGTTTGTGGTAGTGGTGGTGAGTTGCAGTAGTAAGCAGTGGTGGTTAGCATTTGGGGAGGGCAGCAGTGGTGCGTTGCAGTGTTGGGCAGTTGGCGGTGGCAGAGGGTGGAGGTGGTGAGCTGTGGTGATGGTGGACAGATGCGGTGCTGGTGGGCGGTGGTGGCAGTTTACATTCCATAGAAATGTATGGGACTGATCCTCCCAAGAGGCATAGATCAGTTCTTGCAGGACAACTCCATTCCAAACTACAGATTTGAATGCTCCTTACATAAAAGCCACCATTTCAAATAAAACAAGCATGTCAAGAACTCTAGGCTAGATACTCTCTGATAATCACTTGTTCTGTGTCTGCTACCACAGATAGAAAGCATTGCCAATCAAGAGTTGTACATCCTGATAGAACAATATCGATATTTTATCTCAGCCAACAGTGAACTTAAAGAGTCAACCAAAGTTTGAACTTAGGTCACTCATGTTCAAAGTCAACACACTCCCCTTGTACTTCTTGGACAAACCCAAAGCACTCTCAGCTGCAACACATTGAAATCAGTGCTACAGAGAGTGCCATGAATGACATTCCCGTTCTCGTTCATTCTCCTATAACAAAGGAAATAAGCTGAAACAAGGAGAACACATTGCAGAAAGCGATTGCTTTTCACCATTGACTGGTCATTTGTGAAACAAGAGGATCCCGCCATCCAATTCCTAGCCATGCAAAAAACTCTGTTTCTTGTTATTGTTGAACACACCAGAAACCTGCCTGTTCAATCTGAGCAACTGTTTCTCAATCAATAATTAAGTAACTTTAAGGTCTAGATCTATATAAAATTATTGATATTTTCACTCAAAATGAATCGATCGGATCAGGGCAAAGCATACAAGTGAGCCTTTTTAATGGCAGTGTTTTGGCTGTGAGAAATAAATTAATTGATTCAATGAATGACAGATATTGGGCAGCCAAAGTAAATCTTTTCACACTTTTATAGGTTCATCGAAGCGGGTTGATTTTTCTCTTTTGTGTCCTTTCTTCTTCTGTCATAACTCATGTTTGAAGTTTTGTGAAACTCTTCCTGAAGTATTAAATACAAACTTTTTTCATTTCTAATAAACACTGAGCCAAGTGGATGATTTTCTAAACATGACTTAAAGACTAAGAATAATCAGGCTGACAAATAGCAGGCTCATTGTTATGAAAAATGCATAATTGGAAGCAGTGGCATAGCTAATGATCGTGTAGCTCAGTGCAAAGCTCAAAATGTATCCCCGGAAGTGGTCACAACTGGAAGTGATGTCATCCCTGGGTATTTTTAAAAGGAAATTGGGGAAAAACCTGCCTCCTCCTCCTCAGCAGTTCACCACCATTTGCTCTGCTAGTGGCATACCTAAAGCACCTATTTGTTATTTGGAATTGAATAAGGTTTTGTTGCCCCCCTCCCTGCAACAACAAAATCAAATTTAATTAAGAAAAAAATGAGAATTTTGTCCCTTATTGGTTAGGGAATGTGTGGTGAGGCAGAGGAATGGTTATTCTTTCCCTGCTAAATAGAAGAGGAGCACTACTTAGAAGTGCTTATATACCCAGTAAGCATGAGTAACTGTATTATGATATAGGTACTATATATGATACATGTATTGAGAATTTATTCATATTAACATGTTATTAGTTCCATACGGTATCAAAATTACATCTCATTGGCTGTCAGAAGCATCAGTAACATGGGAAAGTTTGAGTTAAGAAAATCCACTTTTATTCCATAGGCTTTTGTGTTTACATTTTCAAGTTAATTGGACATATCTTTTGATAGAATATAGATATTCCATTGCGGTTTGTTTCATTGCATTCTGCATAAAATTACCTTTATAACAATATATAACATGATGGTATTATCATTTATACATACCCCGTTTTTCACAATTTTAGTCACTAGTGTGAAGCTCAGAGCTTCACTTTAGCCCCACTAAAGCTTGAAGCCTGGTGCAACTGCATCCTCTGCACCCCTTAGCTATGCCACTGACTGGAAATACTTCTATGAGGCTTATAGTCCATGTCAAGAGAGCTGCAGGGAAGGATGGCTTAGGTGGTTGGTGGCCATTTCTTTGTGAGAACTTGGAGATTCACCAAGAATGCCTTTTCAAAAATACTGGTTTGGTGTCAGGTTCAGACAGAGAGGGTGTGAAAAAGGCAACCACCATTTGTTGACTGAACCAGTAGAGGAAGCCCTCATTTTAGAATCACTGGAAATCCAACTTGTATTGGCAAGTCTTTGGGGCTTGTGGCTAAGTGTTGGCCAAAGGCCGACAAATGGCAATGATGTTTAAATTTGATGCAAGTGGATTTGGTTTTGTAGGTTTTGTTCGTATGTATGTATGTGTGTGCAGCTCTCCCTGCAGTTTCCTTTGCTTTTGTGTCTCAAATATTTATGCTAAGGTAGGCTATAAAGCAATTCAATTGATAAGAAGGTTTCTGTTTGGATTCCAACTTTTTATTTTTCACAAGAAGTAACTTGAGGATGGTGATGTAAGATGAATCTTTGCCACCTACACGCACGCACACACACACAACAGATAATTGCCAATATCTGTTGAATAGCACTGAATGCTGGATGTTATCTTAAAGGGGTAAAAACAGAGGGACTTAGATCACTTCAGTTTGAGAACTGAACTCTATAGAATCCAGCACAATAGCATGCATGGACGTGGGTGCATACACATACGCACACACACCCCAATATGGTAGGGAATAGGGTTAGGCTGTTAATAGCCAAGGGATTTCTTTTCTAGACTTTCTTTGCCTTTAAACAAGTTTAGACTCACTTTTCTTTAAACACTCCTTACCCCTTCCCTTGTTCTCAAGGTTATATTTACATTATCATAATGCAGTACCTTTTTTATGACAAAGCAGTTTGCTAGATAGAAAAAGACAGACAGCAGCCGCACCACTGTTGTACAGCCAGCTATGGCAAACTGCCATCAAGTTTTGTAGCACTTCCTTTGCCAGTACTTATGGTGTAATTTTCTAGTGCCCTACAGCTGCAGCAGACACATCCAATTTTTGGATTTTTCTCCTCAAAGGTTTATATATCAATATCTAGATAGATTTAAAAAGAGATGACGAAGATAAAGACATTGTCTCATCTTTAAAGGTTGCAACTTCACTTTTCCATCTGCTTCTGCCCTTTCCTGGAATTGCATGTTCCCTGCGGTGCACGGCTCAGAAGTGTTCACTTATAGACAAACACAAGAAAGCAAGCAGGAGATGGCTATTACAAAATGGAAAATCTTGAGCCGCAAAAGTGGCCCCCAAACTGTTCAGAGTCCTTGCTCTATTCCATCCATAAATCATTATTAAACTTTCTAGCCTAACTGGAAAGAGAAGGGGACTACCATATGTTCCTTTTAGCATTTAAAAAATGCTCTTCCTGCCTTTTGATATGTACTCATCATCTGTCTGATATGTGCTCATCATCTTAAATATTGCTTTTTCATTGATTTTTTTGGTTATTTGTTTACAAAATAAACACTCTTGATGTGTTTCAGTTTCAATCATAATCTCTGGTCCTGTCCTACTTACAAAATGGTTGCATTCAGGTTCACCCCACATAGGAAGTGTGCAGGACTGCCAATTGCATGACAAGCAGCCCACTCCTATTCGGTAACTGCAATGATGGATCACACAGTGTATTTGCTGTACATTCCATAATGGCATCATAAATGTTATGCTGCTGTCATGTGTATCACAGCAACCACACAAACAGCAAGAGGTTTTGTGCACTAGCAAGAGTTGGTAAGATGCTGGTTGGAGAGGGTTGAGGGCTGTTCAGGGGAAGTTCAGGTGGTGAACGGGGGAGTAAAGTCAGGGACAGGGGGTGCTGGATCCCCATGGCAGTAGCACACACCAGAATGCAGTCCCTGTTTCCTGGCGTGACATCCGCTCACCAGTTCTTGAAGATACTTGATGCTCAAGCAAACTATGGAGAGGTAAGTTAAATATTTTTATTTGCTTCTCCTGGGCCATTTGGTTGCCTCACCATCCCCAATATTACATGGCTGCATCACATATAAAAGTGTGTATTGGGCTCAGTGATGGGATTCAAAGAAATTAACCAGTTCTATTCCCATCTGGCAGCCACTTTTAAATGGCTATTTTTAAACTATATATGTCCTATCTCTCATTAACAACTGGTTCTATAGAGTAGGTGCGAACCTGCTGGAGCCCACCACTGATTGGTCTCCTTAAATCATTCAAATCTTCCAAATGCAGAGAGTGTGCAAGCCTGCCCATTTCATGGGTAACGCACATGTCTTCCAAGTTCATGACATGGGGATGCCTGGAGTTTTAGTTTCATGAGTAGGAATATGTAGGGCTTCTTTTAACATGTTGAAGGAGCTCACCAAGCTTCTAGTTTTAGGATTATAGAGTGTCCAGGGTGAATAATGTGCAGATGACTGGGGCAAGCTCAAATGGAGATGTTGCTTGTGTTGACACATAGGTTTTTCACACAGGTTCTGCTCCGTCACAGTGATTTCCATGTCTGCACCAATATTTTTGGTGGATACAAGCTCACTGGTAACATCACACATTCCCAAAATGGTCACACACAAGCCTCTGTACACTGAAGTACACAGAACCTCCTGGAGGAAAGTGGCAATTGTCAAGCCAGTAGCAAATGTCAATAGTCTGGCAATATGTGCAAAGACACATTTCCTCAAACCGACAAGAGGGGATTTTTCCAGTTTTAATTAAGCACTAATTAGTCAACATTTACTAAAAACAAAGGGTCAATTATTATTTTACACAGCTTTGTGAAGGAGATATGGCAAAGAAAGCTGAGGAGAAAGAAAATGAAGAAAATAAATTTACATGACCCTGTCACACTCACACCTGAAACCAGGGCAAACAGTGCCCTGGTTTGTGAGTAAATGCACACTCACTCCTGAGACAGTGCACAGGTTTAGACCACACATTTCAGTGTAAAGAGCAAATGCAAGAGATTGTCAGCCTTCATCTCTTATATTTTTTGGTTTCCAAAATTGGCTGCCACTGTCACCCAGCCAGCCATGGAAAAGAAATTGTTGTGGCAATAGAGGGCTATATTTTGCTACATTTTTCTGGTCTTCAATGCTCTTTTCAAATAATAGATCAGGTCAGGAGAGCCATCTGGAATAGAAGAAGATAGAGCATCCCTCAGAAGTCAAGGAAAGGAATGAACTTTCCCACCCCCACCCTATGGTAGACAAGAAGAGGGGACAAAATCAGGTTAAGTGTAGCCAGGAAAATAATGGGGCATCTGAAAGGTACCAATTCATATGGTCAGAGGGCTAAACTGACAGAATGATTTAGGGCGAAATCCAGAGTAACTACGGGGAGTCCTTCCTCCGGTGTAAGAACAATTTGCTCTGGATTGCAATATGAATTTCCCATAGGTTTTCACTAGGTGGTGCAGTAACTACGGGTACACATAATGTCTCTTACGTGCTCCCATAGTTACTCTAGATTGTGGGGTTAGGCAGATTTAGGGCAAAATCCATAGTAACTACGGGGAGTCCTTGCTCTGGTGTAAGAACAACTTACTCTGGATTCCAATATGAATTTCCCATAGGTTTTCACTATGTGGTGCAGTAACTACAGGTGCACATAAAGTCTCTTATGTGCTCCCGTAGTTACTCTGGATTTGGGGGCTTGGCTCTTACACCACCTTGGGGCAACCTGGGTTGGTTGGAAGTGTACTGGTCTCTTAGCATGGCTCTGCTATTCCATGGGGATGGCACAGATGATGAATAGGGTTGGCCTTTCAAGGCCAGCACAGGGTCTGAGGAGGAAGCAGGAGGGGTTGTTCCAAGTGGGTGGGTGGAGAGAAGGACCATGGGAGGGGGAGCAGGAAGTAGGACATGGAGCAGCAGATCCAGAGGCTGGATCCAAGTCTCTGTTGGGGAGCCACTGGCTACCCCGTCTGCTCTGATTTATATCTCAGATTTATATCTGGAGACTTAGACTGTCCAGACTCCACTTCCAGAATGGCCTTTATAATTATAATTTGTCATTATAATTCATAAAATAGACCCTTGGAATAAAAATACACAACACTGCTTTCTTCATTTTTTCCTCTTTAAAAAAATTTTAAGAATAGTGATATCATAAGAAGCCTGATAGTACAGTGGGAGAGGTACATACAGGAAAAGGCAAGTGCCAAAGTGGCAGGCTCAAACAAACCAGCTGGTGGATAGAGCAGACTAGCTTTCCAGGCCACATAACCTGAAGGGCTTCCACCAATGGGCCCATTGAAAGACCCTCAGCAGGCCCTGAGATAAGTCAGCTCTGCAGGTTAGAAAAGAAATGAGGGTCAGTGCTTCACAAGAAATCCTTTTTGTCAGGTTGCAAGAAAGAGTAACAGTCGTCACTTTTGACAGGCATATTTCTAGCAGTGGAACAGACTTGACTGGGTACTCAGATCTCCAATGATGTGTGACAGACACTGACTCGCTTCCCCTGCTGTTCTTAACTGTGGTCAGGCTCACACCACTCTCTTTTCTGCAGAAAAGCAACTAACAGGCCCTCTTTTTTCTTTCAAGACCACATGCTCAGCAGAAACCTGCCTTTGTCGCTTCCTTAAGGAAGTGTCTCATGAACAACAGTGTTCATGTAGATTTCTGCCATGAGATGGGTGCCTGGAAGTGACCTTGTGGGAGAAAACCACCTCTAAGTGACACTACATTAATTACCTCCATTAATGCAAATTTTCAGAGATAAAGAATGAGGAATACTAGCCATTTCACTTTCTCTGTAACTTTACACACATCTGAAGAGCAAATGTTCTACTAAGGCTACAATCCAGAGTAACTATGGGACCATTTACACTGACGTAGTTACAGTATCACCTATGGGAAACCTATGGGAAATGCATAGTGCAATCCAGAGTATGTGCCTCTTACGTCTTCTCGTGGTTACTCTGGATTGTAGGGCATGTGTAAAAAAAATTGACAAGGGGGAACTTAAGTCTTTCTTGTTTTGTCAGAGTGTTCTATGACAGAGATGAATGCTATTAACAAAAAGTTATTACCATTTTTGCTGTAAAATTGCCGCTTGGGACAGCATGTTCATAAAAACAATACTTTACACTCCTGTGCAGATTTCATCACAGCTTTCCACAACCATTGTTTCCCATCTGCTGCTGCTTGATTACCTTTTTTACACAAATAGTTCCTTCACTGTCACTGCAGGATCTTAGCCAAGCTGGCATCACACTGTAATTATTATGACATCAAAGAATCAAGTAGTGAATCACATTTGATTATGAGAGTAAGCCAATGAGATCAAATGAAGTCCTCCCACTGACTTTACTTTAAACTGAGCGGGCAAGCTGGGCCACTTTAGGGATCATGGACTTTCAACAATTTATAGAAGAGGGAATTTCATTAAGGGCTGCGTTTCACCTGTGAGGTGTGTTTTCATTGTCACACAATTCAACATGGCAACTTGAATACCAGAATCAAGTCTGCGGAGCCCCAACCTGAGCATTTTTTAGAGTTTCCACTCATACAACTCATGAGTCACCAAGAAATCGAAAAAGTGAATTTCCATGACTCGTCCAAGTTATCTGAGTAGAGTTCCCAACACAGGGCACACTACAGATTATTCCCCCACCTCCTCACCCTGTCTGTAGCTAAAACAAATAACAAAAATGAAGTACCGGTAACTGTTTTTATGACTGCATAATGAAACCAGTGAAGGTTTTAATAATGACAATAAATGAAATAGAAGTAAACAAATAATGGTTATGCACAATAATAGACATTTAATGACCATAAGCCCAACTACATGGCTTAAAAGCACAGACATACAAAAAGCAAAATATGTATTTTACTTGTTCAATTTTATAGAAGATAAAAGGCAACTTAATAAGGGGGAAAGGGTGTTATAAACTAGATGACACATAATAAATTAAAGTGCTGCTCCATCAATATATATTAAGCATGATTCCAGTTATCATTTTAAAACAGTTTGTCTTGTTAGCCAAACAAAATACTATGCGGTAATCTGTTAACTCTCCTGTGTCAGATTATCAGCTATTTCAAGTAGGTGTTGAAAATGCTGCCACTGGCAAAAGTAAATTATGTTGTCTTTGACAAACTTGCATCAACTTGTCCATCAAGCTGAGCCGAAATAAGAGTTGTTAACAGTGCACTATAATGTGAAGTCTTTTTGTGACTGTCAGATAACCTTCGATTTAGGTCTTCTAGCTATACTCAGCTTACAGTGCGATCCTAACTGCTGGTTGAACAGGCACAGACATCCCTATGCTGGCCTATGTGGGGGTTAGGATTGCAGATTCAGGCTGCAATCCTAATCTCCAGTTAGGCTGGCCTTAACTCCGGCATAAATCCTGTGTTGACCTGGAGGTATCACAAAGGTGCCGTAAGAAACTTCTGCACCACTCCTGGGAGAAGATTCCTGCACCAATCCTGTGCACTCCAGTGCACAGACATGGCTTTGCCTCCCTACATCATCATGGGAACAAGAAGACCAATGGGTTGTGCTGGCCTAGGTTAGGACTGCACCCTTAGTCAAAGATTTGAAAGTAACATGATGTTGGTTTTCTCTTGACATGATGAGATCTATGAAGCATGCCCGCGTGTCCTCCCTTGTACCTATTTTCATTGCATTTTGCATTTCTGTCAATATCCTCTCCAATAGATGAACCCACTGATAGAACAGATGCAGTAATTGCAAACAGCTGTAAAGTATTACTCATCTTGCTAATCAAAATGACTTTCTGCTAAATAAACCATGACAAAAGCTTTTCCACCATCAGTGAAGTGGAGTGGAAGTGATATAGACTGTAAAGAGTCCACCATGAAGTCAAATCAACAGATTGAATTTTCCTACGATAATTCAGTCTGCTCAGGCATACTTTCAGAATTGCCAAAAAAACTCTGCTGTATTGAGAAAGACAAGTTCAGCTATCCACAAAAATGTTGCCTTAGGTTGTGTGTGTGTGTGTGTGTGTGTGTGTGTGTGTGTGTGTGTGTGTGTGTGTAACATAATCTCTTCAGTTATTAAAAAAAGATCTTTTGGAGAACAACTTTATGTTTTCTTCGACTTTTAAATCAAGATGTAAATAGTCCAGTGTATTGTGTTCAGGTATATGTTACACTTTTCTCATTGGGCACAAGGCTATAAATGTGAATGGGGCATACCTATACTGTACTTCAAAGCACTTGGGAGAGGAAGAAGGAAAGTGTTTGGTGGAAAAATATCTGAAGAAGAGATTCCAGTTAACCAGCATATTTTAAATGCCCACAGCCAACAAGATTAGATGGTCCCCTAATGAGAGAGCTCTTTTTTCTAGTTCATTGTGTCTCAATTATCCTGTTTCCTAAGTCATATTCTTTAATTCTTTAAAAGAAGCTATTAGAAAAGCTATCATCTGTCATTATATATGCTTTCTCCAAGTCCCTTATGTCACTTAAAGCACTTATTGCTAGGGGCCACTCTGCTGCATAACACTCGAGAGGAAATAACTTAGCCTTGAGTTACTTTCATCAGCTCTATGGGTCACAAAGAACTAGGTCGTAACCAATCCTTTTCTGCAGCTCACTGGAACCCAAGATAATTGAATAAAAGCCACCGTTTTGAGTTATTTGAATGAAATTGGAAGATGCAAAGCCATTGTACAGGGCTTGGGCCTCCCGTATCACCAACATGACCTCCTCTTGTGCTCCTACATGATTTCTAAGATTAGTCCAAATTCCTCCATTGAATACACTACCCAAGTGGCCCAATCCTATGATTCTATCAGCAGAAAGCCTTCTCCACCAATAACGCAGATACAGCAATGATGCATACAATGGGACCACCAACACAAATGGCTGCACCCAGCTAATGCTAGAAGCAATACATTAGTACTGGATGTAGGCAGTGGGTGGTGGTGAGGAGGAAGGGGATGGGTCCAACAGCAGTTGAACACACTAGATCTTATTTTTCAGCCCACCCCATCTCTCTTCTGACCCATAGGCCATCAATGGGCCTATGCACAAGTAAGGGGTCTCTCACAAGCACCCTGATTGCCCCCACCATTGATTGCCCCACACCCCTCCATGCACAGCTGCATGCTTCAGTAGTTCTGATCAGTTGCCCTACCATTGCAGAATTTCTCTCCATAGTGTCTCATTTGTGTTTTTTTACCATCCATATTGTCCC
Source organism: Cryptoblepharus egeriae (assembly GCA_030015325.1). Classification (NCBI taxonomy): domain Eukaryota; kingdom Metazoa; phylum Chordata; class Lepidosauria; order Squamata; family Scincidae; genus Cryptoblepharus; species Cryptoblepharus egeriae. The sequence goes on from JAREYC010000003.1 coordinate 115,265,848, forward strand.
TTAGTATAGGGATGAATATTAAAAATTTCTTTTTTCCCCTTAACACGTCAAACGTTTTCTTATTTACTTGACATTCTGAGTGGTAGAAATTATGCTGGGCTCTGCAAATGTTAATTCATTATATATAGCACAGAATCTATAGAACTGCAGGATTAACCTACCGGTATGTTTGCTAGAGCAGTGGTTCTGAAAACGGGGATTGTGATTTCATTTCAGGGTGATCATGGAAAAGTGGGTGCCAACATCTTGGAACTGGTAGGTGGCAGTGATGTGTGGCCGTAGGCGGTGATGGAGAGTTGTGGGCAGCAGTGGGTGGTGGCAGTGGGTGGGGGTGGTAAGTTGCAGTGGGTAGTGGTGGTGAGAGGATATGGTAGGTGGTGATGAGCAGCATTAGGCAGTGGTGGTGGGTGGCAGTGGTGCAGTGGCAGTGGTGGGTGGTGGTGATCCTTGCTAAGACAGAGTAGCCAAATCGCATTGTTTCTCAAGTAGAGGAATGTTCATCTTCTTCAAATTCCCACACAATTTGGTATACACTTTTTCATAACTAATGCTTGAGGCTCTTCCTATAAAGAAGTAACATTCTCTTGTGACAGCATGGGACATTTTCTGGGAGACATCCATGTCCTTAGGAAGCTCTGTGTTTGGCGAAGGAAATTATTCTAAGGTTACAGGACTAGTAACAAAACATCTTTGTGATGTGATAAATATGATCATTCCTGCTGATATGTCCATCCTATATTACCTTGCCAGTCAAAGGGACAAGGGCAATAGAAATAGTGATGCAGAAATGAATTTCTAATAGTTGGTTTGCTGGTTTTAGGTCAAGCAGTTTTTAAAAGTAACTCTGCAGTATTGAAAAATGTCAGTGCACATCAGTGACATTTAACTTCATATCTGTGTGTCAGTAGGTGCTTTTTCTTCAACACCTAAGCCCTTCTCTGGGTACACCATTTCTTCCAAATGGGTGCTTCAGTCACCTTTTCTTTCTTGGATGTAATTCAGTGGTACTTTGCCATTGCTAATATCTCCTCTTTCTTTCTCTTCAAGGACTTTACTTTGTGAAAACTTTATGCTCCCTAAAATCTTCTAGATGCTTGGCCCAAACTATTTCTTGACTTCTTGTGCCTATTTGAAACTTCAACTGGCCATCTTCATGACTGTGGTTTCCCTTTTGCTGCTATAACCATAAAATTGCATGCTCCTTTCTCTGGGCGTGTGGCCAGTTCACATGGAAGCTGCTTTGCAGATTGTATTCAAGTATAATATTTGTGGACAAAACACATACAAACGTATATGCAAATGCCACAGTCCAGCTTCCCCATTTGTGGCAGTGGAACTCACTTCCACTGTTGCAAAGGGCTGTGCACACCACAGCCCTCGGACCAGTTTTTAATAGAGTTGGTCAGACAGAATGAAGGCCCAAACCTATCCAGAGCCGGTCTGCACAATAAAGGAATGCCGATACAGTCTCTGCAGCATCCCATAATCAGCAGAGGAGCAAGCTGAATAAAAAGGTGAGTAAAAAGAAATTTTACTTATGTCCTCGACTGCTCCCTGCACCCCATGGGCTTACTCAGTTCTACACCAGCTATTTTGCTAGTGTAGCTCTAAACTGTCACAGGGAACATATCTGGCTCAGGTCAGGGATTTTCAATCTGGCTGGTGTCAATGCCACTAAGATCCATCCCTCTTTCGCTCTGCCTTCAACCCAATTCACTCTGGCCACCACTTTACCGGTATCAGTGGCTGTCTGCAGACGGCTGCTGATGGCACAAGGTTTGCTGGCTGCTGTGCAGTCAGTAGCAAGTCACAAACCAGAACAACTGGAGTGATGGCAGATAGGCCCAGGCAGAAATAGTTGGTTCATAATTTTTCTGTATTTTCCACATGGAGAATATATACACTCTTTCCATATTGCGTAGATAGACCAATGAATGGTCAGATTCAGTATCTCACATGTATATACAGGCAAGCAGACACACACAGAGAGCATCACAGATCCATTTTGCAATCATTGTGTGAACTTACATGTTTTTAGTACAAAGAAAAGAACTGGTGTTCTTGTTAAGCCAAAAAATTATAGGATAAATGTATGCAAAACCCATCAGTAATACACTTATGTCATGCCATAAGACCATAAGCCTGACAATGCATTGAATCTGTTTTCAGACATAAGTGATCCCAATAGGATGATTGGGACATCGAACTGGACTACATTAAGAAAATGATACTGATGTCCTAGCAAGGGAAGGAATAAGATCTGCCCCCGTCCAGTCCTTTAGCCATTTTCATGCTCATTATCAGCGAGATGTGTTTCTTGAAAAAGAGCCACTTGTGCGTGCAGTGACTTGAGATAATTAAGAATGCATTTACATTTTATGGAGCCATTAATGCCCTTACATTCGTGAATATATTAAATTTCTTCATGCTACTTTGCCCATCAGTGAATATTAAAATATTTAACCAGCAGCTGGGCTGCAACCTGTTTGTTGTGCCCTCTTGGGTAGTATAGATACAACTAGATAGTGGTGTCACCAGACCGGTGCCAGACAAGATCAGACCAGATCTGTCACCAGACCAGATCACTGGGGGTGATGCGCCACTGGGGGGTGATGTACCAGAGGAGTCTGACACTCCTCCGGATGGCACCAGGCGTCAGTGCACCCATTCAGGCCAGCTTCGAGGCAGAGCGGCAGCCAGAGCCAGAAGTTGTTGCCACTTTGCCTCAGAGCTGGCCCAAATGGACGGCTGAGGTGCACTGCAGAGAGACGCACTGCGCATGTGCAAAGGCTTGAACATGCACAATGCGTGCCTCTGTGCAGCCTTTCAGCCTTGCTCAGGAGGCAGAGCAGCAGCAAGAAGCTGCCTCCAAGAAGTTGGAGCTCCTCCTCAGAGAGGAGGAAGTCTCCTCTCCTTCCGGGTGGCTTCAAAGGAGTCTGCACAGGCATCGGAGTTGGCACCTGCGCAGTACTCTTCTGAATCCAGTTAGCTTCAGAAGGAACTGCACAAGCACCAAATTTGGCACCTGCACAGTCCCAGAAGGGGGCCGTGTGCACATCCTTGGGGGTGCGCACACCCTGAGTGTGACACGTTGTACCCCCACACCGGGTGACGCACACACTCGGATCGTCCCTACAACTAGGCAAGAAAAAGCATTTATCAATGAGGAATCAAGGTGGGATAGAGCCATCAAGTCACTCAATAGGCCACCATCTCCAGGTTCAAGAATACTATCCAAATAAAAGAAGCAATAAGCAAACAGAGCTAAATATGATTAGCAGTACCACACATTGCAGCTCATGGAATGCTAATAATATGCCTCGGTGTCATTTAAAATATAAGAAAAACTCCTTGCATACAGAAAGTTAGTTAAGTTCAAGTTTATAGGCAGTTGGATATTTTAAATGTTTCCACATGTTTAAAAAAGAGGAAACATTCAACCATGCTATGTGCCAGCTTTAGAGTGGTTAGGCTTAAGCAATATGAAGCTTGGAGGCCACTTCTTTGAAAGTACACCAAAATTTGCTGCACAGGCCATTTAAAAAAGGTCTACATTATACTGTATAAGATAAGCTTGTCCACTGCAGGTTGCCCTACTAGTTGTGACTGACTCTATATTATATATGCACCCTTGTCTATATCTATATTTATATCTACATCTAAGATAGATAGATAGATAGATAGATAGATAGATAGATAGATAGATAGATAGATAGATAGATAGATAGATAGATAGATAGATAGATAGATAGATAGATAGATAGATTCATTCATTCATTCATTCATTTAATAGATAGATATGCAGGCATCATATGAAGACTGAAGTGGAATAGCTGTACGAAGATGTTACAGTATAATCATCTGATTATGAGTAATCCAGATTGCGAGTATTTTGCAAGACAAGCAAAGATTTCACAGAAATCTGGTTTCCAGATTTCTAGACCAATGCCTCGCAAACCGAGTGAGGGATTGACGGCACTCCAGATCAAAATGTTGGGCTGCCTGCATGTAGAGAGGCAGTCCGGCATCTCTATTCAGCCCCAGACAGGTGGAGGAGCAGTGCTGCTTGGCAGTGAGGAGGCACCCCTGCAGCTGCAAAGGTGCCAAGACAATTTGCTCTGCAGTCCTTCAGCGCATGCTGAAAGGTTGTGGAAAAAATTGTATGTGTTTCCTTTAATTCTTATGGGAAAACTTGCTTTGCTATGGAGCATTTTGGTTTACAAGTATGCTTCCGGAACAAATTATGCTCATAAGCCAAGGAACCAGTTTGAGAGTGGAACTAAATCTAAATAGAAACGTGGAAATAGACTTGAGTGCAGGAAAGCGGAGGTAAAGGATAGGATAGGAATGCCAGGAAAATTGAACCAGAACAAGTATAGAGAATAGTTAACAATAAATCAAGCTGGTCTCATGGGAATAAAGACTCCATTAGAGGTGTCATGTTTACATGGGAAAGAAGCAGTCTGACCAAGCTGTTATTGTTATTGCTTGTGTTGAGCAATCATGGGATATGTTCTCTGCTTAATCAGCTTGGGAGAAGTTTTTGGATACCTGAAGCTTTCTGCCAGTAGGATGGCTCTGAAAAGCACACTGCTTTCTGTTGCAATCTTTTCTTATTTAGTCAAGTGGAGCTAATATATATAATATATACATAAATAATTAAGTAAAATAAATTATAGTCCAACCCAGTCCCCACTCAAGCAGCTGCAAAACCATACGGGACTCTAAGAAGAGCTGATGATCAAGAAAAAGCAAGCAAGCAAGCAAATGGACTGGTAACTTGATCGCTTAGCGAATGTCCTTTTGAAGGAGTGTGGCTTGTGTCAAGCTGCCTTTCCTGACCTAACAGTACTGTTTTTCCTTCCTTCTCCTCTTTCTTCTCCTCCTTCCTCTCTCTTTATTCGAGGCAGAAGAGAAGAACAGAGCCAAGGAAGAAGTGTTGAAAGAGAGAAGTAGCGTGTCTCTTCTGCTTCCTGTTCCTCTGAATTCAGGGACTGAAAAAAGTAGATTTGATGGAGACCAAGACTCCACCAGAATGGAGAGGCACAGGTTGTGATGGGGATCCATCCCCATCAGTTTGCTACCTGAGGCTTCCAACTCATGGGTGGGCTGGTCCTGATGGAGGACAGCAGCTGGCATGGAATGAGCCATGGGCCATGGAAGTTTATTTTCTTTAAAAATGGAATGAGAAAGCAGGAACAGTCTCATCACACTTCTGTGGTATTTCTACAATTCCTGACCCACCTCTCCGCCCCCCCAAGCAAGGAGCATCCAGCTAGTGCTGTAAATTTTGACCAACTCAATTATTTCACATGTTGCAGCCAGGCTGTATTCAGAAATGAGGCTGGGGGTTCCCTGATGAACCCTTCAGTGTCACTGGACAGGGTAAAAATAATAAATTGGTCATTGTGAGACTTTATGCATTTCATGGGCATTGCAGAACCTATTTCAGATTCTTTTTTTTGTAGCTGCCTCTTGTTGGCAGTAAATGGCAGAGCCACAATTGCCATATTTCACTGCTTTTCATTATCTACTACGCACTTTGATTCTTGTGTCCACTTGTCATTTGCTGGCCAACAGGAACAAAGGGCTCATTGACAAATAACTGCTATCAATAATTTTTAAATCATTTCCATGGATAAGGTTTTCTGTATTCTGAGAAAGACAAATCACTGAGCACTGGTTAATTTCTAAAGGAAGAGAAGCTGGTATGTCAATGCAATTCTTAGATATTTTCACATTTCAAGCAAATAGTCAGTGGAAGTCCCATCACTCACTAACCCAAGTTGGGAACTTATTTTTAAAGGGTTTTAAAGGGTTTTTAAACTTCATCACACTGATGAAGACTGAAAGCAAGCAAATGGAGCCCTTTAACGAAACTGCTGGCCAAAGCAATTGCTTCGGATAATTTGTGGTCAGGCATACACGGAGTTTGATCATCACCACCAAGGTTTCCCAGTAGTCCATCAAAGGGTTCCAGAAACCCTTGGACCAAGGGTTCAAGTCCCATCAACCTACCCACTCACCCACAAAAACACACTGGGTGTGTTTTTTCAAGGAATCCAAGGAATAACTCTGATCACAGCACAGAAAGGCAGAAAGACAGATCCCTTGCCAGTCACGTGCAACAAACCGCAAAAGAGACTTGTGCTGACCCAGGATACAGTTAGGATTGATTCCTAAGTCATAGCAATTAAACGTTTAAGAACAACTGCCCTACGCCAATCGACTAGCTGAGGAAGCCACCTCACCATACTGCATAAATAGGTCACACCTCAAAATCTTTTTAAAATCCTACATGAACCTTACAAAAGGACAAAAGCATAGTGATTTTTAAGATAAGCACATCCTTAACCCTTCCTATGCAGGATTCCCTTGTGCAGCATTCCCCCATGGAACACACCCCCTTGCAACTCAACCCCCGTGCAACAACCCGTCCCCATGCAACACCCCTTCCCATGCAGCACCCCTCCCCATACAACATCCCCCATACAACACCCCTTTTCAACACCCCACTGCAACACTCCTCCATGCAACACTCCCCCATGCAACACTCCCCCATGCAACACTCCTCTCACCCCCCATGCACCATCCTTCCTCGACCATGGGCAACCCTACTAGGCATTTGGGCTGGGGGTCGTACAGTCAGTCTCCTATGTTAAGTATAGGACGAAAATGCATTGCACCCCTTTTCACCCCCTTGAGAGTTAAATTCCTAGAAATTGGTTCTTACTGACATCACATAAGGAATATACTCCCAAAATTTCATGCTTCTATTTCCAGGGGTTGGGGCAGAGTATTGATCAGTTGGTGATTCTTCAATGAAAGTATAGGGACGAAAACGCATTGTGCCCCTTTTCACCCCTTTCCAATTGGAATTTCCCAAAACTGGTTCTTAGTGGGTGCCTACATAATGGAAGGAACACTCTCCCCAAATTTCACAGTTCTCGGTCGGGTGGTTTTGGCCGGGCATTGGTCAGTCAGTCAGTCAGTCAGTCAGTGACCTTTCAGTTTATATATATATATATATATATATATATATATATATATATATATATATATATATAAATGTTGGAATCATAAGCTCCCAAGATTCAAAGAGGCAACCATGTCATGGGGGAAATGCCAGAGAAACTATCTGATAACCGTGACTTTTTCGCACCTGAAAATAATGTTTTTCTTTCAGTCTCTCTTGATCAACAGCCTGCAGTAACACATTACAGACATAATCTCAAGACCTTATGCCATGTACTTGCCACTACTTGCATAACTTACTGTGGACAGAGGATCACAGAGACTTTGAACATAATTTCCCACACTACAGGAGATTAAATAGACCACATCTGAAGAAGGCAAGCAGCAGCCATGGCCCAGGAGTAACACGAGGAAAACTTCATCCAGTATCATCATCACTTGCATTACATGTGCACGCTTGCACGCGTACACACACACACACACACACACACACACACACACACACACATATCATTTTAGGAAATTTTAAGGAAAATGTAGCATGTAGTCTCTGATTCTGCTGAGAAATGTAGCTGGAATTTAAAGCTAGGTTATATAAGCAAAAAAAGCAGGCCTCCGTCAGTCTTGAAAGACCATGGTATCGTGCTCAGCGCTGCATTCGCTGCATGCGAAGCACGAAAGCCTGGGTTGGATATTTTATGGAGGATAGGCTGTTACACAAGCAGCAAATCCCCTCTCAACGCCACTGAATTAGTCCAATGGAAAGGCAGAGCCAATACGATTGGATCCAGCTGCGTCGCAGAGCTGGGCTAAGGACAGGAGCTCACCCTGTCTTGTGGGGCCAACCCGGGAATCGAACCCTGGTCTTCTGGTTAACAGGCACAGCGTCTTTACTGCTTCTGCCACCCACAGCCCCTAGAACTTGTTATTATCAATAAGCAAAACCCATGCTTTTTTCAGCTACAATTTCAGTGGGAAAGAGTTAAAACAAATGCCTAACTGTTTAAAGATGAAAAACAGTCACAAAGTTCCTTTCAGTGAAGGGGAGAGTCTGGAGGCAGCCATTTTCCCCGCAACAGTGCCCTGGTTGTTTCATAATTCAGAGGCACTGCAGGTGGTAAAATTACCATATCCTATAAAAACTGCCATGTTTTTGTGGAAAATGCCATTTTTCCTCACAATATTTGAAAACAATGGGTCACTATAAGAACTGTCATAAGAGACAGCTTTCTGAAGAAGCCTCAACACTGCAAATGGTTAAAAAGGAGCAGAAAGTCCCTTTCTCTAGTACACACTAAGGGTGTATTCCTAACCAAGTTAGGGCAGCACAACTCACCCATCTCCCTGTTCCTGTGATGGCATGGGGAGGCTGGCACATGGCTGTGCAATGGCCCAACCCCCCACCCAGGAGTGTCATGGCTACATCACTCACTCATCAACGCCCAGTCAAAACCACTAGACCTAAAAATGTGAAATTTGGGGAGGGTGTTCCTTCCATGATGTAGGCGTCCACCCCCAAGGTGAGCACTGTTAATCTTTCATAACAAGTAGTTAACAATCCCTGAAAGAAGTGAATCATATATAGTATATGCATTCTGAAACATTTTCCATTCAAAACATGCTTTTTAAATTTAAAAAAAGAAACATTAATTTTTTGTTTTATATCACTTGGTTTGGGGGGATTTCTCCGTACAGCTTATATATTTCAAGGCATGATGAATGCACACTCAAAAAAAATATGCATTTCATTTCTCAAATACCTCATGTGACAACAGCTTTGCATAATTAGAATCAACAAGGTTAAAAAGTCAAGTATGGAAAAAAAACACGAAGTATACAAATATTTAAAACTAGAGAAATGTACCCACGTTTAAAATGTACCCACAAGTAAAATACCCCCATGCACCATCTCCCCATTGCACATCATCCCCCATGTGCAATGTCCCTCCATGCGCATCAACCCCCCAATGGGCATCAACCCCCCTATGGGGATCAACCTCCCCATGCGCATCAACCCTGGCTGCACAATATTCCCCATGAGCATCAAACCCCCATGCTCATCAAACTCCCATGTGCAACATACCCCGTGTGCCCCCATGCACATCACCCTCCCATGCGCAACACCCTCCCATGCACATCATCCCCATGTGCAACATCCCCGATTTGCATCAAGTCCCCATGTGCAACCATCCGCATGCACATCATCCCTCCATGCACATCAACCCCCCATGCACCACACCCCAATATGCCACACCCCCCATATGCAACACCCTCCCCCTGTGCAACTTCCCCCCACAATCATGGGCATACCTACTGGGCAGGTGCAGAATTTGAGGCTGGGTGTGGATCAGGCTTCAATGTTAAGTATAGGCAGAAAATGTGTTGCATCCCTTTTCAGCCTTTAGGGGTTTAATTTTATAGAAATCTGTTCTTGGTGGGTGCTCTCATCACATAAGGAATACATACGAATCTCATACTTCTAGGTTCAGGGGTTAGGGCAGAGTGTCCCTCAGTCAGGGATTCGTCAATGTAAAGTATAGGGAGGAAAATGTATTGTGCCTCTTTTCACCCCCTTCTGGTTGGAATTTCTGAAAACTGTTTCTTAGTGGGCACCTCCATCATGGAAGGAACACCCTCCCCAAATTTCACGCTTCTAGGCCTGGCAGTTTTGGCTTGGCGTTGATGAGTCAGTCAGTGAATCAGTCAGTGACTTTTCAATTTTATATACAGTGTATAGATTGGGAGGCCCATCACTTGTCTAGCATGCCAAATGTTGGAGGAACCATGTGTGGTCATGCCACCCAAGATGTGTTCAAAAGGGATTTTCCACCGAGGTAGGACGCCAGAGCAAAGGGCCTTTTAAGAAGACCTCAAAATCTGATAAAAGTTATAGAGCCATGTCAGAGGTCATCACATTGTACTGACACAGTAGATACTGTATGTATTACCCATCTAAGAGAAGATAGTAGTGGCATGAAAGATACCTTCTCTTGTCGTTCACCATCCCTTTCAGTACATCTGTTGTGGACAAGTGAGTCATTCTCATTTGAAGGTAGATGTCCTGGGAGACGTTTGCATTGACACAAGTCTCACCTGAAAGACTTGAATGGCCTCTGCCATCACACAGGGGACACCAAGCAAGTAACCAACTTGATGCCAGATCTGGTCCTCTCCCACATCTTTCTCTTTCAGTCCCTATGCCTGGTCCTCCCTTATATGTTTTCCTTTCAGTCCTATGCCAATATGCTTTCTGGATCCAGTGGAAGTTTAAAATCTGTGGAACATCAAACTTCAATCATCAACATTCTTATGGCGAGTAAGCTAAACCGCAAGTCTTTTTTAACGCTGTCACACACAATAAATGGTAAGTGTAGGCTTTCATGCTTGCACAGAAAAGAGTTTGTGGGAAAAACAACAACAGGTAAAAGGTCAACAGTAGCAACCTTGTAGAAATACTATAACACTGCTGGTATTAATAATTAAATGGACATGAAATCTCAATAAATATTAAGTTCTCTACTTCAAAAACAACCACAAAAAGAAAAAAAAACTATGCCCAATGGTTTTTTCGTCCAACCAACCCAATTTAATCCAGAGAAATGGAGAATATGTTTTTGTCAATCATACATTTTTCTATAGAAATGTAAAGCGCATCTCTCCCTAAGCTGGGGCTTTTTGAAAGGCACACTTGATTTAGCAAGAATATTTTGATGTGTAATGACAGGCTGGGCATTTATTATACATTCTCTTAATCTTGAGACTTGCATTTTGTCAGAGCGAAGCATTCATACAATACATCAACCTAAAAGTACAATACAAAATTGAGAAGATTCATTTGGTACATGATTTCTCTTTTTTCCTAACTTAACACATGATCAGAAATACTCCTCTTTGTGTTTCTGCTGCCAAAAAAAAAGAAAGACAGAAAGAAATCTCAGTAATCTGACTTGTGTCTATCATATTAGCTGAAGGTTAGCTGAAGGTTCCATCATTTATGATGGAAGATTAGAAAAATTACATCAGAAAGCCTGGTCTCTGCTTCCAAAACACAGCATGCCTTTACATCTCTAGATTTCCTCAATATCTTTGTTCAAATTAATAAAAATAGAGTGACTGCATTAGGAATCAAGTGATACTATTATATGCATCAACATTATTTCAACTGTAAAAGATTTACATTTAAGGAATAGAGAAATTTGTGAATATATATGAAGTTATAACACCGACATGGAAATTATTTTCTTCCCAGTTCTCCTCCACAATCTACATGATGAATTAGGAGTGTATGAATTTCTTGGTGTAGGAATTTTTGTTATATCAGGGGTGGGCAAACCCCAATCAATCAATCAATCAGTCTGTCTGTCTGTCTGTCTGTCTGTCTGTCTGTCTGTCTGTCTGTCTGTCTGTCTGTCTGTCTGTCTACAGTATTTATATACCACTTTTCAAAAAGTTCACAAAGCGGTTTACAAGGAAATGAAAAAATTAATAGCTAATTAATAGCTAATGGGTCCCTGTCCCAAAAGGGCTCACAATCTAAAATGCAAAAAAACACCAGCAGAAGCCACTAGAACAGACATTGCTGGGATGTGTAAGGCCAGTTATTCCAGTTACCTAGAGGCCATCTGTGGCCCTGAGGGACCCCAATTTGTCCCACAAGGAGTCTCCACTCTCCAACGAGTTTCTGGCCTGTCAATGTCTATTGGAGACCAGGCTGGCCCACAATTGCCAGTAGCCAGTCCATAATTGTTCCACGTGCATCAATTCATGTCTCTGTGTTTCCTTAACCAAGGAAGAAAGACAGTTGTTGTTGTTGTTGCTGTTGCTGTTGTTGCTGTTAACAACATAAAGCACTCCTAACAACAGCAATAACAACACCACCACCACCATCACCACCACCACCACCACCACCACCACCAACAACAACAACAACAACAACAACAACAACAATAATAATAATAATAATAATAATAATAATAATAATAATAATAATAATAATAATAATAATCTATATATATAAAAGAGAAAAGTCACTCACTGACTGACTGACTCACTCACTCACTCATCACCGCCCTGCCAAAACTGGTGGGCCTAGAAGCGTGAAATTTGGGGTGGGTGTTCCTTCGGTGACTGAGGGGTGCACTAAGAACCGGTTTTCGGAAATTCCAACGGGAAGGGGGTGAAAAGGGGCGCAATGCGTTTTCCTCCCTATACTTTGCATTGAGAATTGCTGACTCAGCAACATTCCACCCCAACTGCTGGGCCTGAAGCATGGAATTCTGGGAGTTCCTTCTGTCACCTGAACTCCCACCAAGAACCATCTGGAGAAATTAACCCTTCAGGGGCTGAAAAGGGGGCAACCTGTTTCTGTCCTATACTTAACATGGGAGACTGAACAACATCCAGCCAATTTGGTGCTCAGACCCTGGTGCACTGCGGGATGTTGTTCGGAGGAAGACGTTGCACTGGCGAGGATGCTGCGCATGAGGGGAAATTGCGCATGAGGGGAAATTGCGCATGAGGGGAAATTGCACATGGGGGAAAGTTGCACATGGGGGGAAATTTGCGCACGGGAGGAAAGTTGCGCATATGGGAAGTTGCGCATGGGGGAAGTTGCGCATGGGGGAAGTTGCGCATGGGGAAAATTGCACATGAGAGGAAAGTTGCGTATGGGGAAGTTGCACATGGGGGAAGTTGTGCATGGGGGGATGATGCACACAGAGGAAGTTGTGCACGGAGGAAGTTGCGCACGGAGGAAGTTGCACATGGGGGAAGTTGCGCATGGGAGGAAAGTTGCGCATATGGGAAGTTGCGCATGGGGGAAGTTGCGCATGGGGATGATGCACATGGAGGAAAGTTGCGCATGGGGGAAGTTGCGCATGGGGGAAAGTTGCGCATGGGAGGAAAGTTGCGCATGGGAGGAAAGTTGTGCATTGGGGAAGTTGTGCATGGGGAAGTTGCGCATGGGGAGAAGTTGCGCATGGGGTAAGTTGTGCATGGGGGTTGATGCACATGGGGGAAGTTGTGCATGGGGGTTGATGTGCATGGGGGAAGTTGCGCATGGGGTAACTTGTGCATGCTGGGTTGATGCGCATGGGTGAAGTTGCGCTTGGGGGGGTTGATGTGTATGGGGAAAGTTGTGCATGGGGTGTTGTTACACCTGGGGGAAAGTTATCCATGGGGGGTTGATGATTATGGGGGAATGGCATATGGGGGAATTTTACTCCCGCAACGTGGGTACGCCTTTCACTAGTAATAATAATAATAATAATAATAATAATAATAATAATAATAATAATAATAATAATAATTCACTATGCTTTACATCCATGTAGTGATGTTGACAGGCTGTACCTGCCTAGAAGGTTGGGGGCAGAGGACTTTTGCAAGTGAAGCAGTCGGTTGAAGAAGAAAAACATGCCCTAGCAGATTATGTGCGAGAGAGCCAGGAATCTGCTCCGACTGAAGTCAGCAAGAGAAAGTTGTTGAAAGTGCAGCAGACCAACTACGAATATCACAAAAGTGCAATTCAGCATCGGACTGCCAGTTGGCAGAATAAAGGATTGCTTGGTCAATTCCTTGCCAAGATCAAAGGAAAAGTGGATCAGGATAAGACCTGGTTGTAACTGACGAGTGGAACACTGAAGAAGGAGACGGAAGGCCTGATACTTGCTGCCCAAGAACAGGCGATCAGGACAAATACCATCAAGGTCAGAATTGAAAAATCAGCCCATGACCCAAAATGCCGGCTCTGCAAAGAAGTGGATGAAACCATCAACCACATTCTAAGTGGCTGCAAGAAGATCGCGCAGACTGACTACAAACTGAGGCACAACTCTGTTGCCCAGATGATCCACTGGAATCTATGTCAAAAGTATCATCTGCCAGTGGCAAAAAACTGGTGGGACCACAAGCCTGAAAAAGTGGTTGCAAATGAGCAGGTCAAGCTTCTGTGGGACTTCAGGATACAGACGGACAAGGTCTTGGAACACAATACTCCAGATATCACCATCATAGAAAGGAGTAAGGTGTGGCTTGTTGACATCGCCATACCAGGTGACAGCAGAATTGAGGAGAAACAACTGGAAAAGATCTCCCGCTACCAAGACATAAGAACTGAATTACAGCATATCTGGTGTAAGCCAGTGCAGGTGGTTCCAGTGGTAATTGGCACACTGGGTGCAGTGCCCAAAGACCTTGCAGGCACCTGAAAACTATTGGCATTGATAAAATATCACTCTGCCAATTGCAGAAAGTCGCTTTTCTGGGTTCAGCTAGAATTATACGCCGCTATCTCACACAGTCCTAGACTCTTGGGAAGGGTCCGACTGGTGATGTGAATGAAACCAGCATGAAATTTTTTGCTGTGTATTTATGTTTGATTTTCAATAATAATAATAATAATAATAATAATAATAATAATAATAATAATAATAATAATAATTTGGTTAGTAGGGACAGCCTTTTAAAAATCCTCCTCGATTGGATGCCCACCTAAGCTCCTCAACAACTTCAGGTCTTTTCATGAGGACATGAAGGGCACTGTAGTTTTTGATGGCTTAACATCAGACTCCTTTCACATCCGAAGTGAAGCAGGGCTGCATCCTCGCACCAATTTTATTTGGGATCTTTTTTGCAATCATGCTGAAGCATGCTTTTGGAAACGCAACAGAGGGAATCTATCTCCGGACCAGACCAGATGGAAAACTCTACAATCTTTCCAGACTAAGAGCAAAGTACACAGTCCAGCTGAAATGCTTGCGTGAGTTCCTCTTCGCCGATGACGCTGCTGTTACTACTCACTCTGCTGAAGACCTTCAACAACTTATGGACCGTTTTAGCAAAGCCTGCCAAGACTCTGGACTAACAATCAGCTTGAAGAAAACACAAGTTATGGGTCAGGGTGTGGATTCACCTCCCTTTATCACAATCTCTGAACATGAACTGGAGGTTGTCCATGACTTTGTGTACCTTGGCTCAACTATCTCTGACACTCTCTCCTTAGATACTGAGCTGAACAAACATATTGGTAAAGCGGCTACCACATTCTCCAGGCTTACAAAGAGAGTATGGATTAATAAGAAGCTGACGGAACATACAAAGATCCAGGTCTATAGAGCTTGTGTCCTGAGCACACTCTTGTACTGCAGCGAGTCTTGGACCCTTCAGGCATGGCAGGAGAGAAAGCTGAACACCTTCCATATGCGCTGTCTCCGACATATTCTTGGAATCACCTGGCATGACAAAGTTTCAAATGACACAGTCTTGGAACATGCTGAAATCTCTAGCATGTTCACACTTCTGAAACAACGGCGTCTACGCTGGCTTGGGCATGTCGCGAGAATGGCTGATGGTCGGATCCCAAAAGATCTCCTATATGGAGAATTAGTGCAGGGAAAGCACCCTAGAGGGAGACCACGGCTGCGATACAAGGACATCTGCAAGAGGGATCTAAAGGCCTTGGGAACAGACATCAACAGCTGGGAAACCTTGACCTCTGATCATTCAGCGTGGAGGCAAAAGACCCAGCATGGCCTTCTCCAACTGGAAAAGACACTTGTTCGGCAAGTTGTAGCAAAGAGACAGACCCAAAAGCAGCGAAACCTGGGGTCTGGGCAGGGGACGGAATTTATTTGTGTGGAATTTATATAGTGTGGAAGGGGCTGCCACTCTCGAATTGGCCTTTTTAGCCACACTAGATGTTGTTTCAGGACCTCCAATCAGAGCACAATACCATAGTCTTTCGAGACTGAAGGATGCCAATGAATAATAATAATAATAAATGTTTTCCCATTTTTCCTGGGCATTATTTAAACCTCCCCACACCCAATTGCCTCTGAACTACTTATGGGTGCAATCCTAATTTAGGCCATTGCAATCCTAATTTAGGCCATCACATCATTGGTCTTCTTGTTCCTGTGGTGACGTAGGGAGGAAAGCGCCTGTCCGTGCACTGACCTTACCTTCCCCAGGAGTAGCGCAGAGTGCTTTACAGCATTTCCATGTCACTCCTGGCCAGTATGGGACTTGTGCTGGGGCTTAAGCCAGCCTAACTGGGGATTAGAATTGCACCTTTTGTCTCTATGTTTTTCTTGTGGTTCAACTAATAGTTCTGTATTATAGTTCTCATAGTTATAAATTAAATAGTTTTAAATCAGTTCAGTAAAATTCACTCCTTCATATGTTCTGTCACTAATGTATTCATTTTTGTAAATTTATTCAAATTTGAAATGAAAATTCTTTTTTTCTTGACCTATGACAGAGTGTCAGGGACATGACGTGACCTTCCTATCAAAATGTTTGCCCTACCTTGTGCTGTAGAAATGTGCATGCTTAGGCCACACATAAAAACAATCCCAAGATTTGATCTCTAGTTTTGGAACTTCCTTTCCCCAGCCAACAAATCTTAAATTTTATCTGCCAGTGGGATATATTGTAAGTTCCCTAGTGCAATGCTGGTTAGGGATACACAGTAAGTTTGTTCTATTGAGCTGCCTGGAATACTGCAAAATGCTTTATTCCTGGATCACCTTCTACATTCAGTTGCATTGGTGTGGGGAAGGGACAGAGATGGCAGTTCCACACACACAGCAGGATATATACTTGAGGAATCTAGTCCTCTATATCCTTGTAGTTGAATGAGCTCTTTGGCGCAGCAGAGCCTTAAGTGCACAGCACTGAATTGCAATCACTGGATCAGCACCATGGGGGTTTCATTGCTTGCTGCCAAATGTGATTATCTGCCTTGAGTCTTTTCAAATAGGATCAGCTGTGTAGTCAATTGAATAAAAACACCTTTTCTGATGCCAAGCATGTTCAAGACAAGAACTCCCTGCCATGGCTGGCAGGTGATGTAAGTGGACAATCTTTGAAACTACAATGACTAGGACATAAGTTCAACTGAAATCTATAGAATTTGCGTCCAAGAAACATGCTCTGGATTGGGTTGTGAAAAACACATATTTATTTAAAATAGCCACAGCCTTGTAAATGCAGCACGGATCCTTTCTCTGAAAACAATGGGGAGGGAAAAAGGTTAGTCGTTTGCATGGGAATAGCAATTTAGTGCAAGCATGGAATATTTCCACTCCATCCCTGCAGTTTATTGCCTTAGGTTTGCAAACTGCTTGAACAGCCATCAGCCAAGAAATGTACATGTCATCTGCAAATCACAAATCACAGATCTTGACTCGAGTGATTGCACAGGGAGAAGTGCTGAAGGGTTCATAGTGGCCAGAACAAGACTTAAAAGTGATGTGAAATAGGGAGCAAAAAGGGCTGCAATTGCCTTGGAGCCTGAAATAGACTTAGCTTCAATGCCATGGAAAAAATCACCAGCTTCTCCATCATTTCTTTAAAGGTCAGAATTTTTGTAGCTGGATTGGGAGAGCTGTGGATTGCAGATGCGTTTAACAGCAGGGTATTTTCCGCTGCCATGACCAGTTAAGGAAGATTTTCAAAAACACATCTGCTGGTAAACAGTTTGGCCCTACTCTGGGTCATCTGCCTTATCTGTGCTCATTGCTGCATGAATTCTTACCTGGATAAAGTCCCAAACCTCACATCAGTCAAAGTTAGGCTTTCAGTACAGTCCATTACATTTTTTAGAGAGGTACCTCAGTGGCTTTCAGTTCAGGGTTTTTTCCTTCTCTTTTTTTCCTTTTTATGATGTGTGTCTGCTACTTCACAAATGAAGGAAACTCAAATGAAAAACAAAACATGTTTTTCTACTGCTGTCCATTCCCAGGCTCTTAGCCAGAAACCAGGATTTTAAAAAAATGGAGACAGTTAATACAGATGATACAATCTTATCCAATTTCCCAGTACTCATGTAGCTGCAATGCAACTCCAATTTAAAAGAATAAAATCTGTGACTGCCCCACCACCGGATGGAGCACATGCCCTTTTCGTACAGCTACATCAGAACTGGAAAGTTGGATAGGTTTGGGCCTTTAGGCAGATATGGAAGGCATACAGTGCAGAAGGGAAAGGGAAACTGATCTCCCAAGGTAGGGATAGGAAAGCAATCTGTCTGAAGCCCTGGAAAGCTAGTCTGGATAGACAGCTAGTCAGAAAGTTAGTCTGGGTAGACAGCACTGAGGTTGATAAGACCAATGTTCCTACTCTATCTTTTACAGCTGTATGTGTCCTTAGGAAGTACAGTAGTATCAGGGCACAATCCTAACCAATTTAGGTTGGCACAACTGACCTGCTCCCCATTCCCATAGTGGTGTGAAGAGGCTAGTGCATGTCTGTGCACTGTCTTAACACTCCCCCCCCCCCCTTGCAGGAGTGGTGCAGAAGTGCCTTATGGCACTTTTGTGACACCCCCAGGCCAGCACCAGTGGGTCTCAAAGTGGGGGTTGGGCTCCCTTGGGGGATTATTTATTTATTTATTTATTTATTTATTTTTAGGATAGATATCCTGCCTTTCGCCACAAAGCGGATTCAAGATGGCTGACAACATAAATAAAAACATAATAACAATCAATATACAGGTGTTCCTTGTTATATGTTGTTATTTTTATCCTTTTATACATGGAAAAAATCAAAGTATAAACTAGAAAACAATGGAAAAATAGGTTTAAAGACCCTCCAGGCTTCTTACACCTTTATTGCACCTAATGGGATAAGGTAGTACCTCAGTATCGGCAGGGGTTTGATTCTGGGACTGAAAAATGGAATTATTGCTTTCATGACTATCTACAACGGAAGGAAAGCAGTTTCTTAAACTGTGATTTGCAGTGGCCATTCATGCTGACTCAAATCCATGTGTAAAAGAATCTGTGTATAACAAGGTTGGACTTGCAAATTTAAAAATGTTTAAAAACACTTAAAAGCATCCTTACATCATGTATATAAATAAAAATAATTAAAAACACAACACACCAGCCTCTGCATCAAATAAAGGATTTAGTACATAAAAATGTATTTCATTTCAGGGGGATAGTAAAAAGCTGGGTGCTGCCATCCTGAAATCTGACATAGGCCATACTTGCCTGTAAGCAAGGTCCCATTGAATACAATGGGGCCTACTTCTGAGAAGACACGAGGAGCTCTGACATCACAGTTCTGTCACTTTGGTTGATATCACTTCTGGCCATGACATCACTTCTAAGGCGTCCTAGACAGATTGTCATTTCCTGAAGGGGGTCCTGGGCTGAAATGCTTGAGAACCCCCGACCCACATGGTTGCAATGTGCTTTATGGCTTATTTATGACAGCCTTTATCAGCAGAGCAAGTGCTATGGTAGTGCAGTGTAGTGTCCCCATTATACATAATGGCCCCACTATATTGAATGTCTGGGGGCAGCCCCAGGTTCTGTGGAGTTCCATGTTCAAATTTTACTGTAGAATTTGGGATCCACTTGTTTAAACAGTCTAAGAAATATAAGCTAACTAGAGACACTGCAAAACCTGATATCATCCCCTCTTCCCTGCCAAAGCTCATGCCGCAATTAAATAGTAACGCCTTACAGGTTCTCAGTCTGCTTTGCAGCATGTATTTTAATTGGTCAGTTAGCTGATTGATGGATTGGAAGTTGGGCAGTTAATCAACTGAAAGTCTTTAAGCCTTTGAGGAGGCGGATAATATAATAAAATAATAATAGGTTTAAAGGCATGTCATGGACTAACCACTTGAGATGCATGATATGCACTTTTATTAAACCATTTTGGTCTGAGGCAATTCCCTTTTCCTCTTTTGATCTTAGGCAGCTGACATCCCATCTGAAACTAAATGTTAGAACGGGGAAAAAAGACATCTCCATAAAATTGGGAAATAGGAAAGTAGCAAGGGTTTAGTTGGATGTTTTCTATGCTGAGGAAGTGTTTCTCCACACTGCCATATTTGTAAAATACTTAAATCTATCTAAGTAATTTAAGTTTCCTAAATGTTTATTGGTCCATAGTGATTGAGCAAGGCTGTCTGCAGGGATCAGAGAATAGAAATTCTGAAGAAGCCCTTGCCAAAGATTCAGATGGTTTTCAAACAGAACGGAGTGCACTCCACATATCTGGGGAACGACATTTTTTGATTATTTAGCTGTTTTGCTTCTGAGAAGTATTTATGTGGTTGAGCCTACAGAGAGGCTGAGCACCATTGGTAAACTGCTCCTATGTGTTAACGGTTTAATTATGAATGGGGTGCCTGTTTCCTTTGGCTTCTCTTTTCAGTCCCTTTTGCCCTCCTCCAAACACTGAAATGGTTTGTGGATGTTAATCTATGCCTCACTGGGGGAAATAGAACCTCTGTGAAATGTAAATGATGGAGGGGGGAGGGAAGGCAGTGAAACTGAATTTTAATAAGATACTGTAAATCTAAATGGGGAAGGGGTTAAAAATGTGTGCTAATTAGGAAAACTGCAAGCAGTCATTCTGTTTTGATACTGAAAACAAAGAACCAGAGTGGTAAAATATTTAAACTGTCCACATTTAATTGTGGGCAACTTGTCACTCACGTCTGCACATTTATTTAGTGCTTTAGAACAGCGTTTCTCAGTCTTAGTCCTCTGTTGTACCACTTCATACAGTCCACCTTTCTGAACTACCACCAGAAAGAACCGGCAATTACATCACTGCCAGTTGCTTCTGGGTTGGGAGGCCAGGTGCAATGAGACAAACACCAGTTTAGCCCACCAGGCTAAAGGTGGGCAGGAGTGTTTGAGGGTGGAATAGCATGCTTTGGAGCTCTGCCTCCCAAGCCTTCTGTCACTGTTTCTTATGTTCCTGGTCTTACTGCCTTGCATCATGTGTCCAAGCAGTATCCACAAATACCACCAAGAATCCAAGAGATGTCGCACAAGTTCCACCAAGAGTTCAAGACGTGTCCCACAAGTACCACCAGACACCTGATCAAGTACTAGTGGTAGTACCCATACCGCCCGTTTAGAAACACTTCTTTAGAGTGTTCAATTTATGTACAGGGCCTCCTGCTTTAACCATTAAGGTTCCATTTCAGTAACCCCTGCATATAAGGAAATATGCAGATAATGGAATCTATAATGGAATGCATTGTATTCCCCTCACCTCTGGAGCATGTTCTGAGGATGGGGGAGGCTGTGCTTGGTTTCCCCAACCCTCAGGATGCTTTCTAAAACCTTTGGGGCGTCTTAAAATATATTCAAACCTGCTGCCTCCCAGGTCCTCAGAACATCCTCCAAAGGAACACAGTTCCCCTCACTTCAGGAGGATCCATGTAGGTCAGGTCCATGGAAAGTTGGATAAGTTGCACTACACTTTCTTAGTTATCATGCTTATCGTGAGTGTGATTTAGAAACTATGAGTGGTTTCTACCACTGAGTTTGAGTGCCTTCCCTTTTTCAACTATTGGCTCAACCCTTTACTACACAAGAAGCCATTCCCAAAACAACAAGAGTTGTTGGGAGGCACTTTGATACAACGTGAAGAGGTGCTATCAGAATGCTACTATTGGTGCTATCCATTGCACTCACATATTAACACACATTATAATCCTAACCTCTGGTTAGGCCAGCACAAATCCCTCACTGGCCTACAGGTGCCATTAACCACTTCTGTGCCACTCCGGGGAGGGGGGGGGGAATTCGTCCAGTGCGCAGACATGCACCAACCTCCCCGTGCCACAGCAAAAGTGGGAAGATGAGTGAGTTGTCCTGGCCTAAACTGGTTAGGAATGTGTCCACACACTCCACACAGCTTCTTTATCAGAAATGTCCTTCCCCTCCCCCTAAGCTTTTTCTGTAATTCCAATGGTAAAACTCTTCTGTCACATCAAGTTTGGCCCTGAAAGCAAAGAAAAATTCATAAATATGTATTTATTGGCTTCTTTTTGGAGGAAAGAAGTTGGGATTTTCTACAGTGAAAATTCACACCTCTGTGTGTGTAATTCAATCAGCCCTGGTAGCAACCAATGTTCTGGGTGCCACAGAAGAGACAGAATACACATTGCTATTTATGTTTCCCTACGCCTCTGTGCCCTTCCTTTCCTCCACTACATTCACAACCACAGCCACTCACCAGGAGACTGCTAATGTGGGTCAAAGATGCCGGAGAGCTCAAAGGATTGCGGGCTATTTGTGAATGTCAATGTGGTGCACACACCAAAATGGGATGAGTGAGGGGAAGCAACCACAGTCCCCAGATACTGGGACTTCAGCAGATAATGCACAACTTTCATCCCAGCAGATTGAAGGCATCACCTCTCTGATGCAATCAGTTTCTGAAGCTGAGCTGAGGGCTTAAGGTTCACTGCCACTTTTAAAGTGGCCTTCATTTTGGGGGAAGAGACGGCTGCCATGCTGAGTAAGGACTGCAATTCCATCATCTTCTCTTTGTTTTCATATGTCTTCTTTACTTGCCTTCTTTTTGGCCCTTTAAATATTTATGAGTGTCGCTGAAATGGGCCAGCTGACTGGCCTGATACATTTGCAAAAAGAAAAGGATCCATTCAGATAGACTAATAAAAACAGGTAAGAAGCCCTTGTTCACTATTGGAATGTTCTTTGTAAGGATTTTCTCATTAAAAGTGATTGGTTTTTTTTCTGCTAAAGATATGTTTTGTCATTATATTAGAGACTTTTTTTGCAACTTATATATGATTGCACAAGATGTCTTAAGTATATCTGTATCACCAAATAGTTGAAATATGTCTATGGGTTGACCCAAGTACTTCCCCTGCAAAAAGAAGCATTACCATTTGCGCAAGGTGGGGAGACAAATGTCACTTAATCCTTTTCCTTCTGGTGCTCCCTCCTGGGAGACTAGTCATGGAAGAACAACACCTACACACAGAACGAGAACGCCAAAGGCAATTATGGATGACAATATACTGCACTGGGTGACACCAGTCCTAAGAACACCACTGTAAAGAGGTGCAATCCAAATGAGAAACATAGAATGAGTCCTCCAAGAATTGTTTATGCTTGCCTGACCATTCAAAAAAAATTGGTTCACATTAAGACAAGTACAGTGGCGCCTCACGTAAAGAATGCCTCATGTAAAGCATGTTTCACGTAACAAACAAAAATTTCTCTAGGACTCTGCTTCACGTAAAGAACACATTCGTTGGCAATTGGGGCAGATGTGCTGGCCAGCAGCCTGTTTAAAAAGCATCAGGGCTGCCTAGCACACCTGCCCATAGTGAAAGCAACACTTCCATGCTGTTCTTCCTGTGGCCGGGCATCCACTGGACAGAGGGAGAGAAGAGCAGTGGAGAAGAGGGAAGCAGCTCAGGGCTAGCCAGAAGGGAGAAGGGGAGAGAGAGGGGATGGAGAAAAGGAGAAAGTGGGGAGACACTTTGAAGGTGTCTTGGATTGCAACCTCCTAACCACGTCTACCTAGAAGTAAGCCCCATTGTGTTAAATGGGGCTTACTCCCAGGAAAGTGTCTTTAGTACTGCAGCCTTAGTAGCCTTCATAAGATCATGCACATTGAATGCATGTTTTGAATTCAATCCCAGTGTTCTGTCATCATTTTTACATCCAGTTAATATTTTTATATGAATATTTTGGGTGTTGTGGAACCAATCGTCTGAGTTTCCATTATTTCCTACGGGAAAATCCGCTTCATGTAAAGAATGTTTCATATAAAGAACATGCCTCTGGAACGAATTAAATTTGTTACGTGAGGTGCCACTGTATATGCTTACATTAGTAACAAAAGCATCAGTCCCAAAAGCATCAGGTTGTGGGTGGCGCAAGTGGCTAAGACACTGTGCCTGTTAACCAGCAGGCCAGGGTTCGATTGCTGAGTCGGCCCCACAAGACAGGGTGAGCTCCTGTCCTTAGCCCAGCTCTGCATCGCCAGCTGGATCCAATCGTATTGGCTCTGCCTTTCCATTGGACTAATTCAGTGGCGTGGAGAGGGGGGATTTGCTGCTTGGGTAACAGCCTATCCTCCATAACAATCCAACCCAGTCTTTCGTGCTTCACATGCAGCGTATGCAGCGCCGAGCACGATACCATAGTCTCTCAAGACTGACGGAGGCCTGCTTTTTTTTTTAGTCCCAAACCTGCTGCTCACCTATAAAATGAAGAATATTGTGGGGGTGCCAGAGGATTTGTTTTTGATGGTAGCTCAACTTTCCAATTTGTAGACATCACTCAAGCTAAAACAGCTAGAACCTGGATTGGAATTACTCCAGATTTTGGTACTAAAAAAACTTCCACAAAATATGGACTCATGATTGTTGGAGCAGGTTTCTAAAAATTGCAGGAAGCAGCCATTGTGATGGTCATCTTGTGTTTGGATGTGACACAATGGATTGCTTTCATGGCACATACCTCTGTAAAAATCAAGTTAAGGAAACAGACGCAAGCAGTGATTTTCAACCTTTTTCTTCTCATGGTACACTTAAGACACTGAAATTGTCAAGGCACACCATCAATTGTTTTTACCATTAACAAGGCACACCATTAATGAATGAATTATTCATTATTATTATTCATTCATTATTAATGAATGTCAACCCCCAATTTTCCTATTAATGAAAAATTAATCCCCAAATTCCTGGAGCACACCTGAGGATTATCCATGGCACACTGGTTGAAAATCACTGGTGTAATAGAAATGCAGAAGATCCCTTGAAGATATAGGGTGTGGTGTCAATAGTGGTTCCTTGCTCAGGCAGGTAAGCATGGGGTTAACTCCAGGGCCTTAAGCTGCACAGCTGCAGCCACTTGGAGGCAACAAGGTCCTCAAGCAGTGTTCTCAAACAATGTGTCTCAGTCCCTCTACAATGTGGGATGCCTTGTGAAGGATGCTGTAGGTTGGGGTGAGTCCAGGGAAGCCCCTGTACCCTCTATAGTGATGTCAGGCGATCATGTTGCTGCCTTCTCCTCTCCCTGCACCTTAAAGATGCAGAACCCAAGGTTCTCTGACTGGTGTGTCACAATGCCCCAGTTTGAGAACCAAATGCAGAAAAAAGGGTGTTGGTGTGGTAGGAAGGCGTTTGCAGAGAGAAACCATGGATGGATGGACAGATGACAGAAAAAACTGACTGTTTAATGGACTGAAGGCCTAATGGACTGATTAATAGATGACTGAACCTAATGCTGGACTGTCTGGTTGACTGATGGACGGGCATCTGAATTCTGAGGATTGCTGGAATTGGAGGTGTGGGAGACTGGTGTGTGGCTGCCATGCAATGGAACTGCTATGAACCAAGGTGTCACTGGAGTGAGTGGAGAAGCTGTTGATAAGAGAAGGAAGGAGGAACCCGGGATGGTCAAATAGGCAAGTTAATTAGGGATCCAGCAGTGCAGAAAAAGTGTCGTTTGGGGGGAAATTAAGGGAAATAATTCACTTAAAATGAGGATAAATTCTCTAGGTAAAGTTTGGACTGGGAATGTGGTAAAACAAACTGCAAAAATTAAAATGTGGGATTGAGGACTGAGGAGGCTTTTGTTGAATGCATATCTAAATATGATGTTTGTCTAAATATCTCAAAAACTAACTCTGAAATTTCATAGTCAGACTCCATGCAAATACTCTTTATGCTTGTAAGATCAATGATTCAGTAAGCAGAGAGGCGGACTTCTTCTTCTGTTCATCTTTGATTTTTGCACTGAACTATGCTAAGCTTGTGTTCTGTAGATGAAAGCAAGTGATACAGTTTATGCTAAAATGACAAACCAATTTGAAAGTGAATGCATATAATGGCAAGAGGAACGCAAGCATATGGGTGACATTAGCTCGTTTATTTCTCAGTGAGATCTGTCTGCCTGTGACACCAGTTAAAAAAAAAAAAAACCCAGACAAAAACTGGGTCACCTCGCAATGGTAATTTCCCAGGAATCCTGAAATTCTCAAGTCAATTTGATCCCTTTTTAGCTGAACACTCACTAAGAACAGCCTGGTTGGTAGAGGCTCAGTTCACTCATCATATTTGTCAGTGGCTGTATGTGAAGAGTTTATATCCTTAATGGGATCAAAGGTTTTATCAGTGATCCTTCATAAAGATAAGGAGATGAAATATACTTCTATCAGCATTGATTCCACACCTGACATGTCTTCCGTTGATAAGTTTGTAATGGTTATTGTCCGCTATTAGCAACAACAAAGAATCAAGACACCAGGAAGCTGTATTAAATTTGCAACAAATGGGAACCCCGTTAGTTGGAGTGGGGTGTTGATGCTGGAACGAGTTTGTCTGGCAGCAGCCAAATATTAATCATGTCAATTGCTTTTGCTGTAACAGATTTAAAGAACTGATAAAATTTAAGGTAATGTTACATCTGGATAAACTGTGGATGGTCAACATTCAGTTATATCACAGACAGGGTGACCATATGCCATAACCAAAAAAAGAGGACAATACCTCCCCAAAATGTAGGATAATCAAGAAAAATGTAGGAAATTACAAAATAAAAGCTAAAAACACTAATATATATTGCTTTCATGTGCTTAATTTAAATTTAATTAAATAATATGATTATTATTAAATTTAAAACCCTTACATACAATTTATTACATGCAATTTATTAGTTATAAGAAGGGTGCATGCTGCCTGCTTACATGGAAAAGGAGAACATTCAAGTTTTTTTCCAGGACAGAAAACTAAAATTCAGGATATGTCCTGGGGGAAAAGGGACATATGGTCACCCTGATCACAGATTTCTTTGACATTTAGATTTCTTGAATTTCATGGCATATTGACCTTATTGTTAATATATTACCCCTAGAATGCACTGTGGGTCATACATCACACACATGTATACAGTGGTGGGATTCAAATAAATTAACAACAGGTTCTATGTCCCATTAGTAACAGGTTCTCAGGACCAGGTGCTCATTAGCAAAGGGTTCTATCGAACCGATGAGAACCCCCTGAAGCCCACCACTGCATGTATACCTTATATCAAGCTACAGTGTAGAAGATGCCACACAATTATTTGCTTATTGATAAATGATTTTTGTATCTGAGTTTTAAACTGTTTCATACCAAAGCTGATTGATTAGGAAAATTCAATTTTTTGTCTTAATTTTGAGCACTGAGAACACTTCCTTGCACCTTTAAATTTCTTCCCTTCATTTGCAAGTTACTGCACATACACTATGTAAAACTCATTCCCATTGCTTTACAACAAATAAGATTTCCTGAACCAGCTCCTTTAAATGGTGGGTATTTTTGAGTAAAAGTGTTTATCTAAATAAGCCTGGATTGAAAAATGAGGGGTATTTGGAGCAGCTACAGATCTTAGCAAAGATTAAGTTCTGAGAAGTCTCAACTTGTTTATATTCTTGGCCCAGGATTCTACACAGATACTCTCAGGTTCCTCATCCTATGCTCAAGGACCAAAATGGGGGGAGGTATTTCAAAAACCTTTGCTGCCAGAAATCTATCCAACTGTAAGAAGAAAAAGCTTTTAAACCTTATTTGCTCCCCCTGAGAAGAGACTCTTCCAGCTGGGTGCTTAAAGTAAAGGCAGGATACCGATACCAGCAGCTACTTGAGTGTTTCACTATGCTACCCATGGAGTGATTCTTCTCTGGCATAGGCAGAAACAGCTGTATGACCAAATGGTAATAAGCGGGATGAATCAGCTACAGAAAATGTATTACCAGAAAATGTATTACTGTGAAAATGCCACAGGTCACAATATTACTCATGGGCCACAAAATGTATTACTCATGGGCCACATGGAAGTCACAGACCTCTCAGATCAGGAGCAAGATCAAGATCCAAATTCCTACAAGTAGAGGGTGCCTTTCCCACATTATAAGTATATATTCAATACTAGCAAAATGTACCCACATTACGGGAATAAAATTTCAAGAATATTTGCGTGCCTGAGCATACTTGTGCAACAGCCCACATGCAACACCCAAACAACCCCCTGTGTGGAAATATCCCTCCTCCTCTTTTAGCAAAAATTAGTTATCCTTGGCCATAAGGGTTATTCTTTTGTTTTACTGTACAGTATATTTGTGTTTTTATTTATATTACAGTAATAGTGTTCTGTAATATATGAAGTGTTTTGAATTTGATTACAGTGGTTTGTCATCATTTTTACATACAGTTAATATTTTTATATGAATATTTTTGGGTTATGGAACCAATTGTCTGAGTTTCCATTATTTCCTATGGGAAAATCTGCTTTGTATAAAGAACACTTTGTACGACAAACATGCTTCCAGAACTAATTATATTCATTTTACAAGGTACCACTATATATACCTGGTTCTCTTGGACAGATATGGGCTTTTCCCACTCTGTTCATTGGACATATTTTCTTTCAAGCTATCCAGTTTCAGAACCCCAGGATCCATTAACAACCAATCAAATTGAATTGTGTGGTGAAGCTCAAGAAGGGCCAGTCATGATCATACTGATTTTGCACAATTTTCCTCTATTCAGGAGGCCAACTCACATTTGCTACCTAAATGGAAGAGAATGAAACAAAATACATTATGGAATACCTACCTGTTGCTTGCCATTTCAACCTAATTGACTTCAGCCCTCCCATGGGGTGCTGTGGGCTCTGCCTCAGGGCTAGCAAAAGCCCTCCTGGTGCCTCAAGCAGCATGTCAAAAGCTGCCCCCCGACGTCCCATTCTAGCCTAGTGGTTCCTAAACTTTTTTGAGTGACAGCTCCTTTGACCATCTGTTCCATACACTGTAGCTTCCCCATTATATCCAATCATATACATTGCTTTGGTCAACTGGTTTTCCTGAGGAAACCTGGTTGGTTTCCACAGCTCCCTGCAGGGTCACAGCTCACAGTTTGGGAACCACCAGTTTCCTCTCCTCCACAATTCTGTTCTGTGCCTCTCTTCCTTTTTCCAATACAGAAAATGGGGAAGGGGATAAATCAAGGATGATGTGGGATTTCTCTGCCAATCTCCAAATTGGGACTAATCATTTGACTGGTTTTGGCCTGAAAGCTGTGGTAACCCAACCAGCCATCTATAGTTTGACTGAGTTGAGTAACTTTGCTCTGTAAAATCCTCTATCTAACACTACCAAATCACTCTAACTCAGTGAATCTTCAGAGGGTTAAGAGTAGACAGAAAGTGCTAAGATGATCAAATTTTTTGCATAGGTTGTAAGAAGAGGAGAAAGCTCCTCTGATTCAGCATGTCAGGAGAAACACACCAGAGACGTCCACTGCAAGGTATTTCTATGCAAGGTAGACACTGTCAGGTTTGCATATCAGAGAAATCTAGGTTAGTGTCTGTCAAATTAGTTTGACCATCTGCCTTGGGAAAAAATATCAAAAGTCTTAAAAGAAAAATATTTTGGAAAAGATTGTGTAATTTCTACTGTTAAATTAAGGGATGTTTTATATACCAAACCTGATTTTAGCACGAAGGGAACCTTTAACCATAGATATAGTTTTTCGGAGGAGAGCCACTTAATCTCTCTAACACCAGAAAAATGATTTACATTTCAAATTTGAATAAATTTACATACAGGATTGTATTAGATATATTACAAAGCTTGTCTGTGGGCCAGGTGGAAGGGTCTTGTCATGGGCCACGTTGAGGTTTGCTTTGGGCTGCATCTAGCCTCTGTACCAGTGTTTGGACACACCTTAATCTAAAATATTAACATAAGGACTTTTCACAGTGACTTTGGTGGATGATCATCACTCATTTGATTGACATTTGCTACTGGACGTTCTCACCAAGGTACACAAAGTCCATACCACATATTTCTTCCTTTTTCACTTCTTACATCTTAGGTGCTTTCTGTGAGAAATTAAAAAGTACAACCTACAACCACCTTCACAATACTTATTGTCTTCATTTCTCCCTTGCATTGCTTTCTGCATTGTAATTCCTGTTTAATTTGCACCACAAAAGTGACAAGACCCAGGCTGGCCTATGACTGCCCAGGGTTCACAGTAATGTGCCAGCTGCTGCTTTCACCAGCTGGAGGAAGAGTACCAGAAGGAACAGCCAGAAGATACAGCACAACAATTTTACTTAGGAAGTAAAACTGACCTGCAATCATGACCATCCTGGCTAAACACCACATCTCAGCCAAGAGCCAATCTGGTGAAAATATTTTTAAAAATTCCTACCTACCTGGCAGCAAACTTCTCTCAAACTGGTTGGGGATACAATTCTGTCTGGAAATCAGACTGCTGAGGACAGGGTGCAGCATTCCAGACACTTATTCCAGACACCATTATTCAACTGGTTCATGCACCAAAGAGGTGTATTTTTGACCTCTTGCATGGGCAAGCTAGGCAAAGCAAACTGCATAGTTTGAGGAGAGATATTAGATAAGGTGATATTAGATAAACCAGTTAGTGATATTAGATAAACCAGTTACAACAGGCTTGGCATCTATACTGACCACAACTGTTTACAGTTCCTTAATACTTTTTAAAACAGATGTTTCAGAAATTCCAATCAAGACACAAACTAGTCACTATTATAACATTTTGACTTCAAAATTATCATTTGGGGCCAGATAAATAATAAAATACCAGTCCTTGGGATAACAGTCTTTTTAATATCTCATGAGTTTCCTTGATTGTTACTGCTAAAATTTTCTTTCTAGCAACCATTCAAATAATATATATTTTTAGTGAATCTACAAGGGCTGAAGAGAGACAATGATGACAGATGAAGACCTTTCATCCAGAAGATGGTTGTAGATAATGGATCCAACTTCTGACACAGACAATTATGAGTGGTGTGTAATGTCAATCTAGATAAGAAGGCAAGAATATGAAAATGTTATATCTTGTCACCTGAGCATAATTTTAAGCTTCTGTTCTGCTTTGTCTCATCTCGCAGCAGATGAAATGATGTTCGTTCTTCATATAGCACAATTGTAACCATGTCTACTCAAAGGTAAGCCCCATTGTGTTCAATGGTACTTACTCCCAGGAAAGTGTCTTTAGGATTGCAGCCATAGGGTTTTAGGGAGATTTTTTATGGAAATATAATGGATCTTCTTCATTGTGCAAAGATTATTTTAATAAAAAGGAACACTATTTATGAATAATTGCTTCTGGACTCAGACTGGAGCTGAATCAGGCTCCACCAGCAGAGGCCAGTGAAGTTATTCATTTATGGAAGTTGACTGACGGGGAGGAAAATTTCAAATTAGTGGCTTGTGAGTGGCTAGGGAGAGCCTAGGTGCTGGGCCATGGGGGATTGTGCAGGAGACTAGTTGTGTGCCATAGCGCTATGTGCCCTCAATCCACAGGGATCTGGATATTTCCTTGACTCAGTGTGTGGAGTGCACAGGCACAGAATATCATTGCTGGAAGCGGCAAGTGCTGCCTTGATCAGTGCATGACATGAAATGAGCTCTTGATCAGAAGGAAGGACCCCTATGAATACAACAAAGAAAGAAATGGGCTATAGTTGTTGGTCAAGGTGGCCATATGTCCTCTTTTTCAAGGACATGTCCTCTTTTGGAGCCTTGTGTCCTAAAAAAACTTCATTGTTCTCCTTTTCCTTGTGAGCAGGCAGCATGTAGGCTTCTTGTACCTAACAAATTATGTGGAATAAATTATATGTTAATAATAAAATTAACCACATGAAAACAACATATGAGTGTTTTTAGCTTTTATTTTATCATGTCCTATTTTACTCGGTTGTCTTTACATTTTGGGGAGAACTTGTCCTCTTTTGTGGCTTGGTCAAATTTGATATATGATGTTGTAAGTAAGTATAAACTTTATTACAGTCCATATGATGTTGGATTCTGGACAGTAACAAAAATTTACTTGGAAATTTACTTGGGCATTGTATTTCAGTTCCTTCAGCACTGTAAATCTAAGAATGTTCAAGATCAATTTTGTTTTTAAAATTCTATTCATTCATTTATTTATATCCTGCCTTTCTTCCTTAACAAATGAAAATACAAGGCAGCTAACAACATTTAAAAACAACAATAAAATACTATTAAATCTAGATAACAATAAATACAATTAAAATACAATTAAATTATACAAAGACAGTAAAAACAATAAAATCCATGTTAAAAACCAGGCAGGCAACAATACAACAACATTAAGCATTTAAAAGCCATCATATACCTGTCTAAATAAGAGTTTTAAGTTCTTGCTGGAAGGATGGCGATTAGGAAGCTTTTCTTAACTCAATGGGGAAGGTAATATAAAATTATATTTATATTTCACCTTTCATTGAACTCAAGACAGTGAAAATGAGATTCCTAATTGAGTATCCATCCAGGCACTAATTCAAGAGGGTTGGTAAGATGGCTGAATCAGGTATCTTCAGAGCATGCTCTAATTTCTCCATCTGCATAGTAGCCTTTCAGCACAATCGTAATCATGTCTATTTAGAAGAAAGCCCCATTGTGTTCAAT
This sequence comes from Cryptoblepharus egeriae, assembly GCA_030015325.1. NCBI lineage: Eukaryota > Metazoa > Chordata > Lepidosauria > Squamata > Scincidae > Cryptoblepharus > Cryptoblepharus egeriae. The sequence continues at coordinate 115,298,095 of JAREYC010000003.1, forward strand.
GCGTCTTGCTCCTGGGAAGTGTGGTTAGGATTGATGTTTCCCTGAAATAAAGGGTTTCCATAGCTGTTACTCTCCATGAAATATAAGAACATTTTTGGGGATTTTTGATCCGCCAAAAGATCTACAAATATGTCCAGGTTACAAACATACTGTACAAACCAGTACAAACATACTGGTAAAACTGATGTTCATAACTTCAACAAAGTGACTATTTTCAAGACCATGCTTGTCCACCTATGTAGTAAGGATGATCCTATTTCACGAGAGCAGTGGTTCTCAAAGAGGGCGATCCCTTCAGGATCATGACTTCATTTCAGGGGGTTGCTGCCATCTTGGAATAATGGAGCATCTAGGCTGCTTTCCTTGAACATAATAGGACTTTCTTCAGAGTAGACATGAAGGTGCTAACAGAGATAGCACTTCCTGTTCTGGCTATGACATCACTTCCAAAGGGGTCCCAGACAGATTGTCATTTACAGAAGAGGATCATAGGCTAAAATGCTCAAAAACAACCACACTAGAAGCCTTGGAAGTATTACTGCTTGGACCTTTTATTTGTTAACTAGCAAAAAGCGTACCCGCATTGCAGGAGTAACATGTCCCCATACAACATCCCCCCACGGCGCATCAACACCCCATGCGCAACTTCCCCATGCGCAACTTCCTCCATGCGCAACATTCCCCCATGCACAACATTCCCCCCATGCGCATCTTCCCCCATTCGCAACTTCCCCCCATGCGCACCTTTCCCCGATGCGCAACTTCCCCCCATGCGCAACTTTCCCCATGCACAACATTCCCCCATGCACAACTTCCCCCATGCGCAACTTCCCCCGTACACATCATCCCCCATGCGCAACTTTCCCCATGCGCATCATCCCTCCATGCGCTACTTCCCCATGCACAATTTCCCCCCGTGTGCAGCATTCCCCCATGTGCAACTTCCCCCATGCGCATCATCCCCCATTCGCAACTTCCCCATGCACAACTTCCCCCCGTGTGCAACATTCCCCTGTGCGCAACTTTCTCCCGTGCGCAACATTCCCCCGTGCGCATCAACCCCTGTGCGCAACCCCTTTCCCCATGTGCATCATCCTCCCATGCGCATCATCCCCCCTGCACAACTTCCCGTGTGCAACTTCCACCGTGTGCAACTCCCCCCGTGCGCAACTTTCCCCATGCGCAACTTCCCTCCATGCGCAATTTCGCCCATGCGCAACTTCCCCCATGCACAACTTCCCTCCATGTGCAATTTCCCCTGTGCGCAATTCCCCCCTGCGCAACTTCCCTCCATGTGCAACTTCCCCCCATGTGCAACTTCCCCCCATCCACAACTTCCCCCATGTGCTACTTTCCACCATGTGCAATTTCCCCCATGCACAACTTCCCCCCATGTGCAACTTCCCCCCACGTGCAACTTCCCTCCATGCGCAACTTCCCCCATGCACAACTTTCCTACATGCATATCATCCCCCCATGCGCAGCATCCTCGCCAGTGCAACCTCTTCCTCTGAACAACATCCCCTCGCCCAGTGCACCAGGCGCTGAGCACCAAATTCGCTGGAGGTTGTTCAGTCTCCCATGTTAAGTATAGGACAGAAACACGTTGCCCCCTTTTCAGCCCCTGAAGGGTTAAATTTCTCCACCTGGGTTCTTGGTGGGAGTTCAGGTGACAGAAGGAACTCCCAGAATTCCATGCTTCAGGCCCAGCAGTTGGGGCAGAATGTTGCTGAGTCAGCAATTCTCAATGCAAAGTATAGGGAGGAAAACGCGTTGTGCCCCTTTTCACCCACTTCCCGTTGGAATTTCCGAAAACCGGTTCTTAGTGCACCCCTCAATCACGGAAGGAACACCCACCCCAAACTTCACGCTTCTAGGCCCACCGGTTTTGGCAGGGCGGTGATGAGTGAGTGAGTGAGTGAGTGAGTCAGTCAGTCAGTCAGTCAGTCAGTCAGTGACTTTTCTCTTTTATATATATAGATGATACTCACTTAGGAGACTGCTCCACAGAGCCCTGCAAGTATTGTTGAAAGAAATGAAAGTAGGCAAGAGAGCCTTATTTGAGAGGCTGTCAAATACTTTAAATGAAGAATTCCATTTTTCCCCCAATGGCAAAAGGACCACAATCAGAATTTATGCAGCAGTTTTGTTCTCTCCCTGTTAAAAGAGAAAACGGAGGTTGCAACATTTGTGGAGACCTGCTGCAAACAACTAAAGCAAACAATATTCAAAGAGCTCACAGGGGCATTTAAGGAGTGTGGTGCAACAGTCTAAACTTTGAACGTATGGATCCGAGCTCCTGGAGTGGTTGTATCAAGCTGAATGAAACACTAATAAACACTGACCAAGGAAACCTAATCTGCAGACGGATCAATAAATAAAAAGTTGCTGTTGTTTTTAATCAGTACAGATCTCTTGACTCTTTTCCCACTCTTGTAAAACTCTCTGGTGGCTTCCCCTTGGATTCCTTTGTAAAACTTTGAGGGCTGCACTTCAAAAGCAAATGCCTCTTTACTAGCAGCTTGAGTCCTCCCAGTCTCTGTATATGGTAAGAAGCACCAGCTTGCAATCAATGGATGACTTGCCGAGAAAAACTACTACTCGACAGGAGTAAAGTTCGTCATTACAAATGGACCCTAAGTAAACTTTACAACAATTTGTTTCTCCTGGAAGCAGATTGTATAAAGATTTTGCTTCTTTCCCCCCACCATGCGCATATTTAAACAGCCAGGATTCACTATTAATGCTTGATATTTCAGGATTTTTGAACCCTATTTTTCTATGTGTAGCACAGCCTGGGGATAGTAATATCCTAGTTTTGTGTAATTCTGTTCCATTATGGAAACACTTAAACTTTAAATTCCTCAAGCCAAATCCTCTTTCATTTTGTTGTCCTCACCTAGAACGAAGAGCAAACAGTGGGTGCTCTCAGCTTCAAGATCTTCAATTTATTGAGTCAGCCAGGAGGCCTGATCCAGTCTCAGAGAAGGTTTAGCAAAGTTAGCCTAGCAGTATGGTGTCTCTTTTCCTAGCTTAGGGCCACTTCTTCAGTCTAAAATCACATGTTTAATTTATACCTCCATGTAATCTACATAATTATCTTCCAAATTGCATCCATAAGGAAGGTTAATGTTTAAATGATTTACAAATTAAGTTCAAAAATCCATAAAATTGACTTTATCTTTTTACTGAATGATCATTGTAATAAGAAACTTAGGTGCAGTAATGCCAGTAGCTTTGCCCTAACGTTTCTAGAATAGCAGAATTCAACCTACATTTATGCAATGCTGAAGCTGAACATTTTGTCAGCTCATTAAGCTCAGAGCTTCTTAAAATTTGTACTTTTTAACAAAATTTGTACTTTTTAACAACATTGAAGTCAATGTCAAAGGTGAATTGGAAAGCCAAAGTGATGAGAAAATATCTCAAGCTTCTCGATGCACAAAAAAGGCAAAGCAAAAACAGAGGAAGTGGCTGCTGATGCTCCATTTTGTGCTAGGCATGACTGTGCATGGATCCAAAGGAGAAACAAATAGCAACATTGTCCAAACAGATCTACACAACTTACGACTCAGCTACGTGTAGCCCATTTGTGTAGAGCGGTGATTTTCAACCAGTGTGCCGTGGCACACTGGTGTGCCGTGGATAGTCCTCAGGTGTGTGTGGCAAGGTGCCAGGATCCCAGGACACCCTAATGGGAGAACCTATCCAGCTGAGGGACATGTGGAAGGAAGTTTTAGCCTCCACAGCTGGGGATCGGGAGACATGGTCAGACTCCTATTGGGACCTGCTGAGGCTGTATATGAATAAGAAGACCGGCATGTACGCAGGAAGATCAATATCTGCTCGCCCCAATCCTGGCTCTTCCCGTGCCCTAGGGCGCAGAAGAGTGGAGGACGAAGCCAGGAAAGGGAGGGGTGGGGCCGGGGTATTTAAGAGAGGAAAAGGGAGAAGGAGAGGAGACGCGGCTGAGGTGGAGTAGTGTCCCTGGTAGTGGGGTGCCCCGTCCTGGGATCAGGATACAGGGAAAGTTTCCAATACCTGCAAAGAAACAGAGACAAGTTAATAGCTGTTGCGTTTGAATGTACTTACCTGGTTGTCCACCATTGTGGGCGAAGTTCAAAGTTGGAGAGTTGAAAAGACCTTGAGCAGACTGCTCAGCCGACCTGCGGAAGAAAGATAAAGACCTGACAAACCTGTAATTGTGGGAAGGGTGAGACTTAAGGGAGACTCAAAGAAGGTAGAACCGTGACAGTTGACTTATCTGTTGTGGGAGCCTGCGAGCTCTGTTATGTTGTGAGTTACCTATGTGGTCTCAGTCCTTTATTAAATACTGGTACCAAATATGGCTGAGGGAAAACAAGAGGAAATAGAGGTGGAGCTGTTCAGTGAGGAGGGGAGCGAGGCACATGACAGTGTGCCACAGGAATTTGGAGATTGACATTCTTTAATAAGAAAATTGGGGGATTTGAACAGCCTGGTGTGCCTTGTCAATGGTAAAAACAATTGATGTTGTTCTTTGACAATTTCAGTGCCTTGTTAAGTGTGCCGTGAGATGAAAAAGATTGAAAATCACTGGTCTAGAGGTTTGGGAACTACCACCGTACACCTCAAGTACAACCAGTGGTAGCCCTACCACTGGTTGAAAAACACTGCTTTAGAGTGGTACAGCCTAAGGTAGAAAAGGTAAGAAAGTTAGCTAATTCAGAAAGGCCCAGAGCAATTCACAGCCCAAACCAATGGGCTGTCCAACTATATTGGAACTTGTAAATGTTCTTACAGCAGCTGTTTTGCTGCCAATGCAAATGGCGCATGGCTATGGCTAAACAATGGCAGCCATCTTAAATCCCCTATTAGCAGTAAGTTGGCACAGAGGGACAGTGATGAGTGGAGAAGGGGAGGAATGGGGCGTTACTGAGTAAGGACTGGAGATGGTGGAAGACGGTTAAGAGGGAGGTTTGCCATTGGATCCCAATGTCATGAGCATTCACCAGGATCTTATTCCTGTTCCTTCACCTTTGTCTCTTGAAGAGCACAATCTTAACCATATCTACTCAAAAGTAAGTCCCATTGTGTTCAATGGGTCTTACTCTCAAGAAAGTATGTTAAGGATTGCAGCCGACTTCTCAGACTTAGGGCACAATCCGAACCAACTTTGGCTGGCCTAATCTTGTCTGTCTTCCTGTGGTGGTGTGGGGTTGGTGGCTTAAGCCTGTGCACAGGCAAAACCACCCCACCGGCCCATGTCAGCAGAGGACTTATGCTGGCCTAACTGAAGGTCAGCATTAGAGCCTAACCCCAGCTCTAAAGCTAGCATAGTTCTGAGGAGAAACATTGAGGATGTGGGGATTTAACCCTTGAAGTGATTTCCGTGACTGCCCTCGACCATAGGATGCACCCCATTGACTTCATCAACTTTGGTGCAGTCAGGATTGGGCTCTCAATGACTAGCTGCAACCATGTGAATATATAAGCATGCAGGATGCCATGTATGCAGAAGGAAGATGAAAAGTTAATTTAGATAAGGCATGTGGGTTTAGAGTTAATTTCTCTTTAATCATATTTTGTATTAATCTTGAAATGCAATGTTTAATCTTAGTTGACTGGAGGCTGGTTCTGAATGTAAAAGTTATAGTTTTGCCAGCCAATAGATGCTTTTCTGATAAAATAATCTTTTTCCTGTGAAATACATTAGTTATTTTTGCAACATTTCTGGAGAAATAGCATTTTCTAGCATTTCTGAAACAGCATGTTCCTGAGATTAATAGCCAATCACAGTTTGCAAAATAAAAGAAATGTGCCCATAAAGAAGCATATGATTATGCCTCAGCAGTACTGTATATAAGGATATATGCACAACCAGGCACCCACATCTCAGGATTCTGTTCATTACTTCTTAAGAACAGCTTCCCATGACTTTTCACTTAAGGAGTTGTAACTACAACTGCAAAGCACTGTTGACTGGCAGGCCCTAGAGACTCGTTCATTACCTGTCATTAAATGTTTTAAAGTTTGCATAATTGATCCAGCCAATAAGTCATCATTGATTTATAGGGGTCTGTCCTGAAGAGTTGCTTGTTAAAAATTCATAACACCAGTATGTGTCTTCACAATCCATTAGCTGTTTACGTACCTGCAGTCCTAAGATTGATTGACCTTGGGCTGAGAGACTCATGGACTTTACTTTTTTATTCTCTCCCTCCCTTCCTCCCTCCTTCCCTCCCTTTTAACAAGTCCTCACTATACAAAAAAGCGTACTACAGCCATCTCCCTCGATGGCTATACTTTGACTTCCCCCATCAAAACTGAAACTTTACTCAAAATGATGAATAAATAAAGTATATTCCATAAACAGCTTTTCACTATTATTTAAGTTTGTGAGCTGCGCTCTGTTAGTCTCCTTTCCCCACCATAAGATTCAAGTGTGTAAATGTTCTAAAAGGCTTTGAATGTTTTATGATGATTTCAGGGAATGATGGAGTAATCGCTGCAGAGAGAAGCTATTAGTTTTAATATTTATATTGAGTGCTCTGAAACATTAATGTGACAGGATGTAAGATCAGAGCAGCGGGACATATTTACTTCACAACTGCTGCCACGTGGCAAAAATATTTATTTTCTAGAGCTCGATGGGACAACAGCTTTAAAAAAAATTAATTTAGAATTGATGTAGCCATTAGCATCTCCTGATGTTTAGAGTTATCTACTGCAACCCAACAAAACATGTATTAGAAACATTGAATGTTTCCTTATTGTGAGTTTGTACCTTTATTCAGCCAGTTCTGCACTGACTGACAGTAGCTCTTTGGGGATTCAGGCAAGGGTCATTCCAGCCCTATCTGGAAACTCAGGACCTTCAGCATGCAAAATGTGTGCTTTACCTCTAAGCCAGAGTTCTATCATATACTTGAGGTTCTCCAGCCCCCAGACCACAGGCTGAATCAGCTTGATGGAAAAGCAGTGCCACAGCAGACTGGTAAGCTCCACTTGGGATGGGGAGGATTTTTTGAGATACAGTGGTTTCCAATTAGGTGGAGTTATAAAGGACAACAAGGGCTCTTACAACTATGCCTAGCAAGGCTCTGCCCCTGTTGCTACTGCTCCCTCCCAGCGTCTGGAAAGCCAGAAACCAGGCGATGCTGATCAAGTTGCTCTGCTGGAGGAATGACAGCACCAGAGAGTTTTCTTCTCTCAATTCCCGATTCTCCTATCTCCCAACACCATTAGGCCTATCAACTGCCTGGTTCCCTGTGCCTCCGAATAAGTTTCTCCATTGGGTGCCACTTAGGAAAGATAAATGGGAACTGTAAGGTTCACTGTGACCACTGATGCTACAGGCACTATTAAAGGAGGACTTGTCTGATTGCTGCCTAGTTCTGGTCACTGGCACATGCACATGCTTTCCAAAGCATGATGGAACCATACACTGGGAAAATTGGGTGATAGACTATCACCTTTTGTCACTATCATGGTCTGAATTCCCTCCTCCCACAGCTTCTATTTGAATTTTAAAAACAAACATAAATGTCCCAATTCCACAATGGGCATATCATCTATTTTGGTCCATGGCAGAAATCACTCACTGTGATTCTACATGGCTCACTATTCAGAGCATGTCTTCTCCGAAGGCAGATAATTCTGGCCTGCTTCTGCAAAGAGTGATTAAATGTTCTAAGCTCACCTGATGCAGAAACAGTGTGGAATTACCTTCTCCTCCCCAGGGAAGTTGATAGGCAAGATGGTAGACTAGATCTGTAAATATTCAGAGATGCAGGAAGCAGCCACGCTGTTAGTAATTTTTTTGATCCATATAAGAAAGCAGTATACTAGAATCTAATGCTAGGTATGTCTACTCATAAATAAGCCTCAATGAGTTCAGTGGAACTAATTTCAGATAATTGTGTACAAGACTGCAGGTTCAAATACCATATTTACTCAAATATAATGCGCACTTTTTCCAGCTGAATTAAGTCTCCAAAATTGGAATGCACTTTAGATTAGATGGCACATTAGATTTGAATAAATACAGTATTTTGATTTATAAGTATGGGTCAGTATTTAGTTTACTATATTGTAATAAAAATGTAACATAAACCCATTGTTTAAAGTAGTACAATTAGGTAAAAAAATTAGGTAAACCTTTTTATCTCACACCTTTTAAAATCAGATGCATGTTAGAATTGATGGTGCATTAGATTTGAATAAATAGTAATTTTTGCTGCATATTTGCTGCATATTCCTAGTGCATTCCCAGTGCAGACTGGGAATGATTTATCTGGGTTTCCATGATGATATCTGTTGTTCCATATCCTGAGGTTGAGAGGCTGGCCAAGAACTCAGAATTTTGGTCAACCCTGCCATTCTTACTCAGGCCTTATCATGGACTCCTATGGATCTACTCATTACTATACCTGCTCCTGAAGTGGGATAACTCTGAGGAGCTGGAAGAGGGAATTTCTGCCCTGGAAACAGGCTCTAGATATAGAGCAGTGATTCCCAAAGTGGGCGCCACCACTCCCTGGTGGGTGCTGCAGCGATCCGGGGGGGGGGGGCGATGGCCACAGGTGCGTGAAGGAGGAGAAGCCTGTGCACCTCGCTCCTGTTTCCACCTGCAGCCTGCCGCCCAGAGCCTCAGTAAGTCAGGCTGCTGGGCTCACTGGTGGTGGTGATGGAGGAGGAGGGGGAGCCAGACCGGGCAGAGGCTCAACTTTTCCATTCCAGCACCCTGCCTCCTCCTCCATCACCGCAGTGCTGGCAAAGCAGCTCCTGCTGTTGCTGCTTACTCAGAAGTAAGCCCAGTGGTGGGCTCTAGCAGGTTCGCACCTACTCTATAGAACCGGTTCTTAACAAGAGATAGGACATATAAAGTTTAAAAATAGCCATTTAAAAGTGGCTGCCAGATGGGCAGAGAACCGGTTCTTAAATTTTTTGAAGCCCATCACTGAGTAAGCCCCACTGTGATCAATGGGTCCTACTCCTAGGAAAGTGTCTTTAGGAAAGTGCAGCCTAAATAGACTTTATGCATCATGCAGATCACCCTCTCCTATGCAGGGGATCCCCCATGTCTACTCGGAAGCCCCACTGTGATCAATGGGTCCTACTCCTAGGAAAGTGTCTTTAGGATTGCAGCCTAAGTAGACTTTATGCATCCCCAGTCCAGAGGGATTTGACTCTGAGAGCACATTTCTAAGCATGTCTACTCAGAAGTAAGCCCCATTGTGTTAAAATAAGCATTGTGTTAAGTAAGACCCTAAGTCCAGAGTTCCTCTGGGTTCCCCCTGATGGAAACTCCTTCATCTCCTGGAGTTCCGCCCTTCAAGGGAGCTTGTAGGCAATTGGATCCAGGGGAGCAGTGGAGCCAGGTGTGTGTGGGATCTGTGTGAAAGGTGAACAGTATCAGTGGTAGAAGAACTGTGCCTTGACCATTTTAGCACCTTGCCAGTGTGTCTTGAGTTGAAAAGGCTGACAATCACAGGGCTAAGGGCAGTCCTTTGGTTTTCCATACAGTACTACCTGTGAAAGAGTAATCTTAGGAATTTTAAAATTTAAATTTTTAAAATTTAAAAAAATTAATTTCCAGGGGGCGCTAAGTAATATTTTTTCTGGAAAGGGGGCGGTAGGCCAAATAAGTTTGGGAACCACTGATATAGAGTAACTGCTCTGCCCTAGGCAATGCTAAACATGCCCTCAACATGCCTCTCCTGAACTGCTTAGACTGCCGCAGTTAGGGCAGCCCAGGTCCCCCTGACTTGGGGCAGCCTATGTTGCCTTAGGCTGCCCATAACCCTTTTCCAGAGTAACTAGGGTGAAGCATCTTGCAGTTGTTCCACCCTAGTGATAGATGGGGTGCTACTCTGGATTGGGCTGTAAAATGTAAAGAATGTTAGGGACTGAGCAGGGCTGAGCACCTGAGATATTGGCATCAGGCACCGGCAGGCATCAAGAGCCACCATAGGGCATTGAGCCACCAGTGGGCACCAAGCATCAGCTATACTGATTCACATGCGCTGCTTCTGCCCACCTTCCTGATCATTTCAGGACCTGGGTGGGCAACCTGGATGCCTTTGCAGCGAGCTCCAGCCAAGAAGAGTAAAAGGAGGCAGAGAAGAAACCATTTATTCTTTGCCCCCCTGCACTCTACAGGGCTGATGCGGGCACTATAGAGGTTCCCCTGTTGCTCGCCAGGTCTTTCAGTGACACTGAATATTGGGCAGGTGCCATCTCTGGCACCCGTGCCAGAGCTTCCTGACCCCTACTGTAGTGCATTGATTGTAATTTGTTTTCATATTCCAACAAATATGAGTATTAATTAAAAATAAAACTGAATTGAGGAAATTTTGTTGGAGGTACTGTATTCCTCCAGCTGAACTTAACATTGTTTTTTAAGTTCTAGCAGACGGCTTGTGCTGGTGCTCCACTCATTGTGGAATTTCAAATTCTACCCCACACTGAATGTGTCAGTTTATTTTATTTCTGACCGGGTGCCTTTTTTCTTGCCTGGTATTTGACAGCTTGAATATATTTCCTGTCAATGTCTTTAAGGCTCCTTTGTAAAAGTTTTTTAAATGCTAAGTCTGTATGTCATTGCCATGACTTCCATCACATAACTGCAAATAGTTCATTGTTAATAACTGTGGGATTTTATAACAGATTTAAATCAAGTGCTACAATACTCATTTTTTCCCTCTTAACGGGCAGCCTCTTACCAAGTTGCTACTGTTATCTGAAAATCTTCCTTCCTTCCTTCTTTCCTTTGAAAAGTGCGAAATTGTGTTTCTAAAAGATGGGCAAACAGAAAGTAAACAAAATAACAGGTCATGTCTCAATGCTAGGTCATGAATAACCCAGGCTTAATGTAACCCTGGATTAAGCCCTTCTGGAATTTCAGCTCAGTGCTAGGACCCAGCCCTAGAATGTGCATAATGAAAACATAAATGAGAAATCCTTTGAAGTAGTCCAAACTTATTGTGGCATGCACTATCACAAGATGTAGCATTACCCCTTTTTTAAAAAAAGCTTTCCAAATTCTTGGAGGATAGATGTATTGATAATGATTAGCATCACAGGTAAATTATATAAAGTTCCACATTTACCGGCTGTGTGTTTTCAATTACCAAGTGCTAAAAATAACTTTTAGGAAAGGATTGGTCTCCTCATGTTCCTCTTGTAGGCTTTCTGGGGCACCTCAACAGCCAGTCTTTGAAACAGGATGCAGGCTTAGCATCCTTAGATGGATCCAAAACAGCTTTTGGTATATTATGATCATTCCACAAGGGCAATGAGAAAGCAGATCTAATTTTTCCTGAAATTTAGAAGAGCTTTCCCCAACTCTTCTGTTCAAAAATTCACTGTGAATATTGTCACTCCTAAGTGGCAATTGACAAACCTACAATGATCAAATGTATTTTTCTTGTATAAATGACTATTTTGAATTGCACCAGAGGTGTGCCATCCTGGGGCAACTTTACAGGATCGCCTGCAGACCTGGACCATCCCTACACACACTTCAAACTGAGGCATTTGATCCAAGACATCTGAACTGAGGGAGGCCACACATGCTGCTGCCCCCCAATTGAAGAAAGCCTTATAAGGCCTTTGGAATGCTGCACTTCTGGTTTTTCAGCAAAGCTTCTATTCTGCTAGTTTTGTTAGGATTGGAACATTATCATTCCTGGGTAGGATGGGATCCCTATGAGTTTAAATAATCTCAACTTGATTGCACTGAGAGAATACCGTAGATCCAGCATTCTGAGATGGACAGACTTTCTTAGGGCCCTTCAGAAGGCTTTCTAGGACTTTAAATTGTCCCAGTTTTGGCTGTGGGGCTGGGAGTTGAATGTCAACATTTATTAAACTAATCAGCCAAATTCCTTGTACTTTAGTAATATTACCATACTTTAGAATTATTTAAAACTATTTAGTATTTTTCCAGCAAAAATCAGACTATTATTCTCATTTTCTGAATAATTTAGCTAAGGTAAGAAAAGAAGCCTTTTTTCATTGTATAATATGGGCTTAAGAAAGCTGCCCCATGCTCACTGAAACCCAGATGCCTGGTGTTATATTAGATAAGTAATAGATTTGTGAAATGTATATAGGAAAAAAATCCTCCTTCCTCATTAAAACTGGCATTTCTAAGGCACCTGCTGAGTCATGCACACCCTGCAAGAAGCATGACATCACCTGTCATGCTGCTAGTATGGAGTTGAGTCAAAATGAAATGGAGCCAAATTACTTGGGTAATAACGATTCAATAATTAGAGATGCCATTCACTTAAAGGTTCCTGATGTGGTAGACAGGATAAGTTATGGGAAATGGTGGAATATCTACACTATGCTTCTTTTTCAAAGATCTTTGCCCACACCCTGCCATCTGCATGAACAATCTCAGTGTTGTCAGTGTTGACAGAATCAAATGCATTTTAAGGGAAAAGGGGTTTTAATTCTCAGGTATTTCTAGACCGCAATCCTATACCCATGGGCTGTGGGTGGCACAAATGGTTAAGACACTGTGCTTGTTAACAAGCAGGCCAGGGTTTGAGACCCAGGTCCCACAAGACAGGGTGAGCTCCTGTCCTTAGCCCAGCTCTGCGACGCAGCTGGAACCAACCATATCAGCTCTGCAGTTCCACTGGACTATTTCAGTCCAAGAGGGGGGATTTGCTGCTTGGGTAACAGCCTATCCTCCATATTAATCTACCCATGCCTTTGTGTGGGCAAAGATACCATAGTCTTTCGAGACTGATGGATGCCAATGCCAATCCTATACCCACTTACCTGAGATCCCCCTAAACACAATGAAACTTAATTATGAGTAAATATGCATAGGATTGTGCTGCTAAAAATGTTCAGGTTCAGAATCCACAACCTTGGAGAGTGATCGGTGAGAATGGTTGCCCGTGTGCCCTCCCTTATTCCTGCCATGGATGGCACATTACAGTCAAAAGAAAATTCATTCAACCCGGCTTCTGGAAATCTGAATTTACTTGCAAACTACATTCTGATGCATGCTTAAACCTAGAAGTGCTACGTGTTTCATAAAATGAAAGGACCCTGCTAAGGATTACAGCACACAGAGAGGAGGTTAACTTGTACCCCCCTCGTGTCACTTTCCCTCCAAAAAAATTTTAATGAGTCAGACTATTAGTCAGTCTAGCTCTATCCTAACCAACTTTCCAGTACTGGCATAGATGTCCCTGTGGGGCACTTACTGCATCCTGTAGTTGGGGGCAGTCACAGAGGCCTCTTCTAGGAAGGGTGTATTTGTTCTGTTACCCGGAGTTGCATTGTCCTTACTTTGGTGATACAAAGTTGGTTAGAATTGTCCCCTCAGTATTCATTGCACTGGGATGGTAGCAGCTTTCCTGGGATTCACAGAAGCATTATTTTAATCGTCTTAGGAGATACCAGGCGGATTCTAGGCACTTCTTTATGAAAATGTATTCTACCATTGAGCTTTGGCCTCAATTCCTGAAATCTCCCTCAGAGCTCCATATTGAGCTTGAATCTGCTGCTTGCCACTCTGAAGGCAAATGCATAGGCAAGTGCAGTGGTAGGGTTCAAACAAATTAACAACATGTTCTATGTCCTAATAACCTAAATTAACAACAGATTCTATGTCCCATTAGTAACCGGTTCTCAGAACAAAGCGCTCATTAGCAAAGGGTTCTATAGAACCTGTGAGAACCCCCTGAAGCCCACCACTGATTTAATGGTGGCTTCAACGGGATGATTTTCTGTGGGGAAACAACATGCGGATGGAAAAGTTGTTTATTTTCTATCTAACAGGACATTTGTATGCTACTATTCTACCTCCTCAGAGTCCCTCAGGGTGACTCATATTCAGTTTAAAAACGGTTTAGCTTGAAAAGAACAACAGGTGATATATTCTGGCCTTGCTGCTTTCCCTCAGTTCATCTCCTTGCTATCCCAACAAAAAGCAGGCATGGCTCTTAAAAAAATATGTCAATACTTCTCTAGCTTGACTCTTTTCTTCATGTGAGGATGCGTATATCTATTAATATTTCAGTTATGGCCAATGGCATTTCTTCAATGCCATACGTACCAGCAGCCATTCCAGTTCATTGACAGGAGTAATGGCTGGTGAGAGAGAAGCCATCAGGCCTTAAGTTGTGAGAACAGACTTCTCTGTCCCAAAGTAGTTCATGTACCAACGCTGTTAATGTCACCATTAACACAGAACATCTCCGTTGTATTCTGAGCAGAACACACTCTTCCCCATAGCTTCCTTTCTGTGTGTTGTTACCACAGTGGAACAAACAAATCCCACCTCCCAAAAATATAGTCACTGCCAGCAGTTGACTCAGAAATGCCAATTTTAATTATAAACTTTTCTGGGTTTTTTAGCAGCATTTCACACTTGGCGTACAGTGAAAACTGTTCCTCGCCATATGACGCCTGAGGCTGTTGTGCTGTGGGAAACAAGTGCCACTGAAGTTTAAATGGTCCAAATTCATCCTGGTTGTAAAGCCACAGCCGTCGTTGGTTGTCACCGGAATCACACCTTTGGCCCGTTGTGCTTTGCTGCAGTGAGTTAGAAATTCCGCTTCACACTGCCTTAGCTCCTTATTTTCACACTGGAGGACATTACAAAAACTCCAGTCGTGGCTAATTTGTACACTTGCTGTCCTGTTCAGTAACGATGGTGAGCAGAGTGAAGAGAAGACCGTCTCTCTAATTGCACACAAGAAATTGGCTTGGCAAATTACTCTTGACTTTATCAATCTTGACAGTTTTCCTTACAGAGCCTAACCTTTTAAAAGATCCATCCAGAAGTCCCATGAAATAAAGTGACTTTGACTAGAAAAAGATGTAAGCGGCATTATGGTTACATTGGTATTCTTCTTTAGAGATCAGGGAAAATTTGACAAGTCTGACTCCTATTATAGTTATATAGCATATTTCATTTAACAGCCCAGAGCTGAGCTGTGAAGGCATATCCTAAGATATTTTCACTTCATTCATTTGACATTGGCATTAGTTATTGGGCTTGAGATACAGTCAGCTGTTTATTGCTGTTTCCTCCTCGCTGTGTGAATGTTAACCACAGAAGAGGAGTATTTGATGTTGCAAATTACTTAGCTTGCTAGTCTTCATTTTCCTTTTAGTATGCAATTATTTGTTTGGTTTCACTGAGCAAATGAAATTTCAAGGGCGTTCCAAGGAAAATAAACAAAATACAGCCCCAACAGGCAGAGGGGGAGGCCAGACTTCATCTTTGTATTCAGGAACAGCTTATCAGTCATGCATATGTATGAATCAACAAAATCAGGTTACAAATTGGAAATTGTGTGCCACACTAGAGCATTTGTCCTGCTCCAGATATCTTTGCTGCAGATTTGAAGGACTAATAAAAAATCAGCAGCATGGCTGGAACAGATGTTTTTTTATGGACTCGACTTGTTAATAGTCTTTTTAGCTTCTCCTAAGGACTTAAAGTAGGTAGCAGACTTGTTTGAATATTTGAAATGATGTTAACATTGGCCAAAATGCACACTAACAAGGTGCAGTGGAAATGCTGGGTCCTTTACATGAGGCTTGGAATAATGATTTGCTCTGCTTTGGCAGGCTTTCCGGACTCCAAAATGAAAATGAGGTTTCTAAACCAGAAAAATGGATTTTAAAGGCAACTAACAGCGCAATCCTATGGGTGCCTCCTGCTGACAAAAGGAGTGTTGTCAGCAGAAGGCCCACTCACTGATGCTGCAGCAACTATACACGCAATGCATGCAGTACAAAAGGCTGACAACCACACATGCATGCTACCAGAGTGCCAAACCTTCTCCGGAAGAAGTGAATTGGTGTGGTAGTGGCTTGTGGGTAGCAAGGGTGAGGATTCGGGCAAAGAGGAGGAAGATCAGGGCCAACATGAGCTGTCAGGGAGGGCAGGGGGGCAGTTCTCAGTGGCAATGGCACTACTTATAACCTATGCCCCCTGCCCGGCCTTTCTACACAATTAAAATCAATTCCCCTTGATGCAATGCTGAAGTGTCAATGTGATACCAGTTTAATGACATTGGGGGTATTGGTATCTTGAGCCCCCTTTAGTCTAAGAGAATATTTGTTACCTGGCCCTTTTCAATGCTATGCCAGGCTGCTGGGTCTTCTTAAAACTGTCCCAGCTCTTTAGATGGCACGAATCTTATGGATCCAGATTAGAGGATTGTTAGCATGCTGATTCCCCACTTCATGGTCCCAATCTAATTTCCTCCCTGTTCCTCCTCCCTTTCTTGTTTTGCCCCCTCCTCATTTTACTCTAGCTCCTATATGAATTTATCAACCCTAGAAGGTATCCTCTGGTTGTTGGTGTGTGGAGCTGGCCTTTTGCTACTTGCCAAATTTTGTGATAACTAGAAAGCACCTTACACTGCCAGAATACTTATTCCAACAGCATTAAGCCCAGCTATGACTGAATCACAAGCTAACATGATCCCAGGTGCTCTCCAAAGATGTTCTCTTGCACCGAATTGTAACAGAGCTATGCATTCTGTTCAAAACACATACAATAGTTCATAGTACTATTACATATAATCTGTACTCTACATTGATGGAGTCCAGTTACCAAGTTCAATATAAAAAGGAAAATGTGTATTCAGTTTCAGAAGAACAAGTACATGTAAACATGCATTCACATACAACAGAATGTGTGAATAGACTTATTAATTATCTCTACTGGCAAGTATCCCTACAATCCAGAGTAACTATGGGAGCATGTAAGAGACATTACGTGCACCAGTAGTTACAGCACCACCTAGTGAAAACCTATGGGAAATTCATATTTTATTTATTTTATTTATTTAGTTTGGGCTGTGGGTGGCGCAAGTGACTAAGACACTGTGCTTGTTAACAAGCAGGCCTGGGTTCGAGACCCGGGTCAGCTCCACAAGACAGGGTGAGATCCTGTCCTTAGCCCAGCTCTGCGACACCAGCTGGATCCAATCGTATCAGCTCTGCCTTTCCATTGGACTAATTCAGTGGCGTGGAGAGGGAGGATTTGCTGCTTGGGTAACAGCCTATCCTCCATAACAATCTAATCCAGGCTTTCGTGCTTCGCATGCAGCGTATGCAGCGCCGAGCATGATACCATAGTGTTCCAAGACTGATGGAGGCCTGCTTTTTATTTAATTTATATCCCGCCTTTCCTCACCTGCAAGAGGGAGCCCAAGGCGGCTAACAATGATCAGAATAAAACACCAAATTGCAATCCAGAGTAAATTGTTCTTACACTAGAGCAAGGACTCCCTGTAGTTACAGTGGATTGCGCCCTATGTAGCTTAATTAATATCTAGGGCTGACTCAGATTTTATGTCAGTACAATGGAGTGTTACTTTCTTTAAAAGGATGTAATGAAAAATGATTTAAATTCAGATAAAATTAGGCTTAGTATAAATTTAGCAGACATTTCACAGAAAACTTGTCATATTTTAAATTTTTTCATTTCTTCATTATCTTCTTTGCACAATTTCACTGATAATTGTGCAGTTTCTCATCTTATTAATGCTGATCTGTGTTGACATGAATACACAATAAAACTGGATAATAAATGGTATCATAAATCTCTGTATTAATTTATCTCATAAAAATAGAATGACACTTATTTGGATTCCTTGCAGTTGATTGTCAGAAGACCAGGTGTATGTTTTTTGAATATGATTTTGAAATTAAACACAGGCGAGAACAAGCTGGTTTATCCAATTGGGACTCTATTAATTTGTGTCCAGACTCATTAATCTTACCTAATTCATGTCAGCCTATTACATTTGAACCATGACCTTTAGAAGCACGGGAGGGTTACAAGAAAATCTCCCAGGATCAGTATAAAATCATGATTTGGCATGTGTCCATAACATCCTGGCATTGTCTGTGCAACTAACCCCCCAATATCAGTCACAGTAGCAGCTGTTATATTTGTGTGCACATGCCTGAATGATAGGTTCACAGCTCTTTTAAGACAGATTGAAAGTAGTTCACCATTGGAAAGACTGAATCCGATTAGAATTACAGCTGTGTCCTCGCTCTGGATCAAGCACTTTCCAGTCCTCTCTCCCTTCTCTTTCAGATGCAAGTAGAATGCTACTAGGTGCGGGAATATCCTATGCAAATCCATGAAACTTCAGAAAGAGGCCTCAGAGTGGGTAATCAGCAGTCTATAAGTTCAACATTTTATATTTTAGCAAGAATAACTTTTTAAAAGGTTGTTGTAGATATATGGAAACATCATAAGCATAGGACATTTCCTTTTCTGCAGTACACCAGCTGAGAAATGGGTTGGCCCAAGCACCTTATAAGAAGAGCTTTGCTGAATCTAGACCAGCTGCCTGTATCTCACAGTGGCCTACCAAAGGTTTAAGGGAGCACACCTGCATCCTGATGCTCTCTCTTGCTTCAGGCATTCTATTCTACTTCTAATATAAGGAGGTTGCATGTACCCATCATGGTTTATAACTTCATGCTCGTGCTCTGTATGCCAAATGTGATCTTACAATTGATTTGTATAATGGCATTATAATATTAGCTGTTTGGGGCTTCAATTCTGAAAGGTAAGCCTGTCTATCACTAGGCTGGCTCAATTCCAAAATGGGCCAGTCCATTTACACCAGAAAGACGAGCCAACATAAGTCAACAGACTGCTCCAAGACAGATGGACCTGTGCCAGCCTAGGCAGTTCAGGATAGCCATGTTGTGGGCATATTCAGCACAGCCTAAAAAAGTGTAGTTAGGCTGTATCCAGAGCCTGTTTCTAGGCCAGAAATGCCTCCTCATAGCTCCACAGAGTTAGACACCTAAGGATAGAGTTGCCATATGTCCTGAAAAACAGGGACAATCCGATTTTGGGGGATTACCTTCACATACTGGCAAATGAGACAGAATTATGGCAAACCTATTGCAATCCAAAGCAAATCGTTCTTACACCAGAGCAAGGACTCTGGATTGCACCCATAATATCTTTTGTTTTTCACTAATCAAAAAAAATTTGATGTCAACTGCAAACTTGGCTACCTCGCCACTTCCCGATCATTTATGAAAACAGGTGTTCCCTGTTTTCTGACAGTCTGTTTCTTGATGATCTGCACTCTTGTCACTTTTAAAATACCCTGGAAGTGTGTACTTCACCAAAGAGACATTGCCTCTTTGAAAGCGATATCACGTGTGCAACTGACCACACAAAGACACCATTTTGCTCTTGCTCCATTGTTTTAAATGAAAACAGTTGAGACATTTTTACTGTACTTTTGTTTTCAATGGAAACAATTGAGAAGACATTTTTACTGCACTTCTGAGATCTCTCACTTCCATTTTTGTATGAGTAAAAGCATTACAAGTCCTGTGCCCAGGTCAGCATAGGACTTATGCCAGGGCTGAGACCAGCGTAACTGGAGATTAGGATTGCATCCATAATACGGTTAAACTGAACATATTCCTTAAGTAACAGCCTAACTGCTGTTATGCAAAAACTATTAAATGAGTGGATTCAAGAACTCTAAGCTGATTTCCATATTGGCATAGTGCATAATACAGACTTAGGGCAAAATCCAGAGTAACTCCGGGGAGTCCTTGCTCCGGTGTAAGAATAACTTATTCTGGATTCCAATATGAATTTCCCATAGGTTTTCACTAGGTGGTGCAGTAACTACAGGTGCACGTAATGTCTCATACGTGCTCCCGTAGTTACTCTGGATTTGGAGGTTAGGCTCTGAGTTTATTCATTGAATTATGAAGGCAGAAAGGTATCTATGTAGTTCAATTATTTCCTTATGACTTTCTTCAGTAAATTACCATCATTCAAATATATAAAATATTCTTTGCCTACAAAAGCCTTTGACTACAATCCAGAGTAACAACAGGAGCACATCAGAGACATTACGTGTACCTATAATTACTGCACCACCCCGTGAAAACCTATGGGAAATTCATACTACAATCCAGAGTAAATTGTTCTTACTCTGGTTACTCTGGATTGCGCTCTTTGTTCATTTTACTATAATTTGTTGTGTATTTTGGCTATGTGTTAATAAAGTTGTGTTATTTAGGCTTTTGCAAGTGATATTTATGGTTTTTTAATGGCCATTTTGCATTTGTAAGGTGAAAAAGACTGGGTTCCACTTTTCTATGGTTTTCATTTTTGGATCCTTCTGTTTTCATTTTTGGATCCTTACCCATCCAGTAAGTGGAGGATGCCTATTTGCCTGTATGTTGAAAAAAAAACTGGTACCAAAAGAGATCCTGGGGGCATTCCACTTTTTACCTCTCTACATTATAAAAATCGCTACCCACTCTCTGTTTCCTGGTCTTCAGCCTGTTCCTAAACTATGACAGGATGTGTCCTTTAATTACCTGATTATGGAGTACTTTTTGGTGTGGACCATTTAAACACCTGTTGAAAGTCCAAATATATAATATGCTAAGGTTCTCCAGCATTCACATGCCCATTGACTCTGTAAAAAATAACATTTTTTGATCTTTATTTTCTCCAGAAAGGAACTTTTTAGGATGGTAAATCTAACAGTTGCAAATGAGGGAGGAAAAGAATTTTAGCTTAGATTTATCCTCACAGTAGAAATTGGGCAAGGTCTTAGAATCAAGTAGTCCCCCATTAAATAAATCACATTACAGTATTTTAGAAACCTATGTTCAGTGGCAGATCAAGACCAGTTTGGTCCTCATCTCCTTTCACATCTCATGTCCCAGAAGAGTCTCCAAGCAAGACAGCTGGCAAGTGGCTGGGTTTTTCCCATCAGAATTAAGGCATCAGGCAGAGTAACTATATGCCAATCTTCAGTGCGTGAATGAAATAGATTCCCTACTCAGTGATTCTGTGATCACTTTGATAAGATTAGAGCCATTTTCATATGAATAAAGCACACAGTTGCTCAGGGCATAATCTGGAAACAGGGATAAACCCACACGAAATGAAAATAGAACCCCATTGTCCAGCTCAATTTTACAAAAATTTTATGTGTGCACAAATAGTGTTGGGCACAACTACTGCATGTATCATTTGTTATTTGCAATTGTTCAAAAAGCCAAAGCAAAATAATTTAGTTTTGTTCAAAGGAAATCAATAATAGTATAAGATATTATTAGATATTATTGTATGAAGTTTTTATTATTATTATTATTATTATTATTATTATTATTATTATTATTATTATTATTATTATTATTATTATTATGTATGTCAGATTTCTTAACAAAGATTTTGTGCAATATCTCCTGTACCAGGTCCTCTCTCATGGTCTTGCAGATAAGTAGTAGATACACAGAGGATATGAAAGGGAACCAACTTTCCTTACCCCAAGCAGAGCCAGGGCAGGATAGGATTGGTCCCAAGTGTTATAGACCTATCACATAAATAGACTTTAAAGGGCTAGCTGTTAATTCAATACAAGGGTTGACTTTTGTTCAGATGACAAATCTGTGTGCATTTCTGTCCATTTACAACAGGGTCCTCAAACTATGGCCCACAGGCCGGACACAGCCCAGCAGGGTCTGCAATCCGGCCCGCAGGCCTTCCTGGACATGTCTGCGGTGCTAAGGGTTCCCTGGCTGGCGCACGCCCCTCCATTCAACCGTGGGGGCCAGGGACCCTGGCCCCCACGATCAAGCAGGAGGGGCATGCGCCAGCCAGGCAACCCCTGGCACCACAGACAAGCGAGATCACGGGGGCCATGTCGGAGTGGCTCTGCAAGCCCACCTGCCTCATCGTGGACAGTGCCACCAGCCGCATGTGAGGGTCGGCCCAGCCACAGCACTAGCCCCGTCACCCCTTCCCCTCTCCTTCCCCCTAGCCTCTTCCTCCTCCTCCATCCTCCTCAGTACCCCCGCCGGGTCAGGGGGCCGCATGTCCTCTTTTTCCAGGACACTGTCCTCTTCTTCACCCTCCTCTCCTGGAATAAATACTTTCCTCCTCTTGGGGACCAGGCAGCAGAAGGTCTTCTTTTCACAAAGTAGATGTAATATCATTCATAATTATAATAATTATTTTTATATTTTATTAGTTATTATTTTATTTATTATTATTATTATTTTATTTATTTTCATTATTATTTATTTTATCATTTTATTACCTTATATTTATTTATTATAATATAATTATATATTTCAATGGCCCCCAACAGTGTCTGAGGGACAGTGAACCGGCCCCGTATTTAAAAAGTTTGAGGACCCCTGATTTACAAGGACAACAGAGATACTTGTAGCACCTTAAAGACCATTCAATTTGGGTCAGGATAAGTATTACAGTGTCCTTTAGGGTGTTTCAAGAACCTTGGTGGTTATTTCCTGCAACCGAAAAATATAGTTATCCCTTGGGAAATTATTTACAACACTGACTCAGATTCCTTCTGTTGTAAATTCTTGTTGCATCATCTTGTTAAGGAGATTTTGTTTGAACATTATTCTAATTTGGTTCAAATTTGAAATATAAGGACTTGCTATTAATGATACTTTCTACAGTCCACTACAATTCAGGTCTTTACTTAGGTTCCAGCCAACTAATGACTACCAGATCTGACCAGTGCAGAAAACATCATGTCAACCATACATGGCCTTTGGCTGTCATTCTGAAACTCATTTTCGCCACCATGAAGATGAACTTTTATTAGTGTGAATGTAGAATTCAAGTACTATTTGCAAGTTTTAAATGTACATAGCACTTTACATTATGTGGTAGCATGGCACCAATTATAGGGTAACTGTTATCTTGCAAATCTAATCGAGGTGCACTGGAACTAAGAATGGTGAATAAAACTTTCACAAAATAAGGAATTGGTTATAGAGGCTAGTTCTGTTACTTTTCTTCACTAATTTGAAAGATATATGGAATAGGTTTCATATATTTAGAGATTGTAAAAAAAAAGGATGCTATCCTAACCACACTTTCCTGGGACTAACTACTATAGAACATAATGGGACTTTGTGAGTAGACATGCTTAGGATTGCACTAAAAGTATCTTTCCGGCAATTTCATTTTAGGATATATTGGAACAGTGACAGGTTATACAGTACTTGTACTGGTTGTTTTATTGGTTATGTGAAGTCCAGATTTGGATCACTTATTTGTAGACAGCATAAAGATTAGCAATAAGTTTTAAACAGAAAAAAGATGTGTGCTCCAATGGACTGTGAATGGAATCTGCATATCTGGAATATTGTTAAACTGATCAGGGGCTGCAGTACCTCAGGTTGCTAAGATGTCCTTTCATCAGAGAGGCCAGGATTTGAGCCCTCTGTGCTGCAAGACAGAGTGAGCTCCTGTCCTTAGCCTAGCTCCTGCCAACCTAGCAGTTCAAAAGCATGCAAATGCAGGGAGATAAATAGGTACCACCTCTATGGAAAGGTAAACAGCATTCCATTCCATCATGTTGGCCACATGACCATAGATATGTCTTCAGATAGCACTGGCTCCTGGCTTAATACTACATAATACTACATAATACTTCATACGTCATAATACATAATACTGTGAGTGGCGCAAGCGGTTAAGACACTGTGCCTGTTAACCAGGAGGCCAGGGTTCGATTCCCGGGTCGGCCCCACAAGACAGGGTGAGCTCCTGTCCTTAACCCAGCTCTGCAACGCCAGCTGGATCCAATCATATGGGCTCTGCCTTTCCATTGGACTAATTCAGTGGCGTTGAGAGGGGGGATTTGCTGCTTGGGTAACAGCCTATCTTCCATAACAATCCAACCCAGGCTTTCGTGCTTTGCATGCAGCGTATGCAGTGCAGAGCACGATACCATAGTCTTTCAAGACTGACGGAGGCCTGCTTAATACTGCATTGCTATACTAGCTTGTATGGACTCTGTGATTGTGATATTATATATTTATTATGCAAATTAGTATGCAATCAAGTCAAAGTGTTCATGAACCGAGGGATGCCATATCTTAAATGTTGGCAATCAGTGTTTTTTTTTTCCACACACCTTGTCAACCATCTAAACTCCTAGTCTGCTCTGTGGTCTCTGCTTTTAAGCGTGGCATGCAAACACCAATGCACAATAAACATTATAAATGCAAGCCATTTAATTCAGTTTAATTAGGTACACAAGGCTATTCTATTCTCAGTCTTGGGTACTTATATGTATATCTGACACTAGCACTAATGGGGGTTACACAAGTTAAATCCCCTATGCATCAAGGAGGAAACAGACCACTCTGATTCATACATAATGGATTTGCAGCGAAATTAGCATGTGAGATGCTCTAAGTGCACCTTCAATGTAAAAAACCATAAATAAGTAGAAAGTATATACAGTCCAGTCTTGGCTCTTTGAATCTCAATTAACAAAGCTCCTTGCGATCTAAAGGACAGCCATGTCTCATAAAATCAAACTGAAAATTTCCTTGATTATCTAAACTCAATTATCCAACCATATCCAATGTCTCCCATAATCCCTGATGTCCTGTTCTGAAGGGCAACTGTTGAAAGAATTGCTCTTTTAACTGTAACATATCTTCCTTTACCTCAGCAGTTCACATTATTGGAGACATTTTCATTGTCTCTGTTAATTAAATAAACTCATATTTCTCTGCAGTCTCTGATTCCCTTCCATACCAAAGTAACTAAAGCAAACATCAGCACAAACAACTGAGTTTGGCTCAGTATCTCTCTAGAAGGTTCATGATAGTCCTTATCAGTCAAAATAATAAGATTTATATACGGATCATAATGGCCAACCACATTCAGATACAGTACTGTGCTGATGGCGCACAGATGTTGATGTCCATTATGTTGTCCTGGCAATGCCAACCTGATGATGCATTGATCCAGTACAAATGCCAAGCTTTCCTATAAAAATTCTGCTGGTGTAACCCTTCCCAGTCACACCCCAGCATCTATAGAAATATCAACATAAGTCTGCTATCCATGGAGTTGCATTCTGATAGCATT
The DNA here is from genome assembly GCA_030015325.1 of Cryptoblepharus egeriae. Lineage (NCBI taxonomy): Eukaryota > Metazoa > Chordata > Lepidosauria > Squamata > Scincidae > Cryptoblepharus > Cryptoblepharus egeriae. Next base: position 115,323,008 of record JAREYC010000003.1, read on the forward strand.
ACAACATTGTTATGATATTGGCACATCATCTGTACGGCATCCACATGCCATTGCCATAACATTGGTGTATCATCCATGTGATGATTATGCTGGTCTTGAACCGTAATAAAATTCTATTCTATTCCATGTGATGTCCATGTCTCACCACCATGAAGTTCAGTGACAAATGGATTATATCCATATTTATATAGGAAAGTGAATCCCGATGTGTCTTAGAGATGATCACTGAGTAGTGCAGGTAAGCACTGAAACAGTCAGCCAAAGTCTTGATGTCAGTCTGCTGGTGTATTTAAAATACAACTACAGTTTACCACTTCCAAATGGAATGAATACATCTCAACTCAACTGGAAATCCAGGGGGGATTTCTGTCCTGGTGAAAGCTAGCTGCACTTCCTCCTGCCTTCCAGCCTCTGGAAGCAGCTGCCTCGCAGCACCTCCCTCAGCAAATATTAGTAAACACGCTAGAAGACAATTCATGTTGTCATCTACCTAGGCACCCTGGATTAGTATGCAAATAAGGTGGCGGCAGAACAGACCACAGCAGCGGTGCTAATGCTCTAAGTGATCTTTCAGTGTAATTAGAATTTGTTTCATCACGCTAATTTGACATGGCAAATTAGTGTAGCTAAGAGAAAGGGCTTTTTTGCAGAGCCAGGGTTTCCAGTATGTACACAGAAACTTGCCAGCAAGTCCACCTGCTCAAGGGAGTTGTGTAACATTATCAAGAAGTGACAATTAGCAAAAGCTCTAGAAAATATCAGTTTGTTTTATTTTTAATCTGGTAACTTGATAGGTTATATTTCACCCCGCCACTGATTTACCTGATGGCTCAGAGAGCTTAGCACGCGGGCTGAGGAGAAATCCTCCACCGTGGAGGATAAGCCATGCTATTCTTTCGGCAATGATAAATATTTTAAATCAAATACAGTCTATTTCTTGGATGGCACCAGATTGAGTAGCCTTACAGAAGACTGAGAGTAAATCTAAGACCGCTGCTCTGCAAATGTCAGGCATAAAAGCCACTGCAGCTTATAGAGTAGACTCAATTTAGGGCTCACCTATACCAACAACCCAATTGTTACCCCTTCAGCATAGTTAGGGTTGCACAAGCAGAGGCTGCATTATGGCTGTTGCAATGCAGTCTCTATCATCATGCAGTGCAGAGCTATTATGTTTTCCCACAGGCCGACAGGCCCACTGACATCCACCAGAGCAGGTAAACCCATACAGGGCGTTGGATGGAAACAAGAAGAGGATTGGGACAGGTAAATGACCATGGTAAACCATGGTTATGGTCATGGGACACATGACCAGGTAAAGGGGGCAGCAGTTAGCAAACCATCAAAGGTGTTGCTGATTCAGGGAGTACTCAGGTTGGCATACCTTCAACACCACGCTGGAATTTTGGGGCAGGATGACCATATTTCATAATCGCAATGTAGGACATCCCAAAAAAATGTAGGATGCCCAAGAAAAATGTGGGCTATGACAGAATAAAAGCTAAAAACACTCATATCCTTTACTTTCATGTACTTAATTTAAACACAATGAGAACATTCCTAACCATGTCAACTCAAAAGTAAGCCCCATTATATTCAATGGGTCTAACTTCCAGGAAAGTGTCTTTAGGATGGCAGCCTATATTACTTATTATTAAATATGAAAATATTACTTATAATTTATTACATTTAGGGTGCACTCCAGAGCAACCACGGGAGTCTTTGCTCCAACATAAGAACAATTTCCTCTGGATTGCAATATGAATTTCCCATAGGTTTTCACTAGGTGGTCCCAAAACTATGTCGACGTAAATGTCTCTTATGTGCTCCGGTAGTTGCTCTGGATTGTAGGGTCAGTTTATTAATTACAAGAAGGCTACAGGCTACCCACGAAGCCAAGGAGAACAGTGAAGTTTTATTCCAGGACATGCGGCTAAAATCCAGGATATGTCCTAGAAAACAGAGGATTTATGGTCACCCTGAGTTTGGGATCAGAGATTTGGGCTTCACAATACTCAGAGCACCACAACTGGGGTAGCCCGTAACAGATGGCTCACTCCAGCAACACTAGTGATACCACCTCTAGCAAGCACAGGTCTTTGGCCAGTCCTGCACTTGCCATAGAGATATGCTGTTTTTTTACTATGTACTGTAGCCTTGTGAAAACTGATGGATCTGCATGAAAGGAGAAACAGTTTGCCATGAAACATTCACCACATGGGTGCTTTTAAACTGGTCATGTGGCTGTTTGTTTTTTGTTTCTTTTTACACGTGAACAGTCAAAGCATGGCTGACCCAAGACCTCCTGACACCTGAAGAGGCATGCCTAATACAGCCTCTCCTCATTCAATGATGTGCCAGCCTCTGCACCTTTCATCCTCCAATGTTACAACTCAGCAGCCTCCTCCTCTCCACTTTTTTCCTCTTCTTCCTTTTCCAATCCAGGGCATGGAAGAAGGAGCAATGGAAGTAAGCAGGTAGACAGATATAAGCATCCCCCACTAGCTTACTACCTGAGGTGACTGTCTCCCTTGGCCCAGCCCTGAGTCAGAGGGCCATACAACAATGTCCTGAGGGGTCTGAACAGTAGATGTTCCTAAGATCTTTAGCCAACAGAGAGCATCCAGTTTGTGTGATTGTTATATTTCTTTCACCTGAGTCAACAATTCTTTTACATATGACTTGCTCACAAAATACAAAGGTCTTATAAACTAATGATTGGATTGCACTGATCCATAAATGCAGTTTCTGTCTGTGCTTAGAAGATATTTCTTTATCTTTTATGTGTATCTGATTTTAAAGCACTGTGTGCACAAACCATTTTAAGGTCACATATAGAGTGGGTATAATGCATAAGGTTTCAGATGCAATCCTGGCATCTCTACATAGGGCTGGGAAAGACTGTAGACAGTCAGTGCAGGCAATGTTGAATGGTCTGACTCAATGCAGGGCAACTTCCTAGTGTCTAAGAGAGTGAGCTAAAAACTAGGAACTCCCTGAATTAAATTCCATGAGCTCCTTCCATGTGCTCACAAGGAGCCCTTAAGTAAATCATTTCCTCAAATCTAAACATCCATGGTAGAATATAGTTTATTAGTGGTTATTAACTATGATGTTTACACTTAAACTTCTGATGCATGGCAGTGTCACAGGCAGCATAATCCTAACTTGTGCTAGAACAGGCTAACTGGTTTAGCCTGTGCTGTATCCAGCACAAGTTTTAAGGCTGCTGCTGCACTACCACAGGGAAGTGAAACCTCTCCCCTTCATAAGTAGGACTGCAGCAGCACCAGTGGGTCTACTCAGACTTGAGCCACCTGGTGAATTGGGCTTGGATCTGCACCTCCTTCTCCCCATCTGTCCTCCTATGGGACTGCCCTCAGCCTGCCCTCCCCCAACCCTGAAAGGCCTCCCCCTATCTACTTCCCACCCTCCTTCCACCACTCCCAATGCCTGCACTGGTTGAGCTTGGCCCATGCAACTCATCCAGTTGTGCAGCTGAGTGCAGTGTGGGGAAACTGACACAATTCCCTGTGTTAGCCTCCTTTCCTCTCTGATTGGCACAGACATGCTTTACAAAACATTTACCCTGGGTTGCCACAAGTCACTTGTATCAGCCCTAGCAAGTTTAGATTTACATAAGAACATAAGAAGAGCTTCCACTGGATCAGGCCAAATGGCCATTCTAGTCCAGCTTCCTGTATCACACAGAGGCCCACCAGATGCTTCAGGGAGCATGTATGACACCTGCATCCAGATCCCCGCCCCCTGAATCTGGCAGTTTGAGGTTGTCCACATCTACACACATCCCTCGTGACCTGTAACCATGATGGTCCTTTCCTCTAAGAACTTCAATCCCTTCTTAAAGGCATTAAGGTTAGATGGCGTCACCACATCATGTGGCTAGGAGTTCCACAGATCAGCTACATGCTGGGTAAAGCAATATTTTCTCTTGTCCATCCTAACTGTCCCAACATTCAGTTTTAGTGGATGTCCCTAGTTCCAGTGTTATATGAAAAGGGAAAAAAGCATATCTTTGTCCATTGAATCCATCTCCTGCATAATTTTGTACGTCTCATTCATGTCTCCCCTCAAGCACCTCTTTTCTAGACTGAAGAGACCCAAACACTGTAACCTTTCCTCATATGGAAGGTGTCCCAGACTATCAATGATTTTAGTTGCTCTCCTTTGAACTTTCTCCATTTCTTCTATATCCCTTTTGAGATGTGAAGACCAGAACCAGACACAGTACTCCAAATGTGGCTTCACAATCGATTTGTACAATGGCATCATAATTTTGGCCATTTTGTTCTCAATCCCCTTTCTAATGACTCCAAACATGGAATTTGCATTCTTCAAGGCCACCGCACATTTGGTCAATTCCTTCATCGAGCTGTCCATTAGCACCCCTAGATCTCTCTCCTGATGTCACAGACAGTTCAGAACCCATTAACCTATAAGAAAAGTTGGGGTTCTTGGCCCCAATGTGCATAACTTTACATTTACTTACATTAAATGCATCTGCCAGTTTGTTGCCCATTCTTCCAGTACAGAGAGATCACTATGGAGCTCTTCACAGTCTCTTCTGGTCTTCACCACTCAGAATAGTTTGGTGTCTGTTAGAATTCTCAATCTAATAATTGGTCACCGGTAAGCTGAGATGGTTAGACTGTTCAAGATTTGAATATCTGCTAGTTGGGTGTGTACACGTTGGGGTGTCATGTTGACCATGACAGAGAAAGTTGAGCAGAGAATCTGCATCAAATTTTGTCAAAAAAATTGGCAATACCAGCACAGAGACCTAGGCAAAGTTGCAGAAAGTGTATGGAGAAGCATGTATGAGCTGCACACAAGTGTACAAGTGGTTCAGACATTTCCAAGATGGCCGACAAAAAGTTGACAGTGATGAGGAGACCCACAACCAGCAGAACTGAGAAAAATATCACAGATGTACATGCTGCTGTGAAGGGAAATCATCGAACCACCATCTGTGTGTTATCAAAGGATGTGCTGATTGGATACATCCAGTTCAGTCCATTCTCATTGAAGATTTGGGTATTAGATGAGTCTCTGCCAAGTGTGTGCCAAAACTACTTTCAGCTGACCAAAAAGAAACTGAGATTTCAGTTGCACAAGATCTCCTTGATGGTCATAACGGGTGATGAATCATGGGTGCTATGGGCGCTATGACCCCGAAACAAAGGCTCAGTCTTCACAGTGGAAGATCCCAAACCTTTCTGAGACTGAAGAAAGCACATATGAGTTGAAGCAATGTGAAGACATTGTTGACTGTGTTCTTTGACTACAAGGGGATTGTTCATTATGAGTATGCTCCATATGGTCAGACAGTAAACAAGGAGTTTTGTTTACATTTGGGGCATTTTGGGGCATTTGCAGGATGCTATTCATTGGAAAAGGCCAGAATTTCATGCATCCGGTGAGCGGCAATTGCACCACGACATCACACCTGCCCATTCAGTGCAGTTTGTGCAGCAGTTTTTGGCCAAGCACAACATCCTCCAGGTCCGACAGCCACCATATTCCCCAGATCTCACCCTTTGTGTCTTTTCCTCTTTCCAAAAATCAAAGCCCACTTGAAAGGACAAAGATTTCAGGACATCCAGGAAATCCAAGTGAATGTGACGAGGCAGCTGCTGATTATCCCAGAAAACGAGTTCCAGGAATGCTTCCATCAATGGAAAAAGTGCTGGATTAACTGTGTGGCTTCCGAAGGTGACTACTTTGAAGGAGATTAAATGCCAAATTGTTACATGTTGTAGTTTTCTTTTTATAGCACCAGTCCTGATATTTATTGATCACACCTCGTATGAGCTCTGGGTGTCAAATGACCTAGGTCAGAGGTAGGCAACCCCCAGCACGAGTGCAGAATGGTCCTTGGTGGCATGCCAACAGACTCCTGGTAGCCACAGCCAGGAGTTGCCAGTGGCTGCCTGTAACCATCACTGGTGCCCAGAACAGCACCATCTCTCCCTGCTCTGTTGTCATCAGAATGGAAGGGGTGGAGCATACTTAGAACCCAATCCTGCACCTCTCTACTGAGAAATAAACCCTTTGCAATCAATGGAGCATACTACCAGGAAGAGGTAGAGAATGTGCCCCATAAACCATAGTGGTATTAATTGGTCTTATTTTCAGTTTTCCTTTGAATAACCATAGATGCCCACTTTTTACCCTTCTTATTTCCATTTTTTCACTTTATTGCCAACACCATGCCTACCCCTTGAACATGATCTCCTTATTTGGCTCCATTATTGTATGTATTTTAAATAATTTACTAAAATACCTTCATTTTATGATTTTATCTGCCTGATCTCATACTATGCAAAAGGAAACTAGTTGCCTGATCTGAGCACTTTCAGTTGGAACAGACCTCCTGATTTGGAGGCTGTTTGCTAACTAGGGTGAGAACAGTGATGCTGCTACAGGAGTGCAAGAGGTGCAGGCTCTAATAGGTGATGTGCTCAGGGGTGTGATGCACTAAATCACATTGGTTAGGAATAACCCATCATGCTATGTATAAACACAATTATCCAGTCATTAAACTTACTACAGAACTCTGGGCTACTCATCATGTCTCAGTTTAACCAGGATCTCAGGAATATTGGGAGGGTGAAAAGGACGACTCCAATGCATGTCACGCTAAGCACGATAAACTAGTCAAAAATATAGGATAAAAAATGGAAAAGTACTGTTCAATTTACACTGAAATACAAATCATTATTTCCAGTGCCTTTCCCTGGGTGGAGAAAACCATCCGTAAAGGATGCTGCCATTATACATTCAGCGATAGCTCCGTCACATCGCCACGTATTTCTCCTTAAGCAAATTAACGCTTACATTTTTAGTGGAGCAGTGTGATGGGCATCCCTCCCTCAAAAGAAGACGGCAAACACCACTAAAAGCTGGCTAAGTCTGACAAAGGGAAACTGGTGGACATGCCAAATTAATAAAGCTAATCACATACACCATGTACAAACCAGACCGAATGATAGGCAGATTATTGGGTTTGTGTATGTATGTGTTATTAGACCCAAAGAAAAGGGTGTACTTTTTCCAAGCCTGGTTTGAGGCGACTGAGAGAGTTAAATAAACATGATAACAACACCAATCAAACCACTTTGTTTAAAGCCTGCAGAGTCAATCTGCTTCTGGCTGAGGAGCTACCAACCAGCAAAGGCAAGCTAATTAGACACAGTCAAACACTTAGGCAATCACACCTTGTGAATGTAAGCATCTTCCTGTCATTTGGCAAGTCTCTCGGCTGCCTCAGAGCGTGAGACAACAAATCCCCTGCAAACAAGATCCTCGCTCTCCCCCGTTAGTGCGATCTAACAGCGCACAATGGCTAGAGGTGAAAGGTGGCCATCTTGTCAGGTAATGACAGCATCTTGAGCAGCCTGCAGAAAAGAGTGGCACTTGTTTAGACTAGCCTATTTGCACCTACCTACAGAGGGCCTTTTTAATGTAATTATTAGCGTCTGCGGCCCTGCTTAGGGTTCGAAAATAGCATTCATTTTCATCTTGCTTCGGCTACTGCTGCTCTCTCTCCCTCCCTCTCCCTCTCCTGTCTCAGTCACCTCATCGGAAAGCAGAGGTGGCAGTGGAAGAAGAGGAGGAGGAAAACTGAATTAACAAGAATAAGTTGGCAGGTGAGTTATGTGACAACAGCAACAACAGCTAAAATGGAGACAAGAAATAAATACCCCCAAATCCTACAAGAGTCGACAATATTTATTTTAATCACTCTGCCAACATCAGAATTGTACTCTTAGAAAAAAAGAGTCCAAACGATCTCTTCAAGCCATTCGGTAGTGTACAGGTAGAAGGAAGAAATCATTATAGAGTGCACCTTAAAGCATTTAATTAGAGTCCAGTATAATTGAGATTTCTCCCTTCCTCACCCTCCTTTCGAAGGTGAGCAGATTTATGTGACATTCCTGAGTACACTGAGAAGTAGTGTGACTATGCACAACCGCTGGATTTGCTCGTGCCTAATATGTGTTCATTGTAGGGGTTGTTCGTGCCTAATTTGTGTTCATTGTAGGGGTTGTTTAAGAGAATTTTGTGTGCTGAACTGTAAAGCCTGTGCCTGTCTACTCAGAAGTAAATGAGGGCACAATCCTGATCAAGTTTCCAGCAGTGGCACAGCTGTGCTAGAGGGAAATATGCTGCATCCCATAGTGGTGGTAAGTCATGAGGGTTTCCTCAAGATAAGGAGTTTGTTTATTCCTTTCCCTTTTCGTTGCCCTTATCTCAGTGCTGGAAAGTTGTTTATGACTGATCCCCACTTCATTTCAAGGGGTCTACCTCCCATGCAAATGTGTGAAGAGTTGCAGCCTTAAAACATTTCAACTGTGCTTTAAAAATAAGGAAAAACTTATTTATACAGTATACACAGCAACATACTTGACCTTAGCTCTCCTGCGTAAGAATCAACTCACTTTGTTCTAGTTTCCCTCCATAAAAAATAACATTTTTAAAAAATCCTACAGATAAAAAGAACATTTGAATGCTGAGTAGCAAGCCAAGATGTGGCTCTAAAAAAGACCTGAGGCAAATTAAAGCCCAATTTAACTTTTGCTCAATAACTTCACTTTTTTCTGACTGAATCATTTATGAGGTGAAAAACTTCAACTTACCGTGCTATAAAACTCAATTAATAGCTATTATCCTTCTGGCCAGGTGTACATGAAGATGGATTGGGGACTGGCCTGAGGAAAAGTTGCACTCTTCAGCATAGAGTACTGAAAGTTGATGTAAGAGGACCTAAAGTATGCATTGGCAGTCTTCAGAGTGGAAACAACTTGAATAAAGTAGTTGATAAAAGCCTTTGAATACAAAATCCAGCTGGAGATATTAGAAGTCATGTGGGAATAATTCACAGCTACAGAAAAAAGTGTTAGATTCATTGAGTAATTAGCACATGACAAATTATTGAACAGACCAACTTGCAAATATTTTTCAAAGCAAAATTTTACTGGTGCTATAAACTTCTGCTACCCATTTGAGGCCTTTCTTTTTCTACCACAGAAATGTCAGCTTCTCTTAGTAACATTTTGAAATGCAGTTTGAAATCTGTGGAAAACGGCAGCTGTGATATTACTCCTCTCCAAAACTATATCATTCCTAAGTTTCTTCTGTAGACCTCATCATTTAATGCAGTGGTTCTCAAGGTAGGGTTCAACATTTCAGGTGGGTTGCAAAAATCTGGGTGTCCCCATCTTGGAATGGGGCACTGGGCTCCACCATCTTGAATAGGGGCTTTCCGGGTGCTTTCTTAGGAGTAAGAGGACAATCCTAATCATATCTACTCAAAGTAAGTCCCATTGTGTCTTATTCCCAAGAAAGTGTCTTTAGGATTGCAGCCCAAGTCTCACTGAACACAATGGGACTTACTTCTGAGTAGACATGGAAGAGCTCTGGCATGACAGTGATGTTACTTCTTATTCAGGTCATGACATCACTTCCATAGCGTCCCAAACGTTGTCATTCTCAAAAGGACATCCTGGGCTAACTCAAGAACCACTGATTTAATGGCTGAATCAACCCTTCTACAGCTACACAACCAGGGGCTTACCTAACCTGAAATTTCACCCCTATCAAAACTCCTGAAACCTACATTTTAACTGATGTTACAAGTCAATAATATCAAACTATTCTTATATCAAATAATATCAAACTACAAGTCAAGCCTTTCAACTTTTCATTAAACTTTGGTGAGTTTGCACAAACTATTTACAGTTCCTTTTCCACCCCTTGGAGATATCAGCTCTTCCAGGGCCACAACCAAGTAAGTCCCATGCTGGTCAATGGGCCTTACCTTCAAGCTAACCTGAAGTTACACATACACACACACAGGATCTGACCATTTCAGACTGGAAAGGAGGGCAGGGGAGACCTGAAATTACACAGGCATCTGCCCCCCAACCCTACTTGCCCCTAATCAGGGTGACCAAATGTCCTCTTTTTCCAGGACATGTCCGCTTTTTTAGTCTTGTGTCCTGGAATAAATCTCCATTGTTCTCCTTTTCCTTGTGCAGCATGTAGCCTTCTTATAATTAATTAAGTACATGTAATAAATTATATGTAATAATTTCAAATTTAATAATACAATATAGTGTTTAAATTAACATGAAATCAATGTATATGACTTTTTAGCTTTTATTTTGTCATATCCTAAATTTTTATTGGGTGTTCTACATTTGGAGGAGGGCTTGTTTTCTTTTTGGATTATGATATCGGGTCACCCTGCTATAATGGGACTACTTGTGAGTAGAGCTGTGGAAGGCTGGGCAGCATGATGCTCCAATCCTATTCGATTTTACATGGGAGTAAGGCTATTGACTATAATGGGACTACATGTGGGTAGAGCTATGGAAGGCTGGGCAGCATGATGCTGGAGTTGTGTAGAGAGCAAATGAAAACTGGAGCTGGAAGAGCTGCTGTCCCTTTTCAAACCCTTTAGGGTGATAAAAGGAAAGAATTGCTGGAGATGTTGTGTTTAAGGTAACTAGTCTTACCTGGATCTGGGCTCCTTTAGGAGGGACAATGAGGCTCTCTCCTGGGATGCTGTTCATTGCAATCTGCAGGAAGGGAAGAGAAGAGTGATAACCCAGCATAGCAGCCCCTCTCCATTGAACTGCAGCGAAAGAGGATGCCTGTGGCAGGCTGGCCTCCTTTGAAGTGCGCTGCAGGGGCAGGCAGGGGCAAAGTGCCTTTGGCTTCGGGTGCCTCTCCATGGGCGGAGCCATGGAGCATCCCCTGCTACACTCCCCTGCTACACTCTAGTTACACCTCTGCACACTCCCAAAACGATAGGGCTAATTTTGGTGTCCACTTAGAAAACATTGAAAGTTACCTTCTATTGAGTCAGCTCAGCATTGTCAACACTGATTGGAACTGGGTCTCCAGGGTTTCTCCTACCTGGAGATAAAACATATATCTTCCATACGGTGGCATAGCTGGGCCATTTGGCACTTGGGGCCAGTGGTGGAACTCAAATAAATTAACAACAGGTTCTATGTCCTAATAACCTAAATTAACAACAGTTTCTGTGTCCCATTAGTAACCGGTTCTCAGAACCAGGCGCTCATTCGCAAAGGGTTCTATGGAACCTGTGAGAACCCCCTGAAGCCCACCACTGCCCAGGACCCATAATTTTTTTACACCCCTATAAATTAAAATTACTTAATTAATGATTGTCAGTATTAATAGAATTAATTAAATATTAATCAGTGTTTACACTTTGTAAAAACCACCTTACCAATTGAGTCTCTGTTTTATTCTTTTTCAGGAAGGGGGTGAGGCTGCCTTCTGGGGCATTTATTGAGCTCCACTTTCACTGGATTGGAACCATTCTAATGACCTGAACACAAACCAAGGCATGTTTGGGTTAGAGAAATCATCTTTTTTCAGCATACGGCTGTTGTGTTTTCTTTTCAGATTACTGTATTTGGCTATAGCTTTTGATATAACGCAGATGTGCAATTTGTTTTATTGCATTCTGCAGAAAATTATGCATCAAATAGCATGTTTTATTCCCACAAATCATGATTTTATGACTTGGGGCACTGATGGTGTAACACATTCACACACAATCACTCGTTCACATGAAATGATTGTAAAGGTGGCACCGAGGGCCTATGACTCCCCATTTGCACAGAGGACTTATGACTTTCCATTTGTCTAACTCCCCGTTTGTACTCCTAAGGCCATTCATTCTACCTTTCCCTGATGAACTGCCATGGTTGTTTTCCTCACAGTCCTGCAATTTCTCAGGACCAATTTACACATGGATTAGTGAGACTTAGAGCTCAATCCTAACAATGTCTACTCAAAAGTAAGCTCCTTTGTGTTCAATGGGTCTTCCTTCCAGGAAAGTGTGCTTAGGGTTGCAGCCTTAACCATTTTTGTTGGAAGACACTGTATCTCATCAATTCTGTATCTATCAGTCCTTAAAAGGTTTCATTTTCTATTTCAGTCTTAACACAGCCCCTCTCCTACAGGAGATTACTGTATTCAATGACAGTCAATTAGTGTTTATACACAAATGGATTGTAAATTTGTGGATTTAATTGAGATATTTACTCAAGAGAATGCACATTTGTAGGGTGGCATCCAAATTAATGATTTACTTTGGCATCCAAACTAATGCAACATTCAGTTTGCCCAAAGAGGCCCTTTATTGAAACTTTATGTTCTCATAGGGATCTTCTGTTCACAGAATGATTGTCAATTGACAGAAGAATTATTCTCGGTGCCACACAAAGTCTTCAAGTCCAGTTTTCTCTATTCCATTATTAGTTGTTCAAAATGTTCGCACTTCTGCAGTCATCCATTTCAGAGTCTTCAAACACAATGAACTTCCAGAAACAAAGAAACTTCAGTCACAAAAGTGTCGCAAAAGGTGAGAGGAGGGCAAAACATAACATGCTTCTTGGAACAGGTATGAGTACCAGATACGGATCCCAGGGTAATGAAAGTTGTCTGTGCTAGTTTTTATGTGATTATATTTTTTTACAAAGTAATTGAAGTCAGTTTAACACAAATCAGTGGGTTAGATCCAGAGGTAACACATACAAGAGGATGTGCCTTTCCATTCATACCAGGAGAGGACCAGCATTTTTGAGTGTGCTCCCCTCCACCCTGCATGTGTAGTCCTCTCATACCATGTCACACTTTTTTCCTGAAATCATTCAACTCTGAAGACAAACTTTGGGGGTGTGGGTGGGAGGGTCACAAGGCTACAGCAGGAAACAGGACGGCAATTCTCTGTGAAATATTCATAATTTTTTGAATTCAACTCAAGCTTCATTAATAACCCCTTTCCCCCACCCATTTAGAAAAAAAATTAGTTAGCATCATGAGCAGGCAGGATATCATTCTAGGGCTACCAGTAGCACCAGCAGTAACATCTTCCTAAGCAGGCCTCCATCAGTCTTGAAAGACTATGGTATGCGCTGCATACGCTGCATGCGAAGCATGAAAGCCTGAATTAGATTGTTATGGAGGATAGGCTGTTACCCAAGCAGCAAATCCCCCCTCTCCACGCCACTGAATTAGTCCAATGGAAAGGCAGAGCCAATACGATTGGATCCAGCTGGCGTCGCAGAGCTGGGCTAAGGACAGGAGCTCACCGTCTTGTGGGGCCAACCCGGGTCTCGAATCCTGGCCTGCTCTCTCTGGTTTCCAGGGACCAAGGTTCAAATCAATCCAGACTTGTGTGAATCATGGGCAGAATATTGAGCATAATACATTACTGAGTTTAGGATATACAGTATATCATCCTATAAATCATATAATATGGCTTAGGGTTACAGTGGCTCAGTGGTTGAGACTCTGTACTTGGTGACCTGAAGATTGGCAAATCCACCCTATGAGATCAAAGTACTTCAAGACAGAGTGAGCTTCTATTATTTGCCAAGCCCTCGCCAACTTATCAGTTCAAAAAGCATGTAAATGTATATATATAAATAGATGCCACTTCAATGGAAAGATAACAGTATTCCTTGAATCTTTGGCATTGATTGATTGATTGATTGATTGATTGATTGATTGATTGATTGATTGATTGATTGATTGATTGATTGATTGATACCTCGCTTTTCCCATCCCTTTCCCATTTAATCCTATTTCCCACTTTTCCCATTTTCCCAAATGACAGTGGAGGCCAAATGACAGTGGAGGCATCTGTGGTCAACACTGGCTGTTTAGGAGCACTGCTCAGTAGACTTGGTCACAACTAGAAAAGCAACTGGAACACCTTTAACTTTACCTTTAAAAAAATTTACAATACATGATCCATGATTATACTAACAGCCATTTTGTGACTGGTTCTGACTCAGTCCACCATTTTGTACTGGTAATTCGCAAAATTCTTGTAAAATGAAATATATGTGGCTCCAGGAATTCAAAAGTCAGCTTACCTCTCGTTTACACCCACCATGGTGAACAAGCGCAAAAAAGAGAGAAATCAGGTGGGAAAAATAGTTTTGCTGCAGATTGCTGTGCAGTTTTGTGTGCTGGCAAAGGAAAACCAAAACAAGAGTTCAGCCACTGCAGATCAAATCTGTTGCCTCTTTTCCTTCACTTGTTTGCACCTCAGACGCAAGAGGAAAAGAAATGTTAGATTCAGGCACCAGCCACAAGAAAGATGCGAAAGGCTTAAGGGGAAAGCTGAAAGCTGAATGATGGCTTGATTGCTGTGGTTTCTCAGGTTTTATCACATTAAAATAGGTTTAACCCTTGAAAGCCTGGATACTTGCCAACAATAGCAATGAAACAGCTTTGTTGGGGGGGGGGGGGTCACTGCTACATATGGTGTTCCATTAATAACTATTGCTGTCTGTTATGGGTACAATGTGTTCTTTGGGATATAGCCAAGAGCTGGGCACTCTAGTGAATCATAATGCACTGATAATTAGCAGGAGGTTGCTGAATTTGGCATTATAAATGAACAGAACGGAGGTGTCCCCCAAATGCGAAATCATTTAGCACCTTCTTAGGAAGTGCTAAATGGATCTAGAACTTTCTTTAATGATGCAAGACTAGTCTAATATGTGCCTATAGGTTCAGAGATAGGTATGTTGTTCAGTGGGCTAACACATACTTTCCATGCATTTGGGTCTGGGTTGGATTACTAGTATCTCCAAATAGGGGGTAATAAATAAGATAGAACTGGGAAAGACACCTGCTTACGATGCTAGCAAGTCCAACCCATCAGGGCTAAATGTACTGGGCTAGATGGACCATTGTTTTAAAGTGTCTTGGGCTTTAACTCCAATTGTTATATACGGTATGTTTACTAGCTCTATGATGAAACAAATGCTCTTTAAAAAATTCCTCTAGAGACAATTTAGTCAACAAAGGAAAGCATTAATAAAGTGGGATTTTGCTTTGGAAGCAATTTGTCTTTTTACCCTAAAAACCATTACCTTCACTCTTTTTCGTAATAGTCCTTCCTGTAATAGTCCTTTTACTCCCAAAGTTTTGACTATAATCCTACTGGGCAGCAACTGCTTGTCTGTTCTGCTGATAGAATTCTGTAGAGCCCAATACATTGATGGAAATATGTTGGATTTACAAGCTGATCTGATCCAAGCACCACACATTGGATCATGATGCAACATCTGCTTTATTCTGATATAGGGCTCAAACCAAAGTAACTACAGAAGTTACATGTTGACACATGTAAAATTTGACACATGTAAAATTACTCAAACCAGCGTAACTACAGAAGTTGTTGACACATGTAAAATTTGACACATGTAAAATTTACTGTAGATTGCTCTATGAATTTCCCATTGGTTTCCACTAGATGGCGCTGTAACGGAGTCACAGTAAATGTGACTTGTATTAATGGATCTACTGCCGCAGCTGCCCTGGATTGTAGGGATAGCCCTCCACAGTAAATTCATCATTGTTGACATTTCATGTCATCAGTTTGGGTTTGGGGTGCCATCACCGTGAAGTTGGTACTTCATCTGTGTGTGTCCGTGGCTGATGCCAAGTCCAGTCAACTCATCCACTCAGTTGCAACACTGGCAACCACAGAGGCACTACCAGGATAAACTACAGACATCCAGGGATGGGCCTGACCCACCTAACAACTGGTTCACCGGAAGTAGGTGGGCCAGGCGGGGGTCAGGGGGTGGGGCTGGGGTCAGGGGGCAGGGCTGGGGCAGGGAGAGGGGTGGCCCCAACCCTGGCGTCTGCCGGTGCGCCAAGGTTGACGCATGCGTAGCCACGTCCTCTTCAGGATGCGTCCTGTTCAGGATGCGACCACGCTTGCATGGCAATCGTGGTGGAGGCGGAGTCGCGTCCTGTTCAGGACGCGACTGCGCCTGCATCAAGATCGACGCAAGCGCAGCGGTGGGCCCCAAGGGCGAACCGGTTCGCTCTTTTTTTGACCCGTCGCTAGCAACCGGATCACTAGCGGCAGGCCAAAATTAACAACCGATTCTGTAGAACCGGTGCAAACCGGCCTGGGCCCACCTGTGCAGACATCCCCCACTTATTGGTTAGGGACCAGAACACTGCCAAAAAGTGAAATTTTTTAAAAAGTGGAACCCAGTCTTTTTTAGCTAGGTTGGAAGGAGCTGAGCAAGAGATGGGAGCTCGCTCTGTCTTCCAGTACTTTGGTCTCGAACCACTAACCTGCTGACCTTCAGGTTGACAAGCACACAACGTCTTTAACCACTGAGCCACTACAGCCCTGAATGAAAAGGAAATTGGCCAAAAGCAACTCCCCCCAAAAGCCAAACAAACCCACATTACTTAAACATAAAGTAAGAACACTTTTAAAAGATATGTTATGAACTGTAAATTATGCCATGTCATGTTGTATTGTACAACATCAAATCATTGCACTGTGTGACATGGCTGTGGAAAAAAAGCAGGTGACACCTCCTTACAAGAGCATTTTCTTTCAATCAGATACCTGCTGTCAACTCTGCTCACAGTGCACCGACCTGGATTTTTCAAAAGTGATGATCTTCTCCATAGCAAAAGTTTAACTTTCCAGGCTAACACATGGAAGCACTTGTGTTATTTTTTTTCCTCTGGTTTTTGTGGTAGTTCCCCCCCCCTTCCCCAAATGTTTCACATCAGCCAGGGTTTTGAGGGAGTTGTTTTGTGTTGTCTTTTTTTTAACTTGCTGATACTGAATCAATAATTTCATTTCTCTATTACAAATCTTAAGACAATACCGGCAAAAAGTATACTGGAATTTTACTTACTTGCTTTTAATTATTGATGTGGGCTTCTTTAAACATCTTTGGCTCTCTGAAACAGCCCTTTAGAACTGTGTTCCATTTCTTATTGCTTACCTATTCTGTTTGTTCTCTGGCTCCCTGATCCGTTTCAATTTTCTGCAGGTTAGCAAGTGCTGCATTGTCTGCTTTTGAAATGTGTCTTTAGGCATGCTTTTGTTTGACAAGGAATGCCAAGGCTGAGCTGACAAAGTCTGTTTGAAAATCTTTTTCCAGGTATACAAGATCAGTAAGTCTGTTCAATGTATTCTGTGATTAGTATTTTTCTTCAGATATTTATATCAACATTTCAGGTTTTGTGAAAGATGTTTTCCGAACATACCTGTCAGTGAGAAACTTACTCAGGGTAAAGTAACAGTATCATTTATATATTCAAATGTAGAGATATATTTATGGTAAGCAGTTGACACCTCTCTCCCTATAACTTGAAAGAAATGTACCTTTAGCAAGTACTCAGACTTGGCTTTTACCATGGGTTGAAACAAATATCAACTCAAGGAATGTGTCTCTTAGGCTTTTGGGTTCCAGTTCTTTGCAAAGCCTAAACCTAATATTTATATTTTTGAACCCTTCCCTTCATAACGGCAGTTCACATTCATAAGGCTACACATGTAGTTTTTTAAAAAAACTCTTCATCTATTTTGACTTCGGAGAGTGAAATTTTCCAGCTGAACTGCACTTGTTTCATCCTTTTGGATATGCCTCCACTACAAATTTAGAACTGGTTTCATTGTCATTGCCCTAAAGCAAAGAAACTTGGGAATTGTAGTTCTGTGGAGGGCCCTTCTTTAAGCAAAGAAGCATCAGCATGCCTAAGTGACTAATAGCTAGGGTTTCTTGGGAGATACAAGAGCATTGAAAGCAGTCTACAACAACTTAAATTTGGTATTTGAATCTTCATGGATTGACAGTTTTGAAAGCTGCACATTTGACCATAAGCCAAAGCACCCCAATTTTTTAGACTAGAAGTGTCTAAAAAAGTGGCATGAGCTGAATTCAGTCCCCAAAAATAATTCATCTGCCCCCCGTTATAATTGCACTCACTCATATCTTAAGTGGAAAAACGTAAACTGGAAAATACCATATTTACTCAAATCTAATGCACCATTGGATCTAATGCACAGCATATACTTGTAAGCAAAACACCACATTTACTCTAAATCAAATCAAACATCGATTACATTGACTCAAATGCACACTCTGATTTTAGAAGACTACATTAAGCTGGAAAAGATGAATGTTATATTCAAGTAAATACAGTATTAACAAGATTTACATATTTTATTTCTGTCAGATGCAGCGAATGAGTTTCTATGTGAAAGCAAAGAATATATCTGGCCATTTAGTGTTTAATGATGACACTTTCTGCTTAATTACAACATACACCATGAGTTCTAAGTTTGGTCTTTTATATATGTGAAATGTGTTTGGCACCCTGATTTAGGCACATGGGGCTAATTTTAAAATACAAAGCTTAAATCATCAGCCCAAGTTTCAATCCACAGCACCTCCAGGTTGGACTTAAAAAGATATCCTGGTGAGTCACTGTCAGTCAGCAATGGCAGTATAGATATAGATCAGGGGTCTCTAATGTTTTGGCAGGTGGGGCACATCATCTCTCTGACAGTGTCAGGGACCAAAAAAACTATTTAACATTTCAAATTTGAATAAATTTACATAACTTTACATATAAGAATGTATTGCAGTGCATTACAGGGCTTGCCTAGGCACCAGATAGAGGGATCTTAAGGCTTACTGAGGGCCGCATCTGGCCCCAGGGCCGGTTTGGAGTCCCCTGGTTTAGATGGACCATTGGTCTCATTCAACACAAGGCAGCTTCATGCAGTCATATGTTCACCTTCCTTTCTCCACTGCTTCCCTCCGTAATTTATTACCATACTCTGGCTTCCTCCGTCTACCTGTTCTCTCCACTCACACTCCTATAAAACTACAGGTTGTAAACGCTTTGGGAAAGATCTTTTTTTTTCTTGTGTTCCTCCCTCACTTTAAAAATACTGAAGCAGGAAAAGCAATCAAGTTCAGAATTTCTTACACGCATTCTGATGTGATATTGTTCTAAAAAACTAAACCAGAAGAATCTTATGATTGTGTAGATTAACTGTTAGGCATTACTGGCATTACTAGTACTGTAAGGCATCAAATCAATGATTTGTCCTGCTTAAGTATGGCATGATCTATCTGATCTTAATATCTTTCCACTTCTATTGGACTTAATTCATGCATTGCTGGGCACAGAGGTGAAGTCCTACGGCTACACCTTTGCAAAGATAAAACAGAAGAAAGTGGCTTGTATATAGCTAATTGCAGCTATTCTGACATGTTTGGAATAATGGGGTTATCGCATCTGTAGCAGCCACTGCACGTAAACTGGAAATGAATACCAATTGCTCATAACTTTGAAACTTGGAAAAAAATGCATTTTACGAATGATCTTTTGACACTTGTAACGAAACCAAGCGATTTCAGACATCTTACAAGAGCGGTTTCATTTAAAAGGTGCTGGGTTTGCTAATTAAATGAGAAACACCTTCCGTTAATAATTTATTAGAAATACAGGACAGGATAAAGACAGCATCTAAAAATACCCACCGCGTAAGCCAGGTTTGAAACGACTCTGTTAAAATTAAAAAGCTGAAAAATTCTTTGACTGTCTCTCTTTCTAACAGAACACAAGAAAGGAATATGTTAGTTGATTCTCACCCTCCAGGCAAAGCAGTATAAAACCCCTGGCCTGATTCCAACCCCATTATCAAAGGACCACTCAACTAATCTAAAAAAGCAGCTCTTCATCAATTTATCATTAACAAGAGCATTACAATATAATGTAGGGAAACGGCTTTCCACTGGGGATTCAGTTAATGGGAGGCTAGAGCCAGATAACAAGCATGGCTGCAGATATGCCACAGTAGGTGAAGATAATATACATATATTCTGGGCAGAGAACACTCCAAACAGCTCCGCTTTCTGCTGTTGATGAGTTTTCCTGCAAGAGTAAAAACGGAAAGAGGTAAATTAGCAGAACTCAAAATTTAAGTCTTGCAGTATATTTTCCATATCATTTGCCCAAATAAGGTCAGTGCTCAAGACATTGTGCAGTTGTCTTGTGCACATCATTCACCCATAGACAGAAATGTAGGTTGAGTAACTTGAAAGTGATTCCTACTGGGCTGCTGTAAGTCCAGTCCCAATGTGAAAAAAATCTCCTTGCAAGATATCCCTACAGAAAGAATGGTATGGAGAAGAATGTTTAACCTGTTGTCCTGATTTGCAGCTCAGTCTTTTGCCACTTTGAAGAGGCACTACCTTTACCAGCACTCTGAGACATTGACCTATCACAGTTGCAGTCAACACAAAGGGCATTTTGATTTCAGGTATCTTTAAAGTTATTTTCAGCATTAGGAAACAATTTGAAAATAACCCAAGGACTAGAGCCATAACATTTTTAAAATAATGTATACCTTGCTTTTCCATGGTGCTCCAACTTACTCCAACTTACTGATCTAAATTATCAACAAATTACCTAAATCATGCCTGTTTAGTTTCAGTAAAGTGAAGCATTTGGTGTTCTCCAGAACACGTATTTATTGGGTGTCCTTAGTCCCTGCTTGCCATGCTGATGCATGGACATTACTTCCTTCTCTGTTCCTTCCTCCTCCTCTTCTCATTTCCTGAAGATGTCCCTCTTCCTGCCCAGAAGATAATGTTGAAGTGCCTGGAAAATTTCTATCTCTTTCCCCCAAACTTTTGTTGCTGACATAAACTTTTGTTGCTGAGCGCATGCAGAAGTTTGAAAATGAAGTCATAGTCTGCAATCCTAGAGACACTTTCCTGGGAGTAAGACCTATTGAACACAAAGGGGCTTACTTTTGAGTAGACATGGTTAGGATTGTGCTCATAATATCAGTGTGACAGCCCATGACACTTCCAGAAAAGTCTAACTCCATTTTGATTCTTCTGATCCACCATTTTAGACCTATGAGGGTTGTAGACTGGACAGACCCCAACCTGACTTGATAGGAATAATTACGCGTACAATGAGGTTTTTGCAGTGCACATAACAACGACAGTATTTATATCATGCTTTTCAACAAAAAGTTCACAAAGTGGTTTACAGAGGAAATCAAATTCAGTCAGCTACTTTGCGGGTTCTGTAGAAAGGAGATAAATATATGCACCTTCCAATTTACTTTACAAGTTGACTGGCTCTGTGCAATTAAAAAAACTTGACTAGAGGGGGAAATTGCAAAATATATATTGTACTAGATGGAAATGCTGCATTTGCAGCTAAGGAAGAGCATTTGGTGGAGAAATTGCATTAAGAACAGTAGGAAGCAAAGATGAAGGTCATTGGAGGGGTCAAGTGTGACCAAAACATAGCTGCTGGGACAAAATGGAAGATGACTTCCGGGGGCTTTGCTTCACCTCAACTTTCTCTGCTTGTCACTCACTGTTTTGCATACAGGCTGTCCTTCAAGGCATCCACTGTATTTGTCTCCTTGGGTTTTGCTGTTTATCTGCATTTATTCTCAGCATAAATTTTAAAAAAATCTTTGTTTAAATCCTACAGACGGTGGGGTTGGCTGCAGGAGATTTAACTGGAGTAATGATCTGGCAAGCTTAAGTGGGAAGGAGTGAGTGAGGAGAAAAGGAAAGATTAGTAGATGTGATTACAGCAGGAGCTGTGAGGGGAATATCATTTGACCGGAGCAAACAGTAGGAGATACGTTGGGCTGCGTCTTGCCATTTTTGTGAAGAAATCTGTGGGAGCCACAGTACTCTGTGTGAGTCATGTCCGTGAGCTATAACATTATTACCTACTGATGAATAAGCTGGAAAGTTATCTGAAATAAACTTTCTGAAAACAGTGAGCATACTATAGACAGCAAAAAATGTATGGATAATTAGGACCAAAAGGTACAGAGGAAGAATTCTTCTGTGTAGCAAGAAAAGTATTAGTGCATATTTAGCAGGCATTTAATTTAAGATGAGCATTTCTGTGCCAAACATCTTCATGAGGCAAAAACTCTCTCTCACACACACACTCTCTCTCTCTCTCTCTCTCTCACACACACACACACACTCACACTCACACACTGTGAGACACATAGGGCACAATCCAGAGTAACTATGGGGAGTCCTTGTCCTGGTGAAAAGAACAATTTGCTCTGGATTGCAATATGAATTTTCCATAAGTTTTCACTTATGTCACTTAAGGTGAAATCCAGAGTAACTATGATGAGTCTGGAGTAAGTAAAAGTTACTCTGGATTGCAATATGAATTTCCCATAGGTTTTCACTAGGTGGTACAGTAACTACGGGTGAACGTAATGTCTCTTATGTGCTCCCGTAGTTACTCTGGATTGTGCCCTTATTTTCATAAGTCACTTTCAGTAACTACGGGTGCACATAATGTCTCTTACATGCTCCCATAGTTACTCTGGATTTTAAGCATACACAGAGAGATACACAAATTATACACCCATTTTCAAATACTAGAGCAGGGCTCTTCAAGTTTTTCAATATGAGGGCTACATTATACATTTTGCACATTTTTTGCAGGCTGAAAAATATCAGTACAGTAATACCTTGGACTGAGAGTAACTTGGATTGAGAGTGTTTTGCAAGACAAGCAAACATTGCTGATAAATTCTGACTTAATATACAAGCAATGTCTTGATAAATGAAAAATAGTCCTGGCCAGTTTCAGCACTTCTCCAGCACTTTCTCAGCCTCTTGTGAGAGACCAGTCTATGCATGTCTACTCTGAAGTAAGCCTACCACAGTCAATGGGGCTCACTCCTATGTAAGGGGGGCAATGGAAAAGAGCCTGAGAGACCTAGGGTGCAATCCAGACTAACTATGGGAAGTCCTTGCTCCGGTGCAAGAACAATTTGCTCTGGATTGCAATATGAATTTCCATAGGTTTTCACTAGGTAGTGCAGTAACTACAGGTGCACGTAACGTCTCTTGTGTGCTCCCGTCGTTACTCTGGATTGTAGGGTTCGTCTACTCTAAACCAAGCCCTATTATAAACAGTGGGGCTCACTCCTGTGGAAGGAGGCAGATTGCAGGTATAAGGTATAAGTATAAGGAAGAAAATGTGTTGCACCTCTTTCTTCTCTCCTTTCTGGTTTGAATTTCCAAAAACATGGTGGGTACCTATGTCACAGAAGAAAAAACCCTCCCCAAATTTCATACTTTCAGGTCCAGACGTTTTGGCTGGGCATTGATGAGTCAGTCAGTCAGTACAGTTTTATATCTATAGAAGAAGATTGTAATCATTTTTATATGAATATTTTTGGATTGTGGAACCAATTGTCTGACTTTCCATTATTTCTTATGGTAAAAATTAACTTTAATTTACAAGTTTTTTGGAATGCAAGCATGCTTCTGGAATGAATTATGCTCGTAAGCCAAGGTACCGCTGTACCTTAAAAATTTTTTATTCAAAAAATGGTATGATTAAAATGAAAGAATTACACAGAAACTATATTGTGTTTAAACTTGATATACAGTACATTATGAGTATGATATGAGTAAAATATATATGTGATATGAATGATACACGTAAAAATTAAAGCTGACACCACTCTGGTCATATGGAAAGGAGTGCACATATTAATTATCTGTGAGGTTCAGAAAAAATGTTTTCAGTTGCTGAGTGTTGTATAAAATCTTGTGGTGGGCCAGATGTTTGGAGACATATCCCATGGTTTGGAGATCCCCTGTGCTAGAGGATATAAAGTAATAATATTTAAAGAACATGCACACAGCATACAAAATGTTCTTTTCGTGTAACTACAACCAGCTCCTGGATAAAATAATTCCTCTATTATGACTATTAGATAGGATTGAGCCCCAATAATCCCTCTTTTTAAGTATTGTACCAATGACATTTTAAAGAAATGTGGCCCAAAAACTCTCATCTGTTGAACTCCTCCCCCCTTATCTGTCTGAGTCCAGATGTTTAGGCATTGCCAGTGATGTAGGTAGGAGAAGCAGGGGGTAGCAGCTGCACAAGGTTTAGGGGACAACAAATTAAGCTTGACACTAGTGGCCAAAATTCTGAAAAACAGGATATGTATGAACAACGATGACACATGTTATATATCATTGGAAAGATAATTTAATGAAGGATGCAATGAAACTGAATTGGAATATCTTTACCAAATGTTATGGCCAATTAACCAGAAAACAAAACACAATGCCTATGGAACAAAAAAGTGGATTTTCTTAACTCAAAACTGACCAATGAGATTGATTGCTCTGAGAGCCAGTGAGATTTAATTATGATGCAGTATTGAATTAATAAGGTGCTAATATGAGTCAGCTCAGATTTCCATATATCAAAGTATAGTTGCCCTGCTAATTGGGTAAAGGGACACAACAGAGCACAAGGCTTGCCAAGCAAAACACTGCATTTTGAACTCCCCAAATTCATTATTATTGAAAATAATATTTATTTTTTAAATTAACATACTCACCTGCATTTTTTTTTAAAAGTGGGGCAAGAATGGGGCAAGAATGGGAGCAGAGAAATATTCCAACTGTATCTTTTTTTTGGCACAATCCCAGCAGCCTAGAAACTATATCCCTAGCATAGATGCTGGGTGTAGGTGCTATGCATAGTGTTCTGCATATTGTATAATACAAGGAAAACATGCATGTTTTGGAGTATAAGATTCTCTAAAGTACAGGGGATTTTTTTTAAAAAAATGAAAGATAAAAGAAAAACACCATCAGGAAAAGCAAGACAAAAGTGTAAATGGAAATGACTTACAGGGAAAGTGGTTGTAAAATCACTCATGAATAGAACACTTACATCAATTATATATCATAATCAAACTTTCAAAAGCTTTTCCTAAAGCAGACATATTGGCCTCTTGATGAAAGGGCCTCCAGCTCTTTTTATTGCTAACTAGGTTTCGGGATCCATGTCATAATTTGCATGGACTGTTTTGGCTGAACAATCAAAATCAATCGCAGAAGGCTAATAGATAAGTATATAGGGGGAAAATGGCAACTAGAAAACCAGAATATAGTTCCATATTTTATGGAACATGCCCAGAAAGATTATATGTTCTCTTTTTCTTGGACATAACCTCTTTTTAGCCTTATTTCCTGGAAAAAAAAATCTTCATTGTCTTCCTTACCCTCATAAGCACACAGCCTTCTAGTAATTAATAAATTATATGTAATAAATTACAGTATAAGTAAGAGCTTTAGATTTAATAATAAGTAATATAAATTGCTACAATCCTAAAGACACTTTCCTGAATAAACTCCTTTGAACAAAAGGGGGCTTACTTTTGAGTAGACATGGTTAGGATTGTGTTCATAGTGTTCAAATTAACCACATGAAAGCAATATATGTGAGTGTTCTTAGCTTTTATTTTGTCGTGTCCTACATTTTTCTTGGGTGTCCTACATTTTGGCAGGCCTTGTCCTCTTTTATGGTTATGATTTTGGGTCACCCTGACCATACCTCCAACCTATAGGTCAGTCAAGTTCACACTTTATAACCTCAGCAAACACTATTCACATCAACATACCACAGAACTGCACTTTAGAGACAACTCGAGTTCAGTTCTCATTGGGCTGCTACAGCTCATTTAATGACCAGATCAACCTCCCCACAATCTTGGGTTCAATTCACAATTCATGGACTAAGACCACAATCCTAACCATGTCTACTCAAAGGTATGCTCCATTGTGTTCAATGGGCCTTACTCTCAGGAAAGTGTCTTTAGGATTGCAGCCAAAGGGTGGCATCATCTGAACCTTTCACAAATTGGAGAAATGGAGGTTGCTTTTTGATCTAATAGTATATGTTAACAAGCTGTTCCTTTAAGGCTGCCACTGTTTTTTGTGTGGTTTTTGTGTTGTTGTTTTGTTTTTGTGTGGCACCTGTTTGCTTTCACTTTATCCTATAAATGGGCTCTGAGTCTGGCTCCTTTGCTTTCTTGCAGCTGCATCTCACCTCCAGCATCTCTGAAGAATGGAGTAGTACCTGTTAGTTGAGTTAGGGCGCAATCCTGAGTAACTACGGGGAGTCCTTGCTCCAGTGTAAGAACTATTTGCTCTGGATTGCAATATGAATTTCCCATAGGTTTTCACTAGGTGGTGCAGTAACTACGGATACATGTAAAGTCTCTTACATGCTCCCGTAGTTACTCTGGATTGTAGGGTTAGCTGCACTGTGGAGTTTATGTTTATTTTGTAAAAGGGAGAGTTGTTTTCACTGCTTTCACTCCTCCTCCTCCTCATGTGATTCAAGCTTTAAGATTGGATCAAAAATTTTTACCAAGACCTGGCAACTCAAGAAAGGCAACTTCCCCTTACCCCAGGTAATGCAGCAGCATTTGCAATGGGTCTACATGGATCTGTGCCACAAATTTCTGTAACACCAATCGGCTGTGGGTGGCGCAAGTAGTTAAGACACTGTGCCTGTTAACCAGCAGGCCAGGGTTCGAGACCCGAGTTGGTCCCCCCAAGACAGGGTGAGCTCCTGCCCAGTTCTGTGACACAGCTGGAACCAATTGTATTGGCCCTGCCTTTCCATTGGACTAATTCAGTGGCATGGAGAGGGGGGATTTGCTGCTTGGGTAACAGCATATTCTCCATATCAATCTAACCCGGGCCTTCGTGCTTCGCATGCAGCGTCGAGCACGATACAATAGTCTCTCAAGACTGACAGGTGCCTGCTTCCAAGCAGCCCTGGATTGCCACAGGCAACCCAGGAATGGGGCTTGGATTTGGCACAAGTGCTGTGTCTCAGCCCAACCTTCCACTCTCCAGATGCCCAACCACTGCCTGACTCTCCTGCCCTGAAACATACCTTTTCCCACATTTCTCCAGACCCCTGCATTGTCCAAGTTTGGCTAGCACAACTTTCCATTTTTCTGGCCAAATCATTGGGGCCTGCTGCCATACATGGAGGTTGGTGAAGTGCACCCTTGGGAGACTGGCATGAAAGTGTTGACTCCATGGTCTTGTAGTGGTCTATGTGGTTGCTCAAGATTGAGTCCATAATTACATTGCCCACAACCTTTCAAGATCTCATAAAAAGCCTACCTTCTTTTGCAAGTTGTTGAACTGTTTTGGACCCTGCCATCATGTGCTTTCACCACTGAACAGCAAAATATATGAGAGGCAAGAGCATGTGGTAAATTGGCCAAAAGTGACCCAAAAATCACCAAAAGAAGGCTCAGGTGATATTGTATTACTCCCTCCCAATTCTTGTTCCTAATGTGGTTTGCCCCAATCACTCTGCCCTTGTGTATGCCCAATAATACCTATACACTTTTCACCTAAGGAAATTGGGTGTTTAAATTCCAGCATGCATAGTTCTACTGTATATGTTATGAGCAATCCCTTCCAGTCACAAAAGGCATGTTGTTTTACTGCATAGTTTCAGAAAGGTGCTCACACAGCAGCGAGGAAAAAGTGTTGCAATAGTTTTCCTCAGTCCTCTTTGCTTAGCTGGTTCTTTGTTCTTCCGCTCTTTCCTGCCAACATTTTTTATTTTGGTTTGCAATTCTGTAATACTACCTGGTTCTTCCTCCACCAACATCCTCCTTCTGACAGTTATAGAGGTTTAACATACTGTATTAGGAAGCTCATGAATATTGCTCTTTGATTTTTATGATGCTAAATATGCCAGGAATCATTGCAGGAAGGAAAAAAAAACAAAATACAAAAGAGAGGATTGGTGGGTGCTTGTTGTTGTTGCCGTCATGCTGTTGAATTCTGCTTTACCCTACAACAAGCATGTGCTGGTGCTAAAGAGAATAATTTTAGAGATGTTTGAGGGAAACTGGAAGCTACGGAAAAGAACATAGAATAAAATAATGATATGAAATGGGCTTGATCTTTCTCCATTTGAAAGCGCAGCACATGTAAGAGGAAGGACTTTTCTAGAATCAGTGCCCTCCTCCACTATGTACCTGCCCAAGCTTCAAATCAGAACGGGCAAAAGAATGAGAGGTTTGTACCCATCCAGGTACAAACATGAAATGTACCCATCCAGGCCTGCCTGTGTATGGTATAGAACAGGGGTCAGCAAGGTGGCACACATGCTTAAAGTGGCATGGGTGATGGCGCTCACTGGCATGCCCCCCACCACTGAACACCAGGCAAAGGGAACCACAGCCATGATCCCCAAAATGTCCCTCTCCCACTCTGCCTCCCGCAGGGGCTCCTGCCCCATTCTCCTGCACCAAGCAGGGATGGAAAAGTGGGGTATCTGGCAGAGACAGGAAGGACGGGGGATAAATTGATGGAGAACAAAAAAAACCCCTAAAATGTAAAAATAAAAATAAGGGAACAAAAGGGGTTTTCCAAATGGCACTGAGCCATGGCTTAGTCAAGGATACCTAACCATTCACTCAAGAGGCTGGATGCACCTCCCTCCTCACCTTTTGGTCATGGTTGGTGGTTGGGGGGGGGGAATCACCACAGTTGCTGGCTAGATTCAGGCTGCTCCTATCCACACTTACCTGGGAGTAAGCGCCATTGAGTGTAATGGGCTTACTTCTAAGAAGACATGTCACACTGTCCAATAGCCATGCACTGGCATGGGGATCGCTTTCAGAGCCTGGCTCAGAGAGAGGAGGGGGACACATTCCAGGCAGCAGCGGCTTCCAGCTTCCTGTAGCTATGACACAGTAGACATGGCTGGGAATGGGCTTCTCCCCAATCTTGCATTACTAGGATCTCCTGGTTGTGTGTGTGTAATATGTCCACCTCCCTCTTCCTGGGTCTTTCCTGCCTCCACAGCCTTGCATTACTAGGATCTCCTGGTTGTGTGTGTGTAATATGTCCACCTCCCTCTTCCTGGGTCTTTCCTGCCTCCACAGACTTGCATTGCTAGGATCTCCTGGTTGTGTGTTTGTGAATTTTATATGTCAGCAGCACATGGAATAACACGGATGGGATAACATTTGTATGGGATAAATTTGTGCTGACCCCAGAAGGCTGGCACTGGATGAGTGTGGCAAGAGGGCATGGCAGAGAGAATTTGGGGTTGGAGAGAGCACACCAGGAGACAGATCTGGTGTAGGAATGATGGGATCAGCATTGAATCCCAACCCCACTTACATGTTACAGCAGCCTTACATTGGCTTCTGGAATTTGTGCTAATGAAATTGCTGGTGCAGAACCAAGGAGCTCCATAGACATGGTGGGTGCTCAACACAGTCTAAGGGAGAAAACAATCCTTAATTTTAAGGATTCAGGATTCAATCCTTACCTTCAGTCTGCATCTCTAACCTTTGCTGGATACAAAGCAGGCTAATTGGCCTGACTGTTTCAACATATGTTAGGATTGGGCTGCAAATGTAGTCAGTGTCTACAGGTCCCAGAGAGAGAGAGAGAGTCTTTATGTACGTGCCACTGCCCTGATCACAGTTAGATCCGTGACCGTCTCCTGGAGCCAATCCTATCTAACCTTCCTGGCACTACTGAAAGTCACGTGGGCCTCCTCCTTGAGGGTAGTTCCAGGGCAGTCACTGATTTGGTAGCAGAATTCCTGATGGGTGTTTTAAATAAAAGTAGACAATAGTAAATCCTGAAAGCATCAATGGGTGGTATGCCCTAATATGCTGTTTTAAAGTGGTTTTTCCTTTTAACCATTTAACTTGTATGTTTGACCTAGCTGGTATATTTTTTAATGTATACTAGCTCTGATGTGCAGCTGTGATGGAGATATGCAGCACTTGGGTCTCGAACCAGTGGTCTTGAACCACTGACCTGCCAATCTTCAGGTCAACAGGCACAGTGCCTTTAACCACAGAGCCACTGCTTGCCCAGTGAATATGAGTGGGTATCTTTATTCAACCAATGTTACATTCAAGTCAAGATAAACTTCAATTATTTCAAACATCCAATCCACGCTTGGTCCAATAAAACAAACAAATCTATTCTGAAAAATGTTCTTTCTGTATTTTTACCAGCCCCAAATGCTAAATATGTACTGAGCCATCTCTTCCACCTTTGGGATTCAACCCAAACCGAAGGCCACCTTGCTGAGACAAAGAGCTAAGTAGACGGCAAATTTGTCACATTCTTTGCCATGCTGCACACTGTCTAAGTTTCATAAGAAGATCCATATAATTAGATTAGCCTACCAGAGGGGGAGAAAAAAGTTGAATGACAAGGTCAGTCTCTTGCCCTTTCAGTAAATTAGAGAAGATTGCCATAAATTGCATAATATTATGAAACACCAATTTGCATATTAGCTGCTATATTAAAAGGGATCAGTTTTAGCTCACAAAGCAGAACAAATAAAAACATGCATTTTAATAACTCAAATTACTCTCAGGAAGTGACCCTCAGCAGAAAGCCTGATTATCACTACTTAATTAGAAGCCTTAGAAATCTAAATCCTCCTTTAAATCTTATTCTGTGTACAGTGAAAGATGAAGCCGTGAGTTTTGTCTTAGATTCAATATTTACTCTTTACTAATATGTTTGCAGGGGAGACTTTCCAAGCATTAGAGAGATATGCAGGGGAAAAAATTAATATTCAAAAGAAAGGGTGCACAAAACCTGAGCTGGCTTGCAGGTGCAAAGCAATTAACAAGCTGGCATTTACAGTCCTTTTAATTAATTAATTAAAAATGCAAAGCTGACTTTCATTTCTTTAAATGTTTGAACATTTTATCCATCAATAATGAACCACTCCTTGAATGCTATGGTACAACAGCTGGGAAACGAGAAACTTTGGGAGCTGGCATTGTCGACACACTCCGTCATTGCATGTATAATGGCACACAGAAGCACGTGAATTTGTGTGGTGCAAAATGTTAGACATTTCCTTTTGTTTGGCAATGTAAAGCAAGGCAGACGGCAAGATATATTCGGTGGTAGGCATGACAAATTGTTACATTAACATCTGCATACAGATGTATGCAGAAAGAATTATTGTACTTTAAAAAAATGAGTAAAACATAATTTCCTTAGTTGAATATAAAGATGCAGGGCTTAATCTGATGCTAACATTTGAACTGTGCCTTCATACGAGTTTGCGGATGCCATCAAAACAGCATTCATATTAGTGCTTTAATGTAAAGATTTGATGGATCTCACAACAGGACATTGGCTGGGGATGAATCGCTAGCTCTCTGATTTTGAAATATCCACATTTAAAAGACAACATCATTATTGCAGTTTAATTAAAACATAAATACTACATTGTTACTTCACTAGGCATTCACTCAGCTGGAACTAACTGTATTTGCTTAATCTACAATTTTAGATGTATTAGCAAAAATAAATGTTGGCGAATATAAGAGCCTGATTACATATCTTGGGTAAATTGGTGATAATGAGTCAAGAGACTTTGTGTTCATTCACATATATTAGAATAAGAATCATTATGAAATTAAAGCTAAGATTAATCCTGCTAATGACACCATGGAGCATCTGGGAATAAGATAACCCAGATGTCAAATTCGCTGTGATAGTGTGCTGCTATTTGATAGAGTAACCCCTTGAAGTGTTCTTCTAAGGCTGCTAGCTGGTACCCCACAGTCCCAGCACTTGAAATGCAAATGAGTGACAAGATAGACTAATAATGAGAGCAGATTCTAGCAGTAAGGAAAATGAATAAATTAAAAAAATCTCAACCACTGATAAGAACAAGCAGCAGGCACCCTGATGTCCTCAATTAGGGTGGGTGACATCTGCAGTGTATATCTCTCTAATAAAGCCCTCACTCTGTATTCCAAAGCACACGATTCTAACACTGTTAACATTTTAATGTCTTGGGCGTGCATGGTAACATTAATTACAAGATGATTTGGACGACTTCTGAATCTCTTTTATGTCTGCCACTGAGTAAAAATTGGAGTCGCAGCTTTGATATCATAAATAAAATGTAGGGACCTGCCAAGCATTAAAGCTTTCCTGAAGTAACTCAGATCTGCCAAGTTACATTAAACCTTGATAGCTAAGTAAAGAGCATTCTCTATTAATTTAAAGGGGGGGGGCAATGTCTATACATTTTAATAGGAAATTTTATCACTCACTAGAGTTGTCCCCTTTTCCAGACTGTCATGGGATATTTTCTGTTGTTGTTGTTGTTGTTTTAATTAGTTGACTGTTTATGTTGAGGTCAATTTTCTTTCTTGGTAGTTGGTCTCTCTCTCTCTCTCTCTCTCTCTCTCTCTCTCTCTCTCTCTCTCTCTCTCTCCAATTAACAATATATTTTTAATTAACAACATATTTTTAAACTTGCTTTTGCCATTCATCTTTATCTCAGATTGTTTTGTGCAGAAGGAAAGGCCATCAGGAGGAAAAAAGAGAGAGTGTGTGATAGGATGAACTCATGTTGTGTACTAAGAATCCCATTCAAAGAGTTACCCACAGGCCATCCATACCATGGAATAAAAATAATTGCTACCCAACTTTGGAATATACCTATCCAAGGGTTTTTCAGTCCTCCACCACCAAAGTTTACCATGGCAGAAAAATCTGATGTTGTTGAGGGGTTCAGTGGATGGCCTGACAGCGTTGAAAATGGCTTGAAAATAGCTGTGAATACCATCAAAATGGCCACAGTTGCAGTGAATGACTACTGATAGCCAAGAACTGGCACCAGATGGCTCAACTGTAAACATCGATTGTGTTCCCACAGGTAAACAAATCTGTGGGAACTGAGTGTACAGTTACAGCGAATGGGCTGTATTATTATTTCAGCAATAATAAAACTGAATATGCTACCCAGTGAAATGCTACCCAGAAATAACCTTTTCCACTTCCATGTCAGTCAAATATCTTTTGTCTGATTGCAAATCGATCAATCAATATTTGATTTGATTGATTTGCAATTACTGTTTTTTGAAAATATAATAATTGTGTGTTATGTTGGCTGTAGTCCCATTCCATGAATTACATTCTTCCAAACAGAATATTATTCTTTGACTGTTCTCATCTATAGCATGGTCTGGATTTACTCTTTAAAAGGTTCAGGCATTCTGCTACCATTGACCATCTATGGAGTGGGATCATTTCTGAACTGTTCTTTTCCAAACAAGATCCAAGAAATGCGAGAAGGTGCAAAATATTTAAAGTTAAAACATATACCCAAACATTACTCATCTATATATATAAAAAATTGATAAATCACTGACTGATTCACTGACTCACTCATCAATGCCCAACCAAAACCACTGGACCTAGAAGCATGAAATTGGGGGAAGGTGTTCTTTCTGTGATGGAGGCACCCACTAAGAACTGGTTTTCGGAAATCCCAAATGGAAGGGGGTGAAAAAGGGCACAGTGCATTTTCCTCCCTATACATTGAAGAATCCCTGACTGAGGGATGCTCTGCCCCAACCCCTCGACCTAGAAGCATGAAATTTGGGGAGGGTGTTCCTTCTGTGACATGAACACCCACCATTTACCAGGGTTGAGAAATTAAACCTTTAAAGGGCTGAAAAGAGGTGCAATGTGTTTTTGTCCTATACTTAACATTGATGACAGACTGATAAACAACCAGCCAAATTGGTGCCCAGTGCCTGATGCACTGGGAGTGAGGGTGTGCATGGGAGGATGTTAAGAATGGGGGGACGATCCACATGGGAGGTGCACATGGGGGTGCACATGGGGGATGTTGCACATGAAGGTTGATGCACAAGGGGGGTTGAAATGCATGTGATTTGGATGCACATGGGGGACAATATGCATGGGGGACAATACGCAAGGGGGATTGCCTTATTACACTTGATTATGCAGTGCTTGATGATTCACATCTAGACAAGTGTGAGCTGACTCACATGAAAGCACTGAGGTAATGTGTATTTGTTGAATTGCAGTAACTCACAAAGGCTGCAATCCTAAACCTCAGTTAGATCACCATAAGTCCTGTCCTGCTCTGGGGTGTCATAAAAGTGTCCTAAGTATCTTCTGCACTATTTCTGAGAAGGGTTAAACTAGCACACAGACCTGAACCAGTCTCTCCACTGGAATAAGGAGAAGGGATGACTTGTGCTGGCCTAAATTGGCTAGACTGACATCCTCATGCACAGATGTCATCATTAATGCTGTGGTCATTACATGATGTGTAGGTATATACACATAAAGCTACATTGTACAAGGTCAGGCCAGGAACCAACCCAAGTGCTAATGCTATCTTCCACAGTACAATATTTATTTATATGTTTTAGATGGAACAATCGTTTAAACACATCCCCAAAAGCTCATTTTTTGTTGCAAATAATTTAAAAATACCAATGTCAACTCTCTTTATATTTCAGAACAAGAAAATGTGCAAGAAATATACATACACAATTGTACAACACTGGTATGCCACCTTCTCTCTTTTGTTGTATATAAATGTTTAGTATACCTTCTATCAACCATACAATTTTATATAAAAACTGATACTTTTGATATTGGTGGCACAATACATTAGGTGATGACATAAATTAGGAATATGGACCTTAGCAATTCCATGGACCTATCATGTTACACAAGGATAAAAGTGCACACGTGTACTTCTTAGGGCAGAGACTACACTTGTTCTCATTTTGAAATATCAGGAAAGTAGACATTTATATTTTTATATCATCTGCAACAAAAATGGACATTGGGGAGGTTTTAAACAATTGTTCCATTTAAAACATATAAATGCATAAGTTACCATTATGCATATAAATGCATAAGTCACCATTATAAGGGTCTTTTCTTCCCTTGATGCCTGGACATTGCTGCCATTAATATTAATGGGAGCAAGGCATGCACATAGAGGAGAAACAGCCCCCTAATTAGTATAATGGCCGAGGAAATACTCCTAACAGAAATACCATTTTGTACACCCTAATTGCATCAAATTGGCAACATGTTACCATATCTAGAGCTCAAATGGATACACAGTCATGTGAATTCTCTGGTGGTATAGAGATGTGCCCAGACTTCAGGGTTTGGGTGACAAAAGATTTTGGCGTGTATGCGTGTGTGTGCATGTTATCCCTTTGGCCCTTACTACTTAGCCTTTCAGGATTTTGCACGAATATGATCACATCAAGCACCTAAGGCTTTAGATCCCTTTCTGTAAAATATTGCCTCCCGACTAGGAGGAGATAATCTTTTCAGGCATTTATTTCAATGGACAGTCTTCTTACTTGATCCCTTATTATCAGCACTTTGATAGAGGGTGCCATGGAAAAACCTAAGTCAAACAATTGTTAAAGTATATTAGGATTAAACTGTACAATTCCACATCAAACTCTAGTAGTTTTTAAATGTCAGCAAAATTATTACTATGGGAATCACTTACAGAAGAACAATTTCTTTTTATTAAAGGTCAAATTCATTTGAGCTGCAAGTCTAGAAGTGCTTGATTGTGAAAATACTGGTGAGGGTATCTTTCCAGTGGCAACACCAATTGTCATGAAACAATGAACTAAATCAGTCTTTTCCATGAAAAAATGTTACTGTGATAATTCGGACCGATCTTACCCTTTCAGTTTGAATGACCAATAAAGATGTGGATTCATAAGGAGGTGAAGGATTGCCATCTTTCACTCAAATCCCACAGTAGTCACAGACAGCTAGTCACATGGAATAACCAGTGAATCTGGACAGAGAAGTACATCTCTAATCACAGAAAAAGACAGTCAGTCAGTACAATAAGGGATGGATGAGCATTGCATTAAGGATGGAAAAGGCTTCTAAGTGCCCACCCATACTAACCATACATGCAGAAAGCTACTTCATATACATCTGTGTCCCTCGACTTAGGGCCAATTCCAATTTTTAGGCACTTATGCAGCCCTGTCAATGGGACATGTGCTGCATCCTGTGGTGGTGGGGCTGTCATGGAGGTCTCCTCAAGGTAAGGAAACATTTGTTGCCATATCTCAGGCTACATCTGAGGCTATATTGATGCTGAAAAGTTGGATCTAATTGCGATCTCCATTATTTGTTTGCTATTTCCTACTATTTAATCTATTACACAAGCAACTGAATACACACCAGTATAATTTTTTTCACCAAGGAGAATCAACTGTTGCATTCTGACAACTTATGCAAATCAGATGTTTGCATACTTGCTTAACTTGCAGTAGTCTGTCCAATTTGCATGTATTATTTTAAAACTGATGTTCAGCAGAAACGAGGCTGGGAAGGCAAAAAATGATCTCTGGGAGGAGATAGATGATAAAGTAGAGCAGTAGGAACTGATGGGCAGGAGAACATGATGGAAGCTCATGAGGAAAAGAGAGCAACCCCTGCCTCTCAACCTCTCAACCTCAGCAAACAGCCTACCTCAGGATATGGCACAACTACACCAGCCCAGTGAACATGCTGCCTTTCTGCTGCTGCCTCTTCAGCAACAGTCAGGCCAGCCTAGAGGCATCCTAGACTTATGGATTTGGCTTGTCAGCTCAGGATATGGCCTACTTAGTTCTTAACTGGACCGTTCTCACTGGCCTAAAGTCAGGATTGCACCCAAAGGATTGCACCCAAATACCACTATTCAACTAAAATGCACAAAACAGTTAACAGAGAAAATGGGAAAAAAACTAATGGCATAAAAAGAACTACCAGTACTTTAACGGCTTGGGCATTCTTTTTAATTAATTCAAAGTTTTGGGGTCTTCAATACAATACAACTCAACTCTATATGCACAGTATAATAATAAAAATCAACAAGAATAAAGGTGTGTGTTGTGGGTAGAAGGAAAATTCATGATTGGGAGAGGTTCACATGTAGTACCAAAACAATAATAAGACTGGAAGGATAGCCCAGACCTGTTGGCCTCAAATAGCCCAGGAGGACAAAATGATGTACCTTTAACCATTGCATAAAAGAGAGAAATTAGGCAATTTTTAAACCCTATGTTGAGCTAAACCTCCCCAAATTCCCTCTTCTATGCAATGTTTAAAGGTACAGACACTCTGTCTTCCATTCTATATGGTCACCCTGCTTCAAAGATTGTTAAAGGATTAGGGAAAACAGACCTGCTTGTAGCTCTTCCATTTTCATTTTTCTGCAAAGTGCCAAAAGCTGTCGATCTGAAGAGATCAAGAGAGGACAAATCTTCAGTCTATTGATGGACTGATAGGCAGAATCTCCTTTTCTGGTTTTGTAAAATGTTCTTTTATCTACAAGGAAGGCCATTTTTATCCATAGTCTTAATGGAGTTCTTGATCATCCTTTTTTTCCCCTTCAGCCAGCAAACCCAAACGTGCCATATCATACCTTGTTTTTGAAATCCCTTCCAGAAAACAAATTGCCATGTGAAAAGCTGAGTTGCTATTTGTGAACTACAAAACCCAAGTTTTTTATTTTTGGTACATGGAGGATGTTGCTTTTTGAATTTCATTCAGGGCTATTGTAAAGTTTCATTAAGGGCCTGATCCAATGCAACTTTCCAACACCAATGCAACTCCAATTCAGCACCAAGGTAAGAGAACATGTACCCTTACCTTCAGGAAATCTCCATGACTGCCCCACCACTTCAAGATGTAGTCCATGCAAGGCTGCATCAGCTCTGGGAAGTTGGTCAGGATTGGGCTCTGAGATAATTCACATGAAGTCAGGGGGCCATATGCCATAATCACAAAAGAGTATAAGCCCCCACCCCAATGTAGAATCCCAAAGGAAAAATGCAGGGCATGACAAAAATAAAAAACAAAAACAATTATATACATTGTCTTCATGTGGTTAATTTAAATTCATGTGTTTAACACTATGGCTGCAATTCTAACCTACATTTAGGCCAGCATAAGCCCTGCGCTGACCTGAGGGTGTCAAAACTTTTCCCCCACCTCTGGAAGGAGGGTTAAGCCAGTGCACAGGCATGTGCTGACCACCCCACACCACCATGGGAAGATATACCAGGTGTGAGTTAGGCTGGCCTAAATTGGTTCAAACTGCACCCTATATTAGTTGTTACTAAATTTAACATATAAATTATATATAATTTATTAAAGAAGGTTACATGCTGCCTGCTCACAAGAAAAAGGAGGATAATGAAGTTTTTTCCCCAGGACAGAAAACTTAAAAAGAGGATATATCCTAGGAAGAAAAGAGGACAGATGCTCACCCCGCGTGGAATGTTTTGATCAAAGCACTACACAAATTGATTCAGTAGAAGTCATTAGAGGATTTGTTTTATTATCCTCCTTACATTTTTGTCCCTCCATAAGAAAAGGAACGGAACCATTTTCACACACATTATAGCAAATGAACAGCTCTAATGCTGTACTTCTCCATCTTCCTCGTCTCTCCTAAAGCCTTAAGTCTCATGAGCCAACGCCTGACCTAGCAAAATTGCCACAGATGCTTTCAGAATGAAATAGCTCATCTCTCAAGTTCAGGTAATGACAGCCTAAATACTTTCTTAACTAGTTGCAGAGAAGCATATTTGTCCTCACATTTGTGGATAGACTTTTGGGGCCCTTAACAGTCAACCTGTCCAAATCGCAACGATTCCCTGGCTGGTCTACACACATGCCCATCTGTTCGGGTGGCACGGTGCCCATCTGCCAAGGTACAGTGCCAGTTTCAAGCAGCGCATGGACAGCACCCAAAGATAAGTTGCAAAAGGAGGCTTGCAGAACACATGAAACGACACTTTATTTGCAAGAAGCTCCTTCCCGGTGTCAAGCAGCGCCAAATTAAGAACACATGCTTCATTACAAGAGTTCACATCTGTTGACAAACATTGGCACACTCACCCATCTGCCCAGAAGTCTCATTAATCTGACTCAGGACTGTATGTTTTGAAAGGAGCAGATAGACACATCAGAGCCTACATGCAGAAACTCATCCAGTATCCTCATTTGGTGACAGGGAACGGATCAAATAATATCCAAACCCAAAAACGAAGCAAAATTTCAAATTCCAGTTTTGGATTACTCAACAAGTAGTCAACAGAGAGGGTGCCGCATTGTTTATCCAAGATTCAATACGTAATTAAACTTTGTTTTTGGTGCCCACAGCTGCCTTGGTCTTCAGCTGGTCAGTTGGGACACAAAGCTGGGTCACAGGCCAACTTCAGATAGGTGGAACCAGAAGGATGAGAGAAAGAGGACAGAATCATAATAAAGAATAAAAATGAGGTCCTATGTAGCAGGTTGGGGTTAAAGGTGGGTCCCAGTCCAATGACAGCCTTAAGCAATATGAAGATCTGGGGATTGCTCTTCAATGTATAAAATCAGCTGTTGGCCCCAATATTTGTTCTATAGTAGTAGGAGTTACAGTTGCTACATATAGAGTTACCATCGCAAGATAAGACCATTAATGTGGATTTTGAATAATTATTGTACTATATTTAAATGTATAATTTACTGGTAATATATTTAAAGGATATTTTAAAAAGTAGATTATTTAATCAGTTTGTAACCTGTCCTCCTAATAAAATTTTCCAGACTAGTTAGAAAATATTAATAGTAATGATTTATTGTAATTATATAATTAACACTGTACAAGTCCAGCCTTGTTACACGCAGATTTGACTCAATGTGAATGGTTAACTGAAGAAGAAATATGCTGATCCCTGGAGAAGGGGAAATGTATCCTTTTAATATCACAAGTTTAAAAGCTGCTTTTTTTCCTATTGTAGAGGGGGTCACGTAAGCAATCATTCCATTCTTCAGCTGACACATGTAAAAGCAGTGGTTCCGTTGCATTTCGGATTACAGACTACCTCTCTACAAATGAAAGAAAAGCTATTTTTTAACTATTGTAAAGAGACATCCTTTTATTTTCAAAACTGCTTTTATTTAATCCTTTTTTTGTATCAGCAGGGAATCTCAGAATCAAACCCTTTCCGATATCAAGATATTCAGATATCAAGATACCTTGTTCCATTAGGAGCAACTGAGAAGCAAGAAACCTGTAAGTGGGTCTTTAAACCTATTTTTCCACTGATTTTTTTAATCCATAGTGGGTTCTAGAACAGAACCGTACTATATATAATTCAGTATAACAAATTTGGAAATATTTGCGTGTTTTTACTTCTGCCATAATTTTGCTAACACTCTTTTGTACCAATTTACCTATGCTCGTACATCAACTGATATTCAACACCCAATTGTACAACATAAGGCAAGTTGCAGCTGGTATAAACTGGCTCGACTGAAAACCATTGCTATGGTTCACACACTCAAACCTATATATCCTTGATGACTGCAGAATAAGGTAGTGTGTGTATCACCATAGACAAAGCTCTCCTATCATCCAGTTTCACCCCAAATGCAATTCCTTTCAGGGGAATCAGGTCATCACCCATACAGATGCAGCTCATCAAGAACCAAGTAATGAAGTGATGAGAAAACAAGTGATGTGCAGCGTGTGAGAATGAGCCTATTGTGTCTAAGAGGATCAAGTTCTAATAGTGGTGTTTGATCTCCTGGTGCCTCATCCATACATGTAGCTCATTGCCTGATGCTGACCAGAGGTCTGAGATTCCCTACATTATGCTACTAATTCTCCCGTTTTTTTCCCCCAGTGCCTGGAACTCTCTCTCTGAATCTCTCTCTGAACCTTTCTCCCTAAATAACCATCTGTCCAGTGTGGTTTATTTCCTTAATCCTCATTCCCAAATGTAATCCATAATCTATATATATTTATTTATCTATCTATCTATAAAAGCTAGTGGCTAACATTCTGTGACATTCAAGCATGATTTAGAAATGTAAAACCACAAGTGACAAGATGGGGTTGTGTAAGCAAGATCAAGCTAAACTTTCAAAGACTGAGGTCATCAAGGCTGAGAGGAGATTCAGCCCTTCTTTTAATGGTGTCTCTTCATGTGCACCTTTGTACATAACAGTCATTCATTCCTATTGAAAAGAAGTGAAAAATCACACTGAGGGACATGTATTGGATCACAGATATTTCTTTCACCAACAGACAGTAATTTTGTTTGTACAAATGGGATCCTCTTTTCCAGGACCATGTCCTCTTTTCTTAGCATTGTGTCCTGGCAAAAATTTTCATTGTCTTCCTTTTCCTTGTGAGCAGTCAGCATGTAGACTTCTTATAATTAAAAAAAATATCCATCTTGGATATAATAAATTAGATGTAATACTAGAAAAATTAGGTTTAAATAGCTTTAAAATTAATAATAAGATAGGGCACAATCCAGAGTAACTACAGGGAGTCCTTGCTCCAGTGTAAGAACAAGTTACTCTGGATTGCAATATGTATTACCCATAGGTTTTCACTAGGTGGTGCAATAACTATGGGTGCACGTAATGTCTCTTACATGCTCCCGTAGTTACTCTGGATTGTAGCCATAGTGTTTTAATTAATCACATGAAAGCAATATACATTTTTTTAACTTTTATTTTGCATTATTCCCAGGTGTCCTACATTTTGGGGGCCTTGTCCTCTTTTGTGGTTATGACATATGGTCAACCTTAATGGTGGCTTATGTGGTTATGACATATGGTCAACCCTTATCCACTTCTTGCTGCAGCCCTAAACCACAGACCATCCTGTTCTGGTGGATCTCCCAACTTTCAGGAGACGTTGGGGGCTACAGAGGAAATCATGAAATTGTAACAATCACTTTTCCCCCTTTGTGTACATGGGAGTGTCCTCAATTTATTGGAAAAAAAAAATTTTTTTTTAGGATCCAAGCCACTATCTGGAAGGCATCTTTCACAGCAGTCAAACAGAGGTTTATTGAACAGGTTTTTACTGCAAAAAGAGAACACAAAAGGTAGAATTTTCTTCAAAAATGGCTGCCTTGGGGAGAGCTGTTTCAAAAGACAAACAGAAACCAGACTGGTCTGAACCAGGAAATTAAGAGCTCCTCAACATGTGCTAAACTCTGAGACTGAGGGATGAAGTGGTGCAAATCCCTTACACCAGCACAGGTAGGTCACAAAGGCACCATAAAGTACAACTGCAACACATAGAGATGCAAGAAGAAAGCCAGTGGGGATCAGAGAGTGGGGCCAGGACTAGCACTTGAGCCAGATCCTCACCCCATTCCCAAGCAGACTGTGCCAGTCTTGGGCTGCACAGATTTGCACCACCAATTTTGGTGGTGCGGATCCAAGTAGTCCTATTGAGTCTACTGTGATTTTATCCAGGGAAAGGGGAAAGTATCCCCTTGCCTCAGTCTAGTGCAGTAGGAGCCCCAAACTTGCAATGCTTGCAGCATAGGCACACCAACCTTTTTGTTCCAGTGCAAGTTAGGCTTGCACTGTAACGAAGCAAAAGTTGAAGGGAAACCTTGGATGAGATCCAGACTTGGATGAACACCTTGCAAAGAGTTTGGTGGAAAAATGGGCAGCCCAATCCAAGTTGCATAGCTTGTACTTTATCTGGTACTAGTTGAGAACCACCTGGTTAAGGTCTTCACCCTGAATAACATCCCAGCCAGATTACAGGGATACTCATATCTTCACCAGTTATTTAGATGGCAATGTATGGCTGCATGCCCAGGAAGGGGGCTGGGTTAGGGAAGAGAATCCCAGCCCCAATTTTGGCCTCCCCTGCCCAGAAACATACCTTACCTCTGATATGCCATCCCATCATCCTATCCCAGGTCCTACACCACTCTGTGGCATATATACCTCTTGCAGGTACTGCAAGAGCTACTTACTCACATGGTGTCATGAAATGCAGAAATAGTATGACATTTTTGCGATACCTTTAATGATGCAGCAGCCACTGCACCATCCAAAGGTACAGTTAAGATTGTAATTTCAGTGCTGTAAAGCTGTTCAGCATTATTTTTTCTCTTATTTTTCCCAAAGAAAATATCAGAAAATATCTTAATAAATGATGCCCTGATCCAACTGTGCATGTATATAATCCCTGCCTGAAAATCCACTGTTGTGTCTATCAAAATAACAGCAGATCATAAGACGTGGCCTAAAGATTCAACAGCATTCCTGAAATTAAGTAGATTTGGGTCTGGCCAGTAGCTGGCTGGATGACCACCAGGAAAGGCTGTGTACGCTGCAAGGAGTTCCAAAAATAGCTCAATTAAAAGTGTTATAAATGTAATACATGGTTTAAAAGTCTAACCAACTTTCCAGCACTGGAATAAAGTGCTGTAAAGTGAGTTAGGATTGTGCCCTAAAATGTGTTGATTTTTTTTGTGTGCTAATTTTTTTTTCAGGATTTAAAAATATTTTTTTAAGAGTAAAAAGCAATAACTCAGAACTCTCAACTCAAACTGTATGTACATTCACAATTGGATCGGACCACAGGAAAAATGTCTGCACATCCAAGTCAGGAAGACTAAAATGTGCTTGATGTTAAGACTTCTTGTCCACAGTTGGTCTTCATCCTCTCGCTTAGCCTCTGTGAACCCTCACCACATAATATTGTTCTCAATAAAGCACATTTGAGACTTTGTTCAAGGGAAACCTACTGGCATGAGGCTGATGGGTCATGATCCAATTTTGAATTGAGTTGTCACCGCAGCACTGTAACAAGCGGCAAAAGGAAGTCTGGCCTGAGATACAGAGGAATGTGTGAATGCCATTCATGGTTACATGGAGAATACATGCGCTCAGCTGGAATCCCAGTCTTCCCAGTCTCAGCTGCAACAGAGAACCAGGAGAGAAATAAGGTAATAATTTAGACAGGGATAGCTTAAAAACAGATGCAATATCAGCACAAATGTTAACCAAAGCATGGAATCTATTTACATTTTGTTGTACTACAGTGATAAAAGAGATTCAGATATTAATTTGTGTGCATTTAATAGGCTAAGACTATGAGGTGAAGACAATAATCTAAAACCTGGTTTCCAGAAACCTAAAAAACAAATTATATTTATTAGTGGAATGAAGCATTACAATACCTTACCAGAGGCTTATCAGGCTAAAATGTATCCCAGCCCAACAAATAGAATTTAGAAACCTATTGCTACAGACTGTTATTAAAATGATCTGCATTGCTTTTTGCATATCCTGGAGGGGTGTACCCAAAACCTTTTATTTCCTACATTTAATCAAATGCTGCCCTCTAGTGAGCAAAGATCTTTCAACTACCCACAATCATTGAACGGAGAGCTACCCTGAGGATTAAGTGAAAGGTTTTAATAAAAATAAGAGAAGGAGATGCCACAGGGAGACTGCCCAAAGAAAGGAGAAGCCTATACCATTAAAACAAGCCATCTAGCATAATCCCTACATTTGCTTTTTTGTATCACCCTTGTTGCTACTATATTTCCTAATACAGTCTAACCAAAATGATAACATTCGGGTGATTGATTATGATGATTCAAAGCTGGTACACTTGCTATAACATCTGACTCATTTCTATAAATCTACAAGAGGGCCGTGCGCGGTCGCCTTCGCTGTAATTTGACTGATACA
Source organism: Cryptoblepharus egeriae (assembly GCA_030015325.1). NCBI lineage: Eukaryota > Metazoa > Chordata > Lepidosauria > Squamata > Scincidae > Cryptoblepharus > Cryptoblepharus egeriae. Next base: position 115,367,119 of record JAREYC010000003.1, read on the forward strand.
TTTTTATCCTCCTAGGGACACATCACCATTACGCATCTTGATTGTCTCCTTGCAAAAAGTAATATCAAGCACTTGCACCGAGTTAACCCAAATGATAACACACGAGGAGCATCCCAATAGCAAATGGAGCTATTCTTTCCAAGAGAAGCAGAGAGAGAAGATTGCCTTTGGATGAACCAGCACATTTGATTATTGTTGTGGGACATGCTCTAAAGGGAACAGTGTTGCCTCCTTCACAACAACACTGAGATAGCAGCTGGCTGTGGATATATTATCCACATCTAGGCCATCACTGTCTCCAAACTCCAGTTCACGATATTCACCAACTCCTTGTGATCAGATATCATAGCGAGACAGAGGAGGGCACAATCAACACACAATTGGTTGATTGATTGATTGATTGATTGAGTGAGTGAGTGAGTGAGTGAGTGAGTGAGTGAGTGATTGTATGGCAAATACATGGACTTATGGTAAATCAGATGTTAATGTTCCATTGCCATGTATTTTGAGAGCAAGGAATTCCACATTGATGTCTGGCTGTCAACTATTGCCAATTGCCAATTCTTCAATGTAGTCTGGCTGCCAATTGTTAGTACTTTAGTTCACACTTTCATGCGGTCCGGGGTGCACCATGAGGAAGCACACTAGCATCACACCCTATACACACTGATAACAATGGAAGTCTAAATACCTTATCAACCTCTCCGAAAAGTTTCAAATAAATAAAACAGGGAGCAAGGTTTTTTTGGCCCCAAAGGCCAAAAGTCCTAGTTGAATGAGACCAATGACACCTTCCGAGCCTTGAATACACCTGCCAAGAATCAAACTTTTGTAAGCATCAGAGCACAATTCTAACCATGACTATTCAAAAGTGAGCCCCATTGTGTTCAATGGGTCTTACTCCCAAGAAAGTGTCTTTAGAATTGCATCATCAGCCACTTGCAAAGATTTGAATGAAAAAGAACATTTGCAAATGGTTGCAACTTTCCCTGGTGAAATGTTTGGACCATTCCCAGTGCATTTTAGTTGAGTGTTTGAATAGCTTCTAGCCTGCTAATAATTTGGGGGGGAAATTATGCTAAACTAAACCATGCATCTTTGCAAACTAACTGGTCACAAACTGGACATAGGAAGCTGCTTCGTATAAAGCCAGGTAATTGGTTTATCTAGTTCAATAACTGCTTACACTGACTGGCAGCAACTTTTTTTCCTTAGAGATTTCTTTCTTTCCTCAGTCATCCTTAAAGATTCCATGTATTGAATCTGGGATCTTCTGCATATGACTGTTAAGTTTTAGCCCTTTCCCAAAAGTCATGTGGTCCTATTCTAATAAAATAATCAGACATACATGCACAAATTTATTATTTATTTTCAGAACATTACACCAAATTAACTTTATAAATTCAAAATTCCTAATACTATATGTTGGGAATTAGTAAGAGAATGAAATGGAAGAAAATGAAAATAAGAAAAAAAATGCAATATGAATTTTAGTAATTTCTTTTCTGTTCCATAGATAATAATCCCCATATAGTTCATGGTTACTGCTCAATGAAGCCTGTTGAACACAAATGAGTTACCAGATACCTGTCTATGCTTACTGAATGTGATATAGATATTCAGTAAGCAGACTAGACGAACAAGTTGCATAGGATAACTCCAAACACTGAAAAGTATAAATTCAAATACAGCAGTCCATGAATGAATCTATACACCAACCAATAAACTAGGGTTGATAAACAGAAAAAACAACTTTACAGAAACTTGATTTCTACATGATCATAAAACTGTAGAATTAAAGACCTAAATATGGCACATACCAAAAATATGTTCCACAGCAATTACTCCACATAGAAGTTACATAACTCCAAATGTTACATAACTTCAAAAATTATATAATTCCAACAGAATGGTTTAAATTTGGGGAAGGAGTGCAACAAGGCTGTCACCTTGTTTATTTAATTTATATGGTGAGAATATTATGAGAAAGGCTGGGCTGAATGAATCACAAGCCAGAATTAAGACTGCTGGGAGAAATATCAATAACCTCAGATATGCACATGTTACCATTCTAGGGTTGCCATAATTCTCTTCCACAAAATCGAGATAAGACCCTCTGTCCCATTTGCCAGTATGTGACCACAATCCCCCAAAACTGAAATTGTCCTTGATTTTTTTGGGACATATGGCAACATATGTCCCATATTTTTTGGGACAGTGGCCCTATACCAATGTAATGGCAGAAAGAAACCCTATACCACGCAAGTGGCTGAAGATGCAATTCAAGGGAACCTCTTGATGAGGGTGAAAGAAGAAAGTGCAAAATGTGGCGTAAAATTAAACATTAAAAAACAAAACTCAAGGCTTCTGGTCTCATCAATTTGTGGCAATAGAAGGGAAAAAATTGAAGTTATGATAGAGTTTATTTTTCTTTGATCTAAGATCACTGCCGATGGTGACTGCAGTGAAGAAATCAAAAGACACCTGCTTCAGGGGAGGAAAGCTATGACAGGGCTAGATAGCCTAATTAAAAGTTGAGAGTCACCTTGCTGAAGTTGAAGCTATGGTTTTCCCTGTGATCAGTGGCCTTTTTCAGGGGGTACCTCTGGGTGTGGAGTACCGGTACCTCTGGGTGACTACCAGCATACACACACACAGACACAAACACACATTCACAGGTGGGTGCCTGTGAGTATTGGCAGGTGAGTTCTGGCACCTATTTTTCAGAAGAATAGCACTGCCTGTGTTAATGTATGGCTGTGAGAGCTGGACCATAAAGAAGGCAGACTTCCAAAGGGTAGATGAGTTTGAAATATGGTGCAGGAGAAGACTGTTGAGAATCACTTGGTCTGCAAGGAGATTAAGGCTGTAATCCTAAGGACACTTTCCTGGGAGTAAGATCCATAGAACACAATGGGGCCTACTCAGTGGTAGGATTCAAATAAATTAACAACAGGTTCTATAGAGTAGGTGAGGATTTTGCCCCCCTCAATGGAACCGGTGGGATTAACAACTGGTTCTATAGAGTAAGTGAGGACCTGCTGAAGCCCACCTCTGGGCCTACTTTGGAGTAGACATGCTTAGGATTGTGCTCTAAATCAGTCCATCCTCCAGTGAACACTGACTGTTCACTGGAAGGACAAATATTGAAGCTGAAGCTCAAATATTTTGGCCGTTTCATGAGAAGGGAGGCCTGATGCTGGGAAAAAACTGAAGGCAAAAGGAGAAGGGGATGGCAGAGGATGAGGTGGTTAGATACTGTCACTGAGGCAGTAAACATGAATTTGGAAGGACTTCGTAAGCTGGTGGAGGATAGAGGGGCCTGGCATGCTGCAGTCCATGGGGTCACAAAGAGTCGGACATGACAGAACAACTAAACAACAACTCTAAATTCTTGGGTTGTGATATGGATAACTTCACAGTATTCTCTAGCATGCTGAAGGCCAGTCCTACCCCTAATTCCTCATGTGCCAGATAAAACATTACACATACAGGTGTGAGAACAAAGAAGGCTATAGGTCAGGGGTGTCCAACACGTGGCCCAGGGGCTGCATGTGGCCCAGGACGAGGGTGGATGCAGCCCTCCTGCAAAGCTGGCCACCACCATTGGAAAAACCGGCTTTGTGGCACCTGCCATTTTCAAATATCGCTTGCTTCTCTGCACACTGCCCTGGGCGGCCACCACAAAGCTGGTTTGGGCTGCCTGGCTCCTCTCCCTACCTGCCTCCTGGCACTCAGAGCGCTTCAGGCCCCTGCAGACCTTGCAGCACTTGCCCACCCTCATCTCCCAAAAGCGGCCTCAGCCTCTATCCCAGCTGCTGCCTGCTGCCCTTTAGACCTACTCAGAAGTAAGCCCCATTAAAGTCAATGAGGCTTATTCCCAAGTTGCAGTCTGAGAGCCCAATGATGCATAGGATGGGCTGTGATCCTCTCCAACTTAAACTTGGAGATATGTTGCAACCCTAACCATGTCTACTCAGAAGTAAGGCTCATTGTACCCAGTGGGTCTTACTCCCTGGAAAGTGTGTTTAGGATTGCAGCATATCTCCAAGGTTAAGCTTGGAGAGGATCACAGCCCATCCTATGCATCATGCCTCCTCAGAAGTAAGCCCCACTAAAGTCAATGAGGCTTATTCCCAAGTTGCAGTCTGAGAGCCCAATCCTATGCATGGCTACTCAGCAGAAAACCCCATGATAATCAATGAGACTTACTCCAGGGTTTAGCTTGGAGAGGATCGCTGCCCATCCTATGCATCATGCCTACTCAGAAGTAAGCCCCATTAAAATCAGTGAGACTTACTCCAAGGTTTAAAAATGTAGGACAAAATATAGGACATCCTACATTTTGCCCTACATTTTTTTAAAAAAAACCATTGTTAGTATTTATGTGCATCCCAAACCAACTCATCTTCTTCCAATGTGGCCCAGAGAAGCTAAAAGGTTGGACACCTCTGCTATAGGTCAAAACACTGTCCTGTGTACAGCCAGTGCATTAATTGTACTGTGGGATTACACCTGGTTGCTGTGTCTCCTGTGCTGACATGCTGAGTAGGCCCTGTCCCATTTGTAGCGTCAGTCAGTGGCATAACTAATCATCATGTAGCCTGGTGCAAACTCAAAATTTTGTCCCAGAAGTGATGTCACATCCAGACATTGTGATAATCTTTTCACCTTAATTACAGTAAATTAATACTGCATCATAATTTCATCTCATTGGCTTTCAGAATTATCAGTCCCATAGGTCAGTTCTGAATTAAAAATATCCATTTTTTATTCCTTAGGCAAGGGATGATTCCATTATCAGATTAATTAGCCATACTTGATAGAATACAGATATTCCAATGCAATTTAATCACTGCATTAATTATCTTTCCAATGATATATAAGATGATATATACAATATTATATCATATAATATACGATATAATATGAATATAATATTATTCATACATACCCTGTTTTTAATAATTTTGGTCATTAGTGTCAAGCCCAGATTGTTGCCCCCTAAAGCTAGTGGGGAAGTAAGAGTATGGTCCCTACAGAGCCAGAAGTTTGCCCCTCTTAGCATTTTTCACAGATATGTCCTGATTTTTTCAGCCTCTTATCCTTATTTATTTATTCATTTATTTTATTCAATTTTTATCCTGCCTTTCTTCCTTGGATAAGAAAGACATCCTGACAGATGTCAATTGGCACATCAATTCATGATATTGGCAAAAAAAAAAAAAAGCATGCAGCTCAGCAAGAAATATATGACTTAGAAGTCACTGACACACATAATATAAATATGAAGGTTACAGAATTCAAGCAACAATTCCTATGTTTACATACGTATTCCCATTTTTAAAAAGAATAAAAACACCTGTAGGGGTTGGTTTGTTCATTGTCACAACTATGCATTTTTTACAAAAGTACAACTTTTTGAAACTTCTAAAGTGGCAACACTGAAACCAGAAAAAAACTAGTATAACTGAAAAAGTAGTACTGATAATATTATTCAGCCAAAGGTCACACGGAAAAAAATCTTGATCCATCTTTAATGCCAAAAGAAAGCTGGTTTTTCAGGCTATCCAGGCAGAGGATTGAATAAGCAGTGCGCTTCCTAACTTCAGAAGACGAAGGTATTTGGAGCATGGAAAGTAGCTTGAATATATGAAGTTACCAACCACCTTGTTCAGATCTTTAAACTGCATGGACAGCATCTACATCGAGGGTCATGCTCATTTCATACAGCAAGATGAAAGGTATTCATGAGACCTGCTGGGGACAATTATCAATGGGAGAGCCCAGTTACCAGTTGGGCCATCCTTTCAGCTGCACCATTTCGTCTGATGCAAAGTACTAAGGCATCTCCTATACTGTTCCTTCTGATGCTTCTCCCTTCTGAGCCTCAGGAAAAGCAGTGCTGCTAAAAGGGCAACAGTGGGGCAGCCCAATGTTCATCCATCACATGGACCAGATTAGCTTCTGCAGGCCATATTCAGCCAGCTGACCTTATGTTTGATACCCTTGTTCTAATGTTGCCATTTTCCTGGAAAAACCAGGTAGTACCTGGATTCAAGGGTCATGACCTGGTGAGGGTCAAGACCCAGCCAGAACCCTGGAACTGGCAACCTTGTGGGCAGTGACAAGTGCTGCCAGCAGCTCCCCAGCTAATCAGCCCAACGCATGTCCCAGTTGGTGCACACTCAGGAGGCAGTCCCTCCCCTCTGTGTTGGCCTGATGCTGACGGGAGGGACCACCTCCTGCACACACACCAGCCAGGCGCATGCACAGAGATCCCTGTCAGAAACAGCCAGACACTGAAGAGAAGGACCTCTGCATGCACCTGGCCAGTGCATGCAAGGAGCAGTCCCTCCTCTCAGTGTGAGGGCAATGATGAAGGAAGGGACTGCCTCCTGTGCATGTGAGCTGGGCGCATGCACAGAGGTCCTGCTCCTTGGACAGTGGCCCCTGCACATGTGCCTGCTGGTGCATGCAGAGGACGGTCCCTCCTCTTAGTGTCAGGCCAGCAGTGTGGTGAGAGACTGCCTCTGGGTGGGACAAGGGGAGGGGCATCTGGAACTTTGTCCTGAATTCCCCATCTCTTATCCCGAATTCCCTTCCTCTTGTTCTATCCAGTTTAGGGGTTGCCATTTATGGCAACCCTACTTTGAGCTGAACAGTTGGAGGGGAGGAAGGACATGCTAGGAAATACCAACAAACTCACAAGCTGCAATCCGAACCCCCAGTGACCCGTAGATTGGCATAAACACAAGTCCTGGCCAGGGGGTGTTGCAAAAGTGCCATAAGCATCACTCCTGGGGGAGAGGGAGGCCAGTGCACAGGCTTGCACCAGCTCCCCACACCACCATGGGAACTGGGTGTGGGTGTGTTGTGCCAGCATAAATTGGTTAGGATTGCACCCAGAAAGCCCAGCCCCTACCAACCACACGTGCATCATTTATCTACACTGACAAATCTTGTTCCTGGGAGGATGTCCTATCCATGACTGGGTATGGTGATTACCCCACATTTGCCAGAACAGAGTTTGACAATGCAAACAAATGCTGAGTGGGGGGCTTTGTAGTGTGCTGGCTTGTGGAAGAGTTTGTCAGTATGCCTTGTGTCCCCTTCCCCCTTGTGTCAACCTTTTCTGTATGATTTAAGGCCTGAGCCTATCATATCAAGGCTGAAGTCTTAAAGACACTTTCCTGGGTGTAAGACCCATTGAACAAGTTGGGCTTACTTTTGAGTAGACATGGTTAGGACTGTGCTCTATGTTGGATCGTAGATCCATCAACTTCAATGTGGACAGCATTGACTGTCAGTGGTTTTCCAGGTTCCTAGCCCTCCCTGGAGATGCAAGAAAATGAATCTGTAACCTTCTGCATGCAAAGCATGAGTGACAACCTTATCTGCTACCTCTGATCATCACTTTACAAGGTACCCAAAAGTAGCAGCAATAGATATACAGGATTCTCACATACCTATTGTAACATCTGTGGAAGCATCTACCTGAAGAGATGTGGTTTTGCACTGGATGTGGCTCAAGAACTGTGCATGGAGGAAGCTGAAGTCACTTGCATTTTTATTGCCAGCTCCTCTGAATTAACAGGTATATTTGCCTTGAGACATTTTGAGCAGCTGTCCTACATATATAAACCTCATGGACATTTGCCATTTATTTGGACATGAATGTTTTCCAGGGGATGTTTCATTTCAGCCTGTATTTGGAGATGAAGGCTGCAATCCTAAACACACTTTCCTGGGAGTAAAGCCCATTTAACACAATGGGGTTTACTCTGAGTAGATATGGTTAGGATTGTGTTCTAAGGGTAGAATATATTTGCGACAGCGTGCACTTTATATTTTCCTATCTTACATTGGTATCTTTATAGCAACTGAACTATCTGATTTCAGGAGCTTGGAAAGAAAAATACAAATTGAAAGTCATTCCTTAAAAAGTTATTTCCCACTTAAAGAAGCCGGTCTTGCTCACGATGACTAACTCCTATTGACTTCTGTGTGCTAATTTGTGACTGGTAGGCACTTTTCACATGACGATCGCACACTTGAAAGATATTAATTAGATGCCAAGACAAACAATCACCTCCTAGGTATTTTTTGTCTGAATCGAAGTGTCATAGAATCTGGGCTTGCAGGACTATAGTCTTCTGCTGGCATTTGTGCTTTTTAGAGAGAGGGAAAAAAGAATGACAACACCGATTTGTTTGCAAATTTACTTTCTAAAAACAACTGCTCCCAAGGTTAAGGCCTTGTATGCCAAGTTACAGCCCAGAGCGAATCTTTATGGCCGAGTTATAAACCCCTGAAAATAGGAAACTAAGGCAGCGGGGATTTAAAATAATAGAAAATGTTTCACATAATAGAAATCCATAAGCAGTGCATTACATTTTAAGTCTTAATATCTACATACTTAGATTATCTTCTGTCTTGACAATCACACACAAAGTAAGCCAGCTTCTTCCACCCCTTTCCTTTGATTCAGTGTTTCATTCTTATGCATTAACAAAGCCCTGGGCCATAAAATGCTGTATTAATATTAGTTTGTCACAGCAGACTAAATTTAGAACAACTCATTAATATGGGCAAGTGAAAGACATTCCGCCAGGAGGGTGACTAGCTAAGCCCTTAAGGCTATAAGTTATACAGATACGCCACTTGAACTAGAGAGCCAGCGATTCTTCTTGTTACTAATAAGAGAATCTATTAGTTCTAAGCTGACTCCAATTCTAATTAAGAAATGTGGGAAAAGGCAATTTTGCCACTGGATATATCTCAGATGGGTAACCAGAATAAGCTGTACATCAACGTGCCCTGCTGCCTGGGTCAGATAGGATTAGTGGTCCATGCACAGAATGAATTTTCCCTGCAGTCTAGAGGCAAAGAGCAGAAACAAACCAAATCCGCCACCATAGCATCATGTTGTTGGTGGTACACTCTTATTGTGTTTATCCAGATGACAGGCCCATAATCAGAACCATTCCAAAGTGATTCCTGCACTGCATTTCAAATTGCCCTCGTGAAGTGGGGGTTGGTCAAAAATATGGGGGGAAATACAACTTTTCACAAATCTCGCCTTTCATATGCAGAGTTCCATGCCAGTGCTGTCTCTCAAAGGTTGTCAAATATTAATTTTTTTAAATTTGGTCCCTTGCTAAGCTACAAATATTCATGTTTAACACCAAGTAGCAGTTCAGGGGCCGACAACAGTATGTACCTTCTGAATGATGCATAGATAGCAGCAGTTAGCACAAAGACAAAGCCACCAGATTGGTCTCAGGGAAACCCGGTGCCTGAATTTTTCATGACTCCTCCAGCACTTAAAGAATAAGAAACCGGCTACTACTGTTGGGAGATGTGCCTTGTGAAGGTCAGAGCCCACAAACATGCAAGAGAATCAAGGCTCTGCCTGGGGAAAGAGAAAAGGGATTTAAGGTGCTTAAGAGAATTATAAAGATTTTTTGTTTCTTCCCCTCTGCTTTGCAAACACTGTAGTAGCTAAACAACAGCTATAAAAATGAAGTGAGAGTCATATCCACCCGGCGCTCATTCCTAGTGAGTCTCAAAAGACACTGAAAAGTAACCTCATCCTTATGTCTCAAGACTTAAAGTTAAACTTCAGGAGATCCATTGCGATTGCTTACATACTCCGCCACCATGCCCTTTGTTTGCCTTGAAAGAACCAGAGGGAAATTGATACACGGAAAATAAAAATTTACTAATTCCTCCAGCATGTTTGACAATTATCTCCCTGTAAGTGTGGAGGGGTGGGGAATTTGGGAAAGGACCCTTGCCGTGTGATGTCTTAATTACTCAGCAGTTCCGTACTTTGCCTACATGTTTATGTCCTGGACAAACCTAGTTTGATCGGGTATAACGATTCCAAGGAAACTTGATTGATTCCAAGAAAACAAAAGAGTAACTGCTTAGGAAAAATATTGCCATGTTTAAGCAACCAATGGCTTCACCTGTCATCTTCTTGTTAAGCTCTTAATGAGTTCTTTTCTATTCTTGGTCACATCTGATTTTTTTAATATAAGTCCCTTTGAACAGCTGGGAGTTGGAGTATCCTTTGATCATGGAATTCTTGTGAATTTTTCACTCCAAAGGCTCTCTCTCTCTCTCTCTCTCTCTCTCTCTCTCTCTCTCTCTCTCTCTCTCTCTCTCTCTCTCTCATTTCAGCCTTATTTGGGCTATTTTTATGAGTCTGTTTTTTTCCCCTCCAAGTACATTTTCCAGGGCATTGCTTTGCAGGCTTTGCCAAAGATATGCAGAGAAATGTAACAATTAATGTATACATTTTACATAAATGTTTATAAATTTAACAAAGGGAGAGGGAATGCTTTGCCACAGGAACTGCAAACCATCACCCCCCCCCCTTTTTCCCTGCTCTTTTGAAGGCGGTTTTTTAATGATGACCCTTGGCATTCTGGCCCACATGGGACTCCTCGGAGAAGAGACTGATGAAAATTAGTCTATTCTGATTTCAAACAGAATTTTGCTGAAGTCCTGATCAGAGCCCCAGCGTGAAGTCCAGGGAGACAACACACACTACTTGATTTCACTCGGCAGCCTCCCTCTCCTGGTAATTGTTGCAGGAACATATAGTGACAAGTCTCGGGGATGTGAGGGGTCTGGATGTACTCAGGCTGTTACTCTCTGTTTAAAGATTTAAACCATCAGGGTATGAGAAGGCTTTTTGATGTTCATTGAACATGGAGCTTGGGTACAGAAGGAGGGGAAAGGGCTTCACCAGAAGGCAATCATCTTTCAGAGCCACAGTAAGACAGAGAGAGGTAGGAAAGTCTCTGCCTCAGCATAGACGCGCAACAAAGGCAGATGAAAGGGCCAGGGTGAAGACAGGGCCAGATCTGGCTGTGAGGCAGCGTTTGCACTGGGGGAGAAAGAGAGAGAGAGAACGAGCTTGCAAAGCCTCCTCCCGAATGCAGAACAAGCATTTAGCGCTCCCGTTCCATTAACGCACACTTATTGGTTACGACAGAGGCAGCCTGCAAAAAAAGGGAAAGGGGGGCAGGAGAAAAATATTTTAAGCAGTTTATGTTGACACTAGCTTTTTTCGACAATGCCCGTGGCTTCCATTGAGAGGATTTAATGAGTTTACATTGTCAGATGAATGTCATTTCCTAATTACACAGAGAATGTGAGCAAAGTATTCAGCAAGGAGGGGTTTTTTCCACTTCTTCATCTTTTGCTCTCGTTTTTTTTTTCCAGGCCAAATGCAATCTTTCCCTCTTTCTCAAGGGACAAACTGTAAACCTTCTCAAAGTGGAATCGGAGGAATCCAATACCCCCTTCTTCTCAATCTCTATTGGGAGCACTTTCAGAAAAAGGGTATATGAAAGAGGGGAACCAAGCACTACTCAGAGAAGGGCCATGCCAGCAATAAGGAGGAAGCCAGGCTGGGGGCTAAATTTATTCCAGCTTCACTGTACGTAGTGGCACTTTTTAATGGGAAATGGACCATGACTGCAGCTTGCCAGCAAGTAATATTCTTTCACCTGAAAAGATAGTCTTCTGCTTCCAAATTTATTAGAAGGCGGCCCAGATATTGGCAGTCACTGAGTATCAGGTTTTGACCTACCTCGTCAACACTGGTCAACTCTAGACAAGATTCATACACAACACTGTCTCCCAGGACTCACTGTCCAAATGGGGTCTCGTATCAACCCCTCAGTGTGACTGTGGTGCTTCTCAACAAACTATTAAACACATTATGCCCATCAAGACCTTATACCGGCCCAGTGTCTGATTTTTTTCAACATAAACCACTTTCTCCTTGAATAGCTCAGTAGACTGTATGTTAATATCTGGTTAATTTAACCGTAAGTTCATATTTTGTTTGCCATATGCTAATTAAAATAGGTGATCAACACCAGCCTGTTCATGCAGCCACCTGATGCAATTTACTTCAGTGGAAAATAGCAAGTGGTCTGAGGTTGTGGGTTTTGTGTGCTTTTTGCCCCATTTACTGCCACCATCTCCTTCCAACCTGATGCCAACCCAAGTTCCACAGATCAGCCCTCCTCACTCATTTGAGCAAGGAGCAGACCATTCCCCTCCTTACTATGTTTCCTTCATGCCACCATGACACCTGGAAGTGCAAGATTGGGGAGCCACCTTTTTCTTCTTCTTTAGTCCTTAGCAGGCAATTGGAGAGGGGATTGTCCTCTCAACCAATATGCTGCTGTAGGTGCCATAGGATTTTGTGCATCTTTCACAATGTGCTTCCACTCTTGGTGATTGATGGTGATGTTTTTCCTCAGTGGTCAATTGCTGGTTCTTTAGCTCTTGCTTAACCAGTCTGAATCACTTTTGGTGCTGCTTGTTGAACTCTCCAATGTTTAGGTCACTCTCGCCAGAGTGAGATATGGCAGCCAATTGGTGTTCATTCAGCAGACATGGCCAAACCATCTCAGTTTGTGTTTCTGGATTAGTTATTCAACTGAGGGTTGATGGTTGCACCTTTCCCATGTTGTCTCATTAAGATGGCAATTATGAAGGATAAATATGAATTATCAGGATCTGTCTTGGAGAGGCACACAGGCCTTGGAATGCCTTCTAAAGGCATTAAAATGTCTCTTCCAGTTGTCCGTCTGTCCATTCGTCTGCCCCCCACGCCCCCCCAAAAAAAGTTGAAGTCAGTACAGTACCAGAACCAAGGGACATCCACTAATAGTCTACATCTTATTGCCAATCTAAATTTCTTTTGTCAGCGTTTGTGTTCCCTTTGGACACTTGAACAAGACTTTCATTTTCTGATGGAAGCTTTCTTACCCGAGCTCCCTCAATCCTTTCCATGAACCATGATGAAACTCTACACAAACTAGTGGTGTCAGTAAGTGTTATAAATTCTAGTTCTATTTCTATTATTGTGGCTTTAAATAAGCTCCATGCATTCAGGAGAGATTTGACCCTCTTAGGATGCAGTCCTAACCTAGGCCGGCACAACTCCTTGGTCTTCCCATTCCCATGGTGATGTAGGGTGGCAAGCACATACCTATTCACTGGTCTAACCCTTCCCCAGGAGTGGCACAGAAGTGCCTTATGGCACTTTTGTGACATCATCAGGTCTGCACAGGACTTATGCCAGGGCTTAGGCCAGCCTATTTGGAAGTTAGGATTGGAGCCTTACAGTGCAGCCCATAGGAAATAATGGAAACTCAGATGATTGGTTCCAGAACCCAAAAAACAGTCATATAAAAATATTAACTGGATGTAAAAATGACAACAAAACACTGGAATTGAATTCTGGGTAGACATGGTTAGGAGGCTGCAATCAAAGACACTTTCCAAGTGACTCCCCACTTTCTCCTTCTCTTCATCCTGAGCCTCTCTCTCCTCTGCTCCCTTCTGGCTAGCCCTGAGCTGCTTCCCTCTTCTCCACTGCTCTTATCCCCCTCTGATCAGCAGACTCGCGGCAACAGGAGGAACAGCGCAGAAGTGTTGCTTTCACTATGGGCAGGCGTGCTAGGCAGCCCTGATGCTTTTTCAAAGGGCTGCTGGCCAGCGCATGTGCCCCAACTGCCAACGAGTGAGTTTGTTACGTGAAGCACAGTTTGTTACGTGAAGCAGAATCCTAGAGAAATTTCAGTTTGTTACGTGAAACATACTTTATGTGAGGCATTTGTTACGTGAAGTCACCTCTCTATAACTATCAGCATGAACGGTAAGGCCTCTAAGCATAAATATCTGGTTCAAGAACTCTTTCATCTCACACTAGGTCCTGGGTGCCATATGGGATTAAGTCCAAGCCTGCCTTCCTGCTGTCCCAAGACCAACTATTCTAGGACACAATCACATTTTTTTTTAAAAAAAATTCATTATCACAGTGCACTTACTTTCTTAAGACAGCAGTAACTAGAGAAAAGAATTTGACAGAGAGCTCACTGAGGAATTTTCCAAGTTTTCCTTTTAGAACAATGATCCACAGATACAAATGTTCAAAAATAGCCCATGGTCTCCTAAGATGACTGGCTATGAAAATTGTCACTAAATCTTGAAAAACAGCCATTTTTTTACCCTTCTTCTCTATTTATTAGGAACAGTGCAAATTAAATCAGTAAATGCAAAGTACCTGATGGGATGCTATGAATGAGAGCAAAGAAGTCTTTATGCCATCTAAGGCTCCCTAGGCGTATTTGATGCAATGTTTATGTAATAGCAATTGTTGGAAACAGAAGTTGAAGAAGGTTTTTTTTCTTTTCTTTTTTTGTTTAAAGCATATCTCCCCTTCACTTCCTTTAGCTCCTGCCACACCACATATCTATCTGTAGCCATCAAAGAAATTATGCATAGCGTGGGACCCCTCCTCACCCAACCCCCAGCGGCTTCGGATGACACTTAGAAGCTGGATCCTGACTGCAGTCCCAAAACATGAGTGTCCTACTTTTTCATTCTACACTCCTACCTTAGAGAAGTTAAGCTGCAACTTTGGAGAAAGTCATACGGTGCCTGAAAGAGATTAAAAGAGAGACAATTCCAGCATGATTTGCAGTCAGGTTCTACCCACATTTACATGGAAGTATGCTCCATTATACAAAGAGCAATATGCTATAAGCAACATGGCTTCCATTGAAACAATAGCCGTGTATCAAGCTCTCTCTGTAACATTAATCCTGATGTCATTATGCTAAGCTTTTCCTCTACCACCAAATGATGATGCAGAGGCAGGAAAATGCGTCATATAATGACTTCAAGACGCAAAATAAGTTGTGCTACGCACTGTGAAAAAGAAAGAAAATGGCAACCGGAGGCTGCCCGTCAGAGCCAACTTTAGTCCAATTGCACCAGCTTGACACAATCAGGTGGAGGCTATTGTGCAGGGAGCACAAAAATGTTTAGGATTAGTCCTTGTGGCTCCTAAACCCAGCCCTGATGCCAATTTCAGTGACAGAAATGTGTTTCTTATAATAGGTAAGGCTTCCCTGACTTCAGTAAAACTTAGTCCCAAGAAAATGTGCAATAGGCATAGTGATTAAAGTCACTGTGCCTGTCAATCTGAAGATTGACAGGTCAGCTGTTTGAGACCCAAGATTCGCAAGATGGAGTGAGCTCCCATGAATTGCCCAGTTCCTGCCAACCTAGCAGTTTGAAAGCATGCATATGCAAGTAGAAAAATAGGTGCCACCTTGGTGGGAAGGTAACTGTTCCGTGCGCATGCAGGCCAGATGTCCATGGAGGTGTCTTCAGACAAGGCTGGCTCTATGGCTCTAAAAACAGGGTTACCTTTACCTTTAAAGCACAAACACAAACAACTATCCAAAAAGAGTAAAAAAAAATAATCTTAGTTATTTAGGTCAACTCTGATAAGTAACCAAATTTGCAGGAAACACATGAGTTAGAGATCAAACTTGATTAAGAAAGTATGATTTGGGGGCCAAATTCGGCCTATCATAACTAAATTTAAAATGCTAAATCAATTAAAATGCTAATGCAAATAAAGAAAATAAAATCTCAGGAAGATTTTGCACCGGTTGGTTTTTGTTTTATTTTACTTCCGGGGATCCTAGGATAAGAGAAAAAAAGAGTTCTCCCCAGAAAATCAATAAATCAGATTGTGCCCAGTGGTCCCCAATTATGGAATTAAATCCATAGGCCAACAGAAAATGAAGAAAACAAAACTAACAGGGGATCCTGTTGGCTTTGTTTGACTTTGCTGGAGAAGGAGAACGTGAAGCTCACTGTAATGTAATGCAAACCTTGCCCCAGCCCAGTCTACATATGACTGACCCTTGGGGCAAGACCATCAATTTTCTATTAAAGATCAGAGGGTTGACATATCAAAGTCAACATCTAGCTGAATAACTGCAGTTACTTGATAATAATTCTTTTGTGGATTTCACAGTGGCTTTTCTGTAAAGTATCAGAAAGGTAGCAGTTTTCAATCCTGACCCAACAAGATCTGAATATGAAATAAAGGATTTGAGTCTGATCTCCCCATGATGTGTAGATGTATGTTCCGGTAAATGTTAACTTAGTGCTCTGAATAGCTTCGTAATAGATGGGTTTAGGCAGTAATAGGTTTAAAATGTCAACTTATTGAATAATAATTTCATGTTGTACAAATACTATGTGTAAGAAGGGATTTGTTTTGCAAATTTTGAAATAAATGAATGGATTTGTGGTGTCCTTCACTGTTCCACTTTGCTGGTTGGAATGTTATAAAGGAATAGAAATTAGTTTTGCTTCAGCAATATCCTTTGTTGTTTCTGTTGTAATTTATGGGCATTGTTTCGTTTTGCCCTTAAACACATTCCTGTGTCTTCCTGCCTCCATGACAAGAATGATAATTTGATTATATTTTTGCCCAAGAAAGAAATATCTAGTTCCTCATAATATAAGCATCTATTAAGTATATCACTGTTTGCCCTGTGGCTAAATGACATCCACTAATAGTGCACATTTGACTCATTTGGATTTCAACTTGCAAAGCTAATAATATATATATATATATTATAAACAGATGGGAGAGTTTAAACTGGATACCAGCAAGCAGCTTCTGAAAAGGTTTAGAAAAGAGGTCTCAGTAGACTGAAAGGAACCCTGAGATAGTCTTTGTAGCTTTACCTCAACTGTTTTGTACAGTGAGTAGTGTTACACTTCAGCTGGATAACTGGCAGGCCCAATCCTAAGGCTATGCTCTGCCAGCAGAAAGTGTGCTCTGCCTGCATAATATGTCTTCTGTCTAATACAAACACAATTCCTGGCTGCCACGAGATGCCATATAGTCTGGCCCTCACCAGATGCAATGGCAATGGAACATGGTCACCCATTGTTTCAGATAAGGCCATATGTGAGGAAGCAGTGGAGGGGAAGCAGTGGAGGGCCGAATGTATGGGGAAGCAGTGGTGGGCTGAATTCAGTGGGGGTGGGTACAACAGGGTGGCAACAAGGATGAGGAAGAGGGTGGGTTGGTCTCAGGAAGAAGGCAGGTTTGGTGGCAGCAGTGCCTACCATATCCTCACCCCCTTCACAGGCTTGATTCACCATACACGGTCAATGCAGTTTTGCACAAGCAATATAAATGGGACAGATCCAGGTCAACTCAAGACCCAATGGGACTTTTCCCTGGGCAAGGGAACAAATGTTCTCTTATTCCAAGCAGAACAAAATTCCTCCTGGAGATATCAGTGGATGCAATATTGGTGCTGCTACATTGGCGGATGGGGAGTTGCAATGGATTGAGCTGTTCACTGGAATTCTTGTTCATTCATTAAAATGAGGAACCTAGGATGTCATACCCATTTTTGGTGCTCGCGAATTGCATATTTTCCTGTGTACCCATCTTTGGATGCTAATACCTCTGAAGGAAATGAAGTTTCCTGGACAAATTTTGATAAATAGAATAATTTGGGCTCAGGCATTCTGAATCTGCCATCAGAAAAGGCCTCTCTCTTCTAGTTTTAGATATATTGGCATCCAAAATGCGGATCTTTTCATGGGCAAAAAAACTTTTTCCAAGGGCAAATTCACCATGTGGACAACTAACCATGGTAAAAAAACATTCTCTGTATAATTGTACATATCTTGTAAACATTTACTCAAAAATCCTGTTTGTTTTCTCACCTCCTTCATATTAAAAATTTTTATCCAAAATGTTGAACTTTTTTGAAAAGATCCACATTTTGGATGCCAATATCTCCACAACTTGGAGAGGCCTTTTTTATGACAGATTCAGAAAGCCTGAACCCAAATTATTCTATCAAAATTTGTCCAGAAAGCATCATTTACTCCTGAGATATTAGCAACCAAAGATGGGTACCCAGGAAAATACGCAATTCATGAGCATCAAAAATGGGTATAACACCCTTGTTTTGTAGGGCCATAGCACACAAACTCTTTGGATTTTTCACCTAATATTTGGCATGTGGCCATTATATATGTAGAAGTACCAACCCAATTATTTTCAGTTAAATCTGAGTCGATGACGCTGCAAGGTTTTTGGTTGAATTCATATGGAATGACCCGTAAGGTACTTCTGCACCACTCATGGTTAGGCGAGTTCACAGACATGTCATGGTGTCCCTACACCACCATGGGAACATGGAGATGGGTGAGTTGTGCTGACCTAAACTGGTTAGGATTGCATGCTGTGTTGTGCTGCAAAGTTGTGCATAACCTGGGAGTAAGTTCCACTGTGTGCAGTGAGACTATCTTCAAGTAATGATGCACAAGATTGTGAGGATATTCTTGTGACTGTCCTGCGGTCAGAAAACAGCTGAAAACCAGACTAACCGCAGGCATCTCTATAGCCAAATATTTCTATCAAAAAAGAAAGCCACTGAGAAGTGAAGAAGTATGAAGATCATGTACTTATCACAATCAAAAACAGAAAAGGGTCACGCTAGAAGTGAACAGAGGGCTCTACTTAGACCTATGCAAATACAGCTTAAATAATAACAAAGGGATTTGAAGAAATAAGGAGCCAAATAAACAGCTTTGTGGATAAGTATTTTTCTTTTTCAAGCTGTCCTCAGGGCCAAAGTTGCTCTTCACCCAGAATTAGATGAAAAGGACAAATTTACAATTACAATGAACTGTCTGCTGCCAAGCCCAGAGGGACAGCCAAGTTTAGGTTCTACATATCCCCCCACTCCCCAATAGCAATATCATATTTATTAAGGTATTCTGCATATATTTGCGCATTCATTTGATTTATAGCCTATCCCATCCTCAAGGCTTGGGGCAGGTAATATATGTAAAGAAAAATGTAAACTGTTCAGAACCATTTAAAGTGACATTGTTCTATTCTTGACCCTCAAATGCCAACCCAAACAATTTCTTTTTTTCATTTCATACTACCTTTCAGAAGATACCCAAGGCAAGAAGCACATATTAGACACAGCATGGATGCTGCAACATAAACTATCTTCTCAGAGCACAATCCTAACCATGTCTATTCAGAAGTAAGTTCATTGGGTTTACTCCCAGGAAAGTCTCTTTAGGATTGCAGCTTCAGTGTCTTAGTTCCCAATAAAGGAATCCTTCTATACACCCCAATTTGAATATGAAGCTGCCTTATACAGAGCCAATCTGCATACCGGTCCAGCTATTTATGGATGGTTACACTGAGAATTGTCCCCAATGAGAGGATGAACTGTGGCAAAGGCACCACTCCCCAGGAACGAGTTGAGAGCATTATCTAACCTCTTCCACAAATTCGACATTCATGGATAGATGTGTTGATTTTGGCAGTATAACATAGGATTGCAGGGTAAATTGGGTTTGCAACCCCTTTCCCCACCACAATTCCATGGCAGAGGACACTGCAAGCTACCACCTCCTCCAGTGCCAGGCCTCCTCGGGCCACTTTAAACAACCAGAAATCATTTTCATGAATCCAGAAGTACCTTTCCAACTGCTTCTAAAGTCTGAAGGAGGCCTTCTGAAGGTGTGAAGGCCCCTTATGACCTCCAGTTTTGACTGTTGGGTTCCAATTTGGAGCCAGTTGGATGTAAGAGGATCACCTGAGGATCACCTGATCAACTGAGGACCCATCAGGTCATGAACCAACAAGTGGGTCACAACCCACACTTTGAGAAACCCTGGCTGGTATTTTACTGTATGGGCTTATGTTTGAGTAAAATGAATTACACACTTTCATAGACAGAAAAAACCATGTGAGTTTTGCAACCAGACATTCAAAATGAGGAAGATTCACAACTCCCAGAATAGTGGAAAGGGTATGTGGCCTATCCTGTGAGGAAAACGAAGGTAAGAAAGTATTGTGGTTTTTGCACCCAAATATGCTGTTATTCCATGAGGAAAACCTCATTTCTATATCAGTTTGTGTAAGTTTGGTCTAGTCCTGAGACTTTGCTTTCAGTTCTTCTACGGGATGTTAGAATTTAAAAAATGAAGCGTCTCAGGAGAAGGGACGAAACCTAAAAACTCTGTGTCCAAGAAGAACCCTTCGGACATCTCCTCTGCACTGTGAGGACTCAGTGCCAGTTAACTCTCCAGTGCTGATGCACCATACCAAGGAGACATGCATCGCACCCTGCAGTGAGGAGGCAGTCACAGAGGCCTCCTCAGAGCTGCATTGTGGCTGTGCTGATGCGGGAAAGTTGAATAAGATTGGGCTCTGAGAGTTGTTTGAGTGTCACTGGAATCCTAACCCTAAGCTGGCACAAGTTCCAGCCAAATCCTGTGCTGGCCTGGGAGTGTCACAAAAGTGCCATAAAGGCACTTCTGCACCACACATGGGGGGTTAGGCCAGAGCACATACATGCTCCAGCTTTCTCATGGCACTGCAGGTATGAGGAGACAAGAGAATTGTGCTGGCCTAAATTGGTTAGGATTGCATGAGGTCTTTCTTCCGTCCCACACCTGCATGTCAAAACTCCCAGGGCCACGTATACTGCTCCTCAGAAATGGTCTCAACTTCGGTGTCCACAGTGACAACTCCTTCTGTTGATTTCTGACACAGAAGTGCTTCTGAGGTAATGCCAGAAGAGGTACAGAGACTAAGGGTACAATCCTAACCAATTTAGTCCTGGATAACTCACCTAGCACATCTTCCCATGGAGGTGTGGAGAGGTTGGCATATACCTGGACACTGGCCTAACCCCTTCAGGAGTGGGGCAGAAGTGCCTTATGGCACTTTGTATTCGTTTTCGTAAACCTTTATTGGCATTTATTGGATGCAGCATAACTGACTGTTATGACAAAAACAATCGAAATAGCAGGGTTTAACACACAGCTAGAGATTCAGGTTGGTGGAACACAAGAAGATGTTTTCCTTATAACAGCCAACAAGTATTCAGCTACCAGGTTAGTAAAGGTCGTAAAATTATCATCCAGGAGGAAACATATGAGATCGTCAGGTGATCTTGAGAAAATAGGGAGAATTCTCCCTTATGGCACTTTTGTGACACCCACAGGTTGACATAAGACTTATGCTGGGTCTTAAGCCAGCCCAACTGGAAATTAGGATTGCAGCCTAAGTGGAAGCCTTATGACAGGCATTTTCTGCCCCTTTTTCTTTTCAGTGGCATGGGAAATGCACATTTTCATGTGGGTTTCTGTGCCTGCTTGCACAGAAATATCTAAAATTCCCTGCTTCCTAGAATTGGGGCAGGCTGTTCCATAATACTCAGTACAAAATGGGCCACTTGCTGCAGCTTAGTCAGACAGCAGGTGAAAATAGGATGGATTCGCCAAAAAGGGGTGGGGGGTTGGGAAATGGCATATACTATACTTGCTGCATTACAAGAGGCAACTGAAAAATAAGGATCATTTGAAGGCCAAGTTGAAAGCCGAGTATCACAATAACTTCCTCAAAGAATTGAACTCGTGCAGATTGAATCACAAACGTCTTTTCATTTCTTATTTTCCTGCCAGTTCAGCTGAACTCAACTTAAATAACGGAAGCCAACAGCAATCCAAAGACTGCGAGGGAGGGGAGCAATTCCGAGAAGGTATTATTTGAGTCAAAGATGAGCCACCCCCTGCTTTAAAGGAATTCCTACTGAGAGCAAGATGATGATGAAAGAATCCTCCTGCATGTGTAGCAAGAATCTACTACAGGGGAAGCCTCTGACAGAGAAGCACCACCAACACAGAGAAACTTCCGCTGTGAAAAGTACAGAAAGAGTTGTTTCAGCTGACAAAATTGGGTAGCATCATCTCATTATCAATTGTTAAACAGTTTGGATCTCAGATATTTTAATTAATTCCTGTCATTAAAAGTAACCTCGGGTTAGCTCAATGGGCTGTTGGGGTGATGCTTCTGAATCAGCCCTCCCACATCTTCTGCTCCTCCATCAGGCAGGACTTATCACTTTTAATTCTTTCAGGGGCAGAAGCATCCCCTCACACAAATCTGATACTCATTTCAAATAGTATCTCAGTGATGCATGAAGGGCAGAAGCAGAGCTGTAGGGTGGGGCAAAAAAAATAACATGAAGCAAAAAAATAACATGTTGGAGCCATTCCAAGCAGCAAATGCAACATGCAAGAGATGTCGTTTGGTTCTGCAAGTGCCTATATGTTGTGCAGAATGGTGCTGACAGCAAATGGAACGGACCACTTACGTCACATGTTGTGGCGCCTGCAATATTTACTGCGATTACCTCCATAACTATGCTACTGAGGGCACAATCCAGAAGTGCGCTTTGGTTACCCTCTCTATCACTGGCTTGACCCAACTGCAACATGGGCCACCCTAGTTATTCTGGAAACGCTTGGGGCAGCCTAAGGCAACATAGGGTGCCCCAAGACAGGAGGACTTGGCCATCCTAGCTGGGGCATTCTAGGCAGTTCAGGAGAGGCATGCTGAAGGCATGTTTAGGATTGCCTAGGGCAGAGTAGTTACTCTGTATCCAGAGCCTGTTTCCAGGGCAGAAATGCCCTATACCAGCTCCTCAGAGTTATACCACCTCAGGAGCAGGTATAGTAACGAGTAGACCCATATGGGTCCATGATAAGATGGCAGAGAAGACCAAAAATCTGTGTTCTTGGCCAGCCTAGCTGCAATCCCTGCTTCTCAACCTCAGGATATGACACAACTACGGCAGCCACTAACCTGGTGATACAGCAGGCCGTTCCAAGCCTCCACACTCCGCTGGGGGTACTGCTGTACTGAAAACTCATGCTGCAGCTGTTACTAGTTGTCAGGAACTTCTGGGCTTCCTTCTAAGGCAGGCACCACAGCTGTTCCTTGTTAAATGGGTCTCCTCATGAGCAAGCCCTCCCCAGATGTCACTGACTTGGTGCCTACTGAGCATGCTCTGGAGCAGTTAGGGCAGCCCCAGCTTTCTGACTCTCTGGATGCAGCATAACTTTCTTCTCCGGATTCAGAATAGTTGGGGTAGCCCAGATGGTGCCCTCCTCAATGCCCTAACTCTGGATTGTGCCCTGAGGGAAGTTCCAACAAGGTGTTCCCCCTCCCCCATTAAAACAAAGAAGGAATACTTAAAAGGGGGCAGTTCTTGCTTCTTCACTTCCCACATCATTTGTGGACAGGGATAGCTTGGAACTAGACTAGAGAGAGAGAGAGAGTGCTAATGCAAGATATAAATTAAGACAGACTGTGATTAGTAAAGTATAGTTGGGAATGTGGAGGGGAACCAGGAGGAGGAGGGTCCCCTCTTCTCTTACACCATTTTCCTTCAAAGATCACCCCTAAAAAGCAGCTATTTGCCCTCTTTTAAGCTTTAATCCATCATCCATGGATTTTACTATTCTTGTGTTCTTGTGCCACCTATAAAATCTTTAAGCCTAACCTACATCACCAAGTTGTTGTGATGATATAGTGGGAATGGGAAGGGGAGCTGTATATATGAGCTCTTTGGAGGAATGCTAGAATAAAAATAAAACAAATATACAAGAAATATGGTGTCTCACCAAGTATGATGGACCACAAGAACTGGCTATACCTTAATCACATCATCTTAATGACCAAGGGTGGTTCTCATGGGTTCATTCTTATGAAGTCCACAGTACTAGTTTTGAATGGTTTAACACATTTTAACTATTTGCACACAGTATTAAATGTGAACAAGATAGGATCCCAAGATCCTATTTGAGCCAATGGTGTAAACTCTATTTTTGTTCTGGCTAGAGACTTCTAAATTGATTTTAATTGTCTTATAGAAGCTGTATAGCATGAAGAAGCTGTATTGCATGAAGTATAGCAGCTTCTTCTTATAGAAGCTGTATAGAATGTATAGCATGAATCTAAACTGATTTTAATTGTCTTATAGAAGCTGTATAGCATGAAGAAGCTGTATAGCATGAAGTATAGCAGCTTCTTCTTATAGAAGCTGTATAGAATGTATAGCATGAATCTAAATTGATTTTAATTGTCTTATAGAAGCTGTATAGCATGAATGGGTATCTCCCCTGTTCAAGCTATTTATTCTTGCCTGCCGCAATGTTCAGCTTTCCATTTTTAATGACTACCACAGATCAGTCATAGCTTTCTACTCTACTTAGGAGGTGGGAATCTATGCTATATTCAGATCGGGATAAGAACCTGTGTGCCATGTTTGTTTCAAAAGCCCTTTCCCTGATAATAATTCTGGCATGATTGGTTCACAGCCCAATTATCTGCTTTCCCAAATATAGCATGCAGAAATGCCACAGCATTCTGTGCTATAGAGCTGACCACCAGGAGGTCTTGGAAGGAGAAAGGGAAAATGTTTTTCCTTATCCCTTAAACTCCATAACCCCCAATGGGTTTCCTTAGATCTGCACCAGCCCTTCAGTTGAAAGGTCCAAATAGACAAATGGGGCATTTGCTTATTCTGGAGGGAATAGTAACCAGTGCAAATTGCCCATCCGGGATGCCATTTCACTCCACTGCTGCACTTTTTTCACTCCACTACTGCACATAGGGTCTCCACAATATCTTTGGTCATGGTCCAGAAGTATGTGGTTATGCGCACTTCCAGATCACTACTTGCGACAGCCATATCACACATACTGCTCGTAGAATGCTAATTCTGGGAACAGTAGCACTTCATAGGATTGCACTGTCAGATTGCAATCCTACCAACATTTATATGGGAGTAGTTGCACTGAGTATAATAGAATCTACTTCTGAATAAACGTGCCTAGGACTGGTCTCTGAATATAATAGATTGAGGCTGCAGTTCTATACACAGTTTCCTAGAAGTTCAATTGAGTATAAAGGGGTTTCTGTCTGATTAGGTATGCACAGGATTATGCTGTTATACTCAGTGGCATAGCTAGGGGTAGTGCAGGGGGTGCAGTTGCATCGGGCTACAAGTTTTAGGGGGACTACAAGCTGAGCTTGACACTAATGATTAAAATTGTGAAAAACAGGGTATGCATGAATTATATCATGTTATATATTGTTGGAAAGGTAATCTAATGAAACGAACTGAATTGGAATCTAGCAAATGTTATGGCCAATTAACTAGGTGAAAACACAAAAACCTATGGAACAACAAGTGGATTTTTTAACTCAGTTTTTCTCATGATACTGACTGCTTTCAGAGCTAATGAGATGTAATTCTGATGTTGTATAGAACTAATAAGGTGTTATTTCCAAATCACATTTCCATATACATATATCCACAGGTGGGCTGATGCCGGTTCTGACCGGTTCTGTAGAGGTGGTTGTTAATTAGGGGCTGACGTTAGCGAACTGGTTGTTAATTGGGGGCCATCATCTTTGAACTGCATGCAAGTGTGTTTGCATTTCTCTTAAAGGGCCTCTGGAAGCTCCCCTCCCCCCTCCCCTTCTGAGCCTCCCTCCCCTTCTCTCCCCCCCTCCTTCCCTCCCTAAGGTTATTTTTAATTTTAAGATACAGTCTGTTTCTTTTACCATTGCAGCACATTCATACTCTGACTGTTGAACTGGGGGGTGTTTCGATCACTGTGCTTTAAAGTCAGGGTTAGTAAATTCTTAATGCCCCAAACCTTTGAATGAGGCTATTCAGGAATCCTGACTTTGCTAAATACCTTATTTTGATTAAAAACCTTATTTCTAGCAAGTTTTCAGAAGTTATTTCCTGGTGCAGTTTGCAAAGCATGCTGGGTTCTCACATGCAAATGAGCAGCCTCTCTGCAGATGCTGTTTTTTGAATCAGGCATTTGATGGGCAGCTTTACTAAGAGGTCCTTGGGAGGGAATAGAGAGGCCGGCATACAAACCTCTGGGAGGCTGAGGTGAGTAATAGCAGCAAGCCTTCCTCCTTCCTTCTCTGGTTGCCTTTGCAGCCCAGTACTAGGCATGGAGAACTAATTAGTACTACCCAGTACTACTCAGGAGTAAGCCACACTGTATAGTAGAGGACTGCACCCTGTGGCCACAATCCTAGCCACACTTTCCTGGGAGCAATTCCCATTGACTATCATGGGATTTCCTTCTGAGTAGCATAGGATTTGAGGCTACTTTCCCATCCAGACTTTCCTGAGAGTAAGCCCACTGACTATAATGGGACTTACTTCTGAGGAGATTGGCAGAGGATTTGATCTCTCCCTCCAGCCCAGTCTACTTTCCTGAGAGTAAGCTCACTGTATATAATGGGATTTTCTACTGAGTAAACATGATTAGGACTGGGCTCTGAGGCTGCAATCATATCCACACTTACATGGGAATAAGCCCCACTGACTAGAATGAGAGTTACTTCTAAGTAAGCCTGCATAGGATTGGACTGTAAGGCTAAAATCCTGACCACACAGTTTTGGGAGTAAGCCCCATTGACTTGAATGGTACTTACTTCTGAGTAGACACAGTTAGGATTGGGCTCAGGCTGCAATCCTATCCACACTGTAGACCTTTTGCTCCCCCCCCCCCCCAAGAGATCTCCCCACCTCATCCTGCCCCTCTGAGAAATCTCTCCACCTGAGATTGAGGGCAGGAAGTATGGGGGGTACCTGAAGAAATAGCCTCAGTTCCCATCCTGCCCACTAGGAGCCCACTCCACTGCCTACTCTGAAGTAAATCCTATCCTAGTCCCATCCTAGTCAATGGAGCTTACTCCCAGGTAGGTGTAGATAGGATGGCAGCATCAGAGCCCAATTTTTTGCATGCCTCCTCAGAAGCAAGTACTGAGTGACCATATGTCCTCTATTCCCAGGACAGGTCCTCTTTTTACTCCTCCTTTTCCTTATGAGCAGGCAACATGGAGTCTTCTTATTATCCATACTTTTTTCCAGGACCACAATAAATCTTCATTGTCCTCCTTTTCCTTATAAGCAGGCAGCATGCAGTTCCCATCCTGCACCCCCAGGAGCCCAGTCCACTGCCTACTCTGAAGTAAATCCTATTAAAGTCAGTAGGTTTTACTCCCCTGTGAGCATAGGAGTGTAGCCTCAAAGCCCAATCACTGTCTACTCAGAAGTAAGTTCCATTATAATAGTGAAGTTTACTCCCTGGAAAGAAGCTGGTTTCTAAGAGCTTGTAATCCTATGCCTGTCTACTCAAAAGTTAATCCCATTTCAATCTATGAAGCTTACTCCCAGGAAAGTGTGCAGAGGAGTGCAGCATTAGAGCCCAATCCTATTCTTGGCTACTCAGAAGTAAGTCCCATTAGAGTCTGTGGAGCTTACTCTCAGGAAAGTGAATAGGATTGGAGCCAGAGGCTGGTTACTAAGAGCTCAGTCCTTTGCTTGACTACTCAGAAGTCCTATTATATTCAGTGAAGCTTACTTACAGAAAAGTGTGGACAGGATTGTAGCCTTAAGTAGTGGCTTAGAGGCAAACCTCAGCCTGTAGAGGGGACACCACAGACTCTGGTCCTAAACTGTAGATCAGTGTTTCTCAACCAGTGGTATGATTATCACCTGTGGAAGTTGTGGTAGTGTCTGCTGTATTAGGCACATGGATGCAAGTGTTATATTGCAGCAAGAGGCTGGGATTCTAAGAGCCCAAATCTTATGTATGACCATTCAGAAGTACTGGTAAGTCCCATCATAGTTAAAATGTAGCTTACTTACATGGACTTACGTAACTTTGATGGACCCGTTTGGCTACCACAAGCCAGCCTCATAAAAAGTAGTATTTTGAATATCTGCTCCTTGCAGACAGTGGCTGGCAGGATACTCTGCATTTTAAAAACAACCGTATAGCTAAACCTACAGTAATTTGCATCCATCAAACTATCTTCTTTCATTAACAAGTTCTTTTCTCAAATGAGGTTCAATGCTGCTTAAAATTCAAAAGGCATGCCTGGCGGTGTTGCTTTTTAGATTCACTTAGAAAGCCATTTGCATTTGGGGGGCATCAAAATCTCTTCGGGGCATTATTATTGTGGAATTTTGTTCCTTCTGGAAACAGGACCTGCTCTAAATGCTTGCCCCATGTAAGGTGTGCTGCGACATAGGAGGAATTCCTTCTGAAACAGAGGGACACCTAAATCCATAGATATTCGTGCTTGTGTATCAGAAACTCCAGCTAGTACATTTGCAAATGAAGTGGATAATTAATGTTTCAGCAGCTGTTTGCAACTAGTGTACTGTGATCTAGCTTTTCAACATGAATGACTTCTATTTTTTCCCTTTTAATTATATTCCAGTGGGACAACTACACTAACAGCACATGTCTACTCAAAAGTAAGCCCCATTGTGTTCAATGGGTTTTACTCCCAGGAAAGTGTGTTTAGGGATTGCACCAATTTGTCTTCTACAATAGATTCAATGGATTAAGGTCGTGATTCCCAAACTGTGATCTGCGGCTCCCCAGCAGTCATGGAAATCAGCCAGTGGAACCAGATTGTAGCCATAGTGTGGAGCCGAGGCCTAACAGCCAAATAATTCAAGACAATCAAAAAGGTTTGGGAACCACTGGATTAAAGTTTAGCTAATAATGGCTCCATATCCACACCTTATGAAACAATTATCCTAATGCCAGGTTTCAAGACCCGGGTCAGCCCCACAAGACAGGGTGAGCTCCTGTCCTTAGCCCAGCTCTGCAACGCCAGCTGGATCCAATCGTTTTGGCTCTCCCTTTCCATTGGACTAATTCAGTGGTGTGGAGAGGGGGGATTTGCTGCTTGAGTAACAGCCTATCCTCCATTATAATCCAACCCAGGCTTTCGTGCTTCGCATGCAGCGTATGCAGCGCTGAGCACGATACCATAGTCTTTCAAGACTGACGGAGGCCTGCTTTTAATGCTACAGTTATGGTGTTGTCTTTTAATCAAAGCTGCCAACTTCCAATTTAAGGTTTGCAGAACCTCAGTAATTAAAGACACTGTTCTTGCCAACCTGAAGGTCTGCAATTTGAGACCCAAGTACTGCATGATGGAATGAGCTCCTGTTAAATGCCCAACTCCTGCCAACCTAGTACAAAAACATGGAAATGAAAGTAGATAAATAGGTACCAGTTTGTTGGGGAAGTAACAGCATTCTGTATATCTTTGGCGTTTAGTCATTCTGACCACATGACCCATGGAGATGTGTTTGGACAATGCTGGCTCTTTGGAAATGTAGCAAGGAAAAGCACTACCTTTGAATCAGTCACGACTAGTTGGGCAACCTGTGGGGGACACTTTCTTTAAAGAAACAATATTGTGCGGTAACCTGACAATGAACAAAGCAATGACGGAAGAAACACTGTAAAGGAAAAGTACAATGTGAGGTTGATAACTTCTGAGTTTTTTGCACTTTGTTTCAAAAAAAGGGAAACATGAAGACAAAAATCCCCAAAGTCTCATGGGAATAAATTTCCTCCCTCTACTTTGAACAGCCCACACAGATTTTTGTTGACTAATTGAGATCAATCCAAGTCGTAAATTGCCTAGATAGCCGACCGCATTAATTAAGCTACCAGAGGGAGCTGTTTATCAATTAACACTTGTTACATATTATTAGTAATTATATGGACTTTTTGTGTATGTGTATCAGCCTACCAGACCAAACCAGGACTTTGATAGCAGTGAATTCAAAGACTTAACATGCTGTCTGTATTACATAAAAAGACAAATCCTCCTAAACCATCCACCCACCTAAATATTACCAAGAAGGAAAAGATTTTGCAACTGAAAGATTTCAAGTTGTCTATGAACTATACTGAAATTTTTTTCTGAAGTATCAAAGACATCCACAGGGAAAATGTCTGTTTGACCAATGGGGTGGATTTCCTCAACTTATTAACAAGCCAGGAAGCCGTCATGTGATGGTGATGGAGGTTCCCAATTCTTTTCTGAATAACAAACATCTTAAACGAAATTAGGTAAAAGTTGATAATGTATTCAAACATTAAAGCTACCTATTGCAGTGAGTCGTTCGTTCTGTGATAATTTTAATTGGTTTAATTGAGATGCACAAGTCTGATTAATGTTTAATTCCTTTATATTTTTTTTAAAGGGAGAGAGTCAAGTAGTTCGACATTTCCTCAATTATGTTAGATCTTTCTAGACTTCAAAGGAGCGTTACATGAGACAGCGAGATACTGGATGATCTGATTAAAGAATAAAGACTCCTCATTATAATCTAAGAGTACAAAATTGGTTTGTGTAGCCTTTGGAAGTTGAAATTAAGAGCTGTTGAGCTAAATCTTGAGCTACAGTAATTAATCCAATTTATAGTTGGTCCTGCTTACCTGGTTGAGATTAGTAATTTAAAATGATCCATTGAATTTAGTTGGATATCCGTAATCCATTTTACAGCTGGATGATATGCACATATAATACAGTTTTATTAGAATTGGTAGCTACTCTTGGTTCCTTTTGTAGCCGGGTCACCATTCCAACAGCTGTATGATCCACACCTGCTCAAATATCTCCCAAATATATTGCCTTAAAAAAACTACACATTTTCTCTTGCTATCAGTTAAATTCTTGATAAGACAGACAGACAGGCAGGCAGACAGACAGACAGATTGGACTGGCCTGACTTGATTGATTGATTGATTGATTGATTGATTGATTGACAAAGTGCTTCATGGCACTGGTGCAACATGTGAAACTGAGCCTGGTTCAAAACCCAAATATCAGAGTAGCAAATATTATATACAGCAGTTACTCAGGCTTTCAGAAATGTGGCTGCTCTGGAGGCCTCAGGCGGTTTTCAGAATATCCAGGAATGTAATGTAAGTCTGTATACAGTGATGGGTAGGTATCCACTGGGGAGGGCAGTGTGTTGTTGGGGAGGTAGCATGATTCAATCCTGTACGGCAGCACCACACAGGAGCCAGGTTCACAGGGACTCAGGACCCGCATCTGAGAATGGCAATCTGTCCCCTGGAAGAGATGTCATCAACCTAGTAGCAATATCATGGGCAGAAGCAACATCACTGTGATACCAGTGTTCTGCCATGTCTGCTCAGAAGTAAGTTCTATTGTATTTAATTAGACTTAAAGCACAGTCCTAACCATGTCTACTCAAAAGTAAGCTCCCTTGTGTTGAATGGGTCTCACTCCCAGAAAGGCATGCCTTTCAGTCTGTGTCCCATCCTCTGAGTTGTCTGTTCAGAAGTCTCCTTATGCTCAATGGACCATACACCCAAGACAGTGTGAACAGCATTGCACCCTCAGAACCCCATCCTAGGCATGCCTACTCAGATGTAAGTCCTAGTGTGGCCAATGGGGCTTACTCCCAGGAAAGTTTGGTGGCGCAAGTGGTTAAGACACTGTGCCTGTTAATCAGCAGGCCAGGGTTTGAGACTTGGGTCCCCACAAGACAAAGATCTCTTGCTACAGGCAGGGGGTTGGACTAGATGATCCAACTCTGTGATTCTATGATTGCAACCTTACTGGAACTGCCAACAAGTTCTAGCCACTGCCTATGCTCTCTCTTGGGTGCCCCAATGTTGGGACTTTCACCTTTCCAGGAGGAGGGGAGTCTCTCCAAGACATTGATCATAGTATCTTGGAGAAAACAGCCAAGATGGCAGCGCCCAGTTTTCTGTGACATCCCCTGAAATGAGGTTGCAGTCACCAGGGGGTCACTTTTGACACTTTTCATGTACAGTTTATATAAGTCAAGGTAAGGAAAATAAATGTGGAAATATAACATTGTGTTGGCCAATTAACCAACAGTGCCTGGTGGCCAGTAGGGGTGCCACGGGATTCCCAGTGCCTAGAGGTAGTGCCCAGAGGTTCCTGCTACCCATTGGTGCCTGGGGCCCAGTAGGGATGCATGATGCCCCCTATGTGGTGGTGACCCAGTGGTGCCTGTAGGGATGCCCACTGCTCACTGGTGCCCGGTGGTGTCTGCTGCCCACCGGTGGTGCCTGGTGCTGCCCACTGCGAGAGAGTGCCCTGATTGCCTGTGGTGTCAGGTGTTGCCTGCTGCTGTCCGCTGGTGCCCACTGCCTGGTGGTGCCCACTACCTGCTACACAGTTGTGCCTGGTGCTGCCAAATGGTGTCTGAAAGGGATGCCCAGTGCCTGCCATCCAATGTCACTGCCTGGTGCCCAGCCATGCCCAGGACCCACATATATTCTTGAAATTTTACTCCCACAACAGCAGGTTTGTTCATTTTCCCCCCTTGGCTTCCAATACAATGTCAAAGAGATGTGGCCCTCCCGCCAAAATATTTGCTCACCCCAGCTCTAGGGGTTCTGGTTTCCCAACATGACCCATATACATATTTACCGGTATACATCAATACACAGGAACAGTCAAATGTGCATAAATTAAACCATTTCCAGAGACTGTGTGTGCTATGTTGCTGCTATAAGTTGTGAAAGGGAATTGGTGAACAACAGTAGATTTATCCTAATCTAGTTTCGGAATAAGCATTTTTTTGGGAAGAACAAGGCAGGGTGTGCCATTGACAAATAAATTCTATCTATATCTATATCTATATCTATATCTATATCTATATCTATATTAGATAGATAGATAGATAGGTAGGTAGGTAGATGATAGGTAGGTAGGTAGATGATAGGTAGGTAGGTAGATGATAGATAGATAGATAGATAGATAGATAGATAGATAGATAGATAGATAGATAGATAGATAGATAGATAGATAGATAGATAGATAGATAGATAGATAGATAGATAGATAGATCCTGTTTGAATTTAGAATTGCTATTTCCTACATTACACATCTGTAGCTATCATACCTGATTGAAGGCAAAAGGAACGACAAAGTGCATTATTTGTACCACTTTTGAGAGAGCCCCGAGCTCTTCACCAGCTCCCCTTCACTACTTTGCAACAGAATAACAAGCCTGGGTGACAACTTTCGAGGAGAAAATCTGGAAAGAGGCTGCGTTCTGTAAACTCGAGAAACAAGAAACAGCAGCTTTCCCATCTCGGTGTGATGTTTCTCCTCGCTCTTCTCTCAACTGTGTGTGCCTGAACTCCATTACCTTGGAAGACAAGAACTGACAAAACTCTGAGTATCACATATCTCTCTCAGTCATCTTGAACAGATCTTGTTAGTGCACATTAGAACTTGTTAAAGATTAATTCTTAAAGCATACTCAAGCTTTCTTTTCCAACAAAGGAAACATCAATTATAGGCTCACACATAAACTTTGCCCCTTTCTTGAATACGCGCTGCCCTTTATAAATCTTAGATTTTTTCCCCTTGAGTGTGTTCAAAGGAGAGATTTCATTGCCTCCAGGGGTTGTTAAACTGATTGCAATACCACGTATTTAGAGCAGTTCAGTGGGAATTAAGCTGGTTCAATGCTGTCAGACCTAGAATATAGCTGTCAAATAGCATTACACGTAAAACACTCTTGATAAGGAATAATGACCAAACGTCAATCTGTTATTCACTGGCGGCACGATAGACTTGGCCGGCCAATGAAAAATACAATTTTTTGCACATCATGGCAGCCATGCTTCAGAGACACTGCTGCAGATCAGGTTGCATCATCAGCAAAGGCTTCTATTCCATTTATATTTTTAAACATTATATAACCCTTGCTAACTGCGCAAAGGAACACCTTTCACAGTATTCTCTTATATATTCAGCAGTGGAAGAATAACTGTCCATCTTCATCCCAACATAGCTTCTTTTCCACAGGCTCTTGCTGGTGTCTCTTTTGATTTTTTTTTTAAGATTGTGAGCCCTCTGGGGACAGGGAACGATTTATTGATTTATTTTACTACGAAAACTGATTTGTGAACTGCTGTTGAAAAGCAGAATATATATATTTGTATATATTATATTCAACATAGAATGTATTATATTCGTAATAATAACAGGGTCCAAAAGATGTTTTCCTCTTGACCAGCAGCTGTAAGAAATGCATACTGAACTGTAAACTACAATTCTATATCATGTTTAGTTTTTAAAAAATATAACAAAATATCTGTTTGCTTGTTTCTATAAAAATATTTTTAAAAAACAGAATTCAGATTGCATCAGGATGTTTTAATTTCAATCTTTAAAAATGCAATGTTGTTTGTATAGCTTCTGATTTTATAAATACACATGGCACATTTGGTAACAAGCTTTTTAAGCACGAAGAAGTAAGAATGTAATCTGATGTACACTTGAGAGGCCCATTGAACATAATGGGATTTTCATCTCTGTAAACATGGTTTTGTATCACCAGTGACTTTTAAGACACCAATTGCATGTTCTAAATATTTATGTCCTGAATTAAATTAACGCTAATCTAAACATATGCACACAAAAAGGAAGCACTTTTCCTACAAAGGTCAATGAACAGATGAACTACATCTCTATGTGAAAATTGAATACCTCGTCATTCATATTATTCTTGCCTGGGCTATCAATGCCTACGTTTGATATTGATCGTTTATTTAAGAAATCTTAGCCATCATTACCTATTCATTCATAGGAGAGGGAAATAAATTCACATGGGTAAAAATGGGTTCATTATGCAGGTATCATTTGTTGGGGTTGTCTACTGAGACATTCAGAATATCCCCCAAATAAATCAGAAAAGTAAGTGGGCCATGGCAGCTCCAATTTCTGGCAACTGAAAATTATTTTGCTTTAAATATGATATGTATTTACCCAAGAGCCATGGATGTCTCCAGAGTAAATGAATCATTTACAAAAACTCAAGAAGATTAGCAGAATCTGTAGGAACGGCGTTCTGATTGCCATGGTGCTCTCAAGAGATTCCTGATGACTACCACGAAAGCCAGTGGCAGGTATCTGAGGCCAAATGGGATTCGGCACATTTAAAACCACATTAATGGTAAGATATAAGCCAACAAGATGAGCTCTATATAAAAACAAACCAATGAAAAGCCCCCAAGTTCTTGGAAACCATCAACCCCTACACATGATTCTCCTGTGGCTTGCCTTGACAGATTGACTCCAAAACCATAGAGAAATGCAAAATTATCATTTATTGTATAATGAAAGACAAGCAATAAGCAAGTAAATCGTGGCATGATCCACTTTGGAGAGGAAAATTTGGAATGTTCCAGTATATCCTGCATATGTGTATGTGTGTGTGTGTGTGTGTGTGTGTGTATATATATATATATATATATATATATATATATATATATATATATATATATATATATATGTTCCCACAGAGTTTAGTCACAAGTGCAATCTTTTTCAAAGTGGCTGAGATCACTTTATGGTATTTATTTACCTCCTTCTGCTTTTTTCATTTGCTAAGATTGTATATGCAATATACACACTTACCTTGGACTTAGTTCCATTAAACTCCATGGGGCTTCAGAGGAGACAGATCTAGTTTGCACTATAATTTGTTTTACTTGCTACTTCAAACTGTATGAAGCACTGGAAAAATGATCAGAGAGTTTCCAATTTTTTTATACTTTAACTGCAGGATTGGGATTAGAAAAGGCATTTAACCCTTTCCCTTTGCACTTCTGTTTGATGGAAACTTACTCACCTACACTGGAATTTGCGATAAGCCTTGGGAAAGAAAGCGTTCATATTGGCCTCAATCCTATACACATTTTCCTGGGAGTAAGTCCCATAGAACACAGTGGGACTTATTTCTAAGTAGACATGCTTAGGATTGCATCCGACATTATAATCAGGCTGCAATTCCTTTAGTCTTGGAACTCACATCCTCATTTACTAATTTCCTTATTTCCTCACTGTTGACTTATTTTACATGTTTGCTTATTGTTCCTCACTGTGCACTTTCCTTCACCTACTTTACTCCCTTTTCTCTCCTGACTCAATCAGGGTGAAATCATAACCAATTTAGGATTGCGCACACAACTCACCATCTTTCTGTTCCCACAGTGGCATGGGGAGGATGGCGCATGTGTGTGCACTGGCCTAACCACCCAGGATCTGTGCTAAACAGGGGTTAGGATTGCACTTCATACTCTGTCCTTATTCACCTTAGTCAAGTGGCTCATTTCATGTGCATGGCGACTCCCCAGTGTCTAGACCCCCCTTATGCCCCCCAAAAATCTCAATGGATACCACTGGTTGCTAAAAATACTTCCCTTCTGCATATGCTCCACTTTCTTCATCTGCCATTTCTGCCCAATCCACATCAAGGTGTGACTAATTTTGGGGAGCTGGCTTGTGTGCCTAACAACATTAATATCCTATTAATTTTATGATATTACAAAACAAAATTCAGAACCACATTCAAATTTTTGATGCACAATTCAAACACCCAACTAGTCCTCACAATCCAGAAAGAGAAATAGTCTCACACTTTGGCAATAGTGCAAGTTGACACAGTTGCTTAAAGACCACAGTATTATAACCACTTGGTTAGCAAAATAACTGTATCACATCTTCTATTTAATGAAGCAAATTCAACTCTCTGCTTTAATGACTAGCATTCATTATTAATGGCTACAGTAATGCAAAGAATGTTCCCTTTTCAAAGAAATCACAAAAATTAGCCTCTGCTTAATATCCCTTTTGCTTTAATTGTTTGCCAGGTCTTACTGTGGATTGTATACACTGTAGTTCAGACCTGGAGGTAAAATTGTTATTGCTGCTGTTGTTGTTGTGGGGGGTGTTTCCAGGTTTGATTGATTTTTTTTCCCTTTCTTCCGTAAATGCTGTGCAACTATCATGGAACTGAGAGTTTGACCACAAAGTAATGTGAATCATTTCACATGGCAAGAGAAGTGACATGATAAAGTGGTATAAAATCCAAAAATCAATCCTATGCCAGAGGCAAGACTTTGTCCCTTTTTATTTTAGGAGATGCCGGAGACAAAAAGACATCCAGAATTGTTTTGAAAATTGTGTGCAATTCAGCAAGCATGGTTGTGGTACTCTGGCCGGACATTTCAAAGTTCTTCTTGCACCTTCTCTTACATCCAGCTCTATTCATAACAAAGCTAGTTGTTCACCAGAAGGTCTTCAAAGATCAATGCAGAATGGCAATAATGACGACTTTCCATTTTCTTTTCCATGTATCAAAGTACTAATGCTTCATTGGCTTCGGGAAAGGGACTTTCTATTTACCCCTGTGCAATATCAGTATCGGGAATTTTTTTTTAACCCAACCAGCATTATATTACTAAAGCTTTTTCATTTGTTAATTGTTTTAACCATTAAATACAGAAGCAGCTCATTTGTCAACCTGGCACAGCTTTGTATAGTTAAGAATAAACTCTGATTCTGGATGAAAGAGCGAGAAAATTGTTTTCAAGTGGGGCTTTGCTGCCCTCTGCCCATTACTTTGAGAAATGCAACACCGAAATATATCTTTTCCTGGTCCAGCGTACGTTTCTTGCCAAAAGTAGGATTATCAATTTTGCCCTAGAGATAGGCCATTAGTCAGACAAAAGAGAAGGACCGTTATCTTCATGCCTCGCTTCAGTATTTCCCAGAAGTTTTGGTTGGTTAGCATTACAGAAGAGATCCAGACTGATCTAGGCTTGTCTAGACTCGAGAATAGAGACTAGATAGTCGACCCCTGGTCAGATTCTTACAAGCCTCCTATTTCTAAGCTTCAAAGCATCAAGATTGTTTCCAGAATACAACCAAAATTGTGCATGAAGGTTGCTATTAATCTGGGAGGAGGCCAGTTTCAAGATACTACCACATTTTTTGCAGGCAGAAGGGCCCAGGCTCAGTGCCTGATGTTTCAAAGTAGGACAGAGAAAAAGTCTTACATGAAATCCTGGAAAGTAATTGCCAATTCATGTTAAAAATATTGTGAGGTAGACCACCAATCTGAAGCAAAGGCAACTTCCTAAAGTGTTGGCATTGGCGGTTGCTTTCTGAAAAGAGTGGACTAGGATTTAAGTACAAGAAGATCACACCTTCACAACCAACAGACCTCTAAATCAACTCCACTGTAGGTGGAACTAGTCCCACAATTTTCAGTTTTTTTTCATCACATAGCACCCGACCCAGCCCTAAAATTATCAAGACACATCAGTTTGTTTTTTACCATTGACAAGGCACACCATGATGGTCTTATCTGAAAAAAGTTTCTGAGTCAGGTTGGAAATGTGCACTGCATATGCTTGGAAGGTCTCAGCTGTTTACCAGCACTCTGAATGTTCAGGGGGCAAATGGCAGTATCCCAAAGAGAGCTAGAACTTGTACCAGAGAAGCCCCGACAATTTCACTTTTGACTCCCAGCTGAATGTTTGCAAGCATCATCTAGGAGATGCTCTGTTTTCAAACTGAATAGGAATGACCTGTTGTGGTCAATAGGACTACCTCTAAATAAATCTTCAGCTGGTTGGAAAGGGATTGCCAGAGGACTAACTAGCTAGAAACCCTTTAGTTGTTCCCAAACATTTTAGCACTGGGACCCACCTGTAAAAACATTATGAGGGACTGAATAGTGAAGAAGTGGATAGTGAAGAAGCCTGTATTTGATCCAAATAAAAATCACACCTTGTATGTGAGCTGTGTTGCAAACTATGTGTTTTCCTACTAAACTTATTGTCCTGTCCTTGCTTTTAGCTTTTCCTCCGTGAACAACTTGGGTACTATTTTTACTTGCATATTGGGAAAACATGCATCTTCTTCAGTCTTTTTTTTAATGACGATGCAATACTATGATTTAAGCAAAAGGCATTACTGTTGAGAGACAAAGGGCACAATCCAGAGTAACTATGGGGAGTTCTTGCTCCAGTGTAAGAACAATTTACTCTGGATTGCAATATGAATTTCCCATGGGTTTCCACTAGGTGGTGCAGTAACTACGGGTGCACGTAATGTCTCTTGCGTGTTCACGTAGTTACTCTGGATTTGACTGTTGTCCTTGAAAATTGGTCTTAATAGCCTAGTATTGTGAAAAGTAAACCAAAAACAGTGTCTGCACCAAGTGGAAGCTATTCACTTTCATCATAGTGGACGTTAAGTACATTATTTACCAAAAGAAAAACCTGGAGCAAAACACAACTCAGCTAATAAGAATTTAGCACTATTGAAATGAAATCTTATTAACACTAATCTGGAATTATTTAATTAGTCAATGGTGCGGGTTTTTTAATGCACCAGCCTCAAGCAAGCACAAAAGTTTCATTATGTTTGGAAAGGGATATTAATCCAGCTGGTTCATTGTTGATGCTGGCGGCCGACAAGAAGAGACAAGTGCATTAAAAAAGGAGAAAGGATCAACCATGCAAAATCACACAATTATTTTCTTGCAGGGAAAAATGGTAAATGCACAATCCAGCTATTTTCCAGGGGAATACCTACAGGAATAGATAGAAGAAATTGTGGTCCAGAAATAACGAAAGATGGTAACATGAGCAGAAGGTGCTTTTCTTTCCTATTTGGAATCAAACACCTTTGAAGTCCAAACCTTCAGTTAAAACTGTGCTTGAGACATACAGAGGAGAGATTAGAAAGCTGGCCTTGTTGCCAGAATATACGCATTTCGCGGCCTTCAGTGGGGAGCAAATATGGG
Source organism: Cryptoblepharus egeriae (assembly GCA_030015325.1). Taxonomy (NCBI): domain Eukaryota; kingdom Metazoa; phylum Chordata; class Lepidosauria; order Squamata; family Scincidae; genus Cryptoblepharus; species Cryptoblepharus egeriae. The sequence goes on from JAREYC010000003.1 coordinate 115,406,340, forward strand.
ATCCCTGAAGCAATTATGGAAAAGCTTCTGCCCAAATTGCTTAACTTGGAATACTAAAGACAGTCCCAGGTGCAAGGAGAAAAGCAACCGAATACCTTTGAGGCAACAGGATGAAAGCAATAACTCAGGGGTACCATTAAAGCATCATTCATGGACTAAGGGCATCAGCAGCATTCGAAATTCTGAAGCCCATTTTTCCATAATGCTTCTGTGAAGGGGAAGAACTCGTCCCCTTCTCGCAGGTATTATCTAGCAACTTTGACATGAAGAACAAGGCCTCAGCATTGAAATACATTTCAGCTCTTTCACCTGGAAGGAAATAAGAGACCCAAGAAAACTTTGGGTAGGAGGAAAAAAACTTTTGGGGAAGGTGAAAGGCAAAAAAAAAAATTCCACTGCACTCTGATGGCATCGATTTTATGTAACATTGTAATCAAACGTTTCTGATGCTAGCTGTTGAGATTATCCTGAATTAAAACTGATAGGTTTGTTATGAGATAGGTTGCCAATTTTTTCAGCTAGAAAAATAGGTCGCTCACATAAAACTATATTTTGACTGCACAGAGTTAGGTCTGTGTAAATCAGTAGTTCTCAAAATAGGGGTTGGGACTCCCTTGAGTACCATGAGAACTATCCAGTTGGTCATGCACCTGGCTGCACAGGTGAATGGCTATTGTTGCACGTAAATAAACTGCCATCATTATTCATGGTCTCCAAAATTACATGCAGACCTAACTACTGCCTCCTTGTTATTCAGAGCAGTGCTTCTCAAAGTGTGGGTTGGGTCCCCCCTTTCAGGAGAATTGTGAAAAGCTGGGCACCGCCATCTTGGAATCTAGCACTGTGCACCACCATCCTGGAATGGAGCTCTCAGCCTAGGAGTAAGTCTCACTGAATGCAATGGAGATAACTTCCATGTAGACATCAAGGAGCTCTGGCATCACAGCATTGTCACTTCCTGTTTGATGTCACTTGTGGCCATGTAATTTTGATGTCACTTGTGGCCATGATGTCACTTTTGGGGTTCCCAGACTGTCATTCTCAGAAGGGGTTCCAGGCTGAAAGCTCTAGAATCACTTCTCTAGTGGTTGCACCTCAAGCATGGCAATAGTCCCTTCTTAGTTAACTGGTAAACCAAAGACTTTGCCTTGGTTCCCCAGTGATCCAGACAGGCAGTGAGACAGACAGGCAGAAACATTTTTTGCAGGGTCTAAGATGATGAATGGTCAATTGCAGTCCTATTAGCAGAGAAGAAAATACCAGTAGCTTAGGGTTGTAGGATTGTAGTAGGATTGTCGGATTCGGTCTGGTCTCTGGGTGTCGTGTGAATTTCATTGTTATGTCAATGCAATGACAATAAGTTGGTGGTGGTGGTGGTGTTGATGTGCAACATGTGCAAAGATCTTTCCCTCTTCTGAAGTCAGGTTTTCAAAACAAACCAGCAAGGTCAAGTCCTGATTAGAATGGAATTAGTATGAAATCTCTTTATCTAACACAAAAAAGGCAATAGCTGTTCTCAGCACCGTTTTGAAATCTGGTGAATGTAAGGGCCCGATCATAAAATGCACATTTTACAAGCTTTTCCACACCAAAGTCGTATCATCCAAAACAGTCTTGAAGGTGAGCAGGCCTCAGTCTACTGTAGCCAGATGTTCACACAGCTTATCCACATAAAGGGGACAAGATCAAACAATAAACTCCAGTAAAAGTGGAGATTTACATGTGGGGCAATGCACGTCTTCTGCATCTCCTGCCCACTGCTGTCTCTGTTCATGTGTATGAGCCTCTATGGAGGGCAGGTGAGTTTGCTTCCTCCAATTCATTCCTTTCAAAGCACACACCATGTAGTCTCCTTACTTCAAACAACATGCACCGTGGTTGTTGGTTGATGATACTGGGAGCCCTGAATCCTCGACTCATTCACATTGCAAATGGAAGATGGAAGAAGCAGAGGGACTATATCCAGAAACTTTCATAAGCACTGGGAAAGGGTGGGTGGACTCTATCTTTAGAGACGTTGGCGGAAAGTACCTCCTGGTTACAAGTAGTTAGATGCTGCATGGACACAGAAGTGGTTCCACCTTCCTCAATAGGACTTGCATCTTGAGGTGCAACTCACATCATTTCAAGTGAGCTAAGATGTTCTTTAGCTCTTCCTTGATATAGGCCAAGACTTAATTCTCCATACAATCAACATTAGTGTTTCAAGGTTGTGTCAAGTTACTGAAGAACTTTGTCTGAAATTACTTGCTATCAGGGCGACCAGATGCCCAAACCTCAAAAGGAGGACAAGGGATTACTCTCAGCCTGGCCTTTCTGGCAGACAATGACACATTTGCCTACCCACGAGTAAAGTCGCAATATTGGGCACTTTCATTTTCCCATACAGCTCAATGCATATTTTTTATTTTTAGTTTTTGGCCATAACTTTTGATAGGAAGGAGATATTTCAAAACTGATTTCTGCACTGGATTATGCTCTTCAATACGAATCCAACGACATATGACATGATGGGGTACTGCACACCATTACAAGGTTTCAAAATGAAGGCAACACAGATGACAATTAATGCCTTTTGGAGGGCATGCAGATAGGAGAAAAAACAGAGGACAAATCTGGAAATTTCCAGTCATATGATCACCCTGCTTGCAATTTGTGTTGGCCCATTGTGTCAAGTTCTGAAAACAACAGGAATTCTTCCCTGCAAAGACCTAATATATCAAAGAATCAACTGCCAGGATAGATGACATGTGCCCTGGGACTCTTTGTATCCAATTCACAAGTTAAGACAATGATGTTGGAAAGTCTGTATGATGGACATTATGCCCTGACCCCTTGATTGCAAGAGAGACTCACAAAGCTTGTAGAATTCAGGACTCCTATAAACAGCCTGCACTGAGATTATTCCAGAGACAGTAAAACTTCATTCGCGTAACATACAGAACCCAGGATATTGACAGGGTCAGTGAAGGCCAGATGTGTCAGGGGTTTTGAATCAACCCCAATAAGACAACCATCCAGATTCAGGAAAATCATTTGGCTGAAGCAACATATGCAATTATAGCCACACAGTTTGTGAAGACCTTCAGTGCCATGGAAATACCAAAGAACACTCAACGCAAAGCATAGGTCCATTTGATGTAGTACATATAGGTACATATGGTGATGTAGAAGGCTTCTTTCAAACTTAGGGCTGTGACCAAGGTTCTTCAATACATTGTTCTTCCTGGCTGACAGGTCCCAGAAGGTGGCGCTGGGGGATGCTTGCTTGGCACCCTGGCGTCTTTGGTGCGGGGTGCCACAAGGTTCCATTCTATCCCCCATGCTATTTAACATCTACATGAAGCCACTGGGAGAGGTCATGCGGAGGTTTGAAGTGAGGTGTCATCAGTACGCTGATGACACCCAGCTCTATCTCTCCTTTCCTCCTGAGTCCAAGGAGGCGGTTGAAGTCCTGAATCGTTGTCTGGAGACAGTGGGGGACTGGATGAGGGTGAACAAGCTGAGATTAAATCCTGACAAGACAGAGGTTCTCCTGGTCCGGAAGTCCTTGACTCGGGTATTGGAATATCATCCCATTCTGGATGGAGTTGCATTCCCTCTGAAGGAGCAGGTTCGCAGCTTGGGAGTTCTCCTGGATTCGCAGCTGCTCCTGGAGTCCCAGGTGGCGGCTGTGGCCAGGGGAGTGGCTGTGGCCAGCTTCGGCTGATCCGCCAGCTGCAACCATACCTGAGTCGCTCGGATCTGGCCACGGTGACCACGGTGACCCATGCCCTAGTGACATCAAGACTGGATTATTGTGACGCACTCTACGTGGGGCTGCCTCTGAAGATGGTCCAGAAGCTTCAACTAGTCCAGAATGCGGCGGCCCGTGTGGTTGCTGGGGCTCGTCGGTTTGATTCTGTCGGGCCACTGCTTCATCGACTACACTGGCTGCCCATTCGTTTCCGGGCTGAATTCAAAGTGCTGGTCCTGACCTTTAAAGCCCTAAATGGCTCGGGTCCAGGGTATCTGAGGGACCGTCTTCTTCTATACAATCTGACCCGTCACCTAATGTCATCTGAGGGGGCCCTACTCACTGTGCCGTCACTAAGAGATGTGAGCGGTGTGGCGGCCAGAGATAGAGCCTTCTCAGTGGTGGTACCCCAGCTGTGGAACTCCCTCTCCTTACAACTGAGGAAGGCTCCCTCAATACAGAGCTTCAGGCGGAGCCCAAAAACCTTTTATTTTAAAAAAAGCTTTTTGAATGGGGCAGAGGTGGAGGGGCAGTTTTTATTGTTCTATTTTATTGTTTTAAACAAATTTTTAGTCTGTTTTAATTGTGCTCAGTTTTAATCTAACTGTATTTTAATTGTATTTTAATTATGTTTTAATCTATATTTATAAGTCTATTTTAATGGTGTTTTATCTTTCTGATGTTAGCCGCCTTGAGCTCCCTCATGCAGGTGAGGAAAGGCGGGAGATATATATATATCTATATCTATATCTATATCTATATCTATATCTATATATATATATATATATATATATATATATATATATATATAATATATATAAATTCCTTGTTACCCCTTCAATTGAGTATCTCTTTGGTATGGTAAAGAACCTTAAATAGAACCCCCAAGGATGATGGTAAAGAGATGTTAAGTAACCTACTAATATCTTAAATGTTCTGTAAAATTAATCTACTATTAATTTACAATATAATTGAGGTGAAGTCTATGTTTTGTATTTTTTTAGATAAAAGAACTGAGAGAAGTGGCTTGTACAGTGCCACTCTGGGAAGGTCAAAAAGATGGGATGTCCTACACTTCCGAAGCAAACAGGTCATGAGCCCATGAAGAATCATCAGTCCTCTGACATAGACTGGTTTGCTAGATGCACATTCCTCTTGTTATAATTGTGTTTGATTTCAGAGCCCAAAAGTGTACAAAAGGTGACAAGACACTGTCAGTGCCAATAATGTCATCAGGACCTAAAAGGCAACTTCTTCAGTGTTTGTCCCATGGGGTTGGTGAGGTCCACTTCTTCTGGGTTGAAGTTGCTCAACATTGGGGAAACCTGACCAACCTAGGATTGCACTGTAGGTAATTTCTTGGTTGGTCAAGAAAAGGAAGCACCATTTCATTAAAAAGAGCACCATCCTTGATAAACACTATTGGTTGCATTATAATAATAATAATAATAATAATAATAATAATAATAATAATAATAATAATAATAATAAATCCTTTATTACGGACTTTGACCAGCACGTTATAAACCAACATTCATTGGAAGGTGACTGTAATTTGAAGTCCAACAAAGTTAGATTTCTTTATAGTCTGAAAATACGTTATATATGCTGCTTCCCTGTCCAGCAGTTACTAGAACAAAACTTCAAAACACAATTTTATTGAGATGCCTGGTCTTTTTAGCAAGGTTGCATTACCGTCCAATTTGGACAATACTCCAAGCAAAAAACATTGTGGAGTTTCCTCGAGAATACAAATAGGAAGCATTAGATAATTGCGTCTTGGGGATTGCCTACTTCTCCAAGCTTCATCATTGAAAGTGACAGAGGCTCACGATTGGTCATTCTATACACCCCACAGGGGCTGTCTGGAATTACAGATCAGGGACCTTATTGTCATAGCCCAGCTGCTACACAAAGCTGCTGGAAGGAAGGAGATTTATGAGCATTTCAGCAGCATGGAACCAGGCTATAGAAGCAGTACAACTGGGAGTAAAGTAACTCTAAATCTACAGGCATTATGCAACATGAAAATGCAGAATCTGGTACCAGGGGAGCCCTTTAGGAGCAATAGAACATTTTTGCCAAATCCCTAAAGAATAAATTTAACAGTTATTAGAGAGCAACACCCTGTTATTGCAGTTGCTGAACTTTACATCACAAGGGAAGATGCAAGGGATTTTCAGGAAGACATCTGTCATTTAAGAGTGACAATGACCTCAGCACAGGCAAGGAATCCAAATGCCCAGGGACAAAAACAAATTAACCCCTTAGTGAATAACAGGACAAAAACTCAAGCACACAAAGGCTTCCAGAAGTTTCAAAAGCCAAACAGTGAAACGTTTAGCATCGAAACAACGAACAAAGAGGTGATAATTCAAATAAAAGCGTGCAAGTAGACTGAGAACAAGCATTTTATCCAGCTTCTAAATTTCAAGAAAAGAAATTCACTAGGGTAAAAAAACAGCAACTTGGATTCTTTATAATTGGGGGATATAGTGTACACCCGAGAACATATATGATTGGGTTTGTTTGAAAGCAACAACCCTGCTGCAACTACAGAATGCATTCAAATAAATACTCGTATATAGGCCCAGGTCTACAGCACCAGTTAAATCAGCGGCTGGATCCTAAATTCTGATCAAGAATAACATCTGGTGGTAAACTCCTTAGGATTTATGTTTTCTATTCGGAAGACACTAGCTACGGTATACTATTCCCCCCCCCCATATCTAATTTCAACACAAAATGTATTGGGGGATAGCGGAACAGAAGTCAAACATGTTATTTGTCGTGGGAGGTACTACAGTGGAGTACAGGTGGAACTCCCTGCCACAGGATGTGGTGCTGGCATCTAGCCTCAGTTCCTTTAAGAGGGGATGGGACTAATTCCTAAAGGAAGGGACCATCTCAGGCTATAAGCCATGATTGATTGAAGGATGGACGGACAACCTCAAAATGCCGGATGCAAGGATGGGCCCTGGATGCAAGTGTCATGTTGTTTTGTGTGCTCCAAGCATCTGGTGGGCTGCTGTGAGAAAGGCTGCTGTGAGCTAGGTACTAGATAGGCCTTTAGCCTGATCCAGTGAAGGCTCTTATGTTCTTACGTGTATCACACAAGCTGTTTCTATAGACCAGGTCTTTCAAAAAAAAGAAATACACTACATTCCAATGTGTGAAAAAGGCAGTCCTATCACCCCTTAATCAAGTTATGTTCAGTGTTTTCAAAATTATGAGTCCATCTACAGTCAACTGGCACCCAATTCATTTCATACAGTAGTTTTCTGCTGTATTTTTGACCTTTGCATTGGATGGAACCAGCATGTTCTTGCGGAGTCAATGTAGAATGTCTTCTCAATAGAAATCACAAGTTTCAACTAGTTTTTGCTTTTGTCTGGAAGTCTGTGCATGCACTGAAACTATTTCACAACCTTTAAAAAGCTAACTTAAGCTTGTGTAAAAAGCCTTCAAAACTTTTTGTTGTTACCGATTAAAGGCTACTGGAAACCTAAAAACATGTCTCTCAAAGGCCTATTCAATTTGGTTTTGGTAAAGCCATTAGCAGGCCTCCGTCAGTCTTGAGAGACTATGGTATCGTGCTCAGCACTGCATACGCTGCATGCGAAGCACGGAAGCCTGGGTTGGATTGTTATGAAGGATAGGCTGTTAGCCAAGCAGCAAATCCGTCCTCTCCATGCCACTGAATTAGTCCAATGGAAAGGCAGAGCCAATACGATTGGATCCAGCTGGCGTCGCAGAGCTGGGCTAAGGACAACAGCTCACCCTGTCTTGTGGGGCCAACCCGGGTCTCAAACCCTGGCCTGCTGGTTTACAGGCACAGCATCTTAACTGCTTGCGCCACCCACAGCCCACCCAAAGCCATTACACTATTTTGAAATGCAAAGGTACCGCAGCGTAAAATTTTATTGTTCAAGAAATGAACAGTAAATAAACGTATTGAGATACTTTTTGCTACCTCACCAGAAACATTAACTGTGTTGTTTCATTGTCTCTGCAGACATTGGTCTTCCTAAGGCCTCGTTTGAATGGGATCTAAAGTCAAGGAAATGTGGTTATATTGCTTATGTCAGCCATTAACAGCGTGGATAATCTGCAAGTGTGCTGCAAGAGTTGGGGAGAAACTTGTTAGTAGGACCACTTAGGGATGCCAGCCCCTAATTTAAATTGTTCAAAAACTGATGGTGTACTTTGATAACTTTAGCATCATGACAGTGAGGGGGGTGAGATGAAAAAGGTTGGAAAATTACTGGCTTGTCTTTAATGGAGACATAACAAAATAACTTAGCAAAGACTGCTGAAAAAACACTGAACAGACCCCAAGGAAGTGTGCCATTAGGTTGTTTCTCACTTTTTTTGGCCCATGGTCCACTTCTGAGCTTCTATGGCCCATTTTATAGCCATTGTGAATTTGAAAAGGTCATTTTGTGTCTCTAACACTTATTCTAATAATTCAGTATTTATTTCTAAGTAACAAAAAATTCTTAAAAGTCATTAGAGTAGCAGTATAAGGCCTGCTAATAAAAATATTCTCTTAATCAGCAGTTTCAATGTGAACTTTGTGAAATTTCAACATAACTTTGGGTGTCCTTCCTCAGAAATTTACTGTGGTACCCCAATGTTCCATTTTTCCAATGTTCTATATGGCCTTCTAGAAATATAGAATGGCTCCTGTAAGACTACATGGCCATGTTGAAAACCACAGATCATATGCAGCATTGGATTTTTCTCTTTATCAAGTTAGGATATGGATGTTTCCAATACTGCACATTTAACAACTCAGAGGAATTTAACAACCCAAAAGAGGAAATTGTGCTCTTCTTGAAATGTATTGAGTTTAAACAGTTGAATTCTAGTAGGAAGGAATCATTTTTTGCTCAAGAGCAAAAACTGATTTTCCCCTGGTACAGGTGGTCCCTCACTTTCTGCCACTGCTTTTTTGTCATTTCACTCTTTTATCGCTTTTAAAAAATACCCAGAAATCTATTTTTTTTCATCAGGGAGACTCATGGATTCATCAGTTTACACTTTTTAAAAATTTGCTACGTGTCTTTTTGGTATAATTTGTTACATATTTTGAGTATGTGCTAATATGTGATCTAGGCTTTTGCAAGTGATATGTACCATATGACTCGCAAGCTGAAAAAGATGGGTTCTACTTTTAATGCGTGCTGTGGTCCCTAACACATCCAATAAGTGGGAGGTGCCGGTACCAGTATACTAATCTAATCCTCAAAATTGTTTAATGTACCTCATTCTGCACTTTAAGAAAAAAGCTACACAACACTATCTCACATGTTCCTTGAGCATCGAAGAAATTGTTTCCATTCTTTAAAACTGGATTCCCCAAGATGGGTATCTATTATCAAAGTGAGGACGCAATCCTAATTCTTCTCAGGCTTGTGCAAGTCCCTTGCAGCAGCCTGGGTATGGCACAGAAGTGCCAAAAAGCACTCCTGCTCCACTCACAAATACTCAAAATCATCTTCCACTACATTATTGCTAGAAACCAAAAACAATGATTACATGGGGTATATATTAGTGGACAATTACATTGTTCCCCTTATACTCGTATTTCAAAAATGCAGAGTCAATCAAAATCTAGCATTTACTCTGAACCTTCCTTCACTTACAATGAAAGGACAAAAGGTTTCTAAAAGATTTTATTGCTACAAACATATGCAGATTTATCACAAAAAGCTACCAGGTATGTCATAACGTATTTTACAATGAGTGACACAGTCCAAAGACAGTCACCCTCACAGCATAATCTGTCTAAAGTTTACTCATTCTAGAACTGAGTACACTGTCGCACTCATACAGCATTTACCTGAAATAACTGCATTGAAATGACTGAACTTAACACTTTATTGTATTCAATTCTTAACATCAAGAGGGGAAGACCAATTCTTTAAAAACATACAAAGTACAATAGTTTCAGGCCTAACTGCGTGGTTATTATAAAAGCTCAACTAAAAACCTTTACCTTCATTATAAGCAAAGCTAAACACACTACCATAAACACATTTTGCAAATTTAAATGGAATGCATGCACAGGGTGGGAACAACATAAGCCTCTTTTTTAACTATCAGAAGCAGTACACTAACCACATTAACAGAAAAACAGCATTTTTCACTAATGTTAATTTCCTATATTTAGTTATCTTCTGTTTGGTCAAGAGTGAAGTCAGTTTGATCTTCAGTTTCTGCCTCTTCCTCCTCAGCTTCTGCCTCCTCTTCAGGCTCTTCTTCAGGCTCTTCCTCCTCAGGTTCAGTTGCCTTGTCCTCTTCTGCTTGCTGCTCGGGAGTTTGATCAGTAACTTCAAATGGATTTTCACCCTAAAAAGATTAGTTAAATACAAAACAATTTTGGGCAAGAGTGAAAATGACAAAACTATGCAGCAGCAAAGCTATGCAGTGGCAAGACTCAAGAAAATAGGAAACCTGAATCCCTCTACACAGTTTCAGTTCCTATTTTGCAAGTTCTTATTTCTGCCATAAGAACTATTATCTACATCCAAGTCAGAGCAGACAGATCTACATCCAGGCAAAGGAACATCTATTATGTTTCACATTTTACATCAGGGGTGTCCAAATCCAAGACCGGGGTCCAAACGCAGCCCACACAAAGCCTCTTATGTGGCAAGATCCTTCCATCTGACCCTCAGGCAAGCCTTGTAGTCTTCCAAATCTGTCTTTAATACACTCTATGTACATTTATTCAAAATTGAAATGTAAGTCATTTTTCCAGCCCCCCAATCCCATTTGTCAGAGATGATGCAGTCATGTTTGGACACCCCTGGTGTCTACATCATTTAAAAAATCATACTCAATAAAAACTGGCATAGAAAGCCAGCATATCACCCATTCAGTTCCCTCTGGCTGCCTACTCCAAAAACATTAAGAAAAATCACATGCAAAATACCATGTAGTGCACCCATATGCAAAAGCAACTTTTTTAGAAACTAACCCAGACTTGAGGTGGAGACTATGATATATCACTCTGCCTGGCAGCAAGAGGCTCAGGTGGGCAGAGCTCCAGAATGAACATTTTAAATGCTTGAAAAGCTTTCCCATCCACCCTGAGCCTCTTACATATATCTGGCCTTCCAATCCAGAAATGGCTAGCAATGAAATCATCACCAGTTACTTCTAGCGGTACTTCCAATGGGTGAACCACACAAAGCAAGTAACAAAACACTGCTCTAACTCATTTAATTAAAAGACCCTTTTTCAGGTTGAAGGTCCATCCAATCCAGAGGTGCCTCTGAGCATCCTACAAGCAGGGAGTGAAAGCAAGCACACTACTGTGAACATGAAGACAGTAATACAGTCATCATGACTATGAGTTCCTGACCAATTTATGGAGGCCACTTCTAAAAAAAATTTAAGGGTGCTGGCCATCAGTGTATGTTAGGAAGTGAATTCTTCAGAGTAATGATGCTCTGTATAAAATTGTTCCTTCTGCTTATTCTAGATCTCTCACTTAGCACTGGATGACCCATTGTTCTATTAAAACTGCCAGATAAATTTCCCCCAATAGCATGCTCAGTCTTAGACATTTCAATCATTGTCCCTGCCTGTTGCCCACTTTCTTTTCCAAGCTAAAAAATTGTAAAACACTGTCATCTTCTTAAAGAATGTGCTCGAGCCCTATTATATTTATTGCCATCTTTTTGGCTCTCTCCTGCTTAAGTCCCCATGCACTTCAACAAGCTGGAGCTAAAAGACAGGCATGGTGATGTTCATACTGTGCTTCAGAAGCTTTTTAGAAAGCACTGGTGAGCCTTCCTTATGGGAAAGAGTTCTGACTGCTTTTTACTAGCAGTCTGCCATTGGGTCTGCAAACCTGAAGCCCAAAATAAATTATAGAGGTTTGTAGGGCTTATGCTTCTAGTTCTGTTTTACTCCATTTTGGAAAAAAAACTAAACATAGCCATTAACTGAAATTAAATATGTGAACTGGAGATTACTGTGGGGGCACATCCATGGAGTCACTTATTGATGGATGTGGGAGGGGACCCATATGTCCCCACTCTCCAGAGGCAAAGGAAGCTGTTCTCTGAAGGGTCTTCTGAGCACAACACATATGTCCACCCCCTCTATCAGCAGTGACTATTTCAAACGTACCTTGACATAGCGCTCATACCGTGCCTTCACAATTGGGTTATTCAAGATGCTAGTTGCAGTCAGTACACTCTCTCTCTTAATTTGTTCTTTGTATGTCTGTGAACAAAATTGTGTATATAATAAGGACTGGAATGACTACTGATCGGGTATTTGGTATTCAATAATATAGTAACAAAGGCTAGATTAGCTTACTGTATGAACATTTAAAACAGGAAATAAATGGTCAAAAGATGATAAAGCCTTGTTGACAATTCAATGTATCTATTTAAATATTTTACACAGGAGTCTCCTACCCACCTTCAAGATATAAACCTTTTTATTTTACCCATCTCATCTACTGGAGACGGGGTCCACAGTACCTGAGCAAATCTTTTTTAAAATTGCAGCTTTGACCCAGCATGCTTTTAAATTAGACTAGGTATTGGGAGAGGAAGAGACTACACTCTTCCCCTGCCCACCCCGATTATAAAAGCAATGCAGGTAGTCTACGGGTTTTCAGGAAACACCCTTAGTGGTGTATTAATTCCGGCTCTTGTGGAACCGCTCTACCTTTTATTTGGATTTCAAAAAGCAAACAATTTATGGAGGCATGATCTTGCACCATTCATTTAAGGAGGTGGCATGGTCCCAATCTATTTTCTGAACTGGTTTCCTACATTTCCACTTACTTTGCATTATGTGCTATAGTTACAAGCTATGCTGACAACACTACGTATACAGTTTTCAGGCACTCAGGCCAGACTTTCTCCCCAGTTTATTCAGAAGTCCCAATGTATTCAATGGGACTCCCAGAAAAGAAGCCCAACTGCCCTTTCAAAGATGGGGTTGCCCAGTGCCAGATTTCAAGATGGTAGAGCCCAGCTTTTAATGACTCCCTGAAATGAAGCTGCAACCACCCCAAGAAATTCCCAGCCCGCGCTTTGAGAACCACTGCTGTACAACACAAAAAACGGTTCAACTCAATAACCAACTCTTACCTGTTTTCCCTTTGCGTGCTCAGGTGATTTTAAATGCTGTTGTACTGAACTATGTAGTGCAGGAACATACACACTGCATGCAGAGCAGAGAACAGTCTCAACTTTCATCATATGGTCATCAGCTGTAACACCTGACAAAAGAAAAAATACTTTATATTTTTTCCTCTCATATGGTCCTCTCATATCATATGGTCCTCTCATATGGTCCTCTCATATCATAAGATATGCTCTCATATGGTCCTCTCATATCATAAGACAAGTCAACACAGACAGGAAATTAAATATAGAAAATAATGAGGGGCAGAAGGTGCAAGAGGAAAACAACTGGTCTGGGAAGAGCTAAGAATCCAGTTTTCTGCCCACATTGCAAAGTGGCTGATCAGGCTGGAAATACAACTTGGACATGTAACATGCATTTCCAGCCTCAAATTACATGACAAAATGACTAGTCTTGAATAAAACTTGCCTTCCATTAAATCTTTTTCAGGAATCTGAGCAGCTTCCATTTGGGTAGTAGTCTGCAGCTTACGAATAGCTGTCTTCTTGAATTTATTCACCATACATTCCTAGAGTAAGAGAACATACCATTTTAAGAAAATCATTTGTTTTTTCATTGCCCTCAAGTTCACCTCCCATACTTTGGAAGTACCCAACTTGTTGGCCAGAATCCAAGGATCTGTGAAATTAGTTCGATGAGCTAAGAAGTTTGATTAACCCAGCAGCACCCTTGAATCAGCAGCATAAACTGGTTTTGTAACTACAATAACTATAAAAACAAAACCCGTATGTGATGTGGCAGGACAGCCACACAATCCCAAAACATCCGATAATGCAATCCCTCACTCAAAACATGTTGGCACGCAGCCACCCTCTACCACTGTATATAAGAAAAAAAATAGACAATATTAAGTAGGCACAATTCAAATTCATTAGGCATTATTATGTTTAGAAAACCTGGCATCATTGAAAAAAAATTAAATGCCTCTTTATTCAATGTATTTTTTATCTTCAAAGTGAAGTGACAGTTGTTTTAAAGTCAATTTACTTGTCTCTATGAGCACAATCCTAACCCTGTCTACTCAAAAGTAAGCCCCATTGTGTTCAATGGGGCTTACTCCCAGGAAAGTGTCTTTAGGATTGCAGCCTATGTGACAACAAACAGATTTAAAAGATAAACTACTTACGTGCAGAAACTCCATCACAACTTTGTCAAATTTGGTTTGTTTCTGAATATGATCTAAAGTTTCCTGGTGAACTGCACTTTCCAAATGTGCTTCAATGTCTTTTTCTTCAAATGTTCGGAACTTACAGAATGAGCAGGTGAATGCCATTCTAACAAAAGACAGATGCACATTATATATCAGTCATTAAAACCAGATCTTTTTAAGCAGATTTGATTAATAGATAGCTGAACTACACACATGCCCATGAAGAGTAATGGTTCCAACACAATAATGCAGATACTATCAAACAGGGTACCTAAACTTTTCAGCTGCCACAACCGTATCTGTCAATCTTAAAACAACAAAAGGATGAACGATGGGCGCAATCCAGAGTAACTACGGGGAGTCCTTACTCCGGTGTAGGAACAATTTGCTCTGGATTGCAATAGGAATTTCCCATAGGTTTTCACTAGGTGGTGCCATAACTACATCAATGTAAATGTCTCTTACGTGCTCCCGTAGTTGCTCTGGATTGGGGGGTATGTGAAGGATTAAAAAACACAATTTTCAGCTTTATAAAAACTATATACACTTAACTGAAAAAATTCTATCAATGCAGAAAAAGTAGAAAGTGTTGTGACATTTTAGAGATAAGCAGATTTATTGTGTCTCACGTTTTTATTGACCACACTGCACTTCATCAGATGCATCTCTGGAGCTGGGACTAATGCACTAAAACTCATTTTGAGAGCACATTTTTATGAGTCCTCCCACTAACTCCTAGAAAAAAAGCAGGCGCTTCACTATCCCCATATTACAATTGGCAATCGCTCCCCCTACCACCCCAAAAAACTTTTAAAAATCTATCTATCTATTTACAGTATTTAATAAAAATTACAGTACAATATCTACAGTATTTAATAAAAATTAACGGCCAAGGTGACATCTGTATTAAAAACTTCTGGTCCACAGCTCATAGTGTAAGCAGGCAAACCAAAGGCAACTTAGGAAACATATTTATCATGGTTTGCATTTGTGAATTAATGCATGACATTTTCACCACAAACCTGTAACCATCACCATATTTTTCACTGTTTTTCTCTCTCCTACGCCTTTGCTTTTCTCTCCTTGCCTCAATCCGACGTTTTTCTTCTTCTTCATTTTTTACTTCTGGCTTGGCACCTAGAAGTGGTTAAGCACTAAATTAACACTTGAGAGTTCTAGAAGCCAACCAGGGAAAATGTGAAGTTCAACTTACCCTATCATTCCTCTCAACCATCATTTATGCTCTTTATATTCAAGCCATGTATACCATTGGCATCTACAGGAGTGTTTGTTTAATTAGAAGTAAACGGTCACCTTCAATTAGTTTTTTGCAGATTTATAATTAAAGGTGATGCCCTCAAAACTATGATCAAAAGTTAAAAAGCCAGGCTAACCTCACTGTGCCTAGATACTAAATGCAAGATATAAATAAGTGGCAAAAGGCAATGGGATTCTTTTAAGTATTGGTATGCCCTATAATTTTAGGCTATCCCTGAAACTTATTGCCACATAAAAATTATATTTTCTGTACTAGAAGCTTGCTGATTTTATTGTGAAGACAGCTTAAAATAGAAAAAAATAACCTGAAAAGGAAAAATTGTGCAAATCTTGAAAGCCTGATGATTAAAGGTCAACTTATCTTCAAATAACATCAAGTTATACATCCTATCTCTTCACCCTGTTCATCTGAGGAGCCTAAGAATATAAATTCATGAATGTCCCACATTCTTCCAAAATTGTGACAGAGTAATAGGAAAACCAGCCTCAAAAAATTTGGCCTAAAGATGACATTATGAAGCCCCTTCTTCTAACAGGCTTCCCAATCCATGTTAAGAGGCTTTTGAATGTCAATTTAGATATGATTTTCAAGCAGCCAAACAGCTGTTTGCTCCTTTGCATGTCACTCTGAGGGGGAAAAAGTCTGTCTTATTAAAAACAAGTACTCAGCCAATTTCTGATCACTAAAAATCCAGAGTTACACAAGCACAACTTACTACTTTTGAAGATACTAAGCAGCAGTGAAGTACCAACCCCCTAATTTACAGAGCAAGCACTCCATCCTTTCCCATGCACACATGTGCACCATGCATACTCCACTCCACAAGTAAAAATACCCAGCCCCTGTAACAGGGACAGATTTACAAAGTGGCACCTTACCTCCAAAGCCCAAAACGACTGGCAAATGAGTCCATGTAAACTGTTGCATAAGCAAGGTGACATGGAATTCTGTCGAGTCTGCACCTTGCTTCAAGATAAACAAACACCTTCCAATCCCTACCTTATCAAACTAAAGGGCAGTGGAAGCCCAAGTCCAGAAATGAACCTGAGATGCCTCCTTTTTTTCATCATGATACTTTGAACTGAAGAGGGGAATGTGTGCTTTGCAAAAGTGCCATTACTGATGAATCCAGAGACTTAATGCTACACTAGAATCTCAAAACAGATTTGAACTGTAACCTGAGCATCATACAATGCTGAAGTGTAAGAAGATGCCAGTTGGCCTTATAATCAGAGCAGCAAACACAAAGTAGCGCACAGTCATTTCATGGAAAGCCAATTACACAGTATGAGATATAACCACATTTGTTGTTGTTTTTAAACATGCAATTTGTAACAGGTTCCCAGCATTCTTCAAATCATACAGACCATACACAATAGCAAGGTACATCAGGGGAAAAAAGTTAAGCACAAAATTTCAGTCTCAATATATAATTTCCATATTTGTGGGGTTTAGATTAGAAAGAATCCAATTATGCTGTGCCAGGATAAAAATGATATCCTGTGGAATTAGATTTATATGTAATTATGTGTAAAGATATGAAGAACCTAAAGTAAAGTCAAATGAGTCAGCAAAATTGAAGTGAAACTAGGGGAAAGGTAAAGCTTGTAAAAGGGATTATCTCAGAAGAGAATAAGTTGACGTACATATGACATCAATGGTAGTAATCCTATTAGCAAATTAAAGGTGTATGAACTAATATGTATAGATGACATTGTGTATATAAAGAAGCATGTCTCAGTACTAGTGTGTGGGTTTATGAGAGAGGAGAAAGAAGTGCTGACGGACTGTAATTTGGTAAAATATATCTGGACTGAACTGACTATTCTTTATTGTATGCTGGACTTAATGTTGATGACCTGGACTGTATATGACTCTGATTAACTGCCTGATCCTATAAATACAGTTTTGCTAGATCCTAATCTATTTGGTTGTCTGTGGTATTTTACTGATACTATTGTTGGGGACTTGATCAGTGATATATATAGACCTTAGACTATCTTGTGCCTGGGGAAAACCTAGAAAATACTGGCATGCTGGTTGAATTTAGCAAGGCAGATACAAGAGCATGTCTCCCACAATGGTGAATGTCATCTTTTAGTCAGCATTGTTTATCAAATGTTTCTGATGGCTGCCCATTTTTTCCCTTCTATTTTACCATATGCATGTATTTTGCTATCCATTTCTAATTTTTAGAATTATTAATTCTTCACAGATTCAGACTTGAAGCTCAGATGCTCTAATCTCAGAGAAAGAAAAGTGTGTATACTACCAAAAGTGAAACTTGGGACCATCTTACCAAATCAAATGCCTTCTATTGTTCACTGAAGATTTTGTTATTTTACTTGATTTTATAAACATTTTGTTTATTAGGATTCACTGCTTCTTTTTTTAAATTCTGCTGTAGGAATTTAGTTTTCCTGTCTCTCGCTGTTGCACACCTTAAGAACTTGCACCAACAGAGAAATAGGGTAAACATTTTTTTAAAAATTTAGAAAATCTTTGGCTTCAGCCCCAATTTTAATCTCTTCATCTGAGGTCTTTAGGCTTTTTCAGCATCAGCATCTATATATAAGGTTAATTGTGCCAGTCTTTATTAGAAACCATTATGTGTTCATTCAAGCACGGAGAGCACAAGTAAAAGTGCATTAATAACCAAGTCATCACACTGCTATTTATTTGCATTTCACATAAATTCTATTATGTTTTTGTTCTGTATTTTTAATAGGCTTTAGGTTGTCACCTGTGTCCCACTGTTTTAAACTATGAACCAACCAAAACCCTTTTAAAAGAATATAAATTAAAGGCTATCTATAGTATATATCTGGACTCTCTCTTTCTCACTCTCTCTCTATACAGATACACACACACAATATTTATATACTGCTTTTTAACTTCAAAGTTCACAAAACAGTTTACAAGAAAATGAAAAAACAGCTAATTGGTCCTATCCCAAAAGGGCTCACAATCTAAAATGCAAAAAGAATACCAGCAGAAGCCACTTGAACAGACATTGCTAGGGTGTGTAGGGCCAGTTACTCTCTCCCTGCTAAATAAAGGACACCCACTTGAAAGAGTGCCTCTCGCCCAGTTAGTAAGAGGATGTGTTCAGGATAAGAATAAGCTACACGCACTGCAAACAAATCAGAAACTGCTTAATATCCATATGCCAATAAAATACTATCTTCACAAACGATAGATTTCAAATTCCGACTTAACCGAGATTTCCAATTTAAATCATATTCTGAAGATAAAAATCTAGGCTCAGAAAATATTACAAGCACAAGATCAAAATTATATCATTTTATATGATTATGATTTCAGTATCTTTGAGTTTTTTCTGTTTTTTTAAGTAAACTACTAGACTTTTCTTAGTTCTGATGATTGTTTTAAAGTTCAATAAAATAGTTTTTAAAAATCCAACCACAGGATTGCACACAGATGCCAATACATAGATACACAGATGCCAATTCCTTGATCATTATCTAATCCCAAAAGCACCCAGAAAACTGTTCTGGAGGGTCAACAGGCTCTCAAATCTGCAAAGCATGAAGGACTTAAGAGAAACAATGCCCCCTGTTAGGAGCAAAAGTGTCTCCAGTTCACAGAGGTTAGGATGAAACCCATGGTCTTCATGACTAAAATAAGAAGTAAATAAACAGTATCTTGCCTTTTAATACTTCATTAAAACTGATCACACAATATATTAAGTTCTCTGCTGGCTAATCCTAAAATAGAAGATCTGCCATCGCAGATGCACTCATGTTTCTTATGCTCATTTCAAACAGATGGTGCATTTGCTGCATCCAAAATGATCCACAAGTTCGTCCAGGATAATGTTGTTGAAAAATAGCTAAGAAAGTCAATTGTGAATGCAGGGACCCCTCTCTGTCTCCGTGACCTTAAGGTTAACAGCTCAAGATCAAGTATGTACTGTAATAGGCAAGATGCACGTCAATATTTGCTGCAAAGTTATTTTGCAAATTGATCTTTACTGCTGCAGTAGTGTCTTTGCATGAAAGGAAGAAAAAATTCAAAGAGCATCAGACTGCAGTATGTTTTCTCTCACCTATTATTTTGTTAAAATCCTTGAGAAACTGGGAAAATAGGAAGTTTGGTAAAAGAAAACCAGAATAGATGATAGAAACTCATCAAACAGAAGGGTACACAAAAATACATTTTATCTGGCCATGCTCTCAGAGGCACAGAAAATCAAAAAGCAGTCTACAAAATTAAGAAAATGCAGTAGAACATGTGGGATTATCTAATCAGTGTAATTGGTTTTCCATTCATATCTTACAGACCTTTTAATTTCAGTTCACAACTGTTGCTTAAATATTCTTCGTGATGCTATGTGCAAAAAGATTCATAGAATTTTCCTTTTTTTCTCAGACTTCAATAGTAAAACACCATACATGAGCAATTAAAGGACAATAAACCACTACAACCAGGGAAAGTAGTTAAGAGTAGTTAAGTAGTCAACTTGGTAAACAAAATGGCATCTAGGAATAAATCCATTTTAAATGTTTAAATGTATTCAAAACCCCAATAATTTTTATATCCAAGATCAAAGTACAACAGATAGCTTTAACAGCAATGAGGTACATTTAAGAAATTTCTGAAAACATTTTCAGTCTGGAAATAATTTATGACAAAATGATTTTTAAAAAATAAATAGCATGCCTTTACTAGGAAGGTTTTTTTTGTTTTATTCAAGAAAGCAAAACATATGTCCCAATAAGGCAAAAAGAGACACACTCATATAAACATCTTTAAGAGGGTACCTTCATGTGTAACCTAAGTGTGTTCTCCTTATAGAATTTCAAAAATGTTATTTTATATATTGCTGAAACTTGATACGCATCCATTATACAGCGTACAACATATCCTGGGATATTCAACACACGGCAAAACAAGAAACTAAACTAGAAAATCTGAACATGATACCTTAAGTCAGTGTTTCTCAAAGTAGGGGTCAGGACCCCTTTGGGGGTCACCTAGAGCTTTCCTGGGGGTCGCCTAAAGACCCCTAAAGACGCAGGGGTCCAGGTCAGGCTTGCCAGACCTCCAGCTGTAGCTGCACGTGCACTGGGGCTGACTGACAGTCTCCGGGCTCAATCCTATGCATGCCTACTCTGAAATAAATCCCATTATAGTCAGGGGGCCTTAATTCCCATGTAAATGTGGATAGGATTGCAGCCTCAGGGCCCAATCCTATGCATGCCTACTCTGAAATAAATCCTATTGTGTTCCATGTGTGCACAGAACACACACTTCATTTGTAACAATGAAAATACATCCTGCATATCGGATATTTTCATTACGATTCATAACAGTAGGAAAATTAGTTATAAAGTAGCAATGAAAATAATTTTATGGTTGTGGTCCCCACAACATGAGGAACTTATAAAGGGGTCACAGCGTTAGGAAGATTGAGAATCACTGCCTTAAGTCTTGTGTCTTCCACCCCTGCAATCCCAGCAGCGATGTGAAGGTATGGATTGACAAAAAGAAACCACAGAAGTTTGGGGGGACAGCAGTTTTTATTACTTCCCAAAGGATAATGTTTAATGGAAAAATTGGAAGTAAGCTACTCATTCACAAACCAAATATTTTCAAGGAAATGTTTATTACTCAAGACTCATTTTGTACACAGTTAATAAGCTATATATAATTTTCTTAGTTATTCCTGCTCCTGGCAGAGTCCACTTCAGATAATGGGTGCAACATAAGGAAAATCTGGCCAGTATGTCACAGGGGCCATTACCAGGATGTTGCTTCATGCAAGACCTGGGTCTTGAATTGCTAACCTGCTGATAAACAGACACAGTGCCTTTAACCAGAGACAGAAGAGGTCCCCAATTAATAAGCACTATATACTGTGCGTATCTATATATAAGTTCTGGTCTCTCTGGGTGTCAAAATTTTATGTCCAGTAGATTGCTAAATCAAACTCCAAAAATATAACAGATTTGTATCTACTCACGTAACAGCAGAATTTGTGATTTTTACTTATTCCTATTTTTCACATAACAAAAACCAATATCAAAGGTTGAATATGGTGAAATAAGTTAGCATATTTACTATTATACACCTAAAACCTAAAGCTTTTATACTTAAATGTCATAAAGATGGCAATGAGAAACTTCTGTATGCCAACCAACTTAGAAATGATGCATTTTAGGCTGCTAAAGCACAAAGATTTCAATTTTTTTCCAGAAAAGCACAAGAAAAAAGTTTTGTCTGGGTTCAAAACTTTTTGGAAATTTTACACCACTATAACACTCTCTTCCTCTCATATGCAGCCAGATTACTGAAAGGAAGAAAAAGGAAAAAAAATGAAAGAAAATTTTTTTGAGATGATGTAAAGGGCAAAACCTGTGTCAACAGTGATGGCCAGTGGTCCAGCTTCCACCAACTAAGAAATCATGCCAATAAACTGCTCCCTCTACTTCTAAATACCTGTACCACGTTCCATGCCTATACTATACCCAGTTTGTCATGATTATGAGCACTATCAGCAGAAAAAATTTTATGAATAAGAATGCCATCCAAGTCATTCAAACAGCAACTTACTAGTCAGACACATTCCATGCACACAACATAAGAAATCTGTTTTAAGATTAAAAATACACAGAGAACAATCCATATGCATACAGGCTTTTCGTACCTACAGTTCTTAGAATTATGAGTTTCTGAAGAATTGTCTGCATTAGAAAGTTTCATCTTCTACTTGTAAGAGTTTACTAGAACTAAGTACTAGTTTTCAAAGTGACTGCAATTTTTTGTAGATGATGCAATTGTCACTGTAGTTTTGGAGTCTTCTTACTGCTGCCCAACCCCCTTGTTAAAAAATTTCAAACAGCTACATCAACTGGAGAGTGGCCCCTCTTTCTTGAATTAACCATAATGCAAGTATGTGAATCCTCTAGCTCACATGGAACCAGACATTTTTGTATGGTCCCATCAATAGGTTCTAAATGTATATACAATATCAAAAAGTAGACATCAAAATGCTGTAACATCCTTTTTGGAAAGGTTTTGCCTTTCTAATAAATCTCCAGGGAAAGTAGTGCGGCCTAAGCTTCAAAAAAATGAAGTATTCCACACAAAAAGTGAACTATCAAATGACTCCATGCAATACAATGCTTGGAGAAAGAAATACGAGGAGCTAACCTGTTTGGTTCCCATTATCACCACCACCTGTCTAAACTAGATTCAGATTAAGATGCAAATTAAGTATCAATTATTCTTGGTGATAGGAGTCTTAGGCCTATATCCTAAAGTGAAATTAAGCCCCTTGCTCTGGAGCAGTTAAGATGACTTTCCATAAGATAACACTAGAGGGTGACATAACTGTGTGGACCCGTAACTGCTATGGATTTTGCCCTTACTCAGCATGTCTTTAAGCAAGCAGTCTTCACAATAAAAGCTATTAAATATTTCAATATATATTTATAAATCTGTGCCTACAAGATGTGAACTTAAGTGTTTTACAAAAGAGAAGAATATGCTGGCACAAAGCCAATAACCTAACCTCACTTTCTAATTACCAGATTAAAAATTCTAATTTGTGCACAAAATCACTCTCTAGTACGAAAAGTTGATCTCAGAGGGGCCTTGGAGACTGAAAAATGAAGAATGGCAAAACATCATAAATGTGTCCTCTCAGGAAAAAAAGTTAAATAGCGCTATAATTTGCATCTTTCATTTAATTACTTACTAGGTTTGTTTTGGTTCATCTTCACATTAGGTTTTGTCAGTTTGGGTTTCTTGATAAATGTCCCACCTGGTTTATTATACGGCTGCTGTATCATTTTTCTCTTTATTCCTCGTGCAGCTACTGCTGCAGTACTGGGTTTGTTATGATAGTCTACCACAATTCCAGGTCTATGCATGCCTCCAAAGTCTCCCATGTACTGTAAACAGGTGAAGAGCACATATTAGAAATTGATGTGGCTGCTGAAAACATAATTACATTTACATACTCAAGAAGACACACATTACACTAGTAAGTTAACTCATATCAGAACTGCAAGCTTATTAGTTTTTCAGTTACTTGACCACAAAGCATCAATATAACTGTATTTCTGCTTATTCAAAGTCATTAGTCCAGATAATAAATCCATTTAAATTTTAAGTTGTGTTTCCTCTCTTCAGACTGCCCAGATAATACTTAAAAAAATCTACACCTCAAATACTGCCTGTGAATTCTAACAAAAACTACACAGAGCTAAAAAGAAATTCTTTACTGACTACCCTCACTGAACTGCTATCAAAACATTTCTTATCACCTGTGTGTTAGAAAAGGATGTGGCCCAATCACAATAAAATATAGTAAATTTGCAAAATGTGATTTATGGCAGCCACAGGGATGAAAAAGCTATTTCCTTTTTTTCCCTTTTCATACACCAACATAATAAACTAAAGTACCTATCAGGTATTTAAAAGTATTAAAACTGGACCAACTGAAGAGAAGAAAGCAGATTCTTGAAATGCTTTCCTAGTTATGTATTGAAATGGATACTCACATACAAGAAAGCTCATCTGACTGGATAGGTGAAATCATATAAGCAGAAATGTATACTGCCATAAACCAGTTATTAAATATTTAATATTAAAGTGTTAAACACATTAAAGGCAGTAAAATCATAATATGGTCTTCCACTGTGTCTAAAATATTTAACCCTACTAGGTCACAATATGGCATATATAATAATTATGCTAACTGCGTCCATGCATAATTTCTACATTTCTGCTAGTCTACAAACTGGGCCCTAGAAAAATAACAATCTAGCAATACCTCCACACTGAAAGTACATAAATCAAAGGACATTTTAAAGGTGATTTACATTTGCACAAGCAAATAACTCCATAATCTATTAAAGGTGCAATGCATTTTAAAGACAGTAAGAATTAACTTACAAATCCTTCAAAGTATTCAGGGTGCAAGAGAGGCACACTCAACTTTAAGTGAACAAGTCAATATGTCCAAAGATTTTGCATTCAAACTCAACCTCAACATCTAATTTTTTGGGGAGAGGAGTAGTCTGACAACCAATTCACAGAGTAGAGCTAAGAGCTTTCTTACAGTTTGATATCTACTGTGTTGTCCATTACCAAAGAACGAAAAGCTCTTAGTTCTGCTCACATCTGTGAATTAGATCAAATTAGACCAATTGTATCTGCAAGAATGCCAAATGCTTAACCAATTTTTAAGACTGATTAGGCATGTTGATGACCTAACTTACATTCTCTTTGCAATTTACACATTATAAATATCCTCCCTGTCACTCTTTATGATTACCTTCTTGAATGCACTATGCTTGAATTGAAGATAGTATCTCAATAGCTAAATTATTTCCATTAACTATCAAATTATAAAATGGGACACACAATCCTAACTTATTCCATCAAGAACACAGTGGCTTTTAATTATTTTGCCAAAATCTGAGCCTCTTTACTTGTTCACAATTTGCCAACTGCAGTCAGATGTAGAATTACAGAACTGCTGTTAGATAGAACTGTGAACTGCATAAAGTTAATTTTCATCTTGAAATGATGTAATTTCAAGTTTATGGCATCCTTTTAATCATAGCTTACAATCACCTTATTTTTGATAATCTACCTTTATTATACCCACCTCCTCTGGTAAGAACTCAGTCTTATGCATACTCAGAAGTATGTCCCATTACAGGCAATTGAGACTTAGGGTGCAATCCTAACCATGTCAACTCAAAGGTAAGCCCCATTGTGTTCAATAGGTCTTACTCCCAGGAAAGTGTCTTTAGGATTGCAGCCTTATTCCCAGGTAGGGAGTAAGCCCCCATTGTGGATAGGATTGCAGCCTAAGCCGGGTTAACAGTGGGTAAAAGAAAAGCAACTGTCTATCTACCCATCTGGACAAAATCTACTCAATATTCATTCCCTAAAGTTCAATATTATTCATACATTGCACCTTTAACCTACTCAAAACTGAGAAAGGTTCTAATTAACCTTTACAGTGATTTAAGACTTCTCCCACTAGCCAAGATGCTAGTGTTAACAAGGAAAAATGCAATTCCTTTTAATCCCTTTTAGACCAAACCCATTGCCTTAATCTTCACCTTTAAAACAAAAGGAGAGATTTGATAAACCTTAGCAACTAATCTCTTAGTATTTTTACTCACAAATAGAGAGTGAGGATACTGTGTTCTAAGTAAACATCAAAAGGGATTGGAAGGTCATCAACCCTAACAGTTTGGCCTAAAGTACACTGTGATGTACAGTGTCATTGGTTATAAATGCTATGGTCTTGAAAGGGTTTAAAAGAGCGACTAAGTGAAAAGAATCTGAAAAGATTCTGTACTTACTCCTCGGCCACGGCCTCTGCCTGTTGATGGTCCTCCAAAAGCATCATAGTTTCTGCTTCCAAATCCACTGTCAGGGTAAGCAGGCGTTCCTCTCCCCCGAGAGCCTACAGGTGCAGGCTTCATATGGGGTGAAGAAAAACTGCTGTAGGAAGAGTAAGTCTCTCTTCCTCTGTCCTCCATAAACCCAGGCCTCAACTTTGAGCGTGAGTAAGGTGCTTCCCAGCTAGACCCGCCCTGGTTTCTACCTCCGAAAGAGTCAAGGCTATTCCGGTAGTTGCTGTCAAATCGACCACCATAACTACCTCCGAAGCGGCTTTGTTCGGGTTCATTATAACCATAGCCAGATCTGTACAGATCTCGCCCACCCAGAGAAGACCCGGAGTCGTAAGACTCATAAGGTCCAAACCTGGAAGAGTTGCAGTGAGGAAAAAAAAAGTAAGCTTACTGAAGTTATAACATTTCACAAGACAAGTTATCAGTTGACATTTATCAACTAACATCAATGAATATTTTACTTTGGTAGGTTTTCTCTTGATTAGGGCTGGGCAACTCCAAGTTGTGACCAGACAGAAAACTATCTGAGCCACTTTACTTTAAAAATAACATAGGTTCAGAATATCTGAACTTCATTAAAATTTAGTTTCTTAACAGTATGTAATCCTAATTATTTGTGCCCAGACCTAGTCTTTTAAAATGCAGTAACCTCCATAGCTTTAAAGATTAGCTGTTTTCTCTTTAATATAATATCTAAGAACAATTCAACAGCATTTTAAAAGGATTCGCCTTTAAAATGGGACAGTATCAATAAAGACAAGCAATTACTACAACTTCATACTTTCTTTTAAACCTTTATATTTTACAATTCATTTCTATTTTATATTTACAATTCATTTCTATTTTAAACTAAATTTATTGCTTTTTACAAGATGTAATCTTCCAATTTCAAGAACAACAACTGTCAGCTTGACCTATATTGTACGATTACATTTAGCATATCCTAGCTGTTAAGATAGGTTACCCTAGTATAGAACTGAAAGACAAGAATAATTCAGTACCAATGTAATATAGACTTCCGAACAAGTCTATATTACATTGGTACTAATTTAACATATTTACTGAATAGAAAATACTAGAATAAAGGGAAACATTACTGTCATGTGCAACTGCATTAAAAACATTCATTTATCTTTAAAGCATTAAACTACAACTAACTCTAAAAACATGACAAATATTAAGACTCAGACAAGACTATATATACTGCCCTTGCCTACAACAGCATAATCTTTTTTATTTCAAAAATTACAGTCACACATGGCTTGCATATTTAAAATGCAATCTATAGATATTCCATTTATGGAAACAATTTTCTTGTACTGTTTGTTATCAATGAACTCTAATCATATGCAGATTACTAAATGGTAGGTACAATTTATACCAGATTCTTGGGGCTGATACAAACATTGGATACATCAACCAATTGGTGAACAAAACTGTGCTGTTTTGTTTTCCTGTTTCCCCAATAATCAGTAAAACAGAACTTATGGATTCAGAGTTGTTGACCTGCAGTCTTGTATTGTCATACAAATGCAAATAAGAACACAGCCAGTTTTAATATTTCATCCTGTTATTTTGTTTACAATGCACAGATCTTACATAAAAACAATTTTTATGCTTTAACAATTAAAACTGCAAACTGAAGTTAGTACACATGAACTGCAGGCATAGTGCAAATCCAAAGCTTTTCAGAAATATCAGTTTAACAGTGCTCAAAATACAAAATTGTAAGATCCACTGCACCAGAAATTTGGACAGCCCAAACACACATATTTTAGTGTAATTAGTACCTGCCAATAAAATAATCTGGACATGACAAGTTTTCTACAAATCAACATCCTTGCAACATATTAGCACTAAAGAAATTGAACTTAAGTGTTCCTTGCAAATGAAATGTGAAATAAAAGCAGAATACTAATCCAAACTAAAACAATTTCAGATTTAAGTTCTGCACAAACAACATGTACTTCAATGCAAAAAGGGTGCAATTCAAAAAATCTTAAAAGTAGCTATAATGTAATACAATAAGAAACACATTAAAAGAAACTAATCTAAGGATTATGCATTATAGATCAGAGACTATAACCTTTCTATTAACATAAAATCAATATAGTGGACAAAAGGAACACTTAAACTCAATAAAGATGTATTATAAAATTTAACTATGTTTTGTTCAATACATAAAGGTAACTAATTCAGTATTTTACCTGTTTCCACCACCCCCTCCACCGCCGCCGCCTCCATGACTTTCCATTCCATATGACTGATTCATATAGGAGTCCATAGCTCTTGGACCACCATAGGCACCATGCCCATAGTCACGGTCCATTTCTAAGGATAAAAAAAGACAAATTAAATTTATTAAGATACTAGCGAAAGGTGTACCCGCGTTGCGGGAGTAAAATTCCCCCGTATGCCATTCCCCCATAATCATCAACCCCCCATGGATAACTTTCCCCCAGGCGTAACAACCCCCATGCGCAACTTCCCCCATACACATCAACCCCCCCAAGCGCAACTTCACCCATGCGCATCAACCCCCCATGCACAAGTTACCCCATGCGCAACTTCCCACCATGCACATCAACCCCCCATGCACAACTTCCCCCATGCGCATCAATCCCCCATGCACAACTTCCCCCATATGCATCAAACCCCCATGCGCAACTTCTCCCCGTGCGCAACTTCCCCCGTGCGCAACTTTCCTCCATGTGCATCATCCCCATGCGCAACTTCCCATATGCGCAACTTCCCCCCATGCGCAACTTTCCTCCCATGCGCAACTTTCCTCCGTGTGCATCATCCCCATGCGCATCATTCCCCCATGCGCAACTTCCCCCATGCGCAACTTCCCCCATGCGCAACTTTCCATATGCGCAACTTTCCATATGCGCAACTTCCCCCCATGCGCAGCATCCTCGCCAGCGCAACCTCTTCCTCCAAACAACATCCCCCAGTGCACCAGGGTCTGAGCACCAAATTGGCTGGATATGGTTCAGTCTCCCATGTTAAGTATAGGACAGAAACACGTTGCCCCCTTTTCAGCCCCTGAAGGGTTAATTTCTCCAGATGGTTCTTGGTGGGAGTTCAGGTGACAGAAGGAACTCCCAGAATTCCATGCTTCAGGCCCAGCAGTTGGGGAGGAATGTTGCTGAGTCAGCAATTCTCAATGCAAAGTATAGGGAGGAAAACGCATTGCGCCCCTTTTCACCCCCTTCCGGTTGGAATTTCCAAAAACCGGTTCTTAGTGCACCCCTCCCTCACGGAAGGAACACCCACCCCAAATTTCATGCTTCTAGGCCCACCAGTTTTGGCCCACCACCATCAATATCCCACCACTGTGTAAATTGTAGATGTCTGAGTCTGAAAAATTCTTCTATGTGGGAATATCTATGTGGGAATCTCTTCTGTCCAATCATAAGGAATCTGAAGCACAGGTGTGGAATATTGAGTCTGTAGTACATACCCTGTTCTAGTAAGTTTGGGATAGTGCGCTTTGTTAGTATGTTAGTATGATGAGTGAGTGAGTCAGTCAGTCAGTCAGTGACTTTTCTCTTTTATATATATAGATTACTCAAGTCCTGTCTAATGGATCAGTAAGTCAATACTTTGTACACAATATGCTAGTCTCCTAAAGCTGAAACACCATTTATCCACGTTTCCATGTGCCTGTTCTAACTCTCTCCTAACAGCAATAAGAACAAGCAAACAGCTTGCTTGCAAATTCTGCCGTATAATAACCCATTACTTTATTTAGTAGGAGCAGCATACTCCTACTAAAACAAAATATTGCTGTATTTCTTTAAAAAAATCTAACAGCAATAGAAGAGCAGTTGATTCCACCATAAGCGCAATACTGTTGCTTGTTTTTTGTTTGTTTTTTATACAATGGCTATGCACAACTACTGTAGGGCCTTATGTGGTAGCCCCACAACTACTGCCACTTCATGCTCCAGAAAATATAAAGGGCAATTGTGTAGAGCGAGTACTGTATTTACTCAAATCTAAAAAAAAGCAGGCCTCCGTCAGTCTTAAAAGACTATGGTATCGTGCTTGGTGCTGCATACGCTGCATGTGAAGCATGAAAGCCTGGGTTGGATTGTTATGGAGGATAGGCTGTTACCCAAGCAGCAAATCCCTCCTCTCCACGTCACTGAATTAGTCCAATGGAAAGGCAGAGCCGATACGATTGGATCCAGCTGGCGTCACAGAGCTGGGCTAAGGACAGGAGCTCACCCTGTCTTATGGGGCTGACCCGGGTCTCAAACCCTGGCCTGCTGGTTAACAGGCACAGCATCTTAATTGCTTGCACCACCCACAGCCCATACTCAAATCTAACGTTCACCTTTTCCAGCCAAACCCTGTCTCCAAAATCAGGGTGCGCATTAGATTTGATGGTTAATTAGATTATAGTAAATATGTTTTTATTATATGTATACAGTGCACATTAGCTTCAATGGCACATTAGATTTGAATAAATGCAGTAAAAACAGTCATATACTATTAGAAGCAAGCTTATGTTTCATGTGGATGACAGTTTGTGCAGGGTAAAGCATTCATTTGCACCAGAATACAATGGCATTCTAGATTCCACAGCATATTTTACTTCAGAAAATTGACCTAACTAGTCAAGCAATCAGCATTATGTTATGAATCTGGTTCAGGTAAGGTAAGCTGAGTTGAATGTTCAGATTTGAATATCTGCCAGTTGGGTGTGGCAGTTGGAGAACTGTTTTGCAGTTGGAGCTCAGCTGTTCATCAGAGCAGAAGCAGACTGGCTAGCTCTGAGGAGAATTAGACTGAAGGATTTAATTCATGTGTGTGACCCGAATTGTGTTAGACTACTCTAAACTTGTAAATACAGTAAAATAATTAATCCGCTCCACTGTGTCTGTCTTCTCTTGCAGCACATAAACAGACACAGGACACAACTATGAGTCAACATACTAACAAAGCGCACTATCCCAAACTTACTAGAACAGGGTATGTACTACAGACTCACTATTCCACGCCTGTGCTTCAGATTCCTTATGATTGGACAGAAGAGATTCCCACATAGATATTCCCACATAGAAGAATTTTTCAGACTCAGACATCTACAATTTACACAGTGGTGGGATATTGATGATTTAACTGTTAATGAACCAACATGAATTTGTAGCGCATATAAGCATTTTAGCCAAAGTACTGGCATTGGATCTCCATTTCAGATGATTCATATTTCCAGGGAACACATGGATTTGGAATTTTTACAATATTTAAGCATTACACAAAACCTGGACTACCAGATGGTGCCAGACTCCTCTTTAGACTAAGGATGCAATTCTAAAGACACTTTCCTAGGAGTAGGACCCATTGAACACAGTGGGGCTTACTTTTGAGTAGACATGGTTAGGACTGTGTTCAGAATCCTCTGTGTGTGTGTGTGTTAAAGTGAGCCAGAACTGCTTTACTCCACTAGAACGGCTGCATTTCATTTTTATTCAAAAGTAGCATACGCTGATGCTTCTCTTAAAGACAGATACATACTACAAAAACTGAAGCCAATAAATTGCATTTGTATCACTCAACTATGGCATCTATCAAAAGTCTGATGAAAAATAAGCATACATCTGTAGAACTAGGCAGACCTCGTAAATAAGTTACATATAAAACTTCCCTCATAGAAGAACACATACATCTCTTCTTGTGTGGATTATTCAATTCTCATTATCCACAAGCTTCATTCCCTAAGATTTGCTTATCTCTCATCACAATCTGCTGCCTGTTTTGCTGCATCTACAGCCATTCTGAAGGTATCCATGGCCATTTTCAAGCTATTTGTGGGGCCCTTCTGAATCTACCGATCATCCCCTATTGAAGCTGTTGCCATTATACCTGCAGTCCAGAATGTCTTGTGGCAGCCCCAGAATGCTTTGTGATGTTACACACTTTTCTGAGTTATAATGTGATCAGTGGTGGGCTCCAGCAGGTTCGCAGATAGGACATAGAGATAGGACATAGAAAGTTTGTTAACGAGAGACAGGACATAGAAAGTTTAAAAATAGCCATTTAAAAGTGGCTGCCAGATGGGCAGAGAACCGGTTGTTAATTTCTTTGAAGCCCATCACTGAATGTGATGATAATAAAGACAGGAATAAAAGTACAATGCAAGCTAAAAATACTTAGGGATGGCCATGAGCCCAGCACATCTGAAGGGGGATAGGATGGAGAGAATAATCTTCATGCAGAATTAAGCATAAGAACAGATCTACTGGTCAATGCAAAGCCCTATCTATGATTGTATCTCAGGGAGCACACAAGTCAACAACATACAAGCATCATGGTGCCCTCCCATGAATCTGCATTCTGGAATAGTCTACTTCTAAAATCAGGAGGTTGCACAAATCATGGCTTGTAGCCAGTGACAGGATAGTTTTCCTCCAGAAATGTGTCCAATCCCTTTCTAAAGGAATCTAGGACAGATGCAATCACCACCCCCTGGGGACAGGAGCTCAACAGACTAATCTTGCAAATTGAGAGATGATGGCTTCACATATTTTAAATACCATATGTAGTTCTACAATGGATTTGTCTTAGAATAGGAATGTAAAGAGGTAAAGTAGGAAGTTGGATGTGACCAAGAGACCAATCCTATGCATGTCATCTTATCCTATGCATCTTCATCTTAGAACATGGGCTGTGGGTGGCGCAAGCGGTAAAGACACTGTGCCTGTTAACCAGTTAACCTATTCCTGGATCAGCCCCACGAGACAGGGTGAGCTCCTGTCCTTAGCCCAGCTCTGCGACGCCAGCTAGATCCAATCGTATTGGCTCTGCCTTTCCATTGGACTAATTCAGTGGCATGGAGAGGGGGGATTTGCTGCTCGGGTAACAGCCTATCCTCCATAACAATCCAACCCAGGCTTTCGTGCTTTGCATGCAGCATATGCAGCGCCGAGCACGATACCATAGTCTTTCAAGACTGACAGAAGCCTGCATCTTAGAACAGAGGTCAGGGAACAGGGGTGAAATACCCCAATTTGGGTAACAATGGAATTTCTGGGGGTAATGGACCACCTGGTTTTGCATATGAATGACACAGCCAGGTATGCATGACCAACACAGAGTAGGGCAGGCATTGCAATGGATTACTCTTAGCACCTAATCAGAGATCCAAAACAAACAAAAGGTGTGAATCCCTGTAGGTTATAAGAAGTTCACGGGGTTGGAGGGGAGGGAGATCAACAGTGACTCAGCTGCAGGGTTACTCAGGGACAGAAATGAAAGGAGAAAGCATCCTCCTTTGGGTGCTGCTGAGGTCTGCCTGTATTCTAAACAGCCCCGTCCATCCAGCTCCCTCTGGTAAGACCATTTCATTGCTCCTGTATCAGGGTGATCATATCTCATAATCATAAAAGAGAATCCCAAAATGTAGGACACTCAAGAAAAATGTAAGACATGACAAAATTAAAGCTAAAAACACTGACCTATTTTGCTTTCATGTAAATAATTAAAACACTATGAGAACAGTCCTAACCATGACTACTCAAAAGTAAGCCCCATTGTATTAAATGGGTCTTATTCTGAGAAAAGTGTCTTTAGGATTGCAGCCTATATTGACTTATTACATTTACAACTACTACATATAATTTATTAATTACAAGAAGGCTACATGCCATCACACTTTCCTGGAAGGAACACCCCCTGACTGTAATGGGCACTAATTCTGAGGAGAAATGCCTAGGATTGGGATCTGTGGCTGCATCTTCTCCACACTTTCCTGGAAGGAAACCCAACTGACTAATTGTAATGGTCTGCTGCTCAACAGAAAGGCACAGGATTGGGCTCTGAGGCTGCAATCCTAGTTACATTTTCATGGGAAGCCCAATAACTACAATGGGTCTTATTTCTGAGTAAAATTGAATAGATTGGACTCTCTTCCCCACTCCAGCTGAATCCTGCACTTATTTTAGTCATTTGCAGGATCTTGTCCTCTTTCTTATTATGGTCACCCTGACCCCTACATATCTCCAATCTGCTTGACCATATGTCATAACCACAAAAAGAGGACACGCCCCCCCAAATATAAGACACCCAAGAAAAATGGAGGACATTTTCAAAAGCTAAAAACCCTCATATATATTGTTTTCATGTGGTTAACTTAAAACACCATATTAGGTATTAGTACTGTATGTTTAAAACTATTACATATTACATATAATTTATGAATTCCAAGAAAGCTACATGCTGCCTGCTCACAAGGAAAAAGAGGACTATGAAGATTTTTTCCAGGACACAAGGCTAAAACAGAGGAAATGTCCTGGGAAAACAGACCATATGGTCATCCTGTCCAATCCAACACTATTTTATCCCCTACTTCAAACTTTTGTTCCATCTCCCCAAAAGCCACATATTTGAATTCAAATAATTAATAATATTTTGGAACAGGGACTCACTAGCTTTTAATTAGGTGTTATTATTTTTCCTTTTTCTTTGTAAACTGCTTTGTGAACTTTTTAGTTGAAAAGCGGTACATAAATTAGATAGAACGGACAGCAGTGCAGCCCCAGAGACCCATGCATGCCTCCTCAGAAGCCAGTCCCACTAGAGTCAATGGGGCTTACTCCCAGGTAAGAGTGGACAAGAGTGCAGACCCACAGCCCCATTCTATGCATGTCTACTCAGGAGTAAGTCCCACTAGAGTCAATGGGGCTTACTCCCAGGTAAGCGTGGACAGGAGTGCAGCCCCAGAGATCCATCCTATTCCTCCCCCGTTCCACTGTCTCCCCCTGAAGCTCCAGGGCCTGGCTGTGCCTGCGGGACCCCTTTGGGCGGCGAGGGGTCCGGGGGCCGCCACTAGGCCCCTCCGCCGGAGCTTCTCCTCCCTCCCCCCCACTAGGCCGCGCCAACGCCTTTCCCGCCTCCGCAAGAGGGTCCGTCGCCATTTTGAGGCGAGCCTCTTTCGGGGCCTTCTTCGCGTTCCCACCTGAGGACGGCCAGCCCTCACCTTCCCCGTAATCCATGCCGGTGATGGTCACGGGGGGGTAAGAGGGTGAGGCGGGTGAGGCCGGTGAGGCTGTCGCGGAGGTGCTCTCGGTGGGCGGTGATGGCCCCAGCAGCTGCCGTTCCCTGGCTCGCCTGCAGCAGCCACTGACGCTGCTCCTTCCACAACGAGGCTGAGAAGCACCGCCCTGGATGTTTCCAGCTCTCTGATTGGCTGAGCGCGTCACAACGTAAGCTTCAAAATGGCGTCGGGAAGAAGGAGGAGAAAAAAGAAAATGGCGGAAACCATAGAGTTTTAAGCCTGGGGTGGCTAGAGCGTCTCTCTCGCTTTGTCCGTAATGGCGTCATTTAATGGCGTCGCCAAGCTCGGAGAGGGTGACGCGCGCGCGCCCCCTGCTGGACAGCACGCGCGCTGAGCCAAGGGAATGAACAGCGCAGAGGCTGAATAGGGTTACAACAGCCAAAGGAAGAATCGATCAGGCTGTGTGAGGAAGCAGAGGCTTCCCTCAGCTGTTTGTGAGGCCAAGGATTGAGCACAACCACAGCTGGGGGAAGCTCTGGAGTGTCACAAACACACACTAAGCCCTGTCCACACCACACTGACACACACACAGAGCACAGTCCTGTCCACACCACACAAAGACACACCCAGCCCAAACTATCCATGTCTCCCATATACAACCCAATTCTATTCACACCACAAACACCCACACATACAACTCCATCCTATATTTATCACACATAGAGCCCAATCCTGTACACACTGGACACAGAGTCCAAACCTATACACCACACACAGCACAATCCTACACGCACACAACACACATACAAGCCAAACTGTCCATGAACCCCTACACACAGCACAATTCTATTTATACCACAAACAAACGCACTCCACCCAATCCTACACACACCACTCACAAACTCAGCATAATCCTATACACACAACACACATACAACTCAAAACGTCCATGAACCCCTCCACACAGCACAATTCTATTTACACCACAAACACCCACACACACAACTCAGTCCTATACACACCACAAACAGAGCCCAATCCTGTACACATCACACACAGAGTCCAAACCTATACACTACACACAGCACAATCCTACACGCACACAACACACATACAACCCAAACTGTCCATGAACCCCTACACACAGCACAATTCTATTTACACCATAGACAAGCCCACTCCACCCAATCCTACACACACCACTCACAAACTCGGCATAATCCTATACACACTACACACATGCAACCCAAACTATCCATGTCTCCCACACACAGCAGAATTCTATTCACACCACAAATACACACACCACCCAATCCTATGCACACCACGCACACACGCACATTATCCTATGCATACCACACACATACAACCCAAATTATCAATGTCCCCCATACACAGCCCAATTCTATTCACACCACAAACACCTGCACACCACCCAATCCTATGTTGTAGTTTGTCTGTGGAACTCCCTGCCACAGGATGTGATGGCATTGATTCTCAATGCCTCTAAGAAGGGATTGGAAAAATTCCTAGAGGAAAGGGCCATAGCAGGTTGCAAGCCATGAAGGGTGTGTGTAGACATGGACAACCTCAAAATGCCAGATGCAGGGGGCACCTGAATGCAGGTGTCTTATGTGCTCTATGACGCATCTGGTGGGCCACTGTGTGACACAGGAAACTGGACTAGATGGACCTTTGGCCTGATCCACTGGAAGCTCTTCTTATGTTCTTAGAACCAGAAGAAGGCAGAGTCCTTTACATTTATGGTTGTTGATTGTTTCTCTACAGCAGTAAGGAAAGCTGTTTTTAAACAATTATAAAGGGACACACTTTTTATTTTTTTTAATTGTTTTTATTTAACACATTTTTGGTAGCAGCAGAGTCCCAGAATCAAACCCCTGCAGATATTGAGAGGAAGCAAAAAACTTAGTGGTAAAAAAAATCCTTGCAAGTGGTATTTAAATCTACTGTATATTCCTTCTGGTTTTTCATCCACAGATTTTTTTATCCACAGGAAGTTCCAGAATCTAGTGGATAATGAGAGTCACCTGTATCTAAATATTTATATTACACATTTCCCTTCCCATGGCTGTAGGATTATGTCCTACATCAAGCAGAATCCATTTACTTTTGGAAGATCCTTGAAATAGAATTGGGTTATGCAAAAACAACTCAACATGATGAATAAATAATAGACTTCTCAATGACATTGTACTTACACCTCTACCTTAATCTCCTCATTCTTCACCTTTTCATCTTTTCCAGTGGCTGTTGCTGGTGTCCCTTCTGCATTTTTTAAGATTGTCTGTGAGCTTTTGGGGATAGAGAACTACTTACTAATTTATTTTACTGTGTAAACCAGCTTGTGAAATTCTCATGTTGAAAGGGAATATTAAATTAATAAAGTGCACCTCCAATATCCGTAGATCTACAGATGTGACTTACCATGGATGCCATAAATACCAGGAAAAACCACTTCCAGTTTGTTCATCACAGAAACCTTCACAGGGCTCAGAAGGTCTCTGTAGACCTCAGAGACTTTTTCACTTTCCTCATCAAACTGAAAGTGGTCACAAATTCATGTATTGGCGGATTTATATAACTCTGGGGATTCCAAGATCAGATCCCCACAGATAAAAGGGAAACCATAACATTACAACCGATCAAAATTAGAGAGATCAAAAGAGGTGTTTTCCCTAGATTATCCTGTTTTCCTCTCTCCTGCATCTCTAGTGCATAGATATGTGCAATTATTTATCTGCACGACCAGATCCTTTTAAAAACCTCAAGATTAATTTCCAAAAGGTCAAACAGCTAAGGAACAAAAGGAACAACATGCACACACAATGTCTCGTAAGAATTATGAAAAAAATAAATGGGAAGACATTATGATTAATTACAGGAGAACAGGCTCCTTAAACCATTTAAAAGAGATCAGATATGAATCACAAATACAAAAGTTGTGATAATACTTGTGTGCTTCACCCTGCAATCCTGACTGGCCAATTACTTGTGCCAGCCCAGGAGTGTCACAAATGTGCTGTAAAGCAAGTCTACAATACTCTGTGTGGGGGGAAGTCTGGGATGTGGGGAGGTTGGGTGTTGGGCTTCCCAAGGGTGGGCAAGAGGCTGGGCTGGGACTTGTGCCGGATCCAGGCCCCATTCCCTGTTGAGCCATCTGAGATGGCTCAGATGATCCTATTGAGGCTGTAGGTGCATTACCTGGGGTAAGGGGAAAACTGCAGCAGCAGCCCCAATCCTGCACTGCTCCAGCTCAATTTAGGATTTCTCTGTAATTTCAGTAAGAATGTTATTTAAATTAAGATTACAATAAGAAAACTGATGCCTTATTAAGAACGGAGGGGGAGGGGTGGGATACAGAGCAAATACTGTAAATCAAATATCAAACAATAGAAAAACATGTCATAAAAATCCAGACCACTCAGCATAGTTCAGGACAAGGTGGCAGTTTTATCTCCACAGTGATCCGAATACCAACAACATACATTGGCTTTGATATTAAGTGTTGCTATCCAAGATAAACAGAATCTTGCAAAGACAGTGTCAAGCAACTAGATCCATAGACAGACAGAGGGCGTCCGAGACGTGTCATCTAAAACAAATAGGTCGGCAAAATGGCATTATTTTAGCCTTAGGAACTGTCAGCAGGTTTCTTCTGGTTTGAGTCTGTTTGAAACAAAGAGTCCTTTTTGTCCCTGCAGGACTTCAAGAAATGAAAGGCAGGGAAGAACAAAAAAATGCACAGACACAATGGAATACGACAATACTGGGTTCTATTGCCAAACAGGGGAAAGAACCCAAAACAACGTGATTCACACCAGAATCTTCATCAGAAATGTGCTTTTTCTCCAGCAGTTGAGACAGCCTTTTCCAGTAACATTTGAATTGTTTTTCTTTTGTAGATTTTCAGGATCAGAAAATGAGATACAGTGGCACCTCACATAATAAATTCGTTCTGGAGGCATGTTCTTTACGTGAAACATTCTTTACGTGAAGCGGATTTTCCCATAGGAAATAATGGAAACTCAGACGAATGGTTCCACAACCCCAAAAATATTCATATAAAAATATTAACTGGATGTAAAAATGATGACAGAACACTAAGATTGAATTCAAAACATGCATTCAATGTGCATGATCTTATGAAGTCTACTTAGGCTGCAGTCCTAAAGACACTTTCCTGGGAGTAACACCCATTTAACACAATGGGGCTTACTTCTGGGTAGGCATGGTTAGGAGGCTGCAATCCAAGACACCTTCAAAGTGTCTCCCCACTTTCTCCTTCTCTCCATCCTGAGCATCTCTTTCCCCTGCTCCCCGCTAGCTAGCCCTGAGCTGCTTCCCTCTTCTCCACTGCTCTTCTCTCCCTCTGCCCAGTGGACACCCAGCCACAGGAGGAACAGCACGGAAGTGTTGCTTTCACTATGGGCAGGTGCGCGAGGCAGCCCTGACGCTTTTTAAACAGGCTGCCAGCCAGCGCGTCTGCCCCAACTGCCAACGAATGTGTTCTTTACGTGAAGCAGAATCCTAGAGAAATTTTTGTTTGTTACGTGAAACATACTTTACGTGAGGCATTCTTTATGTGAGGTGTCACTGTATTTCATGTTGTTGTTCTTACCATTGTAGCACTAGATTCAAATAGTATTATTATTCAGTTGGCATCACACCCGATGCCTGTGTGTGTTGCTTTCTTTTGAAAAACGTCAACCTATACCTTTAGAGCTGGAAAAATGAACCGTATGTGGAATATCATCATCTGGTAAACTACAGAAAAGCTATATCTTGAGCATGAAACACTTGGACCACATTTTAGAAACATGAAATCTGTTTGAGGAAACTGTGCTTTTTAACTGGCCAGGTAACACAGAAATATAGTACTTGATAGGTAAACTATTAGGGCCCAATCCTAACCTTTGCTGGGGTGCAATTTAGAGAAAAGGGAATTCCTTCCCTCTTGACCCAATCATGGGGCAACTTGGATCTGTGCCCATGATTTTGCTGGTGCTAAATTTGAGTGGCCCAAGTAACTGATGGCCCGAGTGGTTGGGCAGAGGACAGGTTGGGATCCGAACTGCACTTTTGTATCTCACCCCACTCAGCCCCTGAAGTTTGCCAGGTTGCTCTCCTTCACACAGAAATGCCGCCATGCTTGCCCAGACCAGCACAAGGGAAAACTGCAGCAGCAGCCCCAATCTCGTCCAGCCACAGGGCTGGCCTATTCTCCTCCAAATTCATCATAAATGTGCAGGGTTACCAGATGTCCTCTTTTTCAAGGATATGTCCTCTATTTTAGTCTCTTGTCTTGGAAAAGAACTTAAATGTTCTCTTTTCCCCTGTGAGTAGGCAATGCAGAGCCTTCTTGCAATTGATAAATTATGTAATATGTTATATGCAATATAGAGAGCACAATCCTAACCATGTCTACTCAAAAGTAAGCCCCATTCTGTTCAATAGGTCATATTCCTAGGAAAGTGTCTTTAGGATTAAAGCCATAGTTTTAAATTTAATAAATAATTAAGGGCACAATCCCAACCCCCCTAGGCTTGCACAAGTACCTTATACTGACTCAGAAATATGAAGGCACTCTTGTGCTACTACTGGGGGAGTCAGGATGTGTGCCAGCTTCCCAGTTCCAATGCAGGCACTAGGGAAAGGGTATGCTGGCTGATCTCAGCCAGTACAGGCCTTTGGAGGGGATTTGGGAGGGAGGGGAGGCTATAGGAAGGATGGATCCCTCCTTGGGAGTAGGGGTGGGCAAGCAGTGGGCAGGACTGTGGCAGCCCAGTGTCTCTTTGGGACTGCTCAGATTTGCACCACCTCTAGAGGTGACGCAGATCTGAGTAGACCCACTGGGTCAGCTACTACATTACCTAGAGTAAGGGGAAAGTTTCTTCTTGCCCCACAGTCGTACAGCAGCAGCTTCAATCTTGTGCTGGATGCAGAGCAGGCATGTCAGCCTGCCTGCTCCAGTGCAAGTTAGGATTGCCCTGGTAATGTTTAAATTAACCACATTAAATAATATATTCACGTTTGTTGAAAAGTGGTAATTAAATACTGTTGATTGATTGACGTTTAACTTTTATTTTGACGTGTTCTATATTTTGGAATACCTTGTCTTCTTGTGGTTATGACATCTGGTCAGACTGTGAACTTGCTTTATAACACATTTGTGAGGACTGGATGCCAGCATGAGGGATCTAGAAAAGTTTAGACTTAGGACGCAATCCAGAATAACTCTGGCAATCCAGAGTAACTAAAGGGAGACCTTGCTCCAGTGTAAGAACAATTTACTCTGGACTGCAATATGAATTTCCCAGAGGTTTTCACTAGGTGGTGCAGTAACTACAGGTGCATGTAACGTGTCTGATGTGCTCCCGTAGTTACTCTGGATTGTAGAGTTAGTATGCAATTCAAACCTAGACTGGCACAACTCATCAGTCTTCTTGTTTCTGTGGTAATGTAGGGAAGTAAGTGCAGGTCTGTGTACTAATAACCCTTTCTCTGGAGTGGCGCAGAAGTTTCTTATGGCACTTAGGTGACACCCCCCAGGTCAGTACAGGATTTATGTATGCCAGCCTTAGCCTTAAGCCGGACTTACTGTAGGTTAGGATTGCAACCTTAGGGACTGAGAAATGCTTTCATTTACTTAACTTAAAACTTGTTTTAGTTTGAGATTACTGCAACCAGAGAAGACAGATGTACTTTTATTGCCCAGAATTATATTAAGCCAACTGATTACCAGTTTTAATTATAACTAGTTAACATATGAAAGAAAAAAAATATTCTTTTGAATTTGTGAACTGATATTCTAGAAAATATCCAATCAGTGCTCTTGATTCCCATGCCTTACAGAAAGATATAAAGACTGGATTGTCCTGGGCTGTCACAAATTCAAAGCCTCTGTTAGCAGCAGAATAAGAAACGTAGGTAAAATACTGTTCTTTTCAAGTCATTCTGGCCGGTTGCCCATCCATTAAAAGCAGCCCTTTCATTCACGTGCAGATCAGATAACAGCTGTTGCTGGCATCTCAAGAGTGGGCACCAAACCAAGCTGGAAATCTAAAAAGCATTATTGTTAGGTATTTCTGTGCCAGTTTCTTCTGCTTCCACTGACCCAAGAGAATGCATTTTTGGGGTTCATTTTTGTTTTGTTTTTGCTAACCAAGGGAGGCCAAATAAGTGTCAGTAATGGTGATTATATGGTACATATCATATGAGGAATATTTTCTTTTGTTTTTGATTCAGTTATACTTATAAAAGTATTCAGGGAACAATTTTAAAACAACACAGCCATAGGGCACCCTCAGTCCCCACAGTAAAGTTGCAGTTTGTGTGGAGGAAAGCTTAGCTGGAAAGATGTGCTCTGTTTGTTTGCAAAATTGTACAAAATTGTGCAAAGAAGCTCT
Organism: Cryptoblepharus egeriae; assembly: GCA_030015325.1. Taxonomy (NCBI): domain Eukaryota; kingdom Metazoa; phylum Chordata; class Lepidosauria; order Squamata; family Scincidae; genus Cryptoblepharus; species Cryptoblepharus egeriae. The sequence goes on from JAREYC010000003.1 coordinate 115,448,525, forward strand.
TCCCAGCTCCTAAATCTAAATCTTTGGATCCAGTTTTGTTGGGTTGCATCCAAGGATTGGATACGGAGGATTTTCCTTTGATTGGATCCATGAGTTTTTCAGAGTCTGTGCAAAATCTTTTGACTGCCTCATTTTCAATGATAGGTGACATAGGGAACATCCAACCAATTCTGAATGTATTTGGGACACATTCTGATCGCCTGAAGAGTTCTGTTATAATTTTATTTATATTCCCATCTTTTTACTCCTCACTTTGGGACTGAGGACAGGAAGAAGAGACTCACAACTGCACCGTACCTTATCCTCTACTGATCCACTACCATGATTGTGGGAAAGCTTGAGGGAGATGAAGAGTGCAGCAGCAAAGGTCTAATTTGTTTGGTGCCTTTGGCTTTTCAAACAGTCTGGGCAGAAGAAGCCTGGCTGTAGAAGAAAAAAGCCATCTTCTTCCTCTCTCTCCCTCCCCAGGCTCCACTTGCCCAGATTGCTTGAAAAGATCAGAGCTAGGTCATCATGATAGCAATGGTGACCCAGCTGGAAGAGGTAGAGGGTATGTTGTATGCACACAGGAACCAAAAATGAAGGGAAGAACCAAAAACTCAGGAGTGAGATCAACTTGGGCTGGACCAACCTAAAGCATCAGTTGAAGTATTTGAGAGCTTACTTCAAAATGTTCCTCCTACTAAATGAAACACCTATGTGCATTTGTTCTGAGCACAGAAAGCTAAGTGGATCATCTGATTAAGGGCAAAACTGATCCCCCAGGGAGAATAGGAACTTTCTTGAATAGGAACTTATTCTTGAGAATAGGAACTTTCTGAGAGTATTCAGCTGGAAGGTATTCAGTTGGTACATCTTCAAATACAATGTCAGAAATTAGCAGAAAAGATGCATTTCATTCAGTGGCATTGATAGGGGTTGCTAGAGGTAGCAGTTGCACTGTACAAAGCTTTGGAGGCAACAAGCTGTGCTTGATACTAGTGACTAAAATTGTGAGAAAGGGGTAAGTATGAATAATAATATAATCATTTTATATATCACTGAAAAGATACTTTAATGCAGAATATAATGAAACAAACTGCTGTGAACTTGGGGATCACACCTTACCTTACCTGTGAACCTTACATCTTACCTGTGAACCTGGGGATTACTGCTTTTCCTCCTGCCCCATCCTTTACACAGAATGGGGCAGCATTACATGAACTGGGGGGGGGGTCATGAACCCCCAGTTTAAGTACCACTGCTGTAAAACATGTAATGCACAGTATTTGAAATGTCAGTTTGACTTCCTGAACCAGAACTTCAAGGAAGCGAGACTCCTTTAGAAGACATCTCACCTAGGAAAAGACATTTAGACATTTCACTTAGAGAATAAGCAAAAGTATGATCACGTAGAATCCAGTAGTTTTAAAACTGAAACAAAATAAGGTAACACCTGTTTGGTATATGTTACTGAGCAGTTAGGGCTGCTGCTGCTGTTGTTTCTTCTTGAAACTTCTTGAACTATCTTGATCCATCTTGAACCTCAGACAGCTTACTGTCACATACTCTTCTTCTTACTCTTGCCATGCAGTAAGCTGAACCTGAGACAGGACAAGGACAAGAAGTGTCCTTCCTACTACTATACAATACAGAAAATAGAATTTAAGGAACAGATGATACAGTTCAAGAAAATACAATTCTAGATACTCAAGAAAAAGAACATTTATCTAGCTCTTATTTAAGCCATGCCAGGATCTGTGGGGTGTTCATCCTTTTCCTCTTCATCTTTATCAAGATTCTAGGGAGCCATGCGGATACCCAGCTGGGCCTCCAACCTCTGGAGTCATCTCTGCACATTCTCACCTTAAGCTTGAGTGGAGTGGAGGTAGCTGATCTGGAGGTGCAACCTGCCTAAAACAACCAACACAGCTTGGCATGCTTGGCCCCCCCTCCACATCCCCTCTCGGCACAGTCTCAATGCAGCTCCTGGCCCTTGCCCTGGCACCAGCTGTCAACTCTGTTTTACCTGAAGCACCTTTGCTGAGATCATGACATTCTGGAACTTCAAGTCACACCTCTAGGCAACAGGAACAAAAGGTATCCAGCAAAGATTCACAGATCTAGAAGTGGTGGACCTGAAGCTCCATGATGGTCCCATGCCTCCATGAGATCTGCAAAGTCTGGCTGAAGAGGAATTGGTCTATGGAAGAAGGGCAGGATAGGGTGCAACAGAAAGAGGGAGCTGGAGATGGCCATCTCCATCCTTGAAAGCTGCAGCAGACAGTGGGATCATATGTTCAGGGGGTAGGACTGAGGTGGCAACCATATGGGGGCCTTCAGAAGTGCCTGCAATAGAGGAGGAAGAGGATTCCCCCTTCCCCAAGTGTGGCACCTGAATCACATGCCACCCCCTCCCTTTACTGCTGACCATCACCATGAGCTCCTTCCGATCAAGCCAGCAGAGGTAGCATACTTAGAAGTCAGGAGTTAGCACATGAGGAGCACTGCCCAGGCACATGCATGCCCCCCTCGCAAACACTGCAGTTGACCTCCGAAAGATCCTTGGGAAGGGAGAGTGCAAGGAGCACCTCCAGAGGCACCTCTCCCAGCTCTACTGTCTCAGCAGAGCCTGTCCCAGCTCTACCTCCTCTATCTTGCTATTGCACACCAATCTCACTATGGGCAAGGTTGCACCAGATATGGCAGATCTGCTGGCTGATCTCTTGGAGGGTCCATGGGGAACTGCTGACTGGTCTTGCACACCTGGAACTAAACAAGGGAGAAGAAACTTGAGGAGAGGCTGGTGGCTAGATCCACTGCCAGCCTGATATTGAGCATCCTAATTGTGCCTTAGGCAGGATGGGTGAAGCTTCAAAGAGTTGTGTTACTTAGGCTACAATCCTAAAGACATTTTAAAAAACATTTAAAATGTCAAAATCAGTAAAATACATTAAAAACCTTTAAAATTGCATTATGTAAAATGCAACATTTGAAATCATAAAAACAATATATTATAAAAGAACAATACAGTACAATAAAATTAAGCTATTAAAACAACTAAAAGCAGAGGTGTCTTATAACCTGCATATACAAAAAACAGAGCAGACGCTTGGAGGCCAGAAGTTGAACCTGCTTTCCCATTAACTGCTGTGATCAGTACTGAGACTCCCAGAGAATCCTGGGGGATGTCCAGGTAACAAAAGAAATGATCCCTCAGTCCCTGTGACTGTGACATCACCGTCACAGTCAGTTGCTGCTGATGTCACCCTGTGACATCACCGTCCAGTCAGTTGCTGCTGAGGGGAACCCTGCCGGTGATTCTGATCATCTCAGCAGGTCACAGTCCAAGGGTCAAGACCACAGCTCTGCTCTCCCCACCACCAACCCTCCATCCCCATGGCAAAAGCTGCTCATGATCATAAAGCCTGAAACTTCTTCTGTGCTCTGGGCATGGAGAGCATCCTTGTTTTGGCACAGGCAAAAGACAGCCCTCTTACACAGAGTAGCAGACAGCAACGATCTGTGGCACTGACACGTTGTCCATTTTATTTATTACATATTTTTAAAAATCTCGGGAGTGTTTTTAGGTATTGACGACCTGTTGTCTACCAATCCAGAGTGGTCATCTATTCCAGTGATCTCTGACTTTTCTAGAACTGTACACCTCCCACTAACATTCTGATTTCCGAACAAAGGATTGCTCAATAATTGCCTCTGTAGTCTGCAACTAATCAGATGACATTCCTAAATCTGCCCACTACGACATATCCAATTTAGATCTTTTTGGAAAGTATGTCTATACTCCCTTGTTGGAGACATGATTCCTCTGTTAATGATAAAGCCTCAAGAGTTTTCCAGGATTGTGCTTAACTTCCTGGCGGTACCTAATTCAAAACAGCTGTAACTTGCATACCTGGTGTTAATCTGGTACAAGGCAAAACGAAAAGGCAAATCTTATTTGCTAGTTTTGGAAAGATTCATCCCCATTCTCTTATTCTTGGGTAGTGTTTCTCTTCCTTTGCCCTTTACAAAACTTTGCTATGGTTTCCAAAATACACAATGAAGAATCAACAGCCCGAAAAGGCAAAAATAAGACTTTTATCCAACCTACACATTTTGCAAACCTCATCTCCATGAAGGAAAACATGCAAAGGTTTCCATGTGTGTCTAAAGAAAAAGTGCAGATCGGACGTGAGAGATGTTTGCCAGCTGTCCACTTTTACGAGAATATTTTGAACCAGTGGAAGAGAAAATTGGGTGGAAGAGAAAATTGGATATATTCATGCAGAATTCATCTGGAGATGGTTGAGGAAAATAACTCACAATAATGCGTTATTAGGAAGATCAGTTATAGTTTGTAATTGTAGGGTATTCATATGTCTGTGTCATCTTTACCTGGAAGAGGAATCACTCCACCTCAAGAGGGCTTACAAAATTATTTGTAAGAACCCTATTCTGTTCATCTTAAGTAGGACTTAGATCACAATCCTAACCAAGTAAGCCCTACGGTGTTCAATGAGGCTTACTCCCAGGAAAGTGTCTTTAGGGTTGCAGCCTTAGTATTTTACCTTAGACAAGTTACATATTAACGACCCAACTCTATTAGGTCTTGAGCTGTAATACTGTTTCCCCGACGAGAAAGCGAGTAGCAGAGGAATGCTTGCTTGCTTAGCATATTGTTCATATTCTACAAATAGAACCAACATTTAGGAATTATCTTTGATTTCAACCCTGCCTTTCCTCCACTAGCGCAATAGTAAATCTCATTTCTCATTATCACAAGCTCTTCTTAGCAGTCTGATAACTGCACACCATACATTGTACTTGCATTGCTTATGTACAGTGATGCCTCACGTAACAAATTTAATTCATTCTGGAGGCATGTTTGTTATGTGAAACATTCTTTACGTGAAGCAGATTTTCCCATAGGAAATAATGGAAACTCAGACAATTGGTTCCACAACCCCAAAAATATTCGTATAAAAATATTAACTGGATGTAAAAATGATGACAGAACACTGGGATTGAATTCAAACATGCATTCAATGTGCATGATCTTATGAAGTCGACTTAGGCTACAGCCCTAAAAACACTTTCCTGGGAGTAAGACCCATTTAACACAATGGGGCTTACTTCTGGGTAGACATGGTTAGGAGGCTGCAATCCAAGTCACCTTCCAAGTGTCTCCCCACTTTCTCCTTCTCTCCATCCTGAGCATCTCTCTCCCCTGCTCCCTTCTGGCTGCCCCTGAGCTGCTTCCCTCTTCGCTGCTCTTCTCTCCCTCTGCCCAGTGGACACCCAGCCACAGGAGGAACAGCATGGAAGTGTTGCTTTCACTATGGGCAGGTGTGCTAGGCAGCCCTGTCACTTTTTAAACAGGCTGCTGGCCAGCGCGTCTGCCCCAACTGCCAACGAATGTGTTCTTTACATGAAGCACAGTTTCTTACATGAAGCAGAATCCTAGATAAATTTTTGTTTGTTACGTGAAACATACTTTACGTGAGGCGTTCTTAATGTGAAGCGCCACTGTACCTTGGTCCCCTTACCAGGTCAATTCATATTCAAATTAAGACCTGCACAGAGAGAAACTATGACAATTTGAACAAGACATGCCCTTGATAAACCTGGATCTTTTCATTTTCCATGGATTTATTTAGCACGTGGCAAATGCATGGACTTATGGTAAACTAGCAAAAAGCATACCCGTGTTGCAGGAGTAACATTTCCCCATACGACATCCCCCCACGGCGCATCAAGACCCCATGTGCATCAACACCCCATGTGCAACTTCCCCCATGTGCAACTTCCCCCCATGCGCAACTTTCCCCCATGCGCAATATTACCCCATGCGCAACTTCCTCCCATGCACAACTTTCCCCATGCGCATCATCCCCCATGCACATCAGTCAGCCATGTGCATCTACCCCATGTGCATCATTCCCCCACGTACCTGAACTCCTCATATGCAAAATCATCCATCTGCATCATCCCCCAAGCACAACTTCCCCCCAAGGGCAAGTTCCCCCATGCGCAACTTTCTCCATGCGCAACTTCCCCATGCGCATAATCCCTCCATGCGCATAATCCCTCCATGTGCAACTTCCCCCCATGCGCAACTTCCCCCCATGCGCAATTTCCCCCCATGCGCAATTTCCCTCCATGTGCAACTTCCCCTCAAGCGCAGCATCCTCTCCAGCACAACCTTTTCCTCCGAACAACATCCACCCAGTTCACCAGGCACCAAATTGGCTGGATGTTGGTCAGTCTCCCGCGTTAAGTATAGGACAAAAACAGGTTGCCCCCTTTTCAGCCCCTGAAGGGTTAATTTCTCCAGATGGTTCTTGGTGGGTTCTTGGTGGGTGTTCAGGTGACAGAAGGAACTCCCAGAATTCCATGCTTCAGGCCCAGCAGTTGGGGAGGAATGTTGCTGAGTCAGCAATTCTCAATGCAAAGTATAGGGAGGAAAACACATTGCGCCCCTTTTCACCCCCTTCCGGTTGGAATTTCTGAAAACCGGTTCTTAGTGCACCCCTCAGTCACGGAAGGAACACCCACTCCAAATTTCATGCTTCTAGGCCCACCAGTTTTGGCAGGGCAGTGATGTGTCAGTCAGTGAGTCAGTGAGTAACTTTTATATATATAGACTAGCAAAAAGTGTACCCGAGTTGCGGGTGTAACATTTTCCCCTATGCCATCCCCCATGGCGCAGAAACACCCCATGTGCCACTTCCCTCATGCGCATCATCCCCCATGCGCATCATCCTTCCATGTGCAACGTCCCCTCATGCGCAACTTTCCCCCATGTGTATCATCCGCCGATGCGCAACTTTCCCCCATGCGCAACTTTCCCCCATGCGCATCATCCGCTGATGCGCAACTTCCCCATGTGCAACTTCCCCCCATGTGCAACTTTCCCCCATGCACATCATCCTCCCATATGCAACTTCCACTCATACGCAACTTCCCCATGCTCATCATCCCCTCGTGCGCAACTTTCCCCATGCGCATCATCTGCCGATGCGCAACATTCCCCCATGCGCAACGTTCCCCCAATGTGCAACATTCCCCCATGCGCAACGTTCCCCCATGCCCAACGTTCCCCCATGCGCATCATCCCTTCATGCGCAACTTTCCCCATGCGCATCATCCGCCAATGCGCAACTTTTCCCCATGTGCAACTTTCCCCATGCACAACTTTCCCTCATGCACATCATCCCCCCATGCACATCATCCCCCCATGTGCAACTTCCACCCATGTGCAACTTCCACCCATGTGCAACTTCCACCCATGCGCATCATCTCCTCATGCACAACTTTCCCCGTGCGCATCATCTGCCGATGCACAACTTTTCGCCATGTGCAACTTTCCCCCATACACAACTTTCCCCCATGCACATCATCCCCTCATGCGCAACTTTCCCCATGCGCATCATCCGCCGATGCACAACTCTTCCCCATGCACAACTTTTCCCCAAGCACAACTTCCCCATCCGCAACTTCTCCCATCCACAACTTCCCCTCATGCGCAACTTTCCCCCATGCACATCATCCGCTGGTGCGCAACTTTCCCCGTGCGCAACTTTCCCCCATGCGCATCTTCCCCATACGCATCTTAACTTCATGTGCAACTTCCACCCATGTGCAACTTCTACCCATGCGCAACTTCCCCCATGTGCATCATCCCCTCATGCGCATCTTTCCCCCATGTGCAACTTTCCCCCATGTGCAACTTTCCCCCATGCACAACTTTTCCCCATCCACAACTTTTCCCCATGTGCATCATCCCCTCATGCGCAACTTTACCCCATGTGCAACTTCCCCCATGCGCATCATCCCCCCATGCGCAGCTTTCCCCATGCACAACTTCCCCCATGCGCATCATCCCCATGTGCAACTTTCCCCCATGCACATCATCCCCCATATGCATCATTCCCCCATGCGCCACTTCCCCCCATGCGCCACTTCCCCCCATGCGCCACTTCCCCCCATGCGCAGCATCCTCGCCAGTGCAACCTCTTCCTCCGAAAAACATCCCCCAGTGCACCAGGGTCTGAGCACCAAACTGGCTGGATGTGGTTCAGTCTCCCATGTTAAGTACAGGACAGAAACACGTTTCCCCTTTTCAGCCCCTGAAGGGTTAATTTCTCCAGATGGTTCTTGGTGGGAGTTCAGGTGACAGAAGGAACTCCCAGAATTCCATGCTTCAGGCCCAGCAGTTGGGGAGGAATGTTGCTGAATCAGCAATTCTCAATGCAAAGTATGGGGAGGAAAACGCATTGCGCCCCTTTTCACCCCCTTCCCGTTGGAATTTCCGAAAACCGGTTCTTAGTGCACCCCTCAGTCACGGAAGGAACACCCACCCCAAATTTCACACTTCTAGGCCCAGCGGTTTTGGCAGGGCGGTGATGAGTCAGTGAGTCAGTCAGTGACTTTTCTCTTTTATATATATAGATTAGACGTTAATGCTCCATTGCTATGTATTTTGAGAGCCAGGAATTCCATATTGATGTCTGGCTGCCAACTGTTGCCAACTTCAATGTTCAACAACTGGCTGCCAGTTGTTGCTAGTTATTTTGTTCACACTTTCATGCTGTCGTGGGGCACCACGAGGTGGTGAACTAGCATCACACCATCACACCACATTTTCCAAGGAAAACAGGCATTATTCCTGTTGATTCTCTTCCCTTGAATTCTGGAAACGTGGGAAATCAGTGGCATAGGTGCACCTAGGTTTTATTTTCATTTTGCCACCAACCACAACCCAAGAATATCCTAATTCATCAACAACCTTAGGGCTTGCAAGAAAGATTAGTCAATTGTGGAAGAAGGTGGCATAAAATCCTGCATGCTAAGCAGTGCACAGACACTGAACAGATAGCTGGATCGTGGTTTGATTTAGAATGTTCTATAACGTGCGAGTGAAAATGATATGCATTTATTTGCCTTGCCAGTAGGAGAAGCCCATTATTAAGCAATGTCCTTTTTAAAAAAGTTTGCGTCATGAAGAAGAAACTCGATATTTCAGAGGATACTTCACATTCACCAATGAAAAGTTAAGCCAAGTCAGTTTGAACATTAAGTTTTAGTACAGTGGTGTTCAAGCATTTCAGCCTGGGACCCCCTTCTGAGAATAACACTGTCTGGGACCCCCCCCCAGTGATGTCATGGCAAGCAGTGACATCACTGTGATGCCAAACTTCACCATATTTACTTGGAAATGTCCCATTGTGTTCAATGAGACTTACTCCCAGGAAAGTAGCCTGAGTGACTCATTCCAAGATTGTGGTCCCCAGCGCCAGATTTCAAGATGGCAATGCCCAGCTTTTAGCGACCCCCCCGCCCCGAAAAATGACATCATGTTCCCCCCAAAGAGGGTCCCAAGCCCTATTTGCGAACCACTGTTTTATCAAATTTAACGAGCCAAAGAGCAACAATTAATTTGCAAAACATGTTCAGGCTTAGGAAACATATTTGCACAATTCCAAAACTAATGGAAAATTCAAAGCAATATTCTACACCGGGGGGTTATATTGTGATTGTAGGCAGAGGCAATCATTCCATAACATTATTCCCTGTTCCTTTCCATGAAACATTACACTGGAATCAGCCTTGACATTGCTGTTATTTAGAATTTGTGACCTTCCAAAGATGCAACACTTGGATTCGGCTCCTGAAAAATATTGGCATGCCACGTACTCCTTAGAATACCAACCGGGTCCATTAGACCCAGTATGCAAATGTATGCAAGTTAGGCTATTTTTAGATGTTATTCTAAGCAATGAGTTGGGGCTTTTAAAAAAGAAACATTCCTTCTGCTTTTCAATTCAATAGCATCTTTTGGTATCACATTGTCAGATTTCTCTCTGGAGGCGTGTGTATTGGAAATCTCACCACATATTCAAAAGGAAGTGAGTGAGCGAGCGAGTGAGTGTGTGAGTCACACACAGCCAACATTCAAGAAAGCTATTCAGCACAATCCCCAACAGCATATCTAGGCAGCCTGGGCACATGGGATGCAGACATGACTCATTATCCCAAATATGTACTTTTGTGAACTGTTGCTTTGGATCACGTAGTGTGAACATTGACAGGCCAAAACCAGCATCCTTATCACAGTCCATTCACATTATCTCTTCATCCCGCAATTTGCAATTCAAAAGAAAAGGGAGGGTTGGCATCTCTCACTCTGTATCAGCTCGCTGCTGTTCATTTTCTAGTGTTAAATTTTGACAACTGTGGGAAGCTTCTTTGCAGCTGCAACTTCGTATAGAATTTGCTTCCCTGTTTTCATTTAGGACACCTTCAGATTAGCCACCCCACTCAATCACCCCTTTTTCCTTTATTGCTATACTTACAGTAATGCTAGGGTTGCCATAATTCTCTTCAACAAAATTGGGACGTGATCCTCTGTCCCATTTGCTAGAATGTGAACACAATCACCAAAACTCGGAACTTGTGGCAACCCAAAGTGGTGCCAACCCTAAGTGATCCTATGTGGAAAGAAGCAGAACTACTGCCAAGGGATTGTAAAGTTTATTGCTTTAAAAAGAGAAAATTGTTCCTCTGTTAAAGGATGCACCTTTAAGCCAAAAGTGGGACACTGGGGAATGAGTGGGAAGAAAGTGTAGGTTTATAGATATTGACCCTTTTCTTTTAAATTGAGCGGGGAGGATACAGAAGCATTTCTGAACTTGAGCGATATGTAAGGAAGTTGTTAGGAATGTGAGTCCCTGCAGGATTAGCAGGGCTAAGCAGAGTAGTTGTGCAGAGGATGAGAGGGCAGCAGCACAAAGTAAACACACAGCTGTTTATAGTTAAAGATAACTATATTGTTCAAAAGACAGGCAGAAGATAAGTCAAGTAACACAGTCCAAGGTCAAAGCAGTAGATCAGTCATATACATACATCCAGTTGCAGGGTTATTCCAATCTCAGTAATCCAGTTAAACAGTCCACAAGTCAGTCCACAGATACAGTCCAGTCTTTCAGAGTATCAAACAGTAATAATACTCCTCCTCAGTAACCCACACTTTGCAATAATCTCATACACACTTAAATATAGTGAAACACCAATCAGTTAGAGATACTGTAGTCATGTGACCAGTGACTCAGCACTTCCAATTCTGCTGAATCATGCTGTAAGAGCAGTTACAGATTGCATCAGCCTTCTGCAGTATTGCATCAGCCTCGAATCAACTTGCCTGACCAAACATGTTTCATTATTAGATTCAAACCCTAACATTCTCCTCCTTTGGACAGGTAAGTTGTTCCTTTACAGTTTAAGATAATATGCATCGTTTTATACAGTTTTCATATACATATTCCATACAGTTCACAATGCTCATTGTGCTTAGCAATGTTTTGTGCCTTTGTAAAATGGTCAGCAATATTATTTTCTGTAGCACAGTATTCTAAACATATTAACCCATTTTTCACACTTTCTCTCACATTGTGGTATCTTATATCAGTGTATCTTGATCTAGATTTCACACTTTAACAAATATCAGGTCTTGTCCAGTTTCCAATGTAAGTTAAACTTCCTATTAAAGACCTGTATATATCTGGATCAAACAGTGGACTTGGAGAGTCATCATTGTTGTATTCCAGTCCCATAGGGGTTTTTGCTGGATTACATTGTTCCATGTTATACTTTTGTAGAAGTTGCATTATTTTCTGAGTTTGAGATAGTTTGTATCCCTGTTTTGTTTCAGATATATCAACTCCTAAGTACCTTTTGATTCGACCAAGATTTCTCAGTGAAAATTTCTTTTCTAGCTTCTGAATTATTTCATTAGCTTCAAAGTCAGTTTTGGTTATTATGGCCAAATCATCTGTGAACAAAAGAATGATCTGTTTGTTTTGTTCAGTATCTTTTGTAAATAGACGTGGCTCTGCTAGGCCAGCTTTAAAACCTAGCTGTAATAAAGCATCAGTAATACAAGTATTCCATTCATAACCAGATTGTTTTAAACCATACAGAGATTTTTTTCAGTAACCAGCAATCTTTTCCAGTATTTGCAGTTACACCTGGGGGTTTTTGTATATAAATTACATGCCTTAAAGGAGCATTCAAGTAAGCAGTTTCTACATCACAATGAGTCACAATATATTTATGTTTTGCAGCCCATAGAAGTGCAACCCTTAGCGATTCAGAGCGTAAACATGGTGAAAACGTTTCATCATAACAAGCAGAGGTTTGTGAAAACCCTTGAGCAATAAGTCTAACCTTGCATTTAGTTACACCATTTACTCCTTTTTTCAGTTTAAACACCCATCTGCAGCCAATAGCATGCTCACCAGGTGGTAGTACAGCATCCTCATAGACTTGTAGTTTCTTTAAAGAATCAAGCTCATTGTTAACAGCTGTTTCCCAAGCATTTTTGTCTTCTGGTGACATGGATTGCAGATCATTATAAGATCTTGGCTCTACTGATACTTGACAAATTGCACCAGGACTATAGCGATCTGGAGCTTTTCGTTCTCTGGTGGAGCATCTCAGTGGTATAGGCTCCTGTTGTACAGAGTCTATTGGACTTAGCCCCTCTTTTGTTTCTTGCTCCTCCTCTCCCAAGACCCGAGAGTGAGGTAAAGCAGAACTTTCAGTTTTGGTTTTTGTAGCCAATTTGTTGCTAGGCAATGAGATAGGAGATTCAGAATTTCTTTTTCCAGAAATGTCAAAGTTTAAGGAATAATGAGGCACAAATTCATGTTGTAGCCTTTCCCATCCACTTTGCTCTAGGAATTTTGCACTAGCACTTTTCCAAATTTGAGTTGAACCAGGAGTACCAAATCGATAGGATATATGGTTTGATTCATAACCCAAGAAATAAAGTTTTCTGGCTCTATGACCCCCTTTTCTCCTATTTTGGGCTGGAATATGAACCCAAGCAGGACAACCAAAAGTACGCAAATAATCTAAGTTAGGTTGTTTACAATGCCAGCGCGTAAAAGGTATTTCCATTGTGGAAGAGTGTGCAAGAACATTCAGTAAATGGTTAGCGCACATAAAACTTTCACCCCAAAAATTATTAGGGAGACCACTGTCATTCAGCATTGTTCTTGCCATTGCTTGCAGAGTCTGACCCCTTCTCTCAACAAATGAGTTGTGTTGAGGCCGATATGGGGCAGAACGTTTGTGGGAGATGCCTGCCTTTGCCAAAATATTCTGCAATTTTTGATTGCAAAATTCTAGACCATTGTCAGTAATTAGGCATTTTACCTTTTTATTGGTTTTTCGCTCTGCAAATTCAATCCAGTTGGCAATCTGCTGAAAAGTTTCATCTTTTGATTTTAGCAGATAACAGAAACCATATCTGGAATAATGGTCCTCTATTTCCAGGACATATTTAGCTCCTCCCAAACTGGGTTTAAAAGGACCGAGTAAATCGGCGAACACAATTTGGAGCATGTCAGTAGTTTTAAATTCACTGCCGCATTTGGCTGGAGCAGCTTTTGTTTTCTCTTCCTTGCAAGCCTCACAGTCCAGATATTTGCTGCAAGGTTTCAATTTTATTCCTTTTGACAATTCTACAGTCTTTTTTAAAGCTTTGAAATTAGCATGACCAAGGCGCCTGTGCAGCAAATGAATACAGTTATCATGGGGTACCTTGTTGTCATATACAGACTGAGCAGTTACATGGTTCAGTACAAATAGCCCATTTTGCAGTATAGCAATAGCAGAATTACCATCCCTTCCTTGGATAAGGCATTGGTCCTCCTCAAAAGATACTTTGAATCCTTCTTTTACCAGAGCACCTACAGACAGGAGATTGTATTTTAGTGTAGGCACACAAATCATATGTAAGGATTTAGCTAAACAAGGGAGATATACAGTTCCTTCCCCAGTCACATTTACACATAGCCCATCAGCCAAAGATACTTTTTGAGTACTTACAGGCTCAAATGATGCAAAGATTTCCTTGCGCTTTGCAATGGAGTGAGAGGCAACACTAGTTATGGGCCCAGAGACTGGCAGAGCTGGCAGTGTACTACAGGTGAACTTTGCTGGAGTTGCTAGTGGCTATATTAACATTTGAAGGCAATTTTCCAGACGTTTGATTCCTGGAGAAAGTCCAGTGTCCAGGTCATAAAATGAAGTCAAGTCTGCTATCACTGGGTGGATTCCCTATTACCTGTCTACATGGGACGAACTATGCCACTTGGGCGCAAAAGGTGCGCTTACTCCTAAGAAAGGAGGGGCTTTGGCAAGTTGTGTCCAACCCACCTAAATTGGAGGACTTAGATGAGGAAGATGATGCTGAAGAAATATCTAAGTACCACCATGACAATGAAAAGGCATTGTGTTTCATTGGCTTAACTCTGGAGGATCACCAATTGGTCCACATCAGAGGGATTGAGTCTGCAAAGGAGTGCTGGGACATTCTAAAAACTATGTTCGTGATGGTGCAGGTGCTCAAATACACCTGACATGCAAGCTATTTCGAGCACGGCTCGCTCCCAGAGGGGACATGCTTGCTCATCTTGAGTTTATGAAGAACACCCTCGAAGAGCTGCAGGAGCAGGAGCTGATATTTACTGAACTCCAGCAGGCGTACATTGCGCTTTCATCGCTGGACGAAAGCTATGACAACTTCATCGCCAACATGGAGGTATTGCCACGCACTGAGATAACGATGGCAGGTATTACCAGCAGGCTGCTAGACGAAGCCAGACGGCGCAAAGACACTGCACTGCTTAGTGATTCCCGCCAGACCTCCACTACTCGACGTGACAGAGAACAGCCAACTGAGGACTGCACAGGACAAGCGGCAAGAGCCTACACTGTTAAGAAATGCCTGAAATGTGGTGCCACTGGGCATATTGCACGCCACTGCAAATCAAAGAAAGGAAAAAAGTTTGGTGCTGCTGAAACCCATACTGGGGCTCATCTGGCTCTAACAGGCACAGATGGTCTGGGCTCCGATGTCTGGGTCGTAGACAGTGGTGCCCCTCACTCCATTGCAAAGCGCAAGGAAATTGTGCCTCTGAAATAAATAAAACTTTGGATATTATTAAATGGTGCAGGAGGAGTTACGTTCCATCATCAGTGGCATCACTGGCATTATCCAATAGGTGGCTGTGGCATTCTCAAACCACATTCCACATAGAACTCAAGTTAGCTGCAATGGATCCTAGGGATGGAAACAATATTTTTTCAGTGTCACAGCATTGAGGTTTGAGAGCTAGGAATGCAGGTCACCTGAAACAGAAGCAATTCTCTGAAAGCTGCTCAGAAGGCAGCAAATAAGCAACGCTAGAAATAATCACAGGGAAAACGCACGTTCAAAATCATAGAATGGGAGAATGTTTATAGACTTTTTGGTGTGAAGCATAGCTGTTCAAAGTTGCAAATTAACTGTTTCTGCTTGGATTTAGGAAGTCTAAATGGAAAACTAACAGGCTGAAATCCTAACCTCCAGTTAGGCCAGCCTAAGCCCTGGTGCAAGGCCTGTGCTAACCTGGGTGTCACAAAAGTGACATTAAACTTCTGTGCCACTCCAGGGGGAGGGTTAGTCCAGTGCACAGACATGCGCTTGCCACCCTACATTCCCACGGGAATGGGAAGACCAATGAGTTATGCCGGCCTAAGTTAGGGTTTATATAACGTTTTGGTTTAGGGGAGAAGCTATTCCCTTTCCCCTTGGATGAGATTTCATATGCTTCCAGCCAGTGGTGGGCTTCAGGGGGTTCTCACTGGTTCTATAGAACCCTTTGCAAATGAGCACCTGGTTCTGAGAACCGGTGACTAATGGGACATAGAACCTGTTGTTCATTTAGGTTATTAGGACATAGAACCTGTTGTTAATTTATCTGAATCCCACCACTGCTTCCAGCATATAACCACCAACTGCAAAATATTTGCCTGCTAGCTGACATACGTTGTGGGCTGACCATAAATGGAGAAGAAATGGTACAACTGGAGCAGCAATGAGCTTGACTATCACATCCATGTGGGCATGACTGCACATTAACTGGTGGCCATTTGGTCTTTCCAGTGTTCTGACTCTGTGAATTTATGGGCCATCTTGGAAGTGCTTAGACTGAAACATAGAATAAAAATGTTTTAGGTTGCAATCCCATAACACATTCCTGAGAGTTAAGCTTCACTGAACACAATGGGAATTGCTTCTAAATAGATATGAACAGGTTTGCACTGCTAGCCCGATTCGCTGCTTTGTCGTCATCGTTGTCCCCAGTGCCAGTTGTCTCTGACCATCTTTGCTCTGCTTGCCAGGGAACAACTGCACACTCTCTTTTCCAAGGGTATGTTTTGGTGGAGGAAGAGGCCAATAGTTCATAGATCAATGTTTTCCTGCGCCCAGAAATGCTAGCTGGAAGCACATTGGGAGATGGAGAGTTCAGCTTTGCCAGATCGAGAACCTCCAGAGCCTGACAGAGGTTCCTGATTCGATGGTAACCCAATGGTTGCCACCGAACTGAATAGCCGCATTTCAGGGCTACATTCCTTACCTGGAAGAGGGGGACAAAAGTCTCTTTCGCCTCTGAAGCCACTGATGGTTGTCCGGTTGCATTCAGGATGCTGTGGCAGATATTTTGACGCCATGGCAGTCCCGGCACTCTAAGCAGTGCAGGATTGGGCTTTAAATCTTTTCTTCTAGTTCATCTGTGAAAGACCTGATGCTTCCTCTTCCATGATTCTCAAAAGAATTCAGTAAGCTCTACTAATCATTTTAAAAAGCCTTTTAAGTTCAATTTCAACAGAACTTGGTGCATATCAGCCTCTAGGCATGACTGAATATTCTGATTATTAAAAATAAATAAAGTTCCCAAACTCCCAAAATAAATAAAGTTCCCAAACTCAGTTCACCTCCAAGAGTCCCCATTCCTATGGAAGCCCTGCTTCAATATCTCAGTAAAAGGTCCTCTCCTGATGTCACAATGGATTGGTGTTGCATCACAAGGCCTTTATCACAGAGGGTCCTTTATTATGGAAATTCCTCCAAAGGGAAGTCAACTAATTTGTTGTAATGTATGTGATATTTCTGTAGATTAGTTTGCTGAAGGTTTCATTAGAGTTGGTCAAATCACCATCCGAAATGGTTTTATTGTGTTTTCTTACCGTATATTTTCTGTAAAGATTTAAAATGATTTAAAAATAATAATAAAAGCAAGAAACTCCAGTTTCCACAGCACATGAATGTGCACAGCAGGTTTATATTCCATCTAATCTGATATTGTCTGACTAGATTTAGTTCTTCGGGGTCTTAGAAGGGGGACTTTCCCATCACTTGCTACCTGATCCTTTTAGACAGATGATCTTCTGTCAGGGAAAATGATCTTCCATCAGGGATCTTCTGTCAGATCATCATCTGACAGATGATCTTCTGAAATCAGGGAACTTCTGTACACAATGGGAGTGCTCTGCCATGTGCCAATGTCTCCTCCAGAGTCTGAGAGGAAAGTTTACAGATCTTACAAACATGTATAAAAAAGTTAATTCTTAATATACTGTATGATTCCCCTCAGTATCCATGGGACCCCCTGTAGATACCAAAACATGTGGATAAACAAAACTGTGGACAGGTCTATACGGCATCCAGATACAACTGGAGATGTTCTCCACTAGCTGTTCAGAGTTGTTCTGAGGTTGGCATGTTCCTCAGAATGGGTTCCAATCAGGTTGTGTCACTAAATGATGGAGATACATTCTCAGATCCTGTTCTTAAGTGATTGTGAGCATTTTCTACAATCTAGTGAAACTAGACACTGCACAGGCTACTGCAGACAGATTGACTCTTCTTTGCATTAACAACCTCTTTTAGTACAATCCTAACCTGGGTCAGCACAACTCACTGGTTTTCCTGTTCCAGTGGTGATGTTGGGAGGCAAGTGCATGTCAGTGCACTGGTCTAACGCTCCCCCCAGGAATGGTGCCGAAGTGCCTTTACAGCATTTTTGTAACACCTCCAGGCCAGCACAGGACTTGTGGTGTGGCTTATGCCTACCTAACTGGGGGGGGGGGGGCAGGGGTTAGGATTGCAGCCTTTATGTGCAGCCTTTATGTGAATAGAAACTCTTCACTGCAGGCTATGGGACACCTAATTGCCTAATTTAGAACCCCTTTGAAGTGCTCTGACCATGGTCCAACATGGTCCATTGTTGGGCAGAAGATTCTTAAGCAATGATCTCCTGTATATAAATTTGTAAAAAAATTAAATCTTTTTGGATCAATGCCGACAGTGCTTCCTGAAATCAAATGGTGGGATTTTGGAATAGAAAATCTATATGTTCTTACAGGACTCTAAAAGAATTGAGCCATTAACGTTATTTATAGTAAGAAAATGTCACCAGTTTAATCATGTACAATAAGCAGGAGAGCAATTTGTAAACATTCAAAAGCGGCAGCATCCAAGTTACAAACATCTTAAAAGAAAAAAGGATCAAGACCGTCTTAAGGGTTCCCTCCCTCCTCTTCCCTTCCAAATAATTTTGAAAATGATGGGTTTTTTATTTATTAAATACTACAAACACCAAACATCTTCTACCACCTCTAACAGTCCTTTCTTACAAAAAGAGTTCCAGATTCTTAACACAGGATTTTAGAACGGCTGTACTTTAGCATGGTCTACATGAGTTCTATTTCTGTTTAGATCCCATTAGCAAAGGGAATGTTTGTGTCTAGGTTTAATGCTTCTTTGACTTCTGAAGGCAATGTGTCAAAGAGGTGATCTTCCACAATGAGTCCACTTTTCCTGAGAAGCCGACACTGGCCCAAGGTTGCTGGGAGGCGGTCCAAACAGTTGCCCTTCAGCTCCAGATGAGTTAGCTGCAAGAGCAGACCAACTTTTTCTGGGATCGAAGTGATACAGTTTTGACCCACACTCAAAGTCCTCAGCTTAGCACATTTAAACAACTGTTTTGGCAATAGATCCACCTTATTTCCCGTGATATGCAAATGCTGCAAATTCTGGAGCAAGCCGACTTCCACAGGAATCACGCTGATGGAGTTGTAGCTGACATCTAAGCATCTAAGTTTCTGTAAACTGAACACTGCAGCTGGTAAAGATTCGAGTTTATTGTTGGAGAGGTAAAGGGACTCCAGATTTTTCACATGGGTAATGGAAGGAGGAATGTTGACTATTTTATTGTGCCACAACTTCAGGCAAGTCAGTCTTTTTAAATGTTGGAAGCTAATGACTTCTTCTATTGTGCGTATGCTATTTGACTTTAAGTCTAATTCCTGTAAATTGGTGAGACTGAAAATGGCATGTGGAATCCTCTCTAGCTCACAGTTCTGCAATTCTAGCTCTGCTACATTCATCATTTTCTTAAGGCTATTCAATACAAAGAGTTTGGTACCATCATTATGAATTACAAGCTTGGTTAGGTGAGGTGCCACGTCTGTGATGTTAGAAGGAATTTTGGTCAAATTGCTTTTCACATAGAGGATCTTTAGATGCCTCAATTCTCTTAGGGATTCAAGTCCTATCATTTTATTATTTTCAGAGTTCAAGTTGCCTATCAGGTACAACTCACGGAGATTTTTGAGTAAATACACCCAAGCTGGGATTTCTGCCACATCCGTGAATTTCACATGCAGACACCTCAAATGGTCGCGGAGAAAACTGAAGGCGGTTTGTTCCACCTTTGCTGGGCAGTGGTAGAGATGGAGCTCTTGAAGGTTAGTCATCTGGGAGATTTTAGCAGGGATTTTTGCTTCGGGGATCAACTCAAGCTTCAAGACATCAAGGTCCGTCAGGTCAAACACTGCATCTGGAACCCCTGACAGCATGAACAGGTGTAGTTCTTGCTTATCTTGGGCATTGCGGGAGACGTGCTGCCGCAACTTTTCAAAAGTCCACTCGTGGTTCAAACTTATTTCTCTCAATTTATTTTCGCTAACCTCTGACAAGAAGACTCCAAACCTCTTGGAGTACAGCTGATCATACTGGTCAACCATGTGCAAGAGAAATGCAAAATCATTCTTGACATCTGGAATATCACTGAAACTGCTTTCTTCTCTCACCTTCTCAAACGAGTATTCTTTCAGGGGTAACCGAAATAACCAAAAGAGTGTATATAGGCAGATAAAACCATAGACACAAATGAGAGAAATATAACTTATAAGTAGCTTCTTCAGCATATAAGCCATGTTGTGTGTGCATTCAAACTCCTGGTAGCCAGTCAGGTGCTCTACTTTGGGCGTGCAGCTGTGCTCAAAACTTATTTCATTGACAAAGTTTGCTGTGTAGCACAGAATAAATATGAATTTCACAGTTTTGATGACAGTCTGAACAACATAGAGTTTATAAATCAAGTCACTGTCCTCCACGTGGGCCCGGAATTTGCGCACTTTTTCAAAGAGGGCTTTTGCTTGCTCTCCATCTTTTTTGTCCAAAATGGTCATACTGGGGACCTCGACAACAGGCTTTTCTGCTGAAAACTTAAAACCAGACTTGCTTATCATAGGGGTGCTGGCACTCGGGCTTCCTTCATCGCTACTGGTGGAGACGTGCTTTGGCAGAGACTGGGCCCCTGTCAGTCTCTGTTTATTTTCCTCTGAATCCTCGCATGCCGTTTCAGACAACGCTTTGGTAGTCCAAGGAGATTCAAAGCATTTCCCCAAAATAGAAACAAAGTGCTCAATCTTGGAGCACGTTTTGGGATACTTAAACCAAAAATTGCTGCTGACCATTAAAATAATAGTATGTATAAGAGCCAAGTAGGGAAAGTACTTTGAATACCAAGGAAGAGCCAAGTGATAGCACATCTGGTTAATAAAAACATATTGCTGATAATCCAAGTTTGTTTTTCGGCCCAGAGGATCTTCCTGCTCTTTCTTAACTTCCTGATTTGCAACAGTGGGGTGCAGTGGTGCAGATCTGCTTGGAGGTATGTTGGGGGTGACGACAGATGGCGTTTCAAAAGAAATGGTATGTGCCGTTTCTTTGTCTTGAACCCCTGTTGTTTCAGAGTCTGGTACAACGTCTGGGACTTTGGCACTTCCCGGGGAGCTGGACTGCACCTCCACAGGCTGCAAGACGGGCAAACAAACCACCTGGTCTTTGGTTAGCTGCATGGTTCCAGCAAAAATGGCGACCATTAGCATAACAACTGCCAGATAATCCATAAATACATCCCACCATGGTTTCAAGATGCGGTATGTTGGCTGAATGTCATTAAGAGATGCAACTTCTGCGAGGGTAAACATTCCTGCAATAGAACAAAAATTGGCATCAGACACAGCGAAAATCAAGTTACATTTAAGGACATACATCTACTAGATCTATAGAATGTGAACATAGCCTGCTTGCTTATGTAAAGGAAAAAATATTTTCACATTCCATTTTAACACCTTGAAGTAAGACCTCTGTATGATCCACTGTAATGTCAGTCAGTTTTGCCCTAAATACAATAAATGGATCTGCCCCAAGATAGTTGAAAATAAACCCACAAGAACCATACAATGTTGTGAACTCTGCTTTGTGTAAAAAATGTTGTCTGATTATTTTGATACATGGCATGAAATTTCAGTTGTCTCAGTATCTATTCATGCCATGAATCAAATTTCTGGACATTAGTTTGGACAAAACATTATAGGATTCTGATTCTCATAATTTTACTTTCTACTCCCTCCCTCATTTTTAACTAAGTACACAAAACAGTCACAGGTTTCCCTCTTTGCTGATCAATGTCCCTGGCTGTTTGCCAAACAAATGAGGTCACTGTTTAATAGGACAAGCCTTCACTAAACAAGGTGAAAGCTGCACATAAGAATTCAACATGTTTATCCAATCAATCAGGGTTTTTTCTATTTACAACAACACAGCTCATGAAAACGAGAAAACAAGAGCAAGAAGCTAGAAAATATATATTTCAAGCAGCATTTCTCTTCACCCACCACCACCCAAGTTATTTACAATCAAATCTGACTCTTTTTTCTTTTTTTGAAACCTGACAATAGCAACAAGGCCACATTCCACAATTCATGTACAGGTCCAACCTTGTTATACACGGATTTAACACAACACAAATGGCCACTGCACATCAGTTTGAAAAACTGCTTTTCTACTGTTGTAGAAATAGTCATGCGAGCAATCATTCTATTTTTTTCAGTACCAGAATCAAACCCCTGCAGCTGCTGAGGCACTACATTATTCCATTAGGTGCAAGAAACCTGGAAGTGGGTCTTTATACCTATTTCCCCATTGTTTTTCTTATACACTGATTTTTTATCCACAGGAGGTTCTGGAATAAAACCCTAGTGCATAACCTGCATATGCTAACCTCCTTCTACCATCTAATTACCATAACTGTGTAATAAGGCACTGCCTTAAGACTGAGAGAGAGAGAGACTGTTTCCTCCCCATTATATCCATTGTTGAATGATCTATTGAACATGTGTTAGATGTCCTCCAGGAGTTTCTCAGATGTCCTAGGTACTCACTCTCAGAATTTTGTGTGCCTCCTCAGGTGTGCCGTGGGAATTTGGGGATTGACATTAATAGGAAAATCGGGGGATTTGAACAGCCTAGTGTGCGTGGTCAATGGTAAAAACAATTGATGGTGTGCCTTGACAATTTTAGTGACTTGTTAGTGTGCCGCGAGATGAAGAAGGTTGAAAATCACTGGTCTTGACCAGGGGCCCTCAAACTATGTCCCGCGGGCTGGATACAGCCCCCAGGGCCCTCAATCCAGCCCACGGGCATTTTCAGAACCCCCCGCATC
This sequence comes from Cryptoblepharus egeriae, assembly GCA_030015325.1. NCBI lineage: Eukaryota > Metazoa > Chordata > Lepidosauria > Squamata > Scincidae > Cryptoblepharus > Cryptoblepharus egeriae. The sequence continues at coordinate 115,471,195 of JAREYC010000003.1, forward strand.
CCCTCATGCGAGGGTTGGGGGGAACCCCAGAGGCCTTGACGCCAGGCGCACTGCACATGAGGGACTGAGCAGGAAGCATGCACGCCTGTGGCCACTTCTCCGCAGCGCCAGGGGTTCCCTGGCTGGCGCGTGCACCCTTCCCACTCAGTTGCTGCTTTCTGGATAGTTGCTGCACCTGCGCCGGCCAGAAAACCCCTGGTGCTGCGGAGAAGCACCATAGGCATGCGTGCTTCCCACTCAGACCCTCGTGCGCTCTTCCCACTCAGTCACTAGCTTGGGGCTCTGATGCTTAGGATGGGGTTCTGATGCTGCAAGCCTGCCACACTTTCCTAACAGTAAGCTCATTACTTCTGTGTAGGGATAGATGGATGGTGCTCTGACGCTGCAAGCCTGCCACACTTTCCTAGGAATAAGCCCATTACTTTTGTGTAGGGATGGATGGATAGGGCTCTGAGGCTGCAATGCTAGCCTCACTTTTGGGGGTTTTTTGTGGCATAATTCATAAAATGATGATCTGATGAACACGTGCATCACTTGCTACAACTAGCAGCGACAAATACGGAACCTAACATTGACCTTACCATTAGCCAAAAGCAGGCCCATATTTCACATTGAAATATTATTTGTTTTTAAATATTGCATTCAATTTATGCCAATAGATTGTTGAATTGAAATTAAATATTGCATTCTTTTCCCTGTTCAGTGCAGTATGCCTAGGAATGCATTCATTTTTTTCCCAAACTATAGTCCGGCCCCCGAAGTGTCTGAGGGACAGTGAACCAGCCCCATTTAAAGTGTTTGAGGACTCCTGGTCTAGACTCTAGAATGTTTTCTCAGCATTGTATTCTTTAATACCCTTCACATGTATTAAACATGTGAGACCCATATCCTAAAGTCAAATTAAGCCCTTTGCTCTGGAGCAGTTAAGATGACTTTCCATAAGATAACACTAGAGGGTGATGTAACTGCATGGACCCATAACTGCTATGGATTTTGCCCATAGTCAATCAGGCAAAGTCCAGTTTCCGCTGAACTCTTATTTATTTATTTGATTGATTTTTATCCCCCTTTTCCTCTTTCAGGACATTTGCCCAAGGCTGTTTACAATCTAATGGTTAAAAACAAACACAAATGTATAAAAAAATGAACAAAAGACAAAAAAATAAAAACCGCATGAAAGAAGGCAAAACTATTTACGTATTTATCATTTTATTTACTGTGGAATGTACGTGAACAATTTTGTTTTTAAAAAGTGGGACAGACACCTATAAAATAAACAATTTGATATACAGTCTGCAGCTGGGCTCCCTGTTTGAATTATCTTGCCCTGTACACTGTCAGTTCTTGTTTGTGACATAGATGTTGTCTCAACTGTGTCAGTGAATCTATGGAACCCTTGTGGCAAGTATTGCCCCGTGAAGGGGCAGAAATAAGTACTTTGTTGGCTGATGGATCATGATCCACAAATTTGAGAACCACTACCTAAAAACTTCTTAAAAATTAAAAACTCAGTTCTTTAGTAGAGATGGGGAAACTACAAGTGCCCAGAAAAAACATGGCCTTAACAACCATGTTTCCCCTCTTCATTATTGTGTTGCCTTTTAGAGAACTGACATTGCTCCTGGCCACTCATCAAAGCACAGACCAGATCTAGACCTTCTTAGCTTCAGCAAGGTAGCTGCATCATGTATCTTGGATCATCTCTTGGGAACGTGCTTGACTTTCATAGTACTAAAAGGATACTGCTTTGTACTAAGTGAACATCTATATACAATCACTGTGCACCAATTTCAAGCGCAGTTGGCTTGTCCCCCACCCCCAAAACTAATGTCCTATATAAATGGATGGTAGGAGTAATATACAACAGTGCAGTCTGGGAGCCAAGAATCCCCATCAGGGGCCTGAACGTAAGGCAAAGGCTCAGTATACTTAACAGCTCCCGGTAATCCTCTTATTCCACATTTCTCCCAGAGTGATGTAGTAAGAGCTTTATCCACAAACTCCAATCTTTTCTTCGCTGATCTCTTTTCTTTGCTCCAATCTTTGCTGATAATCACAGAACTGTTTTTACGGCACGTGAACTGCCAGGCTGAATCTGGCCAAACACCTATATACTGCAATGTCGCATCCTCACCAGTGGACCATCCAAATGCTCCTGGGAAACTCAAAAGCAGCCCTTCTAAGTTTCAGCCACTTGTGTAGTGCCTGGTTTAATAATCAGAAATACGCTAAACTGAGTTTTTGCTTCCTGATAGTGTGGCTAGTAGCAGTGAACCGACACAATTCACCAAGAATAAGGAATTATATGAAGAAAAATTCCTATTGATTGTGTAAATAATCCCAATTTCTATTGTGTTCAGTGTGTGTTCAATTATATGCACACACGGCAAGGTTATATGTGTACACAGTTTCATCACATACTTCATGTTTTCAAAAATATCTCATGCTTTCATCTCTTCTTCCAAGTATCAGCTCCTCACCAAATATTCATAAGTCTTCCTAAAACAAGGATGCCAAATAATAAGGCCCACAGGCCAGATGCAGTCTCCAAAAGCTCTTTAGCCATCTGTCAGGCTTTTCCCATCAGCTGCTGAGCTGGGCTCAGGTTTTGCTGTTCAGGGCAGCCTACATAGTAATTAGATTCTCTAATAACTTGAAAATATCAAGATTAAAGCCGCAATCCAAAAAACACTTTCCCATAGGCCCATATCCTAAAGTCAAATTTATGCCCGTTGCTCCAGAGAAGTTAAGGTGACGTTTGCCCTTACCTATCCTACTGAGTACAATAGGACCTACTTCTGGGTGGACATGCTTAGGATTGCACTCTCTTCGTTCATTTGTTGATAAAGAATCTGTAAGTGATAAAAAGTGCTTATATCTGGTCATGACCAGCTAAATGACATCACTTCTTGTTAATGACATCATTCCTTATCCATAGCAGGCATCATGAACAAAATATCCCATTCTAAAGCAACCTAAATACAAGCAACCTTGTATTGCATTTGTCAATAATTACTGCTAATTTGGACTACTACCACCACCCTAAAAGCATACTAGATATTAAGGGCATGTTTGGTGTTTTTTTTTAATCCAATGTATACCTGGCGGACTTTTGTTGTCTGCAGAAGCTCCGTTCTTGGAACCCTCTCTCTAATTCCAAATTTTATGTGAAATGAAATTGTTCAGAGTTCAGCGTCCACTGAGCTTCAAAGAAGTCCACTGAGAATTTTGTTCTGATGGCATCTGGAGCTGTTTTAAGGCTGCTCAGTTTCCACAGGTCATAGAATTACCTCCAGGGGTCCAGTTTTGCCTTTCGAGGGCCACTAGAAACCTTTCCATGGTCAATGGAGGCTGTGCTAACCTCTACAAGCAACAGAAAGTCATCAAAATCTCAGAGGCTACTTCTTTAGCTTGGCCCAAATCTGGTTCAACAGGGGTCCAAAGGAGATGAATCTGGATTTACATATGCAAAACCTGCAGATAAGTAGGGTCAACCTGTACATCACTTTGAATTTGCTCATGCTGAAACTTATTTGCCATTTTGTTGCCAAAGGGTGCAATCCTAACCATGTCTACTCAAAAGTAAGCCCCATTGTGTTCAATGGGTCTTACTCCCAGGAAACTGTCTTTAGGATTGCAGCCTAAATCATCTAGTTTTCAGAGATAATTTCTTCCAGTCTGACAGGAACTAAGGCCCATATCCTAAAGTCAAATTAATCCCTTTGCTCCGGAGCAGTTAAGACGACTTTCCATAAAGTAACACTAGAGGATGACGTAACTGTGTGGACCTGTAACTGCTATGGATTTTGCCCTCAGGCACAGAAGCCACCAGTTAAATTCATTTTCCAGGTTTTAAGGTGACATTCAATGAATCTAGTTAGTAATCTGACATTTTGCCCTAAACTGTAGAGCTTTATCAAGTGAATAAAGAAACATACAACCATGCTGACACCTGAAAATCATGATACCCAGCAAGAGTTTCTTGTTCCTAGAGGGTTTCAGGATTTTTAGTGTCAGGCTTAGTTGTATTTTTCTTTTTCCCTTGATAATGATCTACACAGGGTTTAGGGGGAAATGTCAGGTTATTATATAGATCAGTGGTGTCCAACCTTTTAATTTCATGGTTTCTGGACCTTTAACAAGCTTGTAAAAGAGGGAATTTCAGCAGGTGTAGCTTGTGATATGTGGGATGAAAAGATCTGCACCTGCTGAAATTTCCTTCTCTGCATACTTGTTAAAGGTCCTGGAGCCCTGAAGTTGGAAGTTTGGACATCCCTGATACAGATGGTGAATATGGCCTTAAAACCCAAGAAATGTATTTCTCATCAGATTTCTTCCAGTCTTGAATTTCAGCATCCTTGTTAAGATGTTATCATTGGTAACCTCACCTCATTTTAGGTAACCTTTTCCAGTTCATTTACAGAACAGATAAAAACATTAGTCACAATATAGTCTGCTTTGGATGATCCAACTGATTACTTCCCTCTATAGGGGAAACTACCAACTTATTTATTAAATGTCTTTTAACTACCTGTTAAAAAGTGATCCCCTCTTCTTTTATCCCATAGTTGTTAAACTTCATCAGGAATCTTTGGCAAGGGATTGTCTGCCATCCTTAACACGCTTTCCTGGGAGTAAGACCAACTGAACACAATGGAGCTTACTTCTGCGTAGATATGGTTAGGATTGTGCTCTTTGTCATTTAACATTCTGAAAACCCAAATTCAGTTTCCACTGGGTCACACCATTCGTTGCTAACCCCGACAAATGGTTTTTAAGTATTCTACCGCAACATATTCCAAAATGAGACTGAAATAACTTGCCAATATGCCAAACTATTTTTGCTTTTCCACAAATCATGTAAGATGAGTTAGGTTGGCAAGTCTCAAATTTCACTTTCTTATTAAATCTAACTGATGATCTTTCAGGCACCTTACTGTCCTTTAAAGTCCTCATTTTATTGATGAATTATAGTGAACAATAGGAATAATATCCCTAATGTGCATGGCAGCCTCCTTTTTAAATTCTTGACCCAATATAGGACATTTTAAGAAAGAGAATTCAAACCCTGGCAATAAGACCCATTTTCAGTAAAGCAAGTCAAAGAGGACGTTGCTGAGGTTATAATTAATACTAAATGTTATTGCTCAAATGAGAGCAGTTACAAAGAAATGAAATTATTTGCAACAGTCTTCACTGAAGCTGTATAGACCACAGTTTTATGGTTGTGCATCTGAAAAGCTATTTCAAAAAGTAGCAAAGGATGACTTTTTCAAATGAACTTAAAAACTATGCAGCTTTTTTTACTGATACCTGATAACATTCACCCTTGACTTATTATGCAGAGTGCCATATTTGGGGCTGAACTGATATTGGATAGGGCATAAGGAAGAAGTGTTTTCAAAACAGCAAGGTATGAAATTACCTATGATAATGAAAAACAAACGGCTTTTCTTTCATCCTCAGAAGACATATAAAGCATATATAAAGACATATAAACTCAATTTAAAGGGGCTCACATAAGTCACCGTCTGACAAGTTGCAAATGAGTTTTCTTAGTGACTCTTTCCTCCGCAGGCTTCTTCATCCCTTGATTTTATTGATGTAATAACTACCTTGGTGTATTTTGCATACTTTAGAGCACAATCCTAACCATGTCTCCTCAAAAGTAAACTCCACTGTGTTCAATGGGTCTTACTCCCAGGAAATTGTCTTTAGGATTGCAGCCTAAATGTGTCAGTTTTAAACAGTTGTTAGGAGGCCTTTGCAAACAAAACCTCACTGTTTTATGACTGGCAGCTCTCAGCATGCCAACCAAGCCAGTTTACCGTGTTACATTAATTCTGTAGGTTCTGTTAATACCCTGTAGAGGATGGAAAACATTTTTTATTTCGTAACTGCTGCGGTTCTTGGCGGCGACCACACATAAAAACTGAAAACTACTTTCATCCCCTCTTGAGAAAGAAAATAAAATGTAGTTTGTGCAAGAGCCAAAATAAGATTAAAGCTTAAGCCTCAGTCCCTAATAAAGTGGAGCTTCTCTGGCAGATATGTCCTAGCAGCAAACACTTTGTACTTCAAGTTCTAAACAGTTATCTATACTAATTCTAAATAGTTAACGAAGTGCTAAACAGTGCTAAATATCTATCAGTCTCATATTAATAGCCTTTTATTGATTTTTGTGTTATCAAACATCTTTTCACCTTCTCTTATAGAATATACTATAGAATCCAACAGTTTTAATGGACAAACATTATTTGAATTGTAGTTCTGAAACAAAGGAAGAAGCACTAAGAATTTAATAGAATTCTCATTACTTGACTCTAATCCTTAGGTTTTAAGGGTTGGGGAAAAATCCTTGTAGTCAGCGCAGCATGCAGATTACAACAGATTGCATCATGGAAGAGTGGCACTTCAGGAGAGGAGCCAGAAAATTCAATCTGCTTTGTGGGTAGACTTGTGCTTCGCAATTGGCAAGTGTTGTAGACTATGCTTCAAAAATGTTTGTGGTTTTTGCTGCCCCCCTCCAGTTTTACCCCATCCAGTTGCCCTACACTGGATACCAATTCTAGTTACATCACTGGTTAAATGTAATTTATTGCACAGCCTAGGATTGAGAATAGGAAAATATATTCATGATCTTCAGAAAGAAATGAAACGTACCCTACAATCCAGAGTATCTACGGGAGTACGTAAGAGACATTACATGCACCGTAGTTACTGCACCACCTAGTGAAAATCTATGGGAAATTCATATTGCAATCCAGAGCAAATTGTTCTTATACCATAGCAAGGACTCCCCGTAGTTACTCTGGATTGCGCCCATAGCTCTCTAGCTATGAACTTGCTCTTTAAGAGGAGTCCCACCCATTCAGTTCAGGCTGAAATCCCAATCCAAAACTGCCTCTTCCTACTGATAAAAGAAATAGTATGCTTGGCACACTGCAGAAAGAACAACAGTAAATTCATTCAACTATGAATGGACACACATTACTGAATATATGGAGAATATAGAGCTGGTGTAGGTAAGGTTGTCAGGTATGAAGCGTGAAATCTTTGGCACACAACTCAACTCAGCTTTGAACTATCATGATGACCTTCAGCAAGGCCACCTTCCATTTTCTCTGTCTCTGCAATGCAAACATAATACTAACCTGTCCCAAAAAACCTGTGCAAATGGCTGAGATAAATGTGCTTGGAGCACCTAGGGAAAGCACTAACTAAATATCAAGCAGGGTTCTTGTTTATTCAGTTTTGTGAAACATGATAAGAAAGGCCTTCTTCTCAAAAACTGCCTAAAACCCACAGCCCTCTAAAATCCACAGAGAAGTTATCTGAAACTAAAAGGACTTTTAAAAGCTGATTTTGGTATGCCGCAAGAACCAGCTGTTCAGAGAAAGAAAACCAGTCCTTTTGGAAGTAGCCAACAAATCCTAACCAACTTACCCAATACTCCAAGTATGGAGTTACCCTCTTCCTTTCCGTGAGGAGGTCTCCATGACACCTGTAGGGCACATGTCCTACCGGCACAGTGCTGGAAAGTTGGTTTGGATTTGACCCTAAGTATCTGGCCATAGTCCTGTTCAAGTATGCCAAGGGAAGGGGAAGGGGGCCAGAAAACTACTGTTGGTCACTCACATAAACTGTACTTTGCTACAGAAGCAAATGCAACATTTGATAACAAGATTATTTAAAAGCTTTGGGGAAAAACTATAACACATTAGTTCAAAAAGCATCTCTAGGAAACTGGAAAAAGAAAGAAAAGCACTGCTCTTAAATGAGGCTTTGAGATCCCAAGAAATTACTCACAGTTAAAACAATCAAGTCAGAACAAGAAGCAGTGGAAATTATCACATCCACAGACAGTAAGGTAATAGTAAGATGCTAAATTGCAGGCCTAGGTTAAATCAGTAAGTATACGTTAGCATATAAACAGTGCGGCCGGCTGAATTAATTTTTTTTTTCTAATTAGATGCTGGGAAAACTCCTTTTAGTACAAAGCCCTGAGAGACTTAGGGCACAATCCAGATTAAGGGCAGTGAGGAGAGCCCTAGCTGGGCTGCCCCAACTATTCTGTATCCAGAACAGTTATGCTGGATCCAGAGAGTGAGGAAGCCTGGACTGCCCTACCTGCTCCACCGCATACTCAATAGGCACCAAGTCAGTGACACACCTGGGGAGGACTTGCTCCTGAGGGCAAGCAGAGGGATTTAGGGATGGGAATTAAAGAGAGACCCACCAACCCTCATTAGTTTCTCACAATGGCACTCCAGGAAAATGAGTTATCAAACACAGATTTAGCACCTCTGGACAACAGAAGTATTTGAAAAGCAACTTGATCATTTCTGGTTTAATAGCCGACATATTCCAGTTGAAAAAAGGAACTTGTATAATGAACAACTTATGCATACCCAGAATAAAACCTCTGAGATGACGGTCCGTATTAGTTAATGACTTGTAAAAAGATTTCCTTCAGGTGTTGAATAAGAACCAGTTAGCGTCAATGTCAAGATTTCCTTTGCTAATATCATGTGAAGATTACTGAGCTCCTTTTCTAAGAAAACCCTTCATTTTCTTCCTCAATTCAAAACCACAAAACAAAGCAAGGACTTCAGCTTTTGTTTGAACAGGTGTTAAACTGTAGGCAGGGATTCAAAGGAACCTTTCAGAACCAAATTAAATCTCAGTTGTAAATAGTACCAAGTTCAAGAATTTCAAAACAGTGGGCAGTATCCCAAAAGGAGATTATTTAAATATAGCTCGGTAATTCCAGATAAATGATTTTTCGTGTTTAATAAACATTTTAAAATTTAAGCTTATTTTTATTAATATTTTGGGATACTTGAGCCAGGAGAATTAGGGCGAAAGAAACCCAACTCTCTTACTTAACCTTTGTCGGCTTTAAATAGAGCGTTGATGCATCCAGTCCTATTATGCTGGAAAATTGGATACAGTGCAAAACTCTTATCAACTTAACAATTTTAGTATATGCTATATAAAAAGGCCATGAAGATTTGACTTGGATTCTGAATGTTCACATGGTTGACTAATTCAGAGAGATTATTATAAATGCAGGAATAATTCAATAGTGTTCTCTCATCTATTTAGTCAAAGGAGGAAGTGCTTTCTATGCAAAACAGCCTGGAGTCAATCCAGGCATTTCCAGTTGAGAACATTCAGAAATCAGAAATCTCCCAAAGGATGAGGATGTCAACACAGGTCTAGAAGACTGATTGTATAGCTAGTATTTTGCACTTTTGAGAAATGTGAGACGGGGGAAAAGTGAGAGCAGCTGTGAAAAGAAACAGGGAATCTATTATATAGTACTTATATAGTAAGCTCAATTATCTCTTCTTAGACTTTGATCAGGATCAGGCTGGTGGGAAGCTGGGCTTCAATGGATGAGTAACATGTTCCAACAGCTCCAAACTCCATAGCTTATTACCCAAGTATCACTGATTAAAAACTCACACATGCTCCAAAGTGCAGTTTATTCATTGCATGAGTAGAGAGAAAGGCCTGGAAAAAATGAGGCGGCAGCCGAGTACCTCCGAACCCAATGCACTCAAGCTGTAAAAGATAATCTAGAATGGCAAAATAAATAAAAACCATAGATAGACATGTTGAAAAAAAATTCAGACACCACAATCTATCTCTTATTTGAATAGCTGCAGAAGAAGATAGCTCTAAACCAGCAGTTCGTCAGTAATGATAGCCGTATCGTTCGACAGAATGCCTTGGGATTCCTCTGTTGCACACCAGAACGCAATACCATAAGGCATTATGGATCACAATGCAGCATGTTGCGGACTGCTGTTACCTAGTAGTTGCAAGACATTCTGGTGCACAGGAAGGCTTGGAATGCTTTGCAGCCTCCAGGTAGCAACAGCCCTGCAACACTTCAAAAATTGAGTCGTAACTCAAAGTTGGAGAAAGCCTATTCTATTCATACAGATATATGATCCTTAAAGACTTATTGTTCTAAATTAAAACCACAGGAACATGCAGACAAGATACATGCACACATTACATGCACACACAACCAATATGCTCATTGGGTGGCTTTAGCTAATTACTGTCCAAGCCTAGTCTATTCTAATAGTGTTATTATGAGACTACAACTCCATATTTCAATCCTAATCTCCTGAAAGATGAAATTACAAAACAGAAAAATAAGTACCTTTACCCCTACCTGGATGCTCTCACAGGCAGCCAAAGCAAAACAAATTCTTTACAGGGCAGCTCCAGAAAACTGCCAACACCAGCTATTATTTTACTGGGTACCTGCACTAACAAAATCAAATTTTAAGTAATGATCCAATTTTAAGTAATGATTACATATGTAAGTCTTGAAAGTAGACATACAGTGCAATTCTGTGTGTGTTCAGTCAGAAATAAAACTCACTGTGTTCAGTGGGATTTACTCCCTGGTAAGCACGCACAGAATTGCAGACCAAGTGTTTTAAATAACAAAAGTTGTGATCATGTGCCTGGTTATAGACTGAAATGTGTGGAAAAAAGTTGTCATCCCCCAGCTCAAGGGCATATCTATGTTTGTGAACATGTTAATGCAGGGAAATGAAGATTTTTAATATCTCCCCTTCCTCACACACAATCTGTATTATTTAACCAGGGACACAACTGCTATGCACAACCATCTAAGCTCACTTTATGTTCTTGAGCAAAAGTTCCTGGTATATGCCTGAGCTACAACTTTATCAGAAAATGAGTGAGATAAATGGCCCAAATCCAGTGCTGTGAGTCCATAATAGTGCTTTGGACGAATAATAAATATGTAGTAACTCAAAGTTTGCATTTGATAGCTTGTACTTTCATCTCTGGATTCTATGGACATAAAGTTAAATCATTTAATTATTAAATTATTAAACTAACCATCAGCCAACTTACCATATACATATTTTATTATTTTATTTGTTTACAGATTTAAACTGTAAATTCCACTTTGGCTGCAATCCTATCCACACTTTCCTGGGAGTAAGCCATACAGAATATAATGTTAATGGGACTTGCTTCTGGGTAGACAAGCAAAGGATTGGGCTCTCAATCATTATATGACAAAGACCTTCAGAAGAAGGTTGGGAGAGAAGAGTATGTGGTTTCTGGAGAGGTGGAAAATATTTTGAAGTCGGGTGATCAAATTAGTGACACATCGGAGAAATGTGAGGTGAGGGGCAGCGAGTAGACATGACTGAAACCCTGAACACAAGTGCAGGGTTCAGCTGGGCTGGGGGAAATTATGAGGCAGCTAACTCTGGACCTTGGAAAGGTGGAACAAGCAAGGGGAGGATAGTAAGGGGTGTTAAGTGTGATTTTGAAAATTTGGGGATGTATGTGGGGAAGGGAATGGGATGGGTGTAGGAGAGGTGCCCATTGCCTATGGATGTGTTAATAAAAAGTGTCACCAAAAGCCCAATCTATACGTCTACTCAGAAGTAGGCCCCATTATAGTCAATAGGGCCTACTCCCAGGAAAGTGTGGATAGGATTGCTGCCTGAGAACTCAGTCTTATGCCTACTTACTCAGAAGTCCCCTTATGTTCAATGGGGCTTACTCCCAGGAAGCTGTGGAGAGGACTGTAGCCCCTGTTTGGCTCCCACCTACCCAGAGCTCTTGCAGGCTTCGCTGGCTGCCTAATGTGTGTCGTTGGGTAAGGGGCAAGAGGTGGCAGCAGCCATGCTACACGGAAGAAGTGGCTACTTTGAGCTGCTCCCTTGCAGCTTGCCTTGCTCCGCGATGAAGAGCGGACACTTCTTGTTTTTCCTGCACAGAGCTGCTGCTTTCTCACTTCTAACTCTGTGGCATATCCATGTGTCTCGGCCCGCTGGTGGCACATGGTTTGCCCTCGTTTAACCTCTTACCTCCTCTGCTCCACCACACTCCCCCTTCCTGGATTTGAAAAGATGGGGACAGAGAAGAGGAGGAAATGTGGAGGACAGTGTTGGGCTAGAACAATGAATAATGAGTACAGCTGAGATATTATAGTACTAAAGAGGGCAGCATTTGACTTACTACCTCAGGCATCAGGAGACCTCAGGCTGACTCTAAGGAGGTAACATCCATTCCATTCTATTTTTCTCCAATTATAAGTGAATTTTGGAATTCCATGTGTTTCACAATTAATTCTTTCACAAGTAATTAATTCCATACCTGAGCTGGACACACTGCAGATCAGCTTGCTTGCCTGTTCCAGAGCAAGTTAGGATTAGACTGTTAGTGTAGCGGGCAGGTTTTGCTGGTTCATGCTACTTTTTCCTGGTCCTTATTTTTCTTCAATGAATTTGACCCTATTTGTACCCAAAACGTCAGCAGCCTCTCAAACCTATTACTGGCAAAACTGAGACAGCTTGCTTCTATTTTAATAACAGACAAGCTAATTATATACCAAAGTGCTACTACTAAAGTTTAACCCCAATCCAAAATATCTAAGAATGACTCTTGACCAGAAACTTACAAGGAACATTTTTTTAAAAAGTAGGAGCAAAATAAAAATTAGGAACAATATTTTATAATTACACAAACTTTGTGACACCAGCTGGGGTGCAAGTGCCTCAGTACTCATAACATCAGCTCACTTTGATGTACTCATGACAGTACACATTGGTGTGCTCAGTGACTGAATATTGTAGCCCTGTGTGATTAAACAGTGCCCATACAAGTAGTGAATACCCAGCTCATCCATACCATGAAGTTAATATCCAGGGCCACTAAATTACCGGTAATACCCTCCAACTGTCTACCAGTACTATCTAATACACCACATCTTAGAAGACAAGTAGCCTTAAAAAGGGAGTGGCAGAAGTGTGAGGCAAACCATCTATACATTGTCCAGTCTTGGACATTCTACACACTTACTAAGATGTTTCCAGACAAGACCTGGAAACATCCCAGTTAAAGGATATGATTATAAAGCTGCTTGTTGTAGCTGTAAGACAAAATGGAAGAAATGAATGGGAAGATTTTTCGCCCCCATCAATCCATGTTAAATTAAAACGCATGTCATAGTGCAGGAATTAAAATGCATGTCATAGTGCAGGAATTAAAACGCATGTCATAGTGCAATACATCTCTACTTATTAAGTAGTGGGATCCCTTAAATGCATCACTTTAAGGTTTGTGTCTTTCAAAATAAAAGATTCTGGGTGCATTCCAATTAAGCAGTACAACTCACCCATCTTCCTGTTCCCATGATGAAATGGGGAGGTTGGCTCATGTCTCATCGCTGCCATAAATCCCCAGGAGTGGTGCAGGTGCCTTATGGGCAGTATGGGACTTACGCTAGTCTAACCAGTGGTTAAGACAGCACTGCTTTTCTAATGCTTTAGCAGAGATGACAAAGAATACTAAATGTATCTTGGTAGAAAATATAAAACACTAACACACAACAGTGTCTCAAGAAAGAAGACTTCTAATATCCTAGGATGCAATCCAAAGTAACTACGGTGAGTTCTTGCTCCTGTGTAAGAACAATTTACTCTGGATTGCAATATGAATTTCCCAGAGGTTTTCACTAGGTGGTGCAGTAACTACAGGTGCATGTAATATATTTTACAGGCTCCCATAGTTATTCTGGATTGTAGGGCTAGACTGACTTTCATTATAGTTATTCCTAAATCAAGTTTTATTTCCTAGTGTCTGCGGGACTTAAATCAAATGCCTTAGGAGTCTGGCTTTATTATATACCCTCCAGATTTTTATCAGCATTGTTATTATGTCTCCGTAAATCACCAGAGGAACAATGGAAACCAATCAAGCAAGCAATTACCACAGAGAAGGCATGCTCATTTTTACTTGTAACATTTTTTGCCTGTTACATGTTTCCCACTGAAACATGTTCCTGCAAGTTGTTTCCATACTACAAAAAGTTAACAGCAGCTGTTGCTAGAGAAAGAGAGAGAAATGTGTTCTCTTTTGTGGAGAAGACAAAAAAAAGTAAATCACATAATATGCTTGATGTACAGCTAAGCAAAGGGAATCCAGATTTACAAAAATAAAATCACACTGCAATTCTAACAGCATGAGACAATTACATTTTCCTGCAAGACTTCATGAAGGAAAAAAGGTGGAATATCTCAATTATTTGTTCTCTTGACCCCAATTCTAGTTATGGGAATGATGTGGCTGCCATTCCTACAGTCTGATCAAATGTGAATCGGATTCCCTGTGTTGCTATGGGCCCAGAGAGATGGTTAAGTTGCTCTGGCTGTTCTCTGGAGACCACCTCCAGAGATGGTCCTCCCCTAGGGAGGAGAAAACCTCCCCTTCCTTGCTGTAGCACAGCAGCAGTAATAAAAGCCCTGATGGATTCAGGGTAGGCGAAGCCAGCCGGCCTGTTCCAGCACAAGTCAGGATAGCGCAGCATTTTTGCTAAACTTAAGTCACCGTCAAGATTTATATTTGAGGCACATGGAACACAAGAAGCAGTCTTATATTGAGTTCATCAATTAGTTTATACTGAGCTTAGCAATTTCAGTTCAGTCTGGCAGATCTTTCTAGAGAACACGGAACATGCACACGGATCTTTCGCTGCCCTACCGAGAGATGCGAGGGGAGGAAATTGGGAATTCCTGCATGTAAGGCAAGCGGTGCACCAAATACTGGCAATGGTCGAAAGGAAGTATTTCCATTGTCACCACTGCGCCTTTCTCCAAAGAAACATGCGATGCACATCAAATAACTTTTAAGTGCAGTGTTGAACTGAAGCCAGCTGGCCTAGAATCTCCCACCTTCTAGGTAGAAAGAGGATGTCTCATTAATTGCTTCTAAGGCTGTACTTCATTGGCAAGCTTCAGCTTTAGCTCATAAGGCAAAACCTCCGCCTAGGCTTTCTACCACCTCCGCTTCCTGAGTAAAGTTGTCAATGCTTTTTCCTCCTGGCACTTGACCAACAGTGTAGTAGGCTCTTCTGCTTCCAAAATAATGCAATACAGAGGACACTGCAGGTTTTGTGATGCTGACTCACCAAACTTATACAATTCTGACTACATAGCAGGAGTTTATATGAGGGTCAACATTATTTTATTCTTTTCCCTCCGCTATCTCAAGATGTCAGCATTCTCAGGGCAAAAGATTCATGACTGCAATTCTCTTTTCAACGGGCATCTAATGTTGTCATGGCAGATAAGGACTTCAATCAAACATTTCCAATATTTTACTGTGGACAAACTTGGTGTGCAAGCAGTCATGTGTCAGTTTTTAAGTTTGACTTGGACAAATACGGACAGGCTTTAACTTGGAGGACAAGATATTTCTGCAACTCTTCCTGATACAGTTTTTTTTCTAAGCCTATTGAGAAAGTGCTGAGGGATCAGAATGCTAAGTTCATAAAATTTTAACATGGGCAACGTTTGCCAATAGTTCTATCACTATTGATTGAGCTTTCCAAATATGGTGTGTTTAGGTACAGACTGAGTGCTGAAAATTTCCGTTCCAGCACTGTAAACAACTATTTCAGCCAGAATTGTTAGGTAGCTTAAATAACAGGCATATCTATGTTTGTTCCATGTGCTGTAATTATAATAGAGTAAAGCAGGTTGCACAAGGTGGCATCAACCTTTCTCTAAGCAGAAAGGAACATAGGAAATGGATGAGGAGCCCACTCCACTGTAACTCCCTTAGTAGAACCAATGTGGAATCAGCTGTAATCCCGTGGGTGAGTTTTGGCACGTTGAAGCCTCCTTGAGGTAAGTGGAGATCAATCGACACTGACTGTCATCATCAAGGATGATGTCAATATTCCTTTAATATAAAGTTAAAGTTTTAACAAGCTGTTCTGCACCAGAGAGTGGCACGGCAAGCAGAAGGAAGACTGCACCAGGTGCTGGACTGGAAGAGGCTGCTGCAATGTGTTAAGTGTATATGCACAGAAAGCGACTACAGCATGTGTTCACAGATGCTGCTATGAGTGTGCATGTGCTCCTGTCACATGAGTCAGGAAGCTACTACAGCATGTGCGCTTACAGCAGCTGCAGCAATTTTCACTGGAAGAAGCTGCTGCAATGTGTTAAGTGTATATGCACAGGAAGGGACTGCAGCATGTGTGCACAGTCCTAAAACATAACCCCAGATGCTGCTATGAGTGTGCATGTGCTCCTGTCACATGAGTCAGGAAACTAATATGAACCTGAACCTGAAGCACTGAACCTGAAGAAGTGATGTGATATCATGACATTATATGATGCCGTGTCATTGCCACCATAGGTGCTATGGCCCCTGGCAATGCCAGTGACACTAGAAATTTTTAAGAAATTGAAGGATTGGATCCAATTCCATGTTGCACTCTCTCCCTCTCCAGTGCTGCTTATAAACAAGATACTTAGACTTTTGATCTTTTTTTTTTTTTGCTTTCCCATCCTTCAGCCACACACAGAGTTGAAAGGACATGAACACATGCCAGATGTGGTTTCCAATTGTTATTTGGTTTGAGACAGAGACCTGAAATCTCTTAAAATCCTGATCACACAAGAAACGTCAAGAGGTTAAGCAAAGGATCTAGAAAGACCTAAAGCCAATCAACTGATGACTCACCTTTGTTTCATCTCAAGATAAATATACCTGTGAACAACAGCAAGGTCATCACCTTGGATCTAAAAGATCACTGCAAGAAGCTAAAGGCATGCAGCAACATAAAAAAAGTTTAGCAAAACCCTCTGAAATTCTTCTGTAAAGAACAGCTGCAGAAGCAGAACCACCATTTCTGACCAGTCAAGTCTTCAGTGTTTTCTGAAAGAGGTAGGTGAAAATGGTGATTATGAAATAAAGGACCCAATCCTAACCAACTTTTCAGTGATGATGTGGCTGCACCAATGGGATACGTGCTTAGGGTTGCCATAATTCCCTTCCACAAAACCGGGACAAGACCCTCTGTCAAACTTGCCAGTATGTGAACACAATCCCCCAAAACTGGGACTGTCCCTGTTTTCTGGGGGATATGGCAACCTTATATTCTGTGGTGGGAAGGCAGTCATGGATACCTCCTAAATAAGGGAACTTTGGTTCCTTACCTTGGGGAGATGTATGGCAGCTTCATCAGTGCTGGCAAGAGGAATAAGACTGGGTCCAAAAACATATAACACCACTTTCTGCATGTCACATTTTTTAATTGAAAAACAGAAAATGCAAAATCTGTGAGAAAACAAAACCTATTTTTGGAGTAACAACTCTGGCTTCATCCTCTGACACTATTGGTACAATCCTAACCTAGGTGGCACAAAAAAATTGTTTTAGGCACAATCCAGCTCATATAAATCCCCTCCTCACTGGGTGCCATGGACATGCCTTGTAACACCCAGAACAAGTGCTGGAGCTCAGTGATGGCACTCAGCCCATACAGAATTGGGTCCTAAAGCACCTATTTACCTCTCCCATTGCCATCAAAAAGATAGAAATGTTCATGGTCCTAAAAGGCTTGAAATACTTGAAAAATAAGAGAAATAATTCATTTGTCTCTATGTTCTGCTTTTAGGAAAATTACCCCCAAATCCAGAGTAACTACGGGAGCACGTAAGAGGCTTTACGTACACCTGTAGTTACTGCACCGCTTGGTGAAAACCTACTGGAAATTCATATTGAAATCCAGAGTAAGTTGTTCTTACACTGGAGCAAGGACTCGCTGTAGTTACTCTGGATTTTGTCCTTAGGCAGCATCCGTGAGGAAGTTGTTTATCTCGAACCTCTTGCTCAAAAAACAGTCATGCTATATCCTTCAGAGAATTATGTGGGCAAATTGCATTGTCATCTCATGATCAGTGTGGAAAAATTGCAGTGGGACTTATTTGCTTATTTGTTTTTTCTTTTTCCAGATTAATTAGTTCCTTGTAAGAGTTTTTATTTCAAATATGTATCTTAAATCCTCAGCTCCATCGTAATCATCGGCAAATTGCCTTCATGCCCTTTGTCCAATGCTATATATAGATTCTTCAGTTTTGATGAACTAGTTATTCATTTTGCCATCTGATTCTGGATACGGTATACTGTATTTGTTTTTACTGGAAACAATGCTTCAAGGGGAAAAAAGCATGCTTAAATTTCACAATCCTTTCTGAAGATTTAACATTTTAAGCTTTTACAGCTTATATAACATGAAGGAAGTTCACAACAGCAGGAAGAAGTGAAATCAAAACTTCCAGGTAAGAAGAATGGCAGATTTATGTTTGTTTCACAGCAAAGAAATAGGTCTTATCAGCAAGGCCGCTTTAGCTCTGGATGTTTCAGGACAGTATATCTGCCAAAGAGTTTGCTTTGTTGGCCTTGAAAAAGCAGATTTATGAATTATATAAAACACTGTTATCTTCAGGCAACCTCAACCTCTTTCTATAATGGCTAAAGGTGCTTGGCACCCACTAGCCCCTCTTCTAATAGATCAAGAGTTCAAGATACTTCAGTGCCAAAATTAGTATTTTCAAAGTAATAAATACTTCTTTAGAATATTATATTGGTTTCTGCTATACTTCTAAAGAAAAGGACATGGGAATGAAATGTATTTTTAACCATATACTGCAACAGTATGCTAGTTTATAAATTAAATACAGGGCTGGATCCAAACCTCATTTTACACTTACACTATCTAGAACTTGCACGTGGAGGGGAGCTGCAAATTTCAATGATTCCTCCTTTGTTCTTCCAGGTCTCTTCCAATCCTAAAAATCTACCCTTGAAGTTTGGGAAAGGAAGATTTTCAGATGTGGGTGTGGGTGGGTGAGTGTGTGTTGACTGCTGTGAAGAGGGGAACCTCTTCTCTTACCAATTCTGCCTGGTCAGAAGACTGAGCTTGGGTGAAACCCTATGACAACAACGACAACTACTACTACTGCTAAGTTCCTATCGCAACTTGAAAGCTGAAAAGAAAACTGAGGTAAACATTAGTCACAATACAGTGGGCCCTTGGTGTCCGTGGGGGAATCCATTCCTGTACCTCTGTGGAAAGCAACTTACACAAATGTGGAAAGCTTTCAAAGGACTTCTGGGGTGTTCATTGAAAACCAGAAGTATCTCTGAAGGCTTCCAAAAGACAAAGTGCAAGAGATTGGTAACAGAAAGCAGGTATTTAGTGGTCTTAAGTTCTCCCTGAGCAATCTGATGGGCCACTGGTGAACCACTGTAAAATACAGGAAGGTGGACTAGATTGGCTTTAGTCTGATACAGTGGGGCTCTTCTTGAGAAAGCTCCAAATAGCCTCCCAGTACCTCAGACTACAACCTGGACACAACGAGAAGACTCTTCTAATTGCATGCAGGAGATCCTTGAAGACTTTCCAACACACGGTTGGCACATTGTGTCAAATTAACGGGTGCCAAATACAGATATGAGAAGGGTGGACTGTACTGACCAGATGGGTTAGAGACTATTCAAAATCTGTAGTTGAGAGCAAATGATAACCAATATTTCTGTATCGGGTTTTGGACAGTATTGCTCAACTATAGCTCGTAGCAAGGATAAACAACACTGGTGAAAAATAATCTTTGTGTATTCAATAGTACCTGTTTGCCTAGCTGAGCAACTCTGATTTTGCAATTAGCTTGGCCAGATAAAGGCAGAATTTTTGTTCCCTCCTGGTGAACAAGGATGAGCCTGAAGCTTGAAGTGCAAAGTGGAAAAGCTGGAGCCTGAAAACAGAACTGATAGGTCGATCCAACAAGAGCAGAAGGTCAGGCTCCCAGTTCATGCCATCCAGAGGCTTCATACTGCCTGTCAATCATAATGCCTGAAGTTGTATGTTCCAACTTTCTTTCACATCAGGAGATGGCGCGGAGCCCTCTGGACCTACACTCAACGACAGTTCCTACTTCAGACAATGAAGCACTCGGGTTAAATCTCCTGCCAGTACCTATCTTTGTGCGAACAATCATCATCACTCATAAAAGCCATCTGCAATATACTCTGCACATATTACTGAAATATTACTGCACAAGGTGCATCTGTCCAAAGAATGACTCATAACTGAAGGTACAAGGCAAACTGCAAATGTCGCATCAGTCCGCTTTCCATCACCTCCCACTCCACCCACAAGAACTCCTTGGCAAAGCACTTCTTCACCATTCAGGTGCTTTTTCAGGTCAGGAATAAGGTCCAGGTCCCAGTACTCAAGCAGATTGCATCATTACATTGACACATGAAACCTAGAATTATACACTATACACTGCTTAGGATTGTGGTCATGGTTGTTTCAGGTGGCTGCTTTATGGAATCTGTTAGCTACGTCTAGCCTGCTTTTAGAAATAAAAGCCTGCAATATATAAATAAGTAATCCACATCAAGCTATGTACATAGAATTTTGGCTGCAGTACCTGAAGCAGGTTCTTTCCTTCAAGAAAAACAAGGGACAGTGGAAAGATCAGGACACTTAAAGACAAATGGTCTTGCTGAAAGAAGGCGGGGGAGGAAAATACGATCCCACAGCTACCTGAAGCCTTCCTGTTAATAGGTAATGTTGGGGCTTTCTCCATATACAGTGGTACCTTGTAAGACGAATGCTTTGAAAAACAAACTAAAATTTCTATGGGATTCTGGCTACAATCCACAGTAACTATGGGACCTTTTATACCTATGTAGTTACGGTGCCACCTATGGGAAACTTATGGGAAATGCATAGAACAATCCAGAGTAAGTGCCTCTTACGTCTTCCTGTAGTTACTCTGGATTGTAGGGTCTGCCTTGTAAGAGAAAAGTGCTTTGTAAGACAAATGCCTATTGCCTGGGCTCCCACTGGGTGGCTGAGGCGGGACCTCTCCTCCTGCATGCAGTACCAGCCCCTGCCTAGCAGAGACGCACAAGCAGCAGAATCCTCTGAGCTTCCTCAGCCAGCATGTCTGAGCCTCCTGTAGCCACCACCATCAGGTATGAGGGAAACCACCTCCTGAACCACCTCTGACGCCCCTGAAGGAAACCCTGGCACACAAATATAAGGCAGCAAGCTGTATCCAAACTTGACAGCTCTATCGTCCACATGGCCAAATGGGCAGAGAACTTTTTCAAGGACCTTTTCTACTCCTGCCCTTGCGTAAGTGTAATGTTATCTGTAAGAGGGCAGAGCTTCCTCATGACAGAGCTGTGTAAGTCACAGTCCAGTATTTGAAAGAAGTATGGGATTTTTTCAGAGTATTAAAACATTTTCTCAAAACTGAACAGGGCAGATAAAAGAAATGTGTAGTATCAGATCAGCTTACGTAACTTTGCCAGAATCAAGAGACTCTCATCCCACAAAATGCTTTCCTAAGGAACAGTTCAAACTCAGATTAATATCAAGTGTCCATTTGTAAAGAATTGTTCTAGCTTAAATAAAAGCCAACACGTACACACAAATAATCAGCTTCGTACAACAGCAGGCAGATAAGGCTAGTGTTGATATTACTGAAGACTTTAACAAAACTGAAACACCAACAGACTCTATTTGCTCTATGCACTCAGTTGATCAGCTCCTCTGGATGGATGCTCATCCTTTTTGACCTGCAGGAGACAATACTGGGGAGGGGACAAATATGACTCTAGCACAGGTTAAACTTTTAACCTCAGGGCTCCTGGATCTTTAACATGTAGAGGAGGAAATTTCAGCAGGTGCAGCTTGTGATCTGGGAGATGAAACGCTTCACCTGCTGAAATTTCCTCCTCTGCACAATTGTTAAAGGTCTTAGAGTTGAAAGTTTGAATTGTTAAAGGTCCAAAGTTAAAAGTTTGGAGGGACCTGCTAGCATAACCCAAGGGATGGCTGGAGTCATGGAGCATCCTTTCTTCAGCACCCTGAATATTTGGCTTTTAAATACCTCAATTTCCACCAGATCTACATCCTTTTTCTCAGCTACTACTGTCACTTTGGAAAATGCCAGTGAGCATAACTATTTCTTTCCTTTGCAAAAGCATGAAATTACCAAGACAAACTGCCTATGGGCACAATCCAGAGTAACTACGGAAGCAAGTAACAGACATTAAATGCACCCATATTTACTGCACTACCTAATGAAAACCTATGGGAAATTCATATTGCAATCCAGAATAACTTGTTCTTACTCTGAAGCAAGGACTCCCCGTAGTTACTCTGGATTTCACACTATGTTTCAAGAAGCTCCATTAACTGCAAATGGCTTTCTCATTAAACCAACTTTGCAGAAAATTGCTGTCTGTTTGGCAAAGCAGGCAAAAATCATGTCAGTATGCAGCTATAACTTGATTTACGAGCATAATTCATTCCAGAAGCATACTTGTAATCCAATAGGCTTGTATATCAAAGCGAATCTTCCCATAGGAAGTAATGTTCCACAACTCAAAAATATTCACCTAAAAATAATTACAATACTGGTCCCTTCCAACTCTATGATTCTATGATTTCTAAGCCACTGTACAAAACAATAAAGAAAAATATAAAGAAAAATCAAACAAATTAACCTGCACTTAGGGCAAAATCCAGAGTAACTACGGGGAGTCCTTGCTCCAGTGTAAGAACAACTTACTCTGGATTCCAATATGAATTTCCCATAAGTTTTCACTAGGTGGTGCAGTAACTAAGCAGGCCTCCATCAGTCTTGGAAGACTATGGTATCATGCTCGGCGCTACATACGCTGCAATCAAAGCACGAAAGCCTGGGTTGGATTGTTATGGAGGATAGGCTGTTACCCAGGAAGCAAATCCCCCCTCTCCACACCACTGAATTAGTCCAATGGAAAGGCACTGCCGTTACGATTGGATCCAGCTGGCGTCGCAGAGCTGGGCTCAGGACAGGAGCTCACCCTGTCTTGTGGGGCCGACCCAGGTCTTGAACCCTGGCCTGCTGGTTAACAAGCACAGTGTCTTAGCCACTTGTAACTACGGGAGCACGTAAAGTGTCTTACTTGCTCCCATAGTTACTCTGGATTTAGGGGCTAGTCAGATTTCTTAGACTGCAGTTTGCCTGCCTTACGCAGGAGTGAGCCCCAAATATTAGTAGTGCTTCCTTTGGAGTAGACATGCAAGGCTAGGTCCCCAGGTTCCTTTCCATTGTCCCCCTTTCCATTGTCCCCCCAGCACAGAAATCAGGCATATCCTGGCTGGGACTATTTTTCTGCTTGTTTATCAAGACACTGCTTGTATATCAAGTTAAAATTTATTAGAAATGTTTGCTTGTCTTGCAAAACTCTCTCAATCGAAGGTTTTACTGTACTTACTCTATTTGGAAGTCAATTCTGCCCTTGTTAGATAGATTTAGGACCCTCAGTACCTTGGACAGCATATTTTCATAAGGAAGGGGCTAAAGACCAGACAAGTTCAAGGACAGCTCATGGCACATGTCCAATACAGAGATAAACTTCACACAGGAAAAAAAACAACAGAATCACAGTAGTACAAAGCAAGAGTTTATTTTTGCAAGAGCATGCTAAAGAGTTTTGTGTTTTTGGATTCTACCAATCACTCCCAATGGCACTATTTGGTGTATTTCTTCAGCAATAAAATGTGTGATTTGACTCAGTGAGCAGAGCTTTTCTGCACTCAAAAAATGCTCCTATCAAACCTGGGCCTCTTTTGGGCACAATCCAGAGTTAGGGCATTGAGGAGGGCCCCAGCTGGGCTGCCCCAACTATTCTGAATCCAGAGCAGAGAGTTATGCTGCATCCAGAGAGTCAGAACGCCTGGGCTGCCCTAGATGCTCCTGAGCAGGCTCAGTAGGCACTAAGTCAATGACACCTGGAGAGGGCTTGCTCCTGAGGAGACTCCCCTCAGATCACACTGGACAGCTGTGGTGCCTGCCTTATAAGGAAGCCCAGAAGTTCCTGACAACCAGTAACAGCTGCAGCATGAGTCTCCAGTACAGGAATACCTCTAGTGGAGGGTGAATGCAAGAGGACTGCATGGAACGGCCTGCTGTATCCCCAGGTTAGTGGGGTAGTTAGTGCCACAGTTGTGCCATATCCTGAGGTTGAGAGGCTAAGGTAGTTAAGCTGGCCAAGAACTCAGATTTTTAGTCAACACGGCCATTCTTACTCTGCCTTATTATGGACCCCTAAAGCAGGCCTCCGTCAGTCTTGAAAGACTATGGTATCGTGCTCGGCGCTCAGTGATGGGCTTCAAAAAATTTAAGAACCGGTTCTCTGCCCATCTGGCAGCCACTTTTAAATGGCTATTTTTAAACTTTATATGTCCTATATCTTGTTAAGAACCGGTTCTATAGAGTAGGTGTTAACCTGCTGGAGCCCACCACTGTCGGAGCTGCATATGCTGCATGCGAAGCACGAAAGCCTGCGTTGGATTGTTATGGAGGTTAGCCTGTTACCCAATCAGCAAATCCCCCCTCTCCACACCACTGAATTAGTCCAATGGAAAGGCAGAGCCAATATGATTGGATCCAACAGGCACAGCGTCTTAACCGCTTGCGCCACCCACAGCCCCTACATGGACCCCTATGGATCTACTTATTACTATACCTGCTCCTGAGGTGGTATCACTCTGAGAAGCTGGAAGAGGGCATTTCTGCTCTGGAAAGAGGCTCTGGATACAGAGGAACTGCTCTGCCCTAGGCAATGCTAAACATGCCCTCAGCATGCCACTCCTGAACTGCCTAGGCTACCCCAGTTAAGGCAGAGTAGATCCACCTCTCTTAGGGCATCCTATGTTGCCTTAGGCCAGTGGTTCTCAATCTTCCTAACGCCGTGACCCCTTTATAAGTTCCTCATGTTGTGGGGACCCCCAACCATAAAATTATTTTCGTTGCTACTTTATAACTAATTTTGCTACTATTATGAATCATAATGTAAATATCCGATATGCAGGATGTATTTTCACTGTTACAAATGAAACGTGTGTTCTATGCACACACTGAACACAATGGGATTTATTTCAGAGTAGGCATGCATAGGTTTGGGCCCTGAGGCTTTCAGTCAGTCCCCTGTGCGCACAGCTACAGCCAGAGGTCTGGCAAGCCTGACCTGGCCTCCTGCACCAGGGGTCTTTAGGCGACCCCCAGGAAAGCTCTAGGCGACCCCCAAGGGATCCTGACCCCCACTTTGAGAAACACTGCTTTAGGCTGTCCCAAGCCTTTTTCAGAATAACTAGAGTGGCCCATCTTGCAGTTGGGTCAGCCCAGTGATAGATACGGGGAACCCAAGTGCACTTCTGGATTGTGCTCTTTCTTGTGTTTGTTGTGCTGCATCTAACCTTCCAACCAAGACGGAACTGGCAATTATATTACTGACAATTATTTATAGTGGTATTTCAAATAGGTAGACCATGTCAAGTGGTATTGTGGAGAACATTGAGAAACACTGCCCAGGAGAATGTTGCTAAGAGATAAAAGCTATAGGTTTCATAGTACAACATTAGCTTTCTCAGATGCCATAAATACAATAATTCCCCTCTCTGCGAGTGCTATAAGAAGTTATATGCACACAAGAGACTGCCAACATGTTCCAATTCTTATTTTTAACATCTATATCTGTTAATGCTAAAAAAGGTCTAATGACTCCCTTATAAGCACAAGCATTTACAAATTTAGAAGCATGACATGCCGACACTATTTAACACCTGAAGGAAAAAAATGTCATGCTCAGGAAAAGAAATTTCAAAAAATGCAATTTCCAGTGGGAGAACGTGTGTCTTCGTACCCTAACCCCAACTGAAATAATTTCATGCTCTTCTGTTTACCTCACCTTCATTTCCTTCCCTTTTCTCTGAGACTTTCTTTGGGAGAATTTCTGAACTGCCAAGTCCCCCATGGCAGGGATTCACAGGGCAAAATCCATAGCAGTTACGGGTCCACGCAGTTACGTCACTCTCTAGTGTTATCTCATGGAAAGTCATCTTAACTGCTCTGGAGAAAGGGGCTTAATTTCACTTTTGGATATAAGCTATAGTAACAGTCTTTGTGAATTATCATGCCCAATGGATGTCACTAAACAAATGAATACAAGACCCTGGCTGTCTCATAATAGGAACTTTTAAGATCAGGTCAATCTCAGACCTCTCCACTTCTAAGTGAAACATAATTCTTAGTGGAACACTTCTTAGTGGAATATAAATATTTTTTGGATCAGTAAATGGAGAAGACTAATTCAGGGTGCCATCCTAACCAATTTAGGCCAGCACAACTCACCTGTCTCCCCCATTCCTGCAGTGCCAGGCGCATGTCTGCTCATAGACCTAATCCCCCACCACGAGAGGCACAGAAGTATCTTACAACACTTCTGTGACACCCCAAGGCCAGCCCAGGACTTATGCCAGGACTGTGACACCCTAACCAAGGGTTAGGATTGCACCGTCATCAAACACTCAGACTTGATTTTATTCCTTTCCCCACTACCTTTGTAAATTGGTCCACAAGCAATACTTTTCTGATAGGGTAATATTTTCCAGAAAACACCTTTTCCTAAAGCAGATGAAGGGCAAGAGGCTTTCAGTGAGCCATATCTCACCCAAGACTCCAAAATGTCCCTCGATTCCACCAGTAATACTATGAATACTATGATGAGTGTGACAAAATAGGAGACTTGTTCACAGAACCTCCTTCTCCCATTGCAGTATCGCAGGAAGCATATGCCATGCTATATGAAATTCCATGAATGTGCCATCTGCTCCTAGATGATCCCTGTTAATGCCAAAATCTGGTTTCCGTTTGAGGGATTGCAGAGGCGGGGAGAGAAATCAGTGCATTTGAGGTAACTGGGCAATATGGACAGCTTGCATCTCCTGCCATGAAAAATCATAGTGTAATCTGAAGAGAAAGCTGATTGAATGATTGCTGACACATCTGATTCCATCATCCACAGGAACTAATAGCAGGTATTCCCCATTTTAGTATTTTGCTGATATCAGTGAGAAGATATACAGCAAATATGGGAAGTTTTCATCAATTTCCTTTTTTTAAAAAACACTTTCTAAAGTATAAAAATATATTTTTTTAAAATACTTTTTTCTGTTATATAATGTTATTCACTCATTTTTAATTTATCAAAAGTTTTCTTGAAAACATTTGTGTGTCCCTTCCGCTCAAGATGACAGTCACTTACTGCAGAATTAATCTGGGAACCAGTGAAAAAGGAATTCAAGCTTACAGCAAATATTGACAGATTTGCTTTGGGATTTAAGAGGCAGCCCAACAACATAGGAGCCAGATGAACGTTACAGCTTTCTGGACATGTTGTTTTAACAACATATTTATGTTTGGTCCAAGCAAGTGTGCCCTTCTCTTTCACAAGGCTGCCACTGAATCCATTACTGACAGGCAATTGACTTTACCTACCATAATGCTGCAGCAAAAGGACCATCATAGGTTACAAGTGATTAGGGGTGTGTAGAGGTGGACAACCTCAAAATGCCTGATGCAGGTATCATATGTGCTCCCCAAGACATCTGGTGGGCAACTGTATGATACGGGAAGCTGGACTATATGGGTCTTTGGCCTGATCCAGTGGAGCCTCCGTTTCTTCCTTTCCCCATCTTAAGGGCAATAAACACCACTACAGGTCAATGACTTCAATCCCAGAACCAGGAAATGCACAAAGGAATGCTGTTTTCTAGGCAATGGGCTACTTGTCTGATCTCAGCCAAACTACCAGTCGCATAGTTTTAAAGTCCAACAAGAGTCAAGAAAAGAAATTGTAGGAAACTGCCCATGACTGGACAAGGCAGAGTAGGTGAGACCGATGCCTGGGGGATCTCTTCCTGATGAAAATATCAGATGTCATGATGACATTTTTTGGTGCGATGGCAACATGCTGTGCACAACTTTGTTAGGCCCTGGCTTATACAGCAGTTGTGTGTTCCTGAATTCTAGCAAAATTATTTATTAATTTATTTGATTTGTATCTGCCTTTTTTCCCCCAAGAGGAAACTCAAGGTGGTGTAACCATAATGATCCCATTGATTAGCCTAAAAATTGACTGGCCATACTAATCAATGGAATCAGTATATGGGTTGCTGCAGAAACCACAAAGCAAACTTGGACTCAGTCTGTAGAAAAATTACAGGAGGCAACCTGGAATTTGGGAGTCTGTGTCGCTCTCTTCTCTTCTTGCAACTTTTGTGGATCGGTGCCAAAACTGATAGTGCAGGTGGACAATAACAGTCTCAATGAAATAGTAACCTTCTAACCAATGAGAAGCCTAATTTTAGGCTGTTCTATCTGGGTCAAAGGTAGCTTATTACGATGCTGTAATCTTCATTAAGCTAATAGTAACCTGATGCATTTAATTCACCCCCAGCGATGACTATTAATGAGACTCTTTCCAGTCTTGTTTAGTGTAACCTAAAGAGGTGGAAATATTAATATTTGTAAGGTGGAGTTAAACTGATGTAAAGAAACTTATAAAAGCTAAGTGCTTTCTTTGTTCTATGCTCTTTATTATTGTTATGGAAATGGCAAGGGGCCCATTCTATAGAATGTAATAGATTACATTCCACATTCCTCTTGCGTTTAAAGTGTTTTATATATAGAAAATAAATTCTGTGGATTTGCATGTTTATGGAAACAGTGATTGAGTTTATTAGGGCTTATATAGATATTAATGTCCTGTTCCTCAATTCAATCCTCAATGAAACCGAGGGCCCAATACTATTCAACTTTCTAGCACCGATGCATCTGAAATAGTGCCCCAAACACTATTTGTTTAGTTTGTAAGGAACAATAGTTTGTAAGGAACAAACATTCCTGTACATTAAGGTGGCATCAATGACCGCCCACCACCACCACAGGATGTAGTGTCTGCTCCACTGATACAGATACATCTGTGCTGGAGGACCTGGAGGCTGGTGCACTTGCAACAGTGCCCCTTCTTGTCCAGCCACTGTCACAATTGTCTCGGTCTTACCCGACACCCCTTTCTGGCCTGAGACCCAAAGCAAACCCCTCATTATGCTACTGACGACATCTCATATAAATCATTCCATGCTGATTTGCATATGCAAGAGACGTATATCTCATTCATCCACTTGTAGCGTGGGATTCAATGGAGCAAAAAAGCAATCAGCCTGGCATTTGTGACTCAACCCTTAAAGCTAAAATATTAGAAAAGGAACACAGACAAATAGTGTTCTTTTTTTAAAAAAAATCAAGACAGCCTGAATCAGAAAGAGAAAAATCAAAGCCCGTTTTAGAAAAAACTTATGTCAGAGGCTGTAGGCTGCTCTAAAACATGATGTAGTCTTCTGTTACAACATCAGGAAGAAAGCCCACTTTCAAGTGTTTTTAAATCGCACATAACATCAAAAAATAAGACATTTAAATAAATGATGACAGAAGATAGAAAGCACTTAAATTTTCACCTAATTCATAGTACAGTCAAGCTCACCACCACAAAAAACTAACAACTTCTGACATAAGTAGATGCAAAAACTTGAACTAATCAAATGCTGGTCTACCTAAGAGTGTATAACAACCCTGTGCTCCTGAGGAATATGAACACCTTATTTCTATATGGTATCTATCTTGCAGAGTTTGACTAGAATCCTTTGGGAGCCTCATATAATTATCTATAGCACATAGAGCATTAGCTTCTGCCAGTATTACTCAGC
Organism: Cryptoblepharus egeriae; assembly: GCA_030015325.1. NCBI lineage: Eukaryota > Metazoa > Chordata > Lepidosauria > Squamata > Scincidae > Cryptoblepharus > Cryptoblepharus egeriae. The sequence continues at coordinate 115,500,680 of JAREYC010000003.1, forward strand.
TGTTCTTCACCCAAAGAAAGATAATCGAGAAGTATTTTGGGCACCAAGTCTATTTATTTCTTGCACTGAAGCAATAAGTCCTTATTGCAAAGGACTAGGTTTCTCAGGCTCCTTTTCATTGCACTCTTACATAGGATTGACTGTAGTAGACTTACGTCAGAGTAGAATGCATAGGTGCTGGCAGAGTACCAAAACCAGCCATATTCTGGCCACAACTATATTTTTAACTTGTTTATCAAGACATCTTTTGTGTATCAAGTTAAAAATTTATTAGAAATTTTGCTTGTGTTGCAAAACATTCCCAATCCAAGGTTTTACTATATTTAGCCACCATTCCATCAGGTCCTCGTCTACCTTCCTTTAGTATATAACAGATTGTATCCCAGACTGCTGACCGTATCCCTGACTGTGTGACATAACCTGATTGTATCCCTGACTGGTGACATAACCAATTCAAAAGAACACACCATAGTTTTTTTTCTCTTACTTTTCCTTCTCATTGTTTACATCACTGATTTTCAACCACTGTGCCATGTGTGTTGTGGATGGTGCACAGATGTGCCATGGGAGTTTGAAGAATCATTTACGACAAGGACAATTGGGGGATTTGAGCCACCTACCAGCAGCATAGTGTGTCTTGTCAATGATAAAAAAAACCTGATAGTTTGCCTTGACCATTTTAGTGCCTTGTTAGTGTGTCAAGATATGTAAAAAGGCTGAAAATCACTAGCTTTCACTGTCTAGGGGTGCAATCCAGAGTAACTATAGGGAGTCCTTGCTCCGGAGGAAGAACAAGTCTGGATTGCAATATGAATTTCCCATAGGTTTTCATTAGGTGATGCAGTAACTACGGGTGCACGTAATGTCTCTTCCGTCCTCCCACAGTTTCTCTGGATTGTAGTCTAAGGCTGTAATCCTACAAATATTTTTCTGGGAATAATTTATACTTAATACAGAGGAATTTACTTCTGTGTAAAAATGCAAATGATGTGTATAGTAAAGATATGTATGGATAAGTAAGGAGAGCAGCATGAAAAATGCCTGCTAAGAAAGCAGTTTGATCCCCTTCTTTGCAACTGTGGTTTGGAACTTATTTTAACTAGGGCTGCAATCCTAAACATATTTTGCTGGGAGTAAGACCCAATGAACAGAGGGCTTACTTCTGAGTAGACATGGTCAGGATTGTGCTCGAGGAAAATTTTACCAGCAGTAGCCCATGCTTCAAGGTTCCCAGGGAAATATACAGTTTCATCCATAACAGGACACTTGATTCTGCTGCAGTAGTCACGTCACATGTGCTAAGGCTGCAGATGGCAAGGATGCAGGGAATGATTAATTAATGCATAATGATATTTGTACAGCCCTATCAGATGCATCTAAAGAGGCCTAAAAGCGATAACTGTCAAAGATGATAGGTGAGCACTGAAAACACTTCTTCCATTCTTAATGAGCTGCTGGCAACAGATAATAAAAAAACTTAGCTATCCCCCAATCATCTCTAAATGAGTCCAAACCAAGCAGTTGAAAGCCCTGAAGTTTCCAATTATCAGCATTTTAAAAATTGGTACGGAAGGCAAAGGATGCCAAAAGACACATTCGGACAGGGAAATAAAAGCCTAAACAAGAGTCATCCTGGAGTGGCCCATGTATATATTTAACTTTTGACGCTTTTTGTATTTCTTTACCTATGGAGACCTTTTTGTATTAAAACATTATAAATATATCTTTAATAACTTCCACAAATGCTCCCAACAAGGCACTGCTCTTGCCAACTTCTAGCTACCGGTGATGTGGGAGGAAGTGGTTATGTTCTGCACATATTAACATTTTGCAAAATCTACTCAAACAAAATTCTGCTTATACAGATGGCACACACTTGTCCTCTTCCAGGTACTGTATCTTTATTCTGGGACAAATGTGGTTCTTTCCATGTCTCAGGTTAAATGATGTTTCAGGTTTCAGAGGGAAACAACACTCTCCTGAAAACAATGCATGTTCATGATGATGATCAATGGGGGGGCACACTGAGCCACATTAGGGATTCTGGACCATTAGCATTTGTGTAGAAGAGTGAATTTTAACAGGTGCAGCTTGTGATCTGTGAGACAGATCTCACAGATCACAATCCTCTATTGTTAAAGATCCAGGATCCCAAAAGATGCCCAGTTTGTCCACCCCTAATTTAAACGATTTAAAAGAACTAAGCCCCAATTTTACCATCTCTTTGAATATCACCTAATTGGCCAAACAAGTAGGAAGACTACCACATAGCATTCATCTTTCCTTCCATCCATCTTATCTGCATAAATGACACAGAACAATTAAGATGAGATGGATCCGTGAATTATTGATGTGATATTACCTACCTTTTGTTTTATTGTTATGTGTGGCTGATTAGCTTTTTACCCAGCTCAAAACGGATCAAACTATCTATCTATAGTATTTATATACCGCTTTTCAACTAAAAAGTCCACAAAGCGGTTTACAAAGAAAATGGAAAAATAATAATAGCTAATTAATAGCTAATGGGTCCCTGTCCCAAAAGGACTCACAAACTAAAATGCAAAAAAGAACACCAGCAGGAGACACTTTAACAGACATTGCTGGGGTGAGTAAAATGATTAAAAAGTCCGACAGTGTGACACTAACAGGTAATTTTCAACCACTTGTATGCTGCAAGTGGCCCACAGGTATGCAAAACAAATTTGGGGGAAGGTCCTTTATTTGTAGGACCATTGGGAGCTGAGACTCCCACGGGCAGCATGGTGCGCCTTGTCAGTTAACCAAAACCTGATGGCATGCCTTGATAATTTGCCAGTGTGCCATGAGATGAAAAAAGGTTGAAAATAAAACTCATCCTGCTATAATGCCTTGGTAGCATATTGTTATATTAGTACTGTATTTATTAGATTCAACTTGTTCCATGCAATGTTAACCATGGTTACTTTCAATTTACAGCTAGAACTACAAATACAGTTTACCAGTGTTAGTGTCAACACTGAGACACAAAATGATGCACCAACTATGGTTCCAAAAATAGTGAGGGGTGTGTGAACTGGCATACTAGAGAGAAAAACATGGCCATGGCATGACCACTTCTTAACCGTGATTAGGAAATGAGGAATCTTATGTTTGCGCCAGGTCGTAGCTGACCTACAGCCACAGAAGGGGTATGGCCTATATCCTAAAGTGAAATTAAGCCCCTTGCTCTGGAGCAGTTAAGATGACTTTCCATAAGATAACACTAGAGGGTGACGTAACTGCATGGACCCATAACTGCTATGGATTTTGCCCTATTTCTCTTTTTTCTACTCTACTATACTTAAGCTGCAGAAAGAACAGTGTCTTTCCTTGGACCGTAAATAAATGGGAGCCTGTCTCTGGTACTCTATTCAAAGCAAAAGAGACTGTCAAGGTTGCCTCTAAACTGGGGGTCAAAAGAAAATGCAACAAATGAAGAAGGCCTCTAAGATTTACTGCAAAAACTCAAAGAGAGACCTTGCTGTTGAACTCATTCTCACCTCTTTTCCTTTCTACTATTTTTTTCAAATCAGACAAAAGACCATGGCAGCTCCACTTGCCTAGATACTGTCTCAAGCTGTCCCTACAATCATCCTCATGCATGATTTAGGTGTATGAAATAAATAGGGCATCAATATTAAAAACCAGGCCAGGTGTTACATAAACAGCAGCATATACAGGATAGCCAGACTGATGGAAAACAGTTAAGACGCCTCTGTGACATTGATAAACTTGCATAACCGACCCAATGATGTGCTTTTCCCCAGCTCTGCATCACATGTTATGAAATGTCTTGTCACGTAATGTGAAAGTGCAAACACAGAACTGAAAAGAAAAGTAAAAAACAAACAACAACAAATAGATTGTTTGCTTCCTAGTCCATTAATAGGCTCTAGACAAAGACGAAAGAACATATTTTGTTACAGAACAAAAATACATTTCATTCTGAAATATGTCTGTATTATGCTTCTTCTGACAATAGTACATCACAAAATGTATACTTGTGACGCATCTAAAATCTTAGTACAGTATATAACACCTAAGCATTTGTTGATACTCACAACGAACATTAAAAACCAGAAAATGAGGCATGTTCTAAAAAGGGGAGTTTGTGCATACACAAAACTGACAAATGCACAAATTAACATTTGCTCTTGAGCTATTACATTTCCAATAACAATATTACTCTTAAAAAGGCTTTTTGTCAATTTTTTAAAGATTCCCCTGAAAGCACAAAGAGTGCTTCCCGGGTCCTGTTGTGGAGACTTGCCTTTTTAAAACTTTGCATTATATGAGTACAATCAAACACACACTAAGGCTGCAATCCTAACCTCCAGTTAGACAAACATAAGCCCCAGCACAAATCCTGTGCTGACCTGGGAGAGTGTTAGGCCGGTGCACAGGCATGTGTTTGCCTCCCTACATCATCACGGGAATGGGAAGACCAAAGAGTTGTGCCGGCCTAAACTAGGGTTGTACCCTAAGCCATACAAAAATGTCTTTGTGCACTTAGATTTGTCAATCCAACAGATTTTCCAAATGAATGGAAGTGCAACCTCACAGGCACTAAAACCCACACATTCAGAAGAGATCAGAGGTCAGGAGGTAGGGAAACTTCCCCCATATAAAAGCAAAATAGGTTGCTCTATTCCTTGTCTCCAAGTTACACAATGTTCCTGAAAACATATTAAAGGTTCCAATGTCTGAGTAAGCATTTCTCAATTCCAGCCATTTAAGCTACGTACTTCTCACCAAGACCTGGGGAGATGAACACACACCCAGTGACAAACCCTGCATTTTAATCATCCTGCCAGGTTCAAATTATACCCCATCTCAATTTAGACATTTCCATATACTTTCAACCAGATTCCAAGTTCAGAAGAAAAATCAGAAAGTCCAACTTCACTATCTGCCATACATCAGTGCAGATTCCTCTGCCTCCCAGCTGCAGTGTCTATGCCGCTCCCACCCATCTCAATTCAGAAACCACAATTTTACTAAATTTCCTCTCAAATCTAAAGTACAGAAATGCACCAAACAAATGTGCAGTTGGTTCCACTTCCACATTGAGCTGGGGGGGAGGAGTGCTTCCTGTTCAACAGGGAACTTTCAAGCTGTGCACAACAAATAAGCTATGCATTCTTCCATAAGAGATCCCTCACTACAAGTAGCATCACCAAGCGAATGCAGCAAAGACCATACATTTGGAATAACTATGCTTCTTTAATAGTTAACACATGAGGCTATTCTCAGTACCTTCTGGTTCACAATGAGATGCAGCTTATTGAAAATCATTTGCTTGCTTCCTGTCATGCAAACTCCCACTGACCTACATACTCAATGTGTGTAAGGCATCAAAACAAAGAAGGCACAAATTACTAGATGCACTCATGACTTGCTTTGTTATCTACAACATTTTTACGGGACAGTATTTATGGTGCAAAGCCACACAATACTTTGGAAACAAAGATAAATAAATGCTGTGTAACTGATCTCCAGGGTTCCCAAAGAAACAGTTGTTTCCAGAACAAAAGGCAGTATTTTTCAAATCCTTGAGAAAGTCTAGGGAAAAAAATGAAACAAACCAGTAATATAAAAATGCTGGAAGGAAGCTTTAGGGCTCCTGTCCCCTAAGATCAACTTTTCTGCATCATAAATTCTTTCTCTCTTACCTTCAGTATTTTTTTAATTAGTCTATTCCTCCAACTGCCTTTTAAAATGCAAGATTACAGAGATGAGAACATCCAACATCTTAAACCTGGCAATTTAGATAGGTTATGTTCAGGATTATCACAACATTTCCTTGTCCCATAAGGTCATGTTAAAAGATCAAGTCAAAGAATAAAGACTGTCATTGTAACTGTGGCTAATCTGAAATTTCCAGGCCACCCAATTCACACCCAATCCCCAATTGTGGGGATTTCTAATCCCAAGAGTATGGGACAGCTAACACCATTTAAAAAGAGAATGTCAATGGGCAGCCCAATTCAAAGACATACCCTTAAAGCAGACCTCCGTCAGTCTTGAAAGACTATTGTATCATGCGCTGCGTACGCTGCATGCAAAGCACAAAAGCCTGGGTTGGATTGTTATGGAGGATAGGCTGTTACCCAAGCAGCAAATATTCCCTTGATATAAAAGGGAAGTCTTGTTAAACAAATGAAAAAGTAGTCCTGGCCAGCATACAGTTTCAGTGCTCCGCCAGCACCTGCTCAGCTTCTCCTGAGAGACCAGCCTATGCATGTCTATTCTGATGTAAGCCTATTACAGTCAATGGGGCTCATTCCCATGTAATGAAAAGGAGCTGGAGAGACCTAGCCTTGCATGTCTATTCTAAAGGAAGCCCTATTATAATCAGTGGGGCTCACTCCTGTGTAAGGGGGGGGGGGGCAGATTGCAGCCTGAGAGACTAAATGCAGGTTAATTTGATTTATATTTTTTATAGTTTTCTATTTTGTATTATATCTATCTACAGTATTTATATATTGTACCGCTTTTCAACTAAAAAGTTCACAAAACAGTGTACAAAGAAAATGAAAAAATTAATAGCTAATTAATAGCTAATGGGTCCCTGTCCCAAAAGGGCTCACAATCTAAAATGCAAAAGTACTATCATGCAAATGAAAAAGTACTTACATGAAATATAGTAATTTGGGTTGTGGAACAAATCGTCTTGAATTTCCATTATTTCTTGTGGAAAAATTTGCTTTGATGTACATGTGTTTTGGATTACAAGCATGTTTCCGGAACAAATTATGCTCATAAACCAAGCTACCACTGTACAAATCTTTAGGAATAGAAGAACACACTTCTGCATTATATAATTGCATCAGTTTGGCACACAGAAAGGCACATGAATGGAATTGCACCATCTCTGGTGTCTCTAAGACCACCATTACAAGGCTGCAATCCTAAATACTGGGGATCTCAAACTAAGGACACGTGTAGCAGTGCATTCATTCTGTGTGTTATCTAAAGCAACTTCCAGGCAGAAGGAGTTAACCGCCCAATCTTGGCCATATCTTGGCCAGGAACAGAAACATTCCTCCGCTCCAGATCTTGAGAAACCAATAGTCATCTATGAAAACAATACCACTTGAGCAACCAGACTGCTTTGCCTTCCCTCATTTTCTTGAACCCGAGCACCAGGACTACATCTTTCTTTAGTATTCTTTGTCCATCTACACAAGTTTCCATTAATGGCTCTGATCCTGCTGAGACCTGATAGAAGTGTATATCTGAAGATGCTCTTTGAGGTCTAATATTACAAGGAAGCAGGAATCACCAGAGATAAGAGCAATGTGTCAGATACATATTTTCAAGTACGTTTTTCAGCATTATGTGGGTGACAACAGCAATTTTGCAGCACAATCCTAACCATGCCTACTCAAAAGCAAGCCCCACTGTGTTCAATGGGTCTTATTCCCAGAAAAGTGTCTTTAGGATTGCAGCCTTGATCTGTCCCTTGGGAGAGAAGAAGGTATTTTCCTGAGTGGTGTCCACTGTCAAATCAAATATTGACGTTTTTGTAGCTAGTAAACTGTTGGAAAAATTGATGATGAAATTGAAACATGCATACTGGGTCAACAAAAAGTGTACATTATCTTATTGATGGCACAAATATCTCATTGGATGATCATTCAGACCATTGCTTGAACTGGGCTATAGGGATCACACAAAAAATTGCAAATACAGTGGTACCTCGCTTAACAAGCGCCTCACTTAATAAGCGTTTCACATAACAAGCAAAATTTCCAAGAAATCTTGCTTCACAAAACAAGTTCCACCTCACTTAACAAGCAAGCGCGCTATTGGCACATGTGCTATGCAGCCCTGACACTCTGCATGGAGACTCTTTAAAAGGGCTGCCTGCCAGCACTCCTGCCTCTAACTGCCCCCAACTTGGGGCAGTTGCCTGGAGTTGCCAGAGGCCACCTTGAACCTTCAGCAGCAGCCCAGGTAATCCTCCCAGGAAAGTGTCTTTGATTGCAGTCTCCTAACTATGTCTACTCAGAAGTAAGCCCCATTGTGTTAAATGGGATTTACTCCCAGGAAAGTGTATTTAGGACTGCAGCCATAGGGCGCAATCCAGAGTAACTATTGGGTGTCCTTGCTCCGGTGTAAGAACAATTTACTCTGGATTGCAATATGAATTTCCCATAGATTTTCACTAGGTGGTGCAGTAACTATGGGTGCACGTAATGTCTCTTACGTGCTCCCCTAGTTACTCTGGAATGTAGGGTAAGTAGACTTCATAGGATCATGCACATTGAATGCATGTTTTGAATTCAATTCCAGTGTTTTGTCATCATTTTTACATCCAGTTAATATTTTTATATGAATATTTTCGGGGTTGTGGAACCAATCGTCTGAGATTCCATTATTTCCTATGGGAAAATCTGCTTCACTTAAAGAGCATGTCACTTAAAGAGCATGCCTCCGGAACGAATTAAGCTCTTTATGTGAGGCACCACTGTACCTAGGAGGTGACAGCATACATCAATGGATAGCGCTTAATATGGGAAATGCAGGTACCCTTCCCTTTATATACCAAAGTATCTCTCTTGTTGTATTTCTCCAATAAGAAGGATAGACAGACTCATGCAGAGAAGTGTGACAAGGTGACAAGTTAGGAAACCTTTCAGAATAGCTTTGCAATGCTTTTCATAACTCCATCTCATTGCTCCTGAATGGCATTATATGGAGGAACCCGAGGTCCAGGCTCGTTCTCAAATGTTCCTTTCTAGAGAAAATACTGAAGAACATTGAGAAAGCTACTAAGCATCCTTTCTGCAATGGAAACTCTTCTTTGGCTCCTACGTCAAACAGATAACAGCTTAAACAGATTGACATTTTACAGATGATTGTACTTGTGGAAATTCCCTGTTTTTTGTTTTGTTTTTTAAAAGAACCTCACCAGACAGCTTCTTACCATGGAATGCAGCAGTGGACAGGTTAGAAGTGGGCAACTGTGCACATATTCCAGTACTTTAAATCCAAGTTTATGTAAGGCGCATAAACCAGGGGTCTCGAACAAGAAAATGTGGAAGCAGGGCTCAGGAGTGCTATTTTCTGTATCATCATAAAACTCCCACATAGAGGGAGTTAGCTCTGTTGAAAAGCAGGACTGGCTAGTCTAATAGAACAAGTTGTTCTAGACTTAGCTCCTCAGTCTGAGTAGTATCACTGAAAAGAAAAGCATCATAGATTCACTTTGCCTTTATTTGATTTCACCTCTCGAGGTATTTCCTCTGCTATTCATTTCAATGGTAATTTGTATTTATTTTATTTTTATTTTTAATACACTTTACTTGATGCTATCATGTTATGTGACTACCACTGCAATCCTAAGCATGTCTACTCAGAAGTAAGTCCCATTGTGTACAATAGTATTTACTCCCAGGAAAGTGTGGTTAGGATTGCACTCTACGTTTACTTTACGTATAGGTTACATATAGGTTAAATGACTATGGGTGCAATCCAGAGTAACTATGTTGAGTCCTTGCTCCAGTGTAAGAACAATTTGCTCTGGATTGCAATATGAATTTCCCATAGGTTTTCACTAGGTGGTGCAGTAACTGCGGGTGCACGCAATGTCTCTTATGTGCTCCCATAGTTACTCTGGATTGTGCCATATGTTGATTTTACATATAGATAGATTAATGTACTCTGAGCTTTCTGTGACAGAGCAGGACATAGATCTGGGGTAGTAGTGGATAGCCTGATGAAGGTATCAACAAAATGTGTGGTGGTCATGAAGAAGGCAAATTCCATGAAAAGTCATTAGAAAAGGGGGCAAAAATTATAACGCCATTGTACAAATCAATAGTGAAGCCACATTTGGAGTATTGTGCCCAGTTCTGGTCACCACATCTCAAAGAGGATATAAAGGAAATGGAGAAAGTTCAGAGGAGAGCGACCAAAATGATTGATGGTCTGGGATGGTCCGTGTAAGGAAAGGTTACAGCATTTGAGGCTCTTCAGTCTAAAGAAGAGGCGCTTGAGGGGAGACATGATTGAGATGTATAAATGTGTGCAAGGGATGGATACAGTGGATAGGGAGAGGCTCTTTTCCCTTTCACATAACACCAGAATGAGGGAAATCCACTAAAACTGAAAGTTGGGATGGTTAGGACGGACAAAAGAAAATATTTCTTTACCCAGTGTGTAGTTAGTCTGTGGAACTCCCTGCCACAGGATGTGGTGGTGGCAGGTAGGTCCCAATGCCTTTAAGAAGGGATTGGACAAATTCCTAGGTTTGAGAGCTACCATGCCAGAAAGCCCATCTCTTAGAGGTAACAGGTCCAACACAGTTATATACCAAAGACATCTTAAGGACATCCCAAGTTTCTTTAGTCAGGAAATATAGGTTGTTGTTTTTTGTCCAAGTGGCTCGTTGCCCTGCATCTGTCTTGAATCAGCTTGATTATATTGCATATGCTTTGAATAAACTGTACAAAGGCATGATAAAAATTAATAGTAGATGATGATTTGGCTAGGTTTTCCCATTCCAATCTTAATACATCACTGAATAACTGAAAAAAGAGCTAGTTTCAATTGCTATTGGGAGGGGGGGGGGGAAACGAGACATGCCTTTTTCAACAATTTGATTAGAATCTAGATATTCCTAACAATTAATGAAGTGCAATGGATTTGAGAAGGAAAATAGGAAAATACAGCCTTTGTTGATGAGGTCACCAACAAACTTTTCTTCCCAACGAACATCACCATCCCCACTCCTTCAGCATTTCCCCTCACGGGACATGACCCAAAACCTAAGGGTTCCTTCTCGCTTTCTCTACAACCCAGCAGGAGGTAAAGTATGGGTGGAAGAACGTGTAGCCTGCCTAAACCAGTGTGAAACCACTTTGGGGATGGGTACCATTTGTGTTAACAGCTGATTGAAAAAATTGAAGTAGCTTTTCATGGAGAGAGCTGCCATTTCTAATGGTACACAGGGTGTTGGCCCTGATGGCTATATCCTAGATACACCATTAGGGGTTCCTGTGCCTTTTATAATAACCTGATGTGCAGATATTTAGCAGGTAAACCAATTTCTGGCATGATATACAGTTTTACGCGTTTTCTTAGTGCCGTGGTCAGCAACCTCTGGCATGTGTGCCAAGAAAGGCACCCACCCAATTTTCAGGATACAGGATTTCTGAGTGGCACTCAGAAACCAGGATGAGCAATAAGGGACCCTCTGTGATACCTGCTCCAGCCCTGGAGAGTGGAGGAGGGCAGAGGAGAAGTAGCTTCTTCTCCGCCCTCCTTCAACCTGCTGGGATGGAGCACTATGCAGAGGCTTCCAGGCTGAACACCCACTTCCTGGAATGAGTGGGGAGAGGGGCAGAAGCAGTACAGGTGAGTCAGTACCATTAGTACTTGGTGCCCACTGGAGGTGGTCAGTGCCCGCCAATGCCCATTATATTATATATATAATGGCATGTCAGCTCAAAGAATCACATTGGCACACAGAATAATATTGAAATATAGGTTCGGCACGACACCGCTGAAGATTGCTGACTCCTAATTTAGTGCATATAAGAAACCTGTTAATGACAGAGGAACCATGCCATTAAAAAGCTCGCAAGCTGAGGGATGCAATCCAGCTCACAATGGTTGACTTCAGCTGCTGCCCAACAGAACAAATAGTTCTGTTTCTGCAACCTGACATTGCCTAAATGTGCAATTGCTAGTGTCTCTCTATTAGTTTACTTCCACAATTATCATTGTAACTATTCACTTAACACAGTGGGAAAACGGAATCAAATGGATTTTAGTTATTCCAAGATTCATCAGTATTTCTGTGCACCCTGATGGAACAATTTTTATAAGATCTGGTGTTAAGATTATCAAATGTGCTACTCAGTACTTCCATAAATCATGAGATGGGGCTGAAGTGCATCATCCACTAAGAAGATCCGAAAAGGAGAAATGAGATTAAATAACAAAGCGTACAGAAAACAGACGGAAAGTTGCTCTGAGGAAGTACCAAGAGAGTAGATAGAGCAAAAACACTTAACTTGGCAGGAGGGAAAGAAGGTAAGTATAGTTGCAATTTTATTTAGGCAAAGTCCTATTTAGGGTGAGGACGTTACATAACCAAATGCCAATCCCAAAAAATAATTCTGCTGACCAAGAGTAGTCTGCATGACATGTCTGTACTGATCATAACCTTTTACAGGCTGTTGCCAAATGCAGTCAGAGAGCTTGTTTTTGTCCCGTAACCCTAGTTTGAGCCATATTGTGACTGTTCCACTGACACACTCCCAGTCCCGCAAAACAAAAACTCTCTTGACAAAAACAAAGTATTAATAGCACAATTACCCCAGTGTTCACAAAATGCTAGATTATCTTAATTAAAGAAACATTCTCTAAACCCAGTGGATGCTTTCCACAGTTTATATTTCAGTGGGCTTTCTGCCTCCTCCTAATTTACCCATATCAACGGTACTCACATCTTTGCCAATCTTATTCATGTTATCCAGATTGCCTGCAAGAGCCAACAAATGGAGGGGGACACTTGAAAGGCAGTAGTACTGATCACTGCAGGGGCAACACCACAAAGACATACAGGTGTCTCCAGATCCTAAAATTCAACTGGAGTCAAGAGTGGAGTAATATCTTTGCCTTTGATCCACAGTTCACCAGGGTGACCATATGTCATTACTCAAAAAGAGGACAAGAACCCCCTGAAATTGTAGGACACCCAAGAAAAATGTAGGACATGACAAAAGGAAAGGTAAGAACACTCATTCATATCTATATATCTATATACCAATAGATAGATAGATAGATAGATAGATAGATAGATAGATAGATAGATAGATAGATATAGATAGATAGATAGATAGATATCATGTGCTTAATTCAAACATTTATATTGCTTATTATTAAATTTGAAACTTTTACATATAGAGCACAATCCTAACCATGTCTACTCAAAAGTAAGCCCCATTTTGTTCAATGAGTTTTACTCCCAGGAAAGTGTCTTTAGGATTGCAGCCCTAATTTAAGAATTACATGAAAGCTACATGCTGCCTACTCACAAAGAAAAAGAGGACAATTATATTTTTCCCCAGGACACAAGGATTAAAAAGGAGGGCATATCTTAGGGGGGAAAACAGGACATATGGTCACTCTGGCACTCCGGTCACCCACCAATGTACTGGGGATATGTCACCCACCAATATATTGGAGCTATATATATTTAAATGTATATTGCAATTTTTAGATCTATCGCCCACCAACGTATTGGGGATATATTTGATTTTTTTAAAAATATGTCACCCACCAACATATTTTTATATAGATCTGTCATAATATAGATCTGCCATTTTTAGATCTGTCATCGTGGCTTGTAATTCAGTCAAGAAAAAGATGCAAGAAATTTAAACTGAATGTATCATTAAAACCCTGCCACCCACCACAATGCCTGCTTGGGGGGTGGGTGGGAAATAAACCTTAAAATTTAAATATAACTTTGCAGTGGAAGTCCTTTGATGCATGCAAATCAAACCTGCTGCTGGGGTTGTGAGTTCTCCCTTCTGGGTGCTGGAGCTGGTGTGCAGAGCCTGGAGAGGGAAGGAGCCAGCAAGGAAGACCCTCCAGACTCTTGCTCTCTGCAATGGTCCCTCCTGCTGCTGCTGGTGGTGATGGTGGTGGTTCAAAGCTGAGCAGCCTTCCTCCTGGTCCCCTGGCAGCCCTGCTGCTCCCCAGCCATTGTCTGCAGCAGCAGCAGAGAGGCAATGCCCTGGGAGGCTGCAGGGGAGCAGGCAGGCTGGAATGAGCCGGTGGCTGGGAAGGAAGGAGCATCCTCACTGCCAGCCCCACACAGCTAAACAGAGCAGGCTGGCTGGCTGGCTGGCTGGAGCCTCCTCCTCTTCCTCCTCCCCTGGCAGCCCTGCCTCCTCCACTGCGCAGGCAGCAGCAGGGCAGGGTGACCACATAGCCTCTTTCTCCAGGACATGTCCTCTTTTTTTAGCCCTGTGTCCTGGAAAAAAATCTTCTTTGTCCTCTTTTTTCTTGAGAGCAGGCAGCATGTAGCCTTCTTGGAATTCATAAATTATATGTAATAGTTTTAAATTTAATACTAAGCAGTACACTTTATATCATGGTAAGCACATGTCTTCTTTTTTAGGACATGTCCTTTAAAAAAAATTAATTTATAATAATTATTCATACTTAATAAATCATCAGTGGAATTCTTGATCATGTCTACTATGTTCCATTGACTTCAATGGGGCTTACTCTCAGGAAAGTGCTCTTACGTTTGCAGTCCATGTGTAATGAATTAGAGGCAATTGTTTTAGATTTAATAACTAGCAAAATGTACCCGCATTGCAGGAGTTAAAAAAAACCCTGTATGCCATTCCTCCATTGCATAACACATCCCCATGCACATCACCCCCATACCCAACACCCCCTATGCACAACACCCTCCCCATTGCATACCATCCCTTCAATGCGCAACACCCCTCATGCACACAGTCCCTCCCATTGCATCAGGCACTGGGCACCAAATTAGCTGAATGTTGATCACTCAATCTTCAGTGTTAAGTATAGGACAAAAACACAATGCACCCCTTTTCAGCCCCTTAATGGTTGAATTTCTCAGCATTGGTTCTTGGTGGATGTTGATGTCACAGAACACACTCCCCAAATTTCATGCTTCTAGGTCCAAGGTTGGGGCAGGGCAGTGATCAGTCTGGGATTCTTCAATGGATAGGGAGGAAAATGCACTGCGCCCCTTTTCACCCCCTTCCAGTTGGAATTTCCAAAATCCGGTTCTTAGTGGGTGTCTCCATCACAGAAGGACCACCCTCCCCAAATTTCACACTTTTAGGTCTGGCGGTTTTGGCTGGACGTTGATGAGTCAGTGAGTCAGTCAGTGACTTTTCATTTATATATACTAGCAAAATGTACCCGTCTTGCGGGAGGAAAATACCCCCATATGACATCTGCCTATTGCGCGTCATCCACCTCATTGCACATCATCCACCCCAGGCGCATCACCCCTCCATGCACATAAATCCCTTCCAAGCACATCACCTCCCCATGCACATCAGCTCCCTATGGCAACACCCTCTCATGTGCAACATCCCTCCATGTGCATCACCTCTCCATGTGCATCATCCCCCCAGTGCAATACCTTCATCTGCAACAACCCTCCCCCTGCACAACATTCCCATGACACACCATTCTCCCCCCCCCCATGCACCAGGCACCAAATTGGCTGGATGGTGATCAGTCTTCAATAAATACAGTACAGAAACAAGTTCTTGGTGGGTGTTGATGTCACAGAAGAAACACCCTCCCCAAATTTCGTGCTTCTAGGTCCATGGGTTGGGGCAGAGCATCCATCACTCCAGGAGTCTCCAATGTATAGGGAGGAAAACCCTTTTCATCTCCTTCCGGTTGGAATTTCCAAAAACCACTTCTTAGTGGATGCCTCCATCATGGAAGGAACACCCACCCCAAATTTCATCTTTCTAGGCCCGGTGGTTTTGGCTGGGTGTTGATGGGTCAGTCAGTGACTTTCCAGTTTTATATATGAGAGATAGTTAATATACTTGATAATAGGTACCACCCAGTGATGGGCACAGCTTCCCCTAACAACCGGTTCTCCAGAAGTGGGCGGGGCCAGGCTGGGTCAGGGGGTGGGGCCAAGGTCAGGGGGTGGGGCCAAGGTCAGGGGGCAGGGAGAATTTAAAGGGGAATTTTTTAATTTAAAATTTTTTTTAAAAAATAAGCATGCGGCTTACTTCTGAGTAGACCTGCATAGGATGGGGCTCTGAAGCTGCAGTCCTTTCCACTCCACCCTGGGAGTAAGCCCCATTGACCAGCATGAGACTTACCTCTGAGTAGTCAGGTTGGGCTCTCAGGCTGCAGTTCCAGCCACTTTCCTGGGAAAGGGTTGCAGCATCCTCAGAGCCCAATCCCGTGCAAGTCTACTCAGAAGTAAGCCCTATTATAGCCAATGGAGCTTACTCCCAGGAAAGTGTGGCTAGGGTTGCAGCATCCTGAGCCCAGACCTGTGCAGGTCTACTCAGACGTAAGCCCTATTATAGCCAATGGGGCTTACTCCAAGGAAAGTGTGGATAGGGTTTCAGCAGGTTTCCAGAGCCAGGCTCAGCCCCTGCAATAAAAGGTCTATGGAACTCCCTGCCAAAGGAGATGCGAAGACAGGTTGCAGGCAGAGAAAGAGAACTCTTTCCCCTCAAACACATCAGAGCCTGCAATGGAGGGTCTATGGAACTCCCTGCCATAGGAGATAGGGAGACACTTGCAGGTAGAGAAAGAGAACTTTTTCCCCTCAAACACACCAGAGCCTGCAATGGAGGGTCTATGGAACTCCCTGCCACAGGAGATTGATCAGCCAGCCAGCCAGGGGTAGGTGTATTATCAGTACCTTGTGTAAGAGTGCATTCTGTCCCTGCACTGAAGGCAGTCATCGGCAGCAGAAGCAGCAGCAGCACAGCACTGGGCTGAGTAAACATGGTCTACTCAGAGGTAAGCCCTGTTATAACCAATGGGGCTTACTACAAGGAAAGTGTGGATAGGATTTCAGCATCTCAGAGCCCAGACCTGTGCAGGTCTACTCAGAAGTAAGCCCTATTATAGCCAATATGCTTACCCCCAGGAAAGTGTGAATAGGTTTGCAACAGCCACCTTTTTTTCCCTGGCTTCTGGGGCTTACCGGCTGCAATTAGAGCAAACTTAAAAGTGCCCGACCAGCCTCTTTAACTGCCTCCAGCTGCTGAAGCAGCATCTCTGTCCCCATCTAAGGAGCCCTTTGTAAAGCTCTCCATGCCTCATTTGCATTTGAGAAGCCCATAATTCTTTGCAAACTGCACCAGGAAGTAACTTCTGAAAATATTGCTACTGAAAACTTGCTGGAAATAAGGTTTATAATCAAAATAAGATGTTTAGCAAAGACAGGATTCCTGAATAGCTTCAGATAAAGGTTTGGGGCATGAAGAATTTATTCACTCTGACTTGAAAATATTACAAATAAAGAGACATATAATACTCCAGACCCCTCCCATCTTAGCTGTGAGTGTTTGATATGCTCTGGAATGACTGCAATGCTTTGTCTGAAGGAGGGTAATGGGAACAGACTGTTTGTATTTTAAAATTAAAGATAGCCAAGGGAGGGGGGAGACAGAAGGGGGGAGGCTTAAAAGGGGAGGGGGGAAAGAGCCCTGCTCAGAAGGGAAGGGAGTGGAGCTGAACCTCTGGGAAGACAGACCCAGAGGCCCTTTAAGAGAAATTCAAACACACTTGCATGCAGTTCAAAGATGATGGCCCCCAAATAACAACCGGTTCGCTAACGTCAGCCCCTAATTAACAACCACCTCTACAGAACCGGTCAGAATCGGCATCAGCCCACCTATGGTACCGCCTCGATGAGGTAACAGTGTTCAGTGTGCATGTGGGTCACATGTACACAGAGGGGGTCTTTGGACAATGCTGGCTCTATGGCTCAAGAAACAGGGGGCTATACATGTGTCTACTTAGACTACATCCCACTATAGTAAATGAGGCTTACTGCCAAGTGCAGTTAGGATTTCAGCCTTGAGCAAAAGACGCTCTCCTGCAATGTAGCCGAGGGAGACTGGGAGCTAATCCTATGTATGTATTTGTCTGCTCAGAAGCAAGCCCCATTACAATCAATAGAGCTTACTCCCAGGTAATTGTGGATAGGTGTGTAGACTGGATCCACCCAAGGAGTGCCCAATGTTTGCAGTGCAGGCCAAGAGAACCCTGCGTGGGGCTTCTTCTCCCTCTTGCTTTTCCATCATTTCCTGGAACTGCAGCCTCCGCCATTCCAGTATGCATGAATCAGGCACAGGGGAGGCAATCAGTCACAGGCCTGGTGACCATATGTAATAAGCTAAACGGAGGACAATCCCCTCTACAAATGTAGGACATGTCAGAATAAAAGCTAACAACTCTTAAGATTGTACATTAGCTGTGGGGATGGGACGGGACAGGAACTCTGTGGCAGCCTCGGACACATCACAGAAAGCAGCGAAATTGTGACACTGGCTGTGAGCATGCACTTGCTTGCATACCTAATAATAATAATTAATAATAATAAATACACATCAGTGATAAATGCCGCCGTCTAGGAGCGTGCAAACAAAGGATCTTGTGCAACATTCCACATTAAATGCATGTGTCCCCAGAGCACCATGCCAAGTGTGTGCTACAACTGATCAGGCCTTTCAGATAAGAAGGATGAAAGATTTAAATACCTTTTCGCAACTTATATATGGTCTAAGGCTGCCATCCTATGCACACTTACCAGAGTTTGCCCCAATGAACTCAGTGAGACTTGCAAGTAGACATGCATAGGATTGTGCTCTGAATCAGCAAAGCTATCTTAATTCTGGTAACTTCAGATCACCCTATCTCCCTTCCATCCTGTGCATGAGTCCACAGTTCACTGCCGAATGGTACAAGCCATTTACCACTACTGGCAGAAGCTATTGACACCCCCCCCCATGCGCATAACCCCTCCTGCGCCGGCATGTTGTGCTTTCTAACTGGCAGAAAACTCCACTGCTATAAGGCACTGTTAAGATTGGGGCTGTAGATCTCAGACAGAAAGATTCTC
This sequence comes from Cryptoblepharus egeriae, assembly GCA_030015325.1. Lineage (NCBI taxonomy): Eukaryota > Metazoa > Chordata > Lepidosauria > Squamata > Scincidae > Cryptoblepharus > Cryptoblepharus egeriae. The sequence continues at coordinate 115,519,326 of JAREYC010000003.1, forward strand.
AACTAGTTGTCTTGCCACCTTTTTCTACGTGCAATAAACTTTTTGGTATGGATGTACCTTTTGGCTTTCAGGAGAAAAACCCCTGGTGTGGTTGATGTCACTTTGCCAGAACCAGTGACAATGTTATTTGTTCACTTTTACCTCAAAATTGAGGTTCTCTTCCATGCATTCAGTCACTGCCCTTGAGTTTGTTGTGTATTATTTTGGTGAGGGTGAAGCTGTCATGATGCATCTTTTTGGTTGAACAAATATGGAAGTAGGCAGGTTCTTGTGTAATGGGTTTGAATCCATTTTTGTCTTGTTGAGTGTTAGTGACTGCTATAATCTCTCTCTGCCTGCTTGCAGTGTCAGCATTCACTGTTTGTTCCACTGTCAACAGGATTCCATAGACGTTCTTCCATGGTCTTTGTATTGTAAAGGAATTCTATTTTGATTGATGGATATAATTCCTCTCTAGCGATCTGTCACGAAACCATCCCAACTATTTTATATAGTTAGTCTGCATAAATGCAAATTAAATGCCTAGATCAGGGGTCTCCAAACTTTTTGACAGGAGGGCCACATTGTCTCTTGGACACTATGTCGGTGGCCAAAAAACTAATTTACATTTCAAATTTGAATAAATTTACATAAATGTACATGTAAGAATGTATTGGAGTGAATTACAAAGCTTGCCCAAGGGCTGCATAGAGGAGTCTGGGGGGGCACATTGAGGCTCGCCATGGGCCGCATCTGGCCTCCAGGCCAGAATTTGGAGAACCCTGGCCTAGAAGATGATGAAATATAAATTATTCTTTAGGTTAGGATATAAACAAGGTGATTTTAGTGAGCACTTTGACAGAATGTCATTTTGATAAGCCCCCCTCCCAACTGTGTTTAAATTTTGTGTACAAGAAACATTTCTACAGAAAATATTTCAGCATATTTTCTGCCATATCACCATATTTCAACCATAACCCACATGACATAGTGACTTCTAAGAGTTGAGATGGTTGATAATCCAAACATCCACTAGAAGAGACTTAGGCTGCAATCCAGAGCAAATTCAGCCTGCTCTGACCTAACTGCACTCTCCTAACTATTCTGTATCCAGAGCAGAAAGTTATGCTGAATCCAGAGAGTCAGGAAGCCTGGGCTGCCCTAACTGCTCCAGAGCATGCTAAGTAATTGACACAAGGGGAAGACTTGCTCCTGAGGAGACACCCCTCAGATCACACTGAACAAGGAACAGCTGTGGTGCCTACAGGGTGACATGACTCTGCACATCACCTGGTGCGGAAGTCTGCGTGCCCCCCTCCACCTGGACTGCACCTGGACTCCAAAGTTGGCGCCTGCGCAGTACTCTTTCTGAAGCCAGTTGGCACCATCTCTGACACCTGCACAGTACTTATCTGAAGCCTTTTGGCTTCGGGGGAGACTGTGCAGGCGTCAGAGTTGGTGCCTGTGCAGCACTCTTTCTGAAGCCATTCGGCTGCCGCTCCACCTCCTGAGTGAGGCCGAATGGCTGTGCAGAGGCGCGGACTTTCTCTGCTCTAAGGAAGTCTCCTCTGAAGCTGTTCGGCATGCTCAGTGTGTTTCTGCGCAGTGCATCTCAGATGGCCGTTCAGGCCAGCTCCTCAGACAAGTGGCAGCTTCTGGCTGATTCTCCGCCTTGGAGCAGGCCTGAATGGGGGTGCTGACGCCCGGGGCCTGCCAAAGGACAGTCAAACTCCTCCGGCACATCACCCCATACGGAGCGCATCCCCAATGCAGCCCACACCAGCCGCACCAGTCTGGTGACGCCACTGGGTGCCTGCCTTATAAGGAGTCCCTGATGAGATGCCAGTACATTCTACAGTGAATACAAGGGGCTTCTTGGAGTGTCCTGCTGTATCCTGAGGTTTGTGGGCAGCCGTAGTTTGTTCCATATCCTGAGGTTGAGAGGCAGGGGTTGCACCTAGGATGGCCAAGAACTCAGATTTTTGGTCAGCACTGCCATTCTTACTCGGGCCTTATCATGGACCCCTATGGGTCTACTCATTACTATACCTGCTCCTGAGGTGGTATAACTCTGAGGGCTGGAAGAGGGCATTTCTGCCTTGGAAACAGGCTCTGGATACAGAGTAACTGCTCTGCCCTAGGCAATGCTAAACATGCCCTCAACTTGCCTCTCCTGAGCTGCTTAGGCTGCCCCAGTTAGGGCAGAGCAGGTCCACCTCTCTTAGGGCACCCTATCTTGCCTTGCTCTGCCCTAAGCCTCCTTCAGAGTAACTGGGCTGGAGCATCTTGCAGTTGCTCCAACCTAGTGTTAGATAGGGCAACCTAAGGGCTCTTATGTGGACAGATTAGTTGCTCTGGATTGGGCTGTTATATTTTTCATACTGTGTGTGTCTGTGCACGAACCTGCATGCGTGTGCACATAAATATACAGTGCCTATTTTTTCTAACTGTAAAAATCTGTCTCCTGGAGAGGGTAAAATATCATGGGCCCTAGTTCCCAAAAGATGTCTCATAACAGTGCTGAAGTCCCAAGAGCTGCATATCCCTATAAAACCCATATTTCCCCATAATAGGGAAATACAGAATATTAATGTGTATGCACAAGCTTCAAATAAATCAGTGAGTGGGCATAGCACTGCCTCTGGAACAGATTACCCCAATTAAAAGCACCTCAGAAATATGCTTGCTCTTGTAGGAATACTGTTATTATTGGATATTTACATAGTTTTTCTTCTTTACAACTATCACTACTTAATGGTCAGGGAAACACTCTCCTGTGAACTGCAATGGTTACTACTACTGCTATTGTACATATCAACAAGAATGATTACCACTAGTACGTACTTTGATGCTCCCTCCATCAAAATAAAGGGCAGCATGTTTTCAAAGTCAGAGCTCTATGCAGATATTCTCTGACTTACAGACATCTGAATTACAGACACTCCAACATACAGACAGCAGTGTCAGCACTTTCACAAAAGCACAGTCCATCTGGCCTTGTAGTTTTTGCACAGTTGTTCGGACTCCCACAACTAACCTCCAGAACAGAATCACATTGGGGCATGACCTGTTTTGCAGAAATCACATTCCTATAAACTTTTAAGCATAGTCCGAGAGCCTTCCTGAAGTGTATTTCCTGCCTAATGTTTTGAAGCACATTTAAACTCTTTTGCATGTATATAAACCATAATTACAGCTTTTGCTATTCAAAACATTTTTATTTCTGGGTGTTTCCTAGGTAAAACAGTCATTAGTAAGATGTCCTTCTATTATCAAGTGATGTTCAAACAAAGATTTGTTTTGAGACAACAGGACTGATGCACTTTATATACCAGCCCACTTTGTACAGCACTCCATATATCAACTGGCTTTCCCATAAGCAATTTGCTTGTGGACACCTACCATGACAGTCAAGTGGACGTTTGCATATCACTGGAGACTGGGAGGGGTGGGGGAAGGAGAGGGAGAGAGATAGGACATTTGTTGCCATTTTATTTAAAATTAGCCAATCCATATATAGGCATTCCCCACTTATTGAATGGCTTACTGATCAGAGCAGATCACCATCCAATAGTGAAAACCACTGAAAAGTGGAACCCAATTTTCTTTAGTTTATAAATGTTACTTGTAATGCTTTTTTAGCTAGCAAATTGCAAATGCCCCATTTATTTTGCAAATTTCTGCTGCCACACATTGATTTCTGCAAATTTCTGCATACTGACGACTTCAAGAATGTGATTAGATAAGGAACTACAACACTGGCCTTTAGAATAGCAAAAAGAGGTTGAAAAAGCAGAACATACATTGAATGAATGAGCTCTGGGTATAATTAACTGAAAGGTGTTTTAAGAGTGGATTGTCAGAAAACAAACCATCGAAAAGTGGAGGATACTTGTTTATTAATTCCTCTCTGTGTGAACAGAATTGCCATGGATATAGTCCATCCAAGATTAAGAACTAATGTGAGAGAATCAAGTAAATAAGAAAATCAAGCAACATTTTATCTGAAACTGGACTTTAAAAGTGCTTGACTGGATTATGACTTTAGTTGTTCTGCAGAACAATAACAGAAGGGAGAGAATGACACCCCACAAGATGCATTTTTCAAACAAAGTTTTTGTTTGAATATTGTCAAAAAAGTCCTTCTTTTTTCTTAAGTAGTTTTAGAGCTATACATGAAATGGGAAATAAGCTTATCAGTTCCCTAATAATACGTGCTGGAGAATTTATGGACACTTCTGGTTTGTAATTCTCATTTGCTAGATTAAGCACCAAGCCTGTATCCTCTGGGGATGTTTTATGAAGTTAATTGGGAATGCATGTGGAAAAATGTCTCTAGCCCCCATGGTTTCATGAGTGGAAGAGAAGCATCCAAATGCAGCTTTTTCGAGAAGAACAGTTCACATACATTTACTAAGAATATTGTGTTTTGAGAAAAAAAAATTCCCATCTTTAACTAATCAGATTAGAAAGCAATGTCAAATTTGCAGCAAAGCAGAGCCCTGCTAAAAGAGAAGTCACATTTCCCCATTGTTTTTATCAGTTCAATATGATAGATAACAACAGATGACCACAAAATCTCACACTTTCTGTTCGATTATAAAGTGACTTCCTGAGACATGACCATACCATATATATTTTGGCCAAGTGTCTAATCTGATGTTTAAAAAAATTAAACAAATACAGCTTCAGTAACTCCACATTCATAAGATTGTGTCTGGATTCCAATTAAGGGTAAGGGTGGTGTCAAACATTACAGCCAAGAAAGTTCTTCAAGCAAGATTGGACACAGATTCACTTAAAAATAAGTTGGAACCACTTCTGTGAATCTAATAAGCACATCCAACTAAAATACATTTTCTATTGTAAGGTATATATATATTTTCTATTGTTAGAAAATCACCTATTGCATCTTACTGATTGCCCAACTTTCTCCTAATTACTAACCTTTTTTATACGGCTTGCAGAGTAATTAGAAAATGGAGGCAGAAAGTAAAGAAAGTGGAAGCAGTAGATGTAAACTTTTTAGAAAGATGGGCAATTTTCATTATTAAAAAGAGGAAGCCAAAGCAAGCATCGATTACAGTGGAGCTTGTTCTGGAGTGGTTCTTCTGTGCTTAAGGATGAATAGCAAAGTATATATAAAGTTAAAATGATATGATCTACTTCATCAAAGCACTTTTTCAGGCTCCTGTGCTTTCCAAGACATGTAATATAATTTAGAGGTATACAATACAGAGGTCTTTTCAGGCAGACTTATCCCAGCTATAAATGAAAGGGGATAGTTAACCAGGTTGCAATACTGGAAGAACACCAAAGTGCTGCAGTTCAAAAAGAGCTTTGAACTTTGCATGAAAGTAATTTTTCGCACTAGAGAAAGAGGTATGTCAGTAAAAATTAGTGGTGTGAAATAAGAGTTGCTATGCACGCAGAATGACCTGCTTGATCACTGAGACCATTTCACCAAACATGCAAGAAGATTATAATTAAAGCAGTATATAATTAAGGCTGTATTCTCCCATAAAACCCTGTTTTAATAGACAAATTTTCCAAGACACATACTCTGCTGAGTGGTTTAAAGACCAGGCTACACATTAGATAAAAGATCTGCAAATTTTTAAAATCTTGTACCTATTCTGTGATTAGATAAAAGATCTACCTGCAATTAGATAAAAGATAAGCAAAAACCACCATTTTATGAATTAAAAATATGAGAAGCTGCCAATATTTGTACTGGGGCAAGCAAGTATTTAAATCAGGTTATCAAACTTGATTCATACAATATGCAAAACAGCATTTCTCGCATATGCTGAGGGCTGGAAATTTTGGCCTATATCCTAAAATGAAAATAAGCCCCTTGCTCCGGAGCAATTAAACTGACTTTCCATAAGATACTGGAGGGTGACATAACTGCATGGACCCATGACTGCTCTGGACTTAGCCCGATGTTTCTAAGATGATGCCAGAAAGAAGCACTTTGCTCTCAGATGAGAACTCCTCAGCTGGAAGTGATAGCAGATAAAAATTTACAAATGTTGATCATATATTAAAGATGCTGGTGACCCACATAATCACGCTGGTAGAGCCCAATTAACATGCAGGCTGCCTTGTCAGGAACGCCATTTCTGTGGTATCATCCCCTTCCATTGATAAGCAATGAAGTGCTTATCAGAGGAGCAATCTGAGTGGAACAGAATCTACTGTAGAATAAGAAACAAAGTTCTTTTCACACAAAAATTTCACAAAAGCTTGAAATTTAGGAAACATTCTGAGTAACATCAAGTTGTGACATTGATGAACTGCAATGTCAATCTTCATTTTTCTTTTTACAACTCCTTCCTTTTACAGCTATAGGACATAGTATCACAGCCGTAGCACTAAGCTAAAGATTCAGTTTCAAACCATTTCTTTAACAAGGAAATAAAGTCTTGAGTCAAACATTTTAACAGTACAATACTACAATGCTAAAAGCAGTTAAACCACAGCTGTCAAACCACTTACCCTAGAGTGGTTTCCACTGTCCCTAATGGCACTATTCCAGAGTAAATATTTAAGGTTACTGCAGACTAACTGTCCAGGTTGCTGGAGAAATTTGGAAGATACTGGGTAGAAGCAGATTACACAAACAAATGCATGCCTGTTCTAAATTGAGTATTTATATCTATTATAGCTGTGATACATTTAAAATTAATACTTGAGTTTGTTTTTCTCAGCTCTCACTGCTCATACAATCAAAAGATTGCACAATAAATGAACTTTTGTTTCTCTTATGCTTAAAACATTTCGATCCGGCTTCAGCTAGAACAGGGGCTTCCAAGGGTTTTGGCAGGAGGACCACATCATCTCTCTGACATGGAGATGGGGGCCGGAAAAAATTATTTACATGTCAGATTTGAAACATTTTACATAAATTGACATATAAGATTGTATTAGAGACATTACAAGACTTGCCCACAGGCTGGATGGAAAGGTCTTGCAGAGGACCACATTGAGGCTTGCCAAGGGCCACATTTGGCTCCAGGGCCAGGGTTTGGAGCCCCCTGTGCTAGAAGAATAATTTGAAAAAACAAGAAAGGTGACATGGCAGTACAGCAGGACATGCCTGTGGTACACTGCTCTAATTTTGAAACAACAAAACCACAAATCAAGCAACATGGCCTTGATAAATATATTTGAGTTCTGCTCTCTCAGAGAGCATTTAAAATTATGTTTCTAATATATGTTTTCCACCTACTCAAGAGAATTGATATGCAAAAAACTGATAATCTCAAGTCTTATATACAGTGGAAAGTTGGTTTATGAGTAACCTGGATTGCATGTGTTTTGCAAGACAAGCAAAAATTTCTAAGAAATTATTTCTTGGTTAATGAGCTACTTCTTGCAATACAAGCAGGGCTGGCACTTCCTTAAGAAGTGCCTGCCTTAGCTTGCTCTCCAGGAAGCACCAGGACTGCCCTACATCCTCATTCCTTTACCTCATAGTCTGTGCCAGGACCCCAGCATCTTGTGGCCACCTCTAGCTGCTCCTGAGACCTGCCAGCAACCAGTACCAGCAACTAGGTAGGGAGCTAGCTAGCTGGGGACCACATGTCACCTGCAGCGACCACAGAGCAGGCATTTGGCGGGGGTCTGGAAGGAGTCTGGGGGAGCAACGTACAAGCCATGTGTGGGGGATGTTTGTGTGTGGGATATCTGCATATGAGTGTGGAAGGTATGTGTCAGGTGTGTGTGTGGGATCTGTATGTGTGTGAAAGGTGTGTGTGCGTGTATGAGAGTGAGATCTGGGTGTGAGAGTGTGAAAATTGTGTGTGGGGTTTGTAAGGTGTATCTTATCAATGGGACTGAACAACGCTGCTCCCCATCAGCAGTATTGTAATCATTTCTATTTTAATATGCTGGGGTTATGAAACAAATCGTCTGAATTTCCATTACAGTGTGCCTTCACATAACAAATGCGTCACGTAAAGTATGTTTCACGTAACAAACAAAAATTTCTCTAGGATTCTGCTTCGCGTAACAAACACAGATGGGGCAGACGCACTGGCTGGCAACCCTTTTAAAAAGTGTCAGGGCTGCCTAGCACCCCTGCCCATAGCCAAAGCAACACTTCTGTGCTGTTCCTCCTGTGGTTGGGTGTCCACTGGGCAGAGGGAGAGAAGAGCAGTGGAGAAGAGGGAAGCAGCTCAGGGCTAGCCAGAAGGGAGCAGGGGAGAGAGAGGCTCAGGAAGGAGAGAAGGAGAAAGTGGGGAGACACTTTGAAGGTGTCTTTGACTGCAGCCTCCTAACCATGTCTACACAGAAGTAAGCCCCATTGTGTTAAGGGCTTACTCCCAGGAAAGTGTCTTTAGGACTGCAGCCTATGTAGACTTCATAGGATCATGCACATTGAATGCATGTTTTGAATGCAATTCCAGTGTTTTGTCATCATTTTTACATTCAGTTAATATTTTATAATGAATATTTTTGGATTGTGGAACCAATTGTCTGAGTTTCCATTATTTTGTATGGGAAAATCCGCTTCACATAACGTTTCACATAACAAACATGCCTCTGGAAAAGAAATAAATATGTTACGTGAGGCGCCACTGTATTTCTAATGGGAATTTGCTTTGATATACAAGCATTCTGAATTACAAGCCTGCTTCCTGAATGAGTAATGCTCGTAAACCAAGTTACTTCTGTATATTGCATCTCCAAAAGTGGAGGAGATAACATATTGATTTATTTGAATGTTTTAATAGCTCCACATATTAAAAACAGCTACAAGCTAAACAATTTCTGGAACTTTCATTAGAGGTTCTGCTAACCACTTTCCAAGTTAGAAAGAGACTCAGTAGAGAAAATTAGATAAATTTGTTTCACCTAATACTGTTGGGTAGAACTGAGATGATGAATAAACACTTTGAATAGAATAAACTATTATCATGAAGAAGCATTACAAACTTCTAAAAGTCTGTATTTTAATCGTATTTATGAAAGTCAGATTTTAAATTTTCACATTCATGTCCTGTACAAATGCTGAAAAACTACACTGAGTTATCTTGGCAAATTATGGGTACCAAATGGTATGGGTACCATAGTTTCTGCTATCTGATATATCTACAGGATGGGATTACAGTATCAGTATCTGCAACCAGCAATGCACATGCTACTGAGAAACAGAAAAGTAAAAATACATTAAATAAATTACAAAATTCTCAAATTGCTCTATTTAATAGTGCAATTCTAAAAGGAATTTATATATTACAGTTTAGAGCTTTTTTTGTTTTTATTTTCTACCGTAAGAACCTTTTGAAATTGGAGTTGACTTCTTAGAGTAAAGACACAGGCGTGGATCCAAAATGGCAGAAAGACTCTCCTACGTCCATTTAAACAGAAGATATACAGACCCAAAAGCACTGAAGCTGCAATCCTAAACACACTTTCCTGGGAGAAGGCTCCACAGAATATAATAGGACTTACTTATGAGTAGACATGCTTAGGATTGCAATTATATACTGCAATCCGAACCATACTTTCCTGGACGTAAGTACTATTGAACATAAAGGGACTCATTTCTGAGTAGAGATGCTTAGGATTGCACTGTTTGGCTTTCATGGGCCTTACTAACCAAGCTTTCCCCTACATCCCAAGGAACAAGCCCCTTGGCAAACCAGTTAAAAAAGGAAGTTGCATCATATATACAGGAACAAGGGAAGGAAAACAATATACTAGGTATAAGTAAACTGCACAAGATATAACTGGGGATATTCATCGCTGCAGATACAACCTAAATCCTCAAGACTGTCTAATCTTTAAGGATCAGAGAGTGTCCCCTTGGATTAGGGCTAGCCAATTATCATGTGACTGTTTGAGGCACATTAGCAAGTACATGTTAGTAACAAGGAGGGCTGTTCAGCTGCTCAGATATGCAATGACTAAGAACTACAGTACTAGCAATTCCTCTACCAACCCACAAAAAGAGCTATAAAGGAAACTAACAAAGAGGAGATGTGATCAAAGGGAAAGGGGGAACCCCAAAGTCAAGGAGAAAAGCAGGGAGGGAAAGTTAGAGACAATCAAATGCAAACTCTTCAGTATAATAAAACATATATTGTATTGCTATTTATCCAGAGACCATGAGAGTCTGTAATTCAGAAGTTGTTACTTTTAAATTATACAGGATAAAAAAACACCCCAATAAAGTATCTCAAAGTATCTCCAGTCAAGAACTCCTTCATAAAAACCCTGTTCAATGAAATATGTAGATACAATTTTTACTCCACCCCTTATCAATACATGATGTGCTTATGTGCTGATTGTGGAATGAAAAAAATTTCACTTAAATTTAGTTTGGAATGAAAATATCCTTGCAAGCTCGCCATCTTATTCATAAGATTTGTTAACAATATTCACATTTGCCTTCTGGCAGTGATGGGATTCAAAGAATTAACAACCGGTTAATTCTGGCAGCCACTGGCATCTGGCAGCCACTTTTACCCTACAATCCAGAGTAACTACGGGAGCACGTAAGAGAATTTATGTGCACCCGTAGTTACTGCACCATCTAGTGAAAACCTATGGGAAATTCATATTGCAATCCAGAGTAAATTGTTCTTACACCGGAGCAAGGACTCCCCGTAGTTACTCTGGATTGCACCCTTAAATGGCTATTTTTAAAGTTTATATGTCCTATCCCTCATTAACAACCGGTTCTATAGAGGAGGTGTGGACCTGCCAGAGCCCACCACTGCCTTCTGTTCGTCCAAGGCTACCTTTCATTGTATTGCTTTTCTCCTGTGCTCATAATTCATTTTGCCTCAAAGTTCCTGATCTTGACAAAAATAGAATTATGAGAAATACAATTGTGCCACAGCTCTGAAAAGATGATGTATCACTGTAGATTTAGCTAGCCTCTTGAATGTTATCTACTCCAAGTGGAAGGAAAAGAGGCTTTTCCAATGTCAAATGAAGATGAGATTTACTTTAGAACTGTATATCATGCAAAGCCTGACAGTATCTTTCCATGATCATAAAGTAGTAAGAACTAGCTATCCTGGCACGAACAAGCTGTGGCAAGTAAGGGTCGTGACACGCTGGGGGTCGTGGAATGCCTGGAGCAGGAAGGCTTGCACCAAATCCAACAACAGAGCCAAAACAGCACTTCTGTCTGCTTATCTCATATACCTTCTGTCTCCTTCTCCCTGGCTCAGAAGGAAAACCACATCAGAGAAGGAGGGAGGTGAGGGAAAAGGTCACGTAGTCAGTGGTGGGCTCCAGCAGGCTCGCACCTACTTGATAGAACTGCTTGTTAAAGAGAGACGGGACATATAAAGTTTTAAAAAAGCCATTTAAAAGTGGCTGCCAGATGGGCATAGAACCGGTTGTTAATTTCTTTGAATCCCATCACTGCACGTAGTGTGTACTAGAGTGTTACACGCTACATGACCTCTCTGGACATATGTTTTGGAGGAGCCTTACTGAAAAAGATCTGCAGACACAATAATCCACCTCGGTCCTCCAAAGCAGAACTATCAATCCCTTGAGACTTGCCATGCTTGGCTAATTATGTACAGATAAGCTGTTCACTATGGCTGCAATCCTAAACTCACTTTCCTGGGAGAAGGCCCTAGTGAATATAATAGGACTTAATTCTGGGTAGAAAGGCTAAAGACTGCACTGTAAGTCACTGAGGAAAAATTGCAACCACTGTATAATCAAGAGTTTTAAGTCACATTTATTAAATATGAAGAAGAAAAACAGGCACAAAATGAGCATTGATGGTTGTGGTTCCTTTCAATGGTTTTAATTTCAGAGCTGACTTCAAACACAGCTACACATTACATTAACAATTTTTTATCTTTTTAATATTTTTGAATAGGCTTGCTCTAAAACTCATTTTGCTTGTTTTAAGTCCTGTTTACAAACACATATTTGAACAGAAGGCTGACACACAATTCTGTTTTTTAAAATCCCTAGTTCCATTTTACCAATAAAACGTGCATAAGATCAGAGTGCAACAAACAGATCCAGCTTCAATGGGTTAAGCGTGAAATCTACTATTCCATTACAGGACACCTCAGCTGCAAACAATTGATCCAAGGATCACAGATAGAGCTAATCCGTTTCTGGATTAGATAAGTGCAAAATAAACATAAAAATCAGCCTTATTCCAAGCCAAAGCACTAGTTCATCTAGGTCTGTATTGTCTATTCTTACTGGCAATCAATCTCCTGGATTTCAGAGAGTGATTCACCCTGGGACCATCTGCACGCACAAAGCATACACTCTACAGCAAGGGTACACAACCCCCGGCATGGGTGTCGAGATTGGCATACAGAACAGTGCTTAATGGTACTCCAAGGCATCCCTGGCAGACACACCAGGAGTGCCGCCACTACCACTGGCCCAACTGCCAGGAGGCGGCTGCCCATCACCATTGCTGGTTCCTAGAATGGCTACATCTCACCTCTCCTCACCCTGCCACCATCAGAATGAAAGGCCCTGGAGCAGATACCCTGCACTTTCTGGAGCTTTCTGCTGGAATGCAGGTGTGAAGCTTGGATGCAGCCAGGATGGGGGAACAGCATCAAAGAGCCAATCTCATTCCCTGCGGTGCCTCCCTTTGCAGCATTCCCAGGGCCATCTAAGTAACAGCAGGCCTAGAGTCACTGAAGCCAAGCAGGCAGGCAATCCCAGCAGATTGCCAGGGTGGCAGAGGGCGCTCGGGGCCCTTTCTGCCACCCCAGCAGCCAGAGCCATGTGTGGGGTCAGCAAAGGAGCACCTCGCTGCTCTGCCCCATTCAAGCTTGCCCTTTCCAGCGCCTCTCTACTCAGAAGCAAGCCCCTTTGCAATCAATGGAGCATACTCCCAGGAAAGGATGGTGAAGAGAGCATCCTTGGAGTCCAATCCTGCACCTTTCTACTCAGAATTAAGCCCCTTTGCAAGAGTCATACCAAGAATAGGATCTGGCTGTTCTTCAGCATCTCCAGCTCCTACAGCAGCACCGGGATGGAGAAGCCCTGGAAAGAGGAGGGACCAGAGAAAGCCACCTGCTGGCTAGAGGACAGAAAAGCCTCAGATGGTTTCTGCATGTGCATATATAACTTTAGAATCATGTCGGCACACGGAATAACATCATAATTTTAGTTCAGCACTACACCTCCAAAAGGTTGCTGACCCCTGCTCTAGAGAAAGATACATCTTTTGCTGTCATCCCCCCACAACATTCTAACCCACAGCAAAGGTGCCCCAGTAGAGATGGAGAAGTGGAAACGTATGGAAGGACAATGTGCTTGTGGCAGAAACTGCACTCCCTCCCCACTGTCACTTGTTTACAGCTCTGACCTAGTCAATGCATTATATTTCTCTCCTTGCTTGCTTGAGTCAGCGGCCACATACTATGAAGGGAGAGGCCCATTGTTACCAACTCTGCTACAACCCTCCCCTCATTCTGCTGTTCCCACAATGTCACACTAGTGATAACTATGACTCAGCAGTTCCTTCATTCTCAGCCATACCAGCTACTAGTCTGTACTAGTCTAGACAAGAATGTGCACATTTGCCATCTATTCCATGAGCCACCTTCCTAAAATGATCCTACAAAACCTCTGACTCAACAAGTCATATGCATGATGTCCAACCTGGAATCTAACACAGATTCTGGGTTTTCTGTATGCAAAACCAAAACAATTGTCAAGTACCTAGGAGGCAACGATACATTTAGACTCAGACTGCTAAAGACACTTTCCCGGGAGTAAGACCCAATGAACACAATAGTGCTAACTTTTGTGTAAACATATTTAGGATTGTGTTCTCAGTTCATTACAAGCAAAGGTATGATGGCCTGAGGGAGGGGTGGCAATTCTGGAAAAATTCAAAACATATCCAAATAGTTTTCCCAAAAGTGGGGCAATTTTTTCCCAAACTGTCACATCTTTAATTACACATTTCATTCTAATTCAACTCCCCTTGTTCTGTGAAGGCTCAATCCTAACCAATTTAGGCCAGCACAACTCACACATTTCCCTGTTCACATGGTGGTGGTGGGGTACCAGCGGATATCTGTGCGCTGGCCTAACCCCTCCCCACCAGGAGTGGCTCAGAAGAACTTTATGACACTTTTGAGACACCCCCACGCCAGTGGAGACCTTGTGCCGGCCAAACTGAAAGTTAGGATTGTAGCCTCAATATTCCAAATGCTTAGTTTTAAGAATCTCTCAATTAATGTTTAGTTTTAAGAATCTCTCAATTAAGTGATAATTGCTTCCAAAAAAGCATACTGAAATCCATGACAGAAGGTGCAAATATCAACACAGAACAAACATATCTTGGCACATAATCTGTTGGCATCTTCCTGTTTCTGTGGAGGATCTGTTCTAGTCCCGGATACAGAAACTGTGGATATGGGGAACCCTATCCCAAATCCACCCACTAAAGTTGTTTAAATGCTTACAAGGGAAAAGTGTTTCTTTCTTTTATAGGATGCCATCGGCATGCAACCTTTTAGCATGTGCAGGATGCAGGCAGCCTGAATGCATGAAGAGATGAGATTGAATGTTAACAAAAAGCAGGAATGTAACATTCAATCTAGTCTCTTCAAGTACTCAGGCTGCCTGCAAGTCTACCAATAAGCTTGTGTGCTTATTATACACATATAAGAAAGACTTTGCCTTGATAATGGGTGCGGGATTGTAGGCATTCAGCTGGTGCCTACAAAGGACCAAGTAGACAGAGAGAAGCAGTCTGGAGCTCTTTCATTTCCATGAGCAAAGCATGCAACCTCCTTCCTCCATGCCATTTCTGAAATTCCCCTGCTCCTTTCCCAACAAAAGCAATGTGGAAGGAAAAGGCTGCACATCATAAATTAAGGAGATGGAGGCATCTGTCTTCCTCCTATTTACAAGGGGACAACCTCATTCACAGGATTCTTTTCCTATAATGATATTGTTCAGGAAAGTCTTCATGGAGCTTTGTGCAACCTGAAAACTACCTGAACTCAGTTGCCATCCTCAAGAAACAAATTACGGATGGCATAATTAACAAAGCAGTGTTTAATTAACAAGACTGGGGCAAACAGTTTTCCCTTCTTACTGATACTGCCATATACTGTAATTCCAAAACAGACCAGCCTACTTAAACTTCTTTACCTACATTGCGGCAGAGTACTGTACAGGGATGAACATGAAATTGGATAAACTTCTGATAAACTAGTGGAGGATAGGGTGGCCTGGGGTGCTGCTGTCCACAGGGAGACAAGACTTAACAACAAAACAACAACAGGACTGTGAAGAAGCCCACCTCTCAGTTTTGCTTTGCTCTTTCACATCAATTGCAAAATTAGTTACCCTTTTAGTTCTCAGCAGCGGCAGCTGTTCTCAACGTTTATGAATGCCCCTGAGGCAGGGCACTGTTGGCAGGAGAAGAAAAGGAGAACCAAAGGCTTCTGCAAAAGAATTTAATCTGAGTATATTAGCCTCTCTAACTTCAGTGGACTTTGCTATAACGCTGGACATATGCCAGTTTCCCTTCAGAACTGCCTCTCTGAACAACACCAACACATTAGCTGGAAGAATCAGGCTTAGTAACAAGATGCTTCATCTCCCAGTAATGTGGCAACTGTTCTGATCATTTCTTGTAAGCTAGTGTCATTGGCCTTAGGCTGCCAGTCCATTTTGACTCATGAGGAGAGGCTGCAGCTTTTTCATTCCTAGAACTTGATGGAGCACCCCATGAGTAACATCAGTTTGAGGACCTCTCTTCAGGTCCTATGGCGGCAAAGAACCAACTTAAGTTTTATGTGATCAACTTGAGACAAGGGAGTGGGAAGCCGACTGCAGTCTCATAGGGCTTCCAGATTGAAATGAACTGCCTGTTTTTCCCAAAAAAACCCCAAAACATACTTTGTTTGAGAAGGCAGTGGCTCAGTAGTTAGAACACTGTGCTTGCCAACTGGACAACCAGACTATTGACAGGTTGGCAATTTAAGACCAGAGCTCAAGACTCCAAAGTGCTGTAAGATGGGAGTGCGCTCCTGTCTCTGGCCCAGCTCCTGCCAGCCCAGCAGTTCAAAAGCATGCAAATGCAAGTAAAAAAATAGGTAACATCCTGGTAACAGGCCCCTGCAGCAAGCCAGCCAGGTATCCCCATATCGCATCCATCATGGATTGGATAAAATTCCAAGCCACAACAAGTGGACAATGTCACCATACAGAACAAACGCTGAAGAAGTTGCCTTTTTTATAAGGCAGTGGTCCTCGATGTTCCTTGAACCACAGTGCAGTTCCGTATAAAAAGTTTTTTCCATGGACCAGCTGGGCTGCGCCTGCACAATTCAATCTGGGCCAGAGTGATCCGGGCAAGCACGGCCAGGTTTCTAGGCTATGCCTGATTAGTTTGTTCCCAGGCCAGAAGGACGCCTGGCAGGTGGCAGGAGGGCTCTGATACCAGTGTGGCCTGGCCACCAAGTCACCATGGACTAGTCCTGCAGACATCTAAGATAAGGAGGCTGCACAAACCCATAATGGCTTGTAATCTGTGAAGAACTTTTCCTCCAGAAGTTTGTCCAGTCCCCTCTTAATGACATTTAGGGTACATGCCATTACCACACCTTGTAGCAATGAGTTACACAGTCTAACTATATGCTAGATAAAGAAAGATTTTCTGTCTATCCTAATTTTCAATTTTAGTGAGAATTACTAAACACTCCATTTTATTGTGTGTTCCCTAGTACTGAGGTTGTGTGAAGCATCACCCTATCCACTCTATCCAACCCATGCATAATTTATGTGTGGTATGTTCATCATGAAGTTTGGTACATTCAACATGAAAAGGAGAGGGAGACTAAGCACCCAATCCTATTCAATTTTCAGGCGATGGTGCAGTTGTGCCAGTGGGGATGCAAATGTGCACTTCATGCTACTTTATGATAGAAGGGCAGACACCAGGACTTTCTCAAGGTATGGGAACATGTGTTCCTTTACTAAGGGGGCTACATTGTGGCTACACTGGAGCTGGAAAGTTGAATAGGATTGGTTTCTAAAACACAATCCTATGCATGTCTTTTCAGAATGAAGTTTCACAGATTGCAGTTGGATTTACAATCAGCAAAGTATGTATAAAAAGCAGGCTTCCGTCAGTCTTGGAAGACTATGGTATCGTGCTCAGCGCTGCATGCGCTGCATGCAAAGCACGAAAGCCTGGGTTGGATTGTTATGGAGGATAGGCTGTTACTCAAGCAGCAAATCCCCCCTCTCCACGCCACTGAATTAGTCCAATGAAAAGGCAGAGCCAATATGATTGGATCCAGCTGCGTCGCAGAGCTAGGCTAAGGACAGGAGCTCACCCTGTCTTGTGGGGCCGACCCGGGTCTCGAACCCTGGCCTGCTGGTTAACAGGCACAGTGTCTTAACCGCTTGCGCCACCCACTACCCTACTAAATGTATAAGTATGTATAAGACTGCAACATAGGAGTAGCTAAGATAGCTCCCTTAGGCAGGCTACAATCCTATCCACACTTTCCTAAGAATAAGACTCTAAAGAGACTTAATTCTGAGAATTCTGCATAGAATTGGGTTCTCAGCGTATTTGGACATACTGGAGGACAAGGTTCATCTAAGGTCCAAATAGGACATCTAAGAAAAATGTAGGACATGACAATACAGGGTGATTCAAAATGAATGGGACAAAAAAACAAAAAGGTTGCTTGCCTTTTTGTCCCATTCATTTTGAATCACCCGGTATAAAAGCTAAGAACATTCATAAATAATAATTTCATGTAGCCTGCAATCCTAAAGACGCTTTCCTAGGAGTAAGACCTATTGAACACAACAGAGCTTACTTTTGAGTAGACATGGTTAGGATTGTGCTCTTAATTAATTTAAATAATTTATTATTAAATGTAAAGCTATTACATGAAATTTATTACATATATGAATTACAAGAAGGCTACATGCTGCTTGATCACAAGGGAAAGGAAGACAATTTTTTCCATATGGTCATATGTCATACCACTGGGTACCACACTTGATTAGAACCAGTAAGTTGAAACTACAAGGAAAGACACTTAGCACAGACCAGAACCAGAACAGGGAGATAAACCAGAACAGGGAGATAACCAGAACAGGGAGATAAAATTCCCAGTGTGCCTATCTTGCAGGGTTGATGTGTAGATTCATAGAATCAGTGTTGGAAGGGACCTAGTAGATCATCTAGTCCAATCCCCTGCCTGCAGCAGGATATCCTCCTAGATCATCTCCGACAAATACTCGTTGAGCCTCTGCTTGAAGATCCCCAGTGAGGGAGAGTTCACCACCTCCCTTGGCAGTCTGTTCCACTGCCGAACCGCCCTCACCGTCAGGAATTTTTTCTGGATATCCAACTGGAATCTCCTTTCTTGAAGTTTGTAACCTTTGGTTCTAGTTCTGCCTTCAGAGGCAGCTATGAACAAATGAGGCCTTTCCTCCGTACGCAGCCCTATAATTCACCCAGAGCAGAGATAATTCCATCTGCCTACCTTGCAGGGCTGTTGTGTAGATAGCATCAAGATAATGCGCCTAAACTCCCAAAGCATAGATCATGCCTGCCTGCCTGCCTGCCTACCTACCTTGCAGGACTGTTGTGTGGACTGTAACAAGACAATGCACCTAAAGTACAGATCACACCTGCCTGCCTACCCTGCAGGGCCATTCTGCAGATTGCATCAAGATAATCCACCCAAACTTCCAAAGTAGAGAAAATGCCTGCCTGTCTACCTTGCAGGGCTGTTGTGTGGAATGCATCCAGATAATGCACCCAAAGCAGAGATCATGCCCACCTGCCTGCCTACCTTGCAGGGCTGTTGTGTGGAATGCATCCAGATAATGCACCCAAAGCAGAGATTACGCCTTTCTGCCTACCTATCTTGCAGGGCTGTTGTGTGAGTTGCATCCAGATAATGCACCCAAAGCAGAGATCAAGCCTGCCTACCCTGCAGGGCTGTTGTGTGGATTGCATCCAGATAATGCACCCAAAGCAGAGATCATGCCTGCCTGCCTACCTTGCAGGTCTGTTGTGTGGATTGCATCCAGATAATGCACCCAAAGCAGAGATCGTGCCTGCCTGTCTGCCTACCTTGCAGGTCTGTTGTGTGGACTGCATCCAGATAATGCATCCAAAGCAGAGATCATGCCTGCCTGCCTACCTTGCAGGGCTGTTGTGTGAAATGCATCCAGATAATGCACTCAAAGCAGAGATCATGCCTGCCTGCCTTTCTTGCAGGTCTGTTGTGTGGATTGCATTCAGGTAATGCACCCAAAGCAGTGATCATGCCTGCCTGTCTTCCTACCTTGCAGGTCTGTTGTGTGGACTGCATCCAGATAATGCACCCAAAGCAGAGATCATGCCTGCCTGCCTGCCTTGCAGGGCTGTTGTGTGGAATGCATCCAGATAATGCACTCAAAGCAGAGATCATGCCTGCCTGCCTGCCTGCCTACCTTGCAGGGCTGTTGTGTGAGTTGCATCCAGATAACGCACCTAAAGCAGAGATCATGCCTTCCTGCCTGCCTACCTTGCAGGTCTGTTGTGTGGACTGCATCCAGATAATGCACCCAAAGCAGAGATCATGCCTGCCTGCCTGTCTGCCTACCTTGCAGGGCTGTTGTCTGAGTTGCATCCAGATAATGCACCCAAATCAGAGATCATGCCTGCCTACCCTGCAGGGCTGTTGTGTGAAATGCATTCAGATAATGCACTCAAAGCAGAGATCATGCCTGGCTGCCTACTTTGCAGGGCTGTTGTGTGAGTTGCATCCAGGACCCTGCATTAAGGACCGTGCAGAAAAAGCGGTGCAGTTCCCATGCAGGGCTAATCCACTGAGGTCTGCGAAACCTCCCCCCACCCGAGCATGGAGAGGCGTCCCCAGAAACCATCCCTGCTGCAGCCATCAGGCGTTGGACGCACCTTGGCCCTCCTGGAACTGGAAGGCAGCTGGTTGTGGGTGGCTGGAGAAGGAAGGGCTACTCCGGTGGCCGAGCCATGCAGGCGGAACGGAAGGGAGTCAGGAAGGGAAGCCCGGGCAGCGCAGCCCCTCTTCGGCCTGGAAGGAAGGAACGAAGGCAGGCAGGCGCCCCCGCTGCCTCTGCAGGCTCCTTCTCGGCTCCCCCAGCAGCGCAGGCACAGCCAATGGCACCGGCCGCCCAAGTGCATGTGATCTCTGCTTGCAGCGCCGATGCCTCCGTGGCGCGCGCCGGCTCAGCTCCGGGATTCGTCACGCGCCCCACAACCCTGCCTGCCCCGCACATTCATAAGCAAGGAAGGAAGGCGCGCGCCTCCCTGGCCTCAAACCCCCTCCCAGCCCCTCCCGCCCGCTTGCAGCGCTTCCCGCTACGGCTGGCTGGGAACAGGTGCACGTTGGGCGGGCAGGGCGCTGGGGACACGCGCCGCGCTCGCGCTGAGAAAAAATGGGGTGACACTCAGCCCTCGCGTGACAACAGTAATAAACACGCACAGGGAGGCCTCAGATGGCACCACACAACTCCCCACACAACACAGACATGACACCACATCAGCCCCACCTCTCCCATACACACAGAGAGATGGCTCCATGTACGGTACACACACAGTGTCACAACTGCCTCACACACACACACACACAAATGGTACCACATCAGCCCTTCCCTCCCACACACACACACAGAAACATACACAGAGATGGCACCACATCAGCCCCACCTTCTCTCACACATACACAAACAGATGGCACCATATACAGTACACACAGTGTCACAACAGCCTCTCTCTCTCACACACACACACACACACATGGCACCACAGCAGCTCCTCCCCCCACAGAAACACAAACACACAGAGATGGTATTACATCCACCTCTCTGTCACACACACCTACACAGAGATGGCACCACATCCGCCTCTATCGCTCTCTTTCTCTCTCTCTCTCTCTCTCACACACACACACACAAAAACATAAATGGCACCATATCTGGTACACTCACAGTATCACAACTGCCTCACATACACAGATGGCACCACATCTCACTGTCACATACACATAAATACACACACAGAGAGAGAGTGAGAGAGCGAGATGGCTTCACATCCACTTCTCTCTCTCACACACACACACATATATAAATGGCACCATATCCACTCTACACACACATAAATGGAACCACATCTGCCCAGCTTCAATCATGCGCAACTTCCCCATGCACATCAACCCCCCATGCACAACTTCCCCCATGTGCATGAATCCCGCATGCGCAATTTCCCCCATGCACATCAACCTCCCATGCACAACTTCCCCATGCGCATCAACCCCCCATGTGCAATTTTCCCCATGCGCAACTTCCCCCATGCGCATCCACCCCCATGCACAACTTCCCCCCATGTGCAACTTCCCCCATGTGCACCAACCACCCCCCATGTGCAGCATCCTCCACAGTGCAACCTATTTCTCCTAACAACGTCCCTGCAGTGCACCAGGGTCTGAGCACCAAATTGGCTGGATGTGGTTCAGTCTCCCATGTTAAGTATAGGACAGAAACACGTTGCCCCCTTTTCAGCCCCTGAAGGGTTAATTTCTCCAGATGGTTCTTGGTGGGAGTTCAGGTGACAGAAGGAACTCCCAGAATTCCATGCTTCAGGCCCAGCAGTTGGGGAGGAATGTTGCTGAGTCAGCAATTCTCCAATGCAAAGTATAGGGAGGAAAACGCGTTGCGCTCCTTTTCACCCCCTTCCCATTGGAATTTCCGAAAACCGGTTCTTAGTGTACCCCTCCATCACGGAAGGAACACCCACCCCAAATTTCACGCTTCTAGGCCCAGCGGTTTTGGCAGGGCGGTGATGAGTGAGTTAGTCAGTCAGTCAGTGACTTTTCTCTTTTATATATATAGAAGAAGATAACTATATAACCACCCAAGTGCATCATCCCACCATGTGCATCATCCCCCATGTGCATCATTCCCCCATGCTCAAGGGCCCCCCATGTGCAGCATCCTCCCCATTGCAACCCCTCAACATCCCACAACCTCACAACCTAAGGATGATCAACATCCCGCAATTTGCATCAACCCCCATGCACATCAACCCCCGTGTGCATCATTCCCCATGTGCATCATCCCCCCATGCGCATAATTCCCCCATGCGCAACACCCCCCATGCGCAACATCCCCCATGCACAAGCGCCCCCATGTGCAGCATCCTCCCCATTGCGATCCCTCCTTCCGAACAGCATCCCTGCACCAGTACACTAGGCACCAAGCACCATATTGGCTGGAGATTGGTCAGTCTTCCAGGTTAAGTACAGGACAAAAACACATTGCACCCCTTTTCAGCCCCTTAAGGGTTAGATTTCTGCACATTGGTTCTTGGTGGGTGTTCAAGTGACACCCTCCCTGAATTTCATGTTTCTAGGTCTGGGGGTTGTGGCAGAGAATCCCTCAGTCACCGATTCTTCAATGCAAAGTATAGGGAGAAAAATGCATTGTGCCCCATTTCACCCCCTTCCAGTTAGAATTTCCAAAAACCGGTTCTTAGTGACTCCCTCCATCACAGAAGGAACACTGTCCCCAATTTTCATGCTTTTAGGCCCCAGCGGTTTTGGCTGGGTGTTGATGGGCCCAATGGTGGCCTGATGGTGCATTTTAGAGATGCCCACAGCCCACTGCCTGGTGGTGCCCAGTGATGCCTATTGCCTACTGTTGCCCACAACAGTATTGCCTACTGTTGCACACATTGAACACAATGGGATTTATTTCAGAGTAGGCGTGCATAGGATTGGGCCCTGAGGCTGCAATCCTATCCATTTTTACATGGGAGTAAAGGCCCCCCTGACTATAATAGGATTTATTTCAAAGTAGGCATGCATAGGATTGGGCCCTGAGACTGATGGCCCCTGACTATAATGGGATTTATTTCAGAGTAGGCATGCATAGGATTGGGCCCTGAGGCTGTCAGTCAGCCCCAGTGCACGCACAGCTACAGCCGGAGGTCTGGCAAGCCTGACCTGGCCCCCTGCACCAGGGGTCTTTAGGCGACCCACAGGAAACCTCTAGGCGACCCCCAAAGGGGTCCCAACCCCCACTTTGAGAAACGCTGCCCTAGAGCAGTGGTTCTCAATCTTCCTAACGCTGTGACCCCTTTATAAGTTCCTCATGCTGTGGGGACCCCCAACCATAAAATTATTTTTGTTGCTACTTTATAACTGTAATTTTGCTACTGTTATGAATCGTAATGTAAATATCCGATATGCAGGATGTATTTTCATTTTTACAAATGAAATGTGTGTTCTATAAACACATTGAACACAATGGGATTTATGTCAGAGTAGGCATGCATAGGATTGGGCCCTGAGGCTGCAATCCTATCCACATTTCCATGGGAGTAAAGGTCCCCCTGATTACAATGGGATTTATTTCAGAGTAGGCATGCATAGGATTGGGCCCTGAGACTGATGGCCCCTGACTATAATGGGATTTATTTCAGAGTAGGCATGCATAGGATTGGGCCCTGAGGCTGTCAGTCAGTCCCAGTGCAAGCGCAGCTACAGCCAGAGGTCTAGCAAGCCTTACCTGGCCCCCTGAACCAGGAGTCTTTAGGCGACCCCCAGGAAAGCTCTAGGCGACCCCAAAAGGGGTCCCGACCCCCACTTTGAGAAACACTGCCCTAGAGCATCCCCCGACAGGTGCTTGTCGAGCCTCTGCTTGAAGATCCCCAGTGGGGATCTGCTTGAAGATCCCCAGTGTTGCGGGATGCATTGGATGGTTTGCCATATGTCTTCCCAGTGCATCCCAAGCACTGGGATTCAATGGGATTCAGGTCTGGAGAATGTGGCCAGTCCATGCATTCAGTTCCTGCCTCTTGATGCATGTTGTTGAGGAGATGAGCATCAGTGGTGGGCCCAGGCCGCTAGCGATCCAGTCGCTAGCAGCGGGCCAAAAACCCAGGTGGACCGGTTCGCCCGGGCGAGCCCACCACTGCGCCTGCATCAATATTGATACAAGCGCAATCGCATCCTGAACAGGATGCGACTGTGCCTGTGCCAACCTTGGCGCACGGGCAGTATGCCAGAGTTGGGGCCCGCCCCTCACCCTGCCCTTTGCCCCGCCCACCTGCAGCTGGAGTGGAGCGCAGAGCAGCGCAGCCTCCCTGACCCTCCCCAGCCCCTCCCCTGGTCCTTCCTGGCCCCGCCCCTGACCCCGGCCTGGCCCGCCCACTTCCAGCGAACCAGTTGTTCGGCCAGGCCGGGCCCACCTCTGATGAGCATGGTGGGGCCTTGCATTAGTGTCCATGAAAAGTAAATTGTTTCCAACTGCTCCAGCATAGGGTACCACTATAGGGTGCAGGACCTCATATCGATAACTGACAGCAGTTAGCGATCTGTTTCTGATGACGTGGAGGTTGGTATGACTACTGATGCTGATGGCAGCCCACAACATGATTCTACCACCACCAAAGGAGTCCCTTTCTCACATGAAACATGGATTCTCCTGTGTTCCTCGTTCATGCCAGATCAGGACACGATGACTGTCAGGCTGCAGACTGAACCGTAACTCACAAAGGAGAGGACTCATCACAGATCCAATGACGATGTCCACGGGTCCATCTTCTATGGGTTCTGTGGTGTTCAGCAGATAATGATATGCATACCATTGGTTACTGGGAATACAGTCCAACACGATGGAGCTGATTTCATATGATCTGGGTGCATATCCATCGTCTAGTGGCAGCAATAAACTCCCCGCAGCTCTATTGCATTGCTGCACCTGTTCCTTCTTGCCAATAAGGTCATCCAAGTAGCAGTCAGCTCTTACTGCTGTGGCAGATGGGTGACCCTGCCCTCATCTTCATACTGTGCCAGTCTCTTGGAAGCAATTCCACAGTCTGCTAATCACGCTTTGGGATGTTCCAAGTGCTGTTGCCACTGTCTTCTGTGTTTGACCAGCTTCAAGATGTCCTACAGGCTTCGCATTCAGGCAAATCGTGCTGCAGAGGCATTGCAAGGGCTGGGAAATTGCAGGATGTGCATTTTCAAGATCAGGGATACTTCAAGTTCAGATACTCCAGTACTTTCAGACTTTTGTATAGTCCATTTTCACCAATGACATAAAGTTGGTTTTGCATTTCATTTGCATAATCAAACAACTTTCTTTGACTTGTCGTTTGTTGATGTTCTTGTTTCATCCAAAGAAAAATCAAGTGCTTCTTTTTTTATCGCTTCATATTCATTTTGAAATATCCCCTAATTTTTGTGAGCAATGCATTTAGGCTTCTTGAAGATCAGCTGTATTGCAGAAAAATGTCTATGCTCAGTCATTTGCTTGCAGTCTTCAGTTTTCTATAGTTGCAGTCCTGAACACTCAGTGCAGTCCTTTGTGTGACTGATCACAAATATGTGACTTACAGGAAAGTGTACATAGAACTGCAGGAATAAGCCTCACTGTACTTCATGGGAGCTGCTTCTGAATGATCATGCTCAAGACTGTGCTGGAGAATTTTGCTCTATGAATGCACATGTACTTGTGAGTGACACAGCTGAATTTGTTAGTATATGGTACAGTATAGCCACAGGACAGTGATACAAAAGGTGGTTTGATAGGGCTGTGGGTGGCACAAGTGGTTAAGACACTGTGCCTGTTAACCAGCAGGCCAGGGTTTGAGACCCGGGTCCCTATAAGACAGGGTGAGCTCCTGTCCTTAGCCCATCTCTGCAACAAAGCTGGAACCAATTGTATCAGCTCTGCCATTCCATTGGACTATTTCAGTGGTGTGGAGAGGGGGGATTTGCTACTTGGGTAACAGCCTGTCCTTCATATTAATCTACCCAGGCCTTTGTGCTTCGCATACAGCGTCAAACATGATACCATAGTCTTTTGAGACTGATGGATGCCAATACCTTAATAATTTTCAGATGTTGAATCTGTGGATTTGCAAGCCCTTAAATTTTTCAAGAAAACAATTAGTTTCTGAAATTTTTCCAGTATTAGCTTCTGAAATCTAAAGAAAATTACACCAATTGTCTCAAACATCCATATGCATTTCTATTTGTAACTCAGCTTGTCTTCATTACAATTAACTGTGAGTTAATTTTAGCTTTTTTAATTCTTTGGATTTTGTTTGGCTTTGTTTTAGTTTTTTAAAGACCAATCCAGCTCAATTGTTGTTTTTTTCCCCTCCAGTCAGCTCCTATTTGTATTATTTTTGGTCAGCTGTGACTGCAATCCTAATCTCCAGTTAGGCCAGCATAAGCTCCAGCGTAAGTCCTATGCTGACCTGGGGGTATGTCAAAAGTGCCATAAAGCACTTCTGTCCCTCCCCTGGGGGAGGCGATTAGGTCGACCTTGCCGGAACATGCCAACCTTTCCACAACACCACGGAAATGCTGGAATGAGTTATATGCTGCGTGAGTTAGGCTGGCCTAAATTGGTTAGGATTGCGCCCTGTGAAAGGTCTGCATTTGTTGCTTTCCTTGTGTTGATTGATAGGTTTTGTTTTATTATTTTATTGACTATGCAAGGACTGTTTGATCCCCCTACCAAAGTTTTCCTATTTTAACTCCATTTTAATACTTATTCAGGTTTGAATGTGAATTTTGCCATTATAGCCATCTCTGACAACCAGAATTCTGAACAGGCAGTAAGGCTGCTTAGGGTGAAACCCAGAATAAGTACAGGGAGTCCTTGCTCCGGAGTAAGAACAAGTTACTCTGGATTTCAATATGAATTTCCCATAGGTTTTCACTAGGTGATGTAGTAACTACAGTTGCACGTAATGTTTCTTACGTGCTCCCGTAGTTACTCTGGGTTGTGCCCATATTTTTAAAGATGTATTAGTTTGGCTATATTGTCTTCCAAGAAGAGAGGGGAACAATTGTCAGTACTTGTGCATATATTATTTTACTTTCTCATTTCTTTTACTTTCTGTTTTAATTCAGTGTTTTTGCTGTGCTACTTTGAACTTTTTGCTGCTTTCAACTTTTCAAAAGCTGCCTTGAACTTAAATAAGAACATACCAAGCATACATTGTGGAAGTGCAATACTATACATATCTATTCAGAAATAAAAGCCAAATCCTATATCCAGATGCTGTGTCCACATCACATATATGCTGGTGAAACATCCTTCATATCCTAAACCATCCTGTCAGTGCCACAGTGAAGCACACTAAAGCCAGCACAACACTCACACCTCTGTTTTGTGAAAATAAAGGAGAAAGGCTCTCTTGGATGTCAAATGAAAAACGGGCAAGAGAATAGTGAATCACAGAATCTATGGTGTTGTGATTTAAGATGCTATAAAATATAATCCATCAGAGCAAAGAGGTAGAAAACTAGTAGCAAATTCCAGGACGGTGGACAGTTCCCAAATGATAAACAGCCTGGTCCATGCTGTTTACTTGGAAGTAAGTTCTACACATTTCAATGGCACCTGTTCATAAATTGCACATAGAATTGCATCCAAAAGAACATTTTCCCCTACAACACCAAAGCCTTCTCCATCATATAACATGATATGAAAGATTTAAAGCTCAGATGTTGAATCTGTGGATTTGCAAGCCCTTAAATTTTTCCCCAGAACTACCTAAGTTCCAGTACTAGGTTCCAGCCCCAGAACTAAGTACCAAGCTTTTTGGTTGAGAACAAAGCGAAACAACTTTTACATAAGAAGAAAAAGACCCTCAGGGGATGATGTTAGACTATATAGTCCTTAATTAGTATAATTAAAATTAATCAGGTAGGCTATTTATAAGAACTTTATCCATAACTATGCATCCCAAACACCAGTGGTCCACTGATGCAAATTCACTGAGGCAGTTATGCTTTATACATATTGAATTAACAGGGTGTGAGATGCAACTCTTTCTTTTTAACAATGTTTGGGGAAATACAAAACTCCACTTTTACAAGGACTCAACTTTTAAAATTTTTGCTGATAGAAAATAGGTGCAAAAAGTTTTGCTGATAGAAAATAGTAGTTTTATCTGAAACATTTAAAGGCACAGGTTGTCTGACAGAATTCTTAGGAGGAAGCAGATAGCCAAACTAGTTTGTTTCTGCTACGTAAGTGCAATACCATTTTAGAAATTTATTCCCTGATCTTAAAAAAATCTTGCAGGCTACAGGCAGACAATGTTAAAGATTAAGCAAACTCAATTAAAATGGAAACAGAACTGAGAGCAGGTTTTGCTGTTATAAGATAAATGTTAACTAATGACCCTGGCTGTGAGTTAACACAGGTATACAAAGTTTAAAATTAACTCTGTTCAAAACATTAATAGTTAAGCTCAGAAACATTATGAAGGATCAAAGGTATTCATGACATGAGAGTACAGAATGTCTTGTTCTAATGTGTGGATTCTTCAATTAAAATACAAAAATATTATCTGAATGAAATACAGGCATAAATAAAATCAGAATTGCTTGTAGGCTGATTCTTTTCAAACAATGGAAGGCTTCAAAGAAAAGAGAAAAAATAAATAAATGAAAGAACACCTTTAATGGGACCAGCTTGGAATGATAAGTTAATGGAAGCTTTCAAACTTGTTAAAGTTTCTCTTCAGGTGTGAAAAAATTAGTTATGAAACCAATAAGAACAGAATAGGACAGTATAGAAATAAAATGTGATCATATCCATAGTGAAATATATATTTGACTTACTTCAGAGCTTCAACGAATTGCACAGTGACTTCTGAATGTTTGGCAGAAGAAGAATCTAACAAAAAAGAAGTATACCCCATGCAACATTTAATCATTCAGGAATTTTTACTCCTTAATAGCCAGGAAAAGCAGTTTGCTGCTAAATAAGTAACTAGATGGCAGTACAGTCGTGCACAACCTGTGACCTGCTAAGCCAAATTCATCTTATCAAGCGTGTTTTATGCCTTCCTGATGTTCAACAACTCATTTTTGCAATCTCAGGCATGAGGCAAGAGGTTTGTTGAGCTCTCATCGGCTGCCACCTATGGTTTGTGGGCTGAATTTGGTTTGGGTGCCTCAAGTTTTACAGGCCTGCTACAACACCATCAATGTGCAACATGTCAAAAATGTGAAATGAAAACAAATAATTTTCCATTCATAGGTTTTCCTTACAAATAATGTCTTCATTTACTAAGGTAAATCTAACCTATGTATCTTTACTCAGAACATATTAACATGTTTAACTGAGAATACCACCCAGGAAAGCATGCACAGGATTTCAGCCCAAATCATCTATCCACACGCAATCCAAACCACTGCATCCCACCAAGTGAGTGCATATTAGAAAATATCAAACAAAGGTCTTGGTTCTCTTTTGGGTATCTCAATCACTTCTCTCAAATTTGGAGGTCAGGGATTAGAAAGAACTACCCATATTCAGTGTACAAAGAAAATCAGGTATCCATATTGATTGATTTAAAATGTTTGTATTCCACTATTCTCACGATGGAGCCAAAGAAACAGGTGTTTTTCCAGAAACAATAAAATACCAATGTCAAACAACAATATACAAAATGTAAGCACAGCTCAAAATCACAAGTAAGAAAAACGAGTATAAATTACAAGTTTAAAACAGAGCTAACAAAAAACCCACAAAAAGTCCAAGGAAAACCTGAAATATGTAGGATTCAAAGGATTTCCTAAAAATTCCAGTTTTTAAACTGGATGCTGCAGAAAAAGAACAATGTATTTATATACCGCCTTCCTGGCAGTTGGATATTTCCTTCTGGCTTTATTAAAGGCAGTTTACATGGGCAGGCAATTCTAAACCCAAAGGGTTTTACAATCAACAAAGAGGTTCTGTCTTTCAAGAACATTCTACTGACAAGATGGTTTCTTTACTTGTCTTGGTCATTCACACTGGCC
The DNA here is from genome assembly GCA_030015325.1 of Cryptoblepharus egeriae. Classification (NCBI taxonomy): domain Eukaryota; kingdom Metazoa; phylum Chordata; class Lepidosauria; order Squamata; family Scincidae; genus Cryptoblepharus; species Cryptoblepharus egeriae. Next base: position 115,549,121 of record JAREYC010000003.1, read on the forward strand.
ATCTGGGCTCTGAAAAGTAGGTACAGTTGAGGACAGCTTTGACAGGTTCAAGATCTCGCCACACAGCTTCAGGTGTTCTTGAGATGGCAACCTTCAGATGTTATCTTCAGGCATAAGGACTCTACCTTCTAGACCAGACCTTCTGCCTAGAACTGGGCCACTCTGGATTCTATTCCCTTTTTCCCTGGTGCAGACGTTCCTCAAACATACTCCAGCAACAGAGTTCCTTTGGTTCCAAAGACACCCACTGACAACCAAATCAAATCAACACTTGGGTCTCAATCCACTGATCTGCCAACCTTCAGGTTGACAGGCCTGACAGTGTTATTAACCACAGAACCACTGCAGTCCCAGTCCTGATCAAATCAACCTCCGAAAACTTGGCACTGAAATCAGAACTTCTGGCAAGGCTCCAGGGCACACATTCTTTCTGCTTTTGCTGTTCTCATCCACAATACATAGTTTTACCTTGTGAGAAATTAATTGTATAACTAACCACCAGTTGATAAGAAGAAAACTAGTGAGAAGCTATTAATCAATTATTACTATTACTTTATATTACTATAATCAATTATTGCTTTTAATCAGTTTGGAAATATCCAGAGAAATTTGTTCTGTTTCTGAAACTGCAACCTGATTTTTTTTCAGTCATAATAAGAATGACTTTTTTTATAAAAGGCCATGAAACTCCCAGGGATGATGAGTAAAACAAGAGAATAAATTGTATTTCATGAGTGGGAGTAGTTTGGGGTGAGGGAACTGGTCAATCAAAACTCTTTCCCTGTTTGTAAGCTAGCTTTAACTATGCTCATTGCTACATAAGAAGCTAAATTACAAGCAGTTTGAATTAATGTTTTTTTCAAATTAAAAAGTTTTTAAAATTGCCGAGTTACAAGTGAGGAATAAAGGCCCTCTTTAGCAATGTTTTCAGAGCTGCAGGAAAAAAGAGAGGCTGTAGCAGGCCTCCGTCTTGGAAGACTATGGTATCATGCTCTGCACTGCATACGCTGCATGCAAAGCACAAAAGCTTGGGTTAGATTGTTATGGAGGATAGGCTGTTACCCAAGCAGCAAATTCCCACTCTCCACGCCACTGAATTAGTCCAATGGAAAGGCAGAGCCAATACGATTGGATCAGTGATGGGCTTCAAAAAATTTAAGAACCGGTTCTCTGCCCATCTGGCAGACACTTTTAAATGGCTATTTTTAAACTTTATATGTCCTATCTCTTGTTAAGAACCGGTTCTATAGAGTAGGTGCGAACCTGCTGGAGCCCACCACTGGATTGGATCCAGCTGACATCGCAGAGCTAGGCTAAGGACAGGAGCTCACCCTGTCTTGTGGGGCCGACCCGGGTCTCGAACACTGGCCTGCTGGTTAACAGGCACAGTGCCTTAGCCGCTTGCGCCACCCACAGTTTTAGCAGTATGCCAAAAAAGCAAGATATTTGATTCTGTTAAATGGCTTTTGCGGGGAGGTTTCAATATTAGGAAATCTAACCTTTTTGGCAAAAGGGCCACATCAACTCTGACACTGTGTCAGAGGTCAGATAAAATAATTTACATAAATGAATATATTAGAGGCGGAATGAATGAATACAAATCAGTTCATAAGCACTTTCATACACAGAAAGAGCTCCCTCTCTTGTACAGCCTCCCCAGCCCTCAGAATACCATCCGGAAGTGCAAGGAGCATATCTCCCTTCTTCTCTGGAGGACTACAAGCTTGCCCAGAGGGCACCTGGAAGGTTCTTGCTGTGGGCCACATGGAGACTTGTCATGAGCCACAGCAAGATCAGATCAGAAACATACTGAGAGTGCTCTGTGACCCATGACACACCATGACGTCATGACACCAGATGGCATTATGATGTCATAATGCGCATGCACCATGGAGGGCAAATGTGCACTGCAGCAACCCCCCTCCCCACAGGGCACCTCAACATCTTACACATGAAGGAAGATCCTGGTGTGAGCTCCACTCCATACAGGTTAGTACAATCCAGCACAAATCCTGATTTAAAATTTAAAAATCCTGATTTTGGACCATGCTGAATCCTGAGATTCGGGACTGAATCATACACATACTCCATGGTTTAATCCTCAAGCATAGAGTTGCCTATGTTCCAAAAATAAAGATGCCTGTAAATCAGAGCAAATATCTATGCAGGTGGAGTGTCTACCTCACAGCACAAGGTCTTCAAGTTCCTGGCACTATTTCTGGTGAAAGGCCCATGATGACCTACAATAGGTATATCAAAGATCAGTCCCATGAGTTCACCAGAAGGACCAGCTATAAAGTCTTTCAGTTTACCGTATTATGCTTAGCTTCTGTGACATGTCCAACTAGCCCCCCTTTGGGGTTAGTAAACTTCTTAGAATTTACTGCTTGTTGTTCTGGATCGCTTCCATGCCTCGTTAAGACAGGGTAATCCAAGTATGCTATCTAATTTGCCTGATTGCTCATGGAGATGTAAATAGCTCATAGTATTAGTAGTAGCTATTTTTAGTTTGTAATAGTTGTAGCTATTTTTATATAGATTTAGGGTGAAATCCAGAGTAATTATGAGGAGTCCTTGCTCCAGAGTAAAAGTTACTCTGGATTGCAATATGAATTTCCCATAGGTTTTCACTAGGTGGTGCAGTAACTACGGGTGCACATAATGTCTCTTACATGCTCCTGTTGTTACTCTGGATTGTGCCCTTATATACCAATTATAAATCACAGCAAAGCAGGTTTATCATGGATGAAGCTGACATGTTAAGTGCAATCTTAACGTGTGCTGGAAGAGACCAGCTGGTGTGCCTACACTTAGTTATGGGCTGCTAGGTAAAGTACTATATTTACTCGAACCTAACACTCACCAAATTTTGTCTCCAAAAACAGGGTGCGCATTAGATTTGATGGTTATTTAGATTCAAGTAAATGTCGTATTTTGATTATAATTATAGGATGCATATTAGATTTGATGGTGCATTAAATTTGAGTATCCGAGTAGTATCCGAATACTCGGATACATAGTATCCGAATTGAGTATCCGAATGGGGCTACTCGGATAGGACATAAATATTTCCAACACCACCTTGAACACCAGTGCAGATCCAAGCAGCCCAGGGTTGTCCCAGTCTATGCGGGAACAAGGCTAGGATCTGGCATAAATGTCAGGTGCTGAACCTGCCTTCTTCTCTCTTCCGATCCCCAGGAATGCCCAGTGCATTCCTGCCCTGGAAAGCCTGCCTCCCACCATCTTTCTCCCTGCACCTCCTCCCTGCCCTTCCTATACCCCTCCAACCCCTGTAATTGCGAAGCTCGGCCAGTGCAACGTTAAACCCTTGCCAGATCCTATGGCAGTGCAGGGAGGCCAACTGATGGCTGTGTGCGTACCAAACTTCTGCTCAAGTGGTGCAAAAGTTCCTTGCGGTACTTTTGCCACACTACCGGGCTGGTGCAGTGGACTTGAACTGGCCAATGAGCACTCTAGGATTGCACTTTAAATAAATGAATAAATAAATTCAGACACCAGAAGCATATACAGGTAGCTTTGGCATTCTTAGGAATAACTCTGATCTCCAGAGGTCTGGTACCAGGGGTATTTTTACCACACCTTGAATATGAATGTAAGCAAAACTTCATAATAAAACCAGTATTAGTTGTAAAGGAATACTAGTTGGAAGACACTCTCTAACATTACATCACATCACAATACTGTCACAATACATACATTTACATATTATATATAAAGTCTTTTTTAAAGGATGCAACATCAGCATGGGAATGTTTCACTATACTTCTTTTTCCAGTTGTACGTTGCTCTCATTCATTTCCTCCTTATAATTTAGAAGCATCTCTACACCCTTGTTTTAATGACTTTCATTGATTCCTTTTCCCATTCCTACAGACCCTTCTTAAGTATTTTGCAAGCAAAATGTCCTGTTGAATTGCTTTTCTAGGACTGACATTTTAAGCAATGGGACTGAACAATAATAATGAGGAATACTGGTTTCAGCAAACTTCATTTTCTTTTTCTCAAAGAGCTCCCTCTGCTGTTCAGTGTCCTTAATTTTGAAGAATTGTTATTCCCCCACACCAAAAAAGAGATGGCTCTAACCTTGTTTCTTAATTGTCAATACACTGTATTGTTCTTTAACCACAGTTCTCAAATACTAACTTTCTTTTCAACTGTTTTGCTAGGATCAGTCATGCAAGTTCCAGCAAACAGCTCAGTTTTTTTTAAGAACTAGTGAAATGTACCCGCGTTGCAGAAGTAGACCCCCATGTGCCATTCCTCTATTGCGCATAACCCTAGGTGCATCATCCCTCCCAGGTGCTTCAACTTGTCATGCGCAACATCCCCCATGTGCAACGTCTCCTATGCCCATCAACCCCCATGCACATCAACATCCCATGCGCAACAACATCCCATGCATATTGTACCCATGCTAACATTCCCCCATGCACATCAAAATCCCATGCACATCATCCCCCATGTACATCTACATCCCATGTGTAACATCCCCCATGTGCATCAACATCCCATGCACAATATCCCCCATGCGTATCAACCCCCCATGCACAACATCTGCCCATGTGCAGCATCCTCCCATGCACAACATCTGCCCATGTGCAGCATCCTCCCATGCACAACATCCTCCCACGTGCAGCAAACCCCCATATGCAACATCCCTCTAGGCACATCAATCCCCATGCGCATCAACCCCTTATGCACACCCTCCTTCCTAGTGCATCAAGTTCCGGGCCCCTTAAGGGTTAAATTTCTCACCATCGGTTTTTGGTGGGTGTTGGTGTCACAAAAGGAACACACTCCCCAAATTTCATGCTTCTAGGTCCAGGGGTTGGGGCAGAGTGTCCATCAGTCAGCAATTCATTAATGCAAAGTTAATGCAAAGTGTAGGTAGGAAAAAGCATTGTGCCCCATTTCACCTCCTTATGGATGCAATTTCCGAACACCGATTCTTAGTGGGTCCCTCTGTCATGGAAGGAACACCCTACCTAAATTTCAGGTTTCTAGGTCTAGCAGTTTTGTCTGGGTGTTGATGAGTCAGTGAGTGACTTTTTAATTTTACATACTGTATATAGACTAGTACAATATATATGTATATATAAATACTGTAGATGAGATTGATCGATTGATTGACTGAAGTGTGTATATACATACGGTATATTAGTCATATACTCTAATATATTCATTTACGTAAATATATGTAAATTTATTAAAATTTGAAATATAAATCAATTTTTTTCTACAGCCCATCATACAGCGTCATGTTGCTCTCCTACCAAAATGTTGGAGATGGCTGGAATACATCATTGGTGTTCAGTGGGCAGGAATGGGGAGGGGGGATCAAAGGCTCAGATATTCTCCTTCTGCCCTAGGAGGCTCTCCTGCCATTTCCCTCCTCATTCTTTTTTCTGGCTATAGACATGATGGAGACCTCTTTTCACACCTCCGTTCTAGATGTGAAAAGGAGAGTGATGGCCAATTACTGTGCAGTGTGCTGTTTACCCTTCCATACTAAGAGGGAGGACAGGTCTTTGCCCCAAGGTGCTTACCATCTCTAGACATACAAGGAAGCCAAAAGGGCATGGAAAGGAAACAGAGGCAGGATCCATTAAGGTAGTGGTCGGGCATTTCAGCCCAGGAACGCCTTTCAAACTTAAAAATCTACCCTGTCAAACTTACCGGGATACGACAGCACTGTGATGCCAGTGCTCCTCCATGTCTACTTAGAAGTAATTCCCATTGTGTTCAATGAGACTTACTCACAGGAAAGCCCAGTGCCAGATTCCAAGAAGGTGGATCCCACCATCTCGCAACCGCCCTAACCCAAGAGTACCACTGCACTAGGGCAGCAGATCCGCCAGTTTTGCACATGTATCAGGCAGGGTGAAAGATGCCCAAACCTCAAAAGGAGGACAAGGTCTTGGATTCTTCTCAGCCTGGCCTTTCCAGCAGTCAATGGCACGTTTGCCTACTCTCAAGTAAAGCCATGATATCGGGCACTTTCACTTTCCCATAGAGCTCAATGCATTTTTTATTTTTAGTTTTTTGGCCATAACATTTGAAGGGAAGAAGATATTGCAAAACCGATTATTGCGTTGGACTCTGCTCTTCAATACGAATCCAATTACATATGACAAGATGGGGTACTACACACCATTGCAATGTTCCAAAATGAAGCCAAAATGGAGGACAATGAAGCCCTTTTAGAGGACATTCGGACGGGAGGACAAATCCAGAAAAATCTGGTCATATGATCACCCTGGTATTAGGGGGATTGGGCTGAAGCAGCCATGGCTTTTTGAAGTTGAACAGCCTATGGAGGGTCATCATGGCCATGACATAAAGGGTTTCTTGGGGCAGGAGGTGCACTCTGTACCTGCTCAGGGGGACAAGAGAGCATTGCTACCAGCTACTCTTTGTTTGCGTAGAGGGTTATCTTCCTGCAGGGTGACCAGACGCCAAACATAAAATTCCTGAACGGCAACCCCAAAAGTCCTGCCAGAAGGCCAAAATTCCTCCCTGTCCAAGCCAAAATTCCTAACAAAATTCCTACCCACTTAAAAAAATTTGTAGGACACCCCAAAAAAGTAGGACAAATTGTAGGATGTGTTAAAATGAAGCAAAAATACTTGTATTGCTTTCCTGTACTTAATTTCAACACTTTTAAAATGGGAAACCTTGAATGTGTCAGTGACATGCACATCATGCACTCTCTCACACACAAACACACCATGCATTCTTACACACACACACACACACACACACACACACACACACACACACACACACACACACACACACATTTGCATTGAATTGGGCTCAAAGGCTCCAATCCTGCCCTGTCCACTCTTGCCTGCAAGTGAGTCCAATTAATGTTAATGGGACTTACTTTTAAATTATATATAATGGTGTAAATTTCATAACAAGTAATATAGTGTTTAAATTAACCAAATGAAAGCAATATACATGAGTGTTTTTAGCTTTTATTTTGTCATGTCCTACATTTTTCTTCATTATCCTACATTTTGGGTGGGACGTCCTCTTTTTTTGGTTTTGGATATGGTCATTCTGCTATATAGGGATTTATTTATGAGTAGACATGCATAAAATTGGACTCCGGCCCTTTGGAGAACTAATAATGATCACTTTGACCTTCTATATGAGAATAAGAGGACATATGGTGGGCTGTGGGTGGCGCAAGCGGTAAAGATGCTGTGCCTGTTAACCAGCAGACCAGGATTAGATTCCTGGGTTGGCCCCACAAGACTGGGTGAGCTCCTGTCCTTAGCCCAGCTCTGCAACGCCAGCTGGATCCAATCGTATTGGCTCTGCCTTTCCATTGGACTAATTCAGTGGTGTGGAGAGGGGGGATTTGCTTCTTGGGTAACAGCCTATCCTCCATAACAATCCAACCCAGGCTTTCGTGCTTTGATTGCAGCGTATGTAGCGCCGAGCATGATACCATAGTCTTCCAAGACTGATGGAGGCCTGCTTAGTTACTGCACCACTTAGTGAAAACTTATGGGAAATTCATATTGGAATCCAGAGTAAGTTTTTTTTTTTTGTCACCCTGCATATAACTGATGACATATCATTTCTTCATTATAAGAAGAAAACTCACAAGGAAAAGGCCTCCCACTCAGAAGGAAAAGGAGGACAATGGAAATTTTTTCCAGGATTTAAGGCTAAAAAGGGGAACAAGTCCTAAGAAAAAATGATAGGATTGGGCTGTCAGAGCCCAGTTTTCTGCATAGCTTCTGAGAAGTAAATCCTACTGTAGTCAATGGGTCTTCCTCTTTCTTCTTTGTGTATGTGTGTGTATTGTGTTCATAGCTTTTATTTTGTCATGTCTTACGTTTTTCTTGGGTGTCCTACATTTTGGGTAGGGCCTGTCCTCTTTTTCAGTTATGACCTATCTATCTACAGTATTTATATACTGCATTTCAACTGAAAAGTTCACAAAGTGATATTCAAAGAAAATGAAAAAATAGCTACTTAATAGCTAATGGGTCCCTATCCTAAAAGGGCTCACAATCTAAAATGCAAAAAAAAAATATTGCAAAAAAGGAACACCAGCAGAAGAACAGACATTGCTGGGGGGTGTAGGGCCAGTTACGCTCCCCCTGCTAAATAAAGGAGGAACAACCACTTGAAAGAGAGCCTCTTGCCCAGTTAGCAGGAGCAAGACCTGTGATCATCCTGATGGAGCTTCACATTGCTCTCTCTCTTGAGGGTCAGATCCTGCTGTCCGGGAACCCAGTGTGACTGCCAAAGAGCACAAGGCCCCCCAAAAGCTAAGACACCCATGAAAAAGGTAAGACATGGCAAAATATCTGCAAAAACATATTCTGATTTTTTTTGTTATGTCCTATAATTTTCTTGGATTTACTACATTTTGGGGTGCCTTGTCCTCGTCTGCAGTTATGACATCTGGTCACCCTCCTGTATACCCCTACCCATATATTTATTCTCCACGGTCTGTGGTTTTTTTTTAATTGGCTAATATTTCCTCCAATTTGACTGATATGAGCTGGGATTTTGACATAAGCTGCAATCCTAAAGACACTTTCTCACAATGAACTCAATCAGCCCAATCCAGAGCAACTAATCTGTCCACATAAGAGCCCTTAGGTTGCCCTATCTAACACTAGGTTGGAGCAACTGCAAGATGCTCCAGCCCAGTTACTCTGAAGGAGGCTTAGGGCAGAGCAAGGCAAGATAGGCTGCCCTAAGAGAGGTGGACCTGCTCTGCCCTAACTGGGGCAGCCTAAGCAGCTCAGGAGAGGCAAGTTGAGGGCATGTTTAGCATTGCCTAGGGCAGAGCAGTTACTCTGTATCCAGAGCCTGTTTCCAAGGCAGAAATGCCCTCTTCCAGCCCTCAGAGTTATACCACCTCAGGAGCAGGTATAGTAATGAGTAGACCCATAGGGATCCATGATAAGGCCCGAGTAAGAATGGCAGTGCTGACCAAAAATCTGAGTTCTTGGCCAGCCTAGCTGCAACCCCTGCCTCTCAACCTCAGGATATGGAACAAACTACGGCTGCCCACAAACCTCAGGATACAGCAGGCCACTCCAAGAAGCCCCTTGTATTCACTGTAGAATGTACTGGCATCTCATCAGGGACTCCTTATAAGGCAGGCACCCAGTGGCGTCACCAGACCGGTGCGGCTGGTGTGGGCTGCATTGGGGATGTGCTCCGTATGGGGTGATGTGCTGGAGGAGTTTGACTGTCCTTTGGCAGGTCCCGGGCGTCAGCACCCCCATTCAGGCCTGCTCCAAGGCGGAGCAGCAGCCAGAAGCTGCCACTTGTCTGAGGAGCTGGCCTGAACGGCCATCTGAGATGCGCTGCGCAGAAACACACTGAGCATGCCGAACAGCTTCAGAGGAGACTTCCTTAGAGCAGAGAAAGTCCACGCCTCTGCACAGCCATTCGGCCTCACTCAGGAGGTGGAGCGGCAGCCGAATGGCTTCAGAAAGAGTACTGCACAGGCACCAACTCTGACGCCTGCACAGTCTCCCCCGAAGCCAAAAGGCTTCAGAAAAGTACTGCGCAGGTGTCAGAGATGGTGCCTGCGCAGTACTCTTTCTGAAGCCAGTTGGCTTCAGAAACAACTGCGCAGGCGCCAACTTTGGTGACTGCGCAGTCCAGGTGGGGGGGGGGGGCGCGCATCCCAGGGATGACGCACAGACTTCCGTACCAGGTGATGTGCAGAGTCATGTCACCACTGTAGGCACCACAGCTGTTCCTTGTTCAGTGTGATCTGAGGGGTATCTCCTCAGGAGCAAGTCTTCCCCTTGTGTCAATTACTTAGCATGTTCTGGAGCAGTTAAGGCAGCCCAGGCTTCCTGACTCAGCATAATTTTCTGCTCTGGATACAGAATAGTTAGGAGAGTACAGTTAGGTCAGAGCAGGCTGAATTTGCTCTGGATTGCAGCCAATGGGACTCACTTTTGAGTAGACATGGTTAGGATTGTGCTCATATAGTCTGGTGACTTTGGGGCTTCTGCCCTCCTTTTCCACTTGGACTTTTCAACATTTGGTATGTACTGTATTCTCACATATTCCCTCCTCCCCCCCCTCTGCCCCCAATAAAAGACCGAAGGGGGTGGGGGTGCCAGAGACTGACTCTCTAATGCAGTAATCATCATCTTCACCAAATGCTACCATTGTGAAAAGAGTATCAAAATCAAATGGTGAGACGCGTGAATTGATACGGAAGCTGCCTTGGACAAAGGCATAGTGTGCATTTGAAACAGTAAAATGTGTTGGGTAAAGAAGATAGTTGTGGCCCTGGAAGGGTTGATATCCCAAGGGGTGGAAAAGGAACTGCAAGTAGTTTGTGCAAACTCACCAACGTTTCATGAAAGGTTGAAAGGGCTTGACTGGTATTGTGATATTATTTGATATTCTAATAATTTGATATTATTGACTTGTAACATTAGCTAAAGGTGAGTTTCGGGTGTTTTGATAGGGGCGCCTTTTCAGTCCTTGCTACGGGCGCCATTTTTCCTTGGTACGCCTCTGCCTGCATGTCATTCCACCACATTTTCATGACCACCAACTTGGTTCTCCATCCTTATTAGGAAAAACAGCAGAGACACTGACTGTGCAGGTCCGAGAGAGAGAGAACATTTCCCGGCAGGAACTTTTGGGACCAGGACTCTGACCCTGGGAAGGAAGCCTTGCAGGGGGCTGGGAGGGGAGTCAGCAGGCCTGAGCCAGGGAGGGAAGGAGGGAGCAGATCTGGAGAAGACCCAGCCAGGCAGGGAGGGAGGAGGGAGCAGGTGGGGGAGAAGGCTCAGCCAAGGAGGGAGGGACAAGCAGTGAAGTTGGGCCAGGGAGGCTGGGAGAAAGTGGGTGAAGCAAGCCCAGCCAGGGAGGGAGGGACAGGGGGTGGAGAAGGTGGGCCAAGGAGGCTGGGAGAAGGTGGCTGAAGCAGGCCCAGCCAGGGAGGGAGGGACAGGGGGTGGAGAAGGTGGGCCAGGGAGGCTGGGAGAAGGTGGCTGAAGCAGGCCCAGCCAGGGAGGGAGGGACAGGGGGTGGAGAAGGTGGGCCAGGGAGGCTGGGAGAAGGTGGCTGAAGCAGGCCCAGCCAGGGAGGGAGGGACAGGGGGTGGAGAAGGTGGGCCAGGGAGGCTGGGAGAAGGTGGCTGAAGCAGGCCCAGCCAGGGAGGGAGGGACAGGGGGTGGAGAAGGTGGGCCAGGGAGGCTGGGAGAAGGTGGCTGAAGCAGGCCCAGCCAGGGAGGAAGGGACAGGGGGTGGAGAAGGTGGGTCAGGGAGGCTGGGAGAAGGTGAGAGAAGCAGGACCAGCCAGGGCCCTGGTAGGGGGCTTGTCTCTAAGCTTGTAGAGGCTGTGCTGGGGAGCTGAGGAGAGAAGGGCCTGCTAGACTCCCTCCATCAGCAGGGAAGGGGCCATGTTTTTGAGGTGCCACAGGAGCCTCCTTTTGATGGAGGCCCTCATGGAGCCCCTTTGGGGTCTTCCCTTCACCAACAATGATCTCTGCCACTTCCAGGCCTTGCCTGTCCTGTGAAGCCATCACTTCTCCTGAGGCAGAGATCTCCTGAGGCCTTCACTATCTCCACATTCATGACCCACCAGTTGGACTGTGTTAACTGAACCCCCAATGGACCCACTGAATGTGACTGGAACTGATCACACCGAGTGGCTTTGGAAGCCCACAGAGGCCATGCACGACCACCCACAGCCTCTGCAGGCTTCAGAATTGATCCCAGGAACACCTGAAGACAACTTGGGATTGTCACTAAAAGCTCCCATTAACTGGCTCTGGGCTTCTTGCTTTAGTCCACGGAGGTTGTGTCATCTCATACTTGGACTCTGCTTTTAGAAAACTTCCAGATCTGAGCAGAGGTTCAGCTCTGCTCACATACGCTCTGGTCACATATGTTCAACTCCAGGGACATACGCTCTGGTCACATAAGCTCAGTTCCAGTCAGGTTTGGAAGTTTTAAGAGACTTCAGTTTTATACTTAATAATTAGTGGTTTTAAGTATCTGTTGAGGTTCCAGGAATATAATCCCTGAGGGTTACCTATGAATTCCCCCATGAATGTGCCTCATCTCTGCAGCCTCCACCTCAAATGTGGGAAGGAATTCAAGCATGTACATGAGGCAAACATACAAAGTTTAAGAAAGTTTAAGAAACAAAACTTGATCTATTCTTCTTTTCTTTTCCTCACAGACACGAGAGAAACTGAATCAAAGCCAATCAATCCAACTGGAAGAACCAAAATGGAGTCCACCCGTCCAGGCCAGGTGAGGAAAATTGGTAGGAACAGTCAGGGCTCCTCCTGGAACATTTCCAGCAGCAGTCTTGTCATCTAGACTAGCTGTTTTTTCCTTCCTTGTAACCCCCCAACCTTTCCCTGTACCTCCAAATGTCTTTCCCTTTTCAGGGTTCCTTGGGCAAACCCATACCCTTTCTTCCCCTGCATTCCCCATCTTTCTGCTTTCCCTTCTGGGCATCACATCTCCCTCTCCTTTTCTCCTCCTTCCCGCTCCTTCAATGCTGTGTGTGCATGTTGGTGATCAGAGTCTTCCTGTTTAAGTTGACTGACACTGCAATCTTAAGCACGTCTTCCCAGTAGGAAATCCTATTGTATTCAGTGGGGCCTACTCCCAGGAAAGTGTGTTTAGGACTGCAGCCTGAGTCACAGATTCTGGCTCAGAAAAAAGCTGAGTTGAAACCCTGTTTTGGTTCTTCAGCACCTTTCATTGGTCCACCTTGATTCTTGCAGGTGTTTGTAGACTTGCATTATCTTCAACTGGAGATTCCTGTACAATTGCTTTCCTCCATTTGTGTGCATGTTCCATGTATACTGAAATGCGCTGCCAGCAGCATAGCTCAGAGTGGCCAGACAGCCACCCAGATAAACCTCCACTGCAGCCAGAGCAGCAGCAACTGAGCCATGTTTTTAAAAGGGGGGAAAGTGATGGGAATGACAGTGAAGAAAAGCAGCTGCACAATGCGCAAGGTTCCCAGCCCTGCTACACTTTCTTGGGAATATGCCCTATTGGAAGCATTCAGGCTCCCAGCTGTCCTTGCGAGTTTAGGATTATGGGATCAATTTGGGGACTGGGAGGAAAAGCTCGTCTGAGTCACTTTTCAGAAATGTGGGAATCTGCATTGGAGCCCTAAAGAGGGACATGCAGAAGAAAGAGGGAACTTATGTGAGAATGTTTTTTTTTCAAATTTGGAAATGTCCTTTCCTGGAATCAGGGATGCTCTGTTCTCTTTGTATGGCATTCATAGCCTCAGCAGATTTCCTAATAGGACATTCCTCCTTTTTCTTTCAGTGCCCGATAGCATTTGAAGACATAGCTCTTTATTTCAGCAGTGAGGAATGGGCTCTTCTCCATCCATATCAAAGGCACATGTATGGGGCCATCATGATTGAAAACTATGAAAATGTGACTTTTGTAGGTTAGGGAGATCCTTTGGTTCAGTTGATAGATGCCCCAGAGAAGAACCTCTGTTTCACGGGATATTACCAAGGGGAATTGGTAATATCCAGGCTTCATGACCACAAAGTAGCTGTTGCAATGCCTGATGGCCCAGCATCTGCCTCCACTGGACATTCCAGATCTGGGACTTTTGATGAGGAGAGTAGACCCAACCAGTGGAGTAACTAACTAAGGGGGGGGGGTTGTTAATGGGCTTCAGTGCTATGAGCATCATGGTTCAGGGGCATTACCCCTCATCTGTGCCACCCAGTTCTTCTCTGAGGGAAATGTCGCCCACCCACCCATCTGGTTACATTTAGAGCAATTCAGGGACTATCAGTAGTCCCAATCTGTGCTTAGTGCACAGGAATGCCCTTGGGGACTTTTATGTCAAGAGGAATCCACAAACGGCACTTACAGGCACTCTTCATAGATTCCCATTAGAAACTCATCTTTTCCCTGACTCAGCAACGATGGAGGTCCTGGACATAACACTTCCCCAAGTAGCTGCAACATTGGAGTCACTAGTGGGGCTTAGGAGCCCTGGACCTCAGTGCCACCCCTGTCCCATCTGTAGGAATAATAGTATCCTGATATATTTGTTGTATGCATCATTGACAGCACAATGCAATGACATCCAGTCTATCCAAACTAATGACAAAAAAACTAGGAAACCAAAATATTGTTTATGTGTCTTACATGATAAAAAGTAGATTTTCTTAATTTAAATGGTCCTTTGAGACTGATATTCAAAGAGCCAATATCTCTTTGACACACAGAGACCTTGCTTATGTTGGGGGTGGGACAATGAATACTATCTTAACTTCAGATCCTAAGTCAACCCAATTGGGAGACATGGGCCTATATCCTAAAGTCAAAATAAGCCCTTTGCTCCGGAGCAGTTAAGGTGACTTTCCATAAGATAACACTAGAGGGTGACCTAACTGCATGGACCCGTAACTGCTCTGGATTTTGCCCATGGTCTCCTTTCCAGGCCTGTCCTATGGAGCCACCTCTTCCCAGGAGGTATAACTGGGCTCCAGATGCAGAGGCATTACATAACTTCAGCTGCAATCCTCACTTCCCTGGGAGTAAGCCTCATTGAATGTAATGAGATAGGCAGCCCAATCCAGAGCAACTAATCTGTCCACATAAGAGCCCTTAGGTTGCCCTATCTAACACTAGGTTGGAGCAACTGCAAGATGCTCCAGCCCAGTTACTCTGGAAGAGGCTTAGGGCAGAGCAAGGCAAGATAGGGTGCCCTAAGAGAGGTGGACCTGCTCTGCCCTAACTGGGGCAGCCTAAGCAGCTCAGGAGAGGCAAGTTGAGGGCATGTTTAGCATTGCCTAGGGCAGAGCAGTTACTCTGTATCCAAAGCCTGTTTCCAAGGCAGAAATGCCCTCTTCCAGCCCTCAGCGTTATACCACCTCAGGAGCAGGTATAGTAATGAGTAGACCCATAGGGGTCCATGATGAGGCCCGAGTAAGAATGGCAGTGCTGACCAAAAATCTGAGTTCTTGGCCAGCCTAGCTACAACCCCTGCCTCTCAACCTCAGGATATGGAACAAACTACGGCTGCCCACAAACCTCAGGATACAGCAGGCCACTCCAAGAAGCCCCTTGTATTCACTGTAGAATGTACTGGCATCTCATCAGGGACTCCTTATAAGGCAGGCACCCAGTGGCGTCACCAGACTGGTGCGGCTGGTGTGGGCTGCATTGGGCGATGCGCTCCGTATGGGGTGATGTGCCGGAGGAGTTTGACTGTCCTTTGGCAGGCCCCGGGCGTCAGCACACCCATTCAGGCCTGCTCCAAGGCGGAGCAGCAGCCAGAAGCTGCCACTTGTCTGAGGAGCTGGCCTGAACGGCCATCTGAGATACACTGCGCAGAAACACACTGAGCATGCCGAACAGCTTCAGAGGAGACTTCCTTAGAGCAGAGAAAGTCAGCGCCTCTGCACAGCCATTCGGCCTCACTCAGGAGGCAGAGCGGCAGCCGAATGGCTTCAGAAAGAGTACTGCACAGGCACCAACTCTGACGCCTGCACAGTCTCCCCCAAAGCCAAAAGGCTTCAGAAAAGGCTTCACTGCGCAGGTGTCAGAGATGGTGCCTGCGCAGTACTCTTTCTGAAGCCAGTTGGCTTCAGAAACAACTGCGCAGGCGCCAACTTTGGTGACTGTGCAGTCCAGGTTGGGGGGGGGGCGCATCCCAGGGATGACGCACAGACTTCCGCACCAGGTGATGTGCAGAGTCATGTCACCACTGTAGGCACCACAGCTATTCCTTGTTCAGTGTGATCTGAGGGGTGTCTCCTCAGGAGCAAGTCTTCCCCTTGTGTCAATTACTTAGCATGCTCTGGAGCAGTTAGGGCAGCCCAGGCTTCCTGACTCTCTGGATTCAGCATAACTTTCTGCTCTGGATACAGAATAGTTAGGAGAGTGCAGTTAGGTCAGAGCAGGCTGAATTTGCTCTGGATTGCAGCCTTAGTTCTGAGTAGACATGCATAGGATTGGACTCTGAGTATTATGCATGGAAGCGATAGCAGGGGAGGGCTCTTTTCATCCATTTCCTGTGGGAAAATATTCACTGCATTTTTTCTGGACCTTATTCAATTCATGTCATGACTGTTACTTCAAAAACCCTTTCCTATAGGATTTTAGCGAGGACATACAAAGGAATATGCAAACAATACTAAAATTCTAAAGGGAAGAGTTGTATAAAATGAAAGTATTAATTTTTATGAAATTCATTAATGATTTAATACCTATTATAGTAATTAAATAATTTTGTTGTATGGGTATCAAAAATATAAGAGAACCCTTGTCAAATGAACTACATATGCCACTGAGCTGCAATTGCTTCTTTGGTCTTATTTCAACAGCTCTAGTTTCTGACCATACTGGGAAAGAAAAGCAGCAGATTCACTGTCACAACAAAAAGCCCATACAGGGGAGAAGTGTCGAGACTGTAGGAAGACCTTCAGTCAGCATAGTGTGCTTAAGGTTCACCAGAGAAGAGACATAAGAGAGAAGCTCTATACGCACGAGTGTGGCATGACCTTAAGTCAAAGTAGACATCATATTAGCCACCAGAGAACCAACACAGGGAAGAAACCCTGTAAATGCCTGTCATGTGGAATGACCTTCTCTCAGAGAACTCATCTTATTAACCACCAGAGAAACCACATAGGGGAGAAACCCTATAAATGCCTGACATGTGGAATGAACTTCAGTCACAAGAGTCCTCTATTAGCCACCAGAGAACCCACACAGGGGAGAAACCCTATAAATGCTTGACATGTGGAATGATATTCAGTCAAAGTAGTTTCCTTATTTGCCACCAGAGGACCCACACAGGAGAGAAACCTCATAAATGCCTGACATGTGGAATGTCCTTCAGTCACAAGACTCATGTTATTAGCCACCAGAGAACCCACACAGGGGAGCAACCCTATAAATGCCTGACATGTGGAATGACCTTCAGTCTGAGTAGTTCCCTTATTAGCCACCAGAGAACCCACACAGGGGAGAAACCCTATAAATGCCTGACATGTGGAATGACCTTCAGTCTGAGTAATTCCCTTATTAGCCACCAGAGAACCCACACAGGGGAGAAACTCTATAAATGCCTGACTTGTGGAATGACCTTCTCTCAGAGAACGTATCTTATTAGCCACCAGAGAACCCATACAGGGGAGAAACCCTATAAATGCCTGACATGTGAAATGACCTTCAGTTGCAAAAGTCATGTTATTAGCCACCAGAGAACCCACACAGGGGAGAAATCCTATAAATGCCTGTCATGTGGAGTGAATTTCAGTCAAAGTAGTTCTCTTATTAGCCACTAGAGAACCCACACAGGGGAGAGACCCTATAAATGCCTGACATGTGGAATGAACTTCACTCATAGTCTTTCCCTTATTAGCCACCATAGAACTCACACAGGGGAGAAACTTTATAAATGCCTGACATGTGGAATGAACTTCACTCATAGTCAGTCCCTTATTAGCCACCATAGAACCCACACAGGGGAGAAACCCTATAAATGCCAGACATGTGGAATGAACTTCACACAGAGAAGTCATCTTCTTAGGCACCACAGAAAGCACACAGTGGAGAAACCCTACAAATGCCTGACATGTGGAATGATCTTCAGTCAAAGTAGTTCCCTTATTAGCCACCAGAGAACCCACACAGGGGAGAAACCCTATAAATGCCTGACATGTGGAATGAAGTTCACTCATAGTCAGTCCCTTATTAGCCACCATAGAACCCACACAGGGGAGAAACTCTATAAATGCCTGACATGTGGAATGACCCTCAGTCAGAGTAGTTCCTTTTTTAAACATCAGAGAACCCACAGGGGAGAAACCCTATAAATGCCAGGAGTGTGGAAAGACCTTCAGTCATAGTAGTTCTGTTATTAGCCAAAGAAGAAAAACCATATAAATACTAGGAGTGTGGAATGACCTTCATTCTGGCTGTTTCTGTGCTCAGTTAAAAAACAAAGCTTGTTTCTTGTCATAATTCAGGTTTGAAAAATTCCTGTTATTTGTGGAGTGTGTGGAATGGAGATTTTGTTTGTTCTTGTTTTTAGAAAAATAAAATTTGTCCAAATCTGCTAGTTTTGATTTATTACTCTATAGAACTGGACTCTGTTCATCACTCTATCAAACTCTGTCATTGTCCGAGTTGGCATTGAAAAGGTGCGCAACGCTTTTTCCTGCCTATACTTTGCATTGAAGAATTCCTGACTGAGAACCCAGAAGCATGAAATTCTGGGAGGGTGTTCCTTCTGTCATATGAACATCCACTAAGAATCGATGTGGAGAGATTTAACCCTAAAGGGGCTGAAAAAGGGTGCAATGTGTTTTTGTCCTATACTTAACATGGAAGATAGTCCAATATCCAGCCAATGTTGTGCTTGGTGCCTGGTGCACTGGGGGGAAGTTGTTCGGACGGAGGGAGAGATTGCACTGGGGAGGATGGTGCGCATGGGGGTGTTGCACATGGGGAGATTATGCGCATGGGGAGGTGATGCACATGGGGTGATGTGCATTGTGGGATGGTATGCCTGGGGGAAGATGCACATAGGGGTTTGATATGCATGGGGGTTGATGTGCATGGGGGGCTTGATGCGCATGGGGGATATTGCACATGTGGGGTGGATGCACATGGGGTGGATGCATTTGGGGGGTAGATGTTCATGGGGGGTTGATGCACATTGGGGGTGATGTGCATATGAAACAATGGAAACTCAGACAATTGGTTCCACAACCCAAAAAATATTCATATAAACATATTAACCGTATGTAAAAATGATGACAAAACACTGGAATTGAATTCAAAACACTATAATACAGACCACTGTTACTGTAATAAAACACGGTAATATTCTGTACAGTAAAAAAGAAAAGAAAAACTTTTCTGGCCGAGGGTGAGAAAAGTCACTGACTGGCTGACTTACTGACTCATCAACACACTGCCAAAACCGCTAGGCCTAGAAGCATGAAATTAGGGGTGGGTGTTCCTTCCATGACGGAGAGGTGCACTAAGAACCAGTTTTTGGAAATTCCAACCAGAAGGGGGCGAAAAGGGGTGCAACGCGTTTTCCTCCCTATACTTTAGACTCATCAACATTCCTCCCCAACTGCTGGGCCTGAAGCATGGAATTCTGGGAGTTCCTTCTGTCACCTGAACTCCCACCAAGAACCATCTGGAGACATTTAACCCTTCAGGGGCTGAAAAGGGGTCATTGTGTTTTTGTCCTGTACTTAACATGGGAGACTGACCAACATCCAGCCAATTTGGTGCTTGGTGCCTGGTGCACTGGGGGAATGTTGTTCAGAGGAAGAGGTTGCACTGGGGATGATGCTGTGCATGGGGAGATGATGTGTGTGGGGAGATGTTGTGCTTGGGGAATGTTGCAATTGGGGGTTGATGCGCATGAGGGAATGATGCACATGGGGGAATGATGCACATGGGGGGTTAATGTGCATGGGGGATGTTGCACATGGGGACTGATGAGCATTGGGGGGAGGATGAGCAGAGGAGGAGGATGAGCATAGGTGGGATGGTGTACAGGGGAATTTTACTCCTGCAACGCGAGTACACTTTTCGCTAGTTTTCACTAAAGGAGTCACTGGTGTCTTTTGGAGCATCTTTAACAGGGAACCTCTCTGTGTGTGAGAAAGTTATCTATACAAACTAGATAGGCAGTCTGCCACAGCAAAGGGGCCAGATCCTATACTGTCTACTCAAATCAAGCCTCATAAAATCTGCTGGGGCTTTCTCATAGGAATGTGTGCAGGATGCAACTTGACTGTTTCCAAGTTTGCATGAAGTGCAACAGCAGAAGGGCACAGAAGAATCTACTCAGAATCAAGCCCCATAAAATCCGCTGGGGCTTACTCACAGGAAAGGAAAAATGCAGGCAGGGAAGGTGGGGAGGAAGAGGGTGGTTGTAGTTGGGTCTAGGCAGGGGGGCTTCTTGGGGGGAAGGGGTCTGTTTGAGGGGGGCTGCAGAGGGTGTGCAGGAGTTTTCCCTCTTACCTGATGGAGGCTGCAGAGGCTGGGTTGACCAAGTTTGCTGGGCTGCAGGAGCAGAGCAGCCATCTTCGTTCCTCCGACCAAAGAGGCTCTCCCGCTTCCTCTGCTGGCCTGTTCCCTGGTACTGCAGGCAGGGGGAGAAAGTCCTGCCTCATTCCTACAGCACAGCCAATGCAAGGAGGAGGAGAGGGATCCCAGCTAATGGGCACTCGTTATGTGAATCAAGCTGGTTATGTGAAGCAAAATCCAACAAAAAAAATTTCCTCGTTATGTGGAACACTTGCTATTCGAGGTACTAGTTTTCACAGACTTAACCTGCTATATTGCTTTGCCATGAAAGACCCAAGTCCGATACTTCCAAGTTTTCTTTTAGATTTAGTGTAGTTGAGTTGGAGTTCATTAAGAGCAAGATATTGAATGCAGCCTTCTATTAAACGCTTGAGACCAACACGATTTTGCAACAACAACACAATGTCATCGGCATATAGAAGTAGGAGACGATGGTGAAGTTTGGGACAGTGAGAATCGATTGAGGCCAGGTGTGTTGATAAATCATTGATAAATAAACTGAATAAAACTGGAGCTCGAACACAGCCTTGTGTAACTCCTATGCTAGTTTGAAACGGTTCAGATAGATTGCCTTGGATATTCCATCTAATTTGGCCAGTGGTATCGGTGTACAGACTCTTGATTAAAAACAATAGCCTAGAGTCAATATTGAGTTTGGACCACAGCAAAGTTCTATTTACAGAGTCCAATGCAGCCTTCAAGTCCCAAAAAGCGATGTACAGTTTGGAATGGGGCTTAGACAGTTGTTTCTCCGCAAAATGTGTTAACACAAGGCAATGATCCAAGACAGATCTGCCAGCTATAAAACCCTCTTGTTCGTCACCCAACTCTCTTTTATGGAGCATGTAATGTGTAATCACTTTCATCATCAAGCCCCAGTAGCCCATTCAGCCAGATAAATCCAAATAGTATACAGAATTTAGCTAATGTGTCCAGCAGCATTAATTAACCTATCCTTGGAAGAACGATTGTAACAGTACTCAGGTAATGTATTAAGACTGTATAAAGTGCAAAAAGATGTCGGAGTTGGGCCCTGTGTGGGAATTCCAGTCACCAGCCAAAATAAACCAGACTCCCCTATGTTTCAGGCTACCGGATATCCAGTAATGGCATTGAGAAATGCCATTAAGAAACTCCATTTTTTTCAGTAGGAGGAAGGGAGAACGCTCCTAACCAATGGGATATAGCCAAGCAGTATCCATCCATAGGAAGGGTGGGGAGATCCGAGGATCCTACGGTGCCACCACCTTTTGTAACACCCTCCTACTAAAAGCCGCATCAGCTGAGGCAGCCTGATCAATTCTATAGTGTTTTGTGAATGTTGAGAGGGTAGACCACACGGCCGCTCTGCAGATGGATTCCAGAGATGCCATCCCCTTAAAGGCAGCTGTGGTTGCTGCACTACGAATGGAGTGGGCGGTAATGACGGTTGGAGAGGTCCTTCCCAAGGACGAATATGCTTGATTGAATAGGCTATAGTTCCCCTAAGCCAGTTTGCCTGAGTAGAAAGGGAAGCACACTTTCCAATTTTGGTTCCCTTAAAGAGTACAAAGAGACAGTCTGCTTTGCGGATGTCCCTTGTCCTATCCACATAATTATTTTAATGCCCTTCTAGCAGTGATGGGCTTCAAAGAAATTAAGAACCGGTTCTCTGCCCATCTGGCAGCCACTTTTAAATGGCTATTTTTAAACTTTGTATGTCCTATCTCTTGTTAACAACCGGTTCTATAGAGTAGGTGCGAACCTGCTGGAGCCCACCATTGCCTTCTAGCATCCAGCTTGTGTCAGAAGGTTTCTGTGGGTGAAGTAGGATTTGGGCAAAAGAAGGGGATGACCAGTTCTTGGGCCCTATGATGCCATGAGTTGACTAGGTATAAAGGCAGGGTCCGTTCTAAGAACTACCTTATCCCTATGAAAGATGCACAAGTTGGCATTGATGGATTCGATCTTTTTGTCCCTAGGACCTGATTCCCCCTCCAAGGGCAGAGTTGTTGGTGAGGAGACTGCTACAACTGGGGCATCCACCAGGGGAATCTTAAGTTTATCCATGATGGGGTCCAGCAGGGTATAAAACTTATCAACGACCCTATTATGATGTTGGGCATAGGCAAAGTTTTCCCACTCTGTAGAAAAAACCCTCTGAAGGGGCTCTGGAAAAGGTACCACCTGTGGCTTGGGTGGACCCTGAGGATATTGTTTGGCCCTCGAGGTGAAGCCGGAAATTCCAATTCAAGTATGTTGGCAGACTTGCCGAGGATTCTAGGATATAAATCAGTGGGGCAAAGACGATTCACCTTCTGTGTTTCCCCACCACCTGGTCCTCATCCCCGATAACTTCCCCTCCTCCTTCTCAGACAGAGACGGTGAAGATAGAGAGGAGTCATCCCGAGTCTGGTGCACTGGGATGAAGCCCTTGGACCCCCTGTATCTTGGAGGGGTTTCCTCCTCAGACTCTGAATCAGAGGCCATGGAGTTTTGTTTGTTATGTGGGGATGGTGACCATTTACGCTTGGCCTTGCGAGGGTGGTCAACTCCCTGGGGCACTAAGGCCTCCTGAAACTGCTCCTTAAGAACCCCTTTCACCTCCTCTTTAAACATGATGGAAAGAGCCACAGTGGACAATGCAGTAGCCTCTGGTAAATTGGGGTCTCCTGCCTCCCTAATACTGTCCCCAGTAGTGGTTGATTGCTCAGCCATACCTTCAAAATGGCGCCTGCCTTGGTGGCCCTGGACAAAATGGCCGCCGTGCGGGAAAAACGGCTACAATTGGCGCCAAAACGCCTGATTGGATGATCCCTCTCATGGCAAAAAAGCAAGCCCAGGGAAGTGCTTGTCTGGTACCAGGCACTTTCCAGCAGCTGCTGAAGTGCCTCTGTGGCGACTGCGCTGGCACTATAGGGCGCCTGCCGCTCAGAGAGGTCGCCATGGTCCTCCCTTCCCTCTCAAAGGCGGCTGCACTGGTTGGGCCACTCTTAGGGGCTGCAGCGGTCCTCTCCTCCACTCAGGCAGTTGCACCAGCTCCACAGGGCGCCCGCCGCTTGGAGAGGCAGCCGCGGTCTTCTCCTCCGCTTGGCGCTCCCAGGCAAGGTCCGACCAGTGGCTGCTGGTCGGAGAAAGCCCGACTGCGCTCCCAGGAGGGGGAGCAAGGGATTACCCCCAGCAAGGCTTCCCCTCTTGATCTGACAGAGGATGGGGGGTTTCCCAAGAGAAGAGAGAAGGACAGCAAGGAGGATAAGAGAGAGAGGGAGAGAAAGAAAGTGAAGAGAAAAAGAATGAAGGAGAAGGCGGAAGCCTAGAGCTCCCTGGATGAACGTCCAAGCCCAACACAAGGCCAGACGAGACTGGGAGCTGCTGGGTTCCCTCCCAGGAAGGAGAAATCGGACTATGTCCGGCTTCCAGGGAGGACAGCACCCATTGGTTAGGAACATTCTCCCTTCCTCCTACTGAGAATAATTAAGTTCTTTGGATTCCTGTTTGCCTCCCTGCTTGTTCTTCTTTATATGTTACTAATTGGAGAGGTCTACGCTGAAGACGTCTTCTCTCTTGGGCTGCTGGGGAGGAGTGTGTAAATATCACCTGGCAGCAGAGCTAGATATCAACAGACCGTGATGGGTAAAAAGTAGGGACAGAGAGCTATATCGGGTAGCATTTCAGTGGGCAAGAAAGCAAAACAACTAAGAATGGAGGACTTTACTCCAACTCTGGAAATAGCAACTTAACACATACAAACAAATATGCTGTCTTGGAGACTTAAGAGAATGAAACTGCAGAAAGCCCAAAGATACCTGCAACTTTAACTGGTAACTCAAAGCAGGTTGAGAAACTCCCAGACTGGTTATTAAAGGCTTCCTGTGCCAAACCAAGGAGGCTCTCCATGCCTGCCTTAAAGTACTTTATGATCAGGACAGCTTTTTACCATGGGAGCGGAGGGTTGGTTGTGGTGAAGGAGGGCAGCGCTGGTGATTTGACTGTTGGGCTGTGACCTGCTGAGATGATCAGAATCACAGACAGGGTTCCCCTCACCAGCAACTGACTGGACAGTGATGTCAAAAAGACTGAGGGATTCTGTTTCCTCCATTACCTGGACAACTACCCACCCCTCAAGAATTCTGTGGGAGGCTCAGTACTGGATGAGGCATTTAATAGGATATTAGGTTCATGGACAGGTGTTTTACTCATTGCAGGTAAAATATGCTGGGTGGCTCTGTTTGGGAAAGAGTCCCCTTCCAACAACATGGCCCTTGGCATGGAGCCCACAAGTGCCTGTCCTTCAGCAGCCATAGGGCCAGTTCAGTAAGGGGAAGACTTGTTTTAGGTGCCTCTTTCAGACCAGAAAAGTTCTCGCTGCAAATTGATGTCAATAGTTACTCTGTGATTTTCCTTCCTTCCTTCCTCCCTCACTCCTTCCCCCTCCCTCCCTTTTGGTTGCCAGAATTTTCTTCTGCAAAATCAGGACAGGACCCTCTATCCCATTTGCCCGTATGTGAACACAATCCCCCTAAATCAGATTGCCCCTGTTTTTCAGGACATATGCCAACCCTATCTGAAAAGTTCTTTGTGTGCAAGCTGGGGGTTGAAGTGCAACCTGTGATTTCCAGTGGGGTGGAACTACCTTCCTTCCACAGTCAGAAGGCCAAGATTAGCCTGGTTCACTCATGCTTGGTGGGGAGGTAGAAACACAGGATGTTTGACCTGAAGTCACTTTCATTCCTTGCTTAAAACAGATAATCATTTGTGGAAATGGAAAAACTGCTGGAGGGAAAGAGGGCTCATGATGACAACACAGGGAACTAGCCCAATTTTCCTATTCATAATCACACAAATGGCACCTCCAGGCAACAGCTTCACGTTTGGCTTCACATGCACCAAAGCTGAAGGCAGGGATGGTGAGAAGCTGCCTCCTAAAGATGTCTCTGTTCTGCTCTGCAGGATGCTTGAGGTATGTATGATGAAGAGGAACAGTCTGTGGTTGTTATCACTCCATGGGAGGTTTTGCTCCTGTTGTCGCCTCCTCTAGAGCCTCCATCCAAAGGATCTTATTCAGAATCTTTGGAAGACATGGACCCTCCATCTAAGGATCATCCAAAAGAGGCCCCATCACCAAAAGGTACATCCTCTACAGTACCATTTGGTGGTCTTGTGGATGTCCAAGTGCAGTGGACAAACATGTGCCTGGGTAGTGCTCCACATTTGCCAACTCCTATGTTCCTATCTCCACTGACCTTTCCTATGATAATGGCAAGCAGAGAGGGGAGGGAATTGCAGGTTCAAGGGGGTGCCATCCTTGGGGAAAGGATCTTCCTTTCATATTCCTATTCCTCCTCTCTTGCAGGCACTTCTAAAGGAACCCACATGGCTGTCATTCCAGCCCTGCATCCTGAGCCCTTGGCCCACCTCTGCTTCTGCTAATGGAGACTATGGGCAAAATCCATGGCAGTTATGGGTCCACGCAGTTACGTCACCCTCTAGTGTTATCTTATGGAAAATCATCTTAACTGCTCCGGAGCAAAGGGCTTAATTTCACTTTAGGATATAGGCCTATATAGAATCTATAGAAGCATGACCTTACAAGATACTGTCCAGAGAATAATCATGTGATACACTGGCCACTTCCCAGTACATACTAAGTTGGCTCTTTCTTCCCAAAGGAGACACAAAGTTTGACACAGAGCATGACAAAATTAATTTCTCAGGGTGCCTCTGTAAACTTTACAAGTGACGTCTTTCTCCCATGCCCTGCAGCTCCGCTCCCTAAGTCCAGCTAAAAATTCATAACATTTTTCAAGAGTCTTAGAAGATTAGCTCATCTCATGCGCAAAATTGGCTTTTAAAGGTTTAGAGTTTATGCTAGCCAGATGATGTTTAAAAAAAAACATCTGGTCTTCTGACCCTAAAAAAGTTTTATCAATCTAGCCAGATGATGATAACACCGCAAGAAACTACTGGGCTCCAGGGAAAAGGGCTTGGTCTGATTAGGATGTAAGGTAGATGTAAGGATGTAAGGTAGAGGTTTCTTATAATGTATTCCTCCTCCAGGTCTTAAAAAAGTAAAAAGCTTACAGAAAAAAAGCTTACAGATGGTACAAAGTTTCAGAAGCAAAATGGGTCAGAACTTGAAATTTGTAGGGATAGTCGTGCCTTGTAAGACTAACATAATTCATTACGAAAGCATGTTTGTCTTACAAAGCATTCTTTATACAAAGGAGATTTTCCCATAGGAAATAATGGAAACTCAGACAACTGGTTCCACAACCCAAAAATATTCATATAAAAATATTAACTCTACATAAAATGGAAACAAAACACTGTAATCAAATTCAAAACACTGTAATACAGAACACAATTACTGTAATATTAATCAAAAACACTGTAATATACTGTACAGTAAAACAGAAAAGTAAAACCTTTATGGCCAAGGATGACTAAAAGGAGTCTTTTTGGTGTCTTTTTGAGAAAGTTTAACAAGGAACCTATCTAATGACACTTGCTCTTGTCTCCTTTTGAGGATTTCACAGAAATGTGACACTACATTGTCAAACAGACTCATAGCTCGAACTGCTACAACCTTATTTGGGTGGTATTTTCATAAAAATTGGGCACAATTTCCCAATGTTTAGAAATGTCCTTAATCTCATTTGATGTGAGGGATTCTTCCTCCTTATTCTCTTCCTCTGCCGATGAGATCTCCACCATAACCTCTTGCTGTTGTTCAAGATGCATAACCTCTTGCTGTTGTTCAATGTTGTTAACATTCATTGATTCTAATCAGAGCTAAGAAAGAATGTGTTCTGTATCCATTTGATGAACACTAGAGGGCTTTGCAGCTTCTCTGGAGAGTTCTTGGTATAAAAGCCAGCAAATATTTGCGTCAGTAGCAAGTATTCTTATGGTAGGCATCTGGACAGCTGAGCAGGCTTACTTGATTTCATTAAGACAGAAAGTCACCTAAGAGGACCTCAGGTTTCCAGGGTGTGACCTGATGTTGCATCTCTACTATGCAAACCTATGAAATGATCGCACATTAAAATCACTTGGCTACAAATGCTTTACTTCTGAAGAGCAGAACATTTGCTAAATAAAGCTTCAGAAATGTGATATATTTGCAATAAATTTTTAGAATTTTTGGTATACCTTCCCAGCCATTTCATTCTGCTCTTTCTGGTTCCCTTGCTCCAGAGGAGTAGCAAATGATAATGTAGCCCGGTGACAAGCTCAAAATGTTGCCCTGGAAGTGATGACACAACCAGAAGTGACATAACACTTGGCTTTTTAAAAACAGTGAAAATTAGGGAAAAACCCACTTCTGCCTCTAGCAGATCACCACCCACTTGGGCTGCAATCCTAAAGACACTTTCCTGGGAGTAAGACCCATTGAACATAATGGAACTTACTTTTGAGCAGACATGGTTAGGATTGTGCTCTTGCTCTCCTGTCTCTCCCCATAGCTAAGGCTTCCATCTGCTACCTGGAGTCAAAGAAGATTTTGTACCTACTCCAACCCATGACAGTTGAACCAGATCACAATACCATAATGTGTTTCTCATGGAATTTGTACCCTTCTCTCAATTCAGAGGCTGAATGCTTCGGAACACCATTTGCAGGTGGGAGAGGGATATGCCTTCGAGCACAATCCTAACCATGTCTACTCAGATGTAAGCCCCGTTGTGTTCAATGGGTCTTATTCCTAGGAAAGTGACTTTAGGATTGCAGCCTTTGGGCACAATCCAGAGTAACTACGGGGAGTCCTTGCTCCGATGTTAAGAACAATTTATTCTGGATAGCAATATGAATTTCCC
Organism: Cryptoblepharus egeriae; assembly: GCA_030015325.1. NCBI lineage: Eukaryota > Metazoa > Chordata > Lepidosauria > Squamata > Scincidae > Cryptoblepharus > Cryptoblepharus egeriae. The sequence goes on from JAREYC010000003.1 coordinate 115,577,020, forward strand.
ATAGGTTTTCACTAGGTGGTATATTAACTACAGGTGCACATAATGTCTCTTACATGCTCCCACAGTTACTCTGGATTGTAGGGTTCCCAGAGACTGTTGATGGAGCACTGAGGAAACAGGAAGCTGGACTAGATAGAATAGATGGATCTATGTTCTTTTTATGTTCTCTGATGCAGCAGAAAATCATTTAAATCTTCTCCCAGTCATGTAGAAGGCACTCAGAGATGTCCACACTAAAGTATTTACTTTCTTCCTTCCCGCCCCTGATAAGGCCCATCCACTCATTATTCATTTTTACAGTCCCATCATTCCACCCGTCCCTACTTGACATTTTGCTAGTTAATAGGAATGCCCTCTTGATGATGTTCCCATTCTTGACTTGGTGCTTTCAACTATTACTGCTGCTTCTTAGCAACATTATCTGTACATCCTTCCCGTCCCTTTAGATTTCACGCACCTTTGGGAGACAATTAACGCATGTTTGTTTTGCTTCTCTGAAGGCTGAAGCGGAATGATGCTTAATCAGCCTGGCAATATTATTTGTTACATTAATATCAAATCCAAACCTGAACAGTCCACTGAAATCAAAGGGAAATCTGTCTGTCTGTCTACATGTCTATCTGCCTGCAGTATTTAAATACTGCTTTTCAACTAAAACCTAGACATTCCAGTGTTAATATGCCAGCTTCCTTTTCAGGTCAGTCATATGCATACTCAGTGGGGCTTACTGTGGGGTCAACGCACATAGAAGTCGAGCCTTTATATGGCTCTGGCAGGATTGGCCTTCCACAAAGAAACCCATTTTCCATTTGGCTGGATCTGGTGGTGTCACTTTCCTCCTATACCTTTACTTCTCTACAAGGGTGCAAACCTCTAAATTAAAAAATATGAAGAACTTTCAAGAGCTAAAGAAGACATTATATGCCTATAGAAATTCTGGAAATCTGATGTTATTATTGTGATCTAAAATCTTAAAGCTTAGGACAGAATCCTAATAAACTAATCCTAATCAACACAATCCTAATCAACTATGGGAGCATGTAAAAGATTTTACGTGCACCCATTGTTACTGCACCATGTAGTGAAAACCTATGGGAAATTCATATTGGAATCCAGAGTAAGTTGTTCTTACACTGGAGATGAGTTACCCCCATCTCATAGTTACTCTGGATTTTGTCCATATTGGCATAGCTATGTCAGTGGGGCATGTGTTGAATCCTGCAGTATGGGGGTAATCATAGTGTCCTCCTCAAGTATGGGAGTAATCATAGTGTCCTCCTCAAGGTTTGTTCCCTTACCATGGAGATGCATTGCCATTACCTTAGTGATGGAAAGTTGGTTAGGACTGCGCCCTTAATGTAACCCTAAAGTTTGTGACACACTGAACAGAACCTCTGAGGTACAGCATCCATTTTGGCGTTTATATATTTGACATGGAATATGCCTCTCTGCAACAAAATGTATTGATATCCATCTCCCACAGTGATCTTTGGCCCATCTCGCTGACTCCAGAGATGCACACATGCTGAGGTAATGGAAAGAGTTCCTGTTTTCTTGCCTTGCCATTGGCTTCATCAGCCTGCTGCTGAAATCTTTTTTTCCCTTGGAGCCCTAGCAATAGAGCATGATACTGCTGCCTTGCCAATTAATTTCTCATATATTTCTTTTCAAATGTAAATTGAATTACAGAGCATATGTAATGTAGCATGGAATTTAGAAAGAGGCAGATGAAAGCTGACATAGAACAGATCACTTTATTTTCCTTGCTGCGAGTGAAAAAGGCAAAGGCAGCCTATTGTTAAATACAAAAACAATACAAGCAAGAGCAAGATCCTCGTTGTTTTTGAGACACTGGCTGCAATCCTAAAGACACTTTCCTGGAAGAAAGGCCCATTGAACACAGTGGGGCTTACTTTTGAATAGACATGGTTAGGATTATGCTCATTTTTACAGAATGTTCGCTTTTGTTTCAGCCCTGGTTATATTAATTTTCTAGAGGCCTAGAATAGTAAATATGGAACAGTAAATAGAATAGTAAAATTACAGATTTAGGAAGGCCACCTCTCTTCTGCAGGGCATTCTATAACAGGTTACCAGATGTCATAATCACAAAAAAGAAGACAAATGCCCCACAAATGTAGAACATCACAAAATAAAAGCTAAAAACACTCAGATGCATTGTTTTCATGTGGTTAACTTAAAACACTATGAGCACAATCCTAACCATGTCTACTCAAAAGTAAGCCCCATTGTGTTCAATGGGTCTTACTCCCAGGAAAGTGTCTTTAGGATTGCAGCCTAAATTACTTATTAAATTTAAAACTGTTACATATAATTTATTGCATATAATTTATTAATTACAAGAAGAATACATGCTGCCTGCTCACAAGGAAAAGGAGGACAATGAAGTTTTTCTCCAGGTCACAAGGCTAAAAAATAGGGCATATCCTGGAAAAAGGGGACATATGGTCACCCTGTCTATACTTACCATCACCACAATCCCTCTTCAACCCAAGTCACAGAATAACCCAATCAAAAAGTAAAACAGTTACTGCAATTCAGATAGCTCCAGATGAGTTGACTGTTCATATAATATTGAAAGGTCACTCACTCACTCACCAACGCCCAGCCAAAACCACTGGACCTAGTAGCGTGAAAACCGGAAGGGGGTGAAAAAGACCACAACCAGTGGTTGGGCTCCAGCAGGTTCGCACCTACTCTATAGAACTGGTTGTTAACAAGAGATAGGACATATAAAGTTTAAAAATAGCCATTTAAAAGTGGCTGCCAGATGGGCAGAGAACTGGTTGTTAATTTCTTTGAAGCCCATCACTGACCACAACGTGTTATAATCCCAATACCTTTCCACTAAAGAATTGCCGACTGATGAAAACCCAGCCCCTGCCCCTAGACCTAGAAGCATGAAATTCAGGGAGCGTATTCCTTCTGTGATATGACCACCCAGTAAGAAACAATTTTTAGAGATTCAACCCTTAAGGGGGTGAAAAGGGGTTCAGTGTGTCCATATAGTTAACACTGAAGACTGACTGATTAACATCTAGCCCCAAGCCCCAGAACCAGGAGCATGAAATTTAGGGAGGATATTTCTTCTGTGGTGCCTGTTGCCTGGTGCAGCAGGGGGACTGGTGAAGGGGGGAATGGTGCATGGGGGAATGGTGCATGGGGGGATGCACATGGGCTGGTGGTCTATGGAGGATGGTGCACAGGAGGGATATTGCATGGGGAGGTGGTAGTTCACAGGGTAGTGGTGCATGGAAAGGGATGGTGCACTGGGGGGAATAGAGCATGGGGAGAATGGTGCACAGTGTGGATGGTGCATGGGGGTATTTTACTCCTGCAACAGCAGGTGAATTTCACTAATTTAAAATACGAGAGTGGCAACTTCATGCCAATAGCATACAATGCAGTAAATGTATTCTGAGGCCATCCTGCAATTATTTCTCAGTTAATGGAATCTAGTGCTGGACACTTTTGCAACTCATTAAACAGAAGAGAACATTGCTGACGTAGGAGACCCCATTCTGCTACACTTATTTCTCTTTCAGTTCAATATTTATTTCAGCAAAAATGAGAACATGGCAGTTCTTAAAAATCACAATGTACGTCTTTGGTACATCACCACATTTTCCCCATCAAGACAAAAAATATCATGCCGCTATAGTTTGAAAAATGCCAATAGATTGTCCTCCATACGTATCTGAATATAGGCTTGGGGTGTGAAATTACCCAGGGCCTTATGTGGAGGCAGCTTCTTATGGGAGTTGTTCCCTGTCCTTTAAAAAACAGTTGTTTTCTGTCTTAGAGGAAGCATGTTTTATAATCCCTTTCCCCCCTTGGGCTATCGCTGAGTCCCACTGGGAGGCGAAAGGAAGCAGACTGTTTGTTTACAGTGATGTTCCAAGCAAAAGAGGGGGCAAAGAAAACACAAACTTGGAATGATGAGACATTAGCTAATCCACTCTATGATATTAAAAATAATAACACATGTATATTTATTTGAAGACCATTTTGAAGACAAAGGCCGCAATCCTAAAGACACTTTCCTGGGAGTAAGACCCAGTGAATACAATGGGGCTAACTTTTGAGTAGGCATGGTTAGGATTGTGCTCAAAGTTGCACAGTGAGAAAAGTGTTTTTAAAGGGATGACACTATATAGTACAATTTTACGCATGATTCCTAATAAGTAAGTCACGTTGTGCTTACTCTTAGGAAAGTGTTTATTAAGACAGCAGCCACAGACAGCTTTTTATTTTCTACTCAAAAAAAGGACCGGTACTGACCTCACCACTGTCTCAGATTATTGGGGGGGTAGTATGGCTAAGCATTCCCAAAACTTTACATACTTCGGCTGTGGAATACTAGCATGACTAAAGAAGATTTCTAGCCTAGATGTCTTCTGGACATTGCTTATTTTCTGCATGATTTAAAATATTATATATCATGATTTATTCAATATATCAAATATCAAAATATCAAATATCATGATTTAAAAATCATATATATGATTTTAAAAAATAATTATGATATTTTTATTCCCTATCTTTTGCATATAGGGCAGGGTGACTATATAGAATTAAAGACAGAGTGCCTCTGCCTTTAAGCATTGTATAGAAGAGGGAATTTAGGCAGGTGCTGCTTTTTAAACCCTTCTGTTTTGGGCTAAATAAACCTGCCTAAATTCCCTCTTCTATGCAATGCTTAAAGGTATAGGTATAGCACTCTGTCCTCCATTCTATATGATCACCCAGATATAAGGTTGCAAATATGTCTTTTGCCTATAGGTTCTCTGTCTTTTGCATATGCCAGGGTTGCATTTAGGGTTGCTAGAGTTGCCAGTTTGCCAAAAAAAGGAACCTGGGCCTGTTTCTCTAGCTTTTTGCTTTTTTTCCCCTCAGGCCAACAATAAGCCAAAGTTTTTCTCAGTCCTTTTGGACCCTGACCTAGCAAAGGACCCAATCCCTCCCCTGATTTTTTCAGGATTGGCAGACTTTTGTCATCACCCAATCCGCACCTCAAAAATTGCATGTTTATTGATACGTGCTGCATAGCAGGCCAGGTTCTCAAACATGCTCATCCCTACTTAGCTTCTTAAGCCATTCTTCTGAAAGTGTGGTATATTGATTTATTGCAAGAGAATGTTCCAAAACTTAATCATGTCATAACTGTTGATGGTCCTCAATGTGGGGGTTTAGGCACATTATCATGTGCATTTGAATGATTTAGGACTTTTTTTAGTGGGCAGTCTGGAAGGCGCCATCCAACTCAAAGTGATGCAATCTTATTTCTATTTATATTGTCTGCACTTGCATTATCCTCTTGTCTAATTAAAGTATCTCTTTAACTTTTTTGGGGGGGGGGAAGGGGAACAATTTCAGAAAATTATGCCCCAGATCCCTCCTTTCGGGCCCAGTCCTACCTAACTTTCCAATGTTGATGCAGCCCAAGATAAGGGAACAGACATATGACAAGATTTAAGGGCAAGTGGATGGTGATGTGTCCTACTGATTCTTATCCATCCTCAAAAAGTTTAGGTTAGCATAGCATACAGCTAGGTGCTGAAGGAGATTCCAGAAAGGCTGAAGATAGGAAGTCTCAAAATAGCCAGGCTTTCCTGTCAGGGTGTATACCATTTACTTAAGCATGATATTTCTATTGAGGAAGCAAGAGAGAAATGGAAGAAGGCAGGAAAAAGTACTGTAACTATCTAGTAACGGAGATGTACAACAGATTTATTATTATGAAGTTGAATGGAACAGGACAACACTATTTTTTTATAAGATTCTGATAGCAAACACTGTCCCAAGGGTGCCTTTTGGAAAAGTATGTAGGCAAATACTTTCCTTTGCCATCCATGCCCTATCATGTTATCTTCATAAATCATTGCACGTCACAAATCCATTATAACAAGGTGATGGTGATCCTTGGTGAAGTGTGTGGAAATGATGGCTTCTTTTTGCATTACTACTGGATCGTTCTGACCCCTTTTTCCTTCCAAGCCAATTTGGGGAGTGGGGAGAGTGGTATGTCAAAACATCAGAAAGGTGGACAGAGAGAGAAAGAGGATGTAAAGCCTGGTGAGGCAAGGTAGAGGCTGTAGACAGTAGCAAGAGACTGATGGTGTCTATCAATGATAAGAGGATCAAAGTTAGGTTCTAGCAGTATTTGCCTCATCTGGAATCCTAGCATGAGCCTCAAAACTAAGTGGCAGTAGCAACACTGCTACAACCCACCCTCTGGGTCCTAACCTATGTGTTGGAGATCCCTGTATAGACTAGTAACAAAGCTGGTCAATAGAGGTGTTTCTAAATCAAACTTAACACGATGGACTTACTTCTGAGTAAGGCAAATAACACGATTTTCAAATACTTCTATCAATGAGTCATTCATGGAAAGAATTCAGAAGTGTAGGGCCCACACACATACAGCTTCTTCTTAATACAGACAGCCCCCCCCCCAACTTACTGGATGGGTTAGGGAATGGAGCACAGTCCAAAAATGAAAACTGTTGAAAAAGTGGAACACAGTCCTTTTCAGCTTGCAAATGCAAAATGGCCACCAAAACAGACATAAATATCACTTGCAAAAGCCTTAATAACACATATTTATTAACACATAGCAAACTATATAACAAATTACAGTGAAACGGACAAAAGTGTATGTGAGCAATGGATATCTTATGTATTCGAATGATGGCTATTTACTGAAGAAAGTCATAAGGAAATGCCAAAAACCATTTGATTATCATGCCACATGCAGATCAACACTAGGGAAGACAATGTTAGCCTTTAGACTAGCAGACAGAGGTTGAAAGACTGAAGCATGTGTTGAATGAATGTCCTGGGTATAGTTAAAAGATGCTGAAAGAGCAAAACTATCAGAAAATGAACCATCATAAAGTGGGTGACGTCTGTATATTTTATTCAGAAGGATAAAGAGACTGTATAGTATGGTGTTTAGAGGTTGGTCAGTATTTCTCAAGGTATGTTTCTCAAATAGTATGTCTGCCATACTACTTCACATGGCCCATCAATTTGAAGTACCACCAGAATCAGTGGTGGGCAGATGCCAGTTCGGGCTTACTCGCCCGAACCAGATCTTCCCAATTCCCTGCCACTGGTGAATTGCCAGCAGCAGGGAAAGCCGAAAACAGGGTGGACCGGTTCGGGCCGGCCGCCATCTTTGTTTTCAGTGCACTGCGCAAGCGTCGACACTGATACTTGCGCAGTGCCTGTTCCGAAGCTGCCAGCCAGCTTCAGGGCAGGCACTGCGGAAGCGTCAAAGTTGGCAAAAGCGCAGTGCCTGCTCTGAAGCTGGCCAGCCAGCTTCAGGGCAGGCACTGTGCAGGCGCCAATCTTGGCCCGCCCCTCGCCCCGCCCCTCACCCCACCCATCCACACCCACAGCCCCGCTTCTGACCCTCCCCAGCCCTGACCCTGACCCTCCCTGCCCCCTGACCCAGGCCCCACCCCCTGACCCAGCCTGACCCCTCCCACCTCCGGCGAACTGGATCTTGGGCCAGGCCAGGCCCACCCCTGCAGAAGTTGGAAGTACTTCTGAGTTGGAAGGCCAGAAGTGATGCAACAAACACCTGTCAAAGCCTCAAAGTGAACAACTGGAGGGCTTTTTTGAGCAAGGAAATGCATACTTTGGAGCTCTGCTTGTCAAGCTGAACCTCCCACTGCATTGTGTTCCCAGGTAGCATGTGTCCAGGGCTCCTGCAAGTACCACCAAACGCCACCTCAAGAACTACTGCTTATTCCCATTCTACTGGTTGAGAAACACTGGTCTATGACAGTCGTTCCCACACTGAGGGTTGGGACCCACCAAAGGGCTACAACCTCATTTTGGGTGGATTACAAAGCTGACTAGCTGACATCAGACAAATAAAAGGTCTTGAGCCCCATGGAAATTAAAGCAGCAGCAGGCACATGTTTTACTCATGAGTAGGCAAACACACCTTTGTTCTTATAGGTGAAGGGGAATACAAGACCACTAGATCTGATGGTCCTGATCTGATGAACATGGAGTTCAAATGCCTCAGAAGATGTTTCCCTGCTATACAAACCATAGTGAAAAGGATAAAAACAGAAGCTTAACAGGTTGATAAAGTAAAACTTTTTAAAAGTCTTGTAAAGCTAGGTGGGTACCACAGAGAGTCATTTTAAAAAGTAGGTCAGGATGACTATATGTCCTCTTTCTAAGCCTTGTGTTTTGGAAAAAAATCTTCACTGTCCTCTTTTTCCTTGTGAGCAAGAAGCATGTAGTCTTGTTGGAATTAATAAATTATGGCTGCAATCCTAAACACACTTTCCTGGGAGTAGTCCCTATTGAATACAATAGATCGTACTTCTGAATAGACTGACTTAGGATTGCACTGTATATGTAATAAATTGGAATAGTTTTAAATTTAATAATAAGTGTTTAAATTAACCACATGATAGCAATACCTATAAGTGGTTCTAGCTTCCTTTCTGTTGTGTACTACATTTTTCTTGAGTGTCTTACATTTGGGGGGAGGCTTGTCCTCTTTTTTAATTATATGGTACCCTGGTCATGGTACTAATATGTTTGGGAACCACAGGTCTATGATTCAAAGACCTGGGTTTAAATCCCAGTTAGCCATGAAACTCTGTAGACCACAGTTACTTGGAGGAGGAGATGGTCTACACAGGTCTACACAGTTCCTCCCCACAGTTCCTTGGAGGAGGAGATGTAATAAAAAATAATCACAGAATATAATTTTTTTCCTTCTAAACTGTGTTGACATGAGCAGCTCCTCCGAGCAGCTACTGCGTCTTTCTTTCAGGAGCAAACTATGTCCAGTTCAGTGCCTTTAATTGAAAGTGTGGTTTGCAATAACACTGGCACCATTCATAACTCTGGGCGAGCAGCATCCTCACTGTCTAAACAGGGATTATGGTGAGCGCAAATGTCTGGGACAGGCTTCTTGCCTTGGATCTGTCTAGCCTCTCCGGGGCCCATTGAAAAGCCAACTTATAACCTCACCTCGAAAAAAAATTCTCCATTCCCACGATAAGTGCTCAAAGAATAGAACAATCGATTATAAACTAGACTACATTTATTGCTGTAAGAACAGAAATAGGATGTGTTCATGGATTACGAATTAAAATAAAATTATATAAACACATCAAGCAGAGCCACCTAAAATACAATTTACCTGAGATTTACCTGAGATTTGGAAGATCAGATGTCTGCTGGCAGCCTTATTTGGTTCCTGACATACCCTACAATCCAGAGTAACTATGGGAGCACGTAAGAGACAATACGTGCACCTGTAGTTACTGCACCACCTAGTGAAAACCTATGGGAAATTCATATTGCAATCCAGTGTAAGTTGCTCTTTCACCAGTGCAAGGACTCCCCGTAGTTACTCTGGATTGTGCCCATACGGTCTCTATTACAAAACACTGAAAAACTGACTTCTTTCTCTGTTTAGAATATAACTTTTTTTGCCTTAGGCTAAAAATGTTTTTCTCCCTGTCGTTTCCTTTGTTATCAATTTCTGTTACTTGAGTGATTTCGCCATTAGTCAGGCTTCTATCTTATTTCATTTATTTTAATCTCATCCTGTTTCATTATCCTGTGCCTTGAAGAAAAAAAAATATACTTCATTCCAAAACTTCCTACGTGCATCAGTCTGACCCTTCCTGAGCAACATGAAACCAAGGGAAACAGACTGTTCTTCAAGGGTAGAAAGATGAACAGAGCCAAAGAAGATGGGACAACAAAAAGCCAAATCATGCAATAGATAAATAATATTTATCTATTTAAATCAATAGCACTGGAGGGCACTCAAAACAGATTGAAACTGTAGCAGAAGGCTAGGGGAAGTTCTTAGTGTGTTGCCCCACCAAAGTTACATTCCTGATCCATGCACTGCTTTAATGAGAAAAACCTTTCAATGAAAGCTCTCAATCTTTCTCTCTCTGTCTTTCTCTTCACTTGCTACGTGTGAGACTGAGTGCCCAATCCTATCCAACTTTCAGTACTGATGGAGCCACAGTGCAATCAACCCCAAGGTAAGGAAATGGAGTTACCCTTACCATGAAGATGACTCCATTGCTGTACCTCCACAAGAGGGTGCAGCACATGCTTCACTGGCAGAGTTGCAAGAGTGCTTAAAACCTGGACAGGATTGGGCCCGAAGGGGTGCAAAAATCAGAACTAGAAGATGCCATCCTAGAGGCCTGATCCTGACACTGTTGCTCAACCACAGCTCAACCTGTTGCACAAAAGGTCTGTAAATTCCCATTCAACAGCAGCAGAGTAATTCACATATAATGGATAAATTGGATGTTATATGGATATAATATATTGGATATAATATAATGGATATTATATGTGAATAATATATATTCACATGTATATTATGCAACATTGCTATAGCAATAAGAAGAACAACTTATTTTTTATGTACAGCCATCAACATGGACAAGGAAAGAAAGGTAAAACTGTGCACCCCACCTCTTTTCTCCTGTCTTTGGCTGTGGCAGGGACAGCTGCTCATCTAATCTTCCTCCTCTGAGTAGGAACGTGGTGCATCCATATGAATGGATCATGGTTCTTCCTTGCACTGAACAATGCATAAAGCATAGGCCCAGTAGCTTTGGAATCCTCTTGGGTCTCTTCTTGAATCTTCTTATCTTCTTGAGTCTCTGCTTCCTAGCGGAAAACAGTATGTTACAAACCAACTTTATAACATGATGATCATGTACCCTGCTGGAGCAAGCCAAGGAGCCTTCAAGTCAAGCATCCTATTTTCCAGTGATCAATCAGGTGCCACCAGGACATACAAAAAGGCAACCGGCTGTCCTGTCCATCCAATGTTATTTTGAGGCATACAGGTCCAACCTTATTATACACTGATTTTTTGGTACACGGATTTGATTTTGATTTTGTACACGGATGTGATCAACACGAATGATCACTGCAAATCACAGTTTTAAAAAACAGCTTTTCTACTGCTGTAGAAAGGCAATCATGCAATCATTCCATTCTTTTTTAAACACATTTTAAATATCAGGAGGGAGTCCCAGAATCAAATCCCTGAACTATTAAGGTACAACCTTATTCCATTAGGAGCAATGGAGGACAAAAAAACCCCGTCTTTAAGGGTGAAATCCAGAGTAACTATGGGGAGTCCTTGCTCTGGAGCAAGAACAAGTTACTCTCGATTCCAATATGAATTTCCCATAGGTTTTCACTAGGTGGTACAGCAACTTCGGGTGCATGTAATGTCTCTTACATGCTCCCGTAGCTACTCTGGATTGTCCCCTAAATCTACTTTTCTATTGTTTTCTATCCACTGATTTTTTTTTAATCCATCGGATGTTCTGGAATGGAACCCTAGAGGATAGGGACACCTATACTGCTTTTGAATATGAAGGCTGTGATCAGCTATCATGTGCAGTCATTGAACCATCTGATCGTCCTAAATGTATCTTATTCCCTTTTAATGCTCTCTAAGCGAGCAACCATCAGGTCTTGCAGCAGACATCTGCCTCGGCTCTCTCCAGCTTCTCTGATCCCTTTCAAGTACTTTCCCCAGAGAAAGCAAACTGGGTTAACCTAGAAACAGAACTATTCAGAGAACGGCTTTGCTGCAATAGTTTGCAGAAGCCTGTAATCTTGTGGGAAGATCACTGGACTACATGCAAGAAATGGGGTCAAGACCCATGCTTGGCTTGCCATTAGAAAAGTGATCAAATGCTATGGTTCCAAAATTTGCTTGCAATTTAGCCGAAATGCAGCCATCATGTTGCCAAAAATTGCATGACAATGATACAATAAACTGCGCTGGGAAACTAAACTTGTTCCGTTGGAAACCTACCAAAGCTATATTAATTTTGTATATTGTCCAGATTCTGCTACAAGCAGCTATAATGGCCCTTTTCAGTGTATCATACAAGATTCTGAATTGGCAAATATGCTTGGCAAATATTAAGCATCCCTATGTTAAGAATTCTACATCAAGCATCATCCCATGGGTATTTTAACAACCATACTACACCCAACAGTATAAAAATTGGGCAGGGCAAGTATTACATATTGCCTAAATTATTTTGACAGATGTTACAACAGCTTAACATCTTCTAAAAGTCATATGTGGAAGTAAGGCATTGCAAGACACTGCATACACACTAATAACACAAATATGTACAACCTTGGCTTAGGATCATGTATAAAAATCTCATTTCCCCCCTAAAAGATCCACAATAAATTATGATTTTGGGAATCATTAAAATTCAGCACTTGTGAAAATTATCGCCATGCACAAAACACAGGGGGAATAAGCACAGATTTTAAGGGTGACCACAAAGCGTGGCCTGTTGTTACTTTGGGGATTGATGGTCAGTGAGAGGCTTCTTTCCAAATGATAAATTTAAATAAATAGGGCTTACAAACCAGAAAGAGGTTTGATGGTAACCCCTGAAGTCTTTTTCAAAACATATCCTTAGGATGCAAGAAAACTGGGACTTCAGTCCTTGCCACGCTTTCTAGGGAGCAAGCCCCATATATTATAATGGGATTTTCTTCTGTGCAGACATGCCTAGGATTGGGCTCAAGGTTTCTGTGGCTGGAGTTGTCACCTAATAAAATATTCATTGTCTGGGTTTTAAGGCCACATTCATCACATCCAGATCATAACCTACTATTTCAACTGTATTTAATCTAATGCACCATCAGATCTAACATACACCCTATTTTAAAAACCTTGAGATAAAAAAAAGTTTACTGGCAATTGTAATGTGCACAAAGTGCAAAATTTAATTTTACCGCATACAATGAGTTATGTGATAATAATATGACAATAGATTTATGTTATTATTTTTACCTATGCGCAGTACTGTATGCAACAATGGGTTTACATTACTTTTTTTGTTACATTACTTTTTTCATTACAATATGATAATTAAGCTAAATACTGACCTATACTTATAATCAAAACACTGTATTTACTAAAATCTAACACACCACTGAATCTAATGCACACCCCAATTTTTGAGACTAAATTTGGCTGGAAAAGGTGTGTGTTACATTTGAGTAAGTACGGTATTTTGTAGCTAGGTTTCCTAATCAACAGCTGCCAATCAATTTCCACCCAAACTACCCAATTATAGTCATTCTATTACCTTGTTGTTCAGTTCCTTTTTCCTTAAAGGCAACTGTTTTTTCAACCATTGAATCTCAAGATCCTGGTGTTTCTGATCACCAGAATCATTGCATGGCTAAGAGTAAGGGTGTCCTCTTTCTTACTCACCCCTATCTTTCCTACTCATCCTCTTTTTTCTGTTGTAGGGATGCTTATCAATTTGAATGGCCTCTCTATAGATGCACACTTGATACTGATGTTCTCTTGTTAGTACTTATATGTAGTTGAAGCTGGTGTTCAGTGCTAAAGAAAGAAAACAACAAACAGATATTACACTTACCCCCAAATCCAGAGTAACTACATGAGCACGTAAGAGACTTTACATGCACCCATAGTTACTGCACCAACTAGTGAAAACCTATGGGAAATTCATATTGCAATCCAGAGTAAGTTGTTCTTATACCAGAGCAAGGATTCCTTGTAGGTACTCGGGATTTTGCCCTTAATTATGCAGAGCAGTTTCCTGCTAAAGGATCTGCTTTAATCTGCTTTTAATCACAAAGTTTTTGGACAGCAACGGATGGGAATACATGAGAACACAAATGATCCAGGAAACCTGGTGGAACACTTACTGCTATCCTTAGCAGAACAATGGCAACAAGGACCTGGAAACGTCACCATGATGTGAACATTGTTCAGATATTGTTTTATTACAATGAACTGTCAGTTGAATGCAGGAATTAGATGGCCTTTCTTCAAAGGTCAGAACAGGGAAACATAAATCCTTTAAACAGCATTATCTTCAATTACATTTGCCTCTTTCTAGCTAGATGAATAATCACATAATCACTTCTCATGAATCCTTAAAGTACCAGAGAAACAGCCAGTTGGATTTCTGACTGGCAGTAATAAGCAACTTGGAGGCTGTAAGTGTATGTATGCATGCATGCTTACAGGCATCTTCCACTTTCTGATGGTTGGTGTTCTGATGGTTTCCACTCTTTCAACACCTTTCAGTTATATCCAGTATTCATTCATTCAACTCTTTCAATCTCTCTCTCCTGGTCTAAAGGCTAACATTGTCTTCCCTAATGTTGATCTGCGTGTGACATGGTAATCAAATGGTTTTAGGCATTTCCTTATGACTTTCTTCAGGAAATAACAATCATTCAAATACATAAGATATCCACTGACCACACCTGCCTTTGTTCATTTTACCATAATCTGTTTTGTATTTTTTGCAAGACAATATTTATGTCTTTTTTGGTGGCCATTTTGCAATTGTAAGCTGAAAAACACTGGGTTCCACTTTTCAACCATTTTCACTTTTGCAAAGTGCTCTGGTCACTAATCTGTCCAATAAGTGGGTGATGCCTATATTTGAGAAGAGGCCCCACTGAAACTGTGGAACTGTATTTGCTCAAACTATATTTACTCGAATCTAATGCTCAACTTTTTCAGCCGAATTCAGTCTTCAAAACCAGGGTGCACATTATATTCAATGATTAATTCAATTTGTGTATATAAGATCTTTTGATTATAAGAATGGGTTGTGCTTTAGATTTGATTGCAAATTAGAGTACATACAGAACAAATATATATAGAATTATGCTACATGATCAGTGAAGTCTTAAGCATATCTACTCAGAAGTAATTCCTATTGTATTAAATGGGGCCTACTCTCAGAAAGTGTTTAGGATTGCAGCCGATGTCTTTTTAATCCTCTTCTATTGTATGTTGCATTATGACCAGATATATTCCAATCACTTGGGCCTTGTAAAAAGTCAGCCAGCAGTGGTTTCACTGTGCTTTTTTGGTATTGAAAAGGTTTGTGCTAAAATCTGGAAAACCTGTGCACACCTTAGACAGAATGAAAAATTGGATCACGATCCACTTGTGGGTCCCAGATCTACAGTTTGAGAACTGCTACACTGGATACAAAACTAGCAGCCTTGTTTGTTGTTTGCATAAGAAGCAGGAGTGAGGGAGTGTGATTCTGAAATCAGAACGGGTATGGGGTGGTGGACCCATAAGAATAGAGGTAACTCAGGGAAGTAAGGTTGGAGAACTTCCCTCTCCTGTGCCCCTTTGATGTTAATATTAGATATCTTTGTTCTTGTTTTATTCAGGATTGGGCCCAGAGTGTCCAGATCACAGGTGGGCAGATGCCGGTTTGGGCCTACTCGCCCGAACCAGATCTTCCCCCTGGGCTGACATTGGCGATCCGGTCACAGCCGTGGCTGCAAGAGCCGCGGGGACCGGTTCGCCAGCATCCGCCGGCACCGGGTCTCCTGGGGCTCGCTGCCAGGAAGCTTAGTGCACCTGTGTCCAGCTGGACGCAGGCGCACTAAGCGTCCTGAGGCTAGGACGCTCAGTCCTGGCACTGAGGATGCTTCAGGAGATGCACTGCGCATGGGCCAAGTCTGGCGCATGCGCAGTGCTGCCTGGTTAGGGCCAGCCCCCCGCCCCGCCCCCTGACCCCGGCCCAGCCCCCGAACGTCCGGCGAACTGGATCTTCAGGGAGGCTGGGCCCATCACTGGTCCAGATGTCCTCTTTTTCCATGATATGAGCTCTTTTTTATCCTGCTGTGCAAAAGACCTTAAATGCCCTCTTTCCCTCTGTGAGTTGGCCCTTATAAAAGCCCATAGCCTTCTTGTAATTAATAAATTGTACGTAAACTAGTTTCAAATTTAATAATATAGTCTTTGAACCAACCACATGAAATCAATACGTGAGCATTTTTGCTTTTATTTTGTCATACCCTACATTTTTTCTTGGTTGTCCTACTTCTTGAGGTGGTTGACCTCTTTTCCGTTTGTGACATCTGGTAACCCTAATTGGGCCAGACAGCTCAGCAAATCTAAATGGCTGCAACCACCGTGCCTCAGTTGGCCCTATGTACTTTATGAGGACTGCAGCGGATGCATTTTAGCAAACAGCGATATTGGCCTCGCCTATCAGGGTACGAAGGAAAGGGATGTCAGAAAAGAAAAACACCAGTGAAGGAAATCTTTGTACTGCCACTTTATATTTCACAGAACAGACTTTATTGAGTCTCTCCTCTCTATTCTACAAGCGGTACAGTGACAGAAAACAAGACTGGCCTACTGTCATTTAAAAAAGTTCCTTGTCACAAAATTTAGGTGTCTCACATTTCAAAGCCTTTTTTGAACATGCTAACAAGTATTTCTACAACCTGATGCAGCCTGAGTAGACAAGATAGAAGTGCTAGAAATGTATATTCAACAGATTTTAAAAAAAATGTATTTCCCTAGGAATGCTGCGTGCAAAATCTAAATTGGCTGCTGTCCAGAAACATTGGGTTATATAGTCTATAGATTTTTAACCAGTATGCTGTGGCATACTGGTGTGTCATGTGTAGTCTCCATGTGTGCTGCAGAGGTTTGGGGGATAGACCATTATTATTAAGATCAACGGGAGTGTGATCACCCCATCAACAATAAGTGTGCTTTATCAATAGGCCAAAAACTGATAGTGCACCATGAAAAGTTTAGCACCTTATCAGTGTGTTGATGGATTTGTTGTGAATTAAAAAAAATTGAAAATCTCTGCTCTAGCCTTGCATTTCTTAGCCATAAATGCAACCCTCCTTCTTGGAACAGGATTTTTGCTCATAGGACACAAAGTTAGGATGCAACCAATGGAGGCCAGAAATGGATGTACTGGTCATCACATGGTTGCGACTGAAAATGGCAAGCCAATGTCCAGTTCCTCCTCTGCTCCTGCACTGTGGAGGAAACTAATATGTGATGGTATAGGTTTCCCACACACTCCATACAGTTGGCTTCCATTGGTAGGCAATACAGCAACAATATGATTATGGCTACAAACCTAACCACATTTTCCTGGAAGTAAGTACTATTGAACACAATGGGACTTACTTCTGAGTAGACATGCTTAGGATTGCACTGTATGTCATTTGTTTCCTTAGAGGGAGGAATTTGATTTGACATAATTTTGCCTTTGAAAACAGCATCTTTGTGATCGTAGGCTTTCCAAACTATATTATATTCCAGCCTATGTTTCTGTGGTTTCAGAGTGACATACCCTGATTTTCATCATATTGCACTGGAACCATTATATTTTTAAATAATAAAATATTAAGGTCACATTAGACTCTGCATGGGATTCATCCATGGAAGGATGGATGGACTTGATGGATACCAATTTCCATTGCATGAAATTTGCCTGGGGTGGAACAAGCCCAAAAACTCAGAACTGCCTTTCAGAAGCATCCGAGAGGACTTCTAGCTACAGGTTTGATGTCTATGGATAGTCAAATCCACAAGTACCAAGCTCACAGCTAAGATGAGCCCACTATCTTCTCATATGAGTAGAAATTTATTTGAATTAGATGACTATGGTTTGTGGTAACGTTTTATACAATCAACTACCGACATAAAATTTTCTATATATCGCTGTGTATATGAGTGTGCGTGTATATATATAAATAAATATGTGTAGGTAATATTAAGTGAACAACTGATTACTTATGGCACTTCTTCATTGACATAATTTTCTGACCTTGCACAAAATTAGGATGTCCAGCATGGACATTTCCAATACAGCCTGATTATATGATTTTGTACATACACCAACAATATGTATAAATAAATTGTAAGTTCAACATCTGTTTACCTGAGCTTATTTCATATTACACAACAATATCTTTAACTCTAATTTTAAACAATTATAAAAAACATTTTAGAAAAAGAACAGATAATAAAGGGTGTCTGTAGTTGGTTTTTCTAAAAGAAAAGAATGTGCCACAAAACACATGCAATACAACAGAAGTCATGATAATAAATGATTTTGATACATATATATGAATAAGAGGCATCTTAGAAAAAATGCTTGCACTTCTCAGCTGAATAAATTACAGGGAGGTTAATGGATCTTCTCCAAAGGAAGTGGCTGGAGAACAGCAGTTGACATTGACCTCTTTATGATGGTGATGATGATAGGTCAGTGATGATGATATATTCACACCATCATCAGGCAAAAATTTGCAATGGGGCAGTGGACCCATGCATTCCTCTCTCTCACACACACACAACATGCATCCTGTACTAACATGTGACCTAGTGCATATGCACATATGCTGGTCTCATGATCCTACTATGCTGTGAGGGAGGAAGGGGCTACATATATATATAATTCCATGTATTCAGAATTTCCAGTCAATGATTATTTGAATCAGCCCTTAATTACCTATAAATATAGTGCACACCAGACACATCGGTGCAAATGCTCAATGAGTTTTGATATGACAGCAACAATATAAACAATACTCTTGAGTGTTAACCATAACTCTTAGCTTGTATATGTGGTATGCTTCTCACACAAAAGTGGCTGTATATGATTGTATAACCCTGCACAAGTCCCGGCAGAAGTCCCATGCTGGCTGGAGGTGTCTCAAAAGTGCCATAAAGCACTTCTGCACCACACCTTTGGGGGGTTAGGCCAGTGTAAAGACATGCACTGACTTCCCCACACCATCACGGGAGTTGTGCTGGTCTAAATTGGTTAGGATTGCACCCTGAGGACCACAGTCTGTAATATCCCCTTGATATCTACATTTTCTTCTATGGCTACAATCCAGAGTAACTACGGGACCTTTTACACCGTCGTAGTTACGGTGCCACCTATGGGAAACCTATAGAAAATGCACAGAGCAATCCAGAGTAAGTGCCTCTTACGTCTTCCTGTAGTTACTCTGAATTGTAGGGTACGAGAGGTAACTACAGAGAGTTGTTGATTCTACAGGCTTGTTAAACAATTTACATTCATTAGCATCAACAGCACTTTGGTTTACATGGCTAGGTTTACAGTAGAAAAGAAGATCTTCACATCCCACTAAATCTCAAAAGTGTACAAAATGGGCTGTTTATGTGATCAATTTTGCATGTTTACAGATTCAAGCTGAGGTTGAAATGAGCTGAAAGAAATTCAAGAGGCTGAGAAAGTTGGCAGGATTGAGGGCTTTGCTATTTCTCTCCTCCTAGCCGTAATTGTAGCCTAAACACTAACAGAATTGTTCTCTCTTGAAGATTGGAATTAATGATTTCATATTTAAATACTTGGTATCATGCAGCCCAATCCTAAGCCTATTAAAAGTAAATACTCGAGTTCAGTGGAACTTGCTCATGGGTGGAACTTGCTCCTATACAGGATAGCAGCATTACAGCTTTAATGAGGATGAAACAGTCATGCAGAGATGATCACAACAGCAGACACTACATCCGTTGTTGCAAAATGGCTGCAGATGGGGCATGCAGTGCTTTGATGTGGCACATTTTGCGCAGAGAGTGGGCAGACAGGAGCAAAACTGGATGGGGGAATCATGTTAAGGAGGCTGCAAGCAGGGCAGGATCTGATGGCAATGGTATGTGTGTCAGATCTTATCCCTTCCTTTGGAATCTCCTTGCCCCTTCTCAGATCTATGCCAGCCACATAGCTCACAATGGTCCAAGGAGTCCCACTGGTGAGAAGGTGGCATATGGGGATAAGGAGAAATTATTCCCCTTTCTCCTCCCAAGTATCTCAATCGGCTTCCCTCACTGCCTTTTTTTGGCACGGCTGCATCAGTGTGTGTTTCATGACAGTTTAGTCGTAATTTCCTGTCCCAGGGAACTTTTTGTGATGGAAGATACTAAGGACAGAATTCTCAGCTGCCTTACAAAACTTCAGTTCCCAAGATCTTTGGAGAAAACACGGTTGTTAAATTAGTACAAACTGATACACAGTTGTAGTACAGACATGTCCATAGTCGGGGCTGGTCCATCCATGGGATTGACAGATCCTTCTCCTTAGAATCAAAAAGAGTCGAGTCAAATTTAGCAGAAGAGAAAGTATGGAGGAGAGCTGAGTGCTGGGCTCGAGAATTGCTCTTGAGACCACCACACTTCCATCCTTGTTCTATTACCTCTTCCTTTCTGAATCTAGGGAGGAGTAAAGGACAGTATGTGGCATGTTTCCTTTGGTGCCAGGAGCTGTAGTTTTTGCCCACCTGTTGAATAACCAAAGAGTGTTGTTGCTGCAATAATTTGGAATTCCAGCAGAATTGGGCAGAGACTTCATATATAACTCCAGATATATGAAGATATAACTTTATATATAACTTCATAAAACTGCGGATTCAATGGGGCTTACTTTCGGGGAAGTGTACCCAAAACTACACCTTGATGTTGTTTGTGTACCCTGAGATGATATACATGAGATATAAGGATCTTCTTCCAATTGTATTCTGAGAAGAAAAGGAGCACAGGCAATACTTAGCTTTGTGTATAAGAAAGCCATTTGTTTTAACTATAGAGCCAATTTGTGCTTCCTTCATATATCTCTATTATTTATGGTCATAGCATGGTTTGTCTTTTCCACTAATCAAACAGTTCGAAAGAATATTTTTTTAAATGAAATCTGAGATCCTGCCATGCACCAGCTTCTTCCAGTTCAGGAAGAAGACAAAGGGTTGAGACCATCACCCAGTTATCCTATGTAACTGTTTTCAAGGTCTTAACATCTCTGTATTCAAAATATGAGTTTCCACATTCCAGGAACAGAGATTTGGTCTTTGGGTTATAATAGGCAAAGAAGATAGTAAAGTAAGTAGTTGCAGCTAAGACCCAAAATATTTGTAGCAGGACATTGTTTTATAATTCAAGGAGAAAGGATACCCCTGGAACCTTTGGGAGCTGTAATTCTGTCAAACCCCCTCACAAAAATACAATTCCCAGAATTAGTTGAGGAAAGTCACGATAGTTAAACAAGAATATAACTGACATGTATTGAGCATGGATGCCAAGTTATAGGGGAATCAACCAAAAGCAGAGCCTCCTCTTGGCCTGAATGGTTCTCCCTAACCCATGACAATTTGATACTACCATCATTGAAGTTTCAGGGGTCAGCCCCACCAGGTGGACCATCAGAGAGTGGCCAGCTTGGTCCAACCCTAAAACACCTTCTCATGTATGTATGGTGAGGATAGACTTTTAAGGAATGAAATGGAGTAGTTAGACCAAGAAGATCAAAAGATCATTTCTGAAGATGTGTCAGCACATGTAGATGCAGGATTGCCATTTGCAGATGTTTACTAATGTGCATTTGAGAGCTTCAAAGTATACAAAGGGGGGGGGGGAATTAGAATCATATGTATATCAATCAATCAACAGTATTTATATACTGCTTTTTAACAAAAAAAAAGTTGACAAAGCAGTTTACAGAAAAAATAAAATAAAACTTTGATTTTTCTTCAAATTCTCCATCAGAGTCTGTGGTCATGGCCAAGACTCAAAGACATAACATCATTCTATAGCAATCTGGATATTAGCCAAAAACATCAGATTGTTTTTTTAAATGGGAAACTCCAACAGCACATGCCTTCTATTGCTAGCAATGACAGAGGAACTTTCATTCCTGTGAACTCAGAAGGCAACCCTTAGCAAGAAATAAGGACACATCTCTTAATGTGTCTCTTGCTAAAATCGAGCAATCCATGACCTCCAGGTCATGGCCTTCTGACCCACTGAGACAACATTGCTTACAGCTCTCCTAAAAACAAGATGAAGATCAACGACCACCTCCACCTCAAAGGGTTAGATGGTTTGGAAGGTAGAATGGAACGATGTGGGGCTGCCATAGCAGCCATACATTAACATCTACATAAATATTATCTGCATTATATACATGATCCTTTATACTGACTCTAAAGGAGCTAGCGCAATGTTTTTTAAAGACAGGTTTCTTAAAAACAAAGATGTCATTAGTATAAAATAATTGTCATAATAAAAAAGAGGCCCACAGTACCAGGGCAAAATAAAATCTAAACACAAAAGTTACAACATTGGAAAAAAGTAAGTAAAACCTATATAAAGATATGTACATACATTTAGCCCAAAAAAGTATCTATACCGAAAACTGTCAAAAGACCCCAAAATAACAGATTTTAAAGGCATATTCAGGTTAGCTAGTTATATACAAGGCATTTGGTAAAGGCATGTTTCTGTAAAAGCATGAAGGAAAGTGAAGCTACTCTGCCTTCATCTGCTCCCTGACGTCCAAAGGTAGAGTTTCAAACAAAGTATCTTCAACCACCAAGCTGGACTTCTTCAGAGCTCTGCAGTCGCCAAGTTCATGTGGAAGCCATTCTAGGTGGTTGCCTTTAATGTCCAAGTAGGAGAGCAGTACTAGATTCCCAATTTTAGGCGAGAGGACGGACAGGTTGTTCTTCCCAAGCTTCAGGGTCTTTAGTTTTTTGCAAAAGTACAGCTCATCTGGCACACTCTCCACCTTGTTGCAAGAGATTGAGAAATACTGTAAACTTTGTAGCACTCCAATTTCAGGGGGGATGAATCGGATGTCGTTGTATGACAAGTCTAAGTATCTGATTTTGTTGCAGAGAAAGAGGTGAGATGGGAGAACCTCAATCTTGTTGTGGCTAAAAGAAAGACGTTCTAGACTACCGAGTTTCTTTATGTGCTCAGGAATATAGGTGATACTGTTATGCCATAGCTTGAGGATCGTAAGCTTCCTAAGATGCTGAAAGCTAACAATTTCCTCTACTGATTTGAGATTGTTTTCTTTTAAGTCTAATTCCTGGAGGTTGGTAAGGCTGAAAACAGCATGGGGAATGCGTTCCAAATCACAGTGTACCAACCCTAACTCAGTCAAGTTGACCATCTTCTTGAGGTTGTTGAGCATCACCAGTTTCGCACCGTCATTGTGGATGCACATTTTTTGAAGGTGACCTGAAACGTCGACCACTGACTGTGGGATTTTGGACAAGTTGCTTTTAATGTACAGAATTTTAAGGCTCTTGAGTTCTCTAAAAGACTCCAAGGTGATGTTTTTAGAAATGTCATGGCTCAAGGAACCGATTAAGTTCAGCTCTTCCAGGTTCCGCAGCCCATACATCCAAGGCGGTAGTTCTCGGATGTCATCAAATTTAACACTCAGGACTTTCAGATTGTCTTTGAGAAATACTAAGGCCGCACAGTGGATCTTTGCAGAGCATTGGTACAAGGAGAGCTCTTGCAGATTGTCTAGTTGTGCAATAGTAGCTGGGATCATGATGTTATTCATGATTTCAAGTTTCAATGACTGCAGCTCTGTAATTTCAAAAACTGTGTCAGGAAGCCCAGACAGCATAAATAGCTGTAGTTCCAAACGGTTCTGGGCATTCATCTGCAGCCTCTGCCTCAATTTATCTGCAGTCCATTCATTGTTTAGATTAAGTTGCTTCAGTTTGTTTTCACTGACCTCTGAGAGAAACACAGCAAACCTTTTGGAATAAAGAGGGTCATATTGATCAATCATGTGGAGCATAAAAGCAAAATCATTCTTGACATCTGGAATGTCATCAATTCCAGTCTCTTGCCGGACATACTCAAAGGAGTATTCTTTCAGCGAGCGATAAAACAACCAATACAGCGTGTAAAGGCAGGTGAATCCATAGATGCTTACAAAGCACAGATAGCAGAAGGACAGTTTTGAGAACAGATGCGCCATGGTGTGATTGCAGGAAAAATTCTTATAGCCTGTCATGTCTTGGATGTCAACATTACAGTCTACTGTAAACTGAACCTTTGAAACAAGTGCGCTGTTATATGCAATAATAATGAGAAATTTGATCACTTTCAGCACTGTTTGGCGAACATACATGGCGTAGAGCAGATCGCCTTCTTCAACATGTAGTCGGAACTTCTTCACTTTCTCAAACAAGGCTTTGGCCTGTTCACCTTCTTTTTTATCCAGGGCCCCTGGTGTCCCCTTATCCACAATGAACTTTTCAGGTATGGATCTCAAAGACTGAGTCTTCACCAACGTCCCTTCTGGGCTAGGCTGGATTGTGTTCAGCCTGCTGGTGTTATTCTTCCTGTTGTCCTTCTCTTCTGAGTCTTCTCCAGAGACCTCAGATAAAGCCCTTGTGGTCCAAGGAGAGTCAAAGCATTTCCCCAGAATGGAAATGAAATGTTCAATTTTGGAGCTCGATCCAGGGAATTTGAACCAGAAGTTGCTACACAGCATGAATATCAGAGTGTGAATCAGGACAAGGTATGGGAAATATTTTGCATACCAGTGCAGGGCACGTTCGTAGCACATTTGATTGATGAAGCTATACTGTTGGAGGTCCAAGTCTGTCTTTAGCCCCTTCATTTCGACAGTTGCTGGAGGACTGGATGGCGCAGGCGACAGAAATGGGGTAGCATTGGAGATTACATTTGACACCTCAGGAAGGTGAGAGTAGTTCTGCGAATGCTGTACTCTTTTGGGAAGACATATGATCTTATCCTGCATAACCTGAAATACACACAAACAAACAAAAAACATTTAAAAACATAAAACAAATCCTGTAAAAAAGCATGAGGACACAAAAGTCCATCATGTGTTTGATCACCAAGAAATCTTTCTGCACATGAACTGCTTTGCTTTGGAAGTGATCTAAATAATTATGGGTGCAATCCTAAATTAGTCTGATACAACTCATTGGTCTTCCCATTCCTGTGGTAATGTAGGGAGGCAACGGTATGTCTAGGCACTGGCCTAACTGGGGCAGAGTGTCTTACAACACTTTTGTGACACCCCCAGGTCAGCACAGAACTTATGCTGGGGTTTACACTGGCCTAACAGCAGATTCGGATTACAGCTAAAGTGATATAGGCCAATATCCTAAAGTGAAATTAAGCCCCTTACTCCTGAGCAGTTAAGATGACTTTCCATAAGATAACACTAGAGGGTGACGTAACTGAGTGGACCCATAACTGCTATGGATTTTGCCCATAAACAACTTAGAGTGATCCAAATTTTGGCATCTACAATGCTGTTACTGTATATCACTTGACAACCAACAAATGCTGAAATGATTCTAGCGTTGGATGCAAGCAACGATGGCAATGGAGAGATAAACTCATAATAATGTAAATATTTATTGCATTATTACATGATGATTTACATAATGTCAGTCATACAGAACTTGTTTCTGTTCTTCCATAGTTGTTTTGGCTATTGGTAATATAATGTGTGATTACACACTGGACAGACACACCCATCATATGTATGGAGTTATTATTTTAAAATGTTTTATAGGCATGTTATTATAATGCATACTACACACTAGCCAGCAAACCAGGGCAACTTTTGGATGGAAAGTCAGAATACAAATATTTGTAATAAAAATGATTTATTTTTAGCCAGCTCCATTCCAAGTTTTCAACGCAAACTGCAGCACATTTTCTTTCTTTTATCAGCACTTAAAGTCAAAAAATAGTTGAATATATACAGTGCTGTTTTGTTTTTCCACAAGTGGGATGGTCTATGGATAGGGCAGGATGTGGACCTAAGCATGGTTATTTCAGTGCTCCTTTCTGAGCAGTGTGCAACCCCACATGAACCAGCCATGTACCATTGCAGAATGCCGCAATTTAACCAAGAGCTTTCAGCTCTCCTGTTCTTATCAGGGAACCAAATATCTTCCTGCATTCCATAGTGTAAATTAAATATTTAGTAGCATTATCAATAACAACACTTCAGAAGATGCATTGGTCTCAGCTCCTGGCGTTACTTAAGCGAGGGCCGATTTATACCAGCAGAACGACTGTTTTTATTCCAGTGAAAGATGCAGCCTGTGATCTGGCAATAAATTTTATAACATTGCAATAAGTAGGAATGCAAATATTTGCATTTACACATGCCACTGTCTCAAGCTGCACTTCTATGTGGATTTTAAGTGCGTTTACTATCTGAGCAAATAAAAAAGTCTTTCCTCCCCCTTTCCTCCCTCCCCCCCCCCCCCCAAGAATCCTGGCTACTGCTTTGTAATTTTCAGTAAGAATATCCATAATGCAGATCAAATGGGATTAGAGAGATGTGCTTTGTATACAGTGTTATGGTGAGAGAAGAAGGAATTGTAACACTGGTGATTGGAGGCAAGTAATGACAGAGCAGCACCACCACCATCACCACCATGGACACCCTTAATGGCAGCACTGAAGCACAGCTGGAGGCAGACTTGGTAAGCTGCTACGGTGATTCAACGAATAAGATATCTGGGTCCAATTGCAAGTCTCCCTGGTTGAAGACCCCTGAAACCTTTCAGGAGTAAGTGACATGGTGGGATCCATGCACAGATATCCTGAGTAAGGTTTCAACTCTGATCTATCACAATTTCTCTGCAGCATCAGCAGATGTTCCCCAATGTTTCTAAACCAAGCTCCCAACATTTCTCCAGCAACTTAAAACTCAAAGAAATCTGCTAAAGGCATGCAAGATTAATGGGGTCATGGCAAATGCACATGATATGGAATAAGCGTGAAGTACAAATGTTAGATGGAAACACAAACAGTAGGCTCATGGCCAGAAATATAGGGTTACAGTGTCAAGAATTTCAGGCTTGCACTTTGCTGACTGCCAGTTTTAAGGAAAGACAGACAGAGCCTTTGATTGCAGGACATCAGGGGAGGATGGAGAGAATATGAACAGTGCCTTATATAGCATCAGGGCACTATTTATAGAATCTAAATTAAAAATAATTTGCTATGTCCCAGTATTTTCTGCTTACCCACTCTTATTCCACAGAAGCTGAACTTTTGGGAAAGAGCAGAGGGACTTAGGGATTCAAGGCAGAAGGAAAAACTATCAATCACAGTCAACAGGAAAAACCAGCAGCCTTAAGTTTCTTCTGTGGGTCTAAGTATCTATTCTTTACCCTTGTGTCTCTGGCTGTACATATGAGTATATTCACAAGGCGATGACCTCGTTCAAATATCACTGCTCCAAATGGCAGCAAGTGATACATTCACAGTGTATCTGCTCCCCCTTTCTCATTCCTCATCTCCTTGCACACCTGCCTTCCTTATCATCTTCATGGTATGCTCAACCACAATTTACAAGGATACTTAAATGACTTAGACATCTCCTAATAACCAAGATCATAAACCAGGTTTAAATAATAGTCTGCCATCCTGCTTTTATGAAACATTGAAACAAGTCTCTTGGGTTGGCTTTTAATGCAAACTGTGGTTTAATGAGCCAAGAAGTCTTCTACAAAGCTAGGTGTCTGGAGGAAGGAAGGAACGGCAAAGATCATCATTCATCCTCAGTTGAATAAACTGTGGTTTGATGGAGTGAAATTGTGTTGTCTGAACAAGCCCATAAGAAATAATCAACTGCAGTTACATTAAGGATCTTTTTCTTTCCCGCATTGTTCTCACACTATGGCAGGGTCCACTATTCTGGATCAGAGTTGTCCAATCCATTTTTTAATGCAGTGCTGAGAAAACCAGCCAGTCTGTCGTAGAAACCTGTTACCGGATTATAACCTATTTATCTCATTGCACTGCTTGCTTTCAAACTGCTAGGTTGGCAGAAGTTGGGATGAGTGATGGGTGCTCACTCCACTGTGCGGCACTCGAGTCTCAAACTGCTGACGTGCAGGAAGACAGACGCAGCGCCCTTAACCACTGAGCCACTGCAGTCTTCCAACAGATCTCTATTTTCTTTATCTAAACCTTGAGATAGTAGTAGTATACTATTTTGTATTAAAGGTATCATGAAAGGTATCAGTTATCATGAAAAGGTACATACCCCCAAATCCAGAATAACTATGAAAGCACATAAGAGACTTTACATCCACCTGTAGTTACTGCACCACCTAGTGAAAACCTATGGGAAATTCATATTGGAATCCAGAGTAAGTTGTTCTTACACCGGAGCACTACAAGGACTCCCCGTAGTTACTCTGGATTTTGCCCATAGAAAGTTATCAGTAACTTGTTTTAGAGCATGTCAGTATGTCAAGTTCAGCTCACCAACTGTGAAAAACCAATGGAGAAGTATATCAAATACAGGACTTAAGTTGAGCTCCTTTTTCAAAATAATTAGCTGTAAGCTCAGGCTCTATAAAACTTTAGACAAGCAAGGAGAACAGAACAATTCAATATGGTGCCTCAAGGATAAATACTGATTCTGTGACGCCCAGAGCACTTCAGCAAAACATATCCCTTAGGCACAGTATAGAAGTTTCCTTCTTTCCTCAGAGTTTTAACTCATGGGATTTTGTCTAAGTTCCTCTGCTAATAAATATTTCAGATATTTTTGAGGAGTCCACCATAAGTCTTGGCACTCTTCCTCTGTACAGCCTTTAGCTAACCCTTAGAGAGGATGAAAATAAATGAGTATAAATATAATATGAATGATTGCAGGCACCATGCAAACTTGCCTTTTTTGACCTCGGGGGTCAAAATTTATTAATTATGTTTGTGTCATAAAAAATTATTTTGGCCATCTCCAAGGAAAACAAAGGAGAAAAGGGTATAAATAAAAATACAGATATAAAACTTTTGGGATTTTTAAGCTTTATTATAATCTATTGGGAAAGAATCAAGTAATAAATAGCTGGGGAGAGAAATCATGCACTGGTTGAAGCAAGAAAAAGTTCTCAAGCTGTCTCAACCAGCCAATGCAGCTGCACCAGGGAGGCTTTTACTATGTCCTATGGATGTTTGTGTGTATGTGTATGTGTGTGTGTTCCTATGAGTAGCAGGTTGCCCTGCTAGTCATGACCAACTCTGGGGAGCAGTGTTCATGCCCATTTCTTAAGCCATAGAGCCAGTGTTGTCCAAAGACGCCTAAGTGATCATGTGACCCACATGCACCAAGACCGCTGTACCTTCCCAACGAGGTTGTACCTATTTATCTACATGCATTTGCATGCTTTGAAACTGCTAGGTTGGCAGAGCTCAGCTAAGAATGGGAGCATCTTGCAGTACTCGGGTCTCAAATCGCTGACCTGCCGAAGGCCCATCTAGTCCAGCTTCCTGTATCACATAGTGGCCCACTAAATGCTTCAGGGATATCTGACAAAGGATATCTGATATCTGACAAGGGATATCTGTTATATGCTTCAGGAATATCTCACAACAGTCAGAAATAACATCTTTTGGTGCAGCAGTGTTTGAACTGGCAGAAGTAGCACAAGCAGTGGATGCTCAGGGATGGTTGGCCAGAAGTAGAAAGGGTTTTGTGGAATACATTATATATTGTAAATGTTCCCACGAAAGGGCTAGAAAAAAATTCTGAATATCCATGTGTCACTGAATTGTTTTGTGAAATGGACAAGCCAATTTATTTACCTGTAATGTGCAACCAAACACACCAATCATCAGCATGGCAACAGATAGATAGTCGGTAAATACATCCCACCACGGCTTCAACACTCGGAAGGCCGGCTGCTGCTCTGAGAACTGGCGGAATTCAGTGACAGGAATCATCGTTCTGAAAGACAAGGAATCATCCAATGTTAGACTTTTGGAAAGGGACTTTGGAAATCACTCTTATGGTTGGGACTTCCTTATTGCCTTCCTTATGGTTATATGACCCTATGGTTATCGTACCCTAATGTACTTCCCTGTAGTTTTGACACCACTGGTTCAATTTCTGTGATGATGGGATTCACAGGCAGGCATCCCTTGTTATCTTTGAGATGGTCTTCTCATATGAGAAGTGGTGGTCAAGTATTCATGTCCCAAGCTATGAAGGTAGACAATAACCTTGAACTGGCAGCCATGATACAACAGGAAAGGGACTTGTACCCCAATCTGAACTAAATCCTGATATGGTGATTTAGTGGCATCGGTGTGGGGTACACTGGAGGACTTTTGACTGCTGAAGGTCTCCTTTGGTAAGTGGACATTTATTCCCTTGCTCTGGGGTAAGCTACAACAACACCTATGCATCAACTTGAACCTGTGCCAGCCAGTGGCAAGGCTAATGATCATGTTGCAAAGCTCAAAATATTGCTCCGGAAATTATGTCACAACCGGAAGTGACCACATACTAGGCTTTTTTTAAAAAAAGAAAACTGGGGAAACCCATGTCCTCCTCCCTAACAGCTCCCCACCCATTTGCTCTTTTGCCTCCCTCAGATAGTCTCGTGGGTCAGTTTTGAGTTACGAATACCCATTTTTTGTTCCATAGGCAATTGGTTTTTTTGATTTTCTGGTCAATCGGCCATATCCTTTGATAGAATATAGATATTCCAATGTAGTCGGTTTCATTGCATTCTGCATGAAATTACCAGTCCATCAATATATAACATGATGGTATTATTATTCACAGATACCCCATTTTCACAATTTTGACCACCAGTGTCAAGCTCAGCTTGTTGCAGTCCTAATGCTTGTTGCCCAATGCAACTGCTACCCCCTTCACCACTGGCAGCAGCAATATTTTTGGCTCAAGTCTGAGTGCAAGTGGATCAGTGGATTCACCTGCCTCATCTTCTCCCCATTCTGCTATCCTTTACCCCTTTTCAACATCCCAACCCCCATTCTGCCTCCTGCACTGAGTTTACCTGCTCCAGTGAGCCTCTGTTGCTTCAAGGATGCATGGGAAATCTACAGCCTTTCTGATGGGACACCAACATTTTATGGTACCTTTGCAGCAGCGAGCATTGATGGAACACATGTTCAGCCAGCAATTTCTTTCAATAGGATCGGGTCATAACTGATATAGGAAAACCAGTGCAATTGCCACTTTTCCATGGCAACATCACTATTATAGTATCTGAGTGTGGTAGCCATATAAGCAAGCAACAAATCCACATATTTGGGGAATATAATTAACCCTAATTTGCTGGTTGTGATTGAAGTTCCAGAAAAGAAAGAGCACCTTTCTCCACTCCCACACGCACATCGGGCACTTTTGCTGGTTAGGTAGAAAGCAAAATCTAATCATAATGCTAAATGAAGAGTACAGCTGTTTTTGATGTGCCACTGACTAATATACAGAGTATTTGCGGTATTTAATACTGCAGGTTTGCATTTTTTTTTTGCCAGTGGGATTCAATTAAAGAATTCATACCCCCAAATCCAGAGTAACTACGGGAGCACGTAAGAGACTTTACGTGCAACTGTAGTTACTGCACCACCTAGTGAAAACCTATGGGAAATTCATATTGCAATCCAGAGTAACTTGTTCTTACACCGGAGCAAGGACTCCCCATAGTTACTCTGGATTTTGCCCATAGTTATACATTTCAAACTATTAGAAAATTCTGATGGTTAATGATGAAACAGGCACTGACAAGATACCATAAGGCAGTCAAGGGCATTATTCCCCAAAATGCAGATACCGTATTGCCTGCTTCTGTTACCACATGCAGAAATCATTAAAGATGAAGATGGATTTCAGTTCTGATAATCCCTGCTGAAGCGAAGGGCAAACCGAATGGTTGTTTGCTTTAGTAGTAGGAGGTAAATAAGCTTTACTATCCATATATAGCAGGCCTCCGTCAGTCTTGGAAGACTATGGTATCGTGCTCGGCACTGCATACGCTGCATGCGAAGCACGAAAGCCTGGGTTATACTGTTATGGAGGATAGGCTGTTACCCAAGCAGCAAATCCCCCCTCTCCACGCCACTGAATTAGTCCAATGGAAAGGCAGAGCCAATACGATTGGATCCAGCTGGCGTCACAGAGCTGGGCTAAGGACAGGAGCTCACCCTGTCTTGTGGGGCCGACCCAGAAATCAAACCCTGGTCTGCTGGTTAACAGGCACAGCATCTTAACCGCTTGCGCCACCCACAGCCCTATACTGCAGCAGAAATGCCTTGCCCTAGACCCCCTTGTACAGTGGTTGTCAAATAGGGTCAGGATCCCCTTGTGGAGTTGTGACTTCTTTTTAGGGGAATTGTAAGCTAGGGGCTGCCATCTTAGAATATGGCACGGGCACCTCCATCTTGGAATGCGGCATTCAAGCTGCAATCCATACTTTCCTGGGAGTAAGTCTCATTGAACACTGAATGGGATTTACTTCTGAGTAGACATGGAAGAACACAGTGATGTCATGTCCTGTTTTACGTCTCTTCTGGCCAGGTTGACGTCTCACTTCCAGGTTGATGATATCTTTTTTCCAGGTGGGGTCCTGGAAAGACTGTCATTCTCAGACGGGGATCCTGGGCTGAAATGTTCAAGAACCACTTCCCTAGTGAGTGAGTTTGGCAAAATTGAAGGAAGGACTCCATGAGACAAGAGATTACCAGGCCAGTTTCCAGAAATTTGCTCATAGCCCTCCATGCCATTGCAGAAGATCCCTTGAACCTCCAGAGTGACTTTATAAGAGGCGGCTTTTCAGAAGATGCCGGTAAGATGGTGGCATGTCTCTATAACACATTTTTACCTGCTTATCTGACCTTGTGACTTCCTTGTGACTAAGCTCTTTTCTCCTCATGACTCTTGAATGCCTGCCGTCGAAGTCACCCGTCTCATGTGCCCACGTTCCACTTGTCAAATTCTGCTGATGCGAAAGAGTCATGCACCAAACGCACCCTGAGCAACCTAACACTGAAATGCAATTCAAGCCAACTAGGAAGCTCAGTATCTCTTTCTGCAGTATCCCTTTTTAAAGTTCACAAAGTGCTTGAATGCAATTCTTTGCAGAGTTTCACTAGGGAGCAGGGCTTGGCACTTTCTAATTCAAAATCTGGAATTTGCTTTCTCACAGTCTGAGCAGACTGTAGCAAATTTCCAGGCCAGGTTTTCTGTGGGCATTTAGGTTAGACGTACTAGAA
Organism: Cryptoblepharus egeriae; assembly: GCA_030015325.1. Lineage (NCBI taxonomy): Eukaryota > Metazoa > Chordata > Lepidosauria > Squamata > Scincidae > Cryptoblepharus > Cryptoblepharus egeriae. Next base: position 115,609,742 of record JAREYC010000003.1, read on the forward strand.
AATAATGACACTGGAAAATGTGGTTAGCTCCTAATTATTATTTTTTTGTTCGTTTAGCTGCATCGGTAATAGCCTCATTACCTTGAACACCTGCTATTTTTATTGCAGAACCCATAACAGCCCGCAACTGTTGCTTGTGGAGGTACAATATAACAACATTCATCAAAAATCCACCCACATTTCCAGCATCTCAACTGCCTTCCCCCCCGATCTCTCCTCAATTGACCTCCTAGCCTGTTCTCAACTTTTATCTGTCGAAGAGTTTGAAATTACAGTGGAAATGTGAATATAATGTTAACAGTTCTTCTTCCCAGCCCCAGAAACAGATGAGAATAGAACCCTCAGCCTGCTTGATTGACATGGAAGGTGCGGACACCCTTGCACAGGTCATGGCTTTTATGTAGATACTCTATAAACAGGTGCTGTAGCTCAGTATCGGACATATTGTGAATGCAGGGGGCCTAGGTTTCATCCTTGGCATGTTCAAGTACAGATGGGAGAGGCCCCATCTAAAAACCCTAGTGAGCTTCTTCCAGTCAGTGTTGACAATACAGGGATGTCCCCTCAGTGGCGTAGCAAATGATCATGTAACCCGCTGCAAAGCTCAAAATGTTAACCTGGAAGTGATGTCATCCCTGGGTATTTTTAAAAAGAAAATTGGGGAAAAAGCTGCCTCCTCCTCCTCCTCTTCAGCAGTTCACCACCCATTTACTCTGCTAGTGGTAGAACTAAAGCACTTATTTTCTACCTGGAGTTGAAGAAGATTTTGTTGCGCCCTCCCTTCAACAACAAAATCAAATTTAATTGAGTAAAAAAATGAAAATAGTGTTCCTTATTAGTTAGGGAAACTGCTGGGGCACAGAGGAATTGTGTTTCTTTCCCTGCTAAATATAAGAGGAGCACCACTTAGAAGTGCTTGTATACCCAGTTAGCATGGGTAACTGTATTATTATATACTTGTACGGAAATGAGAGCTGATTCATATTAACATCTTATTAGTTTCATACAGTATCCGAATTACATCTCATTGGATCTCAGAGCCATCAGTATCATGGGAACATTTCAGTTTCGAAAAATCTACTTTTTGTTCCATCAGTTTTTGTGTTTTCATTTTCTGCTAATTGGCCATAACGTTTGATAGAATATAGATATTTCAAGGCAGTTTGTTGCATTCTGGGCTGTGGGTGGCACAAGTGGTTACGTCACTGTGCCTGTTAACCAGCAGGCCAGAGTTCGAGACCCGGGTCGGCCCCACAAGACAGGGTGAGCTTCTGTCCTTAGCCCAGCTCTGCAACGCCCGCTGGATCCAATCGTATTGGCTCTGCCTTTCCATTGGACTAATTCAGTGGCATGGAGGGGGGATTTGCTGCTTGGGTAACAGCCTATCCTCCATAACAATCTAACCCAGGCTTTCATGCTTCGCATGCAGCATATGCAGCACTGAGCATGATACCATAGTCTTTCAAGACTGACGGAGGCCTGTTTTTTGTTGCATTGCATTCTGCATTAAATTAACTTTCCAACAACATATAACATGATGGTATTTTCATACATACCGGTTTTTCACAATTTTAGTCATTTGTGTCAAGCTCAGCTTGAAGCCACCCTAAAGCTTGTAGCCTGGTGCAACTGCACCCTCTGCACATGCCTAGCTATGCCACTGTACCTCCTCTATGTCTGTTTTGGGCAGAAGGTCTGGTCTAGAGAGTTGAGCCACTGTTAATTTGCCAAAGTTAAGATCGGATGGTCACCAGCTTGAAAACACCGGAAGCTGTGTGAAGAGAGACCTCGACACTGGGCTAAGAAACCAGTGCACTGGCTTATATGATCCCAGGAGTGGCATAGAGGTGTCTTATGGCACTTTTGTGGCGCCTCAGGCCAACATAAGAGTTGTGTTGGCCTAACCACAGTTAGGACTGCACTGTCAGTCTTCTAAACAGAGGTAGGAGAAAAGGGTAAAAAAATAAAAACACATAACACTGTTCGCTGCACTTCTCATTTTTGAGGGGGAAAAACCCTGAAAGTGACCTCCCCCCAAAAGAACTGTTTTATTTGGTTTTTTAAATATTTAATGGGTAGTATGTGAGTAATGATTGTGGCCACATCTGCTGACACTATACCACTTGTATCAACCTATCTTATCATAAAGTGATTGTAATTTTTAATGATGAAAAAACAGAATCAGGAACAATAGGCACATGTTCTCCTTGTCCACATCTTGTCCAACTCTTGGCCACAGCAAGCTGCAGGGAAGAAAGTGGTCCTGACTACAGTCTCACCCCCCCACTACAATACATTGCTGTTCCAACCTGCCTCACCTTAACTAATTGTTGGGCGTCCTCTAAGGAAGTACATTGATTACATCTTGCAAGTTTCAAGACTTGGTTTTAGGAAAGACACTTGGAGATGAATCACTTGCAACTCATGAAGGCTTCGCCCAAGCCTTTCTATCACAATATCTTTCTCTTTTCCAGTGAACGTAACACCAGATTCCCAGTGCAATCACAGAAGCATTGGAGCCAGTTTAAACTAGCATTTTCAGGTTGACCTCATTCTGCTCCATAATTTCTCATTCTGCATTTGTAATTGGACAGGACAACTGTAATCAGCATGATATGCAATCATTGTGTCAGAAATGCAGGACAGAAATAAAAATTGCGAATGTATGTGGTTGGAGACTGGGGAAAAATAGCACCTTAGAAGGCTAGTGGTTACACATAAAACAATTGAAGTCCCTTCAGAAGCACAACACAAACACGCACCAAATTCTATTATTATCCAGAAACACGACAAATGCTTTCAATCTCCATACACTACATCCCACATTACCATTTCAATACCAAGACCCATTTAGAAAGCTACCCAGCTGAAGACTTTGAATGGAATAAAAATTAAATTAGGAAACAATCCTAACCAATTTCCCAGCATTTATGTAAAGCCAGTGCAACTCCAAGCTAAAGGAACAAACATTGCTTTACCCTAAGGTGGCCTTTATGACTGCTCCACCAACCACACTACAGGATGCAGACCATGCTTTTAGGACTCTCAGATCTTATGAAGCAGTCAGTGTTTCTATTTGTACATTCTCTCTTCCAAGTTGACATACTGATCAGCGGCTGGTAGTTTTCTACGGCAGTGGAGTTACCTTCCTGCTGCCAGCCATGAACTTCCATAAATTTAGCAAGAACATCTGCCTTACACCGAACACACAGGAGCAAAAGAAAAAAAAGTTGTTTCCTAAATAAATTAAGGGGAATTAAAAGGATGAGCCTGAAGCAGGGCAGGCTAACCAACGGAAGAAAAATTAATTCAAATGCTTATTCTCAGACGGACTCATCCTTGAGTTTCTCTAATTGCCCATCATTACAAATTAAAGAAAAAGAGTATAGACCACAGGGAAGCACTGTAGCTTTTTGCCCTTGGAGATGAAGTATACATCAGGCATCAGGCGGTCCAGATGGCCTGCATTCCAGGATATGAGGCAAATTTATTTGTTCATTAACCCAGGGTTACACTTGAAGGATGCTTCAGTCACACAACAGGCTACATGCAGTTGCTAAAGCCAATCCTGCAAAGTAGGTCAGGAAAGATAAAGATGGCAGTTGCATCAAAATAAAATAGCCGGGGTCAGAATTAAGCTTGGGGTGCAAGCTTATATATTCAGCTTATTTTAAGAGGCAGCTTCTCAAAGATTAATCCCAATGTATTTTCCTGCCACCGCACAGGACTGATAAAGCCTCTTTCTTCGTAACAATCGACAAAGCCTTTGCGCCTTAAGGGTTCGGGATGACATCTGAAGTAACTTCAGGATAGCCATATGGGAACTAATTTTGCCTCAGTAAGGCAAATGGAAATTTTTTGTTCTGGGACTAAATGTACTCCCCGAATGCCTGAGCAGAGACGCTCAGGCTCCATACAATATGCAGAAGTGATCCACAATTAATGCCAAGATCTCACAAAGCACAGGAGGCAGGAAGTCTATGTTTAGATTGCAACAAACAGGGACACACTTAGTGGCAGTGTTCCTCAAACTGTGGGGCAGGACACACGAGGTGGGTCATGAGCCAATTTCAAGTGGGTCCCTATTCATTGCAGTATTAAATTTTTCATATATTAGACTTGATGCTACCCATGGTATGTGACTACATATGGGGAAATGTAACAGATCTGTACTTTTAACAGGCTTTTAATAATGATAAGTTAATATGGGACTTACTCCTGGGTGTGGGTAGGATTTCAGCCTAGGATTCTTGAAAATGTTCCCGCGTAATGATGTCACTTCTGGTGGGTCCCGACAGATTCTCATTCTAAACCATGGGTGTTGGTGCTAAAACCACTGCTTTATGGAATCCTCATTTATGGAAAAGCATTTCCTGCACAAAGAAAAGCAGCATGTTAGGGAAATGCTAGATGAATTCCTACCACTTAATTTTTATTATGTAGGGAATTGGTTTCTTTTGATGAAAGTACTGTCCATAGAAGAGTGTAGTCTGAAAACTTTAGCTCCTTCATTTGCTCTCAGAAAGAACTAAGCCCAAGACTATTCTGTGCTTTTTGAAAGCAAACTGATAAGCAGCTGCCAAAAATTTAGGGAGAACTGTGACTAATGTTGATGAAACCTTGTTACTCTTTTTTTCGGGCTTAGATCTAAAACATAAGAGCTCAAAAATGCAGAGGAATTAGAACTGTTACATGATCCAAATAATAGCAGTTTAGTTAAGGTAACTGAAAACATTTACTACATGTACTGGAGCTATGTCCTTCATTTACTGCTATCTACTACTAGGCCAACATTTCAACAGCTCTGCCCATTTTCTTTGAAGTAAACTTGATTAAGCCAAGACTAAACTACACATCACATTAAGTATATTGTTACAACTGAGGTGCTTAGATTGTTCTTTTTTGTCTAATTAAGAGTCCAAAAAATCCAAATCAGGACCACAGCATGGGGAAGGGGCTTTAACCCAGTTCCCCTATGGACTCCCTCTCAGGGTGACCAGTTCTCATAAATGCAAGAGGACAAGCCCCCCCCCTCAATGTAGGACACCCAAGAAAAATGTAGGGCATGACAAAATAAAAGCTAACACTCATGTATATTGATTTCATGTGGTTAAACACTATATTACTTACTAGAGCAGTGGTTCTCAATCTTCCTAACGCCATGACCCCTTCATAAGTTCCTCATGTTGTGGGGACCCCCAACCATAAAATTATTTTCGTTGCTATTTTATAACTGTAATTTTGCTACTGTTATGAATCGTAATGTAAATATCTGATGTGCAGGATGTATTTTCATTGTTACAAATGAAATGCGTGTCCTATGCACTCATTGAACACAATGGGATTTATTTCAGAGTAGGCATGCATAGGATTGGGCCCTGAGGCTGAAATCCTATCCACATTTACAAGGGAGTAAAGGCCTCCTGACTATAATGGGATTTATTTCAGAGTAGGCATGACATATAGTCATCATGCCCCTTCTTTTATAGCTGGGAGGAAACAGTAAGTACTCCAAGCATCACCATGTAAGCAGCCCTTTCCACTCAGAGCCATTCTGGGCAGCAACATCAATGCGCAGGAGCTCGCTGAAGCAAACAGCACCACCTGTGCATTGCTGCCAATGACTAGAATGACTCCAACGGCAAGCAAGAGTGACCACTTACATGGCACATTGTAGTGCTTGCAGTGTTTTGCCCCACTAGCTACATTACTGTATGGCTCCAAATCCAGATTGGTCCCATAAGTCCTGTTCAGAAAGATAATGAGGTATTTCAGCTCCAATTACACCATAATTACGGTAGTTTGTTCCTAAGAAGCTTATGGCAGAGAAATGTAGCAAAAGCCATATGGCTGAATTATACACTCGTGGGCATGGTAGAGATTTCGGTATTTCTTTGCAATGCAGGTTTACTTCTTGCTCTCACGTTTGTGGACTTCTTTTTAACACAAGGAAGCATCCCTTAACAAGAAAGGAAAGAGTAAAATAGGAAACTACATATGGGAGAGATTCAAATTCAGAGCTTCTTTTTATATGACATTACTGTCAATAATTTCTTTTGGGACAAATGAGTGACAGCCAGCAGCTAGCATTGGGATTTACTGTACATGCAACACCATCAGCCAATAAAACTTTGAGAATCAAAGAGGCAACTCCCAAATAATCTAAGTAACAGTATCTACTTAGACTTCACAATACTTCTACTGTTTTGGGGCCAATGCACTAGAAGCTTTTGTACACACTGTACATGTCACCTTATAATGCTCAGTATCATTTGAAGAAGTCACCAAAGCGGCAGCACTCAGGGTGAGTTCCCATATTAATCTCATAGAACAATTCCTCTTCATTAAAGAATTAAGAGAGATGGCATTCTTAATTTATGATCCTGGCATACAATACAACTACTGCCTTATAGCTCATGATTTAAGGTCTCAAATGTATGTAAATCAGTTTAGTTCATTTTAGTACTTGGCAGCTAAGACTGCACCAAAAACTGAGTGCTGGGTACTTAAACTGTAACCATGTGGAAGAAGTGTTCTTCTAATGCTGTAATCCTAAAGACACTTTTCAGCGAGTCAGACCCATTGAACATAATGGGGCTTACTTTTGAGTAGACATGGTTAGGATTGTACTCTAACTGCAGGTTAATTTGTTTTATCTTTTATGTTGTGTATTTTCTTTATTATTCTATATTATATTACAGTATTGTAATCATTTTTAAATGATATTTTTTGGGTTGTGGAATGAATCATTTGAGTTTCCATGATTTCTTATGGGAAAATTCACTTTGATATGCAAGTGTTTTGGATTACAAGCATGCTTCCAGAACAAATTATGCTCATAAACCAAGATACACCTGTATTAGCTTTTTGAAAGGCTTACAAAATGTTACAAAAGGCATTTTGCCTGTTTAAATTTCAGATGATCCAATGGATACATTCCTAGAACTGAAGGTTTGATCAGCACATTGAAGTCTAGTTTGCATTGTGGAAAAACAACAATTTGCAAGTTTATTCTACCCAACCCAGAAGTCCATAGATTACTCATAAAATTGGGATGCAATCCTAAAGACACTTTCCTGGGAATAAGACCCATTGAACACAATGGGGCTTACTTTTGAGTAGACACACAGTTTGGATTGTGCTCTTAATCACTTTGTTGGAAGCAAGGAAAATGGACTAGTCAGATGCATCCTGTGGCGACCCAGACCATGGCCAGCCTCTGGTCCCCTAAGAGCCTCTGACCCAGTTCACCAAACACAACTGGAGCCATGATAGTGGGCCAGGAGAAACTGAGGTTCGTTTAAGCGTAAAGATTTATTTCTGTGCTGTGTGTTGGTGCTCGTAGAAATCCCAAAAAATTGAGCCCATTTATTCATTAATCTAAGTTCCAACTCTAATAAGTTTATTTAATTTTATATTTACATTTTTTCCATCCCTCAGCATTGTGTCAGACATTTAATGTGGTCCTTTGGCCAAAATTTTTAGAGACCTGAGTTAAAGGTGGCAAGCCTATTGCTTCTGCAACTGGTTTGGCTATGTGACTCATGCTCTGTATCTTTTCCTCCATGGAGAAACAAAGGTGAATTGGGAAGAGGTTAATTTTGAACCCCTCAAAAATGTGTTGGGGAAAGGGCAGTAGGCAGCCGATTGCAGTTTCTTGCTATTCAGATCATCAGGAGGAAGATATATGTGGTTGCATTTCACATCATGTTTGGGCCTGAAGAACAGCTGTTGACCCACAGCTGGATCCATCTGCTCAAGGTGGCTAGTTTTCTTAGCAGATTGGCAGCATCTCCTTGTCCTGCTTTGACATCAAGGTAGGAGGTTCCCAAGGATGGCTTCCTCCCTTCTCTTGACACTGAGCAAAAAATGCTTGGCCCGATTCCCATTTCCCTTTGCTGGTGTGGCCGAGGAGAAAAGTTCTTGAGGTTGTCCAAGCAGTTGGCCAACACCCGCTGGTCTAAATTAAGTAATGCTTCATTAGGGATGGTGGCACCACTGCTTCTCAGCAGGAAATGGATCTAAGCGCAAACTGGCCTTCTTTCCACTTGTAGGGCCAAGGGGTGACTTGAGCTGATGCAATCAAACCTAACAGTGTCACGTTCAGGCTGTTCCATCGACATGCCCACAGAGCCGTCCAGAGCAACTCTCTTGAGACTATTTCCTTGGGGCAAACATGTTCTTGTCCCTTGATTCCTTGGGAATTCTGGTTCCTTTGGCAGAAGAAATAAATACGAATGGTGGAGTTCCAAGTTTCTATGTGGGGAGATGGATCCAGGCCAAAATTAAATGCCCTTTGTTCAATTCTGTAAGCCCTTTCTGTTCAGAGTAGGCTGGAAAACACTGACAAATACGCCTCCTAAAAGTTCCAGCACTTTTTTGCCAACTTTAGCAAGCTATCCTCTTTTTGTTGATCATAACTATACACATCATAAGTAGTTTTAATATAAAAAATCAACTTGAGATATGGAATCTAAACTCTAAAATCCTTCAATCACTTTGAAGACATTACCGGACTGCTGTCAAAAATTAGCATGATATCCAAATTAGCCATTTTAAAGCCACGCTCATTTTCCCCTGTGCAGATATTCTTGTTCATCCACCCAGCAAAGTACTATCAAAGCATCATATGGTGAGTTAAGTTACATCATATTCACTTCTATTTTAATCTGGTAAAATATTATCTCTGGTTAGTACCTGAATTTGGTTATGCCTTGGATCACTCAGAACTCACGGTAGTCCAGCCAATGCAGGGATGCAATGTTAAGAGAATGAAGAGGCAAGATCCACTATTTCCACCATTGATTGAGATGCTTTGATTTTGAAGAGCATTGCCGGAAGAGAAATCTCAGGTCTTAGAGCTATTGGCAGTGAAGGCTGAATTTCACATGTACCGATTGCTTTTTTGAAGGCTTTACTGACTTCTGGCGAAAGTGGGGAAAATTTTTTATTAGGGAACAACTGATCAGGGTTCTGTTTTGGAATATTCTTCAACACACGTACAAATATTCTGTTGGAACCATTTAGATTCAACCAATTACCAACCAAGTAAACCAAGTAGAATAAACTTTACTGCACATTACTGTGCTCTTCCACTTGTAGGCAAGAAGGTTGAGGAGTCTATATGCCAATAAGGGGATTAGAGACTATTGGTTAGAGACAATCTTTCCTTCCTATGACTAGGAAGGAATTTCTCCCAAGAATTTAAAAGTGAGTGGACTTTGATGTCCTCTTTTCTATAGGGCTATAACAAGGAGCCACATATGGTCTGTGGTGAGCCTCAATGTGGCCCATGGCAAGATGCATCCTCCACTTCGCCCACGGGCAAGACTTACAATCTTCCAGATCAGTCTATGTAAATTTATGTACATTTGAAATGTAAATCTTTTTTCACCATCCCCCCACACCCACAGAGATGTGGCCCTCCTGCCAAAAAATTTGACCACCCCTGGGCTAGATGATCTCTCAGGGGTTAAATATCCTCAACAGTGGCTGATGGGCGAGATGGTCTCAACCCAAAGACAATGGGGTAAAAGAATTACTGTCATGGATAATTGCTTCTCTCTTAAGAACTGGAAATATGCCTAATTGGCTCTCCTTCATCGACTGGAAACTCCAAGCACTCCCCCTCCCTTTCCTGTTGTTAGGGAGGGAAAACACCAGGAATGGTTTTGTGCACGCAAGTCCCTGTAGGATGAGTGGGATGTGTCTATATATACGGGATGGAAATTGATTTCCAAAGTTTGGAAGAGGGAGTCATAGTTGGGGCATGTATTCTTTAACTTTTTTTCCTTGTAATACCATCAGGGCGCCAGCAAGAAAACATGAAAGTGGCTTTGTCTCAGGCCAGGGGGCTTAAATTCCAAGACTAGAGCCAGACAATAGTTTCTGCAAACGTTGAAACTGGCATGATAACAGTGATGGACAAATACCCTTTAGCAAAATGTAAAACTGGGTCAGTGGTTATGGGAATAACCAGAGAATGTGTGTGTATGTGTGTGTGTGTGTGTGCGCGCGCGCGAGCATTATCACACATGCACTCAGGATTCCTTTTCTTCTGAAATATTAAATTGACTTGCCCTGTTGGCTGTCTTGGCCTTATCATTATAAAACCCAAAACCTATTATGTTCATATGCAGGACCTCGTTTTACATTTTGAGACAGAAAAACTGCACCGGATGTGCCATTTGGTCTGGATTACATCAGCGGATTACTGGCAGCATTCAGATTCTGAACTGTAGAACTGTGATCTTGAGTGGCATCAATACACAAAATGGGAAAATCAGAAAAGGCATCTTAAAAACCAGCGGGAGAACATTTTAACTATGCTGGAGCAGATCTGAAAGTGACAGGTTTTCAGCAGAAAAAGTCAAACGACGAGTAGCATGAGAATAAGTGGAGTTAGAATTCGGAGTGAGACTGAACATCACAGTGGTAGTAGGACTGCAGTGCACTTAGGTATTTAAACATTTAAATCCAGGACCCCTGACTTTAAACAAGGACCCCTGCTTTTCATCTCACAGTTCACTGTTGCACGTACTGAAATTCCCTCTTCTCCAAGCTTGTTTCCGGCCCCTGTCATGGTGGTGGTGATGTTGATGATGTGGCCCTCCTGCCAAAAGTTTGGACACACCTGCCATAGGTAAGTAAATATCTTCCCTACTCAGCAGCTGGGAAGGGATTGCTTGTCCAAGAACACCCAATAAGCTCATAGCAAAGTCATGATTTAAAGAACAGAAGATCTGATTCATGGCTCTGTCACTTAACTATTATGCTAGATTAGACCATCATCACAATTTATCATATTAAAGAAGTAGCATTGCTCGGAGGTGACTGCCCACCCACTCCCATCTTTCTTTCTCTCACTGTGGTCTCTGCTCAACATTTCAGAAACAGTACAGAAGTCTACAAAACCAGTTTGCCAGAGTCAACAGTGGGATGAGACTACACACTACAAGCAGACTCCTCTTTGAATCCTGGAAGTCTTGACTGTGTTGTGCTCAGTGTTTTGGCCACTGTACTACTATACTTGCTCTAGAAAATTAGCTCTACTCATTTGAAATATTAAGCTCTACTCAAGTGAAATATTAAGGTATAGTACAGGTGTCCCTCATTATCCACTAGGGTTGTATTCCAGAGCCTACTATGGATTTTAAAAAAAAATCAGTGTATAAATAAAGCAATGGAAAAATAGGTTTAAATACCCAATTCCAGGTTTCTTGCTCCTCCGTTAAGCCTACTGAAATAATGTAGTGTCTCAAAATCTGCAGAGTTTTGATTCTGGGACTGAAGACTGAATGATTCCTTGTATGAATACCTTTCTACAACAGAAGAAAAGCAGTTTTTAAAACTGTAATTTGCAGTGGTCACTCGTGTTGAGTCAAATCCGTGTATTAAAAAATCTATGTTATAACAAGTTTGGACCTGTATACGTATTACCATAGTAGTTTGGCAGCAAAGGCCACAGTACATTAAATACCACAAACGGACTATACAGATGTACAGAACTAGACAGTGGAACAGCTAACATAACATAAGTGTTAACCAATGGCCAGGGTGACCAGATGTCTTAACCACAAAAGAGGATGGACATTCCAAAATGTAGGACATCCAAGAAAGATGTCATACAAGACAAAATAAAATCATAAGAACAAGAACAATCATAAATTGATTTAATATGATTAATTTAAATACTATATGACATATTTAAAACTATAATGCATATAATTTATCACACATGGTTTATTTGTTACAGGAAGGCTTTGTGCTGCCTGCCCAAAGAGAAGAGGAGGACATAAGTTCTTTTCACAAGGAAAAGGATGACATTAAGGTCCTTTTCCAGGACACCAAGTTTAAAAGGAGGACATATCCTGGAAAGAGAGGACTTCTGGTTACCTGGTCCATTATGCAGACATATTATCAAGCTGACAAAAGGAAGCAGCTCCTGTGCTACTCCAGAAATGTTTGTGGTCTTCCAACACTGCAGAACTTCAAGCCTCCTGGATGGGCGGCTGCCTCCCACTTCTAGTCTTGGCGCTGCTGCTATTATTCCAATGTAAATTTATGCAGATGGTTGAGCAGGCTGGAAGCACATGAGAAGCTGCACATGTTTGGTTCTAAACATGGCAGCAGCAATGCAGCCACAATGTTCATGCATCTGGTTGGCTGTATGTGCTGCAGTGTCTGAATCCATCTTCATTCATTAGGGAGGTAGCTGGGAATATATCATAGGATGGCTAGGTCAGGGATTGACTAGTTGCTCACCTGGTCAGAATGACCTCTACATTCTCAGGACCAGAGGTTCAATGCATCATCGGGGCAAAAAAGGACAATGTTGGGTGGAAGGCTTTGACCCAGCACAGGGTGACCAGATGCCCAAACCTCAAAAGGAGGACAAGGTCTTGGATTCCTCTCAGCCTGGCCTTTCTGGCAGACAGTGGCACATTTGCCTATTCACGAGTAAAGCCACGATATTGGGCACTTACACTTTCCCCCAGTGTTAAAAGCATGTTTTTGATTTTTAGATTTTTGGCCATAAATTTTGATAGGAGTGAGATATTTGAAAACCAATTTTTGCATTGGATTCTGCTCTTCAATATGAATCCAACAACATATGACATGATGGGGTAATCCACACCATTGCAAAGTTCCAAAATGAAGCCAAAATGGAGGACAATGAAGCCCTTTTGGAGGATACCTGGAGAGAAGGCTAAAATAAGAGGACAAATCCAGAAAAATCCAGTCATACGGTCACCCTTCCCCAGGGCCATTGGCATCCAGTAGTCAGAGATTCCCAGAGTAAGGACAACATGATAGTATAAGATGCATCTTATTGGTAAGATGCAACCAAGGCTGCAATCCAGAGTAACTACGGGAGCACATAAGAGACATTACGTGCACCCGTAGTTCCTGCACCACCTAGTGAAAACCTATGGGAAATTCATATTGCAATCCAGAGTAACTTGTTCTTACTCCAGAGCAAGGACTCCCCATAGTTGCTCTGGATTGCACCATATGTGAAATTAATGCAGCTTCCTTAGTTATTGAAGTTCCACTCCACGCACTTCTCAGCCACACGACTGCAGACATGCCATTTCTCTCTCCACTATGGAAGGCATCACAGCTAGTTCAATTCATGGTGTGAGATCATGTCTAGCCTATGCCAAATTTCTCCGTTTCTCCATACCACCCACCAGATTTTTTTCTCGTGAATGGATGAGAAGAGAGGGGAAGAGCTTCATTTCCATAAACCACGATGGCTCCACTGCTGAAATTTTGCAAGAGCCCACACACTTGACGACGTCATAAAAAAGAGCACGCATGACCAAAACAAAACAGAACACAAAAAAACCCCACTAAAATGAACAAAAAGAGGGTTTTTTTATCCTGCTGATTTTTATCCTGCTCTGTCTCTAAGGCGATGTACACAGTTCCTCATATCATCCTCACAACAACTCTATATTCAGAGTTTGACTGAAGGGAAATGGGTGGCTTAAAGTCACCGATTAGTATGGTGTTGGAATGAGAATTTGAACTCGAGTCGCCTTATTCTAACACTAGATTTTTTGAAACATTCTTAAAATGTTTCAAATGCTTTTAAATGTTTTGTTGATTGTTATTTTTAATTCTGTATTGTTAGTCACCGTGGGTCTGCTTGTGGAGAAAAACAAGATCTAAATCTAGTACATAAGCAAGTAACCCCCAAAGCCAGAGTAACTACAGGAGCGTGTAAGAGACATTATGTGCACCCGTAGTTACTGCACCTCCTAGTAGAAGCCTAAGGGAAATTCATACTGGAATCCAGAGTAAATTGTTTTTACACCGGAGCAAGGACTCCCCGTAGTTACTCTGGATTTTGCCCTAAGTAAGTAAACCTCTATTAACTGCCCCACCTTAACTATCACCTTAGCCTAATAATAGGTGATTTTCTCTAAACAGGAACTTTTACAAGCTGTACATGTGTGCCTCCATACACACATTACCAAGTACCAGTGTAATTCAACACCTGAGCAAATAAAAAGCCCTGTACCTATAAAAGCATTCATTCTGAGTCTTGGGCCGTTCCCCAACCGAAATGTTAGCATAAGATCATACCACAGCACAGCCGACTCAAGCAAAAGAAGTGGCTGCTTTCCTGATGTGGGGCTGCTTTCCCCATAAATAAAGGATTTATTCTGCCTTACTTGTCAAACAAGGAGACTTTTGACAAACGGTGGCGTTTCATAGCAGCCAGAACGCATCTGGATAAGCCCAAGGAAACTTTTGACCCCCAAATGCAGCTCATGTGATTTCCAGTATACAAACTTCCAGGCAGACAGATGGCAAAATAAATGTACCTTTTATATATTAAAAAATCACATCTAAAATTATCTCTAATCCAGCTCTCGCCAACAGTCATCCAGTTGACAGGGTTTTTTTATTGGAATTTACTACAGATAATCACCAGCGGAGAGTCTGCACTGACCGTTCAGTACACCCTGATGTACCACTGTGATCTGCTCCACTTTCTAAAAGGTGTGATGTGGCGGTTAAAGGGAAAAAAGCAACCCACCCTCTGGTGATTAACCTCGAGAGAAGACTCACACTGTCATTCTTCCAGGTCAGCCTGACTCTTCCTTTCTTCAAAAGGGCATTTTTAAAACTATCATAGTAAATCAGAAAAAAGGGTACCCATCTAGGATGCTGCATCAAATAGTATCCTAGTATCAAATAGTGAGTTGCTGATGGTGGGTGCTAGAATTTGAAAATGCCTTCCAAAACCTTGATGGGTACAGATAGTCAAAACCCCTCAGACAAAGGCTGCAGTTCTGAAATGCACTTATACCAGCCTGTCTGGCACTTGGGCCTACTTAATGCCAGATAGGCCAAGCTAGCTGCACCAGAAAAGGCCTGGGCCAGAGTAATCCTACAATCCAGAGTAACTACTGGAGCACGTAAGAGACATTACGTGCATCCGTAATTACTGCACCACCTAGTGAAAACCTATGGGAAATTCATACTGCAATCCAGAACAAATTGTTCTTACACCGGAGCAAGGACTCCCCGTAGTTACTCTGGATTGTGCCCTAAGTCCACTTAGCCCGAGATAGATGGACCTGGGCCGGCCTAGCAGTGTTTGCCTAAGCAGTTCAGCAGGGATATTTTGAGGCCATGTTGAGCATGGCCTAGAACAGTGCAGTTAGGCCATATCCAGAGTCTGATTCAAGGGCAGACATGCCCCCTCACAGCTACTCTGGCAAAATCTGGAGTAACTATGGGGAGTCCTTGCTCCAGTGTAAGAACAATTTACTCTGGATTCCAAAGACTCCATCTCAGGAGCATGGACCATAGGTGTCCATGATAAGCCAGAGTAAAAATGGAAGCAAAAATAAAAAGCATCACTCCTGCCTCTCAACCTCAAGATATGGCACAACTAAAACAGCCCGTCTCAGGATATGGCACAACTACACTAGCCCAGTGAGCAGGCTGCCCTTGTGCTGCTGCCTCTTCAGAAGCACTTAGGCCAGACTAGAGGCAAGGCCTCCTAGCCCTGTGGATTTGGCCTAAGTGTCAGCCTAGAGGCACCCAAGCTGATAAATCAATTTAAGTGGGTGTTTCAAAGCTTCACATTTGTCAAAGTCTTGAATAATTTGTACTTGTGCCTTAAAAAAAATCCAGCCTTGCAAATTGAATTAATGAGCAAAGACTAGATGTTTTTGGCAGTTGAAAAACTGAACAAACCAAGTTCAGTTTAACTCAGCGGTGGCATTTCAAACAGTTTGTTTTATATTTTGAAATATAAGGTATATATATATTGGATATCATGGTTTTACAGGGTTTTTGGTAATAAACAGGAAATAGAAAGAAGTAGCAAACGGGATGAAACAACGAAAAACTGAAAGGGAAAGATAGTTTGTATTACTCTGAAGAAATGAACCGGAAATTAGAGGGGTTGTGGTACACAATGCTATTCAAAGCTAAATCAAAATCTGATTTCGTTGAATCAGCACCTCCAGGGAACATCCTTAATGCACCATTAATACAGTTAAGGTTTTCTTTTCATCTCAAAATCAGTGTCCCCTTTGGGCAATCCCATTTGGGAAGATTCATATCTTTTGATGCTTTCCTGCCGCAACTGAAGCACACCTTCACTTTATGCACCTTCCTGAATTTAGTTGAAATGAAAAATCAGATCCACCATGAAGATTGCTCCGATTAGGACAGGAAAAAAACATTACTGGAAAACCATTTAATCAAACGGATCTGCCTTTCTAATAAGACAATCCTTAAATTTTATTTTCTTGAAAATGCCTTAAGCAATATGACAGTTGAAAAATTATAGAAAGACATCAAATAATACTTTTTTTGCATGTGCCTACTTTGTGCAAGATAGCAGACACAGGTGTTTTGCCTTCTTTACATGTCCCAACATGTTTGCTCAGAAGCCTGTTGACTTACTCTGAATTAAGGCTGCAATCCTATCCATGCTTCCCTTCATTGTCTATAATGGGGCTTACTTCTGAGTAGACATGCATAGGATTTGGCTCTACCCTTATAAGCCAAGTCCTTCCTGTACATAGGCTTGCTACAATACAAATCAGTGTTGTTTATTCCCAAGAGTTCTAGAGTCATAATCTCTGGATCATCTTATGGAACTTATTCTAAGTAAAAAAGCAGGCCTCCGTCAGTCTTGGAAGACTATGGTATCGTGCTCGGCGCTGCATACGCTGCATGCGAAGCACGAAAGCCTGGGTTGGATTGTTATGGAGGATATACTGTTACCCAAGCAGCAAATCCCCCCTCTCCATGCCACTGAATTAGTCCAATGGAAAGGCAGAGCCAATATAATTGGATCCAGCTGGCGTTGCAGAGCTGGGCTAAGGACAGGAACTCACCCTGTCTTGTGGGGTTGACCCAGGTCTCGAACCCTGGCCTGCTGGTTAACAAGCACAGTGCCTTAACCGCTTGCGCCACCCACAACCCACACTAACGATCATGCTTACTTAGGGTTGGGATCATGATCCAAGACCTGCAAATATTAAAGGATGATTCCCATTGGGAAAAAAGAGCATCCCTACTTGATCCCTCCTGGAATGAATGTGCCTTTTTGGTGGAACAGAATCACTAACAGCAAGTCCTAAAACTCATTTTTCCCTACTGAAAACTTTGGCTACAATCCTACAGTGCAATCCAGGTGTTGAAATGTCTTGACTTCAGTGATTGATTTCCAAGCAATTAAGCAGGTCAAAGGCTCTACTATTGATTTACAAAAAGAACGATCAAAGAATTTCCATTCTGAGGTTTGCAATATTACAAGACAAGAGGTTAAAATGCAAAACAAATCATGCAGATAAGCTGCAGAAAGAAGCTTTAAGTATCCACTTTGCATAGACATCAGTAGCCAATACTTGGTAGTTCATTGTGAGAGAGAAAAATTGATTCCCTGCATTCCTGGCTGAATATTTGCCAGGGTAGGTTTTGTGCTTGGTACTCCAGCAGGATCCATTGGATTGCTACCCACTCAGGTAGGTTCATGCGGTCCAAACCTCTCCATGCAATATTGACAAACAAAACACACTAGCCTCATCTATGCATTGCATGGAAATGCATGGAAACAGCCCCCACCCTCTCCAATCACATCCATATGTTCACACCTATCACACCTATACTATATCTTTACTATATCATATATACATCCATACTATATTACACCAATCACACCTCTACATCAATGCTATATAGGCCTCCACCTGCAATCAAGTATGCATTGCATGGAAATGCATGGAAATAGGCCCCATCCTCTCCAATCACACCCATATGTTCTATACATCAATACTATATAGGACTCCACCTGCAGACACTTCCAATCAGTTGAAGGGACAAATCAAGACACCGGTTCACGCTCATCACAACAACCCTTTAAAGGGAATCCTATGAAAAACTGGACAAGAAATATTTACACTACATCAATCTCTGCACACAATCCCATGACTTAACAGTTCATTCAGATCCTGCTGATGTGACAACCTTTGGGAATATTACACAACGAGGAAAGTCACAACCTTATTTTCCCATGAATATGCATGCAAGAAGTCACTTCAAACTGAACTCTGCAAATGTTATATCAAAACCAGATCCAAATAGCAGTTTTCTGCATGCCTTTCCTTATATAATAGGGTCAGATGCAGAAACTAATAGCTTATTCTAATAATAAGTGTGGATGCAAAAATGTGTTTCATTTTTAGACAATCAAGATGACTCCAGACACTTCATACACCAGTGGTACTCAAAGTGGAGTTCAGGACTCCATTGGGGAGTCATGTACTTGGGGCAGGGGGTCACAAGATGGTGAGATCTACCATCTTGGAATCTGGTACTGGGCTTTCATGGTAGTAGGTCTCATTGAACTTCTGAGTAGACATGAAGGAGCTCTGGCATCACATTGATGTCACTTCCCAATAAGTTTGACAGATTTTTTAGTTTGAAAGGGTGAAATGCCTGAGTACCACTGGCATACACATTAAAAAGCCACAGCAGGGGTGGATAGAAAGGTACGTCTATCAGGAAACAGGACCATGAAATTTCCCAGTACACAAAAGCCTTCTATGAGCTGGCTACAAATGGACAAACAGACAGGAAGCCCAGTTCAGAAATAGCAGCAGGCTTGAACAGATGACAAACAACAGCAGGAGCAAAGGAAATGATTCAGAAGCCACAGGTGCTTCAAAGGGGGTCTGCAATGTTTCATTCCAATGGGAAAATGTAATCTCTTTCCTGATTCTATATGCTTCTAAAAGCTATGGATTCATTCTGTGTACTATATACACCATACGCCTACTCAAGGTTTAGGTCCACTTCCATGTACGTTGCTTCCCAGTGGTCAAGCAGCCATCTAGATGCATACAGTGTGCAAATGTTGCCCATGCTACAGCGCATGACACAACATCATCACAGTGTGATGTGGACAGGGAAGGCTGATGAGAGAGCTTGCAACCCACGTTATCCCAGGAAGCATGCCATGAAACCATAAACCCCAAATATTGGCAACAGAACACATTTGGGATGTTGTTCACTGCTATGAGTTCATCCTGATACATTTCCCACCAAGTTGACATCTTGTTATAAAAAGCAAAAAAAGAAATATTAAGCCCGCAGATAAACGTAAATCAAAATGTACACGGCTGTTCTGATCCGAGTTAGCCTCCGTTCATTTATTAGTAGTTGCAGATGGGGGCGTGGGCATGCGCACACACCTCTGCCTATCTTCTCTTTTGGGAGTAAATCACTTTGCCCTGAAGGCTAAGACTTCAGATCTTATTGAGAAATGGAATTATACGGAATAAAGAAAAGTTGGCAGGCGGTTAAAAACCTCTCGTCTTACAAAGGATGAAAACAAAATCAATTAGCAAGCACGCAAACCTATTTCATTTTGGGAGAAACGGCTTTTAAACAACAGAGTCACATCAGGGCTGCCTGCTTCGAGGCCTTGAATCATACTCTGTCATTTTCCACTATTCATTGTGATCCTATTTTCTTGGTAATTGGGTAACCACATAAACAAAACACTCCCTCGCAAGAAGAGAATGTCTTATAGATATATCAGAGCGTAATAGGGATGGCTGAGATCAAAAAGCTACAAGGCTGATAAAATCCATTCTCGTAAGAACCACACTAAATTGTACAACAGAGACCCATATGTTTGCCTTTTTAAATGTAAACATTCCCACATGAGACCACAGGGGAGGTTTCACTCTTTGCCCCGCCGTGGAACTGATCTGGACATCCTCTTGCCCTGGGAAGAAAATTCCCTTTGGCATAAATGGAGGACTTCCTTCCCAAGCAATAGCAGTGTGTATGATCTTCAGAAGACAACCTTGCAAATAAGGCCCCAAAAGTTACGAACCCATAAAAATATTCAGTAGAGGTCACATAGAGGTTCCCAATAAGTGGTGGAACAATTAACCACCCAATTAACAGGTGGTGGAACATCAATGGCCCAGAAGACAAGAATAAATATCCACTCTTTCAATGCTGCTCTTGTGATTAGTTGTAGCAAGTATCCCGTATTTACTTGAATCCAATGCACCATCAAATCTAATGAGCACCCCTATTTTAAAGGCTTGAGATTTTTAAAATGTTTACTGGAAAGGCTTGAGATTTTAAAAATGTTTATTGCTAATGTTTAATGTGCAGCTGCAGAGAAGGTGCAAAATTTAATTTTACTGCATATAACAATGAGTTGTTATTATTAATAATAACAACAACAACTAATTAATTTAATTAATTAAACTAATTAAATAATAAATAATTAAACTGGTGGGACCACAAGCCTGAAAAAGTGGTTGCAAATGAGCAGGTCAAGCTTCTGTGGGACTTCAGGATACGGACGGGCAAGGTCTTGGAACACAATACTCCAGATATCACCATCATAGAAAGCAGTCAGGTGTGGCTTGTTGACATCGCCATACCAGGTGACAGCAGAATTGAGGAGAAACAACTGGAAAAGATCTCCTGCTACCAAGACCTAAGAATCGAATTACAGAGTATCTGGTGTAAGCCAGTGCAGGTGGTTCCAGTGGTAATTGGCACACTGGGTGCAGTGCCCAAAGACCTTGGCAGGCACCTGAAAACTATTGGCATTGAGAAAATATCACTCTGCCAACTGCAGAAAGCCGCTCTTCTGGGATCAGCACGAATTATACGCCGCTACATCACACAGTCCTAGACTCTTGGGAAGGGTCCGACTGGTGATGTGAATGAAACCAGCACGAAATTGTTCACTGTGTATTTATGGATTATAATAATAATATGGGTTTATGTAATACAATAGGTAATACAATAGGCCTACAACCTTTATTACAGAACCAGGGATGACAATGGTGACGCTACTTTTTTATTTCTTTATTAATAACTGCCCTTTCAATTTCAAGAAAAAATCCAATCTTCGAGGAAAAAATCCAAAATTATAAAAAACCAAAGTAAAAGCAAAACAACAACAGATACAACCATCTAACAGAAAACAAGTAATAAAACACATTTCACCCTCCCCAAGAGTATGGAATAAATATGATCAACAACAGCAGGAGACGAATTCCAATTTGTCTAACAATAGTGTTTCCTGAAGGAGCCTGACCTTCACCAAGCCTTAGAAGGGCCAGACATGCCACCCCATAAGGGCTTTCCATAGGAGCGGGGCCACAACTGACACGTCCCTGCTCCCCATGGCCACCTGCTGCCATGCTTCATTCATGCCATGAACATGGAACAAGATCTTGGATACTTGGCAAAGTGTGGGGAGTGGAGCTACATCTGGAAGGAACTGGTCCTTACTTCTATAGATGTGGCTGAGAAAAGTGATGCAATGTCACCGGGTATTACCCTGCCAACATAGCACATTGGTGACTGCTACTTGCAAAGGAGGAGGAATCCAAGGCAGAGATGTCACACCCTCAGTTCTTTTTTCAGTGGGCAGATGCAGTGGGCAGACCCTGGTGACACGAGCATCTTCCCACCCATCACCTCCTGTTTGGGCTGCTCTCTAAAAGCCTTCACTGTACTGGGCAATGCAAACTTAAAGGTAGCAGATCTTCCCAAAGAAGATCCCAAACTATAGTTTGGGATCCCTATAGTTTTCCCAAACTATACTCCTCAGAGTATAGCATAGATCTAGTGCTCCCCCCCCCCCCCCGTTCCCCCTGCTGCCTCTCCACCCCTGGCTCCTGGGTGACCCTATATCCTCTTTTTCCAGAATATATCTTTCTTCATCTTGTGTCCTGGAAAAAGTCTTCATTTTCCTTGTGAGCAGGCAGTTGCAGCCTTCTCATAATTAATAAATATACAGTGCAATCCTAACCATGTCTACTCAAAATTAAGACCCATTATGTTCAATGGGTCTTACTCTCAGGAAAGTGTCTTTAGAATGGCAGCCTATATGTTATAGTTTTAAATTTAATACTAAGTGATGTGGTACTTAAATTAAGTACACGAAAGCAATACACTGAATCTAATGCGCCATCAGATCTAATGCGCACCCTATACTTAATCAAAACACCGCATTTACTCAGATCTAATTAATCATTGAATCTAATGCATTTTGGAGTCTGAATTCGCTGGAAAAGGTGAGCATTAGATTCGAGTAAATACAGTATGAGCGCTTTTAGCTTTTATTTTGTCATGTCCTATATTCTTCTTGGTTGTCCTACATTAGGGCTGTGGGTGGCGCAAGTGGCTAAGACACTGTGCCTGTTAACCAGCAGGCCAGGGTTCGAGACCCGGGTCAGCCCCACAAGACAGGGTGAGCTCCTGTCCTTAGCCCAGCTCTGCGATGCCAGCTGGATCCACTTGTATTGCTCTGCCTTTCCATTGGACGATTTCAGTGGCGTGGAGAGGGGGGATTTGCTGCTTGGGTAACAGCCTATCCTCCATAACAATCTAACCCAGGCTTTCGTGCTTCGCATGTAGCATATGCAGTGCCGAGCACGATACCATAGTCTTCCAAGACTGACGGAGGCCTGCTGTCCTACATTTAGGGGGTGGGCCTTGTCCTCTTTTGTGGTTATGACACCTGGTCATGCTGATCATGCATCACTTGGTGTGCTGAGGCATGCCTGCACTCACTCTCCTGTAAGCTTCTTGTAATTAATAAGCTACATGAAATAAATTACATATACAGTAATAGTTCTAAAAATTTAATAACACTGTTTAAATTAATCAAATTAAAGCACTATACATGAGTACATGAGTATTTTTAGCATGTCCTAGATTTTTCTTGAGTGTCCTACATTTTGAGTGGGAGGCTTTGTCCTCTTTTTTTTATGAAGAACACCGGAGAAAAATGTAGGACATGACAAAATAAAAGCTAAAAACACTCGCAGATAGCTATCCCATAAGTTTCCATATATAAGAAAAATAAACATTTTTTATTAAAACCATTTTTATTTCTATAATATGCTCCACATGACTACCATTGTTTTGAAAACATGTATGATTAAATTAATGTGAAATTAATTTCACATTATGATTAAATTATGATTAAATTAATGTATGATTACATTAATCATGATTTAATTATGATTAAATCATGTGAAAATTTATGATTTTCACATGTATGATTAAATTAATGTGAAATAAAAATAAAATAAAACTGGTTTTCATTTAAAAATGTTTATTTTTCCTATGTATGGAAACTAACAGGACACCCTGTATATCTGGGATGCAGTGTATCTATATGTAGATACAACATATCTATATATAGATTCAAAATTATTACTGTTATCAGTGTACCCATATATAGACAATCTATAGATCTGTCTGTCTTTGGTTGCAATCCTATCCTCATCTGTGAATAAGCCCCACTGACTATGATGGGCTTACTTCTGAGTAGACAGAATGTCTATGTCTATACATTTTAACTGTTATTGTTTTATTGATTGTTAACAGCCTTGGGTGTCCTTTGGGGAGAAAGGAGGAATACAAATCCAGTAACAAATAAATATATTTCTGTATCTTTATATAGTGATACATTGCATCAGACAGGTAGGATAGATGATTAGATTAGATTAGATTAGATTAGATTAGATTAGATTAGATTAGATTAGATAGATAGATAGATAGATAGATAGATAGATAGATAGATAGATAGATAGATAGATAGATAGATAGATAGATAGATAGATACTGGTTCTTTGATTGATTGATATATTGTATTTGTTTCTGAGACTGATATGTAGATAGATTGTACCTGTTTCTTAGATTGATATATAGATATATTGTATCAGTATCTTTGATTGATGTTGCTTTCATGTGGTTAATTTAAACACTATATAAAATTTAAACCTATTACATATAATTTATTAATTAAAAGAAGACTACATGCTGGCTGCTCTCCAGGAAGAGGAGGACAAGGGACGATATTTTTTCCTGGACACAAGACTAAAAAAAGAGGAGCTGTCTTGGAAAAGAGGACTCATGGTCACCATGTACTTGGGTGAGGCTGGAGGCAGGAGCTCTGCCTGCCTCCCCCACAGGCTCAGCCTGGGTGCCAGGGCAGCAGGAGAAGGGCTGGCCCTGGGCTGGGCTTCCCAACTTTCTCCAAAGTCCGGCTGGAGGCAGCCCAGAGGCAGCTAACGGTGCGCTCAAAGGGAGGCAGCCCGCCCAGCAGGGAGACAGAAGGGGAGGCACAGCCCATTGCTGCCTCCAAACCACCCCTTTGCTCAGCTGCGGGGTAAGGAGATGCAATCCTAGGCACGCTTTCCTGGGAGTAGAGCCCATTGGACACACTGGGACTTACTTCCGAGTAGACCTGCCTAGGACTGGAGGCTGTGAGAGGCTTCTCTTACTCAGAAGCAAGCCCCATTATAGTCAGTGGGGCTTATTCCCAGGAAAGTGTGGACAAGATTGCAGCATCAGAGCCCCATCCTATGCATATCTACTCTAGAAGCGAGCCCCACTGTAGCCAATGGGACTCACTCCAGGGAAGTGGACAGGATTGCAGCCTAGGATCCCAATCCTATGCATGTCTACTCAGAAGCAAGCCCCTTTATAGGCAATGGGGCTTACTCCCAGGAATGTGTGGCTAACACTGCAGACTCAGAATCCAATCCTATGCATGTCTACTCAGGAGTAAGTCTTATTATAGCCAATGGGGCTTACTCCCAGGAAAGCGTGGACAGGATTGCTATCCTATTTTGCTCCCCCTGCCTGGAATGACTCTGGAGGGGGGACCCTTGCACGACCCCCTCTAGCTACGCCACCGGTCCCACCCAGGGGTCCTTCTCACCTGGGGGCTGAGGCTGGAGCTTGGGGTTCAGGGGAGCCCGGGGTCCTCCATGGCGATGCTGATGCTCCCAGCCTTGGAGGAGAGAGTGCTAGAGCCGCATCCCTGCGCCCTCCTCCTCCTCTCTCCTCCCACCGCTGAGGTTGGGGTTTGGGCTGGGGCTGCAGCCACCAAGGCCACTCCCTGCTCTCTGACCCGCTTGGCTCCCCCCAAGAAACAACTCCGGCCCGGGACAGGAAGCCTCAAAGGTCCTCCCCCAAAAGGGAATCGCAGGGCCCAAGCAGACACTCAAGAGTAAGACACTGAGGAGTCACTCAGGAGTAAGTCCCATGAGAGTCAATGGGGCTTACTCCCAGGAAAGTATATGGATAGCATTGAAGCCTCAGAATCCAAGCCTATGCATTTCTAAGGAGTAAAACCCATTAGACTCAATGAAGCTTACTCCCAGGAAAGTATATAGATAGCATTGAAGCCTCAGAATCCAATCCTATGCATGTCTATTCAGGAGTAAATCCTATTAGAATCAATGGAGCTTACTCCCAGGAAAGAATATGGATAGTATTGCAGCCTCAGAATCCAATCCTATGCATTTCTACTCAGGAGTAAAATCCATTAGAGTCAATGGGGCTTACTCCCAGGAAAGCATGGATACCATTGCAGCATCATAATCCAGTCCTATGTATGTCTACTCAGGAGTAAAACCCATTAGAATCAATTGAGCTTATGCCCTGGAAAGTGTGAGTAACATTGCAGCCTCAGGATCCAATCCCATGCATGTCTACTCAGGAGTAATCCATAAGCCCCATTAGAAAAAATGGGCCTTTTTCCCAAGAAAGTATGGATAGCATTGCAGCCTCCCAGCTCAATCCTATGTATGTCGACTCAAGAGTAAGTCCCATTAGAGTCAATCGAGCTTACTCCCAGGAAAGTGTGGATAAAATTGCGGCCTCAGAATCCAATCCTATGCATGTCTACTCAGACTTATTTCTGAGTAGATTCAATAGGACTATTAGAGTCAGACTATTAGAGTCAATAGGACTGACTCCCAGAAAGGTAAATGGATAGGATTGCAGCCTCACAGCCCAATCCTGTGCATGTCTACTCAGGAGAAAGTCCCCGTTAGAGTCAATGGGACTGACACCCCAGGTGTGGGAAGGATTGCTGTCTGAGAGTCCAGTCATAGGCACATTTACTCAGATGCAAGTTGCATTAGAGTCAGTGAGGCTTACTCCCAAGATAGTGTGAATAGCACTGCAGCCTAAGAGCAGGGTGACCATATTTCCTGTTTTTCCAGGACATGTCCTCTTTTGTAGCCATGTGTCCTAGAAAAAACACTTAATTGTCCTCCTTTTCCTTGTGTGTAGGCAGCATGTAGCCCTTTTGTGCTTAACGAATTTTATGTAAGGTACAGTATATATAGTTGAATTTAATAATGATATAGTGTTTAGATTAACATCATAAAAGCAATATATTGGAATGTTTTCAGCTTGTCTTTTGTCATGTCCTCCATTTTTCTTGGGTGTCCAACATTTTGGTGGGGCTGTCCAGTGGTGGGCTCCAGCAGGTTCATACCTACTCTATAGAACTGGTTGTTGACAAGAGATAGGACATATAAAGTTTAAAAATAGCCATTTAAAAGTTGCTGCCAGATGGGCAGAGAACCAGCTGCTAATTTCTTTGAATCCCATCACTGGCTGTCACCCTGCCAAAGAGCCCAGCCTTGTTCATGCCTACGCAGAAATCCCATTAGAAACAATGGGGTTTATTCCCTGAAAAGTGTGGATAGGATTGGAGTGTCTCTTCAAACAGATTTATTTCTAAGTTGGAATGCCTAGGAAAGAGAGAGTAATAAAAGTATAATAATAATATGGGTTCATACATGTGTACACACACTTATACAAGTACACACACACATTCAATGCCTTCATTGAGTGTACCATCATAAAGTCCTAAGTAAGCTTCTGAATTCTTCTGAATTCCTTGGCCTGGATGGGCCTGATGGGATGCTCTGGATCATACCCATACCACTAGTGGTATGGGTATGGCTAGTGGTTCTTGAGGTGGTGCCAGGTGGTACTCACGGACCCCAATCCCCTGTACTGTGGCAGTGAGACTTACCCTACAATCCAGAGTAACTATGGGAGCACATAAGAGACATTACGTGTACATGTAGTTACTGCACCACCTAGTGAAAATCTATTCATATTGCAATCCAGAGCAAATTGTTCTTACACTGGAGGAAAGACTCCCCGTAGTTACTCTGGATTGCGCTCTAGGAACACAACACAACAAACAGTGGTCAAAGGCATGGCTCGGAAGGCAGAGCTGTCACCACCAGTGTGTGCGAAATGGTACAGTGGAGGGTGAACACTGAAAAACACTGCTTTGGACGGTACTTTCCCATCAAGGTCACCACCACCCTTCTTTTGCTTTCCATCCAGCCTAAAGAAGAGTTCTGGAGAACTCAGAAGCTTGCTGTAAGTGTTGATCATGTTTCACTCTTATTGAAAGCCTCTTGTTACTTGTGTAATGCAAGTGTAGTACATTTTGGGGCTATATCTAAGCCCTGGAACCCAAATCCATATATTTCCAGATATACAGTGCAATCCTCAGCCTGTGTACTCAGAAGTAAGTCCTAATGTATTCAATGGGGCCTACTCCTAGGAAAGTGTGGTTAGGATTGCAGCCATACAGTTTAATATTTAATTTTGTTTATTTCTTTAATTTAGCGTTATTATAAACAAAAAATATATCAGTAACAACATGGAAAAGAAGAGGTAGAAAAACTACATTAAAGCAATTCATTTCTTGACTTTCAGTAAGCAGAATAAAACACAATAATTCTCACTTGCTTGTGGTTTTATTTTGCTAATGGTGGAGAAGTAACAAAATAAAGCTTCTGTCTGTTGGAAATCAGCACTACTGTGGTGAAAAAGCAAAAATGTTTCCACAACACTTGTAAGCAGTTATTGGATAGTGCCCATGACATCCCTTATGATAACCCATCGCTCCCCCCATTCCAACAGAAGATTAGAACTGCGCAAGATTTCTGTTGGACCAGTCTATTCTCACATAAAAACTACCGTTATTTACTCAGATCTAATGTACCATTGAATCTAATGCAAACCCTGTTCTTATAATCAAAATACTGTACTACTCAAATTTAATTAACCATCAAATCTAATGCATACCAATTTTGGAAACTGAATTCAGCTGAAAAAGGTGAGCGTTAGATTCGAGTAAATGCAGTATTTCCTTTCCCACATTTTTTATCACCCTCCCTTTCTGCAAGGAGATCAGGGAAATTTTCATACTTCCTCCCCTCCTTTTGTCTTCGCAACAACCCTGTGAGGTAGGAAAGGCTGAGAGGCTAGTTTAAGTTCTCTCAGGAAGCTTCTTGGCTGAGCAAGAATTTGAACCTGGATCTTCCAGGTCTAACACCCGAACAACTATAGCAACTATTTCAACTATTTCAACAACTATTTCAACCGGTGTGTGTGCCGCGGATAGTCTTCAGGAGTACGATGGGAATTTGGGAAAGGTCATTAATTAATAGGAAATTAATAGGAAAATTGGGGAATTTGAACAGCCTTGTGTGCCTATTAATTAATAGGAAAATTGGGGAATTTGAACAGCCTTGTGTGCCTTGTCAATGGTCAAAACAACTGATGGTTGTTGACAATTTCAGTGCCTTGTTAGTGTGCCGCGAGATGAAAAAGGTTGAAAATCACGACAGTACACCAACCTGACTCTCCACAAGTATCCCGATGGGTAGACAGCTCTCTTATTCAAGACTATGGCTGCAATCCTAAAGACACTTTCCTGGGAGTAAGACCCACTGAAAACAATGGGGCTTACTTTTGATTAGACATGGTTAGGATTGTATACCTGCTACAAGATCCTTGCTTTCGTCTTTAAGTTTGGGCTGCTTTCCAGGAATTACCGTGTTTCAAAATCACTTGTACAACTGAGAGAGAAAGAGAGGACTCACATTTATTGTTCTGGGGGAAAAATTCACACATGCAAATCTTACATTAAAAATTATTTTATTTCATTTGTTCCTTTGATGATTTTTCAGCCTAAATATGCTGGTTGTGATTTGATAAATAGGGAGAGACAGCACTCAACATAAAAAAAACATAATCCTCATAATCTTAAACAGATCTTGAGCTTGTGAAGGAGTAATCTCTTTTTGGAGAAAAAGGCCAGTATTTCAAAGTCATATGTAAATACTGTATTGGCTTAGGGATATAAATTTGCCTCAAAGCTCTATATATGTTCAGTTTTCCAGTTATTTGGGATCATAGCCCAAAATTATCCATCTTTTTTTCCTTTCCATTATGCATATTCTACACATTATAGATCATAACCGAGCTAGTGAAAACAACAGACATTCCATGAATTTAGGATTGCAGCCTTAGACTTGTAGCTCAGGGGTTTCGTCCATCGTCCATTGTCTATCATTGTCTTATTTCAATTTATTCTCTGCACATTTGACAAATTATCTCTTCAGCCTCTATTTGTTGCTTTTCCCCCCCAAACTGGGCAGAATGGGAGGACCCTCAGTATGGAACATCCCAAGCTCCTTCGCATCCCATTCTGTTTTCATCCAGGGGGAAGAAGCAGGTTGAAGGAGTGATGGCGAGAGTCCTCATGATCAGTGGCATAGCTGGTGCTACTGGCACACAAAGCAGAAAGCTCTCCTTGCCCTGCCCTTGGCTGCTCAAAACCGTAAGTACACCAGGTATCCACCGTCAGATCCTTCTTGGAGACCAGGTCTAACCAAGTAGATCTGCCCCCCCCCCCCCCATGATCTCCTGGACAAGACTAGGACTACCTGATTTTCAAACACTGCATGGACTTGGTCTCTGCTTTGAGGATCCTCTAAGAGAAAGCCAGGTCTACCTGACATTTTTTTGAAGGGACAGGCACAATGGCTTCTCCCTTACAGCGTGGACCACCCCACCAAACTGCTCTTGGTATACTACTGCTCCTGATCATTGTCCTTGAAGAAAAATGAGGACAGGTTCATAGTGTTCAGTTTATCCAAACTCCTGCCTATACTCTTGTCTCCTGATCTACCCCCATTTCCACTGGTCATCGCACATGGCCCCCATAAGTGGGAGTGACTACATGCTCAGGAAGGAATCCAAGGCTGTTTGCAAAAATTTGGGAGCCTGTTGTGAAATAATGACACATTCTCCCCACAGTTTATTCTCCACCTCTTTCCTTCCCTTTTCTCTGTTGGCTTCCTGGTGTTGATTTTCAATTGTGAGCTCATTGAAATAGGCCTCTGATCACATTCTTTGAAAAGTGCCATGCACATAAAAGGTGCTATTCAATTCAATAAAAGAAGCAAATACCTACTCTAAAACAATTCTAAAATAGGGGAATAAATGAATAATTTTATAATAAAATGAGAACACATTAATTAAATCACCCAGTTTCTTTTTCCTCAGTGTGCCAAGTAGTTTCTTCAAAGGACCCTCTGCCAACAAATCTGCATCAAGAACTCGGATGCAAATTCCTAATAACTCATTGTTCATCAAACAATACTTAAGTCGAGACTGGAAATAGTACTCTTCTCCCCATTGCCACCCTTGATCTCCATCCTCATCCTTGTTGAAACCAGTTGGATGTCAGAAAGTCTAAATGTCATGTGGTTTTTTAATTTGCTTACTCATGCAGGAGCACCAGTTAAACAGGCATCCGGTAGAATGACTGTCAGGGTACAACTGGACTTTTTAAAACACATGTACAATTTTGAGATCATACATGTGGCTTTTAATTTCACCAGTAATATGTAATACTACGGCTGGCTCGATGGCTGAAGACACTGTGCTTATCAATCCGAAGGTCAGCAGGTCAGCAGTTGTGAATACAGGCAGGAGTACTGCATGATAACAGACTGAGCTCCAGTTACTTGCCCATTTGGTTCCTAGCAACCAACCAGTTTGAAATCCTGTACAGGTACCAGTTTGAAATTGGTGCAAGTGGTTAAGACACTGTGCCTGTTATCCAGCAGGCCAGGGTTCGAGATCTGGTTTCCCACAAGACGAGGATTTCCTGCTACAGGCAGGGGGTTGGACTAGAAGATCCACTGGGTTCCTTCCA
The DNA here is from genome assembly GCA_030015325.1 of Cryptoblepharus egeriae. Classification (NCBI taxonomy): domain Eukaryota; kingdom Metazoa; phylum Chordata; class Lepidosauria; order Squamata; family Scincidae; genus Cryptoblepharus; species Cryptoblepharus egeriae. Next base: position 115,640,610 of record JAREYC010000003.1, read on the forward strand.
ACTCTATGATTATATGTACAGATCAACAGGTACCACTTAAGTGGCAAGGTGTTCCACGCGCCTTTGGCATTTAGTCATGCAGGCCATACACCCATGGAGACATCTGAAGACAATTCTGACTCTTCAGCTTTGTAACAGCGATGAGCATTGCCATTAGAGGTAACTTAGTCACAACTATCAGGGGGACACTTTTATCTTTAATGTGGCTGGGTGGCTTAGTGGTTAAGACGCTTTGCCTGCCCATCCAAAGATTGGCAGTTCATAGAATCATAGAATCATAGAGTTGGAAGGGACCTAGTAGGTCATCTAGTTCAACCCCCTGCCTGCAGCAGGAAATCCCCCTAGAGCATCCCCGACAGGTGCTCGTCAAGCCTCTGCTTGAAGATCCCCAGTGAGGGAGAGTCCACCACCTCCCTTGGCAGTCTGTTGCACTGCCGAACCGCCCTCACCGTCAGGAATTTTTTCCTGATATCCAACCGGAATCTCCTCTCTTGCAGTTTGTACCCATTGGTTCTAGTTCTGCTTTCAGAGGCAGCTATGAACAAATGAGCCCCTTCCTCCCTATGACAGCCCTTCAGGTATCTGAAGAGGGCAGTCATGTCTCCTCTCAGCCTCCTCTTCTCCAGGCTGAACATCCCAAGTTCCCCCAACCTTTCCTCGTAGGGCTTCCCTTCCATCCCACTGATCATTCTTGTCGCTCTCCTCTGGACTTGCTCCAGTTTGGCTGCATCTTTCTTAAAGCGAGGTGCCCAGAACTGAACACAGGACTCAAGGTGAGGTCTGACCAATGCTGAATAAAGAGGAACTAGAACTTCCCGCGACTTGGAAGCTACAGTCCTCTTAATGCAGCCTAAAATGGCATTCGCCTTCTTTGCAGACACATCACACTGCTGACTCATGTTCAGCTTGTGATCCACGGCGACTCCAAGATCCCACTCACATGTTGTGCTGCCAAGCCAAGTATCCCCATCTTATACCTGTATTTTTGGTTTTTATTGCCCAAGTGCAGAACTTTGCACTTCTCCCTGTTGAAATTCATTCTATTTGTTACAGCCCAGGATTCCAGTTTATCCAGATCCTCCTGGAGGTTTCTCCTGTCTTCTAATGTGTTTGCTACTCCTCCCAGCTTGGTGTCATCTGCAAATTTGATCAGGCTCCCCCATATCCCTTCCTCCAAGTCATTAATGAAAATGTTAAAGAGGACTGGGCCCAAGACAGAGCCTTGGGGTACCCCACTTGAAACCGATCTCCAGGTTGTTGCAGACCCATTTACTAAAACCCTTTGAGTGCGGCCATCGAGCCAGTTGCAGATCCACCTAACGATTTTTCCAACTTCCCAATTAAAATGTCATGTGGGACCTTGTCAAATGCTTTGCTGAAGTCAAGATAAATGACATCCACAGCATTGCCACTGTCCAGTAAGCTCGTAACCTGATCAAAAAAGGAGATCAGATTTGTCTGGCAAGATTTATTCTTGGTAAATCCATGCTGGGTTGTTTTGATCACCGAGTACTTGTCTAGATATGCACAAATTGTGTGTTTTATGATTTGCTCTAATATCTTGCCCGGGATTGAAGTCAAACTGACTGGTCTATAATTTCCCAGGTCTTCTTTTTTCCCCTTCTTAAAGATTGGGACTACACTTGCCCTCTTCCAGTCCAGTGGCACTTCTCCACTCCTCAAGGATTTCTCAAAGATGATCGACAGAGGCTCTGCAAGGACATCTGCCAGTTCCTTAAGAACTCAAGGATGCAGCTCATCTTTTCCAAATGACTTGAATTCATTTAGGCCAGTTAAGTGGTTCCGAACCAGTTCTCTATCCATCTTAATCTGCTGTTCTGCACCATCCGTGTTTTCATTACCTCTTTGGGGATGCAAGCTCATCCCCGCATCAGCCAATGATCCCGCACCCCCATTTGCAAAGCCCTCCTTCAGAGAATAGACGGACACAAAGTAGGAGTTGAGCAGCTCTGCTTTCTCCTGGTTTCCAGACACCTGTTGTCCATCCTTGTCCAAGAGCAGCCCCACCCCCTCGTCTCTCCTCCTGTTCCTTTGAGCATATCTAAAGAAGCTCTTTTTGTTATCCTTGACTCCCCTGGCCAGCCTCAGCTCATACTGAGCTTTAGCATTCCTAACCCCCTCCCTACAAGACCAGGCTATCTGCCTGTACTCCTTCCTCATGATCTTTCCAGTCTTCCACTCCCTATACTTCTCTTTCTTTAACTTCAGCTGATCCCCAAGTTGCTTGTGGAGCCAACCTGGTTTTTTCAGGTTTTTTCCCCCTTTCTTTTTCATGGGAATTGTTTCTGACTGTGCTTGTAGAAGCTGCCTCTTAAGGAGCTCCCACCCATCTTGGGCCCCTTTCCCCATTAGATCATCAACCCATGGGATCCCACCTATGACTCCTCTAAGCCTGTTGAAATCAGCTTTCCTGAAATCTAATGTGTATGTTTCACTCTGCACTCTTTTTATTTCCCACATTATTCTAAATTCCAGCAGCTCATGATCGCTTTCCCCTAAAGTTCCCACCACGTTGGTCAGCAGTTTGAGACCCAAGTACTGCAAGATACTTGAGCTCCCATCCTTAGCCCAGCTCCTGCCAACCTAGCAATTTGAAAGCATGCAAATGCAAGTAGCTAAATAGGTACAACCTCTGTGGGAAGGTAAGTGTTCTGTGTGCTTCGGCATATAGTCATGTTGGCCGCATGACCATGGAAGCGTCTTTGGACAACGCTGGCCCCTTGGCTTAGAAATGGGGATGAGCACTGTACACAAGAGTTGGTCACAACTGGTAGGCATCCTGCCTACCAGTTTATCTATACAAGAAGGAAGAACATGTAAACAATTTCCTGCTGGTAAAACGCAGAAAATGATGGGATTAGCACCCATCACTGAGAAGGTGGTATGGACATGTGTTTAGAAGCAATAAAAATTCAGTGGCCACGACAGCCCTGTATTGAGATGGCCCTGTACCCAGATGGGCAACAATTGTGCAGTTGGCCCAAGAAACATGGATGGACCAAGTGATTGAGGACATGCAACATGTTAATGTCACCCTTTGATTGAGTCAAGAAAGGCATGCAAACAAATAGGCTCTGATGCAATGCGGGCTAATTACTAAGACAAAGAAGAACATGTTAAAGTGTGTTTTCAGTTGGGCAAGGCAAAGGTTTCCTATTGGTATAGAGGGCTTTGGATTTAGTAATAAAATTGTCCCTAAACCACTGGCATTCTAAAGTGGTACATCCCAGACCCAAAGGATAGTACAGGACTACTATACGTTGTAGCTAGATGTAAAAGCTGCTGTTAGGAGCAGTGCATTAACAGAAGCAGTATATATTTCAAAGTGGACTTTGCATTGCTCCTGCTGATCTTTGTTTTTGTTTTTTCTCATATGATGGGAAGAAACAGGAAGGACACACTTGACGTTGTCCTGTGCTATGTTTAGACTGGCCGCTGTTGCATAAGAATGGAAAACTGACATGCTTTGAAACTCTGTACCAAATCATCAACAAACCTCATCTGTTTCTTTCTGACATTTGAGTGAGGCCATTCCAGTTTACTCAGTTTAACCAACTCCACTGGAGGAAAGAGCCTGAGAAAAATCAAAAACTGGGAAAAAATAAAAACAGATGTGAACCAAGAAAACTAGAAGCATATTCGTTGGTTTACATTTAGAAAGGTGACCTCATTGCTTCTTCAAACTTTCTGAATGTGATGAATTTGCAGGAAACTATTACATTTCACAAAAGAGGTCAATTGAAACACAAAAGAGGTCAATTGACCCTGAATGCAATATTTTTGTATTGATAAGTTTTTCTGTGCAAAGAATGTCATCAGATTTCTTTGTGAACCATCATAAAATTTATTTATCTGATTTGTGCTTTCCCTTTCCAAAAAGTATATGATTAATGATTTGGGTGTTTAATCACTTCTTTTTCTGTTGTGTATTCCTCGTCATGTGCTACAGTTGTCCTAAGATTAGTCTGCTTGAGATTTGGTGGATATTCCCTTGAAATAGGTCCTTTATTTGGTGAAGCCAGTTGTTTGGGATGTTGTCCTTATGAGTGCTCGATATGCTCATTTGCACATCTTAAATTATTCTATGAAAACATGAATCCAGATGAAGGGCAAAATCTATAGCAGTTATGGGTCCATGCAGTTACATCACCCTCTAGTGTTATCTTATGGAAAGTCACTTTAACTGCACTGGAGCAAAGAGCTTAATTTGACTTTAGGATATGGGCCGAAGACTTTTAGGACCCAATCCTCCTCAACTTTCCAGCACTGATACAGCCTCAGTGCAGTCCTTGAGGTAAGTGTACATTATCTTAGCTGGAGGAGATCTCCATAACTGCCCCCATTACCACAAGGTTCATGCCCCATTGGTACAGCTGCATTAGCAGTGGAAAGTTGGATAGGATTTGACTCTAAGTTCTGCATTTTTCTCCATTTTGTTGTTGATTGTACACCATGACACTTTGCATCTACTTAACTGCAGGATTTGTACAGTTCTGATTTATTGATGTTTTGTTTAGTGGTTGAAACTGTGGTTTTTAAGATGGATTTAAGAGTCTTTCCTTTGGGTCTCCAGAGGAAAAAGATGACATTTTAAAATCTAGTAAAAGCCAAAAGTTTGTATTCATCTTAGTATTCCACCCTTCCACAGAGGAGCTCTCCTCAAGAGTTTGCAACAACTCTGGCATAGGCGATGCTGGAACTGGTGCCCTTTCCAAGATCACCAAGTGATCATCATGTCTGAACAGACTTGAACCCTGTTTCTGCAGTCCAGGATTTGAAGTGTGGCACTACACTAAAAGCAGGCCTCCGTCAGTCTTGGAAGACTATGGTATCGTGCTCGGCGCTGCATACAAAGCACGAAAGCCTGGGTTGGATTGTTACGGAGGATAGACTGTTAACCAAGCAGCAAATCCCCCCTCTCCACGCCACTGAATTAGTCCAATGGAAAGGCAGAGCAAATACGATTGGATCCAGCTGGTGTCGCAGAGCTGGGCTAAGGACAGGAGCTCACCCTGTCTTGTGGGGCTGACCCGGGTCTTGAACCCTGGCCTGCTGATTAACAGGCACAGCGCCTTAACCGCTTGTGCCACCCACAGCCCTGACACTACACTAGCTTTATAAGGTATCAGCCAACAATGAGAAATTCGTACCGATGTCAAACGCCCGGGCCAAGTCACTAAGGTTCGTAAATATATTAATACTATATTGTTTCTGGAAGATACTCAGATTGGAATGAAGGAGTAAATCTCTTACTTTCTGGAAAGCATATATTAGACTGCAGCCAAGTGGCCTGCGCTGGATACAGCACAAGTTAGGTGCTAACTGGAGTGCAACTCAAGGGGAAATGTTTAGTTCTTTATCCATGTCACACACCAGCTGCTCCTATAGGACTACATGAATTTGTGCCAGTGAATTTGCTGATGCTGATCAGAGCAGCCTGTGTAAGGCCAATCCGTCTGGTGGGGTAGAGCTTGGGATGTGGTCTAAGGTGCTGCAGCTGGAACTTTCCCCTCCTGGATCCTCCACCCCACTGAAAAACTTACCTCTCTGCTTCCATTCCAACCTTCAAGCACTCTCTCCAAACCAGAGCCAACCTGCCCCAGGGCAGCACAAACAGGGTGACCATATGACCGAAAAAACCCGGATTCATCCGGATTTTTAGCCTCCTGTATGGGTGTCCTAAATTTTTGCTTCATTGTCCTACTTTTTTGCTTCATTTTTTAACTTCCTGATGGTGCGCAGTACACCATCATGTCATATGTCATTGGATTCGTATTGAAGAGCAGAATCCAATGCAAAAATTGGTTTTGAGATATTTCATTCCTATCAAAAGTTATTGCCAAAACACACAAAAAATATAAAAACAAAAATATATCTTTTGGCAATTTTTTTAAGCGGGTAGGCATTTTGGCTTGTGGGGGCAGGAATTTTGGATTTGGCATCTGGTCACCCTGAGCACAAATTCAGCCCTTGCTGGTCCAGATACACCCTGAACAGTCTGCTCACAGACAGGCATGAATGTGTTTTATGGCATGACCACAAAACTCCTGCGCTGACACAAACCTGCCACTGTCTCTCGGCACCCACAGATGGGTCACAGTCAGAATATTACTTCCATTGCCATTTTCACTTTTGCCAGGGAAATGCACTTTCATCCAGCAAAAATGGGGATGAGATTGGGCTGAAGCACAACAGTTTTAATCACTGCTATAGTTAACTGATGTACAGCTTTTAATGCTGATGGGACACTCTCTCCAATCTCCGTATACATTCAACCTCTTTTCCCACACACATGAAATTCAGAGGTGGGTTTTACCGAGGGGATCATGAACCAATAAAGCAACCATTTTTTTGCCAAGATCCACAAACACAATTCAATGAGATTTGGAAAAACTGAGCTAAGTTCTTCATTTAGGGTCTTGGAGCACAGCAGTGTCTTTTTCACAAATACTGCTGTTACGTCAATAGGTGGAGCCAAAGAGCAATGGAGATTATGACTCAAGTCCTGAATTAATGTTGATTCCAACATTAGGAAATGGCCACTGGAAAGATTCATGATATCAATTACATTTAAAAGCTCTACCCCTCAACTCAAATACGATGGTTGTTTTTATCGTGGAAAGAAATAGTAAAACACTGATCTGCATGGAAGTGGAGAGAAACATTGTGTTCCTTTTCATAGGAACAGAGGAAGTTGCCTTGTGCTGACTGAGACTATCAGATCAATGAACGTGGTATTGTCAGCAGTCAGCACTCATTAGTGGCTGTCCAAGGATTCAGACAGGAAGATGACAAAGATTGAACCTGGAACTTTTTCTATGGAAATCAGATGCTCTTCCTCTGGGAATTGTATTTATGCTCTCATTCCTACAAATCTTTTCCAGCCTTTTCTTTCAGAACTGGGAATAACATCCAAGACACATAGCCTGAACTACAGGTGTCCCCCACTTTCTAAAAGTTCTGCTTTCAACACTTTTCAGTTATGCCCAGAACTTATTGATTTATACCTGTTCCACTCTTTCAACCTCTCTGTGCTGGTCTAAAGTCGAAAATTGTCTTCCCTAATGTGACAGGGGTCTCCAACCTGTCAACTGCAGGACTCCCGAAACTTTAACAACTGTACAGAGGAGGGAATTTCAGCAGATGCCGTTTGATCTGTGAGATGAAAAGCTGCACCTGCTGAAATTCCCTCCTCTGCACAATTGTTAAAGTTCCAAGAGACCTGAAGTTGAAGGTTTGGAGACCCTGGCTTGTGACATCATGATCAAACTGTTTTTGGCCTTTCCATATGACTTTCTTCAGTAAATAACCATCATTCAAATACATACAATATCTATTGCTCACACATTCTTCTTTGTTCATTTTACTGTTAATTTGTTGTGTATTTTGGCTATTACTAATAAATATGTTTTTTTGGTGGCCATTTTGCATTTGCAAACTGAATAAGACTTGGTTTCTCCTTTCTGTCTTCAAACTGAAGAATGGAATGATCACTTGAATGACTGCCTCTCTACAACAGTAGAAAAGCAGTTTTTAAACCTGCTTACAGTGAGAGGAGGTGAGCCCATGAGACTGACCAGTTACCATAGACTGACCCTGTCACGGAAAGCCCCCTTTCCCTGCTCCCCAGAGAAGCAACTATTAATAAAAGTCAGTTCTTCTTGTCCTACTGGTATAAGAGGAAAAGCAGATTAAAACTAACCGGATTAAAATTAACCAGAATTAAAATTACCAGATTAAAATTAACAGAATTTGAAAGTTTTTAATTTTGGCTGAGCTATGTTCACAATATTTAAGCTTACATTGCTCAGTTATAAATAAGCAGACCAACACCAACTTTCAGCAGGTAAGAATACTTGACACAACAAATATGAAGATGCACAAGTTAATAGAATTTAATTCAAATATTTTCGTAACAGAAATTGACAATATATGCAAGCCCATATTTAAACATTAAAAAAAAATCCACATACATACCCAATCCAGCAGCATTACAGTACAGAAATAAAACTGAAAAGCAGTTGTGTATAAAATAAGTGCTATATACAAATATGAGTTGAGGTCACTGTAGCCTGTCCTATCATTATGAAGGTGGTCTTTTTGCAACTGATTTGCTGTAATTCTCTTCCTTCTAGTATAAAATGTTGAAATTTAAGGTGGGGGACAAAACTCCAGTTTTCAAAATACTAACTGTTCAGCTTTGCCAATGGGATGAGGTTAAGATACAGAAAGGAAATTCAAAAGGCACACTGTGGTATCTATTAAGGCCAGAAATGCCAGCCTTTAGATGTCTTGCCTTTTGTCAAAAACATTTTTCAACAAGTGAGAGAGCCAAGATTAATATCCCATTTCAAAAGCAAACGTTCTTAAGCTCAAAATATTCTCTTCCAAATTAGGCAGTGATCAATAAGTTACTATGCATTAATGCCTTAGGATCACAGCCATAGATTTTGAAAAGATCTTTAATTTCAATAATCTTTTTCCTGCTTTCTTTCAAAAAAATCTTTCTTAGTTTTATAGATCCTTTCAGAATGTAGCAAAGACACCTTTTTTTTTGCTATGTAGCAAAGATACCTGTTTTTTGCTACTGTGCACTGAAACATTAAAGCATTAAAATGGGGGGGGGGATGCATTTAAGAGGTCAACACCATTCATTGGTAGGTTAAGTTTCTGCACTACTCAGAAAGTTAACCAATGTGAAAGATGTCTTCTTTAAAATGGAGAATGGCAAAGAGCCTGTATGAGAATGTTTCAGGTCACAGCGTTATTCCTCTCCTTTTAAGAGCTACTTTAAACACACACATGCACAAAAACTGAAAATTGCTTTTAAAAAAATAATCAAAATATTCATTAATTTCTTAAAGCAGGTCAAAACTCTAGAAACCTTGACCCTGTAGGGTTGTATCCTGATTACAACAATATAAAATTTTTTCTAGCTCGGAGCAACTGTACATCAATATTAATGCATCCATTTGAAAGATAACAGTTCACAGGTAAAAATCAGAAGTTGAGCAGAGCAAAATCCATGCTGAAAAATTTAAAAGCTAGAAGACAGCATAGAAAATAGTCAAGACAGTGCTTTCTGTGGGTGTTTTGTTGCCTTCAGTGGTAGACTCAAGCAGCTCTAAATCTAGTGTTTTCAGTATCTGCATTCTTTTTCACAGCATTCTGTAGCAAAGCTGCCTTTTGCAATGCATTTGCAAATGAAGGCGAGTCACAAGCACAACAGGTGGAATTTGCATGGGAATCATTACTATTTGTGGTTTCAGGTATCCAGGGTGAGAGAAAGAATCTATCATCTATGGTGATAACCATAGATATTAATAACCTGATATTAAACTTCATGTGCATATTACAATAAAAACCGAGATTATTTTAATAAAATAAAAGCAAAGTAGAAGAGCGGTCATCTAGGGCAGAGGTTCCCAAACTCTACAGGGGTTATTACTAACCAAGGGCTGCTAGGGGATTTAATGAGCCTGATGATGCCTCTGCAGGGGTTCCCAAATGTCTGAATATCTAATAACCATTTTTGGGGAGCACTGCAAAAGTGTCTATAGGCTCTCCACACCCCCAAGTACCAAAAAAACTATCTCTGGTAGCTGTGAACTACAGCTTTCTCTATTGCCCTGTCTTTAAGAGGGCTTCAGACCTTGGGCATTGCAATACCCCAGTTTGGAACTTCTGATCAAGGGTACTGCATGGCATGGAGATGCGAAACATACCCTGAAATAAGTATTCCAGTAGGTTTGTTTCATTTTAAATTAACAGCTGCATCAGATCCTTGAAAGGCATGCACACATTTTCTGTTCCCTGAGAACTATTTAAAAACATCTTTGGAATGCTGTTATTGAGATGGAGAAACTTTGACATGGTGAGATATTAGATAGATTTTCTTTTTCTTAAGCAACTGAGTTTTGTGGTATCATTGAGATAAGTGAGCTATTATTAAAAAGAAAAAACATCCATAGAAAATCATTACAAAACATGTTTAGCGACTCTCTCAGCCTGATCTCACAAAACAGGCATAAAATAATGTTTGTGAAACACTTGATACATAACACAGAAATGCAAGAAACATTTTTCTGAATGCATGCTAGCAACTTACTATCTGTTTATCTATATATCAAGATGCAAAACACAAGTATGACATCTTAGAGAGCAACACAGAAAGAGATAACACAAATAACCATAGTTCAAAAAACCCTTCCCTCTTTAATAGTGACTATTACACAAATAGTGCAATAGGAATCCTCTGACTGATTGCAGTTTTCCAAAGCTAATGAGAATGGGATATATCCAATTCAAATCAAGCTCTTTGCTTTTACTTTTGTGAATTAAACTGCAACGTTTCCACCTATTGGCTTACAATGTGATGTACATATTTTAGCCACCAACCCATCATTACATTTGTACCACACTTGGGGAGGGGAAGAGAAAAAAAACCTATGAGAAAACTAGTAATTAAAAAGTAGTAATGAATCCTCACTGCATGTTAAAATTTTGTAGCTCCCTAAAGATAATTGATCAGGACTATGAAATTATTTGCACATGCATGCATACACAACAGGTGATTTGTCTTGATAAACTACTTGCATAGTTCTTCAGAATGACTTCACCTTTCACCCCGACACATTTGTATGTCATGTATCCTATATACACAGCAAATTAATTTTATTTATTCCTATTTGAGAGCAATGTATAATTACATTGAGTCCAAGTATGCAAAGTAGTGCAATGGGATATTCTAGACACAATCCACTGGTACTTAAGTGAAATTTCTATGGAGTTTGTGTGAAATAGTCCTTGGTAATGTGTTCTATTTGTCATAAATACAGGGGATTATAACATCTCTGAAACATCTTAAATACTTTAAAGGTATGGAATAAGATTCCTAGTTTAATAAATAGTGGTATTTTTAAATGAATGATGGCCTCTTACCCCCAGTGGTGAACCTATGTGAAAAGTCAACCTGCATATTTGTTGGTCCTCATAGAATAGTACTTAAGAACTGCAGTTGTCAAGAAAAATGTTATGGAAATCTAATCCTCACTAGTCTCAGAAAAAAATATTCTTCTCCTTATGATTAATAGACATCCACTTAACTTTGTGCTAACTGTAATTAGTCATTAGCCAAGACTCTATTTTTGTTTAAGACTTAACATGTGAATTAGATGAACTCACTCACCTTTAGAACTGAATCATAAGCCAAAAATTCTTACTGTTTCCATTCCTGCCATCTGTATGTTTCTTCAGAGCTGTGCCTTTAAAAATAAAATGCTTAAGATTTTGCTTATACACATAAGGCCTCTCAAGCACAAGCTTTGTCCAAGCATATTTGCACATGTTCCGTCGCCCGAACAGGAAGAGTTTTTAACAACTGTTCTTCTACTATTAGACTACTGCGCTTAAGAAAGTTACAGTCTTCCAGCTCAGCAGGAAGTGACTCCAGATAGTTTCCTCTGAGCTCTAGCAGAACAAGATTGGAGAGTTCACCAACATGAGACGACAACTGTGTCAGGCTGTTATGGCCAAGGAGGAGATGCTGCAGCTTTCGGCATTGAAATAGTGCATCTGGAAGTTCCTCGATCTTAAAGGGGAAAAAAGGAGATACAATTAGAAATTAAGTTAACCAATTAGAGTTTGCTCAGGGAAATCTTCCTGAATCATGCTGACACAGCATCAAAAATGCCAAAAGCAGTCTCTCTCACTTCTCCTTTATAAAGAGGTCAGCTGCATTCTTCCTACAACCATCATGGTCTCACTGGGTGACCATATGCCATATCAAAAAAGAGGATAAAGCCCCTCCACAATGTAGAACTCCCAATACAAATGCAAGTCATTACAACATAAAAACTAAAAATAATATCTATTGCTTTCATGTGCTTAATTTAAACACTATAGGTGCAATCCTAAACAATTTAGGTCAGCCTAACTCACCGGGCATATTTTCCCATGATGCTATGAGGATGTTGGCATATGCCTGTGACTAGCCTAAGCAGCGCGGCGCCGCACCCCCGCCCCAACCCGGAGTGGGGCAGAAGTGCCTTATGGCATTTTTTGTGACACCCACAGGTTGCCACAAGACTTATGCTGGATCTTAAGCCAGCCTAACTGGAAGTTAGGATTGCAGCCTATTATTAATTATTAAAACAATTACATATAATTTATTAATTACAAGAAGGCTACATGCTGCGTACTTACAAGGAAAACGAGGACACTGAAGTTATTTTCCAGAACACAAACCTAAAATCCAGGTCATGTCCTGGAAAGAAGACATACATAACCCTGCCCCAAATAGGCAATAACAGCAAAATGTAGTTCATGTGATCATTTTAAATTGTTATTTACAACACTGACATCCATATGCTAATCTAGTCAGCTACTATACAATGAAGTTTGCTAAAAGTTTAATAAAACAATCCTGACTGACTGGCATCACTACTCTACCTCCTGCAGTATTTAGACATTTGAAGAAGACCAGCAGGAAAAAAGGCAGCAGTGTTTGAAGAAACCGAAGTATGTATTAGCTGCAGTATGGAAGGAGGTAAGTTCTGTGTGCTGTCTGGCTTCTCTTTTTGAGATAGTCTTGCCAAATAAACTGTCAGTTTCAGAAGGTAACTTCAAAAGTGGAGTAAAGATTTTAAAAAAGGAAAAGTATTCCCTACCCCAAATACAGCACATTAGTATTATTTATAAACAATTACATCCTGCCGTACTCCATACAGACCCATGATCACTATTGTTCATAAAAAAACAATACACACATTCAGCTAACAAAGAACAAATCACAAAGCAGAGCAAAAGTTGAAATTATTGTTCTCTGCTCACTAACGACAAGTAGCCTATTTCTGCTCTTTCAGCACAATCCAGAGCAACTAATCTGTCCACATAAGAGCCCTTGGGTTGCCCTATCTATCACTAGGGTGGAGCAACTGCAAGATGCTCCACCGCAGTTACTCTGGAAGAGGCTTAGGGCAGAGCAAGGCAAGATAGGGTGCCCTAAGAGAGGTGGACCTGCTCTGCCCTAACTGGGGCAGCCTAAGCAGCTCAGGAGAGGCAAGTTGAGGGCAAGTTTAGCATTGCCTAGGGCAGAGCAGTTACTCTGTATCCAAAGCCTGTTTCAAGGCAGAAATGCTCTCTTCCAGCTCCTCAGAGTTATACCACCTCAGGAGCAGGTATAGTAATGAGTAGACCCATAGGGGTCCATAATAAGGCCTGAGTAAGAATGGTAGTGTTGACCAAAAATCTGAGTTCTTGGCCAGCCTAGCTGCAATCCCTGCCTCTCAACCTCAGGATATGGCACAACTATGGCAGCCCACTAACCTCAGGATAGAGCAGGCCACTCCAAGCATCCACCTTGCACTAGAAGAACTGCAGCTGTAACTGGTTGTCAGGAACTGCTGGGCTTCCTTATAATGTAGCACCACAGCTGTTCCTTCTTCTGTGTGATCTGAGGGGGGTCTACTTAGGAGCAAGCCCTCCCCAGCTGTCACTGACTTAGCATGCTCTGGAGCAGTTAGGGCAGCCCAGGCTTCCTGACTCTCTGGATGCAGCATAACTTTCCGCTCTGGATACAGAATAGTTAGGAGAGAGCAGTTAGGACAGAGCAGGTTGAACTTGCTCTGGATTACACCCTTAGTGTTATAGAGAGCCAAGAGTTCCAAATCATGCTATTAGTGGATTTGAATTAACAGTCCCACATTTATATTTTCAAAAGACAAAAGTGGTCGCTGCTTTTTTCCAACTACCTTTGGTACTAACTGTGCTCTTTTTGCATCATTTGCACAGTCTATAGATGAAACTAGTCAATCTGCAAAAAGCATTCCGAGTCACCATCTAATCAATTAGAAATCAAGTGATTCTTTTATGCCCTGTTAACTTTTTTTTATCCTCTTTCTGTCCCTCAGCTTAATACTGATCCTAAGAAGAGATCAGTTTAATTCAAAGTGTAGGTCCAAACTCCAGAAGGCCAGTTTAACACTGTTTTTGGATGGTACTAATAAGTCTACTATAATTCCATTCATATTTTTCCTAACAGATGGTGTGCATTTGTAGCCTATCATGATAGATAAGTCAGAACAGTTTGCTCCAGTTTCTCCAATGTGTGATTTAGCAAAATGAACCCTCTGTTTTAGGAGTAAAATTTCAAGATTTGTAGGCTCCAGGCATAGCTGAGCACTGCTGGGCATCAGGCAATGATGGGCACTGGCACTGCTGGGCAACAACAGGCACTGGAGGATATCAGGGAGCAGTGGTGGGTAGCAAAAGGCACCAGCTGACATCCCTACTGAGCATTGGACATCCCTACCATGGACTATTGGGCAGCACTGGCCACCACTGTGCAGCAGGCAGTAGGCACCATGGGACACCCCTACTGGGCACCAGGAGGCACCATCTGGCAACAGGCACTACTGGGCACCAGCAGGCCCGAGTGGGCACCAGGCACCCCTTTGGATATCACTGGGCACCAGGAACCGCCAGATATCCAGTAGGGGAATCCCTATCGTGCACCAAAAGGAAACCCTATTTGGCACCCCTACAGGGTACTAGGCACCACCAGGCACCAGACATGGAGGACCAGGCACCATTGGGCACTGGACAAAACCAGGTGGCAGTGGGTAGCAGACAACACCAGACACCATCAGATATCCTTACTGGGCAACAAGCACTGGATACAAACACATACCTGGCATCAGTGAGCAACACAAGGCAGCAAGCACTACGCAGCACCAAATCAGTTGTTAATGGGTACTTATATCACAGAAGGAATACGCTCCCCAAATTTCATGCATCTAGGTGCAGTGGTTGGGGCTAGGTGTTAATCATTGTTCAATGTTAAGTATAGGACAAAAACTTGTTGCACCCCTTTTCATGCACTTACGGGTTAAATTTCTAAAACCAACCCTTAGGGGTTAAATTTCTAAAAATCAGTACTTAACGAGTGCTCATGTCATTGAATTTCAAACTTCTGGAATTTCATGCCTCCCCAAAATTTCATGCTTCTAGAGGACGGAGGTTGAGTATTGATCACTCAAGCGATTCTTCAGTATAAAGTATAGGGACAAAAATGGGTTGCACCCCTTTTCACCTCCTTCTAGTTTAAATTTCCAAGAATCCATTCTTAGTGGGTGCCTACATCATGGAAGGAACACCCTCTCCAAACTTCATGCTTGTAGGTCTAGCTGGGCATTGATGAGTCAGTGACTTTCCAATTTTATATGTACAGACAAGCACATTTCAGGTACAATGTGTTTTACAGTAATTATGATTTTTCATGTGAATCACTGGGAATAAGGAATTATTTCCATGTTGCTAATAGGGAACAGACTCTGAGAAATGGCAATTTGCCTATAGTCTAAGACTGGTATCCTCAGATATTTCCTGTGAAACAATGACATGTATGCTCTCAATGTTGACACTTGCTAACAAAGTGTAAAACCCAAGTCTTGCCAAGATCAATTTTTGGATCACCACATCAGATATTGTTTGACTTGAAACTGGACACATTTTTAAATTAAGGACTGTGTTAGGCATATGGAAAGGGTGAATCTTTCACAGAACCACCCCTGACTTATGTAGCACCATGTTAGGTTTCAGTCGCACTGATTTTACCGGCTGCACTTGCTAAGCCCTTTAATCAATAATTGAATACAACTCCCCGGACACAAATGAACCAAACAGCTTAAATAGCTTTGGCATTCATGACTTAACCAGAACAGATGCAGGTCATGTGGGTACAAGGAAGAAAGCAAGCAAGCATGTAGAAAGAGTAACTTTCCAAAAATGTAACCAACAACCTGCTTCTACTTACGTGGTTCTTTGTCACAGCGAAGTACTGCAAATTTGTTAAATACTGGATTTCTTCCGGAATAGAGGTTAGCTTGTTAAAACTAAGGTCCAAATAATGTAGCTTTGTGCAAAGAAAGAGTTGTGGTGGGATTTTTTGAATGTTATTGTGATTTAAGTAAAGCTGTTCCAAATTTGCTAGAGTTCCAACCTGCACAGGGATGTAGGAGATATTGTTATGCCACAGTTTCAGGCAAGAAAGGTTCTCAAGGTGTTGAAAGCTAATTATTTCTTCAACTGTTCGAAGATTATTTTCTTTCAAATCTATTTCATGCAAATAATTCAGACTAAAAATCGAGTGGGGAATGCGTTCCAAGTCACAGCTGATCAATTCCAACATTCTCAGGTTGAACATTTTCTTCAAATTGGTCAATACTAGCAGTTTCTTCCCTTCATTGTCAATAGATAATTTTTGAAGCAAAGGCAATTGGTCTGTAACCACCTGAGGTATGCGGGAAAGGCTATTCTTTAAGTGAATTGCTTTGAGATTCACGAGATCCTGCAAGCCCTCGTTGTAGAGGATAGTCTGTGGTTCTAGCACATAACATCCAGTCAAATACAATTCCTGAAGGTTTTTCAGATAAAAGACCCACCGTGGAATCTTCCCCAGGTCCGCTGACTTTAGACGCAGAATTTTCAGGTTCTCTTCTAGAAAGTGCAGTGCTGGGTACTCCACAGTTAATGATGAATAATAAATGTTTAGTTCCTTGAGACTGGATAGTTGGTTTACAGATGGAGGAAGCTTAACTTCAGGAATAAGTTCTAGAGTCAGAACTTCTATCTCTGTCAGTTCAAATACATCATCTGGAAGACCACTGAGCATAAAAAGGTGAAGTTCTACCTTGTCCTGGGAGTTTCGTACCAATCTGCTTTTCAGTCTCTCCAAAGACCACTCATTGTTTAAACTGATTTGCTTCAATTTATTTTCACTCACCTCAGAGAGGAATATTGAGAACCGTTTTGCATACAGAGGGTCATACTGGTCTGCTAAGTGAAGTATAAAGGCAAAATCATTTTTTACATCAGGAATATCACTGTAATTACTTTGCTCCCGCAGCTTCTCAAAAGAATATTGTTTGAGTGAACTTCTCAGCATCCATAACAAACTGTAAGTGCACGTCAGGCCATACAAAATCACCAGGATCACATAAAATGATGCTAGTACTTTAAAAATTTCTGCTAATGAATAAACACACTGGTACCGCTTGTAGCCAGTAAATACTTGAATATCAACTATGCAGTCAATTTCAAGTGTAATAAAGGTTAAATAATATGGAACGTAAATCATTATTAATATAAATACAATGACCTTGGCTACGATCTGCTGTAGGTATACTCGATAAATGACATCCTTTTTTTCAACATGTAACCGAAATCTTTTCACTTTTTCAAATATAGATTTTGCTTGCTCCCCTTCTTTTCTGTCTAGAACATTTGATGAATTCTCTCTTCCTGCCGTCTCTAGTCCACTCTGTGAGTAGGACAGAGATTGCCGCTTGCTCCCCAATTCTGTTACATTGCTAGGGGAGGAGAGAAATGTTTTCGATTTAGAGAATGACACGGTCCTGACAGATTGTTCAGCAACTGTTTCCGACAGGGCACGTGTTGTCCACGGAGAATCAAAACATTTGTGAAGAATGGCTACGAAATGCTCCAGTCTTGAACTCGTGCTGGGGTAGTATAGCCAAAAATTGCTGCAAGCTGCAAAAATGAAAGTATGAAGAAGCACTAAGTATGGAAAAAATTTGGCAAACCAATGAAGCTCTCTCTCATAGCACACAGCATCAATGTAAGAATACTGCTGTCGATGCAGGTAATTCTGGATTCTAAGAGGGCGAACATCAGATGTTGCAGGGCTGGAGGATATATTAACGTTGCTTCTAGCCATATCCCAAGGCACTGCACAATGATTGTCAAAGTCAAGCTTGCAAGGAAGACAGCATAACAATCTAGTTTGAGTGAGCTGAAGGGCCCCAGCAAGAACAGCAACAAGCAGCATTATCAAGGTGAGATAATAGCAGAAAACATCCCACCATGGTTTCAAAATGTGGTAGGATGACTGGGCGTCTGCTATACACTTGAGTTCAGTTAACGTAATCATGACTTGCTTAAGGAAAAGCAGCAACTGGAAAAGAAAGGAGGAGAAATATATTTAGTGTGGCATTAAGAGCTGATGACAAAATTTTTAATCCATTAACAATATTTAAAAATTTGTTAACCTTCTAAAGTAAGTTTTGTCTGCAAAGACAGATACTTGAAAGTACTAATGCTGATTTCCCTTTTCATTGACACACATGAATAGCATACACATGAATACCTATTCCTGTGTACACAAGTTAGATACTGTATTCACAATATACCTGCAATGTTATGAATCAAGTCATTCAATAAGTACTGTTTAAGTTTGTGACTAAATGCGAACTGAAAGCCTCAGGAGAGATGTTTCAATACAAATCATAGTGTAAGTCTTATCACTACGATTCCAATTTTGTTTCCTCTCGATTGTCTCACTGCATAAGACACTACATGGGCCTAACTGGTCCCGCTTTCTATCACTGTCAATGTCTTCAACTTCCTTCATATTCCTTCATACTTCCTTCCTAGTAATAGTGGGCTTGTAAACATTTATTTCAAGACACTGGAAAACCAGCCACCTCGGGGAGGGGGATGGGAAAGATGAAATCAAAGTGCAGTAAATAAATATTTACACTTACTTATACTAGTCAAATAGGATAAGATGAGAGAACCACCATCTTCAATCAGGTGGCCTACACCTTTTAAAATTCCTTAGGCATTCCATTTTCATAGTTGTCTTCATCCTGAACAGAAACACAAAAAGATTCAACTTACTGAGTTAGCATCTATCAAGAGGGGATAAGCTCACACTTCAAACACTCAATGATATGGAGATGAAGTTTTCCCACTATTGCATTTGTGTGCATGTTTTTAATTTCTAAATGTATATTGTTGCATGCATGATATTACAAGAGACAAAACAATACAATAATTGGATACAATTCCAGTCAATTGGTTTTAGAATCTGCAAGTATTTTTTAGAAATACTCTAGAAACATGTTATCTCTTAATGCATGTACAGACACCCAGATATTTCATCTGTACATGATAGTGGGTGAATATGAAATGTGCAGAAATAGTCCGTTTATTTACCACCACTTTCTGGGGAAAAAAAATCACACCAATAATTCTATTTAGCCCAATATTACCCATTTTATAGACATTATAAATAGAGGAAAAACTTCTAACTCTGTTCTAGAAATCATGGAGAAAATCTAACATGGATCACCAGGTCATAAGAACGCAGTCATGTACTGAGATGGCAAACCATGGCTCATTATCCACTATCCACATGTGGAAGTTCACATAATTCAACCAAATAAGTTGGTTGAGCTCCTTATTATACAATATAAAAGGTTAATAATCATTTCAAGCTTTATAATGGGAGTGGTAAAGGAGTCATATTTAGACCTGGTGGAGACATGAAGCTTCCTGGGTGACCTTGAGCAGTCAATTTCAGTCTCTCTTCAAAGAGTTGTTGTGAAGACAAAAGGAACTATGTAGATCACCTGGAACACTTTGCAGGAAGTGTGGTAGAAAACTCTGCTTTAAAATATGAAAAATAGATTAGTGGGTATAAACTGGGAGTGCTCTGTGTTAAAACGTATGTTGATGGTGAGTAAATATATTCAGGGATTTGAAGGCTATTTATACTGTACATTGCAGCTCTCAAACATCTCTTGTGGCTCTCAAACATCTGAAGCTTATGTTATCCTTTGTTCTTACGTCAAGCAAATTTGGACACCCCCTGTTACATATTAAAGATCAGTGTGTACAGCTACTAGTACAGAAATAATGCTGCCATAAAGTCCATAGACAACAGTATGGAAATAGTACAGCTAAACATAATTACTGGAAGGTGAAAACTCTCAGTGAGAAGAAACTATCCCTACAATCCAGAATAACTTTGGAGCACATAAGAGACATTACGTGCACCTGAAGTTACGGCACCACCTAGTGAAAACCTATGGGAGATTCATATTGGAATCCAGAGTAAATTGCTCTTGCACTGGCGCACGAACTCCCCGTAGTTACTCTGGACTGCATCCATAGCTCAGAACATGTGGCTTGCATGCAAAATGTCCCAAGCTTGCATGCAAAATGTCCCTAGCCATTGCTGATAATACTGAACTAGAGGTACCAATAGGATGACTTGGCATAAGGCAGCTTCCTATGCCAGAGAACACATGCTATGATGTTTAGCTATCAAAAATAATCACAAGACAAGATAGAACTGGCTCATTATTCAAGAAACCTATAAGAAAAGCCACCAATATTTAGTAACTGGAAATGTTTGTTTCTCTGAAGAAATAAGGAACAACTCTTTTTTCCTCAGAGAAAACAGTGCATTCACAAGATGAACATTGTTCCTTAAAGAGTAAGAAAAAGCCAAGACTTGATCAAATCTTGATTAAGATGGAATCGAATGATCAAGCCATCTCTCAGTACCCATAAACATCAATTTGTCTATCCAAAAGGTAGATAGTCTATTGTATTTCAGTTCTGTATCAAGATGAAACAGCATGCTTACTAAAAACAAAGAGTTTTTAGTTCTTTTTTAAAGCCATGTTTTATCTAATGTTAGTCTTTTTCTCTTGGGGGAAAAATACAGTCAATGTGAGCATGTTTACCAGGTCCACACAGAACCAGCAGGAATATGAAATAGCATGAATACCACATGTGGGATTATATTGCATTGGTGGATTTGCATCGGTGGTTGATCTACCTATAAAATTCAAGGTGTTTGTGGATACATATCCATAGACTTGTTGGAACAGAGTACAGCATATTCTATTTATCTTCACTGATATGCATCTTAACACAAAAACTACACAAAAAGACAGCTACAGTTGATTCCTTAGGAGGATCCTAACCTTAACACAGCAATTGAACACCATAGCTTACGATGTCTATGAATATTTAAGATATTGTTGAAAGTTTGGAGACCCCTGGCATAGAAGATAAAGCAGAGGAAGAGAAAACAGTCCAGAGACCTTCTAACACTCCTTACTTGAAAACAGATTGTTTTCCAGTGAAGCCAATGAGTTTTAATTAAAAAATGCTTGTCATCAAGACGCCATGTGAAAACCTATTGTGTAGTGAAATTCAAGGTAAAATTCAAGTGTTTTAACTGATGAGGTCTCTATTTTTAAGGATGCAAACCACAAGGAAAACCTAATTGACTTCAGTGGAACCGCACTGGAGCAAACTGTGCCCTTAGGCTGTCATGCAGAAGCAAACAAAAGAACTATGTCAGTCAACACACATCCTCTGGAAAATCTTCAGATTCCTTCTTTCAGCAGCAGTGCCCTCCTTTCATCTCCAGCTGTGGTAATAAACTGCTTAGGACACCAAAAAGATGCATGAAGCATAGGGGATTCCAGAAGGAGGAAAAGAAGCTGGTTTGATAGAACTAGTCCAGTTGGTTCGAAAGGACGAGTCACATGGTTCTGTTGACTGGATCCAGATCTTGCTTCAAGTTCAGCTTTAATGAATTAACATGGAAACAAAATATTAAGTTAAGAGGAAATGTTCTTGAACATTTTGGTTCAAGAGAAGCTAATCCTATGATTTTGATAAGCTTTAGAGTTTTTATGTAATAATCAAATATAATACAATTTAACATGTAATGTGTTTAATAGTTCAGAAACTCTTCCTAAACAGCTTTTAGCTCATGAAAGCCTTAAAAGCTTTTCAAAGTGTCCTAATTCAATTGTCAATGTGCACTAAAATTAGGCTTCAGAGTACCTAGAATGACCCAATCCTCATTATATCAAATATTCTTGTGATTTTTATTCCTAAAGGTACCCTTAAAAAAACAGTCTAAAAAATCTAGTTAGACATCCTTTTATCTAAATATGTTTGAGAAGTAATCTAGGAAAGCAAAACAGATGCCAATCTCATTTTCAAGATATCACCTTTCATACAACGTTAGGCTATTTGAATTATTAAAAGTTCTCAAATCCTACATAATATAAGACTGATTTACGTTTTATAGTCCATGCGCACAATCCTAACCATGTCTACTCAAATGTAAGCCCCATTGTTTTCAATAGGTCTTACTCCAGGAAAGTGTCTTTAGGATTGTAGCCTAATTTACTGATTTACTACAGACTTATTTTGCTATCTGTATATTTTTAGAATTGATTTTGTGCTGCTTCTTCTCTCTCATAAAAACGCAAAAACATTCTGAACAGTTATAACAAAAAGAGAAATCTATTAATCTCCTCCTCCCATATCTCTAAAAACAAGGTAGTTTATACATTTAATACCAGAAGCCCAGGATTGTAGTTATTCTATTGTCTGTCAGAGGCAGAGGAACTAAGTAACAAGAAAAACAGAATATATAATCAGAGGGGAATGTCAAATCAAATCAGAAATATCACGATGACAAAGTCTGCTTTCTTTAGGAACTGCTGCAAATATCCAGTATTTCAAAAACAGCTTTAAAAAGGCCACCAATAGAAAGCCAATTTGTACGCATATTCAAGAATAGTTCTAGTTAATCCCACTCCCTTTCTGCACACAACACTAAAACGTACACTTGGCAATGCTCATGCCAGTACTGATCCAATGCCAGTAGATCAACATAACATCATCATGTTGGTAGAAATGACTGGCTGTCATTCAACCTTTTGTGAATATGAATCCATCACCACTGGCTTTCAACAGCAAAGCCTGTGAGAAATTTGAAAAACAAATCCAAGTAGAGGAAAAGCTGGGTCAACCCAGCCAAGACTGGTTCTGTGGCCTCTTTTCATAAAAAAATTATTTCAACATATCTCCAAGTCAGTTTCTAGAACTGAAAAAATGGTGCTTTGCATCCAAGCCAGAAATAGTACCAACAACAGTTTCAATTTGTTAGTCAAATGGAGGCTTAAAACACTTTCACAACAGCTAATTCAAAAGAAATTTTTGACAAAAGTGATTTGTAATGTACATTCCAGAAAAGAAAAAGTCACTACCCAAAGGAACATAGAGTTTTAAAATAATAATAATCTATCGCTTACATAAAGAGCAGAGGATGTGATGACAACCCCGGTCACACTTCTAAGTTATTGGCAGCTTCTGCTCAGTGCTGGGTGGTGTTTGCAGATAATCACTGAAATACTTTATCACAGCTACATAAAGTCACCGCTCCAGTTTAATATACATATATACACAGTCATGCTATGATCCAATCAAAATCAGCAGAAGTGTGTCATTATTCATATTGCCAAAGAGCATCTTTAAAAGTTAATTTTAACAGTTGATGTATTTGTTATGATATAGATACACAATATGAGCATATAAAATCAGTTTTAGAAGGAAAATACGAACACATCAAGACTACTGCCCATTTCAAATAACAGTCTGTAAAATTTAACTATGGCAAAAGGGTGCTGATTACACTGATGATTAAATCTTAGCTTGGAAATCATTTGACAAATGCTATTTATTGTCAGCATAAGCAGCAGCTACTTATATAAGATAGCGTCTGGTGGGCTAAGTGTCCTGACTAATTGCGAGACAGTGCAATTTTAAAGGAACAAGGGAGATGATGGTTATTGGCAGAACAGCAATAAGGCATTCAAAGTGCAATTAGCAATTACAGTAGAGCGCAAAAAGCTCTTAAAGAAATACATGGTTTCCAATGCAAAGCTACAAAGCAGAGATAACAAAGGTGAATTGGAAATTTATAATGGTCCAACTCGCTTCAATTTTTGTGACCTGTATTCAGAAGAAACTGGAAAAGTAGATTTCTCTACAATTCATTGAGCAAACCAGAGAGAGACAAATGTGAAACATTTCTATCTAGAACTTATCATAAAAGTAAATGTTAAGAAAATCCCCAGATAATGGGGCAAACTAAATAGCAATAACAGCTCGATCTTGAGCCTCATGGCATCCGGAGGAGCAATGGCGTCAAGATAGCAACTGCTGCTTTCTGTAGGCACCAAGTCTACCTCCACGGCCTCTCTAAGGGAGCATTTGCTCCCTTATCCTGGGTAACACTGCTGTGGCACCACTGGGCCACCATCTCCACCACTGCTGTGGCACCACTGGGCCACCATCTCCACCTCTCCTGTGGCCTCATCCTTCCCTTCTTCGGCTTCCCCTCTGCCTCTCCTCATCCTGAAAAGAATCACTGCTGCACAGTGCTGGTGCTTTACAGTACTCCCTTGGTGCTTTAAAGCACATTTGTGAGATTTATTCTGGTCTGATACCATAATAAAGATGAATCAAATTTGTGACATTTAAAGCAGGTGGTATGCATGTGCCACCAGTGACTGAGTCCTCAGTAGATGACCAGATTCCTCTTTTTCCAAGACATGTCCTCTTTTTTAGCCTTGTGTCCTGGAAAATTCAGCACTGTCCTCCGTTTCCTTGTGAGTAGGCAGCATGTAGCCTTTTTGTAATTCATCATTATATGTAATCACTAGCGAAAGGCGTACCCGCGTTGCGGGAGTAAAATACCCGCGTTGCGGGAGTAAAATACCCGCGTTGCGGGAGTAAAATACCCGCGTTGCATCCCCCCATATGCATCAACCCCCCATGGATAACTTTCCCCCAAGCGTAACAACCCCCCATGCGCAACTTCCCCCATACACATCAACCCAGCATGCACAAGTTAACCCATGCGCAACTTCCCCCCATGCGCATCAACCCCCATGCACAACTTCCTCCATGCGCATCAACCCTCCATGCGCAATTTCCCCTTATGCATCAAACCCCGTGCGCAACCTCCCCCCCGTGCGCAACCTCCCCCCCGTGCGCAACCTCCCCCCCGTGCGCAAGATTCTTCCATGCGCAACTTCCTCCCTTGTGCAATTTTCCTCCCATGTGCAACTTCCCTACACGCGTAACTTCCCCCATGCACAATTTCCCCTCATGCGCAGCATCCTCGCCAGTGCAACCTCTTCCTCCGAACAACATCTCCCAGTGCACCAGGATCTGAGCACCAAATTGGCTGGATGTTGTTCAGTCTCCCATGTAAAGTATAGGACAGAAACACGTTGCCCCCTTTTCAGCCCCTGAAGGGTTAAATTTCTCCAGATGGTTCTTGGTGGGTGTTCAGGTGACAAAAGGATCCCTCCCAGAATTCCATGCTTCAGGCCCAGCAGTTGGGGCAGAATGTTGATGAGTCAGCAATTCTCAATGCAAAGTATGGGGAGGAAAACGCGTTGCGCCCCTTTTCACCCCCTTCCCATTGGAATTTCCGAAAACCGGTTCTTAGTGCACCCCTCAGTCACGGAAGGAACACCCACCCCAAATTTCACGCTTATAGGCCCACCGGTTTTGGTAGGGTGGTGATGAGTGAGTCAGTGAGTGAGTGAGTCAGTCAGTGAGTGACTTTTCTCTTTTATATATATAGATTATATGTTCAAATTCATCATTATATGTAATCAATTATATGTAATAGTTTTAAATTTAATAATATAGTGTTTAATTAACCACAAGAATGCAATATACAGGCATGTTTTTAGCTTTTATTTTGTAATGTTCCACATTTTTGTTTTGTGTCCAATATTGAGGGGCCTCATCCTTTTGCAGTTATGACATATGGTTACGCTGCCTCAGGATCAAGCTCTATTACCCCATTTCATAGGCTGCATTTTCTGATTTGATTTTTATTTTCTTTTGCTCACTTCTCACGCAAGGGTTATAGTCACATATATAATAACATACTTACATGCAATATGGTAGTAAGTTATATTTTCAGATGAGAAAGGATTACTTTGGATTCTAGAGCCAAAGTACAAAGGGCCGTTAAGATCATAGAGGTGTTAACTAGAGTACATGTAATGAAATCATTCAATGGGATTTCAGTTTCTTGAATCCTTTGGAGCAAGTAATATCTATGGAAATGTGTTTCTAACCAACATAATTAAAATCTAAAAACTTTTAAAGCCCTGAAACATTTTCAGTTGAGATATCATGTTCCCCCTCTGGTGTATTCTTTAGCAGCTCCATTATTTAGAAAGCAATCTGTACCAAATCTATTTTATTTAAAAGAGCTTTGGCAGGGATTATTTGATTCATGCCCATCAATAATAGATTTTAGAGTTATAATTGTATACCTTGGACAATATTCTATACCCATTACAGAAAGTACATTAGAAATGTTTAAGTACATCTGGCTTTGATGATGTATATACAATGAACCTATACTGACATGAGATTTATCATGCCAGAAAGACTATATTAAGTATAATCTGGAAATGACTTGAACTAGAATTCATCAGTAAGAAAAACTAGATTACTTTTCCAGTTGATTTCATAATTAACAGTGCAATCCTATGCATATTTACAATCCCCTATAGCCAATAGAATTAATTTGCTAATGAGCGTGTTTAGGACTGAAGCTTAGTCCTAAGTCATTAAACCTCTGAGGTTTAAATTCTTAAATATATTTACTCATTATCAACATTAAACATGTTTCAAGCCAGTGAAACTTCCACTTATACCTGGTAAATAATCATAAAGCTCAAAATTTGATTTTATTTACCTTTTATATTTGTTATAAAGCAAAGGAGCTTTAATGTATTCCCATAAGTGTATTTCCATGAGCTGTCAGAGAGACAGAGTGTCAGAGCTGTCAGAGACACACATGTGGCCCATGAGCCAGTTTGGCCATCCTTCCCATTGGCTGTCATGTATCATTTATAATGGTCCAACTCACTTTGATACTTGTGACCTGTATTCAGAAGAAACTGGAAAAGCAGATTTCTATACAATTCTGTGGGTCACAAAATGTCTTTTACCCATCAGCACATCTACTGTTGATGAACAAAAAAATTATAAGACTCCTCCAGTCTTAAAAATAGACAAAGATTGCAAAGGTTTAAAGGTACAGACATACCTCTTAAAGGCCAGTGGCTTGTAATACTGTCTTCTGAAGCTTGAGAGTTCCTGCAGAGACATTTTTCAAATACTGGTAATTACTGTGGTGCAAATGTACCATACAGAGTTACAGAACATATGATTAAATAAACCATACATTTCTCAAGTGTGAACTCTTGGCGGAATGGGGGGGCCTCTATATGGATCCTCTGTCTGCAGATAGCCCTCCAGAGGTGAGTGGAGCTCCTGGAGGGGCTTCCTAATGTCTTTCAAGGAACTTAAAAATCACTTCGCTTTTTTCACAAAACTGGAAGTCACTTTAAGTGACAGTCTGAGCCCAGCAGAAGCCACAGTCAGATGCATTTGGTCTCTGCTGGGCTCAGAAGACCTGCAGAGTTAAGGGAAACTCCAATTCTCTTGCCTCCAGACTGGAGAAACGCCCAATATCTGTTTAACAGTGGTTGGGAGGGGTCCTGGTAAGGAACAGCCACTGATATTGGAGGCATATTTGCTACTGACAAATAATTAAACATAAGGTACCACCTTCTGACATAATTTACACACATTTTATACTAATAAATATCCAATTTAGATATCACAGAACTCCATCAAATTTTCTTTCTTAAGTCTTCTCCATTTATTGATCCTCATGTTTCACTGTTGGCAGCTTATTTCACTGTAGTAGTAGTATTATTTGATTATATTTTGGGGTTCTTATTTTATAATTTTAATTGCTGTTAGCCACATTGGAAACAAGAGGAAAGGTGGGGCATAAATGTGTTAAAAGTAAATGAATAAATATTCTATGCTTATCAAACCTACAACGCTCAAAGAAATGCCCTGCCTGCAACCCCTGGTTCCTAGAGACTGGCTTCACAGAACTACATTCAGAACAACAGAGAAGTCAATAGCTCTGATTCAATTACAAGGTAAGTACATCCGCTTCCTAAAAACTGTAGATTCCTATTCTGAACCAAAGAACTGTGAAAACAAAAGAATAAGTAAAATTTTTCTTCCCCATTGCATAGTATTCCAGAAAGCAGACTTTCATAAGACGGGGGACATATTATACATATTTTACAATGGGACATATTATATTTTTCTCCTATCAAGAACAAAGCCCTTGTTTTGCTGGAGGAGTAGGGCATCATCAGGTGGTTTTTGAAACCAAATTTAGAGCGATAGTATTGGAAACATGCTGTCATTCTCTTGACCGGAATGCTGAAGGTGAGTTTGAATTGGGAAAAATCTAAAGGCGAAAATCGTTGGAGTAACCTCAATTACCCCCACACAGACTGAGTACTTTTAGATAAAGGTCAGACCTTTTTATCCATAGCTTCAGAACCCATGGTAGAGGGCTGGGGCTGGACCTGAACTCAAAAATGCAACAGAAAGTGTTCTGATTACCTCCAGGAGGATTTTGTAGGCCTGCTAAGGCCACATGTAGCTTCTGAGAAATTCTGCCAAAGGTAAAAGCAATTCTAGTTTTTACAAAAATTTTCAGAGGCCAGAATACAATTTATATTGTAAATTGTAAAAAGTCCGACATCTAAACCAAGAGTTATAATACAGTAATTGATAGGTTGGAATAGGTAGTTGTTTACTGCTAAGAAACTTAAGAATGAGAAACACCATTTTAGAATGGGTTGAATGAACATCTGACAAGGATGCATATGTGTGCATTAATGTCTTGCAAGGAGATTCACTTGCACTTTCAAGAAATAGCAGGGTTTTAAAATTTTTTATTCTTCATGCACACAAAAGTGTTTTAGAACATTAAGAGTTGGAATAATCCTTGGACGTATAAAGGTGCAAACACAAAACATTAAAATTGTTATTTTATTAGGGGTTCCTTTGACTGTTAAACATTAAAGACTACCCTACATTAAAACTTCCATAAAGCAATTTACAAAGGTGCTTACCCAATAGAGTAGAAGATAAATTTAACAGTAATAATGTATTGCTCAATGCAGAGAAATCATTTTAACAGTCCACAGTCTTCAAGAGACAGAAATTTACAACCATTCAGTAGTAAACCTATTAGTTTGAACTAACAAGTAAAATGGTGAAAATCCAATGTTTCTACTGATAACTTTGCCACCCAGAATCTTTCAGAATGCTCCAGGAACAACAATAAAGAGATCTGCTAAACTGGAGATAAGATCACGGTAACTAATATTTAAACAAAACCCTTAATGTTTAGCTAGCACCTTGAATATCAGTTTTGCCCTGCACTTGATTACCATAAATCCTCACTATCAAAAACTTCCAAATATGTCAGTTTAATTAAACTTTGCTCAGTCTTCCAATTATTTTACATAAAGTACACTGAGAATGAAAACATGTTTCAGATTTCTTGCTTTGTTTTTTGCACACAGGACGAAAGTGCCAATTTAAGACCTCTTAAGTGCCAATCTAGGACCTTCTATGTCAACAAAATAAGTGTCTAGGGTTTTCCACAACAATAATTGAGCTGGCATAATGTCACAAAAATGTATTATACTCACAATAAAGATTTCAGATATTGCACTGACATGGCAAAAGAAATTCCTTTGACAGAGCGCAGTTATGTTGTCATGTAAAACTTTACATTGCAAGAACAGAAAGATATTTAACATAGAACCATCATCATATTTATATTATTTGCAGCCTGATTTTATGCATGTTTAATCAAATGTTAAGTTCCACCTAGATTAATGAGTCATACAGCACTATCCTAACCATGTCTACTCAAACGTAAGCCACATTGTGTTCAATGGGTCTTACTCCCAGGAAAATGTCTTTAGGATTGCAGCTTTATTTCAAGTAAGCATGAAGAGGAAGCTTTAGAACGAATAGCTTTAGAACCTCAGCTATTATTTTATACATTAAAAGTTTGCTATTATTTTATCTATAAAAAGTTTCTATATTTTTGTTTCAATATAACCATTACCAAGTTTATAAGGAATTCAGCTGTGTTTAATATATGCTATTCACCATCTGAAAAACAAATTTTTACATTTCTGAATTAATATGTTTTGTTCCTTTGAATATTTTTCTATATTACTATTAGCTATATCTAATAGTGATGTCAAACTTTGGTTTTTGAAATATATAACCAGTAAGGCACCAAAATTTTATTTGTAGTCAATTCATTCTCGTAAGTATGAACAATGTCATTGGAAACCCACTCCTAGCCAGTGCTGGAACAGTCAGACACATACTATGCTTGTCTCTCAATCCTAATTGAGAGTTGGTTAGGATTAAATATATTAAATGCTACATACATACTAAAGTAATGAATTACCTGTGGAAAGATTTATAGTCTCTAGATAAAAGGGAAAGGAGACTTCACGACTAAATTGGCTATTAATCTGGGAATTAAGTCCTTTTCAATCTGTTTAGGATAGGCACACTATCATCCTAATCTATGAAATTATATTCATACACTACAATAGCAAAGCCATAAGTCCAATCACTTAAGTTTTTTAACCTATCCAACTATTCACTAACAACCATATTTATTTTCAACATATTCTTTTCATCTATATAAAATGTCTCTAGACACCACTTCCATTTCTTTCTCACTTTCCCATTTATTTTACTAATTCTATATCATTTCAAATGCATCTGCTATACTTTCTTTTTCTTTCTTCCTCCAACCCCTTACTTTTATCAAGTTGGGCCAAACTCACTTAAAACTGTTTATCAAAATCCAATCAAATAAACAATCAAATAAACAATTACTTTCACTTACAATTATTAACAAATTTTCCCACACTAATTATTCTTTAGTATTCTTTAAAAAAAATTTAATTCACAATATACTGAACTATCTAAAATAACAAAATTACCATATCTAACACTTACCCTTTTATATAAATCCAAAATATATCTACCATACATCACAACAATCCCTTAATTGTATTTTTAACACTACAACCTTCATACTAATACAGTATAGTTACCTTACATTTCAATTTAATTTCAACTTATTAATTCTGTCAGATCAAAATTGAGGTATACAAAATTGAGGTATACAGCTGAGGTATACAAAATTAGCAATACCAGCTATGCTTTGCATTTGGACATTAAGCATGATACAATGTACAAGAATCCAGTTTTAGGAAGCAGATAAACTTACCCTGCAACTGAATAAGACAGGGAACCTACTCACTGAAATAGAGTAATATATCATTTTTTTAATGTAGTTCTCTGAAACCAAGTAGTATTGTGTTAAGTGAGGCTTACACACACCCGTCCCATAGAAGTGTTTAGGATTGCAGTCTGAACCATTGTGTCACTCTAAATTGTGCAAACAGATCTTAAGGGGCTATTTTGTCCACCTGAACTTTTTGCCAGCCCTTTTTTCACTACTGTTGATTCTTTTTTATTTTGTTGCATTTTTTTACCATTTTTACTGATCAATTTTAAAGATAGCAATGGTTGGCTCCTTTGAGTACATAGAATCACAGAGTTGGAAGCAACCTAAGCCATCTAGTCCAATCCCCTGCCTGTAGCAGAAAATCCTCCTACAGCATCTCCAAAAGGTGCTTGTTGAGTCTGTGCTTGAAAATACCCAGAGCCCACCACTTCCCTTGATGAGCTACTCCACTGCCAAACTACCCTCATCAAGAATTTTTTCTTGATATTCAAATAGAACATGTTTGCAAAAATGTTGAACTATCAAGTAGTTAAAAAAGACAACAAATAGTATTTTATATTATAATAAATAAATATGTATTGTATTATTATAAACATATTAAAATATTAAAATATAAATTGAACTATTATATATTAAGCCAAGTTCATCTCAGTTACCCAAGATCTGACCTTGCATTCAGATTTATTTGAAGTTGATTTGTATTCAGTTAAGTAATTTATATGACTCATCCTAACATATTAACAAGTCAAAATTTCTAAGTTCACTTGGGACACAAACATGTTCCAAGATCAATTTTACTGAACTATTTTATGGGGGCCTAACTTTATATGTAGATTAAAAAACTATAAAAGGTCTCTTTCTTGGATTACATTCCATCTATTGAATAAAAGTGTAAATACCCTTTCTAATAAACCCTATTATTTGGAAAAAGAGGAAATAAACTTTCTGTATTTGCCCTTCAATGCAGTTGGAATCACAAGGAAGAATTGCTTAGTACCTTGAAACTAGAGATAGATTGGAACAAGCCAGTGTCAAGTCAGTTCCTAAAGGCACATGGACCCTAAAAACACAACCAGTAGTTTGCTTTGGCCAAAAGATTTCAAGAACCAGCTATGCATTAGTGAACATGAACAACTATCCCACGTGAAGCCCACACCCATGTTCAGCCTAAAGGCATATTTTTATGTTTATCTGCAGTTATTCTTTTGAGCACATTTCACTCCCTTTGACACAGCTGATTGAAATTTCAAATATGAAAGCTCAACTGGCAAGTTAAAAGATTTTAACTTTTAACTTAAAAGTTAAACTTTTAACTTTTAACTTAAAAGATTTTAACTTTTAACTTAACTTTTAAAACCATGCATAACAATTTCTGGATAGTAAACATTCTAGATAATAAAATTAGTTACACCACTTTTCCAAAATGTTGAAAGCAGCTGACAGCAACTCCACACAGTTGGAAAAAATAGTGATATATTATTAACAAAATGAAAGAAGTCAGACAATTGACTTTAACCCTGAAAAACCAACAAAGTAGTAACTTTCGTCATCTCTTGAAGTAGTCCAACACACATAGGAAAATTGCCATAAAAGCTCACTTTCTGACTGTTGCTGTCCCTATGTTGCTGTCCATAGCACATAGTTAAGGCTCATATAACAAGAGGTGGATATGAAACTATGCCTTTCAGTTATTTGTTACAATGGTTCCATGAAATCTAAAGACTGCTGGGGTGGAGGAAATAGGAGAAAAACACCTGGAACCCATACAAACTACCAAAGCCAATGTCCTGAGACCAACATTTTATACGAGATGTGATCAATAAGTATCAAAACTGGTGTCATAATAAAGGAGCTAAAATACACAAAATGAAGCCATTTTGACCTTGACCCCAACCCTCCATGCACACATACCCTACAATCCAGAGTAACTATGGGAGCACATAAGAGACATTATGTGTACCCGTAGTTACTGCACTACCTAGTGAAAACCTATGGGAAATTCATATTGCAATCCAGAGCAAATTGTTCTTACACCGGAGCAAGGACTCCACGTAGTTACTCTGGATTGCAGCCTAAGTTTTAACCTCCTATCTCACTTCCTCTCTTTACAGCAGTGCTCAGAAGGAATCTGGGTAGCATGTGGTTGTCATATTGACCATGACAGAAAAAGTTGAGCAGAGAATCTGCATCAAATTTTGCCAAAAGCTTGGTGATACCTGTGCAGAGACCTATGCAAAGTTGCAGAAAGTGTATGGAGAGAAGTGTATGAGCCACTCACAAGTGTACGAGTGGTTCAGATGTTTCCAAGATGGCCTACAAATGGTTGACAGTGACAAACGTTCTGGGAGACCCACAACCAGCAGAACTGAGAAAAACATTGCAGATGTGTGTGCAGCTATGAAGGGAAATCATTGAATCACCATTCATGAGTCTTCGAAGGATGTGCAGATTAGTTACGGTTCAATTTAGTCCATTCTCACTGAAGTTGTGGATATGAGATGTGTGTCTGCCAAAACTTTTAGGTGACCGAAAAGAAAATCGGGTTTCAATTGCACAAGATCTCCTTGACTGTTTCTACAATGAAGAAAACTTTTTTAAAACGGTCATAACGGGTGATGAATTGTGAGACCCCAAAACCAAGGCTCAATCTTGCAGCGTAAGACCCCAACATCTCAGAGACTGAAGAAAGCACAAATGAGTTGAAGTAATGTGAAGACATTGTTGGCAGTTTTCTTTGAGTACAAGGAGATCATGAGTATGCTCTGAATGGTCAGACAGTAAACAAGGAGTACTACTGTGATGTATTGCAGCATTTGCGGGATGCTATTCGTCAGAAAAGGCCAGAATTGCATGCATCAGGTGAGTGGCAACTGAACCATAACAACGCACCTGCCCATTCAGCACAGCCTGTGCAGCAGTTTTTGCCAAGCACATCATCCCCCAGGTCCAACAGCCACTGTATTGCCCAGATCTCGCCCCTTGCAACTTTTTCCTCTTTCCAAAAATCAAATACCACTTGACAGGACGAAGATTTCAGGACATCAAGGAAATCCAAGTGAATGAGACGAGACAGCTGCTGATTATCCCAGAGAACGAGTTCCAGAAATGCTTCCATCATTGGAAACAGCGCTTGATTAAGTGTGTGGCTTCCGAAGGGGACTACTTTGAAGGAGATTAAATGCCAAATTGCTACTTGTTGTAGTTTTATTTTTATAGCACCAGTCCTGATATTTATTGATCACACCTCGTCCTAAAGAAATTTCACCAGTGCTCATAGTGATCTAAAGGTAAAGATGTCCCCCGCAGGTTGACCTTAGTCATGAACAACTCTAGGGAGCAGTGCTCATTCCTGTTTCTTAAGCCATAAAGCCAATGTTGTCCAAAGACACTTCCGTGGTCATGCGGCCCACATGACTAAATGCCAGAGGGCATGAAATGCTATTACCTTTTCACCAAAGTGGTATCTACTTGCTTTTACATGCTTTTGAACTGCTAGGTTGGCAGGAGTTGGGCAAGGGATGAGAGCTCACGCAAGACTCCAGTGGTCTCAAAACACCAGCCTGCCAGTATACAGGCACTTCTAAGTGACTGCTTATATTTAACAGGGAAAGAATAACAATCCCTCTTTGCCCAAGAACACTTTTCCTAACCAATAAGGGACACCATTTTCCTTTTTTACTTAATTAAATTTGATTTTGTTGTTGGGGCAAAAAAATCATCTTCAACTCTAGATAGGAAATAGGTGTTTTAGCTATGCCACTAGCAGAGCAAAACTGCTGAGGAGGAGGCGGCAGGTTTTCCCCCAATTTTCTTTTTAGAAATAACTAGGGACAACATCACTTCCCACTGTGATGTCACTTCTGGTGCAGTATTTTGAGCTTAGCACCGGGCTATATGATCATTAGCTACGCCACTAGTCTTAACCACTGAGCCACTACAGGTTACAGTAAAACCTATAGAAAAATATATATAATGGACTACTGGTTCTTAAGCCATTCAAAATAAACTGTTTATGCTCAGTCTGATGTGCAATGGGCAATATATGTAAGGGTGAAGAGTAATTGATTGATGTCCTTAAGCACTATTTTCAACTCATGTGCCATCACATTTTAGTATGCTGTGAATGGTACACTGGTGCATCGCAGTGGGTGTTTAGGCATGGATCAGTTAAGCCAATAGTGTTGTGCCCTGTCAAATGTCAAAGGACAGATGGTGTGCCTCAACAATTTTGGTGCCTTATTAGTGCCACGTGATTAAAAAAAAAGATTACAAGGTCTCGCAAGTAGCCTTTTCAAATGCTCAGCCCATTATGTTCCTAGGCTTCTGGTTTCAGAGCAGAAAAAACCTGCCCAAATCACTTGCAGCCCTCTTATGCAAGCCTACTCTGAAGTTGAGTCCAACTACAATCAATGAGACTTATAGCCCAATCCTATCCTCACTTTCCTGGAAATAAATCCCAGGACAAATAAACTCAGGACTTACTCCTAAGTACACACGAACGGGGTCTTTCCATGTAAGTGTGGATAGAATTGCAGCCTTAGAACAGAACCATCTGTCAAGCTTGCCTTAGAAGTGAGGCTGAAGATCTTAGGCCTACCTGGGTACTCACTGCCTCATGAGTAACAACTGGTTGCAGGAACACAACAGCAGAGAAACAGCACTCTGCACATCCCCAGAAGCCAAACTTTTTGTCCCTATGTGCCACAAATCAACCCTGGCACTGAAAACAGGTTGAGGCTGCAATTCCATCCATATTTACTTGGAAGGAAGCCCATTGGCTATTACAGGATTTACTTCTGAGTAGCTAACCACAGGCTTGAGCTGTGAGGCTGCAATCCTATCCACACTTCCCTACAAGTAAGCTCGTTGTTTATAACATGACTTACTTCTGAGTACACTCATAGGATTGGGCTGTGAGGAGGCAATCCTATGCACAATTACTTGGGAGTAAGCCCCATTGGTCATAACAAGATTTACTTCTGAGAAGACACCCACAGGATTGAGCTGTAAGGCTGCAACCTATCCACACGTACTTGTGAGTAAGCCCCATGGCTATAATAAGACTTCTTATTTCTGAGTAAACACCATAGGATTGAGCTGTGAGGCTGCAGCCTATCCACACTTACTTGGGAGTAAGCCCCATTGGCTATAATGGGACTTACATCCGAGTAGACATTGGTTTGAGCTGTGGGGCTGCAACCCTATCCACACTTTCCTGGGAGTAAGCCCCATTGACTACAATGGGCTTTACGTCTGAGTAGACCCTCAGAGGTCTGTGTCTGGAGACCACCAGGTAAGCTAGGAGGGGGAATCGGTCCCTGCCTGGCTGGCTGGACCAGGTGAGGGATGGAGAGGAGCCCAAGCAGGTGCTCCGTCCCCGCCATTGCCAGCCCTCCTCCTTCTTCTTCTCCCCCAGCCATGCTCACCTTCTCCGGCCGCTTCCCCCGCGACCCAGCCGGCCAGCGTGGCCGCTCCGTGTGCGCGCTGGGCCGCCGGGTCCTCCACGGTTCCTGTCTCTAAGAGAAGGGAGGGCGAGCACCTGGAGGAGGGCAACGGTTAAATGGGGGCGGCTCAGGTACCGGCTTCGACCAGCGCTGCTCCGGCCCAGGCCCCTCCCGGCTCCTTTGTCGCGTCACCGGCCGCGCCTGCCAATGGGGGCCCCGCTGGCATAACGGCTGACGGGGCTGAGGGAGGGGATGGCGCGAGGGGACGATGGGCGCCGTTGAAGCCTCCCCTCCTTCCCTCCCAACCGTCCACCCTGAGGGGACACGGGGGGAATGGAGAGGGAGGGGCGGCTCTGGAGTGTCCTCAAGAAACCCCACACAGCCCCCGCCCCCTCCATTCCCATGCCCCAAGCCTAGGCGTGTCTACTCAGAAGTAAGGCCCATTATAGTCAATGGGGCTTACTCCTAGGCAAGAGTGGGTGGGATGGCACCTTTACAGCCCAATCCCATGCTTGCCTACTCAGAAGTAAGTCCCATTGTCTTCAGTGAGATTTACTCCCAAGTAAGTGTGGATGGGATACAACCTTAGAGTTAGTGGCTACTCAGAAGTAAGCCCCATTATAAACAATGGGGTTTACTCCTGGGCAAGTGTGGGTGGGATTGCAGCCTTAAGAGACAATTTTATGCATAGCTATTAAAGGAATAAGTCCCATTGTGTTCAGTGAGATTTACTCCCATGTAAATGTGGATAGGACTGCAGCCTTACAACCCAATTCCATGCATAGCTACTCAGAAGTAAGTCCCATTGTATTCAGTGAGTATTACTCCCAGGTTAATGTGGATAGGATTGCAGCCTTTGAGCCCAATTCCTGCATGTCTACTCAGAAGCAAGTCCCATTGTGTTCAATGAGATTTACTCCCATGTATATGTGGATAGGAGTCCAGTGGTGGGCTTCAGGGGGCTCTCACAGGTGTTATAGAACCCTTTGCTAATGAGCGCCTTGTTCTGAGAACCGGGACATAGAATCTGTTGTTAATTTAGGTTATTAGGACATAGAACCTGTTGTTAATGTATTTGAATCCCACCACTGGATAGGACTGCAGAATTGGAGCCCAATTCCATGCATAGCTACTCAGAAGTAAGTCCCATTGTGTTCACTGAATCTTATTCCCTGGTAAGTGTAGATAAGATTGTGGCCTTGGGATGCAATGCATCAGTGGTGTCCAACCTTTTAACTTCATGGTTCCTGGACCTTTAACAAGCTTGTAAAAGAGGGAATTTCAGCAGGTGTAGCTTGTGATCTGTGGGATGAAAAGCTGCACCTGCTGAAATTTCTTTCTCTGCATACTTGTTAAAGGTCCTGGATCCCTGAAGTTGAAAGGTTGGACACCCTTGCACATTAATCACAGTCTAATACAGAGCAGGGCATGAGAGTACTGGAGCCAGTTACAGAAGGCTGTGACATCTGAAAACACCAAATTGTTCTGCAGAATAGTCTCAGGCCATTTATCACCTTTGAGAGTGGAGTCAATTATACCAGCTACATCTTGGGTGAACCACTTTAAGAACTTATTTTATGATGATAAAATGTGTAACCACATTGCAGGTGTGTACACTTTGTGTACACGTTGCGAAAAGCGTACCTGCTTTGTGGGAGTAAAATTCCCCTGTACTTCATCCCCCCAATGCACATCAATTCCCCATGCACATCAACCCACATGTGCATCCACCTCATGAGCAACATCCCCCATGTTCATACGCATCATCTCCCCTATATACATCATCCCCCTATGCTCATCAACCACCCATGCGCAAATCCCCCATGCTCAACATCCCCATGCACAACATTACCCATGTTCATCCCCCATGCGCATCAACTCCCCATGCGCATCAGTCCCCCATTTGCAACAACTCCCCATGCACAACATTCCCCATGTGCATGGGAGAAGTTGCGCATGGGGAGGGTTGATGTGAATGGGGATGAACATGGGGAATGTTATGCATGGGTGGTTGATGAGCATGGTGGGTTGATGAGCATGGGGGGTTTATGCTCATGGGGGAATGATGTGCATCGGGGAATGATACACATTGGGAAATGATGTGCATGAGGAGATGTTCATCCCCATGCGCATCAACCCCCCATGCGCAACTTCCCACCGTGCGCAATATCAGCCATGCGCAACACGTCCCCATGCGCAACTTCCCCCATGCACATCATTTCCCCATGCGCGATGTCCCCCCATACGCATCATGTCCCCACACGCAACTTTCCCCATGCGCATCAACCCCCCATGCGCAACATCATTCCCCCATGCGCATCAGGCCCTATGCTCAGCTTCCCCACATGCACATCAACCACCCACGCGCATCATGTCCCTATGCGCAACATCCCCCATGTGCATCAAACCCCCATGCGCAACATCCCCCCATGCGCAACTTCCCCCATGTGCAACTTCCCCCATGCGCATCAACCTCCCATGCACATCAGTCCCCCATGCGCATCAGTCCCCCATGCACATCAGTCCCCATGCGCATCAGTCTCCCATGCGCAGTTTCCCCACATGCGCATCAACCACCCATTCGCTTCATGTCCCCATGCGCATCAGTCTCCCATGTGCAGTTTCCCCACATGCGCATCAACCACCCATTCGCATCATGTCCCCATGCACAACATCCCCATGTGCATTAAACCTTCATGCGCATCAAACGCCCATGCGGAACATCCCCCATGCGCATCAACCCCGATTGCAACATCCCCCATGCACAGCATCAACCCCCATAAGCATCATCCCCCCATAAGCATCAACCCCCATGTGCATCTTCCCATGCGCAACCCCCCCCCCCCCCATGCGCAGCATCCTCCCCAGTGCAACCTCTTCCTCCGAACAATATCCCCCCCAGTGCACCAGGCACGGAAAACCAAATTGGCTGGATGTTGGTCAGTCTTCTATGTTAAGTATAGGACAGAAATATGTTGCACCCCTTTTCAGCCCCTTAAGGGTTAAATTTCTCCACATCTGTTCTTGGTGGGTGTTCATGTGACAGAAGGAACTCCCTCCCTGAATTTCATGCTTCTAGGTCTGAGGGTTGGGGCGGAATGTTGATGAGTCATCAATACTTCAATGCAAAATATAGGGAAGAAAACACATTGCACCCCATTTCACTCCCTTCCGGTTGGATTTTTCGAAAACTGGTTCTTAGTGACTCCATCCATCACCGAAGGAACACCCTCCCCAAATTTCACGCTTCTAGGCCTGGCGGTTTTGGCAGGGCGTGATGAGTCAGTAATGACGATGAAGATTAGTTTTATAAAATG
The DNA here is from genome assembly GCA_030015325.1 of Cryptoblepharus egeriae. Classification (NCBI taxonomy): domain Eukaryota; kingdom Metazoa; phylum Chordata; class Lepidosauria; order Squamata; family Scincidae; genus Cryptoblepharus; species Cryptoblepharus egeriae. Next base: position 115,680,284 of record JAREYC010000003.1, read on the forward strand.
CATTGCACTCCTTTTCACCCCCTTCTGGTTGGAAATTCCAAAAACTGGTTCTTAGTGGATCCCTCCATCATGGAAGGAACATCCTCATTAAATTTCACGCTTATAGGCCCGGCGGTTTTGGCTGGGTGTTGATGGGTCAGTGATGATGATGAAGATGCCTTTTACATATATAGAAGATGTTCAAGAGCCTTCCCTGGAGTATACAAGTCTTGCTGAAGCACCTCAGTGCCCCCCCCCCCCGGTTACAGTTGATGAAGTACACTCATATAGTTGATGGGTGTCTCCACTCATCGGACAGATTAAGAGTGGCAAGGCCCCAGGCCCCAATAAAATCCCTTCTGATATCATAAAGGCTGCTCCTCACTGGTGGGCCGCTATTGTTGGCTGCTTGTTTATGTGGGTGGATAGAACTGGGATTCTACTCGAATCCTGGAGACAATTGTTAATAATACCCATTTTCAAAAAAGGTGATAGAGACCTTTCTTCCAATTATAGGCCTAACAGCCTTCTCTGTCAGAGTTATAGTCAGGATGTTGACTATTTGAATTGCCGTATCCTTTGATTGCCGAGTGATGATAGACACAGTGGAGTGGACTTAACTATTTACTTTATTTACACTACAGAATAGTTAATACAGTCTGGGACATTCACATTAAATCTATCCTTCAGTCTCTATACCTTGCAGAGATAAACAATTTGCTGCTGCCCTCACTGGCAGCTAAACCCCCAACTGCTTAACAGTTCTCCAACTGTCACCAACTGTCAAATGATGCACCCACTGCCGAACGGAACAGCAACTGCCAGTTCATATCCTGAAAGTTCTACTCAGCCAAGCTTACCTCATGACCACCCGTTAGAACTAGAATTCTAACATTCTCTCCATCCAACACTCTCTCCATTCTCTCCATACACTAACTCCTCCTATTTAACAGACTAACTTCTTGGGTTGATAACAAAAATATTGGGTGATGAAGAAGGAGGCTTTAGAGCTGGCAGATCTGTCTTGGATCATTGCCTTGTCAGATTCAATGGCTTACCTAAAGAGGAGAGGTTCTGCATGTGTGGCAGTGGCGTTCCGGAGTCTCTAGAACACATGCTACTACAATGCTCGCTGTATAATGACCTACATACTCTTTTCCTAAATCAACCCTTTATAGGCCATAAACTACATTCCAATGCAGATATGCTACGATTCTTATTACGTGGCTCCAATAAAGATCTCACCATCTCCGTAGTTCTATTTTTGGGTTCTTATGCTTCAGCATAAGCATAAGCGTAGTTCTTATGCTTCAGCAGCATAGATTATTGCCAGCCCTCCTTTCTCTTCCTGACTCCCTCTCAGCAACCAGAGATATGAATACCCAAATTAATCAACTCTTTTATTTACTTCTAGTCATCTGGTCTGTTTTACCTATTTTAACTACCCGGTTTGTATTTAATGTTAATAACGTTGGTCTTTTCCTGAGATATAACTTTTCTTATTTTCACGATTTCTCAGATATTTTTGGCTCCAGATATTCAACTTATTTTATCCTCTTAGTTTACTCTAACTATTTGTATGTTTATTGTTCTGATGTTTATTATGCCAATAAAGGTTTTTGAATTTGAATTTGTAACATTGCTTTGTGTAAACACAACTTGCGGAGAAACAACTGTCTAAGCCCCATTCCAAACTGTAAACTGCTTTTTGGGACTTGAAGGCTGCATTTGACTCTATAACTTTGCTGTGGTCCAAACTAGCCAAACTCAACATTGATTCTAGGCTACTGTTTTTAATCAAGATAACACCAATATCACTAGCCAAATTAGATGGAATATCCAAGGCAAACTTCTGAACCGTTTCAAACTAACAAAGGAGTTAAACAACTTCAGAACTTCTCCCCATGCGCATCAGTCCCCCATGCACATCAACCCCCAATTGCAACATCCCCCATGATCAATATCTCCCCATGCACATCATCTTCCCATGCACAGCATCCTCCCCAGTGCAATCTCTTCCTCTGAACAACATTCCCCCAGTGCACCAGGCACCAAGCACCAAATTGGCTGGATGTTGGTCAGGCTTCCATGTTAAGTATAAGACAGAAACGTTGCACCCCTTTTCAGCCCCGTAAGGGTTAAATTTCTCCACCTGGGTTCTTGGTGGGTGTTCAGGTGACAGAAGGATCCCTCCCAGAATTCCATGCTTCAGGCCCAGCAGTTGGGGCGGAATGTTGATGAGTCAGCAATTCTCCAATGCAAAGTATAGGGAGGAAAACGTGTTGCGCCCCTTCTCACCCCCTTCCGGTTGGAATTTCCAAAAACCATTTCTTAGTGCACCCCTCCGTCACGGAAGGAACACCCACCCCAAATTTCATGCTTCTAGGCCCAGCAGTTTTGGCAGGGCGGTGATGAATCAGTGAGTGAGAGACTTTTCTCTTTTATATATGTAGTCTCCCTTGGCCAGAAAGGTTTTTCTTTTATTTTTTACAGTACAGAATATTACTGTGTTTTATTATAGTAATAGTGGTCTGTATTATAGTGTTTTGAATTCATTTCCAGTGTTTTGCCATCATTTTTACATACGGTTAATATTTTTATATGAATATTGTTTTGGGTGGTGGAATCAATCATCTGAGTTTCCATTTTTTCCTATGCACATCACCCCCCAATGTGCATCAACCCCTCCATGAACATCTACCCCCCATACGCATCCACCCCCGTGTACATCCACCCTGTGCGCATCCACCCCATGCACATCCACCCCACATGTGCAATATCCCGTGCGCATCAACCCCATGTACATCAAACCCCCATGTGCATCTTCCCCCAGGTACACCATCCCACAGTGTGCATCACCTCATCATGCGCATAATCTCCCCATGTGCAACACCCCCATGCGCACCATCCTCCCCAGTGCAATCTCTCCCTCCATCTGAACAGCTTCCCCCCCCCAGTGCACCAGGCACTAAGCACAAAATTGGCTGGATGTTGGTCTGTCTTCCATGTTAAGTATACGATGAAAACACGTTGCACCCCTTTTCAGCCCCTTTAGGGATAAATCTCTCCACATCAGTTCTTGGTGGATGTTCATATGACAGAAGGAACACCCTCCCAGAATTTCATGCTTCTGGGTTCTCAGTCAGGGATTCTTCAATGCAAAGTATAGGCAGGAAAAAGCGTTGCGCACCTTTTCAATGCCAACTCGGACAATGACAGAGTTTGATAGAGTGATGAACAGAGTCCAGTTCTATAGGGTAATAAATCAAAACAAGCAGATTTGGACAAATTTTATTTTTCTAAAAACAAGAACAAACAAAATCTCCATTCCACACAATCCACAAATAACAGGAATTTTTCAAACCTGAATTATGACAAGAAACAAGCTTTGTTATTTAACTGAGCACAGAAACAGCCAGAATGAAGGTCATTCCACACTCCTAGTATTTATATGGTTTTTCTTCTTTGGTTCGCTGGTGGCTAATAACAGAACTACTATGACTGAAGGTCTTTCCACACTCCTGGCACTTATAGGGTTTCTCCCGTGTGGGTTCTCTGATGTTTAAAAAAGGAACTACTCTGACTGAAGGTCATTCCACATGTCAGGCACTTATAGGGTTTCTCCCGTGTGGGTTCTCTGATGTTTAAAAAAGGAACTACTCTGACTGAAGGTCATTCCACATGTCAGGCACTTATAGGGTTTCTCCCGTGTGGGTTCTCTGATGTTTAAAAAAGGAACTACTCTGACTGAAGGTCATTCCACATGTCAGGCATTTATAGGATTTCTCCCGTGTGGGTTCTATGGTGGATAACAAGGGAATGACTATGAGTGAAGCTCATTCCACATGTCAGACATTTATAGGGTTTCTCCCCTGTGTGGGTTCTATGGTGGCTAATAAGGGAATTACTCAGACTGAAGGTCATGCCACATGTCAGGCATTTATAGGGTTTCTTCCCTGTGTGGGTTCTCTGGTGGCTAATAAAAGGACTGAGAGAAGGTCATTCCACATGTCAGGCATTTATAGGGTTTCTCCCCTGTGTGGGTTCTCTGGTGGCAAATAAGATGACTCTTGCAACTGAAGGTCATTCCACATTCCTGGCTCTTATAGGATTTCTCCCCAGTGTTGGTTCTCTGGTGGCTAATATGATGCCTACTTTGACTTAAAGTCATGCCACACTCGTGCGTATAAAGCTTCTCTCTTATGTGTCTTCTCTGGGGAACCTTAAGCACACTATGCTGACAAAAGGTCTTCCTACAGTCTCAGCACTTATAGGTCTTCTCCCCTGTATGGGCTTTATGTTGTGACGAGTGAATCTGCTGCTTCTTTCTCCCAATGTGGTCAAAAAGGAGAGCTGTTGAAATAAGAAATAAGACCAAAGAAGCAATTGCAGATCAGTGGCATAGGTAGTTCATTTGACAAGGGTTCTCATATTTTTGACAGCCATACAACAAAATTATTTAATTAGTATAATAAGTATGAAAGAATTAATGAATTTCATAAAAATTAATACTATCATTTTATACAACTCTTCCCCTTAGGAGCTCAGTATTGTTAACATATTTCCTTCCTATATGTGTCCTCACTAAAATCCTATGGGAAAGGGATTTTTTGAATAGTTATGATATGAATTGAATAATAATAACCAGAAAATAAATGCAGCAAAGATTTCCCACAGGAAATGGATGAAAAGATCCCTCCCCTGCTATCACTCCCATGCATAATACTCAGAGTCCAATCCTATGCATGTCTACTCAGAACTAAATCTCATTACATTCAGTGAGGCTTACTCCCAGGTAAGTGAGGATTGCAGCTGAAGTTATGTAATGCCTCTGCATTTGGAGCCCAGTTATACCTCCTGGGAAGAGGTGGCTCCATAGGACAGTCCTGGAAGGGAGACCATATCTCCCAACTGGATTGACTTAGGATCTGAAGTTAAGGTAGTATTCATTGTCCCACCTCCAACATAAGCAAGGTCTCTGTGTGTCAAAGAGATATTGGCTCTTTGAATATCAGTCTCAAAGGGCCATTTAAATTAAGAAAATCTACTTTTCATTATGTAAGACACGTAAACAATATTTTGGTTTCCTAGTTTTTTTGCCATTAGTTTGGATAGACTGGATGTCATTGCATTGTGCTGTCAATGATGCATACAACAAATATATCAGGATACTATTATTCCTACAGATAGGACCGGGGTGGCACTGGGGTCCAGGGCTCCTAAGCCCCACTAGAGACTCCAATGTTGCAGCATCTTGGGGAAGTGTTATGTCCAGGACCTCCACCACCGCTGAGTCAGGGAAAAGATGAGTTTCTAATGGGAATCTATGAATAGTGCCTGTAAGTGCCGTTTGTGGATTCCTCTTGACATAAAAGTCACCAAGGGCATTCCTGTTAATTTGTGGCACTAAGCACAGGTTGGGACTACTGATAGTCCCTGAATTGCTCTAAATGTAACCAGATGGGTGGGTAGGCAACATTTCCCTCAGAGAAGAACTGGGTGGCACAGATGAGGGGTAACGCCCCTGAACCATGACGCTCATAGCACTGAAGCCCATTAACAACCCCTCCTTAGTTAGTTACTCCACTGGTTGGGTCTACTCTCCTCATCAAAAGTCCCAGATCTGGAATGGTCAGTGGGGGCAGATGCTGGGCCATCAGGCATTGCAACAGCTACTCCGTGGTCATGAAGCCTGGCTACCAATTCCCCTTGGTAATATCCCGTGAAGAGAGGTTCTTCCCTGGGGCATCTATCAATTGAGCCAAAGGATCTCCCTTACCTATAAAGGTCACATTTTCAAAGTTCTCAATCATGATGGCTTCATACGTGTGCCTTTGGTATGGATGGAAAAGAGCCCATTCCCCACTGCTGAAATAAAGAGCTATGTCTTCAAATGCTATTGGGCTCTGAAAGAAAAAGGAGGAATGTCCTATTAGGAAATCTGCTGAGGCTATGAATGCCATACAAAGAGAACAGAGCATTCCTGATTCCAGGAAAGGACATTTCCAAATTTGAAAAAAAAAACATTCTCACTTAAGTTCCCTCTTACTTTTGCATGTCCCTCTTTAGGGCTCCAATACAGATTCCCACATTTCTGAAAAGTGGCTCAGATGAGCTTTTCCTCCCAGTCCCCAAATTGATCCCACAATCCTAATCTCGCAAGCACAGCTGTGAGCCTGAATGCTTCCAATAGGGCATATTCCCAAGAAAGCGTAGCAGGGCTGGGAACCTTGTGCATTGTGCAGTTGCTTTTCTACACTGTCATTCCCATCACTTTCCCCCCTTTTAAAAACATGGCTCAGTTGCTGCTGCTCTGGCTGCAGTGGAGGTTTATCTGGGTGGGTATCTGCCCACTCAAGCCTCTGAGCTATGTTGCCGGCAGCGCATTTCAGTATACATGGAACATGCACACAAATGGAGGAAAGCAATTGTACAGGAATCTCCAGTTGAAGATAATGCAAGTCTACAAACATCTGCAAGAATCAAGGTGGACCAATGAAAAGTGCTGAAGAACCATAACAGGGTTTCAACTCAGCTTCTCTTTTCTGAGCCAGAATCTGTGACTCAGGCTGCAATCCTAAACACACTTTCCTGGGAGTAGGCCCCATTGAATACAATAGGACATTGAATACAAAATCCTGGGAAAATGTGCTAGGATTGCAGTGTCAGTCAACTTACATAGGAAGACTCTGATCACCAACATGCACACACAGCATCGAAGGAGCGGGAAGGAGGAGAAAAGGAGAGGGAGATGTGAGGCCCAGAAGGAAAGCAGAAAGATGGGGAATGCAGGGGGAGAAAAGATATAGGTTTGCCCAAAGAACCCTGAAGGAGGAAAGGCATTTTGGGGTACAGGGAAAAGTTGGGGGGTTACAAGGAAGGAAAAAACAGCTAGTCTAGATGGAGGTGACAAGACTGCTGCTGGAAATGTTCCAGGAGGAGCCCTGACTGTTCCTACCAATTTTCCTCACCTGGCCTGGACGGGTGGACTCCATTTTGGTTCTTCCAGATGGATTGATTGGCTTTGATTCAGTTTCTCTCGTGTCTGTGAGGAAAAGAAAAGAATAGATCAAGTTTTGTTTCTTAAACTTTCTTAAACTTTGTATGTTTGCCTGATGTATATGCTTGAATGTGAGGTGGAGGCTGCAGGGATGAGGCACATTCATGGGGGAATTCATAGGTGATCCTCATTATCTGCAGGGATTATATTCCTGGAATCTCAACAGAGACTGAAAACCACTAATTAGGCTGCAATCCAGAGCAAATTCAGCCTGCTCTGACCTAACTGCACTCTCCTAACTATTCTGTATCCAGAGCAGAAAGTTATGCTGAATCCAGAGAGTCAGGAAGCCTGGGCTGTCCTAACTGCTCCAGAGCATGCTAAGTAATTGACACAAGGGGAAGACTTGCTCCTGAGGAGACACCCCTCAGATCACACTGAACAAGGAACAGCTGTGGTGCCTACAGTGGTGACATGACTCTGCACATCACCTGGTGCGGAAGTCTGTGCGTCATCCCTGGGATGCGCGCCACCCCCCACCTGGACTGCGCAGTCACCAAAGTCACCAAAGCACCATCTCTTACACCTGCGCAGTACTTTTCTGAAGCCTTTTGGCTTCGGGGGAGACTGTGCAGGCGTCAGAGTTGGTGCCTGTGCTGTACTCTTTCTGAAGCCATTCGGCTGCCGCTCCGCCTCCTGAGTGAGGCCGAATGGCTGTGCAGAGGCGCGGACTTTCTCTGCTCTAAGGAAGTCTCCTCTGAAGCTGTTCGCCATGCTCAGTGTGTTTCTGCGCAGTGCACCTCAGATGGCCGTTCAGGCCAGCTCCTCAGACAAGTGGCAGTTTCTGGCTGATTCTCCGCCTTGGAGCAGGCCTGAATGGGGGTGCTGACGCCTGGGGCCTGCCAAAGGACAGTCAAACTCCTCCGGCACATCAACCCATACGGAGTGCATCCCCAATGCAGCCCACACCAGCCTCACCAGTCTGGTGACGCCACTGGGTGCCTGCCTTATAAGGAGTCCCTGATGAGATGCCAGTACATTCTACAGTGAATACAAGGGGCTTCTTGGAGTGGCCTGCTGTATCCTGAGGTTTGTGGGCAGCCGTAGTTTGTTCCATATCCTGAAGTTGAGAGGAAGGGGTTGCAGCTAGGATGGCCAAGAACTCAGATTTTTGGTCAACACTGCCATTCTTACTCGGGCCTTATCATGGACCCCTATGGGTCTACTCATTACTATACCTGCTCCTGAGGTGGTATAACTCTGAGGGCTGGAAGAGGGCATTTCTGCCTTGGAAACAGGCTTTGGATACAGAGTAACTGCTCTGCCCTAGGCAATGCTAAACATGCCCTCCACTTGCCTCTCCTGAACTGCTTAGGCTGCCCCAGTTAGGGCAGAGCAGGTCCACCTCTCTTAGGGCACCCTATCTTGCCTTGCTCTGCCCTAAGCTTCCTTCAGAGTAACTGGGCTGGAGCATCTTGCAGTTGCTCCAACCTAGTGTTAGATAGGGCAACCTAAGGGCTCTTATGTGGACAGATTAGTTGCTCTGGATTGGGCTGTTATTAAGTATGAAACTGAAGTCTCTTAAAACTTCCAAACCTGACTGGAACTGAGCTTATGTACCAGAACATATCTGCCTGGAGTTGATCGTATGTGACCAGAACGTATATGACTGGAGTTGAACGTATATAACCAGAGTATATATAACTGGAGTTGAACATATGTGACCAGAGCGTATGTGCCTGGAGTTGAATGTATGTGACCAGAGCGTATGTGCCTGGAGTTGAAGGTATGTGACCAGAGCGTATGTGAGCGGAGCTGAACCTCTGCTCAGATCTGGAAGTTTTCTAAATGCAGAGGCCAGGTATGATATGACACAATCTCTGTGGACTAAACAAAATAGCCCAGAGCCAGTTCATGGGAGCTTTTGGTAACAATCCCAAGTTGTCTTCAGGTGTTCCTGGGATCAATTCTGAAGCCTGCAGAGGCTGTGGGTGGTCGTGCATGGCCTCTGTGGGCTTCCAAAGCCACTCGGTGTGATCATTTCCAGTCATATTCAGAGGGCCCATTGGGGGTTCGGTTAACACAGTCCAATTGGTTGGTGCTGAATGTGGAGATAGTGAAGGCCTCAGGAGATCTCTGCCTCAGGAGAAGCGATGGCTTCACACGACAGGCAAGGCCTGGAGGTGGCAGAGATCATTGTTGGTGGGGGGAAGAACCCAAAGGGGCTCCATGAGGGCCTCCATCAAAAGGAGGCTCCTGTGGCACCTCAAAAACATGGCCCCTTCCCTGCTGCAGGAGGGAGTCTATCAGGGCCTCCTCTCCTTAACCCCCCAACACAGCCTCTGCAAGCTCAGAGACAAGCCCCCCACCATGGACCTGGCTGGGCCTACTTCACCCACCTTCTCTCAGCCTCCCTGGCCCACCGTCTCCACCCCCTGCCCCTCCCTCCCTGGCTGGGCCTACTTCACCCACCTTCTTCCAGCCTCTCTGGCTGGGCCTACTTCACTCACCTTTTCCCAGCCTTCCTGGCCCACCTTCTCCACCCCCTGCCCATCCCTCCCTGGCTGGGCCTACTTCACCCACCTTCTCCCAGCCTCCCTGGCCCACCTTCTCCACCCCCTGCCCATCCCTCCCTGGCCGGGCCTACTTCACCCACCTTCTCCCGGCCTCCCTGGCCCACCTTCTCCACCCCCTGCCCATCCCTCCCTGGCTGGGCCTACTTCACCCACCTTCTCCCAGCCTCCCTGGCCCACCTTCTCCACCCCCTGCCCATCCCTCCCTGGCTGGGCCTACTTCACCCATCTTCTCCCAGCCTTCCTGGCCCACCTTCTCCACCCCCTGCCCATCCCTCCCTGGCCGGGCCTACTTCACCCACCTTCTTCCAGCCTCCCTGGCCCACCTTCTCCACCCCCTGCCCATCCCTCCCTGGCCGGGCCTACTTCACCCACCTTCTCCCAGCCTCCCTGGCCCACCTTCTCCACCCCCTGCCCATCCCTCCCTGGCTGGGCCTACTTCACCCACCTTCTCCCAGCCTCCCTGGCCCACCTTCTCCACCCCCTGCCCATCCCTCCCTGGCCGGGCCTACTTCACCCACCTTCTCCCAGCCTCCCTGGCCCACCTTCTCCACCCCCTGCCCATCCCTCCCTGGCCGGGCCTACTTCACCCACCTTCTCCCAGCCTCCCTGGTCCACCTTCTCCACCCCCTGCCCATCCCTCCCTGGCCGGGCCTACTTCACCCACCTTCTCCCAGCCTCCCTGGCCCACCTTCTCCACCCCCTGCCCATCCCTCCCTGGCCGGGCCTACTTCACCCACCTTCTCCCAGCCTCCCTGGCCCACCTTCTCCACCCCCTGCCCATCCCTCCCTGGCCGGGCCTACTTCACCCACCTTCTTCCAGCCTCCCTGGCCCACCTTCTCCACCCCCTGCCCATCCCTCCCTGGCCGGGCCTACTTCACCCACCTTCTCCCAGCCTCCCTGGTCCACCTTCTCCACCCCCTGCCCATCCCTCCCTGGCCGGGCCTACTTCACCCACCTTCTCCCAGCCTTCCTGGCCCACCTTCTCCACCCCCTGCCCATCCCTCCCTGGCCGGGCCTACTTCACCCACCTTCTTCCAGCCTCCCTGGCCCACCTTCTCCACCCCCTGCCCATCCCTCCCTGGCCGGGCCTACTTCACCCACCTTCTTCCAGCCTCCCTGGCCCACCTTCTCCACCCCCTGCCCATCCCTCCCTGGCCGGGCCTACTTCACCCACCTTCTCCCAGCCTCCCTGGTCCACCTTCTCCACCCCCTGCCCATCCCTCCCTGGCCGGGCCTACTTCACCCACCTTCTCCCAGCCTTCCTGGCCCACCTTCTCCACCCCCTGCCCATCCCTCCCTGGCCGGGCCTACTTCACCCATCTTCTCCCAGCCTCCCTGGCCCACCTTCTCCACCCCCTGCCCATCCCTCCCTGGCCGGGCCTACTTCACCCACCTTCTCCCAGCCTCCCTGGCCCACCTTCTCCACCCCCTGCCCATCCCTCCCTGGCCGGGCCTACTTCACCCACCTTCTCCCAGCCTCCCTGGCCCACCTTCTCCACCCCCTGCCCATCCCTCCCTGGCTGGGCCTACTTCACCCACCTTCTCCCAGCCTCCCTGGCCCACCTTCTCCACCCCCTGCCCATCCCTCCCTGGCTGGGCCTACTTCACCCACCTTCTCCCAGCCTCCCTGGCCCACCTTCTCCACCCCCTGCCCATCCCTCCCTAGCTGGGCCTACTTCACCCACCTTCTTCCAGCCTCCCTAGCCCATCTTCTCCACCCCTGTCTGTCCCTCACTGGCTGGGCCTTGTCCCCCACCTGCTCCCTTCTCCCTCCTTTCCTGGCTGGGTCTTCTTCAGACCTGTCCCTCCCTTCCTCCCTGGCTTAGGCCTCCTGACTCCCATCCAAGTCCCCTGCAAGGCTCACCCCTCAGTGAGTGAGGTGAGTGTGGACATGGTGAGAGCAGATGTTCTGTGGTGGGGAGGGCAGGTGGAAGGGGTCTGGACTGTTGGTGCCAAATGCCACAAGGTCCTCAGTTCCATCTCAGACTTGACAGGCTAAAACGGAGGCAGATTTGGAACTGACATGGGTTTGAGGTAGCCATTCTCAGCACACCACAAGAGAACCAATGGATATGGACCAACTTGTAACATGGATGTCCAGCCCTCCCAGTCCTGCCAAAGAAGTTATCACCAGTAGGAATCAATTAGAGAGTGGCATGGGCAAGCCTTATGAGTGGCACCTGCTGTGCTGACTCTTTCCAGACAGCTTTCTAAAAGGATAAACACACTGGCACAGTCAATCAACAGCTGTGAAAGAACTGATGTGAAAAGGACAGGCTGTGTTGCACTGGCACATGCGGCTGTCCATGTGAAAAAAGCAAGAAACAGAGACCCTGTTCTTACAGCACTGTTCCCACATGCATGTCTACCACTGCACGTGCACACAGATTTAATTACACACAGTGCAAGCCTGTTCATGTCTACTCAAAAGTTGCATTCGGTGGGGCTTACTCTCAGGAAAGTGCTTTTAGGATTGCAGCCACAGTCTTGGATCTGGGTTTGCCCGGTCCTGAATCAAACCAAATTGGGGGTTTATATTCAGTATCCAGAAAAACCTCGCTTCAGCAAATGGCTATTTGTGGACCATTGACTGCATAACACAGTGAGCAATCTCAAAGGATCTTCAATTAGAGCACAATCCTAATCAAGTACACTCAAAAGTAAGCCCCATTGTGTTCAATGGGTCTTACTCCAAGGAAAGTGTCTTTAGGATTGCAGCCTTAGAGCACAATCATAACCATGTCTACTCAAACGTAAGCTCTATGGTGTTCAGTGGGACTTACTCCCAGGAAAGTGTCTTTAGGACTGCAGCCTTATGTCTAACAATAATCACAAGGCAGAGTTTTTCAAAAGAATATAGATTTTATTAAGGGAGAAAAAAACAAGAAAGTGGTTAGGAAAGGCTTATAAGGGTTTATTTATAAAATCAATTGTGTGGCTGAAGAGGAAATTGAGTATGTGGAACTAACTACATATTGTGATTTAGTCTGTAGACTGGATATTATCAGGGTGACCATATGCTAGACCTCAAAATGTAGGACAAGGGTCCCCAAAAGTCCGGATTTTCAGGTGAAAATCTGGACTTTTGGAGGACCTTGTCCTAAATTTTAAAAAATGTAGGTGTCCCTCCAGAGATTGCTCGCTGCAAGTGTGCTTGCCTCCACTGTTGCTGGCGGCCAGGTCAGGCCAGGGGCGAGAGGGAAAGTGACCTGGCTTCCGGGAACAGTAGAGGCAGGCGCGCTTGTGGCGAGCGGTCTCTGGAGGGATGCTCCACCCCGCAGAGCGCTCCGTCTAAGAGTCTGGATGGTTGCAGAGAGATACAGAGGCTGTGCGCATGTGCACAGCCTCTAATTTTTAAGATGGCTGCTTGGACGGCCGCTGTGGATGCATAAAATACGGAGTGGGTAGCAATAACAGAGGCTGTGCGCATGTGCACAGCCTCTAGTTTTCAAGATGGCTGATCGGACGGCTGCTGTGGATGCATGTCGGTCTGAACAGCCTTTAAAGTGCACAAAGCACCACACAAGCCCCACCCCATAGCTGGACATTTGCATATTGGAGCGGACAGTCCGGTCCAATATGCAAATTCTGGACCAGTCCGGCCAATTCCGGCATAATCACCCTGGTTATTATACATGAGTTAAATCTGGCATAATCACGCTTGGTTGGACATCTGGCACAATTATACATGAGGTAGTTATAATTTATGAAAGATTTTTTTCACTTTCCCAAATGTTGCCTAGATTCAAATCAGGCCTCCGTCAGTCTTGAAAGACTATGGTATCGTGCTTGGTGCTGCATACACTGCATGCGAAGCACAAAAGCCTGGGTTGGATTGTTATGGAGGATAGGCTGTTACCCAAGCAGCAAATCCCCCCTCTCCAGGCCACTGAATTAGTCCAATGGAAAGGCAGAGCCAATACGATTGGATCCAGCTGGCGTCGCAGAGCTGGGCTAAGGACAGTAGCTCACCCTGTCTTGTGGGGCCGACCCGGGAATCGAACCCTGGCCTGCTGGTTAACAGACACAGCAAATCAGAGATTCCGTATTAATGAGGTGATTCAAAAATTGGAAAAAGAATGTTTTGGAAATTTGTGTTGAATACAGAGGCCACTGTCAATTCTGCACATGGTGAATATTTTCTGCACACTTACGCTTACATCAGATAAACTCAGATAATTTTACTTCGGAGTACAGTACACATGCATAGGATCAAGATGGCTACTCCACCCAATCCCATTGATTATGCACACAGCGATACAAGAATAATGGGTGTCAATAATAGTGTAATAGTATAAAAAGTCAAGAACTATTTAAAAAAGTTACAGATGCAGACATGATGAGATGTCATCAAACAATAGTAGAAGAGACATGGCTGCTTTCAGTTTCAGTTTCAAATAATTTATTGTATTTCTAATTTATTTGTGAGGTTGGTATTTCATTTTTGATTTAGTTACAGCAGCAATGCATTTGTCACAAGTGTGGCTCAGGAAAGATTCAAATGGATTCAGTTCTGCTGTGCTGACAGTAGAGAAAGTAGACAACAGGGTGGAAGATAGAGGAACTTGGCTTGGAACTTAGAGGAAGGACATCTTGGAAAGATGGAACTGAGCTCTTATCTATTTTATTGCCTGTGCCTATTTTATCTCACAACGAAAGACAGCTGAGACAAGGTGGCCAAGCTTCCATCCTGCTGTTAATCTAGCCCTTAGATGCCCATCCGGATCCAGAGTCTGGAAATGCAAATTTATGCAAATTGGGCTATTTTTAGATGGGCATCTAAGGGCTAGCAGGTTCCTCTATCTCCTGCCTCCAGTTCTTGTTTCCTTCAAGAACAAGGAAACTGGTGGTAAGGAGGCTAGACATGTATTTTAAGGCAGTACAGTGATGCCTCACATAAAAAATGCCTCACGTAAAGTATGTTTCACGTAACAAACAAAAATTTCTCTAGGATTCTGCTTCACATAAAGAAAATGCTTCACGTAAAGAACACATTTGTTGGCAGTTGGGGCAGACGCGCTGGCCGGCAGCCTGTTTAAAAAGCGTCATGGCTGCCTAGCCCATAGTGAAAGCAACACTTCCATGCTGTTCCTCCTGTGGTTGGGTGTCCACTGGGCAGAGGGAGAGAAGAGCAGTGGAGAAGAGGGAAGCAGCTCAGGGCCAGCCAGAAGGGAGCAGGAGAGAGAGATGCTCAGGATGGAGAGAAGGAGAAAGTGGGGAGACACTTTGAAGGTGACTTGGATTGCAGCCTCCTAACCGTCTCTACCCAGAAGTCAGCCCCGTTGTGTTAAATGAGGCTTACTCCCAGGAAAGTGTCTTTAGGACTGCAGCCTAAGTAGACTTCATAAGATCATGCACATTGAATGCATGTTTTGAATTCAATCCCAGTGTTCTGTCATCATTTTTACATCCAGTTAATATTTTTATATGAATATTTTTGGGGTTGTGGAACCAATCGTCTGATTTTCCATTATTTCCTATGGGAAAATCTGCTTCACGTAAAGAATGTTTCACGCAAAGAACATGCCTCTGGAATGAATTAAATTTGTTACGTGAGGCGCCACTGTATTTGTGTGGCATAGAGCACAATCCTAACCATGTCTACTCATAAGCAAGCCCCATTTTTTTCAGTGGATCTTACTCCCAGGAAAGTGTCTTTAGGATTGCAGAATATAAAACAGAAATTCAAGTTACAGCTTTTCTTATCCTGTCCTGGATATCTTTCCACTGGAATCTGTCATATACAGTAATCTGGGCTGTGGATCCCTTTCTTGTCCAGAGAAGTGATAGCAAAGAGAGCCTGCTTTTCTTTTTGTAACTGGCTAATTTGAGAATTAATTTTTCCAGAATTAATTTTTAGCAGGTTCACTAATGGATTTATAATAAACTTCTGAGACATTTTAAACTACAAGCTCTTCCTTTGAAAACAAGATCTTATCCATTTTAGAGATGGCATGAGAACCACAATGAATTATATTTAGCTTTTTAACCAAGGAAAGTAGACATCAAGAATGCTATTTTTCTTTAGTTTTTAAAATATAAAAATTAAGGCTGCAATCCTAAAAAACACTTTCCTAGTAGTAAGACCCAATGAACATAGTGGGGCTTACTTTTGTGTACACATAGTTAGGATTGTCCACCACCTCCCTTGGCGATTTGTTCCACTGCCACTTTTCATCTGTTCATTTGCCTCCAAAGACCCTGTCTGCTGGTACTTATTTAGAAACAATATTTATGCTTCAACCTTCCCCCCAAATGGCAGTTAATAGTAAAACAATGTTGTAGAACATCTATATGCTGCAAGCATTTTGTAATTGTTTTTGGCCATTCACAGAAATATGTGGTTTTTAAATCAATGCCACATGCATAATATACAGCACATGAAATGGGCATGAATCAAATAGAAATTGAAAACTTCTGTAATGAATCTCCATTAGAACGAGTACATTGTGGTTTAGATGCCGTCCAAGACCTTTTGGATCTTTCTTGGCCAGATTTTCTCATTTTTTATGAGACAAATGATCAAGCCAAAAAATGAATTTATTTTTTTAAGCAGCAGCTCTCTTAATGACTCACCATAGCAGAAGTGACACAAAAGATATCTCCTCATGTGACATTAGTATTCTGAGAAATACACACAGAGAAGGCTTATGGATTGCTGGTATGTCCAGTTGATGTTGGCATGGAGTTGCACTGGGTTTGCAGTGAAGTGTCATGGGTGTCAACACGAATAATTCATGATATATATATATATAAAACAAAGTTCTGCCGGTGCCTGGGACCAAAGCCATATCCACACAATATAGCCTTTGCTATGATTAGATTTAGATTGCAGCATAATTAGATTTTAATTAGTTTTAGAATTAGATTGCATTTAAAAATTATGGAGGGTGACAAACATTGTCTGTGAAAACTAAAAATTAATGTTTTTAGACCTAATTTCATCATCAACTGATGAGAATCATTTCATCATCAGCTGAAGAATATGCAAACATTCTTACCAACTTCTACATACTCTGCAAAAGGCCACTTGTCTATATACAGCACAAGTAGCAGTCTCCTTTTTCAAAAGGAGATTTTTTATCAAAATGTCAGTGTAAGATTTGGTATCTTGAATCAGCAAAAAAATATCTGATTTAAAAAAAAAATGCAAATTTTTCCAAAATCTCAAAACCTTAGAAAATCTTTATTAATTGCTTCCCTCTACTGGACATTTTGAGTGGTGGCCTAAACATTTTCTCTAAATGTGCAATTGCAATTGCACCACATACTGTGGCAATTGCATGTTGACATCCCACCTCATTGATAAAAATTGCCAGTGCATGGAAATGTAGCCACCACAGATGAGCTGACACTGAATTATTTTGTCATGCCTGTTTTGTATAACTGGCATTGCAATCCTAAACATGTACTCAGAAGTCATATTGTGTTCAGTTGGACTTATTCTGAGGAAAGAGTGGTTAGGATTGCAGCCTGCGACTTATAGGAAAATGGCAGAGAAGGAAAGTGTGCAAACCAGCAATCCTCACAAAAGAAGCCAGATAGTAATAAGAAGCTCTCTGGATCAGGCCAAAGACTCATCTAGTCCAGCATCCTGTATCTCAGTGGCCACCAGATGCCTCAGCTGGCATACAAGACATCTGATTCCTGGTGCCCTCCCTACTCCTGGCATTCGGTGGTGGGCTATTTCTAAAATCAGGAGGTTGCACATACCCATCATGGCTTGTAACCTATGATGGAATTTTCCTCCAAAAGTCTGTCCATTCCCCTACTGAAGACATTTAGACCAGATCCTGTGATAAAGATTTCTACAGACTACATAATGTCATAGCTGCAAAAGAGGACAAGCCCCCCCCCCAAATATAGGATATCCAAGAAAAATGTAGGACATGACAAAACAGAAGCTAAAAGCACCCATATATATTGATTTCATGGGGTGAATTTCAATAATACAGTATTATAAAATTTAAAACTGTTACATATTTTATTACATATATTTTATTATTAGGAGAAGCCTCCATGCTGCCTGCTCACAAGGAAAAAGAGGACAATGAAGATTTCCCCCCCAGGACACAAGGCTTAAAAGAGGGGGGGAGTGGGCATACGGTCACCCTGATTAATCAGTTCTAGGCCAGCTGCATCACATCTTGTGGCAAGGAGTCCCACAGATAAATCAAAACAGATATAGGCCAGGTGCCATTCCCACATCCTGTGGCAAGGAGTTCCACAGATCTAGGCCAGTCTATGCCACCCTCACATCCTGTAGCAAGAGTTCCCATAGGCTCACTACACCCCAGATCTAGGACAGATGTTATCCTCACATTTTGTGGCAAGGAGTTCCACAGACTCATTACACATTGGATCTAGGCCAGATGCCATCACCACATGCTGTGGCAAGAAGTTCCACAGATCTAGGCCAGTGTATGCCATCACCACATCCTGTGGCAAGGAGTCCCACAGACTCATTACACACCTGGACTAGGCCAGATGTGCTGGGGAAGGCCTAGGAGGGGTGACCACAGTGTGGCCCCTGCTGGATCCTCCCCTCAAGGCGAGGGAGAGGGGCAGGCTTCAGAAGGGAGGCGAGGCCGCACAGGCTCCTCCTCTGCTCTGTCTCTCCGGTGGAAGGGACGAGTCATGCCCAGAGGGAGGAGGGGAAAAGTCAGGTGGGTGAGTCGCTGCTTTCGCGCCTGGGGGAGGAAGGGCGCCCATCTTGTCGCCCTCTCAAAACCTTGGCTTGGCGGTCCTGGCTCTCCCCGCTCTGGAAGGGGAAGGGGGAAGCCCCCCATAGCCCGACCTAGAGGGGGAATTTCCCAGTCCTCCCTCCCTGAAAGGCCAGCCACGCAGAGGAAGGAGAAGGCAGACCTTTTCATCAGAAGCAGGGCTCAGAAACTGCCTCACAGCCCTGTGCTACTCAAGAGTAACTCCCACTGTAGTCAATGGGGCTTACTCCCTGGAAAGGGTGGACAGGATGGCAGCCTCACACCCCACTCCTAGGCATGTCTACTCAGAAGTAAGCCCCATTACAGTCAATGGGGCCTACTCCCAGGAAAGTGGATAAGACTGCAGCCTTGGAACTCACTCTTAGGCAAATCTACTCAGAAGTAAGCCCCATTATAGTCAATGGGGCCTACTCCCAGGACAGTCTGGATAAGACTGCAGCCTTGGAGCTCACTGTTAAGCAGGTTTGCTCAGAAGTTAGCTCTATTATAGTCAATGGGGCCTACTCCCAGGAAAGTCTGGATAAGACTGCAGCCTTGGAGCTCACTCTTAGGCAAGTCTACTCAGAAATAAGCCCCATTATAGTCAATGGGACCTACTCCCAGGAAATCTGGATAAGTCTGCAGCCTCGGAGCCCACTCATAGGCATGTCTACTCAGAAGTAAGCCCCATTATAGTCAATGGGACCTACTCTCAGGAAACTGTGGATAAGACTGCAGCCTCAAAGCTTACGCATGTGCACATCTACTCAGAAGTAAGCCCCATTAAAGTCAATGGGGCCTACTCTCTGGGAAGTATGTACAGGATTGTGCCCACAGCCAGTTATTTTCAACCAAAAGTACTTGAGGTGGTGCCTGGTTGTACGTATGACACCAGGGTGAACATTTTGTCCTCTTTTTCCAGGACATGTCCTCTTTTTAGCCTTGTGTCCTGGGAAAAAATGTTCATTGTCCCCCTTTTTCTTGTGAGCAAGCAGTATGGAGTCGTCTTGGAATTAATACATTTAACATAATATGGACCATATGTCCTCTTTTTTCCCCAGGACATGACCTCTTTTTTAGCCGGGGACTGTTGAAAAAAGTTCTGCCTGTGCTTGAAGTTAGTCATGCTCAGTTCCATGAGACTTAGAGCACAATCCTAACCATGTCTACTCAAAAGTAAGCCCAATTGTGTTCAAAGGGTCCTACTACCAGGAATGTATCTTTAGGATTGCAGCCCTACTCACAGATAAATGTGTAGCAGCAGATTTCAACCTTTTCATCTCATGACTTACTGAGAAGGTGCTAAAATGGTTGAGGAACACCATCAGTTTTCTTTGCATTTGACAAGGCACATAATGTATCTGCTGGAAGGGCTCAAACCCCACAATGGCTCTAATGGTAAATGTTCCTCCACCAAACTTCTGCACACATCTGTGGACCATTCACAGCGCACTTGTTGAAAATTGTACAATTGAGGGCTGAAGATTTAAAGATCTAACTTTTTACAGTTAATTTTATCTCACACTTTCTCTCAGGAGCTCAGGGCAGTATATCTATTTCCAGTGGTGGGTTTCAGGGGGTTCTCACAGGTTCTATAGAACCCTTTGCTAATGAGCGCCTGGTTCTGAGAACTGGTTACTAATGGGACATAGAACCTGTTGTTAATTTAGGTTATTAGGACATAGAACCTGTTGTTAATTTAGGTTATTAGGACATAGAACCTCTTAGGTGCATTAGGTTATAAGGTGCTTAGGTTATTAGAACCTGCAACCTTTTGCAGGTGAGGAAAGGCGGGGTATAAATTAATAAAATAAAATAAATAAAATAAAACCTGTTGTTAATTTATTTGAATCCCACCACTGCCTATTTCCCTCTACTTTATTATTGTCTCAGTAATGGAGGTCAGATTGTACATTGGGCCAAATACTTTCCAGCAAAAATACAGGCTGAAAGGTTCTTAAACATTATAGCATGGAATGCTTTTATATGGAGCTTTTTTGTGTGGTGTGTTTTTAAAGTGGCCTTTGCCATCGGGTTTGTAATATTTAAATCAGTCCTTAGTTACCCTTTTCAGGTCATTCAGAGGAAGGAAATAAGAATTTTTCTGCTGTACAAATCATTAATTGATTTTTGAAGTTTGCTTCCTACTCTGCTTATGATTAATGTTCTCCAAGTGCCAAAGTACTTCATTTTGGTCCAGATTGTAAAACTATCCCTACAATCCAGAGTAACTGCTGGAGCACGTAAGAGACATTACATGCACCTGTAGTTACTGCACCACCTAGTGATAACCTATGGGAAATTCATATTGCAATCCAGAGTAAATTGTACTTACACCGGAGCAAGAACTCCCTATAGTTACTCTGGATTGCGCCCATAGTTGCATAAATATTTAATACTGATGCACCATAGAAAAAAAGATATTGAAGTCTAAATCTATTTTAGGAATAAAAGCAGATTTCTACAGCCTATGCTAAAATCAGGAATCTTACTGAGAAACAAAATTATAAAGTAAATTATCTAAATTTTAATAAAATTTTTGTTTTGTGTGACATAAAGTTTATACTGCCACCCATATTTAAAATTTTCTTGCACCCTACTGGGAATGTTTAATGTTTAATTCTGCAATTAAATTTTGTAATAACTATTGCAAGCACAGAAATTCAGCAATCTGAGAATAAATCAGATTTCATTTTTTTCGTAAAGGTTTCTAGCTCTTCAGGATGCAGTTATATAAACACATTCCTGGGAACACCTGCAGGGCTGTGGGTGGTGCAAGTGGTTAAGACACTGTGCCAGTTAACCAGCAGGCCAGGGTTCGAGACCTGAGTCGGTGCCACAAGACAGGGTGAGCTCCTGTCCTTAGCCCAGCTCTGTGATGCCAGCTGGATCCAATCGTATTGGCTCTGCTTTTCCATTGGACTAATTCAGTGGGGGATTTGCTGCTTGGGTAACAGCCTATCCTCCATAACAATCCAACCCAGGCTTTCGTGCTTCGCATGCAGCATATGCAGTGCCGAGCATGATACCATAGTCTTTCAAGACTGATGGAGGCCTCCTGGGAATAAGTGCCATTGAACATAGTGGGACTTACTTCTGAGTAGATATGCTTAGGATTGCATTGTAACACTTTGGAGATAGATTTGAAAGGGCAGGTACCTGAAGAAATCTCAGAAGGCAAGAGGGCAAGAATGAGGATTTCCAATGGTCAGGATGTAGGATTTGAGTCTTTGTTCTTTGTCTATTATAATCATTATTAATATTAGTACAATCCATGAGTGGAAGTCTGAGAAAAGGAAAGGATGAGTAGTCTATATAGGAAATTCGATCTGGAACATGCCATTGCTGCTGGATCAAATCTTGCCTTTTCAGCAGTTGCTCTTTTTCAAATTGTGCTGGGTCGAATTGCACTTTTTCAGCAATTTTTGTCACTATAGGATTGGGCTGTTACTTTTTTCCTGATTGTTGTAACCTTTCTTTAGTAAGCTTACCTCTGTTGAAATTTATTCCTGGATTTCTTTTCTTCATTTTAGTTTGAGAGGGCTCATTTATTTTTACTGTCCGCTAACTGGTAATCACCGCAAGATAAAAACCAGAGTTATGTATGTTTGTATAGTACTTATTTTTAGTATAGGTATCTTTGGTTATCTAATTTTTAATAATAGTTACACAACTGCGATATGGTACTTGGCTAATTTAGAGAAAGCTTGCCTGTGTGAAGTTGTTAAATATCCTTAAACCTTTGTTATTTTCAGGCATGTTTTTTGTGCAGCAATATTTCTGCTGTCATCATATTAGAACATCACTGCTGAAGATTTATCCTTTGAAATCCTTCAGGCTTTTAGCCTCTGCAGTATGTATTCCATATCTTCATATCTTATGCAATTATGCATGCATCTTTCAGTATTTTAGAGTGACAGTGAACCTGAATTTTGATGGCAAGTTTTGTTCAAGGAATTCATTTTGCTATCCAGCATTGGTAGGCAGTTCAAATTAATTCACTCCCTTTTCCAAGGGATTTGCAAGTCAATGTAAATCAGTACAGCATTGTCTTCTGCTTGCTTCTAATTTTGTTAATAGCCATTTGAACTCTGATATACAGTGGCATCAGGAGAACTTTGTTGATACAGTGGTACCTCGCTTAACAAGTGCCTTGCTTAACAAGTGATCCACATATCAGGCAAAAATTTCTCTAGGATTCTGCCTCACATAACAAGTGTTGCTTCACTTAACAAGCACACTTGTTGACAGTTGGGGCAGACACGCTGACCGGCAGCCCTTTTAAAAAGCATTAGGGCTGCCTAGCGCATCCGCTCGTAGTGAAAGCAACACTTCGGTGCTGTTCCTCCTGTTCCTCCAGAGGAAAGCAACTCAGGGCTAGCCAAAAGGGAGCAGGGGAGAGAGGCTCAGGATGAAGAGAAGGTTGGGAGACACTTTGAAAGTGTCTTGGATTGCAGAAGAAAGTGTCTTTGATTGCAGCCTCCTAACATGTCTACCCAAAAGTAAGCCCCATTGTGTTAAATGGGTCTTACTCCCAGGAAAGTGTCTTTAGGATTGCAGCATAAGTAGACTTCATAGGATCACGCACATTGAATGCATGTTTTGAATTCAATTCCAGTGTTTTGTCATCATTTTTACATCCAGTTAATATTTTTATATGAATATTTTTGGGGTTGTGGAACCAATCATCTGAGTGGATTTCCTGTGGGAAAATCCATTTCACATAAAGAGCGTTTCACATAACAAACATGCTTCCAGAATGAATTAAACTTGTTACGTGAGGCACCACTGTATTGATCAAAAGTTAAAATAATAGTAGAAGAAATCCCTAATATAGGTCTCCCCTGTATATTCTCTGCATTTAAATCTTCAACTTCTGGAGGAACTAGATGTAACCATTTAATTAATATTATTCTATCCTGGCTCCCATCCCCCTACTATGGGTGCTCAAGACAGCTGTAGTGGCTCAGCTGGTTAAGACAACATGCCTTTCATTTGGCAGGCTGGGGTTAGGCACTGAGTACTACAGACATAGAGAGCTCTTACTACAGTTCCTGCCAACCTAGCAGTTTGAAAGCATGCAAATGCAAGAAGATAAATAGGTACCACCTTAGCGGGAAGGTAAACAGCGTTCTGTGTAGTCATGCTGGCCATGTGACCATGGAGGAGTCTTTGGAGAGCGCTGGCTCTTGGCTTTGAATTGGGGATAAGCAGTGCACCCAACAGCTGTGGTTGTTGCCTGTATACACAGCTTGTCAACCTGCAGCCAGTCACAGCTGGCAGGACAACCTGCCAGAGATCTTTACCTTTCCATACTAAAGCATCAGCAGTACATAAGAAATACAGCTGCACAGAAAATTAAAAAGATCAATATAATAGTGATAGAATAAGATAGTAAAGAGGTGGCAATAAAAGATGTTAACAATGTATCCCAGTGCTTCAAGGGAGGAGGCGGTTTGTAACCTGCAAGTGAGAGCGTTCCATCAATTCTATGCCTTAGTCAAGAAGAGAAAGTGGCAATAGCCCTAGATGTCAAGGAAGATAAGAAAACCCTCTCCCGTTTCATTGACCTCTTTCTCTTGGTGTGTAGTGCTGGGTGTGGGAGAGCAGGAGGTAGGGCTCGGATCCAGCAGTTGGATCTGGGCAGCTGGAGGCAGCCTCTGACTGTTCGCATCTCCTAAGACATGGCCTAAGTCTGAGTAGACCGATTGGGGTTGCTGTAGCCTTACTGCAGGGAGGAGGACGTCTTCCCTGTGGTTGCATGGCAGCAGTCCCACTATTTGTGCAGGGTTTAGCGCAGGCAAATTAGCCTGCCTAAGCCAGCACAAGTTAGAATTGCTCTGTGAATCTTTAATAAAGTGCTACTAGACTCTTGGTTGATTGATTTTTGAGGTTTTAAGTTGGAATCCTGTCCTAGGAAGCAAAAATTTTGCCACAGTCTTCATAGAAGCCAAATTTAGTGTTTTCCACAAGTGCTCTAAGGATCTGAACATACATTTTAATTCAGTCTTACCTACTCTTGCATATAATCCCATCCTGATGTCTGTGTTTTTATGGTTCACGAAGGTACTGTTCTCCTAGTTAATCAGTACTGGTTTTCCCTTACTTTATCTGCACTTTCCTCTGGGTTGTGGAATACTTTATTTCAGTTTTCCAGCTCTTGTTAGCATGTTTTGTTGTTCATTTTAGCCTGATACATGTGATTCATCCAGGAACACTTTTATGTAAGTCATTTTCTAGAAACAGCTGTGTGTGCCTTGGTTTCACATTCCACTTGACTCCATTCATTTCCTTTGTTGGAGTAGAGGGAGTTTTCTTGAGAGGTATTTTTTGGGATAGCCTATATTCACTGGATTCGAACCATTCTGATGTCACTGCATTTCTCTCAGCCTGACTTTCAAATTGGACCAAGGCAGGTTTGTCTTCTTGTGAGTACCTATCACACATGTGGCTCATTTTCACTTTTCATAGGGCTCAGTGAGCTAACTGGCTATGTATTTATTACCAGTCAAACTGAGAACAAATGTGTAGTTTTTTTTATGGGGAAATACTTCAGCGAGTTGCATCCTTGGGTATCAACTTGCAATGGATTTGCAATCATATGTTCATTGTACTCCCGTGCTTTATTTGAGGCAAAAGTTGTTCAAGTCCATTTTCCGACACTTGTCAGTAGGCTTCTAGCTCACTTCCTATGTCTGCATATATCCCAGCAGCACTTTCCTGCCAAATTGTTGGGTGCTCTCCCATGAGAGTTTTCCCTTCTGGGGTCAGTATTTATTTATTTTAACAATTTGTATCCCGCCTTTCTCGGGCTATTTAGCCCGACTCAAGGCGGCCGACATAAAACATAATTAAAAACATAAATAGTTCAATACAATAAAAACAATACATATAGGCTAAAAGAATATACGTTAAAAACAATAAAACAACAGCCCCCTAACCTCTGCCCCATTAAAAAGCCCCTTTGAAATAAAAGGTTTTAAGGCTCCACCTGAAGCTCTGCAATGAGGGAGCTTTCCTTAGTTCTAAAGGGAGGGAATTCCAAGGCCGGGGTGCCACCACTGAGAAGGCCCTATCTCTGGCTGCCACACCTTTCACATCTCTTAGTGGCGGCACAGTCAGTAGGGCCCCCTCAGATGACCTTAGGTGATGGGTTGGATTGTACAAAAGAAGGCGGTCCCTCAGATACCCTGGACCCGAGCCGTTTAGAGCTTTAAAGGTCAGGACCAGCACTTTGAATTCAGCCCGGAAATGAATGGGCAGCTAGTGTAGTCACTGAAGCAGTGGCCCGACAAAGTCAAACCGACGAGCCCCAGCAACCACACGGGCCGCCGCATTCTGGACTATTTGAAGCTTCCAGACTATCTTCAGAGGCAGCCCCACGTAGAGCGCATTACAATAATCCAGTCTTGATGTCTCTAGGGCATGGGTCACCGTGGCCAGATCCGAGCGACTAAGGTATGGTTGCAGCTGGCGAAACAGCTGAAGTTGAGCAAAGGCTCCCCTGGCCATAGCTGCCACCTGGGACTCCAGGAGCAGATGCGTATCCAGGAGAACCCCCAAGCTGTGGAACCTGCTCCTTCAGAGGGAGTGCAACCCCATCCAGAACAGGATGATATTCCAATACCCGAGTCAAGGAATTCCGGACCAGGAGAACCTCTGTCTTATCGTGTCCTTATTAAATGTCCTGTTCTTGCTGGTGACAGCGGGATTCACATGGAGTTTGTTTTCTGTGTTAGCAAGCACAAGGCTTGGATGGAAGAAAGCTGTTGGCTACTCCTTGGGACTCCTTGGTACCACAAAGAAGGCATGCTTCCATCCTTCCTGCCCAATTCATACCCACATTCAGATTAAGCAGACAAAGATATTTCAGTATCCTCCTTTCCTGCCTCATTCTCTTGAGTTCCGTCACACAAATTGGGCCCCAATGAACACAATGGGACTTACTTCTGAGTACACACAGGAGGGTGAAGTATGCAGTGTACCTTGTCAGATGAAACTTCGATATTTGCTCTTTTCTTTGTTTTGGAGACTGGTGTGAAGCAGCTTAAGATTTGGACAGTGAGAAGTGGCCAATGATTGAGCAACAAGTGTTCCACATAAATATCAAGAGGAAGAGAGGAACGCTGCCCAACCAGAATGGTCCTGATTCAATTAACAGGCCCTAAAAAACACTCAAGAAAAAATTCCACCTCCTCCAAGCTGAAAATGTCATGTTTTTAAAATCCAGACTGGAGTTGTATTACTTGGTGTGTGCAGAACGTAAACTTTCCCCACCCACTATTTAAAGCTTTGATGTTTGGAGAAATAGTAGAATGAATTTTTCTCATCTGAAATACTACACGGTTTTTCATGTGTTTTGCTGATGCTTAAGTTGGGCAATCTTTTAAAACAGATGAATGAAGAACTGGTTCTTAGAAAATCCATATTTTAGGAAAACTAAGAAGGGGGAAATTGTTTTGATTTTTTTTCCCCACTGAAAAAGTAGGGAAAGTTACCTTTTTCACTTTCTGCACATACAGTTTTTTGTCGAATGGAAAGGACCATACCAGGAATGAATGCAACTTGCAGCCAGATTTTAGAACCATAGAGTTGGAAGGGACCTAGTAGGTCATCTAGTCCAACCCCCTGCCTGCAGTAGGAAATCCCTCCTAGAGTATCCCCGACAGGTGCTCGTCGAGCCTCTGCTACTATTTTGTTACTTGACTTGTCTTTACGCTTCCTTTCTGTCATTCAGTTTGATTTTCCAGCTGGCTTTTAAAAGCAATCAAATTAGAAATCCAGTTTTCCTCCTCTTTTTGTTTTCACGGAAGTGTTAAAAGGTTATAGGTTTCTTCTAATAAGCATCTTTATGTACTCCCAAAAGGGACATACTCTAGAGAGACTTGATGGAAAGGGAGAGAGGAATGTCATGAATGATCACAGTACTAATGTACTAATGTAAATCCTTTATTTGATTTTGTTTGTAGACCATGGCCTTCAAACACAAAAATGCAAAAAGAATTGAAGGGCTTGATAGCAATTTGTGGTAAGTAAAAATGAAAATGAATAAAGAATGAATGGCTTCACCATTTCCTGTATGTATTGTAGGGTGATAGTTGACCAGAAAATGAAAATAAATCCTACTTGGGCTGGTCTGCTTTAATTCTAGTTTGATCTGCAGATACCACCAGGTGAAGACAGAGATAAATACTAATGCTGTTGTTAAAAGTAGAGCTATAGTTGAAATATCCACAGTTCTATTAGCAGTTTTGCTCTTAAGATTCCAGGGGAAGCTTCTTTAGTGATTCTGAAGTGCACTTGGGCTACCCTATCTATCACTGGGCTGGCCCAATTCCAAGATGGGGAAGCCCAATTACACCAGAAAGGCTTGGGACCTGGGGCAGACAGATGGACGCATGGACTTGGACCAGCCTACCTGTGCTATTCTAGGCAGTTCAGGAGAGGCATGTTGAGGGCATGTTCAGCATGGCCTAGAACAATGCAGTTAGGTTGTATCCAGAGCCTGTTTCTAGGGCAGAAATGCCCTCTTCCAGCTCCTCAGAGTTATAATGCCTCAGGAGCAGGACTAAATCTGAGTAGACCCATAGCAGTCTATGATAAACCAGAGAAAAGTTGGCAGAAATTTTGAGTCCTTGGCCAGGCTATCTGCAACCCTTGCCTCTCAACTAACAGTATATGGCACAACTACAACCATCCACCAACCTCTGGATCAGTAATGGGATTCAAAGAAATTAACAACTGGTTCTATGCCCATCTGGCAGCCACTTTTAAATGGCTATTTTTAAACTTTATATGTCCTGTCTCTCGTTATCAACCGGTTGTATAGAGTAGGTGCGAACCTGCTGGAGCCCACCACTGTTCTGGATACAGGACAACCCCAGCTGGCCACTCCAATAATCCCCTTGCATCCACCCTCCACTATTGCTACTGCAGATTCATGCTGCAGCTATTACTGGTTGTCAGGGACTCCTGGGCTTTCTTATAAGGCAGGCACCACAGATGTTCCTTGTTTAGTGTGTTCTGAGGCAGGTCTCCTTGGGAGCAGGCCCTTTGAGGCCCTTTCCAGGTGCACTTACTTGGTGCCTACTTTGCATGCTTGGAGGAGCAGAGTTGTGCTGGTCCCTGCCTCTTTGGATTCTTTCTGCTCTGGAAAGTAGCCTACTTGGGGCAGCCCAGCTAGGCCATTCTCACTGACCTAACTCTGGATTGCGCCCAAAGTGTCTTTGCCTAAAAGTCTCTTTTTGTTAAGTATTGTATTTAATATTTGTTGAATTTGTTCAATTTGTAATCTTCTTTTCCTCTCAAACAGGTATGCAAAGTGTCTTACAAAATACAAAAGCTGTATAATAATTTAAAACATAACACAAAATGGCATATGTAAAAGTTTAAAGAAACATTATGAAAACAATCAGCAACAGTCATCTTTATAATGATTATAAAAACATAGAGCAGCAGTAAAACATAGGGAAAAATCCATAGCAGTTACAGGTCCATGCAGTTATGGCACCCTCTAGTGTTATTTTATGGAGAGTCACCTTAACTGTCCAACATAAAGGGCTTATTTTGACCTTAGGATATGGGCCATAGAATAGCAGTAAAGCACATCTAAAAAATTTTCTAAAACAAATGTTTTTGAGTAGCTGATTTAGAGATGGGGGTGAGAAAGAGAATACTTAATGGGTTTCTCTGGTTGGTGTTGATGCTCAGTTGTGGCTTTGGAGCCTGATGCCAGCCCTGATAGTGTTGGGCCAGGTCCTGAGAGCTCTTGAAAGCTTTTGATCTGTTCTTGGTCTGCTCTGGAGTTCTGGGTTCACACATCTCACACATTTAGTCATCCTGCTTTTGCTTGTAAGGTTCCTCTCATGCAGTTGGGCGATGCCACAGTTCTGACCCTTGTGGTTTCCACTACAAAATAACAGAGGGAATATCCCAGGTTCCACAAGGTTTTGCAATCGCACTACTGAATGCTATCTCATTAGATGTGCTTTCATGGGCCGTATGTTTCATTTTTGTTTCATTTGTTTTGGATCTGGACTTTACTTCCTTGTGATTTTTGCATGAAATAACAGAATGATAATTCCTTTTTCAGGGTCGAATTTACAAAGGTAGCTGCAGATCCCTCAATTGTTAACCTTGGACAAGGCCTTCCAGACATACCTCCTCCCAACTATGTAAAAGAAGAATTGGCAAAGGCAGTTGCTGTGGATAGATTGAACCAGTATACACGGGGTTTTGTGAGTACATTTTAATCAGGAAGCTCTCTGCTGGGGTTGCTTCAAATTAAATAAAGTCTGTAAATGTGAAGGGAGCTTCCTTCTGTAAAAGTTTTGCCCAAATGAGGACAATTAAAAGGAGCATGGTGGCAAAAGAAATGTAAGAATGTGATGCAAGAGGCCAGGAAAGACTTAGAGCACAATCCTAACCATGTCTACTCAAAAGTAAGCTCCCTTGTTTTCAACTCCCTATGGCTGCAATCCTAAAGACACTTTCCTGGGAGTAAGATCAATTGAACACAATGGGGCTTACTTTTGAGTAGACATGTTTAGGATTGTGCCCTTAGAGGAACATATAAATTGGATTCCCATGCCAAATAGAAACACAGGCTGCAATCCCAACCCCCAGTTAGGCTGGGTCAAATCCTGGCACAAGTCCCATGCTGGCCGGGGAGTGGGGAGCCACAAAAGTGATGTTAGGCATTTCTCCACCACACTCCACCACAGGAACAGGAAGCAGGTGTATTGTGCTGGCCTAAATTGGTAACAATTGCACCTAAAGCCACTAATCTGGAAACTAAAAACTGATTTCAGCTTCCTGGTGACAATGAAACAAAATGTGCTACATATATATGAGAGCATTTATCTAGCTACAAAAATTAATATTGAATTGATTTTGTTACTTAAGCTATTAACTTCTTGATATTATAGTGAAGCTTGCAAGTATGAGGTTGTTGATAGACAGGAGTCAGCTGTGTGCTGTGCTAGAAGCAAAATTATATGTAATAGTTAATTGCCAGTAGTTTGCTGTTAGAATAGATATTAAAAGCTTGCAAGCTTATGAATTTTTTTATTTTCAGCTTTGTTGACATCTTGTAGATAAATGGGTTAATGTCATGATTCATTGACTAGCACGAGGCACAATTCATAGCCTGTGATCTTGCATAAAGACTACTATTCAGAAATGTTGGCTCCTGATCAGTGAATTTTATATAAAATATGTATTATGTACTGTATATGCCCTGTATTTGATAAGTTCTTCTCACAGATGACATAGGAAGTTGTCTCCCAACATTAAAATCATGGTTTCAGGCCTCCTCATTCATTATTTGGCCAGAGTAGACTTCATATATCAGCTTCAGTGCTTGTGGCTGATAGATTTTATTCATTTGTCTGTTTTGCTTGTATGTGCTTCATACATCTAAATGTATGTTTTTTTCTAATTTTAACAAATGCATGTAGGGACATCCATTACTGGTGAAGGTCTTGGCTCAAGTGTACGAACGGGTTTGTGGAAGAAAGATTGACCCATACACTGACATTCTAGTGACTGTAGGAGGATATGGATCTCTGTTTAGTGCCATACAAGGACTCATTGAAGTAGAAGATGAAGTGAGTTGACGATGCATAAAAAGTAAAAAAAATTATTGAACAAGCCCTCTACCCCACGAGGGTTGCTGGGAAAGGGGTAAACTCCCCTTGGGGTCCTTGGCCACAGGGAAAGGGGGTAGAATCAAAAGGGGGTGTTGTCTGCCAAACAACCAGGATCCCCCAACAAGGCCTCAGAATTCAACAGATGGGAGAAGATTGCTTCACTCTCCTCCTTCTTTTCCTAGGTTTTTCCCTGAACTAGGAGTACAGACAGAGCAGAACTCAAGTGACTGCTCTGTTATCAAGTTATCTAGACTGCTCTCCTCACTGGTTTAGGCACTTACGAATCCCTAGGCCCTTCACTTTCTGGGCTGTCTGTCTTCCATTCCTACCGTCTCCCACTGGTCAAGCCTTGGAGTTAAAAGGCCACATTGCCCTTGAGTCGGGAGGTCCTTGTCCTGTGAGGAGCACCCACCCTTTGCCTTATTGGCCAGGAGGTCAGTGGGAGAACCAGATGCACAGCTAGACGTTGGCTGTACTTTGCCAGTGGCTGCTTCCTTATCTGGGTTTTGATGGGACAGTCAGAGTCTGTGAGGGGCAAGTAGAAAAGTAGATATAGAAGAAATCCACTTCTAACGAGTGATGGCACCTACTTTCTTCCTCCCACCTTTGTGCCATTAACCCATTAATTTAGTCATGATTAAGTGGTACTGCAAATCCTTTAGTTAGTAGATGGAAGACATAAGAGGCATTTACTCTGGATTGCTCTATGCATTTCCCATAGGTGGAACCGTAACTACGTCAGTGTAAAAAGTCCCTTAATTACTCTGGATTGTAGCCTCTGTCTTACTGAACTTCTGCATTGACATGCACAGGATTGGGTGGTAGGCCTGTTTTAAGAATGCTACTTTTAAATACAATTTGTTTTCCAAGATATATTGAATTAGCACTATTGATTGATCATTTAGTCTCCAATAGTTTTGTCTCCATATCCCTTTTCAGTCATTTATCTATATATAGGTTACTGATCTTTTTTATTTTAGGTGATAATAATAGAGCCCTTCTTTGATTGTTATGAGCCCATGGTGAGGATGGCAGGAGCAAAGCCGGTCTTTATACCTTTGAGATGTGTAAGTATGATTTGGAGCTTGTTGACTTTCAAAATGCTTAAGAAGAGGAATTTTTGAAAAAAGCAGTCCATACAATGTATTAATTAAATCGAGAAGTTCTTTCCTTCCCTCCCTCTCCATATTCATATATTGTGTCAGTTTAAAGTAAGAATGGAAGAATAACCATAAAAACTAAAAGGAATGCTCAGTGTTACCTATAAAACTAAAGCATAAGACCAGGACACTTGAGACTGTCTTCTTGTTCATACAATCTGGTGCAAGGAGCAGTGGCAAGGAATAGGGCTTTCTCTGTGATGGCATTACCTCTGTGGAATTTATTTCCTCTTAGAAACTCCTTCCTTAGAGGGTTTCCAGCAGGGCATTTTTACTTTAATTTCCAGCATTTTTACTTTAATTTTTTGAGGTTTTTTTTAAAAAAAATATAGATACTTGGTATTTTTAAAATGCTGATCAGTTTAACTGCACATTTTAAAAACAGACTTCTGCTGATTTTAAATGCTTTTTATTGCTGTTGGCTTTTAAGGTGGTTTTCAGAGTGCTCATAGGATTTTAGGAGTTTTTATACATTTTATAAAATTTAATCATGCTGCAAAGCTGTTTTGAATGCTATGAGGGAGATAAAGAGCCCCCTCCTATGCATATCTACACAGAAATAAGTTCCATTATGGTCAATGGCGCATCCTCCCAGGAAAGTCTGGATAGGAATGCAGCCAAAGTGGGGTTTACAGTTTAATTCTGTAAATAAAATAATAAAATATGTATATAGTAAAAATAGAATTTTTAAAATAACTAATCAATTTAGACTTTTACAAGACACCACCTTAAATGTGAAAATTAGACTGGCAGCAATATTTTCCTTGCTGAACTCAGTGTAAGCCCCTTTGACTATAACAGTGCTTACTTCTGAGTAGACAGGCATAGGACTCTATCTGAATGAGAAAAGAAGCCAAAGTCAGAAAAGAAACTTTTTGCTTTTTCAGACTGAAGAATCCTTCAATGCTTTTATCTTAATTTCTACTCAGTTCAAAACACTGTAGAAGACTTGTAATGGGAATGAGTCAGTGGGAACATATTTTACCAACTTTTAGTAGCTTCATCACTCAATTTCCAAGCAAAATCCAAAGGATTGGCATTTATCTTTAAATCACCATATGCCTTGAAATCTGAATGCTTTAAGAATTGCCTTTTTCTGCACCAACCTGCCAGAGATTGACGGCTCTCTCTTCGGTGCCTCCGTTAATAGAACTCTCAGAAGGAATATGCTCTCCAAATTTCATGCTTCTAGGGGTTGGGGCTGGGCATTGATCAGTCAGCAATTCTTTAGTGTTAAGTTTAGGGATGCACCCTTTTTTATCCCTTCCAGTTTGTATTTTTAAAAAATGGTTCTTAGTGGATGCCTACATGGAAGGAACACCCTCCCCAAATTTTATGCTTCTAGGTCCAGCAGATTTGGCTGGATGTTGATGAGTCAGTGAGTGAGTGCAGTCCTGGGGGATTGCAATCCTGAGTGAGTGCTGACCTGGGGTTTCACAAAGGTGCCATGAGGCACTTCTGCCTCACTCCTTGCGGGGGAGTCAGGCCACTGCACAGGCATATGCAGACCACCCCACACCACCATGGGAAAATATGTCAGGTGAGTTAGGCTGGTCTAAATTGGTTAGGATTCCATCCTTAGTTAGTGACTCTTCAAAATTAACCTAGCTTCATCTAATGTGAGTGCAGCTGTCAATTCAGAAAATTTGCCCTAGGGGTGTCTCAGCAAGCAATATGAATGGCCTTTTTGTTGGTGATGTATTTTATGTGCACTTACTCATGCATTTTGTATAAAAGAATTGTTCTGATTACAAGACTACAAGTAATAAAGTGGAACATGTTTAAGGAAAATGTATTGCAGCTAAATAAAATGTACTTTACTCTGTCTTAGAAACCTGCAACTGGAAACATTGCATCTAGTGCAGATTGGGTGTTAGATCCTGATGAACTTGCAAGTAAATTTAATCCTAAGACAAAAGCTATTATATTGAATACACCTCACAATCCTCTAGGAAAGGTAAGAAACATGTTTATTAATCTTCCTGCTAAATATAATAGTAGTGTTGGCCCTGACTGCACTGAAATATATACTTTTTTCTATTCTAGATCTATACAAAAGAGGAACTCCAAATAATTGCTGATCTTTGCATTAAACATGACATCCTTTGTATCAGTGATGAAGTCTATGAGTGGCTGGTATACACAGGAAATAAACACATTAAAATAGGTACTGAATAACCTGAAATTGCACAGTTGTTGGTAGGAAAACTTCTAATGTTTCATAAATAATTTAGACTACAAAACTAAAGACACTTTTAAGACACTTACTGGGAGTAAGATCCATTGAATACAATGGGGCTTATTTTTAGTAGATAATGGTTAGGATTGTGTGGATACTACAGAAAGGATGTTTTCCCTTTTAATATCATTGTTAAGCCTTTTTTAAATACAGTGGGCCCTTTGTATCTTCAGGCTCTGCATTCACATTGTGGATCAGAACTATGGGGAGAATTCCATCCATTCCTTTTTTCTGAGTCTCAGAGATGCTTCAGTGGCTGTTAGCATGGGAACAGCCAACCTGGCCATTACTCAGACAGGCTACCCTTTGGGTCATAAAGCCTAGAGTTTGTAAATACTATACTATATAGGTACTTAGTACCCATGGAATTTGGTATCTCCATGAAATCCCAGAACCACTCTTTACATATTGTGATGTTGTGCTATTGGCTTATACTAGCATTTGTTAAGTGTTTTCTTAGTGTCCACAATACTTCACACATTACAGGGTTATTGTAAGGAAAACATCAAGATAATGATAAACATCTTGATAAACATCAAGATAATGATGTTTTCCTTACAACATCAAGGTAAAACACCAATAAGAAATAAGACAATTCAGTGGGACTAAGGGGCCAATTTCAAACAGCCCTAGTGACAGGGCTGAGCTCCGGTGCTGAGTGTTACAAATGAGCCATAATGTATGCCTGTTGCACTTAGGGAGGAGGAGTCACTGGTGCTGGGCTAATGGCAGTTGCTGCTAGGCTTCTATGCTGCTTGGATGGCCAATGCCTGTACTGGTTGGTGATAAGCTTTCTAAGGATGGGGGACATAGGAGGAGGGCAACAAAGTTTGGGCCTCTGCCACTGAATCCTAACCTCCCTCCTGAACAGCCTAACATGGGCCTCCTCCACTCAGAAGTGTGAGAGAATTGAGAAGACACATTGGCACTGTGGCTTATTACCTGGGGATAAGGAAAAAAACACTCCCTTACCCAAAGGAGACTCCCAGTGCTAGCATGGTGCCTGTAGAATCCACTGGTTGCCATTCCAACACTCATAGAGCCCTGATGCTGCCAGGTTTAGGATTGGTTACTATTTCAAGTGTATAGGATTATAGCCTAAGGGCACAATCCAAAAGTGCACTTCGGCTATCCTGTCTATCACTGGGGTGGCCTAATTGTGGGATGGGCCATCCTAATTATTCTGGAAAAGGCTTGGGGCAGCCTAAGGAAACATAGACAGGTGGACCTGGGCTTTCCTAGCTGGGCCAGCTGAGGCAGTTCAGGAGAGGCATGTTGAGGGCATGTTTAGCATTGCCTAGGGCAAAGCAGTTATTTTGTATCCAGAGCCTGTTTCCAAAGCAGAAATTCCCTATTCCAGCTCCTCAGAGTTATACTGAGTTATACAGGTGCCACTGACTTGTTGCCTACTGAGCATGCTCTGGAGTATTTAGTGCAGCCCAGGCTCCTTACTCTCTGGATGCAGCATAACTTTCTGCTCTGGATTCAGAATAGTCGGGGCAGCCCAGCTAGGGCCCTCCTCATTGCCCTAATTCTGGATTGTGCCCTAATTATCCCCTGGCATTATTGCTGGCAATGTAAATGTCAAAGTCAAAAGTCCCTTGTCAAAGTCTTCTCTGTACAACATAGCCATACTTGTGCATTTGGCAATTACCCCATGACATGAAGCAAACTGATTACAATATTTGAAAACTTATGTAAATATCTGCTAGACATTTTGAGGTTGCTGTGTTTGATGGTGTTCTCATGTCACCTGTAATATAACTCTAACACTGCTGCAGTAAAATGATACTTCACATTTTCTTGTGAATTTTGGCTAATGGGCTTTCCTGTGACTATTAAGGAACATTCTTCAAATTCTCACCTTCAGCTCAGTGCTCACAACTGTTGCTTGTAATTCTGATTGGCCTTAATAGTTTATTATATGGACATCTGCTTCTTGAACTTTCTGTAAGTGGATGTGAGTATGGAAACCAGAATAATCAATTTCATTTGAACATCAGAGAGCTGAATTTAAGGTTTAGTTCTTCCTTCAATGGAAGGGACCTTTGAATCTAATTTCATATATATCCCATATTACATCAAATATTCGTTTATTATTAGTATTATGAAGCCTCCTGTTACTTGCCAGTACTACAAGTCCAGCTAGTAATTAGTAGTTACTTGTGGTAGTCCAACAACATGTTTATATGTGTTTCTGTTTTTTTAAACAGCTACTTTGCCTGGAATGTGGGAAAGAACAGTAACTATAGGAAGTGCTGGGAAAACATACAGTGTAACTGGCTGGAAGGTAAAACAAAGAGATCACAGATTAAGTACATATAAGAACTGAAAAAGTACTATTTATATTGCAAATGTCTCAGTGTAAAAGATGTCATTTGCAAGCTTAATGTAAACCCACCCAGCAAAATTTATGATAGTCAGGTGCCTCTGTTGTTGTAAGTTCCACATACTCCTTAGAATCTCTTCTTGTATTTTAATGTTCTCAGTTCCTTCCAGTTTAGATTGCTTTTTATAATAGATTTATAAGACCCCATTTAAGTCTCTGAGTCCGTCAGAAACAAAGGTCAGGATGCAAAAAAGGGGTGGGGAAGAAGATTCAACATCTACATATCTTGAGTTCCTCCTCACAGGAAGCCCAAAACTTTCTCAACCACCACTCTTCTGATTGGTCCAAATTGAGGGATTATCATTGTAGCCAGTGCCCAAAATGGCTTAGACTTGTGCTTTAATATCCCTAGTATCATGTAAGAACATAATTTGCATGAATTGTACTCAGTGTGAATGTGTGTAGTACGTTTAAGGATATAGTAGACTTGTAAGTAGGGTCTTTTGTGGTGTCTTCTAACACAGTGATTCTCAATCTGGTGGGTCATGACGGAACAGCCTAAGAACAACTACTATTTCCCTTTAAGGGGCAGTGAAAGGGGAAAAGTGGCAAAGCAATCCCCAGAATTACACTGCTATGGGGGGAAGGGGGCTGTTTTTAACTTAACTCCTGCCAGGGCCCAGAGTGTGTGTGAAGAGCCTGCAGCACTGCTCCCTGTGCGTTGTAAAGTATAAAAAAGCCATTGTAAAATTGGAAGTGGTTTGCAATTTTTTTAATATTCTGCAAGCCATGGGGCTCCCCAAACACCCCCCTCCCCGTGCCCCAATAAAACAATACCCTTTCTCCATAGTGGCACAATCCTTGGGGGCTGCATTTTTGTTTGCCACCCTGTCCTGCAAAGACTTACTCTGGTTCTCAAATTCTCAGGGTTTGAAAAAGTGCTCTAATAGAGAATCACCACCACCAAATTCAGGCAGAGAAGCTTTTGGAACCTGATTTTTTTTAAGTGGGGAAAGTTGTCAGAATCTCAAAAATGGCAATTACTTTGTGAGCAAGTAAATATTTCTGTGGACTGTATTTACTGTGTTTAATTTACTGTATTGTTTAATTTACATATTTCTAGCTAGCATACGCAACATAAGCCAAGGAGAGAGTATGTCATGGGGTGTAATATGGTAGCTTCAATTTATTACGTGAAACAGGAGTTCTGAGTACTTAGATGGGGTATGTCTGCTGGTGATCACAAGTGTCAGTAAAGGTAGCCTAGATCTTATTCCTTGTGTAAAAAAATGCTGTTAACAACACACACACACACACACACACACACACACACACACACACACACATATATATATATATATATATATATATATATATATATATATATATATATATATATATATATATATGAATATATATATATGAATATATATGAATATACATATATATATATATATATATATATGAATATATATGAATATATGAGATTTACTTTTGTGGAATTCTTTCCTGGCACTGGTTTAAAATATCACTATGTTAATAGTTCTCTGTGTTTAATAATTTGTAAAAGTCAACCAAATTGTCAGTCATTACCATTTTCTGTCTCTTTGCTTAAGCTTGGCTGGTCTGTTGGTCCCCAGCATCTGATAAAACATTTGCAGGTTGTTCAACAAAATACAGTCTATACATGCCCAACTCCATTACAGGTGGGTACAAATGTATGCAAAGAATATGCTTTTTAAAGAATCCAACACTATGTAGAAGGGTGGAATCATTAAATATTATTGGTTTAATAAGGGCTATATAACTGGAAATTGCAAATGAAATGAATGTAAATAATTTGGATCAGCATTTGAACACCAGTAATTTGAATGTTTCATTAGTATCAAGGAAGTAGAGAAACTAGCAATTCTGCCATTGCTATTTTCTCAAATATCCAAGTGTGTTATATACAGTATTAATGTTTCAGTCTTAAACGCATTATAAAACAATAAGCTGAACGGAAATAAGAAAAATATGGATCTATGTACTGATGGAGCCTTGGTATCTGTGAGGATTTGTTCTTAGACCCCACCCACACTGATACCAAATTTCACAGATCTGAGCCTCGCCCCATTAACCTCAAAACAGCCCAGACCCTCAGGAAATAGGAAGTTACAATTTCCCAACTTTTAACGTATTCTAAACCCTGGGGAAGCCTCCTCACATTTCTGTTGAAAAGTGACATTTTTATGCCTTGTTTTTCCACATTTTTGTCCCCTTCAGAGGCTCAGTTGGAGCAGTCTGGCTCAATGCAGATTGGGGGACCCACACTGAGCCAGATCCACGGAGGTATAAACAGGCTCCACTTGTGGTGTACACAAACCTGCCAAAATGTGCTTTTTTGTTCCATTATTATCTGCTTCTCTGGCTTCTCCTGCCTACCCTTAGTCTAAGGACAAAATCCAGAGTAACTATGTGGAGTCCTTGCTCCGCTGTAAGAATAATTTACTCTGGATTGCAATATGAATTTCCCATAGGTTTTCACTAGATGGTGCAGTAACTATGGGTGCACGTAATGTCTCTTATGTGCTCACATAATTACTCTGGAATAGCCCCAATGGGGCTGCTATTGCCATAATGTGGGACCAGCCTCCCCTTCCCTGTGGTAGCGCAGTTGCAATCCCAACACTTGCACTAGAAACAGCCTACTTGTTCCAGAGCAAGTTTGGATTGCACTGTGAGAATGAAAGCTATGATTACATTTAATATCAGACTTTTGACAGAAAGTCTGTGTGTGCTAACAATATGCGTAGCTACTTATTTCAGAGGCTTTTCCATCAACTCCAGCTTTTTTCTATTCCTCTGGCAAATGTTCCCTCCTGGCTATCAGTTGTATGCAGTTCTGTATAAGTATAAGTAAGTCTACTTACTGTACACTTATAAGTATAAAACCTTCCACATACATAAGAATTTTTACCAATGTCTCTTTCCCTCTGCATCCCACCATAATATTACATTCTGTTTCTGATTGACTTTAAGGGACTTTTGAGACCCAAGCATTGATTTAAATATGGTATTTTATTAAAAGCTAAACTTTACAATGTCTGTTGTGTCTATTTTTCTCCCTGACTTACCTCAAGAAGTTTTCTTTGCTGATTTTAATTTTTAGGAGGCTCTGGGGCAAGCGTTTTTGATTGACTTCAAACGCATGGATGACCCAGACTGCTACTTTTACTCTTTGCCTAGAGAGCTGGAAGGCAAGCGGAACCGAATGGCTCAGATGCTTCTGGAAGTTGGACTGAAACCTTTTGTTCCAGAAGGAGGATACTTCATGATTGCTGATATATCTATGCTAAGTTAGTGAATTTTTCATTCTGTGACGGGTATGGTGAGGATTCTGTCATGGGTGGAGTTTACCTGTCGTTGCGGGAGTAAAATTTCAAGAATACTTGTGAGTCTGGCAGGCACCAGGAATCGCTGGGCACTGACAGGCACTGGACACTGGATGGTACAGGAAGAAGTAGTGAGCAGCAGTGGGCACCAGGCATCCCTAATGGATAGCAGGCAGCAGCAGGCACTTAGTACTAGTGGGCAGCAGGCACCAGTAAGCATCCCTACTGGTTATCACTGGGCAGCAGGCATCAGTGGGCACTACCAGGCAGCAGGCACCACCAGGCAACAGTGGGCAGTGATCTCTGGCCATTCATACCAAGCACTGCGTATCCCTACTGGGCACCAGTGGGTGCCTGTACTTGGCATTAGGCACCACTGGGCAGCAGACATGGGGCAGCAGACACCGGCACTGGGCATCGCCAAGCACTGCATGTCCCTACCAGCCACCAAGCAGCAGTGGGCAGTAGGCACCAGTGGACACCACAAGGCATTCCTACTGAGCACTGGCCATACCAGTGCACCAATGGGCACTGGGCATCACCGGCCAACAAATCAGTTCTTAGTGGGTCTTTATGTCACTGAAGGAATATGTTTCTAGATCCCGGGGTTGGGAATGGGTGATTATTAGTCAGACTTCAATGTTAAAGTAAAACACATTGCACTCCTTTTCAGCCCCTTAGGTGACAAATTCCTAAAAATCATTTCTTAGTGTGAACCTACATCATGTAAGGAATATGCTCCCCAAATTTTCTGTTTCTATGTCCAGTGGTTGGGGATGGGCATTGGTCAGTCAGCAATTCTTCAGTGTTAAGCATAGAGATGAAGACACGTTGCATCCCTTTCACCCTGTTCCAGTTTGAATTTCTAACAGTTGGGACTTAATGAGTGCTTACATCACGGAAGGAATATCCTCCCCAAATTTCATTCTCCTAGGTCAAGCGGTTTTGACTGGGTGTTGGTGGGTGAGTAGTTTGAGTGAGTCAGTAATTATCATCAGTGGTATGTCCTTTTCTTGAACACAGTGGGTATTCTGCTGCAGTTGGGGTGGCACTGAAAATGTGCTTATACCAAGTCCACTTGGTTTATCTCTATGAAACATACCTGTGTCCTGATGTCCTTGCATTGTATATTTTTCCCGCAGCAATATCTGGTGTGATGGTTTCAGGACATGTGTTTTCATTTAACGTTACGGGGGAGCAAATATCGAACAAGACTGGTGTTCTTGATAGCAATCCTTTGTTTTTCATAACATCATATCTCTCCGCATAGAGTACAGCTTCTGTGCACAAAACAGAAGCATGGAAAACCATCTTGGGGACGGGATTACACTGTAGCATAGTGGTTCTCACGCCATCAGTGCACTTTCCCAACTCGCACAATGGCTCCACTGTGCAGTTTGGATTCCTTGAATCTGTTGTTCTGCAAAACCTCTCTTCTGCAGAGAAATGAATGCTGATTTTATTGCATAATTCTATGGGAAAATTGCAAATTTATGTTTCATTCTACTGTTTTTTTTAAAGATGTAGACTTGACTGACATGGAGGAGGATAAACCTTTTGATTATAAACTTGCTAAGTGGATGATCAAAGCTAAGGTAAGGTGATTGGTTATTTTATGATTCTTTCATATAAACATATTATTTCATATTAATTATTTTTTCTTGTAAATATATTTATTGTGAATGAGATTGCGAAACTAATGACATTGTTCTAGAGCAGGAGCATCCAACCCCAGGCACTAAATGTCCACGGCAAGCCTGAATGTGGCCCATTGCAAGAGTCCTCCATCTGGCCCTTGGGCAAACCTTATAATTCTTCAGATCTGTTTCTAATGCGCTCTTATATGCAAATTAGTGTAAATTTATTCAAATTTGAAATGGAAATAATTTTTCTGGTTCCCGAAACAGTGTCAGAGAGATTATGGTTTGAACACCCCTGGTCTAGAGTAGCAGAATATTTTGATCTCTGGAGTCCTTTACATTCAAAGTCTTGGGAAACTCCAACAGTCCATGTGGAGAGTGTTCGGGAGCCCCAGAAAACCAGTACATGGATGGAGTTGCGTAGCATTGAGCAGATACTGTGTGATCATGAAGCTCCGGTTAGGGTCTCAGGGAGCCTCAGTAACCCTGGGAGCACACTTTGAGAAACACTGATCTAGAGCAGGGGTCTCCATGCATTTTGGCCAAAGGGCCACAACACATATATGGTAGTTTGTTGAGGGCAGAAAAATTTAAATATAAAATTTATAAATAAATAC
Source organism: Cryptoblepharus egeriae (assembly GCA_030015325.1). NCBI lineage: Eukaryota > Metazoa > Chordata > Lepidosauria > Squamata > Scincidae > Cryptoblepharus > Cryptoblepharus egeriae. Next base: position 115,722,551 of record JAREYC010000003.1, read on the forward strand.
TGTACATTAGAAATAATATCAAATGAATAGGCTCACATTTCCTGGACTTCTCCAAGCACCAACAGACATTACAGAAATAAAGCATACCCTTAAATTAGGGATGTCCAACACGCAGCCCGGGGGCCGCGTGCGGCCCAAGACGAGGGTGGATGCGGCCCTCTTGCAAAGCTGGCCACCACCACTGGAAAAACCGGCTTTGTGGCTGCAGCCATTTTCAAATTTCGCACACTTCTCTGCATGCTGCCATGGGCGGCCTCCACAAAGCCGGTCTGGGCTGACTGGCTTCTCCCCCTACCTGCCTCCTGGCACTCATGCTTGCAGCGCTTGCCCACCCGCATCCCCCAAAAGCAGCCTCAGCCTCTATCCCAGCTGCTGCCTGCTGCCCTTGAGACCTACTCAGACGTAAGCCCCATTAAAGTCAATGAGGCTTACTCCCACGTTGCAGTCTGAGAGCCCAATGATGCATAGGATATGCTACAACCCTAACCATGTCTACTCAGAAGTAAGGCCCATTGTACCCAGTGGGTCTTACTCCCAGAAATGTGTGTTCAGGATTGCAGCATATCTCCAAGGTTAAGCTTGGAGAGGATCACAGTCCATCCTATGCATTAAGCCTACTCAGAAGTAAGCCCCATTAAAATCAATGAGACGTACTCCAAGGTTTAAAAAACATAGGACAAAATATAGGACAGCCTACATTTTGTCCTACATTTTTTAAAAAAAGTTGTTAGTGTTTATGTGTGGCCCAAACTAACTCATCTTCTTTCAATGTGGCCCAGGGAAGCTAAAAGGTTGGACACCCCTGTCTTAAATGGAGTCCCATTCCCTCACACCACAAGCAGCTTACCTACATGTTCAAGAATAAATACCTCAGAACCTGCACATCTGGAGCTGTTTTGAGAGCTGAGAAGTCTTCCTGACCTCCAAAAGTCTTCTAAGAATTTCATATGGCACAAAACGTTATTTCAGGTTCTTGGAAAACCAGGAAGTGATGTTTTTAGGCCTTTAAAAGAAATTTTGAGACCCTCAGAACATCTTCGGGATGGAAACAGCACAACTCTGGTTGTGTTTTTTTGAGTGGGCCAGAAGCTCTTAGTGGACCAGAGCCTGGCCGATGTCCACATAGAGGCTTGCCAAGGGACACATTTGGCCCCTGGGCCAGGGTTTAGAGACCCCTGATCTAGAGCAGAGTGGAAAGCTGAATGGAATTTTTTCCATGCCTCAAGAAAGATGGAAGAATCTCTGATTTATTGGAAGAAACCAGCCAAAGGGCGCAATCCAGAGTAACTATGAGGAGTCCTTGCTCTGGTATAAGAACAATTTGCTCTGGATTGCAAAAAGAATTTCCCATAGGTTTTCACTAGGTGGTGCAGTAACTACGGGTACATGTAATGTCTCTTACGTGCTCCCGTATTTACTCTGGATTGTAGGGTAAGCCACTAACTATGGATTAGTCTCAGCCACAGTTGTAGACCAGCTCTTGCTTCTATGACATGCTTTTGATAGGAGGATGGGTCAAGCTTCTGGCTAAGACTGGATCTGGAATATATAGAACATAATTCTTAGGAAAAAAGACACCATAGCCCCAAATATCCCTAAATATTCCTAGATGGAAGACACTTCCATATACAAAGCAATGAAGGAAATTACTATATGTACAATAGTTTGGCAGTAGCTTCCCAGATCCTGCACACAGTGTGTATATGCAGTGAAACCTCCATATGTGAATTCTTCATACATAACAATATAATGTGGTATCTTTGATTGATACAAAATACCTGGAAAGAGCAATACAGTCATAATTAAGTTCTTAGACTTTTGAGTCTTTCAAACATTCGGGTTTGTGTTTTCATGTTCTGAATACATTTATATTCATTTCAGAAACTTTCATCTATTCCTGTCAGCTCATTTTGTGGCCCAGAGAGCAAAAAACAGTTTGAGAAATACATACGGTTCTGTTTCATCAAAGTATGTATACAGTCTACTTTAAATAATCTATATGTTATCAGTAACGTTTGTATTTGTAATCCAGTGTAATCACAGAAATTTCCCATATCTGTTAAGCAGTTAATAGCCTAATCTTAATCTGCCCTGGAGCAGGTAAGCCAGCCCTAAACCATATCCAGAGCAGTGTTGGGGCCATATGCAGTTCAGTCAGGAGGAATGGAAATTCTTTCCTTTACCCTAGGTAAAGCAGCAGCTGCCCAATGGGGCTACATGAATCTGCAATACCTAAAGAGTTGCATAGAACTGAGCAGCCTGGGACTGCTCTGGGCTGCTTAGGGTTATGATCTGGCACAATGGCTAGAACCTGGTCTCATCCCTGCTGTCCCACAGCTTGCCCATGGACCTTCCCACCGCCTGCCCTGGCTTGCCTTCTTCCCCATGTCCTCCCTGACTTATGTGCTGGACCAAATTGGCTGGTACAAACTCACCCCTTCTCATTGGTGTGGAGGCTGGATCGGGCCTCCATGGGTCAGTGCACATATGTATGCTGCCCTGGCCTATTCAGGAAAATGCACAAACATGCTTTATGGCATGTTTTGTGGCACACCCATGCTGGCATAAGGTACTTGTAGCAGGACTCAGTCTCAAGATTGCACTCTAAGACTCAAATATTTTGTAGATTACTGTTATCAACAATTTCTTATGGAAATATATTTTTAGTATTTACATAATGCTTTTCTCAAACAGTCAGAGCCTTTCATGTTACAAGGTTTACCAGATAACATTCCTGAAAGGTTGGTTAGTTATGGTCAAAGTATAAATTGGGGAGAGATATGATGCGGGTAAGTAGTAGCTTGTTCACAACCATCCTGTGAGCTTTTGATTGACTAGAGATTTGAAAAAGAAAACTTTCTGTCCATAATGCTGCAATATCAAAACATACTTGAGTCAGCCATTTTATTGAGAGACAGGGTTAGTTTCCAACGTCTGCTGATCCACCTGCAACAAATTTCATCCTAATTTCAAATCTGATATCTGGAAAGAAGGCAAAGATTATAGTTTATTTCAGATGCTTACAGATGCATATCAGGATACAGTGCTGGAGAGATTATGGCTACAAGTTACGGTGTTATGGTGCCACCTATGGGAAACCTATGGGAAAAGCACAGAGCAGTCCAGAGTAAGTGCCTCTTACATATTCCCATAGTTACTCTGGATTGTAGGGTAAGTTTTCTGTATACTAAACAGTGCTCAAATTCTCACCACGCCACAAATAATAGTTCTTCCTGGAATGAACCTGGATGTTTAGGATATGGTAGTTCTTCTTAGATTGAACATCCAATACAATCCTAAGCATATCCTAAGAAGTAAGTCCCATTGTGTTCAATAATATTTACTCCCAGGAACGTATTCCAGCCATAGATTTTTAATTCATTATGTATTTTATGTTGACAGAAAGACAGTACATTGGATGCTGCAGAAGTAATCTTGAAGAACTGGAAGAAACAATGATGCAGAAGTTAACCTCTTCAGTTAGTTTTTAATTCTGTATGGACAGTTAAACTTTTATTGTATACGCATAAGATGCAATCCTAACCAATTTAGGCCAGCTCAACTCACTTATTTCACTGCTCTTTTAGTGGTATGGTGAGGCCAGTGCGTGTCTGTGCACTGGCCTAGCCCCTTCCAACTCTCCCCTGGGTGGCGAAATGCCAGCAAGGGTTTATCTTGGGGTTAGGATTGCTGCTTTAATCTCACAGGGAATGTATTTTAATTGCACTATGCTGCCACCTACTGGATATAATGTAACATGACTTGAAAGGTAATGTGATTTAATGTGATTTTGATACTGATTTTCTACACCAATTCAGTGGTATTTAGATTTTTTTGTAACATGTTCAAGTACAAGATATGCAGACTACACACACCAGAGTCCCAAACTTTAAATTTTTGGAAGATATTGTACATTTGCAATATAGCTTTTATTTTCTTCTTGCTGTCTTCCTCCCTACTCAAAGACTGGCAGCCCAGTCCTTAGGTTGCCATAATTCTTGTTCACAAACCTGCGACAAGACCCCCTGTCAAATATGCAAGTATGTGAATGCTGTTCCTGAAAACCAGAACAGTTCTGGTTTTCTGGGACATATGGCAACCCTAAATCCTAACCAACTTTGGGGTGCAGTTGCAACCCTTTCCTTGTGGAGGTCTCTATAACTCTCCTCCATAATGCATTGGGGTGCCTTGTTGGCCTGGCTGGAAAGTGGGTTAAACTGGACTGAATGTGAGAATCAGCTGCTAGGTAGAAGGTGACTTTCATGTGTGAACACTTCAGGCCTTCTAGAACACGTTTTAACTCCCCGTAGTTTCCATGGTCAATTTTAATAGTCAGCTGCCTAAAAACAATAAGGCACAAGTGATTTTCATCAGAACCTTTTTTGCAGATTTGAACGAATGGGAAGGAAATATTTTTATTATTAACAGTATTTGTATACCACTTTTCAATTAGAAGTTCACAAAGCAATTTACAGAGAATGAAATAAAGGCTCCCTGTTCTGAAAGGGCTCACAGTCTAAAAAGATGAAAACAAATCAAAACACCAGTGACAACTAGAAAAGACACTGCTGGAGGGAGGAGGGCCAGTTACTCTCTCTCTGCCGCACCCAGTTGAAAAAGTGCCTCTTACTCAGTTATCAGGGGTGTACACAGTGTAATTTAAAGCAAGTCACCTACCTTACTAGGTAGACAGGCTAGAATTGTATTCATTATCTACTCAAATGCACTTGACCTGCATCACAAGAGGGTTATGTTGCTTGGTACATAAAGCATAAATTGGGCCCCTGTCTATTCAAAATTGGCATGACATTGAAAAAATGTGTACTGTGTCTTTAAAAACAAACACAGGCAGGGACAAGCGGGCAGACCTACTCCCTGGAAGGCTGTGGAATTACCTGCAGTATTTAAACTGCTGCTTGTTTCTTTTTGTTTTGGTAATTGTGTGAAGTTGAATTTGCACAAGTTGTGTGAAGATGTAGGCTGACTGTATTTGCCCTGCAGATGCTTGCAGGGAAGCACAAATAACTAACACTACAATTAACTAACAGTAACAGATTCCAAATAACTAGTCCAGCCTTGTTCTACATGAATTTTTTATTCACTGATTTGACTCAACTCAAATGATCACTGCAAATCACAGTTCTGAAAACTGCTTTTCTACTGTTGTAGAGAGGTACGTTACCAAGAGTGCAGCAAACATAGTGGAATTAGCTTTTGCTTCTCTTTGGTTGCAATGCAGGGCCTGGGCAGGACTCAAAACAGCATCATGCAGATATCCCTCTTAGAAAAAGAACCACTGTGGAAAACTTGTCGCAAAGAAACAGACTTTATTAGCATAAAGTAACATTACATACATTAAATAGCCTGAGAATGGGGTGTACCTGTTCCTTGCATAGTGTACTGAAGGAAAAAGGGGTTCAGAATAGCTGGAGGCAAAGGGGAGAAGGGGGAAAGTGGAAGTATCTGGGAAAAGGAAGAGGACAATCAGCACCAGCATAACTACCTGACCATGAGGTGTGATCCTTGACATCCAGAGGAAAAGAGAGAGAACAATAGAAGGCAGGGTTTTTATACCTTAGGTTCAAGAGGAACATGCCCAGCTTGGTGTGGTCACCTAGGCAGGGCCTCCAAGAGAAATTTTTTAAGGTGGTATAAAACCCATTTGGGGCCCCTAAGACTTGCAAAATTATTTTGAAATAAAAAAAATTTAGATTAATGTGCAACAAACTTCAACAAGTGCTCATTTATTGATCATGTGTATATATGTATGTATATGTGTGTATGTATATGTGTGTTTGCACATATACCATATTAATTTGTTAGTAACAAACACTCAAATGGTCCTTTAGTCGTGGGCCCCTCCGTAGCTCTCAGCCCTGAACAATGTACCTGCTGGACCCCCCTCTCATAGGCCCTGCACCTAGGAAAAGGCAGAACTGGGGAGGGGCTGTTTACCTTAGGGAAGGGGAAGGCCTGAAGACCACCACCTGAAGACCCCACATGGCCTTAGCAATAGAGGATAGTAGATGACCTCTCTTCATACTGACTTTCACACTGGCATATAAATGGCAGGATGTAGATATGCCAGAAGGCAGGGTAGTGAACAAAGGAGAAAGGACTACAGGGAGAGTTGGTTGTAAGCCACAAAGGTTGTTTTTAGAAGTGAGAGGGGGAAGGGAAATGAGGGATTTTACCAAACACATTTATACCATTAGATTAATAACAAGTATAATATAGTAAGAGAGCAATTCTTGTAACAGACTGGCATGCAAGCAATCATTTCATTTTTCAGTCCTAGAATCAAACCCCTGTAGCTATTAAGTCTCTACGTTACGAATGAATGAGCAAGAAACCTGGAAGTGGGTCTTTAAATCTATTTTTCCTTTGTTTTTTGTTATCCATAATTTTTTTACCCACAGGAGATTCCAGAATGGAGCCCTTGTGAATGAGGGACCCCTTTACCTCAATTAAAAATAAACTTGATGTTATTTTTTTAAGTAGATGGTTATAATTGAACATTGTTCTTAAGTTGGGAAATTTGCAATCTCTGCCTCTGCCACAAAAGGTTCTGTAGCAGAAGAGGGAAGAATAACCTCTAGCAATTGGAAGTATCTTGTATTAAAGTTCAGGAAATGACATAGCATATCCAGAGCAGCTAATGCAATAGCACTGTTCATCACTACTTAGAATAAATTCATTTGAACTTGCAGTATTGCAGCTGTGGCCATCAGTCTAAGGCTATCACAGATGTGCCATAGGGCATGTCTATGGCATTCCCCGGAGGAGAGGCTGCCAGCACTGAGCCAGCACCAGTTACCACAAATCTTCAATACTTCATGGAAGGCTGGCCAGTGCTCCAGCAGACCTGGCTGGTGCTATGTAGTTTTGAGGTGGGAAGTGCAAAGAACAGGGCAGAGGAGAGATTGAAGCAGGAAGGTATAGGTCCAGAAGGCCAAACATGGAGTCTTTCAAGTCCACACTACAAAAATAGTTGGCATGGACTTGAGAAGCACCATTGCAGGGCTTGTGGTTTTCCCCAAGAGAAGGGGACAAAAGTTCCCTTCCCCTGAGGAGACCTCTGGCATCCTTGGCAGTGCCATTGGATATAGCGGGGACAGATATTGCACTGTCCCTTTTTTGGTTTAAAATTGTTTTCCCATTCTGTGTAAATTCAATAACTTTTTTTAACCAAACAAATGAAATGTGACACCTCATATAAACTGCACAATGAAAGCAATTCTGTCTTCTCAAACTTTCCAATCTTTTTTTGAGTAGTTGTTATGTATTAACAAATTATAACTAATTTATGTAATAAATTTAAAATAAGTCATCATAATCCTTATATGACTTTGTTTTCATTGATGCTGCAATGTATGCAGAACGGCGTTCTCATTACTGAGGTTGCCAGACTGGATTCTACCATTTCCCCATTTTGTGCTGTATTAGAGGAAGCACTGGAAAAATTGGTAATTCATATTTTTGTACAGATAAACTTTATACAATTCTATTGAGTTTGCAGAGTAATTATGGATAGGATTGCAGCCTAATATGATTGCGTAGTTCATATTGTCTGGAGCAAATCAACATAAGTGTAGGTTATATGCATGTTTGTTTGAAACAAAGGCTAAAAGCCCAGACTCAATTTTAGGAGAGTTAGGTAATCCTACTAAACGTGACTTTCTACGTTCCTATGTTCCTAATCCTACCCACTTTCCTGGGAGTAAGACCCATTGAACACAATGGGGCTTACTTTTGCATAGACCTGGGTAGGATTGTTCTCTTATCCTCATTGAAATCAATGAAACTTCTTTAAACATGAGTAGAATTGCATGCTGAGGCTCAGAATTACTGACCGATCCTTTATTTCTGGATTTCATGGCATTTCTATAAATGTAACAATATTAGAACCGATATAAAGGGTTAGCTATTCTGGTGAGCCCAATAGAGTGCTATCAAGTGGTTAGCCCTATCAAAGAGGTTAAAGATTATGGTTAATGGTTAGTCCTATCAAGCGGAAACCATTGTTGCTGTTAATGGAAAACAAACTTAAGTTTCCAGAAATTTTGATAAGTAGCGGGTGAAATAATGCTTGACAGACATAGTACATTTTTGTTTCTATGAAACATATTGAAATATATTGTAACTTTCCTGGATGAGTGGAAAGGTCAACAAGGTTGTGTTTATGGTAGCTTCTGTTGGGCATTGAAGTACGCACAGTTTGCAAAAAATCCAGCTTAGGGCATCCAATGCCTAGGAAAATAATACACATTACTGGTATCTAGGAGATACTTCAGCTGCAGTCATAACCATAGTTCCCTAGAGTAAGTACTATTGGACACTGTGGGACTTACTTCTGGGTAGATATGCATTGAGTAGAATTGCACTATTATAATCTTTTTCAGGCCAGTTTGCTTTAGTTATATTAAGTATATAATGTATTATGTATAAGCTCTTGTAAATACATGTGGTTTTTTAAAAGGTCACCCTTTCATTCTGAACAAATGATAGCTGGTCTGTTTGTGAGCACAATTCAGTGTTGCTGCTTATTTTTAAACCCCTACATGTCTTTGGCCCCAGATAATTGAAGGGATGAGGGCTGGAAATGACATCTTTAAGTCAAAGGTGACATCATCAGGATGGCCGTATAGAATGGAGGACAGAGCGCCTGTACCTTTAAGCACTGTAGAAGAAGGAATAGAAGCAGGTGCTGCTTATTAAAGCCTTCTGTATGGAGCTACACCTGCCTAAATTCCCTCTTCTATGCAATGGTTAAAGGTACTCACAATCCTATCTACACTTACACTTAGGCTACATCCTATCTAGGCTTACCTGGGAGTAAGCCCCATTGACTTCAGTGGGACTTGCTTCTGAGTAGACCTGCACAGGATTGGGCTCCGAGGCTATAGTCCTATCTATGCTTACCTGGGAGTAAGCCCCATTGACTTCAGTGGGACTTGCTTCTGAGTAGACCTGCACAGGATTGGGCTCCGAGGCTATAGTCCTATCTAGGCTTACCTGGGAGTAAGCCCCATTGACTTCAGTGGGACTTGCTTCTGAGTAGACCTGCACAGGATTGGGCTCCGAGGCTACAGTCCTATCTATGCTTACCTGGGAGTAAGCCCCATTGACTTCAGTGGGACTTGCTTCTGAGTAGACCTGCACAGGATTGGGCTCCGAGGCTACAGTCCTATCTAGGCTTACCTGGGAGTAAGCCCCATTGACTTCAGTGGGACTTGCTTCTGAGTAGACCCGCATAGGCGTGGCTGAGTCCAGAGTTCTCGGAGCATTCCAATGGCCCCTCCCACTTTCTCTGTCGAAGGCGGATTCAAAAAAATAAAACACTGAGGCCATTTTGTCCCTTCGCTCTTCCCGTAGCGCGGTTAAGCCGCGCCCACCGCCGCAGAAGGTATAAAAGGCGGCGAGGCGGTGCGCGTGCCTGGGTGGAGGCGGGGCCACGGTGCAGAGCGAGCAAGATGGCGTCGACTAGCCGGTGGGTGAGAGGAGCTGACAGGCGCTCGTGCCTGCGGGGGCTCGGAGGGGGGCTGCCGAGGACAGGAACCTGAGGAGGCCGGCTCTGCCCTGGGGCACACCCTGTCGGTGGCCTCGCCTGCCTGCCTCCCTCACTCCACCCACCCACCTCAGTCTCCGGCTGTCCCTCGGGGCGCCTTAGTGGCGGTGGTGCGGAGGGTGTCTGGGGAGCCCCTCTCCCTCCACTCCGCTCCTGAGGGGGCAGCTGAGGCTCCCCCTCCCTCCCTGGGACTCTGCCCTGCACTCCCCTCCATTCGCCCTTACACTGAATGACATGGGGCAGGGTGAGCCTCATGACCCACCTTTATCTCTCTATGTATATCTGTGTGTGTGTGTGTGTGTGTGTGTATATGTATATATGTATATATATATGTGTGTGTGTGTGTGTGTGTGTGTGTGTGTATATATATATATATATATATATATATATATATATATAGTCCAGGTGTATCTTTGTATATGTCCCAGGTATATGCAAACACCCCCCCTCCCCCCGGGAAGTTGTTAAGACACTGTCCCTGTTAACCAGCAGGCCAGGATTTGAGACCTGGGTCCCCACAAGGCACAGAATTCCTGCTACAGGCAGGGGTTTTACTAGATGATCTAGATGATCTACTAGATGATCTATGATTCTCTCTCTCTCTCTGTATATGTGTGTGTATATGTGGATTTACAGCCTGGGTATACATTTATATATCTTGATATATGGCTTCAGTAGTTATATGAATATAGAACCCTTATATATACACACATACACACGAATTTGTGACTTGGGTATATATTTGTATATATGGATATAGGGCCCAGTTAGGGCACAGTTCTGAAATGCACTAGGACTACCCTAACTATCACTGGGGTGGCCCAATTGCAGGGTGGGCCACCCTAGTTATTCTGGAAAAGATTTGGGATAGCCTAAGGAGACATACCCTACAATCTAGAGTAACTACAGGAGCATGTAAGAGGCATTTACATTGATGTAATTACTCCACCACCTACTGAAAACCTATGGGAAATTCATATTGCAATCCAGAATAAATTGTTCTTACGTTGAGCAAGGACTCCATGTAGTTATTCTGGATTTTGCCCATAGGGTTCCCCAAGAGAGGTGACCTGGGCTGCCCTATCTGGGGCAGCCTAGGTAGGTCAGGAGAGGAATGTTGAGGGCATGTTCAGCATTGCCTAGGGCAGAGCAGTTACTCTGTATCCAGAGCCTGTTTTCAGGGCAGAAATGTCTTCTTCCAGCTCCTCAGAGTTATACCACTTCAGGAGCAGGTATAGTAATGAGTAGACCCATAGGGGTCCATGATAAGGCTGAGTAAAAACAGCAGTGTTGACCAAAACTCTGAGTGCTTGGTCAGCTTAGCTGCAACCCCTGCCTCTCAACTTCAGGATATGGCACAACCGTGGTAGCCACTAACCTAGGGATACAGCAGGCCACTCCCTTGTATTCATTGTAGACTGTCCTGCCATCTCATCATAGACTCCTATATTGCAGGCACCACAGCTGTTCCTTGTTCAGTATGATCTGAGGGGGATCTCCTCAAGAGCAAGCCCTCCCCAGGTGTCACTGACTTGCTGCCTACTGAGCATGCTCTGGAGCAGATAGGGCAGCCCAGGCTTCCTGACTCTCTGGATCCAGCATAACTTTCTGCTCTGGATTCAGAATAGTTGGGGCAACCCAGCTAGGGCTCTCCTCACAGCCCTTACTCTGGATTGTGCCCTTAGATATATATGGGGACACAGACAGTGAGAGGGAGAGAGAGTGAGTGTCTGGGTATATGTTTATTTGGGGATAATTATGATGATGGTTGTTTTTCAACACAAAAGCAGTTCACAAAATGATTTACATAGCACAATAAATCAATAAAGGCAGTCCCATCCACAGTTTCTTTGAAGTAAGCCCCAATGACCATAATGGGGCCTACTGCAAAGTAGACATGGCATATGTTTGGCTTCTAACTGCTGCTGTACTATCCATGCTTTTCTGGAAGTAAGCCCTACTGACTGTAATGGGACCTACTTCATAGTAGACATGCATAGGATTGGGCTTTGAGGCTGCAGTCCTATCTACGCTTTCCTGAGAGCGAGTCCCACTGACTGTAATGGGACTTGCTTCTGTGTGAACATGCATGGGCTTGGGTTCTAGGCTGTGTCCACAAAGGGCTCATGCTTTAAAAAGAGCCATTTTCACCTGCTGTGCCCTGGGAAACCGATGTGCCAAAGATGGATTGGAGGTGTGCTGTGGGAAGTATTCCATTCCTGCCGTTCCATTGGACTATTTCAGTGGTGTGGAGAAGGGGGATTTGCTGCTTGGGTAACAGCCTATCTTCCATATCAAATCTACCCAGGCCTTCGTGCTTCGCATGTGGCGTCAAGCACGATATCATAGTCTTTCAAGACTGATGGATGCCAAGGAAGAGGCCACTAGAAATGCAAGAACCAGAACTTTTGTATTTCCCTTGACAGCAAAAGTAGTTGAAGAGGAAGTGAAAAAGAACTTGGGAAATGTTATCTCCCCCCCCCCCCCCATAGCATGGTGTGACTTGTCAATTGTCAAAAACGGACTGTGTGCTCTGGCAATTTTTGTGACTTGCCATACAGTGCCATAAGATAAAAAGTGTGAAAACTACTGCTCTGTAACAGGGGTCTCCAACCCTGGCCTAGTGCCCAGATGTGGCTCACAGCAAGCCTGTATCTGCCCCCCTCCAGCCCAGCCAGTCTCTGGTCCCTGCAAGCTTCTGTCCTACTTGACCAAACAAAGCCAGAGTTGTGCTTTGGTTGTTTCTGGAGAATGTTCTGAGGACCTAAAAATCACTTTTTGGGTTTCCCAATGTAATTTTTTTGCGACCTCTTGTGCTTGACAGGTGGGGAATGGGAGGGGATCCAGTGAGTATGTGCTTTATTTCTGCAGTGTACATTGATGCTTGGAGAAATCCTGGAAATCCCTAATCATTCATCTAAGTTTCTTCTTGAATGTGTTTATTTAAATTTTGTATCTAAGTTGTTTTGTTTTTTCTGTGTTGTAATTTCATGATGTTTTCCAACTGCATAGGAACCTTAAGGAGTGTGTGGAAATCTGGTGTTAGCGCGCATATATATATATAATGTATTACAAGTAAGAGCCTGCAACTCTTGCTTGTGGAGATATAACATAACAGCATTCATTCAGTAATAAAACAAAACCACCATCTCAACTTATACCCTCCAGCATTTCAACTGACTTTTTTGTCTTCTCTCCTCAATGGCTCTCCTCAATTGCCACTCTGGCGTGTTCTCATCCTGTCCCAGAGACAGATATTACAATTGAAATGCAATTGAAATATATATTATTATATATTAATATTGACTGTCTTTTAAAAAAATCATTGCAGTTGCATTCTGCCTGAAAAAGGAATATTGTTGAGAACAGCACTTTTCTCCATGCTGATAATATTGTGTAAAAAGAACTATGATAGTTCACCATGTTTTGATGGTTGAACAAGTTAAGAGCACACCTATGAGTGAATAATATATGACATATTTTCAAAATTTGTGTAAGGTCATTCTTAGGACATTGCTTGCCATCCCGATGGATCTTTTTTGCATCTTTAAGTCATGTTCAAGAAAAACAATGAACCCTTCAATTTCACACCCATAAATATTCACTGTCGAGCAACATTCCATCTGCACTGACTTTCCTTAATGATGTGACCACGAAGCTAGTAGTTTGTGCAGTTGGCCTACATTAGGAATGTGGAACAGATAATGTTGTGTGTTGTGTTCTCTTGCTAATTTACTCTTGCTGACACAATCAGCAAAAAGCCAGTGGTTGAATGATGTGGCCAAATGCTATTTTGTCCTTTTTGGTTAGGGCTTCTGAATTTGTTCCAGGATGCTGATAAGGGCAGAGAATAAAAAAGTGTTGGCCTGCTATTTACCTAGTAATGTGTTCAGAACTGATACTTTTAAAGCTTTGATGGTAATGGCCATTATATCTCATTGGTACCGTATATACTCCTGTATAAACTGACCCGTGTATAAGCCAAGGCACCTAATTTTACCACAAATAATGGGAAAACTTATTGACCCGAGTATAAGCCGAGGGTGGAAAATGCAGCAATAGCAGTGTGGCTGGCCTTGTAGCCTCAGGGCCCAATCCTGGGCATCTCTACTCAGAAGTAAGACCCACAAAGAAGTACCTGAGTCTGATGAGGGGCTTGGCTGCAGTGGGCTCTATGTCTTGCCGCCGCAAGCCTCCTCCACAGCCCGGAGAGCCAGCGCTAGCAGCTGGAGAGGCTGCAAAGCTTCTGAGGGCATGCGCTGGAGGTCGTGCCTGCCATTTTTTTTAATTTTTTTTAACTGACCTGCGTATAAGCTGAGGTGGGTTTTTGGGCTCATTTTTTGGGCCCAAAAAACTAGGCTTATATGCGAGTATATATGGTAATTTCATATCGTTGTTGATACATCTTGGATATGGATACTCTCTAAGGAGAATGGCCATAAACTGCATTTCTATATCTACAAAACTAACAAAGATAAAGTAATTTATTTTTAAACAGCATTGTTAAATTTAATTCAATTTAATGCAAAATTTGATCTCTTTAAGACTGAATGATTCAGTGGCCCTCTATTTAAATATAGTTAGACCTTATTTTCTTTGTAAGTAACAATATGAAGATTTTGAGATCATGCCATGATAGCTATACACTGTGGATTTGATGCTGTCCTCTAGGGACTGAAAAACCATCTCAAATTGGAATCAGTCCCTTTTCTTAACTGGGATCAGGCACTATGCACATGTGGTAATGTTTTATAATATCTTTCTGCATTTAACTACCTGACTTCAGTGGTGGGCTTCAGGGAGTTCCAACAGGTTCCCTTTGCTAATGAACGCCTGGTTCTGAGAACCAGTTACTAATGGGACATAGAACTTGTTGTTAATTTAGGTTATTATGATATAGAACCTGTTGTTAATTTATTTGAATTCCACCACGGCCTGGCTTCCACAATTTGCTCAGTTCTTAAATTTGACATATTTACTCTGAAAGCAAGCAAGGACTTCTCTTTTCACCTTATGAAAACAAACTGCCCAGTAATATAACTTGCAAGTCTTGCTTTTTAAAAGTTCTGTGTCCTTTTGAAAGTTCTGTGTCCTGATTAACAAGGAAGCAGCAAGTATAAATATGATTGTGAGTCACTTTGTTTCTTCATTGGGATTGGGGCAAGGGCACAACAGTTATGTAATATAGGAAGAAAAAGCAGCAGTGAAACAATGTTGGGAAAGACAATTGCAAATTTCATATTGTATCTACAATATTTAACAGCTGTGGTGGCTCAGAAATTACTGTGCATGTCAACTCAAAAGTTGAGTCCTGAGTACCACATGGCAGAGTGAACTCCCATTACTTGCCCATCTGCTGCCACCTAGAAGTTTGAAAGCATGCAAATGCAAGTAGATAAATTATAAATAGGTACAACTTTGGTGGGAAGGTAACAGTGTTCCTTGCGCCCTCGGCGTTTAGTCTGCAATATTTATACTTTTGCTATCTGGGCAAAGACATACTTTTAAAGCCAATGTTGCATATGTTCAGCAAGGTCCAAATATATCCACTTGTGGGCTGGGCAGAAATGTGTTAAAGTGGTATTCTTTTATATTTAGCAAGGGTTGCTCTTCACCTTCCACATGATGTCATCTTTAGTGGTTGCTACTGCAGTCTCTTCCTCATCTCTTTTTAAACTGAACTTCTTGGGGGCAGGAACCACTTATTGATTTATTTTTCTGGGTAAACTGCTTTTTGAACTATTTTTTGAAAAGTGGTATATGTTCTTAATATCTTTCTTGGATTAACAAGGTATTTTATATCATTCTTTAGAAAACATTTCAAGAAGTAATAGGGAATATTTGATTTATATCTATCTTTTTATGGTGACTTAATTTGTTTCACAATCTGCTTCACAATTCAGCTTAAAAGCACATGGACATTTAGGTGGAACAACTCCTAGCTGTAATTCAGTTTAACTTTCACTCCAAATTTTAAAATGCAAAATAATGGGATGTATTTACCAGATTGTCCTGGCAGACTTCACCCTTACATGGGCACTGTGTCTAGATGCACATGTGTTTGTATACTACTGTTTCTGTTACATGGTAGTACCACTCCTGTCTCTTGCATTGCATGAAACCACTTTTGAAATGTGGTGATTACAAAACAACATTGTGATTCTGTGGGGTGCAGCAAATGTGCAAAAACACATACACACATACACATACACAAACCAAACAAATCCAAAAACAAAAAAACTGGAGATCAGTAGATTTGGTGATATATTTACTTATAATTGTTAATTAGTGCAGCTGCAAATCAGTATCTTAATATTCAGTTATTTGTTAGGATTTCCACTTTACAGTTATTTCTCTTTTTGAGACAAAATAACCAGTTTCATATAACATTTTCAGCTTTCCCCCCCAATATTCAATAGAACATTCTGTGTAGCTCATGTCAGATTATAACCACATCTATTATGCCACAGCTAGAACTATTTTTAAACTCAATTATTTCAAATCACTATGCTTTCTTAGAGCATTTGAACTGGAGAAAACAATCTGTTGAATTAGACAGGGTCTTCAAGCATTTTGGCCAAAGGGCCACATCAACTATCAGGCATGTTGTCAAGGGCCAAAAAATTTTTTAAATATAATATTTAAATAAATACATTATAGAACTCTAATTCTGAAGCCCTCAGAACACTTTCTGGATGCCAACACAGCACAGATCTGGCTGTGTTTTGTTAAGTGGACCAGAAACTCTCAGTGGATCAGAGGCTGGCTGAAGGCCCAATAGGGGCTTGCAGTAGATCTCTTACAGTAATGCTGTGGACCATGTGCATCTGCACATTTGTACAAAAAGCTCAGATCACTTGAGATTTTGCTTAGCTTGAACGGTTTCTTCTTTGTGCTTTAAAAGGCTTTCATATATCCACAAAGTTTTTATAGATACGTGACCTCTGAATGCGTATTGTCACAGAACATCAAAGGTTTTCTTAATAATTAAAATACACTATTTATTTTTTAAAGCTTGGATGTGCTTCCAAGAGTAACATGTCCAAACCATCCTGATTCCATTTTGGTGGAAGATTACAGAGCTGGAGACATGATCTGCCCAGAATGTGGACTAGTAGTAGGTGAGTAGTTTTGTAGTAAATATTTGATTCTCTATACTTTTATATTCTAAAAGCTGAAATGGTTTTTGAGTTTCTTCTTAACTTTCAAAATGACTGCATTTCAAAGGCATTATTATGATATTTTATTATAATTTTTTTAGTAGATTGGTAGCCGGTTGGTTGTCTTGGCATTTTCATAGGTGCTTCTTGTTTCTGAACTAAACACACTGGATTACTGTCAGGTATTCTTTGTTATACTGAAAACATGGACTAACTTTTCTTTATTCAGTAAATCTAATTGCTCATTTGCCCTCCTTGTAAGCATAATATCTTTGGTTTTACTTAATTCTTTAACCCAGTCAGAACACTAGCTGTTTTCTGAATTGTACAGTGATATTAGTGCTCACACAACACTTTGTGATAGTCTGGGAATTGCATTTTGAGCTCTGCAGCTTTACATTTTTATACATGGGTATAAAAAAGAAGCACTTCAAAGCACCCAGATCAACTTTTAGCTGTTTACCTTGCATTCTCGGGAGACAATATAACCAGCATTACATCTTCACTTAAATTACATGATTCTCTTCTTTTTAAACCTTGTTTTAGTTTCAGTGAAGTAGATTAGTTAAATCTTATTCTTGTCTTACAATTAGCAGTCAGATTTCACTTGAAAGGAAACACTAATAATTACTGCCAAATTCTCTGGGTAGTGCTAAAGCCAGAATTCAGTGAAGGAGCTGTCCATACCCAAGTAATAACTCAACCTTCTCACCTGGTGCTATCTTGGACAATCGTAAAATGCAACATAATGTCCACATATCAAAGCGCTTACTCCATCTGGTGCAGTATGGGCTCACAGTGTAGCACAGGTGCAGCATTGCCTAATAGCATAGCAGAGGTTAGGCTGTACTGCACTTCTGTAAATTCTTAATCTACTTAATTACTTGGGAAAAGAAAAGGATGACTTAAGTTATGGAACTGATGAGAGGTTCTGCAATTTGCAGGAAGATAAACCGTTAGTTGTTAAGGTACTTATAAACAACTCACCAGATGGTAGTGGCTGGTTTTAGCCTTTGAAATTCGGGTCCAACCCATGGACCTGGAGTATTCACCTGTAAAATGTGTAGTGGTTGAAGTTTGAAAGGAAGAAAAAACTTCAAGCTCAGATTCCTGTGCTAGACCTTGGACATGATGCATAAAGAAACTTGGTTTCCAGCAGGTAAGGTTGTAAGGTTAGTAGTCCTTCTTTTGAAGTAGCTTGGACAAGGGTTCATATGCTGAAATGGAAAAGGGGTGCTATTATGTACATGTTGACTGGAGCAACAAATTCAAAACAAAGCCTCATCACTGCTGTGTTAGCCAGAAGGTTTCTGGCAAGTTTTTGAATATCTGATACAGGGCTTAACTTTTGGGGTAGTAGGACAGGATATTCTGGAAGCTGTGTCTATTACGTGCATGCAGGCTTGCCAGTTAGAATGAATCTTATAGTTTGGTGATGGTCCAAAAACTTCAGGCTCTTCAGGAAAAGGAAGGAAATGATGGAATATTTGCCTGAGATAAAAAAAGTAATGGATTAGGAATTTCTGTTTTATAGATAAGTGCTTCATTAACAGTTGAGGAGCAATAACAGAATCTGTAATTATTAATGCTGACATTTAATTTATTGTCTATGGTTTTCTCAAGCTTTCCATATCAATTTTTATTTAAAAAAATTCAGATTATCAGGATGCAGAATACATACAGAAATAGTTTTTAAGTCTTTAAAATTAAGTTAATTTTAAACTTAAAAATAGTTTTAAGGCTTCAGAAAGTTTAAAACTTAAAAATAGTTTTAAGGCTTATTGAGTAGCAAGGTATTTTTAAATTGTTGAGTGTGGGTTGGGATGGGCCATTGGCAAAAATTGCAGGCATGATTATAGAACCTTGGTCACAACACTGTGGCCTAAATAGTGGTGGCAATATAGACAAAGCTGCATCAGCAAGTATAACACATCTGTACTGTGTAATGCTAGAAGTTATAACAGTGTGGCTTTGGTTTGGATTATTGTGTTAAAGCTCTGTTTGACTAATAGTAGTGCACTGAGATTCCATGGAAGTTTGAATTCATGTGTTTGAGCTCTGGTTGACTGTAGTATTCAACAGAGCTTCTGTGTGCTCCATTCATGAAAATGAGTAGCCATTCTGTATGTGGAATAGGCAACTTTATGAGACATAAACATGTAGCCTTCGTTGTGAGCAAATATGTTGTGCAATAGGTTAGAAAGCCTCAGGTTTGCATCTCACATCCATGATGAACTGAGCCAAGTGGGCTTAAGCAAGCCATTGTTTTCTCTGCTTAAGAGTTATTTAGCACCTTCTGCATACATGGTGCTTTACAAGTATTGAGGAGTCAGATTAAGATGGTGGGTCTGGCAGTGTCTGCATTAAAGAGAGGTTTACATTAGGCCCAGTTCAGCGTCTTATGCTAGTATCTTTTCCATTTAGGTCCTAGAAGCATCTAGTGCAGGGCTGTCATTAGGAGCTGTGGAGCCCAAGTTGAAATATTTTGTAGAGTTGTTTTTTTTGGGGGGGGGGGGTGTGTAGGCATTGTCCCCTATCCACAGTACAGAGAAACCAATGGCACTTAATGCAAAGCACAGCATCTGGAAGTAGGTTGGCAATGATGTGCTGATGTCATCTGCTTCCTGTGTGCCTTGATTCTAAGTCATTGAGAGGCAAAGGTGGGTGGGAAGGCCCTTCAAGCAGGAAGTTCTGCTTGCTTTACCAGCCTCTGCAGGATTACCTGCTCTAAAGTGCAAAGTGCCAGCTATGGATGATTTGCTTCTTTCTTGAATGTGGGGCCCCCTCAAGCATGGGGTCAGATTAGGTCCAATTGACATAAAGCTGGCCCTGATCTAGTGTGCGCTAGTTTAGGATTTTGGGCAGGACTTCACCAACACTAGAGCCGCAAGCAGAATTTCAATACATATTGTGGTAACCTGTGCGCTAGGGGACCTGCAGGGCATCTTAGGGTCTAGCCTCAAAACTACCAGCAGGGCCCAAGTGGCCTCAGTAAAGTTGTAGGGGAAGGATTTTACTTCACCCTGGTTCTTCTCCCCTTAGTTGGGGTGTCAACCCCCCCCAAACAGTTGTGGTTCATGGGCTGCCTTGCTTCTGGCTCATGGGCCAGCCAGGAGCCAGGCCAGTTCTTCTTCATCCCTGGCTGGGCTTTATACTGGAGCTCTTTATACTTAAGCTGTAGCCCTTCCTCTTCGGAAGATCATAATGCTGGCAACCTGTGCTTTCTCTCCCTCTATTCAACTCTTTCTCTCTCCTACTCTGCCTACCAGCTAGGCTGCAGTGTTGTTGCCTGCCCCTTTGCCCTTGGAGAAGGAAGGGCTTGGGGCATTGCCCCTGGGTGGCCTTGCATCCTGTTAATTAACAGGTGTTCAAGTAGCAAAGCTCATGTCTCGTGCAGAGTCATGGTGTTGGAGGAGCTCTAATATTGCAATTAGGCTTGCAATAAAGTCCGTGATGCATGTATCTGGTGGTCTTTCTTCAGAATTAACCTGCAAATTCTAAATTGCAATTCTATTCATAAGATTCAGAACAAAGGAAGCAAAGACTGGAAGGATTCCTGGATTGTGGCTTCCTGAGGGACAAGGGATGCTGTGCCTAGTAAAGGAAATGAGAATAATTGCTAGGCTGGAGGACGGCTTTCAGAGAAGGAATGCAAAGTTGAATAAGTCTCTGAATATGCCAATTGATCAGCGATGAGGAGTTGCTTTGATTGAATTAGTATTAGGTCCCGACTAGTCAGACTGTTATTCTTGGACTGCTAACTATCTGGGCAGGCAGGTTTTTCATATCATAATGCAAAGAGCACTTGATGTGTTTCTTGCCTAGGCTAATAATTTGAGGTATGGACTCTTGTTCTTTGTGGCAATCTTGCTCCTCTAGAATGGAGGCTTCAGATTGGGTTTGCTTATAAAAAAAAGGAAGTGGAGAGGAATTAATAGGGTATATGCACATGGGATTATGTCACCTTCATGTTCTTAGACTTGGGCTGCAATCGTAAAGATACTTTTCTGGGAGTAAGACCTATAGACCACAAAGGGGCTTACTTTTGAGCAGACATGGTTAGGATTGTGCTGTTACAGTACAGTATGGAATCCTCAGCAAGGGGCTTGAAACCATTGTCCTCCTTTCTTGCTCATTTTAATGATGGCTATTGCTGCTCTTACTTAGATGTCTTCCTAATGGCATCCAATTATGACAACTTGTAATTTCACAGCTGCTTATATTTTAAAACGTAGTCAATATAATCAAACTGAAATTTATGGATAGGGTTTGTTTTTTAGCTGAATAGCAATGATTGATTTGTTGGGGGTGAGCACTAGCTTGATGCATCTTATTCAAATGTCACTTCCATTTTTAACATCTGTTCAGGTTGTTAGCAAAATGAGATGTCTGACATTGCCAAGAAATACTCCCTTTCTAATCCTGGCACAAAATTAATGACAGATTAAATAAACAATCTTCAGCAATGCCTTATTTGATAGGCCCATGAGATAGTAATCAAGTGTCATTTCACAAAGAAGGCCATGAAAAATGAAATCTTTCTTAAGCTTTTGTGGACTCTAAAGGTTAAGAAATATAGGACATGGGTAGAATAGAAGCTGCATGGAATGGAAGTTTGTGGAGTGCAGTGGGTGGGCTCTCTAGTTCTGGGGGATCCAGTTGCCCCATTCCTAGTGCATCACTGCCCCTTTGGCTGAAGTATTAGTGGTGCAGCTTCTTTTCCACCCTCCATTCTTCCTCCAGGACTGGAGCTGGAGCACATGCTGCAGGGAGACTAATCAGGTCTACTTATCTACAGTATATCTACAGTATTTATATACCGCTTTTCAACTAAAAAGTTCATGTCTTGTAGAGCAGAGAAGAAGCTGGATTGCCACAGTATCAAGGAGTATAGCCAAGCCATAGTTGAACACGCAGAAGAACTCTGGCAACCTCCTTGCTGTGTGTGCTTCAAATCAGGGTACTGCTTACCCCTTGGCTGAAAAGACTCTGACGGGGTGTTGAGGAAGGTGAGGGGAAGAATATCTAGAAGCTGTCTCTGGATGGATAAGAAGGAGGGTGAATGGATAAGAGATGGGAGGAGCTGCTGCTTTAGATTGCAGGAGAGAGAGATGGAGGGCAAGGGAGCAAGCCTGTCAGCCAGCCGCAGAGGGGGGTGGGAATGGGTAATGTAGGGAGGTGGCAGGCCATTTTCTGGGATCAGGGGGGGAAGGAAGTGGGGGAGAAGTGGCTGCCTCTGGGAGAGAGGGCATGCTCTCCCATATTGGGAGAGGTCATATTGGGGGAGGATTCCAAAAATTTGGGAGCCCTAGGTACCAGATGACAACTGCACTACTGATTTATTAATTTCCCATTGTATCCCATGGGTTCAGAGCATTACATCTCCAGCAGGACCTCCACCCCAACCTCTTTTGGAAAAATAGATTCAGCAAGTTTTTCTTTTTTATTCTAATTCATTTTTTATCTATTTAATTTGGAGTGGGGGCAGGATCAGATGGTCTCATCATTACCACATGCCCATAGCAAGCCCAAGTGGTTGAGTATCTATCAGTTTGAAAGCGAGATGGGTTTGTCCCAACATAAAGTTATGTTTTTATTTTTTCCCAGGAAGGGGGCAGAGATCACCTGGCATGCAGAGCTTCATAAGTAATGCAAATTTGTTTTTTTAATCAAAATATTCACAGTAAGTTTTCAGGGCCTTTGAATTTTGAGGATGTACTGTTAAAACACTAGAGCATCCTACCAGAATAAGAACTTCTGGTTTTGCTTCCACCATTTGTGGGAGAAGGGAATGGTGTTGCCTAATCACAGCTAAACTAATTCATGGATATAGCCATTAAGGGCATTTCTTCAAAACATTCATCTATCCTATAAGACATTCAATCCATAGATCCAGAGAAACTAAGTGCATTGGGAAATACAGTGCTACCTTGCATAACAAGTGCCCCACATAAAGAGTGATTCACATAACAAGCACAAATTACTATTGGGCGTGTGCTCCACTTAACAAACCTGCTTCACTTAACAAGCCCTAAGTATCTGCCCCCACGTTGCTCCACGCTGATGCTCCACTTGGAGGTTGCTTTAAAGGGCTGCCCTCCAGTGCGCTGCTGCCTCTAACTGCCCCTAACTTGGGGGCAGTTGCCTGTGGGTGCCAGAGGCAGCTGCCCGTAACTGCCCCCACCGGCCTCCAGCAGCAGCCCAGGTGAGCCCCCTATCCTCTATGCACCCTCCTAATCATGTCTACTCAGAAGTTAGCCCCATTTTATTCAATGGGGCTTACTCCCAAGAAAGTGTCTTTGATTGCAGCCGCCTAAGCATGTCTACTCAGAAGTAAACCCCATTGTGTTAAATGGGTCCTACTCCCAGGAAAGTGTCTTTAGGATTGCAGCCTAGGTTGACTTCATAGGATCATGCAGATTGAATGCATGTTTTGAATTCAATTACAGTGTTTTGTCATCATTTTAACATACAGTTAATATTTTCATATGAACATTTTTGGGGTTGTGGAACCAGTCATCTGAGTTTCCATTATTTCCTATGGGAAAATCCTCTTCACATGAAGAGCATTTCACATAAAAAGCATGCTTCTGGAATAAATTAAACTTATGTGAGGCACCACTGTATTGTAAAAGGTCCTGTATAATATGACACTCGGTGCTGAGCTCAGTGTTGGTTTTGATTTTCTTCTCATTTATGGCAAGTTCTGAAAACAGTTTTACAATCCTTACTCTTTTCACCAATCAGTAGATGGCAGCACACTCCCTAATTAACAGTTGCTGCAACTACAGTATTATGGGCTTGTAGGAGCTTGCATAAAACAGAAAAGTAGTGCTGTGTTTACCTAGTAATAAACCAAATGCCAGCACATAAATTCACAGTACAGGTTTTCTTTCTGAATTACTTATTGCAGCAGACTTTGCAGTAATTGGCAGTTTGAGGTTTTCTACTCTAGGTATCATTTCTGTTCAGTGAGAAATAATAGCTTTGTACTATATTAATCTTTCGAAGATTGTTTGTACTGAAGACACTGTTAAGTTCCCTGTATTTGTACAAGACTAACTAAATGTAATACCCGAGTATTATTTAAAGATGAGTAAAAAGGCATCTAAAGGGAAAAAAATCAGTCTAGGAATACATAACTTGCTTTTGGAGGATAGTCTCCCTATTAGAAAATAAATCAAAATAAATCATATCAAGCTGCCTCTGACATTTCACACTCAAAGCAGGTGTCCTGGTTATTTTGCAGGATTCTTTGTTTCCTTTTCTTATCAGTGTAGCTATCAAGCCTGTTCTTCAAGCATTTAACATTGAATTCTCCTTGTCGGCATTACCAAGTGAGAATCAAGTGAAATAGGATGTCAGTACCAGAAATGCCAGAGTTTAAACCCTTTTTCAATTATGAAGCTAACTGGGCAAACTTAGATCAGTTGTGCATACTCAGGCTGCTTGACAGGGTTGTTGTGAGGATGAAATAAAATGCAGGAAAGACAAGCCATATGCAGCTCTGTGGATGAATGGCTGACTAACTATGTAAATAATAGTGTAGGCGTTGTATCCAAACCATACACATGTTTTGGCTTACTTATAAATTTTTGGCAGTTATTTTCTTCTCTTTGTTCTGAAAATTTGCTGTTTATTGCAGGACCTTCAGGAGTAGATTTTTTGGGAGGGTCGCTCAAGAATTAACCGAAAGTCTACATTTGTTTTATTCAAAGCATTTCTTTAGTCATGTGATGAACACAACTGTTTTTGTTCCACAAATTGAGATGTGGACCTTTTAATTTTTCTCTCTCACTTTAAGGTGTAATTCTTAGGAACATTTCTCAAACAGTTTAGACTGCAGTACAATGCTCTTCTTAAGGTCTTTGTTGCAAATTTATAAAAGCATTATAATTAAAGTTGAAGTAAAACTTTGCCTGAGACATGTAAGCTCTCATGTCTTTCATGTTGTATGTTTTTCATCCCTTGTTTCCTAGATCCTGAGTTGTTCTATGTATCAGTTTGCTTTTGCCTTCCTCCAAGAATACCTCTAGAAGTAAGGGGAGGCCATCTCCAAAACAATTGTGCACAAAGGAGAAGGGGATGAAGGATAGGCCTTCTCATAGCCCAAGTTTCTCTGGCTCAGCAATTGCTAGATGTAAAAATTGGATAAGGTACCTAAATATATGTAATATAAAAAAGTGGAATCTCACAAGAAATTCTAGACAAAGAATGGGAGCCCTTTCCCCTCTCCTTATGAAATATACTTTTCTATTTCAGGTATTTTAAAAATTTGTGGTACTGGTCTTTCATGGGCTTGAATACAATTTTATAAATTGCCATACCCTTGAGCGAATACCACTCAGATGAGATTTTTAAAGCTTTCTGTGTGAGCCAGAATTATCAAAAGCAGGTACTGTATTTTTTAAAATGAACAAGTATTAACAATAGCATTAGGTTTTCCAAATGAAAAAATGTTTTAAACCTCCAAGTTTGCTGAGGTGAGAAAAATTAGGTCTAAATTGAGACTGCAGTCATGTTGATTTACAGAAATATTCCAAATTGCATTACCTTTGATTCATGATTTTTCACGTGACTACATCATTTTTTTAGTGTTATTCCATGTCCTGGCAGGTTCTGCTTTAGATGATGGTTTCAACATTGAGAAGTCTGGTTGTCTGTCACCAGGATGTTGCTTCATGCAGGACCTGGGTTTCAAACCACTGACCTGCTGATCTTCTCTAATCAACAGGCACAGCGTCTTTTAACCACAGAGCCACAAGGGGTCACCTTCACTTGTGAATACATGTTGCTGAAAATCTACACAATGCTTTCCTTTGTTGTGTTAACCCTCCTTTAATGAATCTGTTGTCCTGGTGTAAGGATGTCAAAATTGTTTCATACAGTGGTCTGAACAGTGTTTGCTGAGGACCAGAAGGACATCATTAAGCAGATCATGGCCAGAAATATGCCCTTTGTTCTCAGGTTAGAACTCATTAGCCTTAAGTGATAGAAGAGATCATTTTACATAACAAATTGATGAGCCCCAGTTCAGTTCAGGACCCAGTTCAGGACTTCACTGACACAATTATCTTACAAGGCACCACTGTATATGATTCAGATTAGAAACGTAAATTACCGGTAAATTCCCAACTCCCCAACACAAGTGAACTGATGTGGCCCTCTTCACAAAATATTTGCTCACTCCTGAGCTAGACAATAATCTCAAGTTGTACGCAGGTCTACTGGGATGGAACTGTCAGATTATCATGTACTCCCATCAGTGGGGGGCAAATTCCAACTGTTCTTCCTGCTTCCCTCTTTTTTTTAAATGCAGGGCTTTGGGCCACTTTCACCATGGCCACTTTTTATTTTCCAGTTAGTTCTGATAAAGAGTTCATATGAACCTGAAAGTTTGTTACTCAAAGTTTTGTGTCACTTTTGGTTGACCAAATAAATATATTTGTTATGTGACTTTTGGATGCCATCCACGCTACTTACAATTTTTTATTTTTGGTGTATTACGCAGAATAACTTTCAGTTTGTGAATATTTTCTGTTTGTCTCATGCATCTAGTTTTTGCCTAAGTAGACAGTGACAGAACATGCCTGAGAGCAGAATAGTGCATAATTCATAAGAGGGCAGAGCCTTCTTTTGAGTCATGTAGTCCGTTCCCATTTGTGTGGAAAAATCTTACATCATTGCTCTGCTCAGTGTTCTATTTATACGACGCCAGAATTTCAAGCACGTTTTGCTTTTTTTAGATGCAGTAAACAGAAATGGGAGTTTGTCCTGAAGTGAAATTTTTGCTAGGCCTTAGAAGGAACAATGTTTAATAAAATATTTACATAGAGTCCAGGAGCCAGAGGTGGAGCCTGCTGTCTGCTAAATTAAGTTTGCCAGAGAATGATGGGGCAGTGGAAAGAATGGTTTGCCATACATGCCACATGCTTTTTTTAGAGATAGTGTTCCTTCTGACTGATAAAAAATATGTATATTGTTCAACCACAAACAATGCCAAAGGAATAGCATCTTGTGTATGGAGTCAGCAAATATTCCCCCATTCTTAATAATAATCTGTGTTCTGTCATTGTATTCTACTCCAGGTTGAAAATGATACATTGAAAATGATAAATTTGTGCTCTTAAATATTTTTAGAGTTTCTAACTATTTTAATAATTTCTATTCTGACTTTCCCATGCCAATGAAAATGCCCCAAGGTCTACAAAGTTCTGAAATAAAATTTTTGAAAAAATAAAATGATTAATTCAAGGGGAAAAAATGAAAAACCATATTTTTGGTCAGATAGGGGGGCCTATTTGGTCAGAAAGAAGCTCTGAGCTGCAGCACTATTTTAGAGGCACGGAGGGCAGATTTCCAAGCCTGAAAAATGTAACTATTAAGGTGTCCTAGATTTTAATCAGTTGGCAGGGGTGGAGTGGGGAGAGAATTAGTACTATTTTCTACATGCTGATGGCATGGTTTCCCTTACATCGATTGAATGAAGAGATGGTGCAATGCAAGGGTAAGCAAGTTGAGAAGCCATCTCAAATTGAATAATTCCCTTGGGGGAACGATTCGGCCATCATATTTTTCAGTGGTCAACTTGGTATTGGAGAAACCTTACAAAAATTGTGTTTATTCCATTTCCTTGGACTTAGTGTGGTGTTGGTCACAAACAGTTCTTGCTGCACAGCACTTAATTGTTTTTCCAAAGTTGTCTGGTCTTTTAGGTGGAAGCCTCTTCTGAGTCATAACTTGGAAAATAGCTGCTGCTTCACAATGCCAGTATCTTTGGCATTCTTATGGCTTAGGAAATCGCAACTATATCTGGATTCTTTTCTAATGACTGATTGTTTCCTTTTGCTGTAGTGTGGATAATAAGCCAGCCGCTGAATATCTGAGTACACTTCATTAGCAGCAAATCAGCCTACACAGTTTATACTAAGCAGATTTTTTTGTACTGAGAATTTGTTGTGCAGCCAGAACATTCTCTCTTCTACATACAGTTTCTCAAATACTTCCATTGTTGCAGAATTACTTTGAATCAGCACATCATTTGAAGTTGTCTTAAGCTTTTTTAAATTCTGAAATCTAAACTGTAACAAAACAAGGTTTATATCCCAAACTAAGAAACCATATGCATATAAGAATGGTTAATTTATAGTGCTGAATCATGGTTATACAGTATAGTTGTGGTTCTCAAAATGATGGCCGAAACGTATGCACTGTTGAGTAGGTTAACACATATGTGTAAGAACAGTTGTTATTACTGCCTCCTCTAATGTTTCACACAGCCATCTGTTTTTTTGACATATCCATAACATTTTAGGAAGTTATCTCCAAAAAATTTCATATGCATTTAGCCTAGAGTTTCCCAAACTATGGGTTCTACCCACACTTACTGGAGAGTAAGCCTCATTAACAATAACGGAACTTACCTCCAAGTAGTCAGGCATTGGATCTTGGGTTCTGAGGCTGCATGTCTATCTACACTTTCCTGAGGATAAACTCCATTGAGTACAATGGGGCTTATATCTTGAGTAAATAGGGATAGAAATGGGGCTGACATCCTAGCCACGCATACTGGAGAGTAAGCCTCATGGATTATAACAGGACTATTTATGGGACTTTATTGGGACATTCTTCTGAGAAGACAGGCATGCAATACTATGTACGTGTTGGATTAACATTGGAGTAGACATGCATATGATGGTGCATGGGAATTTTAACTTGCGAATACAAAAATTGTCATTTTTTTGAGATTGTGCTGCTTGCGACTACAGTGGAAGGCTGAAAGATGTGAAGCATAAGAGCTGTAGAACCAGCAACTCCATATTCTGCTCTTTTAAACAAGGTTCTAAATTATGGACCAGTGCATGAAAGATTATCATTCTATCATTACTGTTCATTTAATTGTAAGAAGTTGGTATTTTCTTCTCTCATAACAAAGTTCAAACTAAATTGTGCTGGTAGAGATGTTTTATTTCTGTCTCATGAAAGAGTTGTTTGTGACAAAGCACATGCAGGCAGGTCACAATTGTTGAGGCCCAGGGATGAATTAAAAATAAGAATTACCCAAGCAGCATCTGAGAGCTCATAGTGTTGGGGTCAATGCCCAGAACTGTTAAGTTGGGCCTATTAGCATATAAATAAAGGCGTTTCTGGTGAGTAAGATAATTACAGTCCAAATCTTAGTAAACACTCAGGTTTACTTCTGAGTAAATAATACTGTTTTCAAATGACTCTTTAAGAGTGAGGTGATGGTGGGGGGGCTAATGAGTATTCTAGTATGCATGCTGTTCAATAATCTTTGCACTTGCCTACGCAATTGATTGTTGGCACAGGT
Source organism: Cryptoblepharus egeriae (assembly GCA_030015325.1). Classification (NCBI taxonomy): domain Eukaryota; kingdom Metazoa; phylum Chordata; class Lepidosauria; order Squamata; family Scincidae; genus Cryptoblepharus; species Cryptoblepharus egeriae. Next base: position 115,751,610 of record JAREYC010000003.1, read on the forward strand.
TTGGAGTGAGAGGCCAAGTTTCCTGGAAGGTGACAGAAAAAAATATGTAAGAGATTGCTCTCGTCCAGGTGTGGCCAATCCTTTTTCACCAGTGTTGTCCTGAGAATTAGTGAGCAATAATAGTATGTACTCTTCATGATCTCTGTGCAAATGCTTGGGGTGGAGTTCTGCACCTGTGTGGAACCAACCTTGGAAGCATTCAGGGCTTTGTTGAGCACTTTGTACCTCTTCTGGAACTGCAAAACCAGTGTGTGCCTTAAGGGCATGGAGGCCATCCAGTCTGTTTCTGTTCAACTGTCATCTCAGCAGCATCTCTCAAGGAACAAGTTTTGCTTGTCCTCTATATTCTTATTAAACAGCAAAATGAAATTTCCCATGCTGTTTTTAATACTTATTTTATTGCACCCCCTCCAGTGTTCGTTCTTGCTCCATATATGACAAGGTGGAGGATCTCATTTATAAAGGAAAAAAAAAATCCTCATTATTCTGTGACAAGGTACAATAAAGAGATCTTGCCAAAACCTACATTTTTTCCTTCATAATTCTCTCATTGAATAAAAGAAAAGGAAATAAGTAGATTTTCCTGCATCATGGTATCTCTGAATCCATCGCCTTTCACCGGTTAAAATTGTTTTTTCCCTGTCATCATGGCATGAATCATAGTTGCCTCAACATACCAGAAGAATTCACTGATTTCCAAACTTATGGGGTACATAGACATGAACCTGACCATGTCTTCTGAAGGGAAGCTGTTTAAATAAGCCACACCCTGAGAGTGATTCTGGCAACCAGAATTATATAGGAACTATAGATTTGAGGCCTGGATATAGTATTTGACTTTGAAGCTGCTGCACCAGATAGTTCCCCATGATGAATTCTGATTTTTTTCACATTTATATGAGAAGCTTAAAGCCAAGGTATGGGTCTAAATACTAAAGGGATTTCAGATTTCATGTGGTAAATGAGTGTTATTGGGGTTCATCTGAAGAAGGAACACTGTTCTGGAAGATGCGTTTAGGGTCACACTTGTGAAAACTATTGCTGAACTTTTGCTATCATAATGGATGATCTTTAAAACCATTACATCATCAAAGTGGAAACTGATGCTTATAGAAAGTATTGTTTTTAAATGCCAAGCTTGAGTACTGAGCTGTGGTCTCTGTACTTAACCTCTTGCTTATGGATAAGTTCAAAACCAGCTCAGTTGTACCATGAGTCTGCAGTGCAGGTTGGTCACACATTCTAGCATACCTGGCCTGATAACTTCCTAAGTGCTTTTTGTTGACATTAATATCTATTTCTTGTTTACAAAGTGCCATTATGGTTGCTAGCCTAAATCCTGTCCTCCTTTCACACACTTTCACGAAACTTCCTAACTTGTAAATGTTTCTTAAGCATGATACTAGAGAATGTCTTGAGATATTTTGAAAAGGAAGAAACTATAATATAAGCTTTTTATATATTTAGGTGACAGAGTGATAGATGTAGGTTCAGAATGGCGAACATTCAGCAATGACAAAGCAACCAAAGACCCATCTCGAGTTGGAGATACGCAGAATCCTCTCCTAAGTGATGGAGATTTGACAACAATGATTGGCAAGGTAATATTTAATCATAAAATCTGTTTAACATTTTAGTGCTACACAAACATGTATTCAGTAAGCAGAAGGTTCTGAAAAATCCTGGGTGGGGTGACCCTAAAAATGCAGCATAATGTTTAGTATAAGTAAGCTATGTTTAATTGGTGTACTTGTATGTTTTGTTCTAGTTATTTCGTGGGGTTAGCAGTTTTGTGTTTCAAGATCTACGGGATATTATGGGATGAACTTCCTTACAAAAGTTATGGGCATAAAAGGGATGGAAGATAATCTCCAACCAATTGCGATATGGAATTGGAAAAGTTGGTGGGCATCCTAAGAAGGAAATATTAGGAATATGCTAGCTTTTATCACGCTCAAAATGTGAACAACAATCTAAACAAATTTTGTTTGGCCTCTGTAGAAAGAGGTCAGTGTTCCACAAATCCATAAAATTTGTTGGTTTTTTGCTTATAGGGCCCATGTCTCCACTTCTCTGTGCCTTTAGGAAGTTGCTTTAAAAATGTGGATAAGAGGAAAGGGAAAATATTGTTGGGTTTGAATATGAGCCATCTCATGCAGTTGCTATTCACATCTATTTTCAGTGATGATAGTGATATTTTCTGATCATGTGGTTTCCATATCTGGAAAAAAACCATTAGGGTCTGATATCTGAATAGAAAAAAAATCACAATTTATATTTTGCGTGGGATAGAATCATTGTGTGATCATGTTAAAAATTTTCCACAAAGTGTCTTGAACACTGTTCTTTTCAAATAAGATTTGAATTATGACTAGGTTGGAGTTTTGCTTCTAAAAGTGTTGTTATATGAAATAATTCTGACATCTCTTGGTACTGTTATAGGTATGGGACTCCAACAGCGATGGCTATCAGTATTTCTGTGAAAGATCTTTCATACTTAAAGAGAGGCCAAGAGTGTGATAGCCTTGAAAGATGCTTTTACAGATTTGGATGAAAGGGGTCCATGAAGTTGAAAGCAATAAAAAAGGATGTCTGAGAGTTGTTCAGTAGAGCAGTGGTGCTTAAACTTTTAGGGGGATTTACTAACAGTGAAGACAATTGCAACTTTCACTGTTTAGAAGCCACATGGCTCCCTATACCCTCTGGTCTCTGGCAACATGTACGTTTTAATCTAAAAACACCCCCCTGCTCCTTAAAGGAAATGCCAGACCCCCATTGCCTGAGTTGGGGGTCGTGTCTGCTCAGTTCAAATACTACTTCTTAACTTCCTCTATTACCACTTTGAATACTAGTGGGTGTTCAAAAAATACCCAAAAAGGACTAGGAAGACCCTGGGTAGGGAAAGTGATATATGCAGATTCCCAAATGTTTTGCAGATTCCCAAAAGTTTTGATTGGATTAGTGATATTGCCCTGAACATCCCAGAGCTTGTGTGAGCTTTGGAAGCTAAGCAGTGTCAGGCATGGTTAGAAATTGGATGGGAGACCATCTCGTACTGTATGCAAAAAGGGAATTGTGGTGGTTCAATGGTTAAAGATACTATGCTGGTCTACTTGAATGTTGGCAGTTTGGCAGCTTGACATTGAGGTGCCTCTCAATGGGGTATGCTCCCATCACTCGTCCCAGCTCTTGCAAACCTAGCAGTTTGAAAGCAAGCCAGTGCAAGTAGATAAAAGGTTACAACCTTGCAACAGGCTGCTGTGACAGGCCAGCTGGTTTCCTCAACATCGCATTGGATGACTCTAATCCTGAAGAGCAGACTCTGCTATAGCACAGGAATAATGCTAGGAAGATTGGATTAGCAGTTTGCCTGATTGGCTCTTTGGAAGGCACTGTATCTGCTGGATTCTCCCATTTACTGGTTGATCCATTAATAACTCATTGACCTAAATATGAGGCTTGCTTCTGTGTTGCAACTGCTCCTGCTGCTCTACAGAAGCATCTTTGAGTGAAAATTCTGACCATCAGCTACTTTTTTGTGGGCTGTGGGTGGCGCAAGTGGTTAAGACACTGTGCTTGTTAACCAGCAGGCCAGGGTTCAAGACCCGGTTCGGCCCCACAAGACAGGGTGAGCTCCTGTCCTTAGCACAGCTCTGTGACGTCACCTGGATCCAGTCGTATTGGCTCTGCCTTTCCATTGGACTAATTCAGTGGCGTGGAGAGAGGGGATTTGCTGCTTGGGTAACAGCCTATCCTCCATAACAATCCAACCCAGGCTTTCGTGCTTCGCATGCAGTGTACGCAGCGCGGGGCACAATACCATAGTCTTTCAAGACTGACGGAGGCCTGCAGCTACTTTTGTTTATACACCTTCCGAATAGATGAAGTGGATAGCATTTTGTGACCACATAAGCTTCACAGGTACATTATTTTTTCCTCGTTCATTGGTATGATGACAAAGGGGCTATAGCAGGAGCCCAAACCTCAGCCCATAGGAAGCTTCAGTGCAGCCCTTAGCAAGATCCCTCCATCTGTAAAGTATCTAATTCAATCTTATATTTTAATTTACGTAAATTTATTCAAATTTGAAAGGTAAATACTTTTTCTGGCAGTTTCAGAGAGATGATGTGGCCCTCCTACCAAAACATAGGGACACCCCTGGGCTAAATTTCTTTCAGAAGAGCCATCTTAGATGTAGAGGCCATGGAGGACGCACTGTTTTAGGAAGCAGGAATGATTTCGGGAGAGGTTCCAGTTGCAGAGTTGTGTTGAGCTGTCTATGCTGCCAGACCCACAGCCAGAATGGCTCCCAGCCAACTAAGGTTGGATGGCCTGTCCTGCAAGTAGTCTGTGCTTTACTTCCCCGAAGAGAAAAAAGGGAGGAGTGGGGGGGGGGGTCTTACACCACAAAGAAACAGAAGAGAGATTCCCTCTGTATTGCCATCTGCTCTTTTCTCTTTATGAAGATATTACAATGTTTTCTGGTGTAAAGACACAATGTGGGGAAATGATTGGGAAAAGAAGCAGTTTGATTAGTCCAGCAGTGCTGAACTAGATTGTCTTTTCATCTGATCTACAAAATAGTTCTCTCTCATTCCTCCTGGGCAAGAGTCCTTCAATGTTTCTCGTGCCTACCACCCTACACTTGTCTCCAAACAAGTACACAGGCTTCCTTCCTCCTCCTCCTCTTCACATTGCTGGTTCACATTGTAATGCCTCTGCTCCAGGATTTGATTCTGAAATATCTGACCCATCTAAGAGATAAGTGCAAAAAGGAGAAAAGGTGCCTTGGAGCAGCAGCTTGTTATAATTAAAGGCGCTGTTTAAAAATAAGCAATAAAAAGTGATATCCATTATAGTCACTACTGAAAATGTGGAGAAAGCTTTTGATTGAAAAACCAAGTTGACCAAACTTTTGGGCAGTCTAGTGGTATTGGCATCTTTTAGTCTCGAAAGACTATGGTATCGTGCTCTGATTGGAGGTCCTGAAACAACATCTAGTGTGGCTAAAAAGGCCAATTTGAGAGTGGCAATCCCTCCCACACTGAGGACAAATAAATTCTGTCCCCTGCCCAGGCCCCAGGTTTCGCTGCTTTTTGGTCTGTCTCTTTGCTTTAGCCTGCCGAGCAAGTGTCTCTTCCAGTTGGAGAAGGCCATGCTGGGTCTTTTGCCTCCACGCTGAACGATTGGAGGTCAAGATTTCCTAGCTGTTGATGTCCATTCCCAAGGCCTTTAGATCCCTCTTGCAGATGTCTTTGTATTGCAGCTGTGGTCTCCCTCTAGGGTGCTTTCCCTGCACTAATTCTCCAAATAGGAGATCTTTTGGGATCCGAACATCAGCCATTCTCACGACATGCCCAAGCCAGTGTAGACGCCGCTGTTTCAGAAGTGTGAACATGCTAGAGATTCCAGCATGTTCCAAGACTGTCGTTTGAAACTTTGTCACGCCAGGTGATTCCAAGAATATGTCGGAGACAGCGCATATGGAAGGTGTTCAGCTTTCTCTTCTGCCATGCATAGAGGGTCCAAGACTTGCTGCAGCACAAGAGTGTGCTCAGGACCCAAGCTCTATAGACCTGGATCTTTGTATGTTCCGTCAGCTTCTTATTAAGCCATACTCTCTTTGTAAGCTTGGAGAACGTGGTAGCCGCTTTACCAATACGTTTATTCAACTCATTATCTAAGGAGAGAGTGTCAGAGATAGTTGAGCCAAGGTACGCAAAGTCATGGACAACCTCCAGTTCATGTTCAGAGATTGTGATACAGGGAGGTGGATCCACACCCTGACCCATGACTTGTGTTTTCTTCAAGCTGATGGTTAGTCCAAAGTCTTGGCAGGCTGTGCTAAAACAGTCCATAAGTTGTTGAAGGTCTTCAGCAGAGTGAGCAGTAACAGCAGCGTCATCGGCAAAGAGGAATTCCCACAAGCATTTCAGCTGGACTGTGGACTTTGCTCTTAGTCTGGAAGGATTGAAGAGTTTTCCATCTGATCTGGTCTGGAGATAGATTCCCTCTGTTGCGTTTCCAAAAGCATGCTTCAGCATGACTGCAAAAAAGATCCCAAATAAAGTTGGTGCGAGGACGCAGCCCTGCTTCACTCCACTTCGGATGTGAAAGGAGTCTGATGTTAAGCCATCAAAAACTACAGTGCCCTTCATGTCCTCGTGAAAGGACCTGATGATGTTGAGGAGCTTAGGTGGGCATCCAATCTTGGGGAGGATTTTAAAAATTTAGCCATTCCTACTAACCAAATCAAAAGCCTTTGTAAGATCTATGAAGGCTATAATGTCAGCAAATAGGCATAGTTAGAATAAATGGACAAAATAATCTTTGCATTTGTTTCTGAGCGAATCAAATCTATTTAAACCAGAATTTCTTAAGGAATCTTCATCAAAGAATGAGTTTCAGTAATGGGGTTTTTTGTAATGAACATAAATATATTAATTTTTATATTTATATAATGCTTATATTCATAACTATATAATTGTTTATATAAAATGTATATATTTATATGAACTAGATTAGCTTTTATATTGTATTATGTTTTGTTTCATAAATGTTGTGAACTTCCTAGAATATCCCAGTTGGGGCAAAGTTGGGCATAATAAGTAAAATAAATAATATAATGTTTTTACTATCTGACCAGTTAATTTCACCCAAGTCATTTTTGTTAATTTCTTGGGTGGTCTTACACACGAGAGATACTTGGGATTACATTCCTGCTTAGCCACTGTATTTGCCTGGGAAACTACTTTATCATGCAGGACTAGCAGATCATGTGAACTTAAGACTTTGACATATATATGACAGGATGTGAAGACATAGGATGTGAAGTCAGTCTAAAACCTCTCACTTGTAAAATGGGAAATTCTGTTAATTCAAAGAGAGGGAATGGTGTCCAAAGTCTGAATGAAATAAGGCTGTAAAGTATTTTGCACACTAAACAATACCTTACAAATGTTTAAATAAAAAGGTTCAATCAAAGGATTCAAAATTTACATTCAGAATGTCATGATGTAGCCATTGGTTATTTCATTTTCTCTGTAAACTCCTTTGTGAACTTATCGTTGAAAAATGGTTTATAAATACTGTTGACTGATTGAAATTGGCATACAACCCATTAGCATTTAGAGGACAGAATAATTGTCATTTGGCCATGGGTAGACCACTGCATAGAAAGATTCATTTTATTCATGTTACTTAATTTCACAAAGTGGTCCTATTTATTGCTATCTGTGAATGGTTTTCTCCTGTTCTCTTCCCCAAACTGTTCTTTAACGTGTGTATGAATCTCAGTAACCCCTAATGGGTTGTCGATCTTTTCTCTGCAGGGCACGGGTGCCGCTAGCTTTGATGAATTTGGAAATTCAAAGTATCAAAACCGCAGGACTATGAGCAGTTCTGACCGAGCCATGATGAATGCTTTTAAAGAAATTGCTAGCATGGCAGACAGAATCAACCTCCCCCGAAATATAGTTGTAAGTTCGTGCTTCATCCTTTTAAATTGTTCTGGCGTTTACTTAGTTAGCATAATATAATGAGCACATGAATTTTTGATATTATTGCTAATTAAATGGCCTGGAGTTAATTAAATTTTGTCTGCTTGCTTTTGAAGGATCGAACAAATAATTTATTCAAACAAGTGTATGAGCAAAAGAGCCTGAAGGGAAGAAGTAACGATGCCATTGCCTCTGCGTGTCTCTACATAGCCTGCAGACAAGAGGGTGTTCCTAGAACATTTAAAGGTAAGCATTCAGCAGCCCATAATTTCCAGAAGAGCTAGAAGAAGGATGCTTGGTGGGGCAAACTATTGTCACTTTTAGTATTCAATAACAGCAAAGCTTCTAATTCTAGAAGTTGGCTTCTTTTAGTATCCAATTTGCCTGTCTTCTGATCGAGATCTTTTTTCCTCTCTGCAATTTGGGACATGAAGTGACAAGGTGTGAATGTCTTGGAAGGTGATATTTGGAAAATGATTGGATGTGTCAGAAAGTTGCTGTGTGATGTTGATATCACATTATATTCACTGTAAACAAAACTAAAAACTATTTTGGTTTAACAGAGAAACCATGCAGATAGCAAATTCCAGCACTGCTCTTGCTTGGAGAACTTTGCAGAATATTTTGCTTTGCTTTGGGGGTAGGGCGTATGCATAGGAATGTGGCAGCCTCGTTCGTCCATGGGATGTAATTCAAAAGTATGGTGAGGGTTGGCACTAGGCATGCAAATACCAGATAGCAACTGTTTTTAAGGTTTACTTTGGTCATTGTAACTGCATTGAGAGGCAACAAGAGCATAACAAGATTAGTGTTCATGGTTCTACCTCAAGTCTGCTAAGTCTTCCAGTGGTGGTTCTTCCTCAAGTCTTCCAATTCCTCAAGTCTTCCAGTTCCTCAAGTCTTCCAATGACTTCCAGTGGTCTTCAAAATGGGGGTCAGGATCCTCTTGTGGGTTGCGACCTCGGATCAGAGGGGCTGCAAGAGGATGGGATCCACCATCTTGGAATTTGACACTGGGCTTTCCCATTTGAACACAATGGGACTTACTTCCAAGTAGACATGGAGGAGTGTCCCATGCTGAAATGCCTGAATACCACTGAAGTTTAGGTTCCAGAGGTCTGTATGTGACTTGATAGTGTCAAAAGGTTTGAACACCTACCTGTTTGTTGCCAGTATATCATTGTCACACCTTTGTGGAAGCACTACCAAAGGGCATACTGCTTTGGCACAAAAGTGCATCTGTAACATGGGGAATGTTTATACCCCTCTCTTCTGGTTTTTGAAACGGATGCAGTGTCTTGTGTTTGGAGCAGCATTCGGCTTATTCCATACAAGGCTCCCGTTCATGCTATTAATATCTGCTATGCTTTATGTTGCTGTTCCATCTTCCATCCAGGGTGGATCCCAGTGACTTTCTTGCTTTAAACTTCTGAGCAAATATGTTTTGGGAAGGCTTGTGCAGACTTTGGCTAGTACAGCCTAAAAAAAACTAAATAGTATGTTGAAAAATTATTTGGCAGATAAAGCAGAACTGCACATTTTTATTGTGCATAATACTTTTTCTTGTTTGGGACTTTTTTTCCTTTGTGGTGGCCATTTGTGTTGAGTCAACTCCGTGTATTAAAAAAGTCCATATATGACACTGTTGAATCTGTAGTTTTATGTCTGGTATTCAGTTTGCAGTTGTACTGGACTGTGCACACTCTGCAGTTTTCTTTTTGGGGGGAACTACTGACCAATCTTGCTTTCACACCTTTGTCCAGTAATAACAGTTTAAATCCACCTATAGGCAGGAAGGGAGAAATTAAAATAGTAACTAAATTTCTCCCTTCCTGCCTATAGTTGGTGGGTAGATGTTTTTAATGCAGTTAAAATCTTTAAGGTTCCTGAATCCAACAGCTGGATTGGTGACTGGGGTTTGAATATATCATGTGGAGGAAAAACTGAAACTGGATACCAGTTTATTGGTCACATAGACTTCATTATGGGATCTGCTATAAATATCTGTCTACAATGGTATAGCAGAGGTTAGACTTTCTTATTCTGAGTAAGAATGACTTAGGAGCCTTTGTGCTATATCACATTTAACGTTTTTGTATCTTGTGTTTTTTTTAGAAATATGTGCAGTCTCCAGAATTTCCAAAAAAGAAATAGGTCGGTGTTTCAAGCTTATTTTGAAGGCTTTGGAAACAAGTGTGGATTTGATCACAACAGGAGATTTCATGTCCAGATTTTGTTCAAACTTGGGTCTTCCTAAGCAAGTCCAGATGGCAGCAACACACATTGCACGTAAAGCTGTGGAGTTAGACTTGGTTCCTGGAAGGAGTCCTATCTCTGTTGCTGCTGCAGCTATTTATATGGCTTCACAAGCCTCAGCAGAGAAGAGAACCCAGAAAGGTAACTCCTTCACATCTCTGTTTTTCTGTTAATGAGTCTGGCTTTATTTCATCAGGGATGTGGAAAGAGAACAAATGGGCATTTATGTGAAAAGTGCTCTAATGATTCTCCCAGTTAATGATTCTCCCAGTTGATGATGAAATATATAGCTTATTCAGTAATTAGTCTTCTTGTCTGTTTTTTTCATTTCCTTTGGGTTAAGTTCTTGGACAAAGCTATGCCAGATTGAGCATTTGCCAGGCTAGCAATATAATGCACTAAATTACATGACAAACCCTGGGTTTTGGGCGACTAGAAAGTATTTTTCATGGTGCCAAGCACTGATCCCGCCTGACTCTCAGAGGTCAGTTGCAGAAATGCAGGCATTTGGTTGATGGGGTAGAGTTTTGCCCTCCATGGCTTGACTGCTTCCAGCTGGACCAAATTGTTTTCCCCTCCTAAATATTCTATGGTGTGTATATCTGGATTTTTCTGGCATTTGGCTTTGCAAGGTATAAATTTTATAAATATAAATAAGACAGGTACAGTATAAATTTTTCAAATAAATAAGCTTGAAAGCAGGAATTTACTTACCAGAAAATGTCCTTTTCTGTGAGGAGAGGAAAAGGGCCACTCAGTAAACATGGTTCTAGTCTCCAGTCCGGCTCTGACTCCCTAAGAGTAGGATCGTGGTCTCACTATGCTCCACAGAGCATAGTTAGCCTCCTTCTTCATCACCTTTCAACTGTCTCTTCTCTCTCTCCTCAACTGCTTTTAACTGCTGTTAACTGTCACTGGACCTGCCATCTCCCTCTCTGGGGATCAGGACTGCTGGACGGGACTCCCCCCCCCCCCCTCGGACCTTCAGGCTACTGAGGGGTGTACCTCAGTGGAGGGGCCTCTCCAGCCCACTGCAGTGCCGCGCCTGCGGCTCCCAGGCACAGAGCAGGGCCGCCCACAGGCTTAGCCCTCCTTCCCTGCCTGCCTTCTTCGCCACCTGTGAGTTGAGCGTTGGACGGGGCCAATATTGCTGTCTGCCTCGTGTGTATTGCACGGAGGTTGCATCAGCACAGTGAGTGTGCTACAGATTATTAGTAATAATATGTGCTGCTGCTGTTCCTCCTCCGTATTGCTCTCTGTTTCTCATTCTCTCCTCACTCAGGCTCTTGTAATCTTTTTTCCTTGGGATAGGGACAGAAGGAGAAATTCTTCATTCATTCATTATTGTTATTATATATGGTTTTCCCAAACAAGTTTCCCCTTAAATATATGGTTTCCTCTTAAATGGTTTCCCCTTAAATGTATGGTTTCCCCAATCAAGTAGGTTGGGAATCTTTAATATTGTAACTTTGAAGTTGTACTTTGGAAATACTTTAGATTTGTAACTGTCAGCAGACAAAATGTTAATGAGCTTGCATTGGATTTTATTACAGAAATTGGAGACATTGCTGGCGTAGCTGATGTTACAATCAGACAGTCATACAGGCTGATTTATCCACGGGCTCCAGATCTTTTCCCGGCAGACTTCAAATTTGACACCCCAGTGGACAAACTGCCCCAGCTGTGAAGTTCTTATGGCTCTTCGATCCTACCAAAAAGAATTTTGAGTTGTGAGAGGTGTATTTAAAAAAAACCCCATTGCTGTTGAGCCTTCAAGAACTGGTTGAAGGATATGACGAATTGGAACACATTCCAGATGTATACAAGATTCATTTTGTGACTTTTTTTATGTACATAATAGTGAAAGTAACTAATTATTTAATACCCATTGCAACAAACTTAATTTCCTATTGTATTTAGATTTCTTTTGTAGAGATCTAGTAAAATGTATTTTGGAAAATATTTCAAATTCTAATTCCTGAATAAACTGTTTTCCAAAAACATTTACTGTCCTGCAGGTTTCACTGTGTGTGTTCTGAATAAATACTCTTGGGGATTAAGCATATTTGAAATCTTTTAGTTTTCTGCTTTATTAGATTCTGTACCAAAATTTTTGTTTCATAGTTTTTTGGCTATATGCCACTTACTGTTTAGAAAGAACAAATAAAGAAAATGGCACACATTTAAACTTGAATGTGTGTATACCCAAATGTTCTGATCATTGCAGTCTACCAGACTAATTTATTAAAGGATGTGAGATTAGGCATGACTTGTTCTTGATAAATGTGTTCTGACTCCTAGAATTCTCCTTGTTTTTTAAGTGCTCAAAAAATATTCTGCTTAGTTTTTTCCAAGACACTTGTAGGTATTGATGTCAGGGTGATCAATATAGTTTCCTAGAGCATCATGTTTTCCTTTAAAGATAGGATTTGCTTATCACATGCACTTCATCTGTTGTCAGACTTCTGAGTGATTATAGGTGGTGGTTCTGAGATAATATCCACAAGCTCCTTCAGTTTCCTGGGTTGTAGTTAATCTGATCCTGGGGAGTGAGATACATGTCAAGTAATGATGATGGTCCTTTACCATCTCCCTCCTGTCTTAACGTTACAGTGCACCCAGTTCTTCATTATTGTAGCTGGGAGGTTGGACCATCTTCCCTTGTAGAAGACCAGATGCAAAATAAGAAAGAAGCTCCACTTTCTCTCAATTATTTGTTCCTACTTCCTTATTTTGTCTGTGCAACAGGCCCACCACTTTCTAGACTTTTCCTTGGACAAAAATAAAAAAAAATTCCTTTTTTATTTTTGTCATCACTTGTCAGCCTCATTCTATCTTTTGCCTTCTTGACATTATCTGCAGATTAGACTAAATCTATGTCTTGGTCCTTAGAATAACAAATCATTTGATTTATACATACTCTTCTTGACTTTTATGGCTTTGTTTAGCCACACACTGGTTCTCTCCACCTTTTCCTTCTCATGGGAACTTTGTGCCTTCCGTTAACATGTTTTCAAACAACTTGGCACTCTTGGCCAATCTTCTAAACTATGAGATAAAACAATTGTTCACCGAGCCCATTAAATTCAGCTTTCCTGAAATATGTATTTCCAGGATATGTATGATTGGTTTACTTTCTCTTTATGTCAATAACTTGAAAATTATATGGTTGCTTTTGCCCAAAGTCCCTTTCTTGACCACTTTTTTTACCTACTGGTAGGAATTAAATCCAAGTTGGCTTGATGTCCCTTTCCATCACCTTTTAAATGATTTTGCTAGTATGGCTAATTATGAATTTATTGGACTGCCAGCTCTCAGTTACTAGTTAGTTGAGTTACTAAAGCTTGCCTCTCAGTTTGGCTATCTGTTGTAGGAAAACTTTGTCCCTAACTTGTTTATCTGACTCTTACTGTAGTAAACGCTCATGAAGACTGTGCTCTTATTCCGCTCTCTTATTCTGACACAGATACTTTTGACTAGTCTTCATAGTCAGATCCCTGATTTTCTATGCAAGTGTATACACTTCATTATATTACAAGGACTTCCCCCCTCTCTCTTATGTTCTATTAAGCATCCTTCTATTTGCCCAGAAGGAAAATGTCTGAAGTAGTAATAAATTTATGATGGTTCAAATTGGTTGCAAACTAGTGTTGCTGTCAATAACATCCCCTGCATATTACCCCATGATAGACCTCCGACACAGGGGGGCAAGTGTGGTGATATGCCATCACCCCTGCCTCTTCTGTTTTTTGGCCATACCTTTTGATAAAATAGAGATATTTTACTTTGGTTTTAATTGCATTTGGCTATAAATTACATATCCAATGATATATAGCAGGTATTCTTTACTACCACAACTTTGGCTATGTTTGTTATAAGCGGTTTCACACACCATCCTGTGCTGGAAGCATCATACTGTGTGGGGTGCCCCTGCAGTGATCCCACTGGAACACATACTTCCAAGACTTGCAATAAGACAGGCACTCTTAGGCTGGAAAGGTGGCGCCCAGGGAGCTCTACTTCATTGATGTTCTGGCCTATTCAGCAAGCTTCCCATTCCCTCCTGATGAAAACAAGAATACAAAAATATTGGTAGGAGACCTGTGCCAGTATGTGACCATAGGTGCATGTACCCTTTTCTTATAAATATCTGCTGGTGAATTAAACTGGGCAGTCCAGTAGTCCTTAGGTATCAAGTTATCCTTAGGTTCTAAGGTATATGTCTGTGTTATATCACTGTTTCTTCTTTAGAGGTTCTGTAGAACTTCTCCATTTAACCACTCAGTGTAATCCCTTTTCATTGCCAATTTTAATTTTGTTGGCGTTCTAAAACATCTTTTGGTCACCTTCAGTGGTACTCCTGAATAATAAGTGAATATTCAAACATGACTAGTATAAAAATTCATCTAGTTTTCCAGTGGTTTCATTAAAGAAAAGGTACAATTCTTACCCACATGAATTTTTATGTGGCAATTCATAGTGAAAGCAGGAACAGAATAGTGAGACATGTTTCCAGTATTCAGCTTGAGAGAGTAAGTTCCCTCAAAGTCAAGTGCCAAGCCGTAATACTGAAGCCACCTTTCCAGCTAAAGTGAGTGCCCCAGGAATGGTTAATCCGACTGAAATAAATTATTGTACTGGCCTCCGTTTTATTTACTGAGGAAATTAACTGTGCTGATGCTTGACACAGGAAAGACCACATCAAAGATGGCTTTAATTGTAAATTGAACGTCAACTGTAATTGAATGTTAGGTGAGAGAATTGATCATCCCAGACTACTGGAAAGAGCTGCACTTCAGCAAGTACACATCATTTTTGACTGATGAGGACTAAAAATATGACTACTTTATCTAAAAGCCATCAGCCTTATTTTGCAGGCGGAGGACTGCTTAGGCCAATGCTATTTTTGCTTCAGCAACATTCTTAAGCCATAACTGTGTGGAGGAACAGATAAAGTACAACAAGCTTATTTAGATCCAGAGCTGTATTGTATAAAGCTTGACAGTTTTTTTAAAAAAACCTATCCGCTTTTTTAGGCAATGTTTTAAAAACATTAGCAGTCTCCTTCTGAACTTTCCACTCTTGGAGAACTTTTAGCTTTCGCTGAAATATTTCCATATGTCTCTGCCCTAGCCCAACTTGATTTTATATGCGGGGTTGATTTTTTTTGTGTGTGTGTGTGTGCAAGGAAGGCCAGACCAATTGTCCTTATTGTGGAAGTACTCTAACCCTCTCTTCCTGTGTGAATGGACCACTTTCTTCAAGCACATTATTAGGCCAGTGCTACTCAAACGGGGGGGGGGGGTATGGCCTCCCTGTTTGTGTAAAGCTCCTCAACTGCCGTTAAGGGACAGAAGGGTGAAAGCAACAGCACAATTCCCAGAATCAAGCCCCTGCGAGGAAATGGGGGGCTATATTTAAATATTATGGGGTCCCATCAGGGTCTGGGGAAAGAGTGAAAATAGCAATCAAGTTTAAACTAGTTCTGGTTTAAATGTGAATGCTACTTAAATTTCAGTGCTACTTTCACTACCTCATGGAACCCCACAAGCACTCGGCAGGGTTCCCCACAGACCCTTATAACATTTAAATATAGCCCTTCATTCCCCTGCAGTTGTGCAGTCCTGGGCATCATGTCGCTACCGTGGTCCCTCCCCCACAAATGACTCAGGGAGTAAAGCTCCCTGAACATTTGAGAACCACTGCATCAGCCATATGCACAAATCGCATCTGCTTCTTCCAGAATAAATACATGTAAATAAATACAAACCCTTGGATGACCATCTAAAAAATAGCCTAAATTGCATAAGTTATAATTGCCGGACAAAAAAATCCAGTTGGTCATCTAAGTTATGGGAAGAATTCAGGCAGAGCTTCTGTTATTGTTCAGACTAGGGAACAGGAAGGACACAAAAGCCATTTACCCAAGAGCAGTGGCAGCTAAGTCATGGGAGTCAAGGCCAGAACAATTAAGTAACCATCACTTTCACTTTGGTTGTTTCTTACTGTGCATACACATTAAGGCAAGGGTCCCCCAATTACAACTTGATGGCCATAACCATGTCACCAATTCATTTTGTTAGGCTTGCTGAGCCCAGTGGCATTTTATATATGCTCCCCTCACCCGAGGCACCTGCTGCTGCTGCTGCTGCTATGACAGCAAGGCTTGGTCACACTTGCTGAGAGACAAACAAAAGTATCTAACAAAATACAGATAAGTACTCCCTTATCTGGAAATATTTCTCTTCTACTGATAATGTTCTTAGATGAGTATCTAGTAGGACTCACCATAAGAGTGACACTCAGGCTACAATCCAGAGTAACTACAGGAGCACATAAGAGACATTATGTGCACCCGTAGTTACTACACCACCTAGTGAAAACCTCTGGGAAATTCATATTGCAATCCAGAAAAACTTGTTCTTACTCCAGAGCAAGGACTCCCCATAATTACTCTGGATTGTGCCCTCAGTAATGTGGTCCTGGCCACAAAGTCTGAGACCTTTGCATTAAAGGACAACCTGTTTAATTAGCCTTAGTGCTTTGATGAACTGCGGCATCCAAGTTCCATGAACACAGAATCTCATTAAGAACCTTAAAAGAAAAGAGGTAATTCAAACAAACGTTCTAGAGACATAATTTTTATCTAGAAAAAGATCAGACACAAGATTATATCATTCAATCAGTAAAATCATATTTTCATATACAAATTTCAGTAAATTTTAATTTGTGATAGTTAACTGCAAGACATTGTTAAAAGGCACATTTCATTTTAATGCACAGTGTACCATTCTAAAATATCCTAATTTCTTTACAAAGTGCTTCAGCAGCCACATACTATAGCAAAATATATTTACAATCTAGAGTTTAAAATCTTTAATTTGCCTAATAATTTTAAAACAAGAAAGTTAGTGCTTTCTTTCAGCTTAACTGTGAACATACCCTGCCTCTAATGTATTTTAGAGATTTACTTAGATTACAAATATTTCTGTACAAGATGTACTTACAAAAAAGGTATTCTGTAGAACTTTAAATCTGAAGCACCCTTTTGGGACTCAGCTGTCTATAGGTCTATAAATTGGGAGTAAAAAGGGCTAGAAGACTGTATCTCTGGTGTGTAGTGTTATGTTTGATTGAGATATAAGTAATTGAAGTGGAAAAGAAATAGCTAAAGTAGCATTTTCAAAACATGTTGAATTTTGCCATTTGTGATTTCAGATTTTTATAACATGTATAAATTCATGATTATTTTAGTGTTTAATTATTGCTCCTTTTGGAACAAATGACATTTACATTATTCTAGTGATGCCATTACATTTTGTATTCTGACAGACCAGACCTCAATTTTATAAAAAAAAAATTCAGTAAAAAAAGCCTAATCAGTCAAGGTTAATTAAAAGTGGACTGGAAAAAGCTATTGTTGGGAAAACAGCACCTTACTGCTCTACCATGTCCATTCAAAGTCTAGATGGTTAAACAACAACTGTTTTTCTTTAATGCAGTGAACTTCCAAAAGAAGCATTAAGTCTCTATGAATGACTTTAAAACCTCACACAGAAAACCTGATCTTGAGGATGAGGTTGATCCCAGAACCTCATTTGAATAAGCTAAGGAAAGTGGAATGTTATTTTCCACAGACTTTATATTTTTACATTATATTTGTGCAGAACTATATAAGTCTGTAAGGAGCACACACAGTGTCTGGTCAAAGACATCTTGACTTCTGAGGTACAGCACAGTCATAGAGCCTTAAAATATACATGTTTTATCAAAAATATCTATACATTCTCTTAAACTTATTGCTTTCTCCCTTATGCTCAGTAATTGCCAATGGAGGTGCTGGAATTCAGTGGCCTTCAAATGTATGTATGTTTTCCCCCCATTAAAATATGGTTTTAAACGATACATTCACGTGGCCACTGGACAAAACTAATGGAAGTGGTATAATTAACCTACATGCTTGAAAACAAAGATACTTTATAGCTTCCAAATATAAATGTATACTGCATGTATACAATGAAAAAAATCCTCATTCTCTAAAGATGATATGGCAAGACCAAGTCAACAGATGAACAAGAGAGCTATATAAAATAATTTGCTACAAAAATCCATCAGTGGAAGTAGTGGGTAAAAGAACAGACTTCCATACAAAACAGTGATGGCATTTGGGGACGCACACATTAGAGAGTATTTCTGGTTAAGACTGAAGACACATTCATATTCACTACATTCTTCTCTGCTGGTTATTTCTGAACGGGTTAAAGGCAAAGATTGTTTGGCAAGTGACTTTGGTAAACTTTTCAGGACTGGTCCTCTATCTTTTTAAAAATGGAAGCACTTATACTGTTTTCACATAGGTAAGGCTTTTAAAAAGTTTGTCCCTAATAAATACCACAGAAGGTTTACAAAACAAGGCATAAGTTCTTAATCCTCATTATTGAAAAAACTCAAGTCAACAGTGTGCTTAACAATCTTTGTGTCTATATTTTTGGAGATTTATTGTTGCATCTACACATGGACAGCTTTTGTCTTCTTCCAAATCATACCTGGGTAGATAGATGATCATCAGTCTAGCACGGTATCTGTCTGTGACCCTGCTTCTGAAGGCAGGTCTTTAGCAATATTTTCTGTTGCAGAAGAGTATTATACAGTACAAGTAGAAGAGTGCCCGTGGGAAAGGGGAACACTGTCTGTACCCACTGATTCAGCTTAAAAAGAGCTGCACAGAATTGCTTTCCAGTGCTCAAGATTAAAAAATATATATATATATATACACACACACAAAAAGAGGCCACTCCTCGCGTGTATTAAAACACAGTACTTTAAAAAAAATCTTCATGTGATTTAAAAATCAGAAGCTACAGGCAGCACAGAGAGCAATCCAATGGCTGGTATTCTTGGGAAGGGGGGATGCTGTTCTCAGGAGCCATTCAGCAATTTCACAGTGTCTATAGGGTTAACACCAATCAGCAATGTAATCAAAGTCTCTGAACATGTCCTGCTCATCTTCTGACAATAACCGGGGCTCCCGGGGTGGAGTGAGAATAGGCGCTTCTGAGGTAAATTCATCGTCAAAATTACTGACGTCTTCCCGTCCTCGTATGATGGGCACAAAAGGTGGCTTCACTTTCTTGGCAAGCAATGCGTTCCAATCTATCAACTGCGGCAGAGAAACCACACAAGTTAATACATCCCGCTGTGGTCATTTATTTGCATAGCAACAGCAAGTCTTCATGGGGCTGAAGTTTACAAAGAAGGAAAAGACGGATCTCTGCCTCAAGGGGCTTACAACTTAGGGAGTGACAAAACAGAAAAAGAGAAGGAAAGAGACAGAGGTGGTGGAAAGCAGAGATGCAGAAAAATTTAGTTGTGATAGAGGCTGGTTTTCAACATGGAATTAAAGAAAATGAGGAAGGTTTCTGAAAAAGACAGTTCTACCCAAAACGGGCAGCAAGACAACACGCATGACTCAGAACTCACCCGGAAAAAGTGATGTTTTTTGACATCTTCCGCATCTTTTTCACCAGCACCAAGGCGCCGTTCTGGATTTCTTCTCAGAAGCTAAATAATATCAAGAATGTAGCTGGTAAAGTGCCTGAGAACTGTATTTCTCTAAACAGCGCATTCTAGCAAAATATACTAATATTCTTCTGGAAACCAGCTGGGAATCTGTCTGTAAGAGTTATCATGACTAAATAAATCAAAATTCCTAGTTAGATGCACAGGAGAACAAATAATCGTTGAAAGCCTTAGCTCTGTCATCAAGATAGTGTTACTATCAGTGTTACTTTACTATTAGTGTCACTTTAAAAATAGTAAAGTGTTAATTAAAAAATTTAATGAGTTGTAAATCACAATATTGAGTGCATTATTTTTCTAGCTAACAATACAAAAACATACTTTATTTTCAAATCAAATTACTTTAATATTAATGACTTTCAAAAATATGGACTAGATATAAAACTAAGGGCTTTAATACTCATTGCTTCCCATAAAACACATGGCTGAGAATTAGAGGAAAATGTAATATTACCAGTACATACACATTAGGAGTTCAGTCTTACCCTTCTCATTATCGAGATGGCTTCTGTGGAAAGGAACCGAGGATATCTTACTTCATCATTTACAATACTATCGAAAACCTCCTCTTCATCATCACCAGGGAAGGGAGACTAAAAAAGGCACAAGTAGGAGTACATTCTTGAATGAAATATTAATCATTTTCCTGAAGTCAACTCAAAGTTTACCAAAGTAAAAAGCTAGGGGGAAAAGTGGGACTGTCTTAAGAGTAGTGGTGGACTTCAGGGGGTTCTCACAGGTTCCATAGAACCCTTTGCTAATGAGCACCTGGTTGTGAGAACAGATTACTAATGGGACATAGAACCTGTTGTTAATTTAGATTATTAGGACATAGAACCTGTTGTTTATTTGAATCCTACCACTACTAAAGAAGGTCCTTCCACCCCAACTTCCAAAACATTGGCAATGTATTGCTTTATCCTTTCAGTGTAAGGAAAAGGATTTTAATTTATGTGCAGCTTACCTCACCAACCAGCATTTCATAGATGAGCACACCAAGTCCCCACCAGTCTACAGCTCTTGTATAGGACGTTTCTGTCAAGACTTCTGGAGCAAGAAACTCTGGAGTGCCACAGAATGTACTTGTTCTGTCACCAAATCCCATTCCTGAAACAAAACCATCACAAATGTCTAAACACTAAAAACGACTCACTTCCACATCTATTTTTTAAAAAAACTGATTATGTTTGGAGCCTAGAAATACTGGAATTACTTATTAGTGATGCTAATTATCACCAACATCAAATACAGAGCAATCTCCCCGTTGTGTTTTGCCTGTTCCTGTCATCTCCATCTAGAATAAAAAACAGAACTGGTTTGACCATTTTTAAAAGTAGGTCAAGGTTTCCAAAAACTAGAGGATCCATTGAAACTAATCTCATCACTTTAAGAAACTGAACTTGAAGAGAGACAGAAAATTAGAAAAAATGAGTGTGCACTTTCTTTTTTTTCAAAATTTCATTCAAACTAATGACAGAATTATATAAAACAGGCAAATTCAAACCCTGGTACATTTTGCACTAAACTGAAGGCCTCAATTCAGCATGAGCCATCATAGAAATCATAGAATTGGAAGGGACCCAGTGGATCAACTAGTCCAACCCCCTGCCTGTAGCACGAAATCCTCATCTTGTGGGGACCTGGGTCTAGAACCCTGGCCTGCTGGTTAACAGGCATGTCTTAAACCACCTGCGCCACCAGAGGACATCATAATGTTTCTAATGCTTCCCAGACAGCCACTGGGAAAGATGGCCTAGGTTTAGCCTAGAATGATTAAACCTAAATGGTTTAGCTGAGGAAAATGTTTTCAGTTTGCCACCTACTGAACCTGAACATCTCTCAGCTAAATACCAGTAAAAAATCCTTTTAAAAAGTGTCTTTTAAAAAGATCTGCCAATAGGAGAAGAACTGCAGCTCATCTTCCCCTCCACTGTATCCCTTCCTGAGACCAACTCTCTCAACATGGGATAATCACTGGCAACAGTCAAGGTAATAAATGTCTCCATCTCTAACTCCTATCCTTGCAAGTGTTGTTTGCAACTCCTATCCCCTTGTAAGTGGGATCACTTACAGGTTTAATTCTTACTACAGTTCCATTTTAAGAGCAGGAGTAGGAATGTTATAAACTCCTAACACCACAAATATGAGTAGGAAGGGAGCAGGTGGCCCAAGGTTAGGTCATTCCCTGATTTCCAGGGCCAAAACTTGCAAGGAAGCCTCAATCAATGGCGTAGCTAAGGAAATGCAGGAGATAGTACCAAAAGGAATTGGTTTTAGGGGTGCAACAAGCTGAGCTTGATACTAATGGCCAAAATTGTGAAAAATAATATATGTATAAAGAATAATAATATCACATTATATATTACTAAAAAGTTAATTTAAAGTAGAATTAAATGAAAGCAACTGCACTGGAATATCTGCATTCTATCAAACACTATGGCTGATCAAAGAAAATGAAAACAATTACCTATTGGGAAAAAGTGGATTTCTTTAACTCAAAACTGACATGAGATGGATCAATCTGAGAGCCAATGAGATGCAATTATGATACAGCATAGAACGAAGAAGGTTTTAATATGAGTCAGCTCCCATTTCCATATGTCCTAAAACCGTCATCCTGGTTAACTGGGTAAAGAGGCACTTTTAAATGGAGGTCCTTTTATATTTAGCAGAAAGAGAATAACTGTTTCTCTTTATTTCAGCAGTGTCTCTAACCAATAAAGGGGCACATTATTTAATTAAATTTGATTTTGTGTAGAGGGGGAGACACAAAATCTTCTTCAACCCAGTATTGAAGACAGATGCCTTAGATTTGCCATCAGTTGGGGGGAGGCAGCAGCGCAAGTGAGTGGTGAATTGCTGGGGGTGGGAGGTGAATTTTACCTCAGTTTTCTTTTTCAAACCCTGGGCATGACATCACTTCTGATTGTTATGGTGTATTATTTCCAGAGCAATATTTTTAGCTTTGGATTGGGCTACATTTGCATTGGAAAATTAAGTATGACACTGGCTCAATCTGTCACTGAAATAACAATGTTTAGGACTGTCATTTGCCATAGTCAAGCAAACACATGACTTTTAGTTTATTCTTCGTGCATATGGGGAAAACATAATTGTTCTGAAACAAGAAAATACCAAAATAATTGTATTCAGACTGTTTAACAATGCAAGCATATTCCGTCCAATTAATCACAGGTACGTTTCAGACAATTTAGAGAAGGAGAACAGAACAAATATTTTAGCCCTTATGAGACACTAAAAACACTTCTGAAAACACTTACCTTCTTTGCAGAGGCCAAAGTCAGCTATTTTTACAAAGCCTTCTGTATCTAGCAACAAGTTGTCCAACTTCAAATCCCTAAAAATAAAATTACATACAATGCATTATGGTCACTTGTGTGTGTGTGTGGGGGGGGGGGGGGAATCAAAATATTTATAATGACATTGTTTTCCTCTAAAGATTTTAGAACTTTGGAAATAACAGAACTAACTGCTAGCAGTGAAACAATTTTTTTAGTTTTCTGAATGCAGCATAAATGGCAATAAAGTGTCTTCATGATGTGAAGCAAAACAGAAATCCAAAACTTATGCAGTAACCAACTTACCTATAAACTATCTTGTGCTCATGTAAATACTGCAGCCCGAGAACCACACACGCAGCATAAAATCTGTTTAGAAAGAGAAATAAAACTGTCTGTTTATCCTTTTGTGCTTGTCTTTATGCATTTACAAAGAGAGACTTTTGAAAATCAGGTGTGTAAAATCTGTTCTGCAGACTTCGTAATGCCAGACTCTAAAGACCACAAAAGCATATCTTCCACCCATTTTAAGTCAGCTTTATACATCAGTTTACATCATATGCTCCTTCAAGGCCAGGTATGGTTTCATAGCAGTGCCTTTCTATTAAAATTCCTCTAAGGGCAAAAACCAGAGTAACTATGGGAATCCTTGCTCCAGTGTAAGAACAGCTTACTCTGGATTGCAATATGAATTTCCCATAGGTTTTCACTAGGTGATGCAGTAACTACAGGTGCACGTAAAGTCTCTTACGTGCTCCTGTAGTTACTCTGGATTTGGGGGTAACTCTCTTTTGTGGCATGGTATCAAGCATTGTTGACTTTTCACAGTGGCCCACATCTATCTCAAGCTCCTCACTGTTTGAACTTTTTATTTAATCAGATACATGTCTTGGACCTCTTGTCAAAGCTGATCCAATGTGGCTTTGCAGTGACAAAAACATAAACAATACATGGTGATAAAACCTAATGAAGCACAAAAAGCATGACACAGAAAACAACAACACACAAGTACTCATCAGCTAGCACCAACAGCAGTTTTCCTAGCAATGGTACTTCTCTTCCCAAACTTCATCTGTATAAGGGGGCAAGCTCCTCTATCCCATGCAGGAAGAGGGAGCTCGGCACAACATTTTAGGTTGGCTGGTGGTGACAGCAAATGCAATGCGTGTCACACCAATGTGACAGCACATGCATGTGTATCATGCATAAATTGTGTCAAATCAGTTGAGTTCCTTTCCAACAGCTCCTGTCTTTTCCCCCCGGGAATAAAAATAAATTTTAACACTGTTTTTTCCTTCTTTTAAAAACAGATTCCAAAGCCTGATGTAGCTCCCAATCTGCCCACCATGATTTGCCACTGTATCACTCCCAATGAGTGTTCTCTTACATAAATTTCAAAGCAAACCATTTGCACTGATGCCTGTCAACTACTGAATAGGTCCGTATAGCGGGGCTGAAGACTTACACTGCTCTTGGTTCAGAAAAGACATCAGTGTGAATATGCATCATGAGGTCCCCACCAGCTGCATACTCCATTACAAAGCATACATGATCTTTGGTTTGGAAACAGGCAAAAAGGTTCACCAGAAAGGGATGCCTTACGCTGTTCACAGTTTCAAAAATTCGCTTTTCACACATGAGGCTGAAAGCAAAAATGTTTTAGAAGAAATTATAAGGCTGCCTAAACTAAAGCAAACAGAATTACAGAAAACCCACTTGAAAAGTGCAGCCAAATTGCATAATATCATGAAAACTTCTGAATGTAAGATTCTTACAGCTGTTTTCCTCTCAAATTAGTTACAAGACAAAACCCAAAACTTATCCAACAAATACAATTTAAAAGAATTTCTACTTCATTAAATTTCTGATTTCTGCTATACAGAAAAAGGATTGTAGGAGGCCAATGTGAGGGATCTGAAGAATAACTAAGGTTTATTGGTCCTGATCCTGCTCTATATACACACAAGCAGCTGCATGGGGTATAATTGTTCATGGGGTATAATTGTTCCTATCATCTGTTTGGAAAGGACAGAAGTTTATATCCACCCCTTGCACCCCTTCCAAATAGCTGACAAACTGCTTCTTAACCATGACTCCATGTGCATATATCCATCAGCTAGAAGAACCAGGCATGCAACACCCACTTAACTGCTTGGTTTCTTATGGAGTTATGGAAACAATTGCAGAACCTAGCTGAGATGAGGTGGTTAAAAGGACACTTTTATACCAGAAATATTTAGCATAATTAATAAGGGCTATGATCCAATAGCACACAAACAGGATTCACTTGATAAATGGCACAAACATCAACTAAGTTGTATGGAGGTTTTGAAGTATGAAACACAAATGTGATACAATACAGCAGCTCTTGTAAAACAATGCTTTACATACATTTGTGCATGTACTCACATTACATATAAAAACAGGTTGGTAATAAACAACTTCCTGTTGACACAACTGTAACTTACTATTAAATATAACTCTGAGTACAAGTGCTGGAGGATGAGAGGTTCAAGCTCCAGTGCTCACAGCAGTCCATAATCAAGAGCAAAGGACTGTACAACCAGTTCCTCATGCCAAAGGGGCCTGGAGCCTGTGTTTCCACTACAAACACACACTACTGATTTTGTAACCTTGGGGAATTTCAAGAGGAAATTGGCAATTAAGCATAGCAGCCAACTATGTCAAGGTGTGCAGGGAAGGGGATGAAGGGAGAAAGAGGGAAATCAAAAATTCCCATGTCTACCTAAAGCAGTGTTTTCTATCTTGGTACTTCAGATCTCTTGAACGTGCCTTAATCAATTCTGTTCTTCATACTCACCTGTCCACTTCATCACGAGCAACAATGTCTCCTTTCTTTAAGGCTTTAATAGCAAACATTTCATTTGTATTTTTATATTCTGCCAACAGGACCTGAAACACAGGGCAATGAACATATTTTCCACTGTAGTTATGTGGCTAAAAGTCTATTGCTTCATGACTACTTTCAAAACATTATAAAGCTGTTAAAAAGCTGACAAGCTCACCAACTGAGCATTTAAGAAAGAGAAATGCAAAGTCTACTTTTATAACATTTGTCCTATCTAGAGACAAGAACCACATTTCTGGATTGGCTGAACATGACCATACCATGGCTGACATGACATTGGGGAGACCTGGCCAGTCCGTAGCCAGGATGTTGCATTCCCACCAAATTGGTACCTATCTTTTGTATTTGTATGCTTTCAAACTGCTAGGTTGGCAAAAGCTGGGACAAGTGATGGGAGATAACAGAAAGTAAAAATTAATTGTGAGCAAAAAATGATGGAGGGAGGAGTCAGAATTACAATTAAACATATACCTTTCCAAAATGTCCTCTACCCAGTACGGCACAACAACGGAAGTCTTGTAAACTAAACTGAAATCTCTGTTGCATTCTGAAATACAGCAATTTAAAAAGTGAATCAAAGTATTTCCACTCAAAATGCAAATATATGCAGCTATCAAATTAATGATGGCTTACCTTCTGTCTTCAGGCTCTCGTATAGTATACTCTATATCAGAGTTTGAATTCTGAGTCTCACAATTAATTTCCGGCTGAAGTTTAGGAACAAAATTATTTCTGTCATTCTCAAAATCAAATGTTTCTGCATCCTGTGAAATGTGTAGAAGAAAAAAAATCTGAAGATTTAAAAAAATGAAAGTTGCTAGAAATGGGAAAAGTACACTATCTAGAAGAGTAATGGTAATAATAGTAAGCAACAAACTTAATAGTTTTTCAGCTACCTGGATAAAGAGGAATGCTTTAAATTTGCATTTCTTGACAACAGCTCACTGTTGCAAAAGACTTTTGCAGAAACAAAGTTACAAATGTAGTCTTTGGAATTTGTCATGAGGGGCGGGTTGGTGTGTGTGTGCATAATTCAAAACAAAGTCAAGCCAAATACTTGGCTACGTTTAAACCTGGAAACTTTAAACCTCCAACAGTTCTGGCCTACATATCAAATTTCTGATTATGGCTACCCTGACTCCAAAAGGCTTGTCCATTGGCCAGAGCACTGATTTTCAACCTTTTTCATGGCACCAGGCAAGGCACTGAAATTGTCAAGGCACACCATCAGTTGTTTTTATCATTGCTTTATCATTACCACCATGCTGCTGGTGGGAGCTCAAATCCCTCAATTACCCTACTTATGACCCTCTCCTAAATTCCCACAGCGCACCTGACAACCATTCGCGGCACATCAGTTTGCTCACAGGTTGAAAATCACTGGGCCAGAGTGATAATGATGAACAAAGCATAAATACACATTAAGAATATTCTTTGGATACCTTGGCTAAGAGAGCTGCACACAGCAAACTTCAGCACTCTTTGTATAAACAGATACTCAAGAATTCTGTCCTTATAAAAATATTTAGATGCAACATTTAAAAAGATACAAAAAAGGCTATGCAACAATTTTAAATTTAGATAAGAAACCTTGCCTGAGGTGATATAGTTGGAGCCTTTGGCTCAGATGAAGGTTGGCTTATTTCTCCAAGAGAAGATGCACGGGGTGGAGTGAGGGGGGTTTCGGGTTCAAGTTCAAATTCCAATTTCGTTATAGGGGAGTCACTTAAAAGAAAACAATTTGCTTAGTGAACATGGTGGCACTTCTTTGGAACAGAAATATATTCTTACAAATATATATACAATTTAGAAATTGAATTCTATATACAAACTCTACTTAAGCATGTCAGCCATTTACCTAGTAGGTGATGCTAGTTCAGGAATGCGAGAATCAACTCCTGGCACCGTAGCAGGAACAGACGCTTGAGGGCTGAAGGTGCCAGTGTGATTTACGGTAGGAATTGCTCTTCTCACCAGCCTTCCCCAAGTGGCAATATTAATATTCATTTGAGGAGCTCTAAGAAACGTTTTGCCTGTAGATAAAGAAAATGGAATGAAAGTCATCTTTTTTTTACTTATCACCAAAAGCTATAATTAAGAGAATTCATATTCATTAGTTTGTTTTTGTGATAGTTAAACTAAGCATGTAATATTCCGTAGTTTCCTATCCAAAATTTTTACAGATTTCATTATTTAAATATTCTTACATGAAATTCTGACAATTTAGGGTCAACTTGTTGCACTTTTGGGACATGTTTAGAATACAATATCTATTTAAATCCTTATATTATAAAGCAGCCTGAATCCATAAAAATGTCTTACCTTGCTGCTTGGAAAAAATTTTCTTTTGTCTTTGAAGTTTTGGTCTTCTTTCAATGACTGGATTAAAGAATGTGACCTGCAATCCAATAAGTTATATTAAAATTAAGATTCAAAATACTAAACTATATTCAAACACTTTTGAATATTTTTCAAACACTTGAATAATTTGAACATTTGAATAATTTTTCTTTTCTTTAATTAAAATATCTATATGTTGCTATTACACCTCATTAAATGAATAATCAAGGTGACTCATAGCTCGCATAAATGAATGAAATCCAACTTAGCATATACTGAGCAGACAAATAGCACAATCCTAACCATGTCTACTCAAAAGTAAGCCCCATTGGACTCAGTAAGTCTTACTCCCAGGAAAGGATCTTTAGAATTTCAGCCAAAGAGACAAACATAAATCAAGGAAAGGATAAACAAATAAATCTTTACTGTCAATTTAACAGCAGGCAGCAGGATAGCTGGCCTGGCTTGCTGGGGAGGTAGTTTCACAATGAGGCAGCCACCACTAAAAAGGGCATCAAGTATTCTCTCTGACTACATGAAATGAAGGTTTCCAAATGAAATACATAAGCAGGCTCATGTGAAGCATAACCATGCTGCAGAGACACTGTCCCCACACCATATAAAACTATATATGTCATAACCTGAAGTATGAATTGCACCCAGACATAAACTGGAAGTCAGGTCAAAGCACAGAGCAAGAGTATAATCTGCTCAGACCTGAAAGCATCTGTACTATTGCATTCTGCATTCTTGATGTTTCAGGGCTGATTGTCATGGGCAGCCACAAGCAGAGCTTGGCACAATACACTTACAACTTTAAAAAATATATATTTGTACCTACCTCTGCAAACAGAGTGCCCTGAGGTTCCAGATAGAGACACATCCCATGTCGCTGGTTATCTAAGAAGTCTTCTAACCTCAGAAACTTCACTGCGCATAATGATCTCCAATCACGCCAATAAACAGAAATTTCTAATTCACGTGACTGAAGACAATTGAGAAACAAACATATAAAGATATTTGGAAAAGTTTTACAATACCAAACAGAATGCTTTACAATACCAAATATGAAAATACAAGTCCAAGAGGCAGTTTGCTACTATTAGTGGTGTGAGTCTCTGAATGCAAAGGTCCCTACATTGTTTGAGTAAGGTAAAAAGGAACTGGGTTCATTTCCAAATGAAATGGTTACTTGCCAAATTAATATCATTCCTCTGAAAACACCTCTCCCAACAGCAGCTAGTAATGCTGTCATGGGAGGTAACCACATTGCTAGACCATATAAGACCATCAGGCCAAAGGCCCATCAAGTCCAGCTTCCTTCTAGTACAACTTCTGAGATGAAATCACTTTCTTTATACATTACTGAAATAGCTCCAACTGAGCCAAAATAAACTGGCTCAGAAAATAAAAGCACAATTCTATCCATGTCTACTCAAAAGTAAGCCCCATTGTATTCAATGATACACAAGTGGAAATGGGACTTAGGATTACAGCCTAATGCTGCTTTCCTGAGAGTAAGACCCATTGAACACAGTGGGGCTGACGTCTGAGTAGACATGATTAGGAATGTGCTCTAAATCTATTAAAGATGATAAACAATAAATAAGGGGAACACACAAACAGTTTTCAGGAGGCATCTTTATATATATTAAATTGAAGTCACTAACTGACTCACTGATCAACATCCAGCTGATGCACTGGGAGGGAGGGTGCCCTGAGGAGGATGGTGCACATGGGTGATATGTTACACTGAGGGCGATGGTGCACATTGGGGGGGAGTTGCGCATGGGAGGGGTGTTGCACAATGGGGTATGTTGTGCAATGTGGGTGCTGCGCAATGGGGAATCGTGTATTTGGGGGTATTTTACTCCTCTCTTTTTCTAACCCCTCCTCCCCGTTGTGCCCATTAAGAAAAAAAGTTTAAATTCACATTTGGCTCAGCAAACTGTGCAACAAAAACATACGAACTTCTTTTGTGAAGCCCAACAAACACGTTCCATGGCTATTTAAAACAGCTGCTATAAAAACACTCACATATAGATCCAATAACATTTACTTTACAGCAATCCATTTTATGAAAGATGAGTCATAAAAATACTGCACATGACTTTACAGGATAAATACTACTTTATAGAACCAGCTGCAACAACTTTCAAACAAGCAAAACAAAATACCACAAGTAGTTTAGGTATCAAAGGTGGATCTGAACATTTGAATTAATATGACTCGTGGTCTAGTGCTTCAGCTGTGGCTAAACAACTGTATGTGTTCAAAAGTAATAGTTTATTCTACAACGAAGGCAATGGTATGTTTTTATAGCAAGACAGACAGGGGACATTTCTGTTTTCAAACATTGTTAAATCTAAATCTTAAGTTAAATCAGAATTTTTTTCTCTTCCTCCCCCCTTTCGGAACTTTTAGAGAAGATGAAAGGTCCTTACATTATGTATTTATATTCTAATTTTCAGCCAAGATTGGTTCCCAAAGGTTCTTACAAATTAAAATTCAAACGCATTTGTAAGAGGAGCTGAAAGACAGTACATATGGCAGCGTCTTGTTTCCCAGAATTAAAAACAATCTAGTTTCCAGCCTGCTCCCTCCGTAAAGTGGTGGGGGAGTAAAAGCCTCTGTTGTTGGATGAAGGGGCTGGTAAAAATGTCAGTCTGGGGAAGCAGCTTCTCTGTTGATCTGTACTACTTTCTGATCTGTGGAAGAATCTTGATTTTGACATGAATGAAACTCCTCATGTGCTCTCTTGGAGGAGAGATTTTAGCTAAAGTGGGGTTAGCTTTATCTTTCTGGAGGAGAAAACAGCTAAACCAGAATGTAAATCACATCACTACTTTTTTAAAAATTCCAGTTTATTTACTGTTTTCATTTCTGGAAAAATATGGCATATATCTAAACATGAACAAATTTCTGTATATTGACCTATGTCAATTTCATTTTGCACTCACACAAACCAAGTGGTAAGACTACGAAAACAGCAAATTAAGCATTCATTTAAGTGTAAATTGTTCATTTACAAATTTCTACTTGGCTTGACACAAAACATTATTTTTAAGATCTGGGAGCTTGATCTTGTTTCTGTTTTGCAAGTCCAGAAGGACTTGCAGGACGTAATCCCTACAATGCAGAGTAACTAGGAAAAACCTAAGAGGCACTTGCTCCGGATTGCTCTATGCATTTCCCATAGGTGGCACCGTACCTATGTCGGTGTAAAAGGTCCCGTAGTTATTCTGGATTGTAGCCAATGTTTTCTATTATCGTTATCTTTCAATTCATTTTTTAAAAAATAACAATCTATAGCTAGACACATTCAAAGTGTCCATGAAATTCTGTCATTGTATGTTTCAATCTGCCATTGGTGTCATCTTTCTTTCCAAAATGGTACACTGCTTGAGTTTTGAACTAGAATATGCAACATAAAATGGAAAGTAAAACATTTTCCTCATTAAGATTACTTTCATTTTAAATCTAGGTTGTTAAAATCTCCCCCCCCCCCCCCAACAAAATAGTATGCGAGTATGCACATGTGAAAACTACCAAACTGGCAAGAACTGACAATAAAGAAATCCTTACTCTGTCTAGCTCCAGTGTGAATTTCTGATCCCATGACTGATTGGAAATAGGCTTCCAGCTAGTCTGATCAACCACAGTATTGTCCAACTTCAAAACAGCACAGACTTCATCTGTAAGTGAATTATACAAACTCAGCTTAAAGTTTTAAGAGGATTTTCCACAAACAAAATGAACACAAAAAGTGGCACTGATGATTATGTAAAAGAAATAAAATAGTATTCTGTTTTTGGAGCAGTATTAATCTGGAGGCTTTGAACTTGATATTTTCCATGCCTATTATTATCCAACAATCAACTTGCACAGCACCCTCAGTAACATTTCCATATTTCTATCTAATATTACAGGTTGTTTAATCTCATTACTCACTTGAACTTGTTTAGTTGCAAATTCTGACTGCAGCAAACTTTAGAACTTAACATTCCTCATCTAGAATCTCCAAGATTAGGATAAGCCGAATTCAAGCTTCTGAAGTTTCTGAAGTTTGGGCCCAGCAATATGCTTGGTTCTGCCATTTGCCCCCTGCCACAATAACCCTCCTTCTCTTTCCATCCAAACTTATTTGGTATCTGTGATGGGAGGGCTGACACTGGTATCCATTAGGTTCTTGATCCAGAATAGCATTGCAGCAGTATTCTGGGTTCCAGAACCCCCTGGAAAAATCCAGTCTAGAAGAAAGCCTAGGTCCTGTCTTAGGGAATAATGGAGCAACCCTGGCACCAACCCTCTTTGTTATGGTTACACCCAACACCACACTGCTACAACCAGGTAATTCATGGGAGGGGGGGCGGAGAAGGAGGTGGTGGAATTAACTTGAAGGAGAATCACTTACGTTCCGTTACATGCCCAATTGTGTCACTTAAAGAAGAGTATACTACCCTATACTGTTATGAACATACCCTTTATGGAAACTACCCTATACGTCTTAGTACTATTACTAATGATTTTTCAAAAAAAAAAATTTCAAGCTACTTCCTGCTGTAAAATTATCTGGAAAATTTCACATACATATTTTGAAGACTTACTCAAACCAACTTGAATAATGTCCTGTGCTTGAATATACCAGTATGCAAACATACATCCTTTTATTCATTATCAATCAATTTTATATTTAAATTAATGAAAGGTTTTATGAAAATGTTTTTGAATATAATTTTTAAAATACTGTAATGCCCTCCCTCCCTCCCAAAAAGTTACAAAAAATACTGAACTGGATAGATCGTCTGTTTTCAGAAGGTTTCGGCTACTCCCGCTTTTACTTTTGCTTGTTCGGCTCATGAAAGATGATCTTGCTTCACTTGGACTCCATCCCGGTAGAGTGATTGATGTGGCTTTTGATCGCCCAGGGACATTCTCCAGAATATCCTGGCAACCCATGAGTCTAACTTCCAAAGTCCCTGAAATGAGACAAGATTACCTAAGTTCATATTCCTTACAAATCACCAAATCCAGTACACATGGAGTAGCACAGAAAGGCCACTAGCTTATTGTATAAACACGAACATGAAGTGAAAATCAGAGAATTCCTCTTTTTTAAAGGCCATTTTTGACCTAACTCCCAAGACCAACCATTTTCAACCTTTTTTGTTTCATGGCACATTCAAGGTACATGCTGTTGGGTGGGTGGGTGGGGTTTACACGCCCCAGTTTTCCTACTAACAACTTTCCTTCAGACTTTCACAGTACACCTGGGAATCATTCATGGCACACCTGTGTGCCATGGCTCAGTGGTTGAAAATGGCTGTGTGTTTTTGAGTGTGTTTCCTAGACTCAAGTATTTCTGAGATACCTCATCTTAAAGAGCATGCCGAGTCATCTTGATGCAGCAGCCATTGTCATGGGATGCTTCCATGAAACACGAAGAAATAAGCACAATGACTGAAAACTCATTTAGTGAAGCAGACAATGTTGTTTTATAGATTCATCTTCTAATTTAACTTCTATCTCATTTAGCCTATTATAATAAGACCTACTATTATTATGTTATAATATGCTTACTATTATATGTTAATAGCACATGCCTTTTAACACACCCATCCAAGTCCTCCTCCTTATTAGGCGAAAGGTGGCTGTCACCTATTCAACTGGCTGGACCCTCTGCTTCATCAAGCCTAGGTTTTTCTAAGGCCACACACAAGGAATGCTTAAGAAATTCACCTCATTCTGTTCTTTGAAGAAGCTACTGCTTTGCAAAAGAGATGCTTCCTTACCGTGAGAACATGACTCCAGAAACAAAACAACAGCTCAGAAAGTGTTACATTAGCACAGACAGCCCTGTTAGGATATTATTTTATCTTCAGTTTGTCTTTAAAGTTCCATCCAGTTTTGCCAATAAGCCCTTTCTTACAGTTCCTTTTTTAAAAAAATACAAGCATTTAACATAATATTAACTTAAGAGCCAGGACCAGGTTTACTTAGAAAGGGGGATGATGCCACACTGTTGTTAAATTCTGCTACTGGATTTTCCCCAAGGGAAAAATCAAAGGGATTTGTGGGCACTCTTTATTTACTTGAGGTACTTTCCCAAGAGGGCTTCTTTCAGTTGGACGCGAATCATGGGTGGTGGAATTATTTTCCTAGTAAATCCCAATTTCTCTAGTAAAAGGATGAGAGACAAACAGTGACTAGGGTCCCCAGTCACTGTGTGTTATAGCCATTTTGCCCTCCACTTATTTCCTTCACAATAATACGCCTTGGATTTAACTAGAGACAAAAACTACAATGAAAGGACTATTTTATGCATTACCCAAAGCATACATGTCTCTTCATAAAGGCATGTGAAAGAAAATCCTGATCAAGGCTGGTCCTCTGGCATGCATCCTCAACTTTTACAGCAATATAAATCTTTGGAAGGATATATTTGTTTCTCTCAAACAATTTTTAACATATACACAGAAAAACATTTAATACAGTAAATTAAATTTAACACACAAGCCTGCATTTTCTAGGCCCATAAGACTCTGCACTGAAGGAAGAACATGACTCTATATATTGGGGGAAAGGGTTGTTTTCTAACCTACTGGTTCCGCTAAAACTTCAGTTAAAAAAACTTAAAGTCATTTTGGGAAATACAAGCTAACATCTGTGCTAGTGCTTGTAATTTGGTTGTTTATTAAATAATTTAGTAAACAACATACCAAGAACAGAGTTTGTATTCAACACCTGCTTCAAGTTAGCAAATAAAATCTGCAGGGATATATTTAAGATCTTCATTAAGCTTATGAGATATCTTGGAATTTATTTCCTTTATGAAGTGTGGCAATTACAGATGCACACAGATTGTTGAGAGGAAATGGTGGTCTATATAGCATCAACTTTCATAACCCCCATGTAGTAATGTATTCCTGTGAAATACCAGCTCTTAATTTCTTATATTTAATTACTTTAATCTAGAAAACTCATTAGCACAAGTAAATGGGAAATGCTTTTTTATGCACTGCTGAAACATGAAACGGTTCAAGTTATTAACAAAGAATGTTTTGTAGAAATCCTGGTTTAGGAAAAAACCAACTTTCAACACAACTCAATGGCATGGGATTAGGATAATTCTTTATTCCTAGATCCAGGCTGGACGGTCAACCAATGAGAGACCACAACCCTCCTGGTTCTTAACTACAAATGTAACCCAACATGTAATGGTGAAAATATCGTCAAAGCATATTATTAATTATACCAAAATGTGGGCCAGAATTCACGCATGGATTAGAGCATTGTGGATAGAGATCAACAAACTGCTAGCAGCTGTTACCCTACTGACACAAAGGGCCCACAAATGAGACAGACTATAGTCAGATTTTGCTCATACTTTAGGACTGCTATAGTTGAACAGCAAGAGTTTTCTCTTAAACTGTGTACCATAGAAATAACATTTTAAACCAATGTATGAAGAGTCAGTGTTCAGAAATTTTAGCCAAGTTTTATTTTAAAGGAATATATCCTAAGGCCCATATCCTAAAGTCAAATTAAGCCCTTTGCTCCGGAGCAGTTTAGGTGACTTTCCATAGGACAACACTAGAGGGTGTGAACCCGTAACTGCTCTGGATTTTGCCCTTAGTCTTTCTACATCTCATGGATTTAAATGGTTCTTAAAACTTTTATAATACAAATCTCTTAGATGTAACCTGTGTGTCCTATAATATAGAAAGGTACTCTGTATATGCATGGATTATGTCATGATACTTGTAGATACATATTTCAGTATGAACAGCTATAAAATGAATTTTTTAAAACAGAGTGTTTTCCATACAAATGGTCCTTTGGATGAGCAGAAAACACTTAATTCATCTCAATTTTCAAATTGTTCAAATTTTCAAAGCTGTTCAAATTGAGTCATCTCAATTTTCACCAATTCTCCTCTTCCACTGTCACGTTACATTATACCCACAATTTTCTGGAGAGGCCCACCTTTCTTTAGAAGTATTACAGTAGGGAGCAGGGGTGGCAAAACCGACATGCTTTAGCCAAATGTATTCTGGATTCAACCAACAGACATCTCACAAACCTGTTAAGGCTGCTGGCTTGGATAGCGTACTGTACTGATTCTGTGTAGATATTATGCTTTGTCGTGGACTTAGTGTCGGTGATGAAACAAGTGAAAGCTCTTCTATAATAACACTGCTTTTAGGATGGTTTTTAGGAAGTTCATTCAGTCTCTGTTCTAATGAATACTTTAGGAGATCCAACTTCTGGCTTGATTCATTAAACCTTGCTTGAGCCTTGTTCAGCAAAAAGAAAAAAAAGGTTTTAGAAAATAATTCAATATAATTGCTAAAATTCAAGTTTTGTTTTCTATGTTAAATTAAAATTACTTCAGAGAGTGCTTTTCTGTCAGTAACTTTTCCAGATCCAAGTAACTTCATAACATTTTTTGCTCCTTCTGCAACTGCGTACTCTATCCTAAAATGATGCCGCAATTCCTCCATCCGAAGTTCAAGGGGGCTTATCACAGGCTTTGCTACAAATAAAAAGCACAGAAGTATTTAGTACACTATTTTTTGCATTTAGCACAAATCTTTTAATATTCTGAATTGTTGGAAGAACATAAGAATGAAAAATAGTAGTTAGCTACTAATATTCATAGCCTATTTTGTTAAGCAAGCTCAAGCGAAATAAAGAGCACTATCATAAAGAAAGCTTTCTAACCCTTGTTCTGACAGGGAAACACCTGCACACTGCATAACACAGGATTACAGCTCAAGTCTTACTGAATTAAAAGACTTACTTCTGAATAAGGTAAATAATACCATTTTCAAACACCTCTACACATTGGACCTTTTTACACATGTAGAAGAATGAGGTAGACAGGAAACAGAATCTCAAGACTAAGATATACCACTATAAATGGCAACTTAAAATACAGAAATGGTTAGAGTCTTGTTGAGAACAACCACCATCTCCTTTCCCTCACACTCATAGAAATATAGCATAGCAGGGTGGTGATCTCATCTTCATGTGGTGGAAGGGTGGGATGAATTTTTAAAATGTGAAAGCATTCATACAAGACAGTTGCCGACCTAACTGAAGCCCCATGTAGTATATGCTACTTTCTCATTTTATAATTTTACTACAAGCTTTCTCATTTTATAATTTTACTCATCCTATAATTTTACTACAAGCTTATGAATAGGCTTGAGTGAACCTTTTTGCAATACAGCTTCCTAAAGGATATTTGCAACTGCTCATTTATGGGAAATAATGCTGTGAGATTTCTGTTTCTGTTTTTAATGTATTTTTATCTAAACAAACAAAAAAAAAAGACAGAACAGAAAAAATAGAAGTCCATCCTTAAATTACAGAAATAGTGAAGTCACAAAATCTAATTACTTATATTTTTCAGTTTCTCAACTGAGGTTGTGATCTACTCTGGTCAGTATTTGTATCTTATATGTATTTCTATTATCCCTGTTGAATTCAGTGGCAACTTCATACATGACTTCCACTTTGTCCAGAAGCCATGCACTGAGACAGAAGCTAGGACAAAAGTGGCTGCAGCAGGCTGGAAATATTGTCCCAACTCCATAATATATCTGCATCCCTTTGATGTGCATCCCCACAGCCCCTCACAGAAATCCTATAAGTCATCCTGGTGCATCGTCAATATTTAAAAGAACTTGCCATGTGTGTTGACCCATTTATGTGTTAGTAAGTTGTATGCTAAGTTTAGATGGTGGAGTGCAGTTCTGTCACTGGAGGCTTCTTCTGGTCAGGGAAAGAATTTTGTGCATTAATAAGGGATATCTGTAAGAGTGCAATGCTCCATTTGTGAGCAAAAGGCACTCCTGAAAACAGAGCTGTGCTTCATATAGGATATAACCCCATATTAGCAAATCAATGCAATACCCATACAGGTCAGCCTATGGCAGGGACCAGCACATGTCATGGGAGCATTTAAATATGATCAGGCACACATGCAAATATTACCAAAAAGTTTTATGAATGCCTGAAGTGAAAAAATAGACACAATTTTAGAAACCATTTTGAAAAAAAGTTCTTCTCCAAAGTACTTTACCATTGTCAAAAGCCAATTCATTAGTCTGGACTGCCTGAAGTATCTGCATCCTTATAACTTCAATTTTTGTCTTGCTGTCCTGAAGCATTTGTTGTGCTGTTGCAAGAAGCTTTCTGTCCTAAAAAGAAAATGAGGCATATTAAAAATCTTTATTTTCAAGTGAGATGCCAGCAACAGCTTATGCACTTTCAAGAATATTCAATAACAAATATAATTTGGACCTACTATATATCACAACACATTTTAAAGTTTTATCCTTTTAATTTTATTTCCACCTCAATTAAATTTTCAGAAATCAAATTCTCTAATTTGTCTCTCTTCTTGCTAACTACATTTCAACCTGCTGAAAACATTTCAGAGGTCAGATAAGCAATTAAACAAAAATCAAATCCCAAAAGGTAAAAGCCAATAATTTTCAATAACATAAAAGTCTTCTGAATGCAGATCTTCTAAGATTTTACTTGTTCCTCCTGCACTTTTTAAGCAACTCCAAGTTTCGCCCTCCAAATTGCTTTTATTCTGTTAATTTTGCTTTTAGGTATGTTTTATTCTGTTTTTATTTAATTACTGTAAGCCGCCTTGGGCATCTATTGTTAACAAAGGAAAGGTGGGATATAAATCTTATAAATAATAAATAAATAAATACAAATTACTCTTGATGACCATAACCAGCAAGATGCAGTTCTTTATAGAAGTACGCATTTATTTTATACTGCTTGTCTTGCCAAACATGATGCAGGGCCCAATATCCTTGCCCAACTTTCCAGGGTACTTGCAATGCAACCCCCAAGAGAACAAATGTTCTAGCAAAGAGGGTGTTATGATTCCCACCACCACCACAAGATGCAACACATGCCCCACTGGCAAAGTTGTATCAATATTCAAAATGTAAATAAGATTTGGTCCTCAATGTTCTCAACAGAAAAGCATGCTTGTCGTTTGTATACAACCTACAAAGATGGCAGATTTACACGAAATTTGTCTTACCTTTGATGAACCATTTGAATACATGTGGATCATGTTCTCTGCTCCCTGTTTTACTTTCAATTCTATATCCAACTGTTTTTTTAAGGCCATCAACCTGTTGTTCGTAGGGAAACGAGGGTCACTGTTTGGCGTATCCGGGGTTCTCGGACAATCTGAGAATTACAGGCAGATCAACTACATAATGTGACAAAATGCTAGCTTGTCCCTCTTAAGCAAGCTAATCAGATTGGCAAGTAAGAACATTCAAAAACTTTCAAAAATCATTGTTTAATAAACTGCATCCTTGTTTAATGCATACTCAACATCTACTGTTGATTCGGATGAGATAATTCAGTTTTTCAGATGGGACTCTTTTACACAAATCAAAGAATAGGGCAGGGGCTTCTCAAATCAATGTCAGTCTACTCTTTTACGGACATAAACCTTGCAATTTGCAAAGTTAGAAAACATTGTAAACCTCGAAAAACCTTGCAAACATGGAAAAGATTCTGAACAATTATGGCATTGGCCAGCAAAGGCACATCTCAACAAACAGAATTTTACTGAAAACCTGATATCAGATCAAAATCAGTATTTTGTGTACATTCTCTCTTTGGAGCGTGTTGATTTTGTGTACCTCCTTAATGGTCCATGTGCATACTATGGATATCTCCTTCTACAAAATAAAAATTAGAAACTATTAGCTGTAGATTGCAGTGTCTAATACCTGAACCATTTATTTATTATGCCAGGAATTTTAGAGAGAGCACTCCTTGAATTCCAAATGACTGCTAATTAAAAGAAAGCAATAGGACCAACTATACAAAGGCCAAAGAAACAAAATATATTATTTTTGCTCTAGTAATATCCATTACTCTAAAGACCACATCTGAGTAATTAAAAATAACACAAGTTGCAGGTTTTACAAACCAAAATATAATATCAGCCATAGGGTGTGTCATTTGGGTATTCCAGTTTTATTAATATACTAGCGAAAAGTGTACCCGCGTTGCGGGAGTAAAATTCCCCCATACGCCATCCCCCCATGGCGCAACATCCCCTCCACGGCGCAACATTCCCCCATGGTGCATCAGTCACCCATGCGCATCATCTCTCCATGCGCATCATCTCCCCATGTGCATCAACATACCCCATGCGCATCTTCCCATGCGCAACCCCCCATGTGCAGCATCCTCCCCAGTGCAACCTCTTCCTCCAAACAACATCCCCCCAATGCACCAGGCACCGAGCACCAAATTGTCTGGAGGTTGGTCAGTCTTCCATTTTAAGTATAGGACAAAAACACGTTGCACCCCTTTTCAGCCCTTTAAGGGTTAAGTTTCTCCACATTGGTTCTTGGTGGGTGTTCATGTCACAGAAGGAACACCCTCCCCGAATTTCATGTTTCTTGCTCCAGGGGTTGGGGAAGAACATCCCTCGGTCATCGATTCTTCAATGCAAAGTATAGGGCAGAAAACGCGTTGCGCCCGTTTTTACGCCCTTCTGGTTGGAATTTTGGAAAACCCGTTCTTAGTGCACCCCTCCGTCACGGAAGGAACACCCTCCCCAAATTTCACGCTTCTAGGCCCAGCAGTTTTGGCAAGGGGTTGATGAGTCAGTCAGTGAGTAACTTTTCTCTTTTATATATATACTAGCAAAAAGTGTATCCGCGTTGCGGGTGTAACATTTTCCCCTATGCCATCCCCCCATGGCGCAGAAACACCCCATGTGCCACTTCCCCCATGTGCCACTTCCCCCATGTGCCACTTCCCCCATGTGCCACTTCCCCCATGTGCCACTTCCCCCATGCGCATCGTCCCCCCATGCGCAACGTCCCCCCATGCGCAACGTCCCCCCATGCGCAACGTCCCCCCATGCGCATCATCCGCCAATGCACAACTTTTCCCGATGCACAACTTTTCCTGATGCGCAACTTTCCCCCATGCACATCTTCCCCCAATGCGCAACTTCCCCTCATACGCAACTTTCCCCCATGCGCATCATCCGCCGATGCGCAACTTCCCCATGCGCATCATCACCTCATGCGCAACTTTCCCCATGCGCATCATCCGCCGATGCGCAACTTTTCCCCATGCGCAACTTTCCCCTATGCACATCATCCCCCCATGCACAACTTCCCCTCATGTGCATCATCCGCTGATGCGCACTTTTACCCCATGTGCACCTTTCCCCCGTGCGCACCTTTCCCCCGTGCGCATCAACTCCCATGCACAACTTTCCCCCATGCCCAACTTCCCCCCATGCGCAACTTTCCCCTAAGCGCAACTTTTCCCCATGCACATCATCCCCCCATGTGCAACTTCCACCCATGTGCAACTTCCCCCATGCGCATCATCCCCTCATGCGCAACTTTCCCCATGCGCATAATCTGCCAATGCACAACTTTCCCCATGTGCAACTTCCCCATGCGCAGCTTCCCCCCTGCGCAGCTTCCCCCCATACGCATCATCTCCCATGCGCAACTTCCACCCATGTGCAACTTCCACCCATGCGCAACTTTCCCCACGCGCATCATCCACCCATGCGCAACTTTCCCCCATGTGCCACTTCCCCCCATGCGCAGCATCCTCGCCAGTGCAACATCTTCCTCCGAAAAACATCCCCCAGTGCACCAGGGTCTGAGCACCAAATTGGCTGGATGTTGTTCAGTCTCCCATGTTAAGTATAGGACAAAAACACGTTGCCCCCTTTTCAGCCCCTGAAGGATTAAATTCCTCCAGATGGTTCTTGGTGGGAGTTCAGGTGACAGAAGGAACTCCCAGAATTCCATGCTTCAGGCCCAGCAGTTGGGGCAGAATGTTGATGAGTCAGCAATTCTCAATGCAAAGTATAGGGAGGAAAATGCGTTGTGCCCCTTTTCACCCCCTTCTGGTTGGAATTTCCGAAAACCG
Source organism: Cryptoblepharus egeriae (assembly GCA_030015325.1). NCBI lineage: Eukaryota > Metazoa > Chordata > Lepidosauria > Squamata > Scincidae > Cryptoblepharus > Cryptoblepharus egeriae. The sequence continues at coordinate 115,793,420 of JAREYC010000003.1, forward strand.
GTTCTTAGTGCACCCCTCAATCACGGAAGGAACACCCACCCCAAACTTCACGCTTCTAGGCCCAGCGGTTTTGGCAGGGCAGTGATGAGTCAGTGAGTCAGTCAGTCAGTGAGTGACTTTTCTCTTTTATATATATAGATATATAGAAGAATAGATGTCCCATATTTTTATCCCACTTTCTCCCCCTATAGGGAACCTATTTACATTTTAAAAGGTTTCCACTTGGACAGGATATTCTTTCAGGAGGCAACTGCAAATTCTGGGTACAAGAGATCAAAGGGTCCTCTATCTCAGGGCCTTTGAAAGGAATGCCTCTATACTGGAACAAGTGTCTGAGCCATCTTTCTATGAGGGATGCAATTCTGGAGGTTTTCTAGTCCCATAACGTTAAAAGCCTTAAAGGTTAAATGCAACATCATGAAGCAAAATGGAAGGAAACTGGCCACTTATGATTTAACATGGTCTGAATAAGCAACTCCTATAAACTTCATAGACATTTCAGCTGAAACTTCAGGGAAGTCTTAAAGGGAGTTCCACCTGAAACTTACAACTGGAATCTCTCAGTAGGTGACAGGTGTGTGAGTAACTGAGGCCAGGTCTTCAAGGAAGGCTGCAACTGGTTTACAACACAACACTGATAAATAGCACTCCCAGTCACTGCTACCACCTGGGAATTTCAGAGAAGATCTGAACCCAGGAGAAAATGGCAAATCTGTTAGCAAATCAGGGGGAAATCCTCACCATGCAGAAAATGTGAATGGGTAAGGTGCCTCTGCCTACTTTCCACAGGTTTCCTTCTATCTACAGCCTTTATACGAATGAATCCCTATTCAGCAAACAGCAGTCTGAAAGGAAAGGTAGATAAATCTCCCCCCCCCCCCGCTTCTTTGAATTCAAACCACTATCTTCACTTAAAATACTGCTATTGGATCCCTTTCCAAACTCACAGAAGTGAGCAGGTGTGATACAATTGATTTAAGAAATGTTCAAGCTGCCCTGTCTGTGGGAATCTCATACTGCCCCTTGCAAGTGAACATGAACAGCTTTGCTACCATGATCAGGGTATGCCTCATCCGTCTTACAAGTTACAAATCTTTTGCTCAGGAAATAAACCATAACCACCTTGATTCCATCACCTCTTAAGGCCCAGAGGCCTCCTTCAAAAAGTCTTGAGAAATTTTGAAGTGCTGACAAAAAGGGGATACTGGCAAGCTTCCTCTTTAAACGGTATACCCATGCAGCTATATCAGATGCCCCACACAGATGGAAAAGCTTGTTGTTCACTTAGGCTTGGCATGGCTGAATCTTATCTGTGGCAACGGTACCTCTTCTGTGGCCCTTCTCTTGGCACTCTTGTCAGATTCTCTTGTAAGAGTAAAGGGAGACTGCTCTGGAGCATGGTGAAGGAGCCTGCCCTAAAAGCTGCATAACAACTCTTGCACTCTGGAGTTGGGCAATGATGAATAATGTAATCATGAAGCATTTCATAGCTATACCTATGCAAAATTAGAGAGACTACTGACCTATGCTTTTTTAATAATGAAGGTATGTCTTAAACGGCTTGAAAGGAAGCTGGGCTAACACACCCAGGTTGGTGTCTTCATTTTGATTCCCAAATGTCAGAACAGCATATAAAAATTTCTGTAGTTAGCAGCAAGCACTTGTTGCTAATTGGTTACTGTTACTTATAATTATTTAATTATATTTATATACTTGCATGTTATTCCTAACAGAATATTCTGGGACACTTACAGCACAATGCTAACCATGTCTACTCAAAGGTAAGTCCCATTGTGTTCAATGGATCTTACTTCCAGGAAAGTGCCTTTAGGATTGCAGCCATAATGTAAGTTTCCAGCTCTTTACACATCAGAATTCTCCTTTTTGCTCTTTGGTGTGTGGTTTCTACACAACATGTATATGCTTATTACATGGTATTGTATGAGTGCATAGTAAAATAAGGGTACCACAGAGTGTGGAGCAGGGGATAAAGGAATCAAGTACATTATTTTTTCCCCAATGCAATTGGTATTATACTTGCAGAACTGAACCACATAAGAAAATCTCTCTTTTTTGGAAGTATGTCTATCTGAGCTTGAGCCATTAAGATTAAACCAAAAAAACCAAAGAAAAAATATGCTTAAGGGTCCAGTCCAATCCTACTTTTCAGTACTGGTGCAGTTGTTCTAATGGAGTGTGCAATGCATCATCTGAAGGAGGGAGAGTCACTAGGGTGTCTTCAAAGTATACAAACATGCATTCCTTTATTTTAGGGCTGCATCAGTGCTGGAAGGTTTGATAGGATTGTGCTCAGTAACGTTTTAACTAATAATGGTCAAATATCCAATTACAGCTCCAATGTTTATTCTATTCTATGTTAACCTAACTGTCCTTTGAGAAATTTTATTTTCCATTTATAAAATACTTCTTCGCTCCCTCCTTACTGCTCCCCACCAACTGAATGGTCTAATATCTTACAGAAAATAGACAGCTGGGTAAAAATGTTAGTTCTTAATACTAAGTCACAGTCCTGGGCAATGCTATAATGGAAAATAACCTTATCTCATGCTGCTGAATTTCAGTCTCTACAGAAAACCTAATGGCAGATTCAACTTTGCCACTTTTGAGCAAACTACCTCATGACTGAGACTTAAATGCCAATCCCTCATCTAATCTTCCTCTTGAAAGCAGTGCTGAAATAGTTTCCGGCAACATTAAGAGAAAATGGTAGCTGAGGCAAAAACACTTAAAACACTGCCAATGTGCTTTGATAAGCATGCCTTAGATGGATTATTTTGAGAACTCTACTAACAAATTGAATTACTGATGGCAAACATTACATTTTGTAGAACAAGCCAATCTGGGTTGCTTATTTAAAAAAAGAGTTCGGCATCTGACCTTCTGATCCACAGCAAATTCTGAAAGCATGCATCATCACCACCTATTCTATGGCATTATACCAGAGCAGAAATGTGGGTTCTTTTTGCTTGACTAGCAACATCAGACACAACATACTAACATGCAAAGTGCTGGTACTAGATGCAGTATCCAACAAAATATGATGCTGTCAAAACTGGGCAAATATAGGGCAACCTAAAGGTAACTGTGCCAATTTAGGACCAGTGCAAGTTTATTGTCAGAAACTTCCAACATGGATTGTTATGGACAGACAGCACAGCAATGAATTTGCCAACAAAATCATGCAAGTCATTATGTACTTCAGCAGCTAAGGAGTATCAAACAAGGCTGCAGAGGCACAATTGAGAGGTTATAAAGCTGGAACCTCAAATCTTTTCATTTTATACCATTAAAAACATGAAACATTCAACAAATTCTGATAATCACATTTGATGAGACAGAGTTTCCAAAAGTTACACTGGACCTTCAACAGCATCAAGGTAATTTATACATCATTATCTTCTTGGTAGTTTTCTAAAAGCACAATATTTCCCCCATTACGAACATATGCCATCATTGGCAGTATTAAATTCTGGTTTTCTAGTAGTCTGTAAAATTGCTTCTTAGGCAGAGCTTCACTATAGTCACTCTGATCATGGAAGAATTCTTAATCTCCATACTACTGCCAAAACTGTAGGTGGACAACATAGGGCATTTAGGGAATTGTGGCTATACCAGCTGGAAACAGGATAGAATTGGGCCCTTAATTCCTGTATATTATGGAACAAAACATAACATAGGATAAAGCAGTCCCTATGTTATAAACTAAAATGAACCGGGATAAAGTGCACAAACAAAAAATCATTTTTACTGTCATACCCTACTAGTCTGTTACCTAGGAAAATAGCCTTATACAGGAACTGGGAAATTCTTGACAATAAGCGCAAAGTCTCCCAAATGAAACATTTAAGAACCTGGGTGTGTCTCACCATCATAACAAACAATTTAGATATGGTGCAACCTTCAACCATCAGTCGAAGAATTAAAAAAAGAACAGACTACAGTGATTTGGTCTCTGCAAAATGAACACCAGTTAGCAATCACAAAAGCTCCTCTGATGTAAGCAACCAACAACTGGAGGATTTAAAGGCCAGCACCTAAGATATGGATCAAGCATATTGCGTAAAATCTAATGAACCAGTAACTGACCAATGACAAGGCCAGAAGCATTACAAACTACTGCAAAGAGTGGGAGCATATTACAAATGACACATGCATCCCAGCAGCATCTATAGCAGCATATCCATTGAGAGGATAGCCTGTTCCCAAAACACCAGCTAACAAATAAAGGAAAAGCACCTTAATGCAAGAGTGATTGCAAGCAATTTGCCACAATGCCAAGTGCATAGAGTCTGTGAAGCAACCTGGAGAGGGAGAATGGGCATGTCATTACATGGGCATGTCTTTGTTGTTTGCCACCAAGATACAAAGAGAACAGTAGTTCCATGTCTAGGTAATACGTACTTATCTCACAATGTAGCCATTGCCACTGAGGCCACTAGACAGTCCTGTTATCATGATGACAGGGATGGCTTCCCACACTACAATAAAAACATGACATCTCAGGACCCAGGTCAGGAAGTAAATGCTGCTCAGAGTTTTCATACAAAAGAAGACCTGGGATAGCGCATTTAGTAAGAGACTGGGTTGTGAATCAGAATTTCCCTGGTTCAAATTTATCTCTTCATTGAACTCACAAAGGTGGCCTTGGGCAAGCAACTGTTGTCTTAGTTTCAGCTCTTAAACTGCAACATAGAGATAACGCCACTTCAAAATAACCCTCAAGATAACGTAAGTGAAATGCTTTGCACTTTTCTGAAAAAGTGCTATATAAATGTTAGTTATTCTAGCCCGAAGATAGAACTGGCAGCCAATCAACATCTCACCTCTTGCTCTATTAGGACAGCCTATAGGGAAAGGCCACCTGCTCTGTGTCCTGCTTTTTCCACCATGTTCCATTAATAGTCAGGAAGGGAAACTGCAGCCAGTCAGCTCAAAGAAAATAAGTTGTACTGGTATTGCTGGTTGTTTATACCACACTGCAGGCCTCAGTCAGTCTTGAAAGACTATGATATCATGCTTGGTGCTGCGTACGCTGCATGTGAAGCAAGAAAGCATGGGCTGGATTGTTATGGAGGATAGGCTGTTACCCAAGCAGCAAATCTCCCCTCTCCATGCCACTGAATTAGTCCAATGGAAAGGCAGAGCCAATACGATTGGATCCAGCTGCGTTGCAGAGCTGGGCTAAGGACAGGAGCTCACCCTGTCTTGTGGGGCCAACCCAGGTCTCAAACCCTGGCCTGCTGGTTAACAGGCACAGTGTCTTAACCGCTTGCGCCACCCACAGCCCTGGTTGTTTATAAGACCTATCCTAAACATGGCTCTCCAGTCTGAGAAAAATCATCATTCATAAAGGCTATTCACATGCCTTAGCTTTCCTGATCCAGTCACTGACCATGGGTGCATCTTGGACAACCCCTTCTGTTTCTGGCAATTTGTTCTTGTATGTTTGCACCAGAACTAGACTTCTGGTTGAAGCCTCAAGTGTTTTCCACTCTCCCTTAATTAGACCTAAGTTGAAGAAAAAGCCAGGGACAATGACAACCATGATGAGAACATTATAACCTTGCAGCTTTAGTTTAAGAGGGGACAAAAAGAATAAAAACTGTGGCAGGATTGCTGTACCACATAAGACACAAAAACCCTACTACAACACACACAGTCAGCAACAACCAATTCAAAACAAAGCACAACAGCAATGTTTGAGCATGGCACCTTATTTAATATCTATATTACCAGCATTTATACTGCAACCTGGTTCAGGACACACGGTCTAGCTATGTATCCCCTTTCTGTGTTTATTCAGGTCATTCTGGTTACTAACCCACATGGCAATCACTGGGTCATAGGTTCTGAAAGCACATGAACCAACATTCAACAGAGAGAGAAAACAGCAATACCTTAGTTAGCCTACATAAAGCTAATCCAGCTTTTAAGCTATCCAATGATGTGGGCTTTCCCTGAAAATTTTCCAATGCATAAGATCTAACAGGATCTGATCTGGCACATTTATCTTATGTTTAGCCAACAAAACCAAGGTACATCATATTAATATTCTGCATAAATATGCTATACACACATACAGAAACTCCCTAACTTGAGTAAGGGTTCAATTCCAGACACCCTTAAGCAATTTAATTTTTGCTTAAACTGGATTCCTTACTGCACACAAACAGTTCTATTAAAGCGTTTGAGACTACCAGGAAAGATCTCTCTCTAGACAGGCAGCCATATGTTACTGTTATGGCTTATGGAATGCTTTGTACAAGTTTAAAATTGTGTTAAGCTGGGAACACAAATCAATGATCATATTTCCAAATCTCTGAACATCCCAACATCACTGTTATTGTACCCATTCTTTATTAATTTGGTTCATGTAACTGTCTTCAGAGAATATAGTAGTGGAAACATTACAATTCTACAAGAGCTAATTTATCATGTAACAAATTTTTATAACCTGTACAAATGTAGTTTTTTCTTCACAGATGTCTGAATAGCATGGAAATGTTTATATAAATACTACTGAGAAAGGTTAAAATCATTATGTGCTGACCATACTTCTTCAGCATTTCATAACAGTAAATGCTGCATTTTAAGCATTTATGTGCAGTATGCTTTATATGAAAAAATATTTTTGTTTTTCATATGGTGCACTGTAAAAATAAATTATTGTATGAAACATTTACAAGTGCATGGCCAAGCATATGATGTAACTTTTCTTACAAAACTTGGCTAAATGATGTCTTCTAATAGTGGATTAAATATTAGCAACAGCTTATTACACAGAGCCCAAATTATCAGTACTATTAATAGCAATATGTATAGCGTATATGGAAAAATCAGTAACTTTGCTATTCATGTGTTTCTGCTATACAGAATCTTCTTGCTTTTTGGGTTGCTTTAGTGCTTTTTCCAAAATAAGTTATTTTTCAAAATAAGTAATGAATAGGTTTCAGGTAATGTTAAGAGCATCAAAGCTTTTTTGCTATGCAGGTAACTGTTAGCTGACAAATACCAACAAGGTAGTACCACTCGTAGCACAACAAGAACTATAAGAACTGAGTGACTATGCAGGACCTTATCATTCCTAGCTGAGACTCCGTTTCCCAAGCAACTCTGCATAAATAGCAGCATGCTGTCTACATTACACTTTACCAGACACAGTTTATTCTATTCTTGCACACAGGTTGTCTCCCTTATTTATTTCCTTTCTGTGTTGCCAATGGGCAAGACCTGTAGGATTAACCCTACAATCCAGAGTAACTATAGGAGCACATAAGAGACATTACATGCACCCATAGTTACTGCACCACCTAGTGAAAACCTATGGGAAATTCACATTGCAATCCAGAGCAAATTGTTCTTACACTGGAGAAAGGACTCCTTGTAGTTATTCTGGATTGCACCCTAACCCTACAATCCAGAGTAACTACGGGAGCACATAAGAGACTTTATGTGCACCTGTAGTTACTGCACCACCTAATGAAAACCTATGGGAAATTCATATTGCAATCCAGAGCAAATTGTTCTTACACCGGAGCAAGGACTCCCCGTAGTTACTCTGGATTGCGCCCTAAGTCTCTTTTCCCTGAAAAATCACTGACATGTTTAAGGTAAGCTCTAAAGTCCACTTCAGGTACAGTACCCATTTTCCTACTGAAGGATGAGTTACTGTTAGATGAGACACAACAGAAGTAGTTGGGCTGGAATAGGAATGGACTTGCCCACATTTGGGCCATTTACACACTTATTGTTTGAAAATAATATGCAGAGGGAAAAAACCCCTGTAATTGACTCAGATAAATTTCCCTGATTTGCTTCACCTAAAGTCACTGAGACAAAGTGCAGACACAGCTAACCATATGTTCCATGATAACTGGATAGAAAATAACAAAACTATTGACATATTATTCTTCAGTGACTTAAAGATCAAGCTGAAGTTGTAACATATTGCTTCTTCAATGCATGTCAATAATGTATTGATAACCTGCCATTCCTAAATTCTAGTCTAAACAAGTGAACATAAAAAACCTGTAGATAAAAGTCTGAAAATTCTGATGTACTGTAATTTCCATTATTGATAAGTTGATTAAACCTGCTTGCACATCATGCTTTCAGAAAATTAAACACTGCAAATACTTCTAGTTTAATTGCCAAAGAGCATTTTAAACACCATGTATTGGGGAAAAGTACAACATAATATACTATACCTGTAACATCTTCTGGTTCTGTGACAACAATGTGTGCATTTAATTCCTGTAACTTATGATGCAATTCTTCTAGTTTCTTATTTGATTTTTTCAAAATATTGTCCACATAAGCCAAGTTTTTTTTATCTGTAGTGACTTTCCTGAGGTTTTCTGCTCCTTCTTTAATTTTAAGTTCCTTCCTTATTTCCCGTTTAATTTGGTCCTTTACTTCATCTAACTTCTGCTGTACCATTGTGTCTGAATAATCAAACTTTTGTCCAATGTTCACGTTTTCAGAGACAACTATACTTCGTACATCTCCCTAGAGAGAGAAAATGGAAAAAACAGTTAATTGATGATTTAGCACAAAAAGTTTGAAGAATCTTTACACTAATCATTATCAGCAAATGTTCTATATCCAGAATTAGACAGATTCAAGCTTAATTTGTTCATGGATAATTCTCAGAATTAACAGGTTAAAATTTAATAATTTTTGCTATCTATATTCTATGGGATTTGCCACTCAGGTTCTGCACTGTAACACGTATGAACTAATAACTCACATAGCAGGTGCCAGTGCAAGACATCTACCATAGCTCTCTTCCTTAAATAATATGGACTTTTTGATTATTCATAATAGCCAACAAGAAAATTCAAATATCAAAGTTTGGCTTAACCTTGATAAGTTTAGGAAATAATGCAACTCTTCCTGGCATATTCCCTTGCATGTTTAAAATGGATCACACAAACTTGGACATGTGTTTTTCTACTTTAAAAATTTGTAGAGATACCCTGTACCCATTGGCAGCCAGTAACCCACGCCTGGTGTTGATGGTGCCCAGTGCCCACTGGTGTCCACAAATATTTTTAAAATTTTATTTTATTCCCACAACAACTAAATTAAGCTAGTACTGAATATAAGCCAGGATGATGAAGATTCACTGGTGAATCTTGCACCACTGAATTCTGCACAGTCAGTGGATGCTTGCATGCAGATCCTAAATACTTTAAAAAATACTTTAATATACTTTAAAAGGGCTGTAGTGGCTCAGTGGTAAGAGTGCTGGGATTAGAACACTACTTGACTGGAATTCCAATCAGCAGTCAGTGGTTCAAGACCCGAGTACTGCAAGACAGAATTAGCACCCATCCTCAGCCCAGCTCCTGCCAACCTAGCAGTTTGAAAGCCTGCAAATGCATGTAGATAAATAGGTACCACTTCAGTGGGAAAAGCAATGTCCTGGTGACAGGCCCCTGCCATAGGCCAGCCTGTTTTCCACATGTCACGTCCATCATGGAGTGGATAACTCCAATCCACAACATTCTGGACTCATCACCACACAGGACAAACACTGAAGAAGTTGCATTTTATGTTATAGACATGATGTCACCTAAGAAGGAAAAGTAGCTGTCCTGAATTTTAACATGATATCAAAACACTGTTGAAATTGGATACTTCTCCCCAATTTGCTTCTGTCTAACAGACAAGGTGGAATCTTGCAACTGAAAGTTATCTCTGTTATTATTCAGGAAGTTTTGTTATTGGTGTTATTCAGGAAGTTTTACAGATCTGAAATTTAAATGACTTCAGTCTCATCACTGCCTTTCATACTATCACAATCTTTCCCTGTTGAACAAGCAAGTTACACAAGAATCCAAATATGCATAACCTGATTTTTCGGTCTGTGAGAATAAATGCTCAGTAATTCATAGTAGTTTAACAAGTAACACACCCACCATGTCATGTTTGGATAAGGATGGATCATGTCAGCTATCTGAAAGCTTTTACGCGACAGATCCAGTTACAGTTGAACTCATCTAATCGTAACAGATATTAAAATACAGTGTATGAACTATTTTTGGTTTTGGAACCATTTCTGTTTCTCTGACAAAAATTGTTGAGATGAAAATTAGCTAAACACATCTACCATACAACTATAATGTCCTTTTATTCACAACCAACCACAACATGTAATGCATGCACCTGAATAATCATTTTAGAATATAGACTACACACACACAGCCAATGCTTCAGGAAATAGTTCAAATTCAGATAAATACTAATAGGAAATATCCCACTCTCCTCCCCAATAGGCCCAAAACTGTCAGTTAAGCCAAAGCTCAGTGTTATTACATGACATATGTCAAAATGTGTATGCGGTCACAAAACGCGCATTAAGAAAATGTGTCATAGGCCAAAACTTCTTGTCTTTGAGCAGTTTGATGCCAAGAATGCATCACTCTCACAAGCCTTTGGTAGGAGGCAAAATTTCTGTTCTATGAACTGAAAATCCCTCAGCCTCCAAGATGTCTAGTAACATTCCACTTGTACCCACACCTCACCCTGTTATCCTATTAAAATCTACAAACAATGCTGCAATTCCTTGGAGCTTCCTGTCTTTAAGACACACAATGATTTAGGTTCCCTTCTGGCCCTAGGCTTCCCCCCACCACTTCCCAAGTTATGACACAAAAGGAAATGGTCATCTCCACTGAGGATGGAGGAATGGTTTCTATCAAGGATCATCTCACAAAATGATAGTCTGGGATGAATGAGCTCATCATCAAAAGACTCTGTTAAGCTATGGCTAGGAGCAGACTAAAATAGTAATACAAAATAATACCACTGTCCTGCAAGATTGAGCTTTATATATATTATTATGTATCCTGTTCAATTTACAAAATAGTGTAACATTGACATGTACCCATTAAAGTGGCTGCAGAGCATGTATGGATCATCTCAGGTTTCTGATTGTGTTTCAGAGCCCCTAGCGCCCCAGGAGCTACAAAACGTGTGTTTACTCATTAGATGAACGTGCTTTGGTCCATTGGAAAGGGCAGGTCAAGAGGAATGTCATACCTCCAGAACTGTCCCAATCCAATGAATGCAAACCAAAAAACAAATAAGAAATCCCTTCCTCCAAGTTGATAAATGTATTGAACTTCATGGTAAGTGAAACTCAGCTACACATTCATGTTTACTCATAAGTAACAAATGTTTAATGGTTCCTGTGTAGTGGGTTTTTCTTCCTGCACTTTTAAACCAAATTATTTCAATAGCAATTCTATGCTATGTTCAATTCAGTTGGTTCAAGTTGCTATCTTTTCAATGTTTTAATTTGTTTGTGTTTAGAAACACAAGGTTCTTTGTAGTTCTTCATACAAGCAGCATTCAAATCTGAAACAGCTCTCATGAGTTAAATTTAAGTAGTTGATTATGCGCCTAATTCTATCCATGTCTACTCAAAAGTAATCCCCACTGTGTTCAATGAGTCTTATTCCCAGGAAAGTGTCTTTAGGATTGCAGGCTATGTAGTTTTGCTCTTCTTGTGAGTAACTGATGCTATGTCTGCTGACAGCCAAAGAAATAAAATACATATACAGTAAAACCTTGGATTGAGAACATTTTGAAAGACAAGCAAACGTTTAATAAATTTTGTCTTGCAATACGAGCGATGTCTTGCAATAAAAATGAAAAATAGTCCTGGCCAGAATAAGGCTGGTTTCAGCGCTCCACCAGCATTTGCTCAGCCTCTCCTGAGAGACCCAGCCTATGCATGTCTACAATGAAGTAAGCCTATTACAGTCAATAGAGCTCACTCCTATGTACAGAGAGCTCCTTTGTAAAGGAGCCTGGCCATGTATGTCTAATCTAAAGTAAGCTTTATTAAAACCAGTGGGGCTCACTCCTGTGTAAGGGGGGGAAATGGAAAGGAGCCTGAGAGATCTAGCCTTGCATGTCTACTCTAAAGTAAGTATAATCTGTGAGGCTTACTCCTGTGAAAGGGGGCAGATTGCAGCCTGAGAGACCTGAGGGACTAAGTGCAGCTTAATCTGTTTTATTTTTCTTTCTATTTTGTATTGTCTTTATTATTTTGTATTATATTACAATTTTTATGTGGATGTTTTTGGGTTGTAGAACAAATCATCTGAGTATCCATTATTTCTTATGTAGAAATTTGCTTTGATATATTTGTTTTGGATTACAAGCATGCTTCCGGAATGAATTATGCTCATAAGCCAAGGTACCGTGGTATACCTATGTATGGGAAGATAAATAGCATCTTCTTATCCCTTCTCTGAGCCTGAATGAACTCCCAAGCAGGCTCACAAAATCCTTTCCCATGAAAAATGCCTTTGCTCCTTGTCTTGAATTCCCTACATGAACCTGTTAACTCATCTGTGTATTTTTGGTATATGCATACACAAACACATTCAGAACACTTCCCGAAGCTCTCTTTATATATACCCTTCCTCATCTATTTACAAAGCATCCCAGTCTGAGCAGGAGTGACAACTATTTCCCAGGGTGCAATTCTAACCAATTTAAGCCAGTGCAACTCACCCATCTCCACATTCCCATGGAGGTGTGAGAGGCTAGTGCATGTCTGGGCACTGGCTTAACCCTCCCCCAGGAGTGGCGCAGTTTTGTGACACCTTCATGCCAGCAAAATTTATACCAGGACATTGCAGCCTAAGGGGGTGGGGGGTTAGGATTGTACTGTCAATCTCAGAGGGATCAATGAGATAACAGAGAGAAAACTGAAATCCGATGGAAAATAGTTTTAAAACATATTTACAATACATTTCTTTTTCTGTTCAATATTTAATACAGGTCTCTTCATTTTGCATGTTAAATATTGATGTATTCAATTCTAATACATTAAAGAATCAGCTAAAGGTACATATGGAAGAAGTATTATTTACACTTGTGGTATGGCCAGTTTAGCAAGTTTACAATTAAGTGTGCATGACTCATGCTATTTATGCCACTACAAGCATCACAGAAAATCTGGAAATGTAGAAGACTCCAGAGGGTCCAGTAATTTGCTTTAGTGACAGAACTAAAAAAAAGATAACCAAGCAGAACATAGGGTGCAAAGACCATAACAATATGAACATACTTGCAGAAGCCAAAGCAAAAGAGAGAAAAATAGCCAGAGCATAATCAAAACAGCTAAAGCAAAAGTGAAAAACAATGACATCCTCAAAATCAAGCATCTTCACACAAAATTTACTGAATGAAAATGAAGGAAAACTGAGTGAAAATGAAGGCAGTTGGAAAGCTACTTTTACTAAGATAGGAAAAAAATTTGTTTTTAAACACAGCTACATCTTTGGACATAATAACGACTCTAAAGCTAGCACATAACAGATATCACCTGAGAAAGAGAAGAGTGAATTCTTCCAAAGAATGATAGACAAGGAGAAAAGGGAAAAAACCCTATCAAGTATTCTAGACTATCCCATGGTTTGACAGCATTTCTATGTATTAGTAGTCCAAGCCTGAAGAAAGATAAGTTGTCCCTCACAGATTATACTGATATTCATGAGGAACTGTAGGGTGCGATGCTCATCCCCTTTTCTAAGCCTTCAGAGCCAGCATTGTCCAAATACACTTCTGAGGTCTTGGGGCCAGCATGACTGCCAAAAGCATATGGAACGCTGTTTTATCTTCCCACTGAGGTGATACCTATTTATCTACTTGCATTTACATGCTTTCAAACTGCTAGGTTGGCAGGAGCTGGGCTAAGGACACCTTATAGGACCAGGGTCTCGAACATTGGCTTCCTGGTTAACAGGTACAGTGTCTTATTCACTTGCGCCACCATAGTCATCTTTCAAGCTTACATCACTAAAAAGTTACAATCTATAAACAAGAAAACTGTATCATGCACATACAGAACAAGGTGATTATGAAACTAGCTGGAAAAAAGAAACCATCACACACAACATTGTGCAATCAGTTCATTGAACTGTGCCAAATATTGAAGGGAAATGAAAACACTTGGTGTGCATTGTCAATTGTAAAAGAACTGATGATGTGGTTGACAATTTTGGAACTTTTTTAAGTGTGCCTTGAGACGAAAAAGACTGAAATTGCTGCACAAGAAAACAGTCTTTTTAAAGAGCTACCTCTTTCTGAAAAAATACCCTGAACAATGTAGCGCAATATCCTTTTTCACCACTTAATGATGAGACTGAGAAAATCTGGGAAGGTGCACTAAGAAAATGAAAGGTTAGGTTTTCTTCACAGATCACATCTTTCCAAAAAAAAATCTCATGAATGGAAAAAGTGGTTATTTACACAGAAAGAATCGATACAATTGATCACTGTAATATGCAACAGGTGAGTCTGGGTCCACTCCACATGCAACAGGTGAGTCTGGGTCCAAAAACTTAAATTACAAAAAATGTGGGATCACATTATTACGAAGTTAATGGAAAAGATGCAGTCAGACCTTACTTTAGGTTTGATGTTTAATGCAGTTTTGTGCACACACTGTCTGCAAAGTAAAAACAAAAAACCAACCATCAACTAGTTCAGATAATTTCACCTACATTCTACTTTACTGAAAACATGCCCTGGCAGGAAATTGACCACAAAAAAATGGAATTGGTTTCAGTTTCAGCCTAAAGCTTGACTTATTTAAAGAGACAGTATGCATTTTTCAAATGCCAGGGACTTTCAGTGCAATTATTATTATATAGAATCTTAGGCTACATACAATAAGCCAAAAATACTAGCTCACTCAGAACAAAGTCTGAGTGGTGGTGAAGCATAGTGAAGCATTTCTGAGGTGTAGTTATACACTTTTCAAATCAAATATGGGAAAAAATATTTCCAATTTCTAGTCTGAACTGAATATACTTTAAAGTGCAGTCACTGGGACATTTTTATTACTGCTTAAGGACCAACAATTTGTCTGCCCTGTCAAATGTAGGAGGTATCTCCATGCCTGGACACTCTGGTCAAAAGAACATATGTCTGATGTCAAGCCTACCAACAAGAATTTATTCTTTGGCTATATTCTTTGGCTCAATTCCATAAATGGTGCAGTTCCTTACTTGCAATATGTATTTTAAACTTTTTGGAAATCATGCTTATGTGTCTCTCCTTCATGTGTATTTTTTTTAAAAAGCTTTTAGTTTTAGTTTTGCTTGGTCTTAAAAATGGTTTAAATATATTTGTACTATATACTGGTACCTCTCCTGCACTTGCCTTGCAACAGCTGTTAAAAAACATACACCATATGTTTAAGATTAGTGAGGAAATCAGTTTAAGATTAGCAGAAAACACATACACTATTAACTAATAATTCACCTGCTGTATCCAGCTAAATCAGGGAATAACTAGTGGATCTTGCAACAAAGGCAATGTACCTCTGTACTCATGAAGTTCAACATTAAAGTACTGAAACACAATATCTACAGATTAGAGGATAACGGCAAACATGGTCATTCTTCAAGGAGGTATATTAATAGCCTAAGGTTGCAATCCTAAAGACGCTTTCCTGGGAGTAAGACCCATTGAACACAATGGGGCTTACTTTTGAGTAGACATGGTTAGGATTGACAGTTTCCTGGTCCACTGAACACAATGGGGCTTACTTTTGAGTAGACATGGTTAGGATTGTGCTCTAATTCAGTCTGGGAGTGGGCTGTCAGGAAGAGGGCTTTTTGACAGTGGAAGAATCTTACACTGTTCTAAAATGACCACGAGAATCACATTCAGCTTTTATTCCATAAGTGCTACCGGCAGGTTACAAGATAGGCCTAAGTGACAACTAAAGTATGGATTTGGTACAGATGCCTTTTAATGATTACCTCCTCACTGTACCTCATTCAGGTACAGCTTTTAATTAAAGTTTTAATATTCTATTCAGAATTAGTTGCACTACCACAATTTAGATCCAAATTTATCTACAAAATAATCTACTGCAAGGGAAAAAAGTGATTTTCTTTATTATAGTAAAAGAAACTATGCAATAAAAAAGTTTGGAACTTCTGCAATGTGGCTAGATAACTTTAGCTATAACAGTGCTTCTCAAACATTTCAACCCAAGAACACTTTCTGAGAATTACAATCTGTTCAAGGCTCCCCGGAAGTGAAGAAGTGACATCACTGTGATGTCAGAGCTTCAGTATGTCTACTCAGAAGTTCCATTTTGTTCAATGAGATCTACTCCCAGGAAAGCAGCCCAAGTGCCCCTTTCCAAGATGGTGTTGCCCAGCTATTCACAACCTCCTGAAATGAAGTTGTTACCTGCAAGGGGAATCTCAACTTTGATGTAGTTAGAAAATACACGGTAGTTTTACATTGACAGAAAGCATATTTTGCTTTAAAGTGTTTTCTTTTTCCTATACTTGAATTACACTACAAGACTGAAACATAGGGCAGATTGTATCTCTTGAATTTCCACTAGTTTGAATGTATAATAAATATTAATGCCTCCTAAAGTTAATGCCTAAATGCTAATGCCTCCAAAATATTAATGCCTCCTAAAGCAATAAGGGCTGAGGTGGTACAAGTGGTTAAGACACTGTGCTTTTTAATCAGCAGGTCAGGGTTTGAGACCCGGGTCCTAAAAGATAACGTGAGCTCCCGTCCTTATCAATCTAGCAGTTCGAAAGTATGTAAATGCAAGTAGATAAATAGGTACAACCTCAGTGGGGAATGAACGTCCTAGCAACAGAGTCGCGTCCATCATGGATTGAATGAAACTCCAATCCACAACAAGCAGACACTGTCACCAGATGGTTCAAACACTGAAGAGGTTGCCTTTTTTGCCTCTTTATTTAAAGCTTTTACAAACAGAAAGAAAGGGAAAGAAATAAATGAAATAACTAACAGTTAGGAATTCTGGAGTGTTGTTCAATTCCAAAACCCAATTAATGTGAGCTCCTTACTGACAGGACTTACATCCACCAGCTAGATTGCTCTGATAACAGCACAATATTTATACACTTTCCTGATGAAGCCTTCAAGAATCTATATTCAATTCTTCTAGAAGAACTTTCCCTGTAAGAGCTCATTCACAAAATATGTCATAAAAATATTTCAGCAACTTTTCTTGATTTAAAATATTCACCATGTTAAAAAGTGAATTCAGTAGATGAGATTATAGTACCAACAATTCAAGATGAACTTCAATACCCAAAATAACCAATTGAAGTTTTTCAAAGCTTGGTAATTTTCAAATTACAAAATGAGAAAAATAGAATTACCATCTTGGGGCTAAAATTCAGCCTTCCAAACAAACACTTTGCTATCAAAGAAAACAAGTCTCCATTAAAGGAGATTACAGAGCTCTAAATGGGCAGCAGTTCAAGAATGCTACAGCAGTAGCATGTTTGATTTACACAACTCTTACTTATTCAGGGCTGCTTCTAACTTTAGAACATATCAAAAGCCAGTGCATTTTTTAAAAATATCAGTTAATTCTATAATAAGCATCTCATAAAATAAAATTAGCTGCCCTATATTAAATATATACACATTGTCTTCTTGTCCTCCAGTCTTTCAGCTGTTCCATAATATGCCTTATGTTAATTTCAGTTTCTTAATAGCCTTCTACTACACGCATCTCTCTTTATTTATATTATTTATTTTTATATTAACTGATAATGTACCAGATAAAACTTACGAGTTGTTCCAAAATACAAAAGGCACATGCAAATTGTCGCCCTACAGGTAACTATCCATATGCTGACGGATGGATCCTCGCATGCTCACTATCCCATCTAAAACAACTTCCAGAGTAGTAGCCATGTTGGTCTGTAGCAGCAAGAGAGAGGCTTGCAACATTTGAAGAATAACAATTCGCAGTTGTATAATGAAAGTTTCTGCTATAATAAATGTGTTTGCCTTTAGGATACCACAAGTAGCTTTTACTGCATCTAAGGAGCCATATACTCAACTTCAATGATCATCTTGCTCAAAAGTGGGCAAGAGGGCATTGCACACATGATTTCCTTCATGGTTAGTACTGTATAGTATTGGCTTCCATCAGTCTCGAAATACTGTGGTATTGTGCTTGACGCTGTATGTGAAGCATGAAGGCCTGAGTAGATCAATATGGAGGATATGCTGTTACCCAAGCAGCAAATCCCCCTTCTCCACGCCACTGAAATAGTCCAATGGAATGGCAGAGCCAATACGATTGGTTCCAGCTGTGTTGTGGAGCTGGGCTAAGGATAGGAGCTCACCCTGTCTTGTGGGGACCCGGGTCTTGAACCCTGGCCCTCTGGTTAACAGGCACAGTGTCTCAACCATTTGCACCACCCATAGCCCATGGTTAGTACTGTATCTAGATGATAAAACACACAATGCCAATCAGGCCTCACATTCACATAATAACTTGACAATTCATATAATACTTGAAACTTGAAATAACAGCTTCTTTGGATCAGAGTTATACTGTTGTTCAAATGGGAAACCTTGGGAGCTGGTCACCAGTTGCCTTGCCAAGATTGCCGATTCCCAGTTAGCATATGTCTGTGGCACTTACAAAATATCATAACCAAAAGAAACAAGACAGTATTTAAATTTCATCTGTTGGAAACAGAAAACAGAAGGGAGAAAAAAGAGACACAGGAAAATAAGGGATGAGGTGAATAAGTGAAGATACAAAAATGCAGGCTTTGTTTCAATTAGGAATTAGAATGAGGGTGCAATCCTAGCCAACTTGGGCCAGCACAACTCACTCACTTCCCATACTATGGTGGTGTGGGAAGGCCAGTGCATGTCTGTGCACTGGCACAGAAGTGCTTTCCTGTACTTCTTTGAGACTCCCAGGCCAGCACGGGATTTGTTCCAGGACTTATGTTGGTCTATCTGGATAGGATAAGTCATCACCAGAAATCAGATAGGCTTGAAGGAGGAAGCAAAAGAAAATATGGAGATATCATACAAAGATTCTCAGAAGGCATATGAGGAAAAGGCAAGATGAGAGTTATACATCTGCTTTTAGACATAGCCTGTGAACACTCATACAATATCACTATTTTGCTGGAGGCCTTGTATGATGAATAACCCATGACAACCTCATGTATGTTGCCTTGAAAAAAGACAGTGCAACTGCAATGAAAGGATGAAATATAAATTTGTGTTCAGAATCCAACTAGAATGACTTTGACTCAAGTTGCAAAAATTCACATTTCTCACTGACTTGCAAGTCATGCCATGGAAGACTCTGAAAAACATTTAAATAAGGGCCCACAAACTCAATTCCTGTATTCGAGTTGCCAAGTTGAGTCACACAGCAATATGTGAAGCACTGTCTCCAACTTGCTCACTAAAATTTTTTCAAATGATTGTTTTGGCATATGCAGACCCACAGCAGCAGGACTCAGAGATGGGCTGGGGGAGGGAGTAAAAGAGTTAACTTTTTGTTTTCACTCTTAAAAATTGGCAGGGTCTTGTGCTGATCACCTGTTCTAAACTCTGCTGAACGTATCAATTTTACCTGTTTTGTACAGAACACAGAAAGTGAGGTGCTTCTGTTGGTACTTGCTATTCCCATTGGCCAGAGAATCCTTGCCTTTTGTATCCACTGGCAAAAGGGTGCATTTCAGGGGAGGAAGGGCATGAGGGGGCCAAAGCAAGCCTTTCCAGCAGAAGGAAAATTGAATTTTGAATTTGCAGCTGATTTTTGCATGCAAGCACGAGGAATGCAGGAGGCAAGGACAAGCGAGGTGGAGTTGCTGTTCACTTCCATTCTCCTTTGTCAAGGGGGTTTCTAAAATCTGTCAATTCAGATGAGGTTTCCCAAAGCAACTTTCCCAATCTATACACTCTTGTAAAAACAATGCTTTTTTTTTTGGGGGGGGGGGGAATGCTTAAGGAATGGAAGAACTTAGACAAGCATTCAGCCCAATGTGTTCTTGTTACTTGCCTTCTGTGGAGCCAGGGAGGCTTTCTTTAGCTTGCTTGGCTGGAGCTGTCCCCACCATGTGCCCTCCTGCCTGTGAGCT
This sequence comes from Cryptoblepharus egeriae, assembly GCA_030015325.1. Lineage (NCBI taxonomy): Eukaryota > Metazoa > Chordata > Lepidosauria > Squamata > Scincidae > Cryptoblepharus > Cryptoblepharus egeriae. The sequence continues at coordinate 115,813,384 of JAREYC010000003.1, forward strand.
GGAATGCATTCTTGCCCTACCATGCCCATGGAGCAAAGGAGGGATTCATTCATCATTGCTGGGTGGGAGCATGCAGGGGAAGGAAAGCAAGAGTCAGCACATTCTGCACTGATGCCTGACAGGTGGGACAGATGGGGGACAGCAGGAAGAGTGGAATGGAAACCTCCAAGCAAAAGCACCACCCAGCCACAGTTCCACTTATCTGTGCATAGCTGCAGCATGGTTTTTTTTCCAGAGGGTGACTCAACTTGGGAGAGTGACACAAGTTCTAGAGTTGCAACGGGGTGATAAACTCATAAAATGCCCTTTTGTGACTCATTTTTGAATCAAGTAATGGGACCAGACACTCGAGACTCTAGTGTGTCTAGATTCACTGCCAATGATAGGGGGTGATATCCACCCCCCTATCCAAGCCCAATGGATCTCTTCCCAATGTTGATGCAAACATACCAAACAGACAGAATAGGGGACTTCCATACTTCTGAAAGCAAAAGGGGTGTGTATATACAAATTTACAACTATCAACAATAAGAAAAATCTTTTCAGAGAAAACTATGAAGAACATTATACTAATTTGTAACATATACAGAAAGAGATGGAAATCAGTCATTTGATGAAAAGTGCATCTTTTCTAATTAGGTCTAAATTAGGGTTGTCAAACTCATTCAGTGGGGCAAATAGCATTCATGGAAACTTATGGGGGGGACTGAGTCATGAAACAGGAAGTTATATCATTAAGCAAATAATGTCCAGAAATAAGCACTTTGTTCTCAAATAAGTGGTTCAATGGTTAAAATGCCATGCCTGTCAACTGGCAGGCTGGGGTTCAAGACTGGGTGTTACAAAATGGAGTGAGCTCCTGTCCCTTGTCCAGCTCCTGCCAACCTAGCAGTTCAAAAGCATGTGAATGAAAGTAGAGAGATACTACCTCTGTGGAAAGGTAACAGTATTCTGTGCGCCTTGTTGCATAGTCATGCCGGCCACATGACCACACAAAAACAACTTCAGACAGGGCTGGCTCTTCGGCTTAGAAATTGGGATGAGCACTGCACCCTACAGTAGATCACGGCTACCAGTACAACTGCAGGGGCAGCCCACTTGATGACAGGAATTTCCCACAGCCTTGGCAGCATCTCTCTCACCCTTCTTGGTCTTCCCTTTCCCTTGTAGCACTTTGACACCTCCTTCAATATCTTCCCCCACCCTCTACAGTATCCTGGTAAAAGTGGGACTGCTAAAAGGTCAGTGCTGAAAGAGCCTAATTATCACATGAGCTGGATAAGGAGCTTCCCAGGTCCATAAGACTGATGCCTTAGGTCCAAATGATTGCCCGCAGGTCTTATGATTGATGCCCTAGGTCCAAATGACGAAACTGCTGATTGATTCTGGGAACAAGAGTTTTGAATATAGACAAGAGAATTGAGATGACAAGGAAAATTCAATGGGCAGAAGTTGTAATATTCAAAATGCAACAGAACATTTTAGTTAAGGCAAGAAAAGCCTGATTTTTACAATGTTGCATAGGAATAAGTAGTATTATTACTCCCAGTATTAATTAGTAACAAAGAAATGAGAGACACAGCAAAATAATACTTTGTTGAGAAGAGTGGGTGATAGTAACATCAATGGATACAGACAATAGAGAGGAATGTTATGGAATGGCAACAAAATATCCAACACCCATAAGACAAAAATTGTGGATATGTAGAATTGGAGCAGGTGGGGGTAGGATATCAAGGGTAGAGACATAGAACTGGGTATAATCAGATACTGCTTGTACTGAAAGTCACAGAATTTGATACAGTAATGCAGGGAATAACAAAACAAGAACAGAATCATGAGGGAACCCAAAAGGTGAAGAACTAGGAAAGCTCCCCTAGTGGAAAATACAGAATGAAAAGTTCAATCATCAGACTAAACTAAACATCAGACTAAACTAAACTAAATCATCAGGCAAACTAGAATTTTAGTTTTAATTAATGAAGAACAGAAAACAAAGATGTGGAAAAAGTTAATAAAGGAGTACCTAACAATCTTTTTGCTGTCTGCTTGGTATGTTACTCTTATTGTTACAAAAGTTTTTAAAAGAGAATAAAAAAGAAAATTCTTAGTCTTTGTAAGTGTGGTTCCTTTGTACTTTGGGTAAAGTTAATGACAATTTGAATCATCAGGTGAAGAAAGCACAGTCTCCCTATCATTGTTGTTTAGTCAATAAGTCATGCCCAACTCTTGGTGACCCCATGGACTGCAGCACGCCAGGCCACTGTAACCTCCACTAGCTTCTAAAAGTTTATCCAAATTAATATTCATTGCCTCAGTAACACTATCCAATCACCTCATCCTCTGCCGTCCCTTTCTCCTTTTGCCTTCAATTTTTCCCAGCATCAGGATTCTCCCTTCTCATGATGTGGTGAGAATATTGACTTTGATCTCCTTGCAGTCCAAGGGACTCTCAAGAGTCCCGAAGGCATGTGTTCTTCAGCATTCAGCCATTCTTATGGTGCAGCTCTCACAGCCACATACTTCCTATCATAGCTCTGAATATTTAAGTGGTTAAATACTGGTAAAGTGTTTTTGAAACACTTAACTTTGTTAGAACAAGGAAATTTTAACGATCAACAGGTTTTATACCTATGTGAAGTACAAACACAAGTTAAATAATAGGCAGCTATCTTTATCACCAATACTTGCTTATATTTTGGAGATGACTTAAATTATTGGATGAGGCCAGTAGGCTACGTTTTGCTAAGTTTCAAGTTTTTCAAGGGAGGATCTGTAACTCACCCCTGAGTAACAAATTTACAAATACCACCATGCAGGCCTCCGTCAGTCTTGAAAGACTATGGTATTGTGCTCAGCGCTGCATATGCTGCATGCGAAGCACGAAAGCCTGGGTTAGATTGTTATGGAGGATAGGCTGTTACCCAAGCAGCAAATCCCCTCTCCATGCCACTGAATTAGTCCAATGGAAAGGCAGAGCCAATACGATTGGATCCAGCTGGCATCGCAGAGTCGCAGAGTATTTGGCGTCGCACAAATACCACCATGATGAAATGAAAGCTATCCTTCGCTTACATTGGTAACTGGTTGTAATTGCAACTGGTATTCTTGTCTTTTCTGAATATTTGTCAAATCTGTTGACTAGAATGGCAATTTTGTTCCAAATAGTCATAACATTTTACAGCTGATCTTCTCTTAGCAAGTTTCTCTGCAGCACTTCTATATGATACATAGGAGTACCAAATGAAACTGAAAAATAAAGATTTTACTATAAAGGTTTGCCAATAGCAGCTATAAATTTTAAAGAATCTTTAAATGACTATCTCTTGGAGTAAACATTCCTAAAGGAATTTTCTCTTCCTCTTTCAGGGATCAAATATAATATACATAAAATGAGAGCAGAAACAACACATTTGTAGCTTGGGTTAGAAAAATGACTTTTTTGAAAAAGAAAAATAACAATACATGATAAACTGGTCAATAAATATCTATCAGTTAAAGCTATTTGAATGCTAAATAGAACTTTGTGCAAAACAAAATAGGAAGTCAAGAGAGGGAAGAATTTAATTCATCCAGTTATCTCCCATGACAATTAATGCCCTAGTAATAACCCAAATCCACCAAGCAGTTTCCTAGGGCTACAGAATGATGCTTTCAGACTTGCAGTTGGAACCATACTGCTGTTGGATATAGGTAATGTACTGCACCATTCAGAAACTCTGCTAACTGGGCAAGAGGCATAGGTGTTCCTCCTTTATTTAGCAGGGGGAGAGTAACTGGCCCTACACACCCCAGCAATGTCTGTTAAAGTGGCTTCTGCTGGTGTTCTTTTTGCATTTTAGATTGTGAGCCCTTTTGGGACAGGATCCCATTAGCTATTAATTAGCTATTTTTTCCATTTTCTTGTAAACCGCTTTGTGAACTTTTTAATTGAAAAGCCGTATGTAAATACTGTAGATAGAAACCAAACGTACTATCTCTCTGCTGCTTTTTCTTGAGATCCAGTCAACCTGAATGTCAGCAGGATGACATTTGAGATCCAAAAACCACGCAACAGAGTGAGCTCCCATTCTTAACCAGGGAATAATACCACCCTAAAAGTCTGTCATGACTAGCAGGGCATTTGATGATGTTTGATGTTCACATCAAACATACTTTACCGTATGATGTTTGTTCATCGCATCACAACTGTCCAATTTCAGAAAAGTTCTTTGCAACTATTACCTAATGTATTTTTAACTGACACTTGTATACATATAAATAAATGTACCATATATTTAGAACCATAGTTTTAAACTGTCATCTGATGCTACCTATGGTTAGCAAATATGCTAGGGCAGAAGCAACACTATGCACAATTACTATGTCTGTAAAACAGAGAAAAAGTGATAGCCTAAATATAAACATAGGTAGAGAAGGAGGGAGAAATTCATTAGCTCCTGATGTCTTAATAAATCTAGTGAGATCAAAACTACTTTTGCTGTCATTCACATGGTTGAGAACAACCTGTATCTAACATATACTGTATTCCCTCAAATGTAAACGGGGGTAGCATCTAGACATATGATTGTGAAACTTCATGAACCAAGTTACCTTTGCAAATCCATTCCTCCCTAAATATCAGAAAAGATAGGGCCAAAGACTGGGAATCTTCGCAATTGAACTTCTAGCTTCCAGTTATCCCATCTCATCCTATAGCCATCCCACACAGTATCCCATGTAGCTGTGAAGATCTTACAATCTGTAGTGGCAGTTTTCAAGTGCCTTATATATTTAGAACCAAACTTTTAAAATATCTCAATTGGGAAAAATAAGCAGCATTGTGCTGGAACTCAAGTAGATCAAAATATGGTATTTTCTGAAAAGAAAACAAAAGGACGGCCATGAATAGAATATACGGCCATGACCAACTGCTAGAAGAGGAATATTGTAACATTTGTAACATAAGGTGGTAGGTAACTAGTTTTGCTCCATACTAAAAAATCACTGATTAGATATTTATGTAACAAAAATCACTTTCCTTCACAGTATTACTCATATGTGATTTGTGTACCATGATGACTACAATGTCCTACCATTCAAAACTAAGGCACAGTACCCAGCTGTCTATGTATCTCACTGTGCCCGATTCCCCCAAAGGGCATAATGGATTTCTTTTATCCCCCTTCCCCACCACATCCCAGCCAGGACAAACAATGCCAGACAAATTTATGAAGATGAGTAACATATACAGACATGTTCTTTGCATCCGCAAGGGAACCATTTCACAAATTACATTCCCCTCCTCCACAGATGCATAAACTGAATACGTGCATGCATATGGGACCCATAGATAAAAGGGCCTATCCGTACATATTTTCATGAGAGTTGGGTTTATGAGCAATTCTTAGAAATACTGTAAATTAAGACTACAGAATAATTGATCTGCCTCTTGCTGTTGGACAGTACTGGAAAACTAATTGATACGAGACAGTACAGGATCAATTTTTTTAAGAACCTGGGTGGAAATGTACATGACAACCCCCATCTGCTCTTGTTGCTTCCCTTCTTTTTCTGCCTTATGTACAACACAAAATACTGGAAACAGAAGATGTGTAAAATACACAGTATGTTTCGTCTGCAACACCATGTGTTATCAAGAAAATTGGCATAGAATCATCAACACCAAATATTTTGACTTTTTCCATAGAAAAAACAAAAAAGACAAAGACAACTAGGAAGGCAATATTAAGTACTCACAAGCAAAACACAAACCCCATGAAAACCCTCAACCTATTATTCTGTTGTTAGCATGTGTTTTTATTCCTGCTTTTCTGGGGGATGTAGTATTACCCAGATCATTAAACCACAAGTTCTATAGGCTTTACATAACTAGATCAACAGTATCCCACAATAGTTTAACACAGCTTCATAGTTTTGAAAGATCATAAAGTTTCTTTGCAGACTATGGCAGTGATTATACCAGTTTTCAGGATATGCCTTGCCCTCTAGCCACTTTCCCATTATATAGTACACTTGACATCCACTCATTGCACATCCAATTGGACAGTTAGTGGTAAATATATGGATACATTTTCTACTACAGTAATTATGTTATAGCAAATTATATAAATATGGGTCTCTATTTTCATTTCCTACTTGCATGTGAAAAACAGGATTCCAGAATAAGGATGTCAAACATAAAGGCCTGTGGTGAGCCAAATGCTCCCCCTCTCCAGAAGTAACAGGGGAAGTCACAATGGTATGCAATGCAGTTCACAGTGCCTACCTCAAAGAAACCAGCCAGGATGATGGAGTCATAAAGCAAGATAAGCACAACCAGGTGCTTACAAAAGCTCTTAGCCACCTTGCCAGGATTTGGCCTTGGCCACAGTGCTGGAGACTTAGAGAGAAATTCTAAACAATTTTCAAGCTCTGGGGTAAGGACAATGCAATTCCTAGGTAAAGGAACAAAGATTCTCTTATCTTGAGTTACAGTCTCTGTGACTGTCCCCAAACTGCAGGATGAAGTACATGCCTCACTGGCACAGCTATGCCAGAGCTTGTAAGCTGGTTAGTTGGTAAGGGGCAACACAGGAAGGGATGGGGAAGATTGGAACTTCAAAAGAGTGCTAGGTGGCAATGGTGAGGTGACATGGTGGACAGCAGATGAAGGTGGCAGCAGCAGCCAGCAGGCCGATGATAAGCACTCCACCTGAGAACAAACCTCCTTCCTACCAAGGAACTCCAAGCCCCCTTAATATTTTGCCTTGCTTTGGAGGGGAGGATTTCTGGTACCTCTGGGATGATAGGAGCCTCTGCCACAAGGTGGTCTGTCCTTTCTAAGAGCCCACAGCACTCTCCTCCAGCCTGCTGCAGAGGATCCACAACTGGTACATCTGTTCAGAAAAGCTCCAAAAAGGAAGAACAATCCTCACTCAGTATGATAAGGCAAATAGACAAGCCAATTTGGGTATGGGATGACAGACCAAGAGGTCACTTTATAGACTGAGAGCTGTGGAAAGCTGTGCCCTCATTGGAATAAGTGCACCCCTTCTGACTGATCAAGTTAATACAAAGAGGACAACACTGAAACCCTTTGGGGTATCTCTACAAAAATAGAAGATATGGTTCAATAACCATGCAAGTATTCATATCAGGCTTTTGTTTAAATAGTCCTGTTCAAGCATTCCTTTAGACCAGTGATTGCCACGGATAGTCCTGCTGCAGGATTTTAGAGAAAGTCTTTTATTAGTAGGAAAATTAGGGGATTTGAACAGCTGATGTGCCTTCTTGTAAAAACTGATGGTGTGCCTTGACAATTTCAGTGCCTTGTTAAGTGTGCCATGAGATGAAAAAGATTGAAAATAACTGTTTTATACTTTTCTCTACCCTAGAAACATACAATTTCAATAAACCATCTTTACGGCATCCATGAGGATTACTTTCAAGTCATGTTCAGGTTGTCTCAAGCAGCATTCCTTTGGTGGAATGCAGTCCACTGGTGATCAAAATACGAAAGCAGCCACAGTGTTGTGGTTTGTGCTTACAAGGGACAATGAGACCAAGATTGCACACAAGGTCATTATAGATCAGGTCTGTCAAGTGTACCCAGACACCCATCTGTAGATGATGTGGAATTGGCCAGCAAACTTAAAAAACAATCTCTAATATTTTTGAGAATTTTTGGAGGTAGAACAGGCCAAGGATTTCTGGAAGCACAGTAGTCTTGAGGGCAATGAATCTGGCTGGGGAAGCAGGCTCGTATGGGGCATACTCCATTCCACTCTCCAGTCACAGTTCATTCAGTGGCCACCCACTATGATGGTCATAATCAGATGAGTAGCTAGAAGGAAGCTCCAACTAAGCCCTCTGTGATGAAGCAGGGGGTCCTGCAATAGACATGGAGACGGCCAGAATGATGTCCACACAGCTCCTTCTTTTACATATTAAGCTGACAAATGAGCCACTATAACAAGATAGAGTCCGGCAGAGTATAATAGGGTGGGTGGTGCCTGCTGCAGGTAAGGGATGGGATGATTAACCCACCACTAGCGTCAAAGGTAGACTGGAGAAGCTTTAATTGCTTTATTTGACTTTGAGAGCTCTGGGTACATGATATGCTTACAGCTATGGCTGGCTATTGCTATTGTTATTGCTACTGCTCCCTGTCTGATCCTCCACTACATATCTGCAGCACCGTACCCAGCATCTATAAATAATAAAAGCCTAAGTGACCTACTGACTGGATCACAGATGTGAGTGAATGATCTCCCAGCCACACTGCCTTGCAATGGAAACATCTCATCAGGTACCTTCACTGATTTTCAAGGAAGACAAAGATGGCTCTGATGATAGCCTTCAAACCTGGGCATAGCAACAACTAGGAGGACTGTTGATCAAGTTGCGTTGGAAACCCCGTCAATGAGCAGGTGCAGCACAGATCTATGGTAAGTGAAGGGATGCTCAATAGGCAGTCAACTACACCTGGGTGGAATACTGGGGATGCTGTAGTGGCGACCGGATACACCACTGGGTCAGTGACACCCCACAGGATCCCACTGGGAGCAAGCTAGTGCATCTGTTATTAGTCCCCCTCTCCTATAGAACTCATAAGTTAATGCCATAGAGTGCGCTGAGCATCAAGGACTGAAGAAAACCCAGGCTCAGGTCCTGAAATTATTTTTTTTTGCCATCTATGATGGCTGTGTGCATCCCATGACTAGAATTATAAAACATGTCAGCCTCCCACTGTACACACATTGCCTTTAAGAAGGGGCTCCATTTGTTCAGTATGCCATGACTTTAATAGGCCCCTAGCCTTGACAGCTCATGAGAGACACATACATAATTTTGCTTCAAATATAGCTAGTCTATCATTCTTAGAAGGAAATTTTTTAATGACTGGTATGGATCACAAACTGTTGGTTTATTTAACAGATAAGTAGCACCTCTCCAACCTACAAAGCTTTTGGTTGCCATTTGTTCTGATATAGATTTCATGCCAAAACCTTTATGGATAAATAGTTTTTTCACCTTGTCCTCCAAGGTGTATGGGACATTTAGCAGACTTGGCTAGAATGCCTGTGAAAATGTAGGCATACTTCAGCCCACTGATTTCCCTTGGTGAAGGCACACCTCACTCTGCACTGAATGAGGTTGTAAATAATTTAGGGGGGGGGGGGAACTTAAGGAAGAGGACAGGTTTTGCTCACATTGTTCTTTGTTACCCAAATATTAGACAGTTATTGATTCTTTTCATTAGTAGTAACCACCATTTAGCAAATACTTATCAGTTCTGAAGTGGGAGAAGGGGAGTCAGGAAAGGAAGGAAATAAAATCAAGGGCACCAAAAAGAAAGGAAGAGACACATTTCTAGTCTCACAACTAATTCGATATTGGATTTTCAGTGTTCTTAGCATAATGCTTTAAAGCCACACTGGGAGAGGGAGAGAGAGAAGAGGAATGGGTGGATTTTATAAAGTTTTTAATTTAAAGAAACAGGGAAAGGGAGGCAGGGAGGAAACTGCTGTGGGCTTACCCACCCACACTGGGCCACATACCCTACAATCCAGAGTAACTACAGGAGCACGTAAGAGACTTTACATGCACCCGTAGTTACTGCACCACCTACTGAAAACCTATGGGAAATTCATATTGCAATCCAGAGCAAATGGTTCTTACACCAGAGCAAGGACTCCCCGTAGTTACTCAGGATTGCGCCCATAGTCTGCAATCCTGCCTATACTTTCCTGAGAGTAAGCCCACCTTGGCTAGAATGGGACTTACTCCTGAGTAACTCCAGGTTTCCGTGTAATCCTATTCACACCTTCCCAGGGGAAAAAGAACCACTGACTATAATGGGACTTACTCTTGAATAGTTGAGCCTAAGCATGGGCTGCTAAGCTGCAATCCCATCAAGGTTTACCTGAGAGTAAGCCCCATGGACTCCCATTGGAGTAGGAATGCATAGGGTTGGGCTCTGAGGCTGCAATCCCATCCACGTTTACCTGGGAGTAAGCCTCGCTGATTAGAATAGGACTTACTCCTGAGTAGCCATGCCTAGGCTTGGGTTCAGAGGATGCAACCCTACCTGGAAGTAAGCCTCATTGACCTTAATGGGAGTAACCTCTGAGTAGGCATGTCTAGGATAGGACTATTGGGGGGCATACTGCACACACACATACTAGGGAGTAAGCCCCATTGATCTTAATGGGACTTACTCCCGAGTAGCCACGCTTGGAGGAGTCTCCATCCAAGAGGGGAGAGGCTACAGAGTGTGGCTGGGCTGAGAGGAGGGAAAAGTGTGGAGACTGGGCTGGGGGGGGAGAGAGGCTGGGGGAGAGTTCAAACGTTGGACCGGGGGAAGAGGTTGAGGTGGGGGTTGGGCTGGGGGAGGGAATGTGGGGGTTGGGCTGGGGGGAGGTTGGGGGAGGAGAGGTGGGGGTTGGGCTGGGGGTAGGGCTGGGCTGTTGAAGGAGCTGGGGAGGTTGGACGGGGGAGGCTGGGGGTTGAGCAGGGGGAGGAGTGGTTGGGGTGGGGGTTGGAGGGCTGGTGAGGTTGGACGAGGGGAGAGACTGGGTGGTGGGGGTTGGGCTGGGGGTAGAGGATGGGGTTGGACTGGGGGGAGGAGAGGCTGGAGGAGGTGGGGTTGGAGGGGCTGGGGACAGACTGGGGTGGGGTTGGGGGGGCTCTGGGCTTTACCTCCTGCAGCTCTGTGAGGAGTATCTCCCTCTCGGCCGCGTTGGACGCCATTGCAGTCGGTCGGGGCTCCGCACCTGGGAGCCTCCTCCGCAGCCGCAGCTGCCGGTGAGGAGGCGGGTCTGGGCCGAGGGGCGCTCGCTGCTCCCGAGGCGGAGGCGGAAGCACAGGGGGGCGGTGTGGAGGGGGCGTCAACCCCCGCGTCTCATATTCCCATGGAGGGAGTGAGGGAGGGACGGAGGGGCTTCTCCTCTGGCCTCTCTTCTCCTCCTCTCCTCGCCTTCCCCGCCTGCCTGCCTGCCCGCCCGGCCGCCCTTCGCGGCTCCCCCGCCTCCTCCTCCGCTCTCTGGCGGCGCCACCTCTCCCGGTCGCACCCTTTGGCTGTCACCCTGTCGCGAAAGCGGCGCTGCTTGGCGGCTTCCCGGTCACGTGACTGGAGGGGGAGGGGGAGGTGTGAGGGGAAACCTCAGGGGGCGGTTGGCCTTCACAGGGACACCTGCCAGGCTGAGGGGGGAGGAAGGGGAGAGGAAGGCGGGGGCTCTCCTCCCTTCCCCCCTCTCTGAGGCGAGCAGTGATTCCTTCTCCCACAGCCACACTTACTCGAGAGTAAGCCCATTGGATATCATGGGGCTTACTTCTGCATAGGTTTGGGCTCTCAGCAGGGTTGCCCTCCTATCCACACTTACTCAGGAGTAAGTCCTATTGACTGTAAAGTACTTACTTCTGAGTAGACGTGCACGGGCTCAGGCTCTCAGCAGGGCTGCCATCCTATCCACACTTACTCAGGAGTAAGTCCTATTGAATGTTAAATCCATACTTATTAGGAAGTACTAAGTCTTACTGACTGTTCCAGGACTTGCTATTTCTCCTTATTTCTACTTACTCAATTTATTTCTACTCCTTTTACTTACTACTCCTTACTTTGACTACTTACTATAATGGAACTTGCAGAGGATCGGGGTCTCAGTACAGCTACATTCCCAGCCACACTTACTAGGGAGTACTAAGTCTTATTGACGATCAAGGGACTTACTTCTATTACTATTTCTACTTTACTCTTTTCTACTACTTTTGCTTACCACTTCTTACTTTTACTAATTACTTTTACTAATTACTATAACAGAACTTGCAGAGGATCGGGCTTTCAGTGGAGCTGCAATCCTATCCACACATAGGAGTAAGCCCCAATGACTATAATAGGACTTCCAAGCAGACATGCATAGAGTCAGGCTCTTAACAAGACTTAGATCCCATCCACACTTACTAGGGTGTAAGGCCTGTTGAGTATAATGGGGCTTACTTCTGAGTAGATGTGCTTAGGATCTGGGCTCTAGAGGCAATACCACTCCAAATTCTGCTTTCTGGGGCCAATTGGGTGACTAACACATTCATGCCCAGCTTGCCAGCTTCCCCGAAGCATCGGGCTAACAATGCCCTTGGAAATGTAATGCAGGAGTATCCCTACAATCCAGAGTAACTACGGGAGCACGTAAGAGACATTACGTGCACCTGTAGTTACTGCATCACCTAGTGAAAACCTATGGGAAATTCATATTGCAATCCAGAGTAAATTGTTCTTACACCAGAGCAAGGACTCCTTGTAGTTACTCTGGATTGCACCCTATTGTGTGGATATGTGGTCCCATCTAGTAGTTCTCTCCTCACACCTTTCACCTTTTGTTATCTTATGTTTTCTATCCCACCTATATAGATATCCCAAAAGTATTACAAACATCAGTATGATACATTTAAATAATTTTAAAATATAGCTGTACTGGATTCTCATACTTTTTAGCACTTGGAACACTTTTGAGAATGACAGTCTTGTTGGGATCCACCCAAAGCAAGGTAACCCGGTGTCATAACAAGGATAAGGGCAAAATCCAGAGTAACTACAGGGAGTCCTTGCTCCGGTGTAAGAACAACTTACTCTGGATTCCAATATGAATTTCCCATAGGTTTTTACTAGGTGGTGCAGTAACTATAGCTGCACATAAAGTCTCTTAGGTGCTCCCGTAATTAGTCTGGATTTGGGGGTATGGCACTCAAAAAATGCAGGATACGCAAGAAAAATGTAGGACATGACAAAATAAAAGCTAAAAACATATTTTATTAAATGTCCTACATTTTGGGGTGTCTTGTCCCCATTTCCAGTTATGATATCTGGTCACCCTGAGCTTTCCCCGAATGATCCTGCATCACAGAACTGTCAATCAATCAATAGTATTTATATACCACTTTTCAACAAGTTCACAAAGCGGTTTACAGAGAAAATAAAATATTGGCTCATAATAACTGGTCCTCATATAACAGTTATAAATTCACCTAACTGTTGTGCATTTGGAGATCCTACATACAGGCAAGCCACCTCCAGGCATAAGCACACTCTGTTCTATATGCATACAGAGCCCAATCCGACCTATCATGCCAGCACAGATATCTAAATTCAGCTCCAACAAGGAAAACTTTCTCAGCAAGGGAAACAAATATTCCCTTGCCCTGAGGAGACCTATACGACTAGTTTCCCATGTTGAGATGCAGTGCACCCCTTTGGCACAGCTCTTAAAAGGTGGTTAAGTCTGGGCCCTAATTTGGCTATCTTTGGTTACTTTTGCTTCAAAACCAACAACTTTCATGATAAAAAGGCAACCAACCACTTAGTGCACAGGTGTCCAAAACCTGGCCCAGGAGGCCAGATGCAGCCCATGGCAAGCCTCAATATGGCCTATGGCAAGATCCCACTATCTAGCCCTTGGGCATGGCTTGTAATCCTCCAGATCTCTGTCTAATATTTAAATTTATTCAAATTTGAATTGTAAATCATTTTTCTGGACCTGACACAGTGTCAGAGAAGTGATGTAACCATCCTGCCAAAAAGTTTGGACATCTCTGATGTAGTGGAATACAGGATACAGACCTTTGGCTGTGCTGGCCCACAGGATGGCCATGTTGGTGCTGTGTTGGTGCCATAGGTAGCTCAGGATTGGGCTGTCATACTTTTGAGTTTGTGAATGGTAACTATGTTTTTGATTTAAAAAGTATTTCTAGATTATTGAGACTAGAGACTTACATTAATCAATGGACAATGGTAATCTGAACGACTTATACAGCATCCCAAATGACATTATTAGATTTAATGACATCCCAAATGACATTATTAGATTTAATTTAAATCTTAATCTTTAATACAGGAGTAAGTGGGTAACAAAACAGTATCATTAGATCATTATCATTAGTATCATTAGATCATTTTGACTGAAAAAAGAACATTTTTTACTTTTGAAAACAAAAGGAATAACAACATTATTGGCTGCAATCCTAACCTTCAGGTAGGCCAGCATAAGCCACAGCACAAGTCCTGTGCTGATCGGGGGTATCACAAAAGTGTCATTAGGCACTTTGCCCCACTTCTGGGAAGGAGGCGGGTTTAGGCCAGTGCACAGGCATATGCCAATTTCTCCACATCACCACAGAAAGATTTGCCGGGTGAGTTAAGCTGGCCTAAATGGGTTAGGATCGCACCCTATGTTTCAATATCAGTAAATAGTTACTAATAGTATATTATTCAAATCACAACAAATATTATTTAGGAGAAAATGGTATCCTAAACTTTATGAAAGCAGGCCTCCCACTGATAGAGACATCTCAAATTTTTTATAACCATTTATCTTAACATACATTCTAATTATTTTTTATGTAGGAATGGAGGAGTGCTCACCACAGGGAAACTGTCCAATGAGTCCTGGGGTGCTGCTACTCAACTGCACTCCCAACCTGAAGCTGCATAGCTGTTCTCTGACTACCTTCCATTCTGCATGACTGGAGTAGCACTCAGCATGGGGAACCTGTCTGGGAAATGCTGGAGTATGTGGAGGGTGGCCAGAGGTGAAGCCACGTTTCTTCGGGGACATAAGTGCAGCCAAGGTGTAGGCATCCAGGATCTGCCCAGCAGCCTCCCCATGGTGACCACTCATGCAGAAGGTCAGGGCAGCCAGCAGAGAAGTCATGCACCACCTTGCCTTCTTGGGCTGTTTCTTCCCTGGAGCTGCTATTGTGCCTGACTCTGAATCCAGCCTTGTCCCTGGAGGACTGAGTGAACCTGCACACCTTATGGTCTCAGCCATGAGTGAGACAATTACAACAATTACTTTCATATAATGCAAAAAAGGGTATCCACAGAGGTTCCTAGAACCAAATGTCACAGATGGCGAGGTTCAACCTGTTCTTTAATGTTTCACTGGGAAATCTGCTCATTGATTGCTTTGTTGGGTTCTTCTTGGTGACCTAGGGTTGCCATAATTTGCTTCCACAAAATCAGGACAGGACCCTCTGTCTCATTTGCCAGTATATGAACAAAATCCCCCAAAATAGGGATTGTTCCTGTTTTTCAGGACATATGGCAACCCTGTGGTGACCAAAGCAGATTTATCTAAATACTATTATTTGCTCATGCCCCATTTCTCCAAGTTTCAGGATAGCAGTTCAAGTTGTGTTCGGACATCTTCCAGAAGAGAAATCACTAGAGAATTTCATTTAGATCCACAAATTTTTTTTCAGTTTTCAATGCTAGAAGCGTTAGAGTGCTGGTCCTCCCCCTTCATTCTAGTATGCTTAAAAGTAAAGGTGTCCCCACATGTTGCTCTGCTAGTCATGACCAACTCTAGGGTTCAATGCTCATCCATTTCTAGTCAGCATTGTCTGCAAATGCTTCCATTGACATGTGGCTCACATGGGCACAGAATGCTGTTACCTTCCCTTCAAGGTGGTACCCATTAATCTACTTGCATTTGCATGCTTTTGAACTACTAGGTTGGCAGGAGATGGGCTATGGATGGCAACACACTCCGTCGGGTCTCAAACCACTGACCTGCCAACCTTCAGACAATCTGCAATTGATAACAACTACATCAACTGCAGCTCCAAGTATGCTTGGGCCACATTAATTTTTCAGATTCTACCACACTTGCCATACTTGTGGTCTTTCATTTGAGCTCAATGCTAAAAACATGGCTTCTTCCATTGTAATGATTCTGTATAGTGGACAGTAATGTGCCACTCTTATCTACTGCATCTTGATGGTAAAAAAACCCACTGTGCCATGGCACACTGTTGTCCAAAAACTGATAGTGTGCTTTGACAATTTTTGTGCCTCATCAGTGTGTCAAGGGATGAAAAGCTTGAAAATTGCTGCCTTAGCCCATCTTCCCAACAAGCTGTATCTGAAGATCTTAGATTCCCATCCAGGGAGCTTCTTGGATCATTAACATTTGTTAACCCTTTTGTGTCTATTCCAGGCAAAGGATCTAGAGTCATGCTCATTCTGAACATCAAAGCACCATTCCCCCAAAATATTATTATTATTTTATTTATTTAATTTATATCCCGCCTTTCCTCACCTGCAAGAGGGAACTCAAGGCGACTAACATCAATCATAATAAAACACCATTAAAATGATCATAAATAAAGATTAAAACATAATTAAAATACAATTAGATTTAAAAAACTAACAATTAAAATATGTACTGGTATAAACTTTTTTTACCCAAGCTGAGAGATTTTCTACTATACATTTCCTGTTTACAAGTTGCACTGAAGTTCCTCTTTTTGGCAGTGGCTCTTTTCCTGGGCAGACTACCATCTCCATGGGAGGGGTCAGAGGATGAAGATATTCTGCGCATGCAGAAAGTCCAAGTTTCAATTCCTGGCACCTCCATTTAGGGCTGAGAAAAATCCCGTCTGAAACCCTGAAGAATCACTACCAGATGGCATATTCAGGGGTGGCCAAACTAGCTTAATGCAGAAAGTACATACTGTATATTAAACTTCAGGTGTTTGAAAGCTGCAAGAGAGGTAGTTGAGTGCTGTAATATTTGAGAAGCATTTAAATTCTTAAATATATGAATATTAGGGCACAATCCAGAAGTGCATCCTAGTTACTAGTTACTAGCCATCCTAGTTACTAGCCATCCTAGTTACTCTGTTACTCCTAGTTACTCCTAGCCATCCTAGTTACTCTGGAAAGGGCTTGGGGCAGCCTAAGGGAACATAGGCTGCTTAACTGGGGCAGCCTAAGCAGTTCGGGATAGACATGTTGAGGGCATGTTCAGCATTGCCATGGGCAGAGCAGTTACTCTGTATCCAGAGCCTGTTTCCAGGGCAAAAATGCCCTATTCCAGCTCCTCATAGTTATACCACTTCAGGAGCAGGTATAGTAATGAGTAGACCCATAGGAGTCCATGATAAGGCAGAGTAAGAATGGAAGTGTTGACAAAAAAAATCTAAGTTCTTGGAGAGCCTATCTACAACCCCTGCCTCTCAACTTCAGGATATGGCACAGCTACGGCAGCCCACAAACCTCAGGATACAGCAGGCCACTCCAAGAAGCCCCTTGTATTCACCATAGACCGTACTGGCAATCTCATCAGGGGCTCCTTCTAAGGCAGGCACCACAGCTGTTACTTGTTCAGTGTGATCTGAGGGGGGTCTCCTTGGGACCAAGCCCTTCCCAGGTGTCACTGACTTGGTGTCTACTGAGCACGCTGCTGAGCAGATAGGGCAGCCCAGGCTTCCTGACTCTCTAGATGCAGCATAACTTTCTGCTCCAAATTCAGAATAGTTGGGGTAGCCCAGCTAGGGCACTACTCACTGCCCTCACTCTGGATTGTGCTCTTAGTTTTAATCCTGTGGTCCCTCATTATCAACTCCATTCAGATCTTGAAAAATAAAAAAATCAGTGTATAAAGAAAACAGTGGAAAAATAGATTTAAAGACCCACTTTCAGATTTCTTGCTCCTCTGTTTTGCCTACTAGAATAAGGTAGTGCCTCAATATCTGCATGGGTTTGATTCTGGTACTGAAAAATGGAACGATTGCTTGCATTACTTCCTCTCTACAATAGTAACAAAGCAGTTTTTAAAAACTCGTTTGCAGTGGCCATTCGTGTTGAGTCAAATCCGTGTATACAACATATGTGTGTAACAATGTTGGACTTGTACAGAATAAAGCAATGTTTCTCTTAACTTTTAGGGAGTTTTACTCCCAGAAGAGTAGGGTAGCCATACGTCCCAGAAAACTGGGACTGTCCCAGTTTTGGGGATTGTGTTCACATACTGGCAATTTTGACAGGGGGTCCTGTCCTGGTTTTGTGGCAGAGAATTATGGCAACTCTACAAGGGAAAGGGTGAGGACAGGGACACAATCCCGAGGATCATGTCCCTGTAGGGAAGCCAGTGGTGCTGCCATGGTCCGGGGAGGTTATGGGGAGCCTCATGCAGTGCTTGCAGAGCTTCCCATGGCTTTGAACAGTGAAAGCTGCAACCATGACTGAAGTGGACTAAACCACGTTCATCTGGTTTAGTCATGGTTGCAACTTTGACTATTTGAAGTTGCGGGGAACCCTGCAATTGCTCTGCAAGGCACTTTGTGGTTCATTCCCATGCTGCATCAAGAATTATAACACTTGAAAATTTATTTTTAAAATCTTTTATATTAATTTTTATGCATAAGAGCTCAGCAAACATATTTCCAAGAGCTGCGCATTATATAGGCACACTCCTGAGCCGCATTTTGGCCACCCCTGCACTACACTGAGGTTGGTGTATCTGTATAGATCCACTTTGTATGCTCCGTTATACAGAAATGAAGAGAGAAGTGAAGAAAGGCCAATATGTTAGAGATCCTAGAACTGATAAGAATTTTTAAGCATTTAAGATTTTGTCCTCATTTATTTTGAATATTTGTTAAATGAGAAACAGATTCCAAAAAGGGGAGAAATGTTATATTAACTATCAACTTTCAAAAGGGTAAAGCAACAAATGATCAATTCTAGCAAATGAAGAATATGTAACTTTACCTTGAGATAAATCAAGTGCTTATTCCTTCTAGAGGTTCCTTGATGCCAAAGGTTCTCTCCTGTAGCCCTCACTCCCATGATTTTTCTTAGGAACTGGCAATGCCTCTGTTGAAACCAATCTGTTAGAGCATGCTCACTAGGCGTGGAAAATAGGGTGGAGAGTATTGACTCAGACCCATATTTTTTCCTTCTAGTTTTTTTAAATCTTAATTTAACTTCAGTTAAGGAAAGCATGAGGCAAACATTAATATGGAAATAGTCGGAAAAGAGACCGTTAAAGGTGTGAGGTTTTTTTTAAAAAAACCTGAACGTTCAATAACATTCTTTTGAAACCTGTTACGTATATTTAGGAATGTATATATATTTAAAAGACCTTTTCCTGAAAAGTTGGAAAATGTAGATCTGTTTGCGTAAAAGAGTCCAAAGGGATTTCTGTTAGTTTTGAAAAAGTGGGTTTACAGTAGAATTTGAAAGAGGAATTGATGTCTTGAGCATCTCTTTTAAAACCATTAGAGCAACTGTGTGTGTAAAAAAGTGTTTTCCAGTGAATGTCCCGGGCAAAATTCTGGCAATGCAAAGCCAGTGGAAATTTGGCATTTGGATCAGTTCGGCCAGCAACCTCTGATAGGTTGGGAAGGAACAGCAGTCCAAGCAAGGCTTGGCAGAGGGAGAAGTGGATGGTCAGTAAACATATAAAAACATCAGCATCATGTTTACAAAGTATTAATTTTTGTGCTATTTCCAATGAATGCAATTTTCGTTCAGGCTTAGATTTAACTTCTTTATGCTTATTGACTTTTAGGTGGATCAGAATTCTTGAAGGCTATTCCGCTGTGACAATTCATTGTTTCAAACAGTGTGAACTTGTAGATAGAAAGGGGAAATCCTTGCCTTATCTACTGTTACCCCAATGAAAGGAGGCTGATTCCACTTGGCTTCTCTTCATCCCCAAAGAGTTTATGCAGGATGACTATATGTCCTCTTTTTCCACGATGTCCTGGATTTTAGCCTTGTGTCCTGGGGAAAAATTTCAATATCCTCCTTTACCTGATGAGGAGATAGCATGTAGCTGTCTAGTACTTAATAAATTGTATGTAATAAATTTAATATAATAGTTTTTAATTTAACAAGAACTAATATAGCGTGGCTTAGCGTTTAAAAGCATTATGCCTAAAGATTGGAAAATCAGCGGTTCAAGACCGAAATACTTCAAGGCGGAGTGAGCTCCTGTCCTCCTGAGTTAGCCCAGCTCCTGCCAACCTAGCAGTTTGAAAGCAGAGGGCTGTGTGTGTGTGTGTGTGTGTGTGTGTGTGTGTTTGAGTATCATGTACTCTGATCTACCACTATTTTTCTGCAAGGGCAGATCTCAGAGCCTACAGGGTCCCCCATCCCTGCTCATTTTTGTATCTGCTTACTTGCTTGTGTTGTGTGCGATGCATTCCATTTGCTTTGGAGGGATGCTTACTTGAGACCAAATTTATAACCATTTGGTGTGGAGTGCAATTATTAATGATCCTGTTACTGTCACTGTGTAAAATGCATACTACATTTCAAAATATAGTATGGAGCTAGTGTGGCAGAACAGCCAGACAACTTTCTAGAATGGTGCAAAAACTTGGAATTGAATAAAAAGTTACTAAAAGCAGTCTGGCCCTAATCCAGAGCTATACAATTAGTTCTATGTATCCTGGGAAGAGAGGACGTTTCACAAAATTGTGTTGATTTGACATCTTCCCCAAGACCTTGTGACACATTTCCAGTGAAACTTTTGAGTTATAAAACCACATTGACATGGCTTTGGGGGGAAAGTCTGCTTTCCCATTTTTGGATGCTGAAGATCTGGCAAATCTCAATGATCACAGCTGCAGTTCCCACCTGGCAGCAATAGCTCATAAAATGTTGACTTCACACAATCCTAGCAGGGCTAAGAGTAACCAGCAGCCCTTTATATTCCTGGAGGCAATCGCAAAGGGCTGCCAAATAAATAAATGAATGAACCAGATTTGGAGATTCCCCCCATTTCTCTTACTGTCTGGCAGGTGGCCAGATTGAAGGCCTGACTCGTATGTTGGGGGAGGGGAAGATCACTTTTTACAGTCTTTATAAACCTGAAAAGTTTTTACACAAGAATTTTAAATATACCCAGAAGGATATTGTTCCAGTGATGTCTATAAAACCCATTCAAGATGTATGCTTGATGCATGGCAAAAGTAAAGCTGAGATGTGGTGTAACCTGGAAGTTTCCCATCTTGGGGAGGTCTGCCTGAGGGATTTGGACCTTATCCAATATATTTATGTGTTCTCTCTCTGATTATGATGGAAAATAGAGGGGGGGAGTAGTGTGGAGTATATTCTTTACAGATGATGTGTGTTCTAGAAAACAAAACAAAACTTTAAAAAACCCTTCAATAACTATCATGCCTAGGAAGGAGGAATTTGAAAGAAAATGTCAGAAAATTGGTGTGGTAAAATGGAAACACATGGTATTTCTAGTAAGAGGAAACAGAATACAATTGGACTGCAGATTTCCCTCACCCCAAGAAGTAACAATAAAGGTTTTGTGCATATTTTTAAAAATGGAGTGTTGCTGATGCCCCATTAGATAGGCTGGTGAAGGCATTGCAATGTAAACAATTGAGACTCTGGCACAGGCCTTGAAGAAAGGGGAAAAGAAGAGATAAGGAGGAAGAATGTCTTAAAAACCTTTGAAGTCTCAGGGAACAATTACAGGAAATTGGAAGTAAGCCGTTGTAAGCAACCTGGAAATTTGGAATTATCACTTTAAAACAAAATCTAGCTTCAGCAGGAATAATTTAGGATAAGCCAACTTCTCCAGACATCAAACTAAGGTTGGGATACTGTCAAAGCAGGCCTCCGTCAGTCTTGAAAGACTATGGTATCGTGCTCGGCGCTGCATATGCTGCATGCGAAGCACGAAAAGCCTGGGTTGGATTGTTATGGAGGATAGGCTGTTACCCAAGCAGCAAATCCCCCCTCTCCACGCCACTGAATGAGTCCAATGGAAAGGCAGAGCCAATACGATTGGATCCAGCTGGTGTTGCAGAGCTGGGCTAAGGACAGGAGCTCACGCTGTCTTGTGGGGCCGACCCGGGTCTTGATAGAGGAGACCCATTTGAAAATTGATGCCTGAAGCAATTGCTTTATTTATTATCATAGTGCAAGTAGTGCAGCTGGCCCTTCTTTACAGCACAATCCTAACCATGTCTACTGAAAAGTAACCCCTATTGTGTTCAGTGGTGGTGGGCTTCAGCATGTTCGCACCTACTCTATAGAATTGGTTGCTAACAAGACATTAGCAATAGCCATTTAAAAATGGCTGCCAGTTGGGCATAGAACCGATTGTTAATTTCTTTGAATCTCATCTCTGGTCATACTCCCAGGAAAGTGTGTTTACGATTGCAGCCATAGGGCAAAATCCAGAGCTGTTACGGGTCCACGCAGTTACATCACCCTCTAGTGTTATCTTATGGAAAGTCACCTTAACTGCTCCATCGCAAAGGCCTTAATTTGACTTTAGGATATGGGCCTTGGTTTAACATAAAGTAACCTGTGCTAACTGAGGGAATGTTCAGTGACTTTGCTAAATTTTTCAGAGATAAAAAAATATGCGAGACATAGGATGAACCCCATGTACTATGATCCCATCATCACAATTTTTCTTCCTTTTTTAAAAAGAGAAATTGCTATCCTTATGTATAAACTAATTAAAAACCTTATTAATCTGATTATCTTTAGATATGTATAAACAAGTGACCTAGATTTAGGCTCATAACACCTAGGCCCAAATTTCAAATCACTGATTTTACCAAGATTTAACCTGAAAAGCTAAATTTTCCTTCTGTTCTCAGAAATGTTTTTAGATGGTTTTTGGCTACAGCTGCTAGCTTTCAAGGCCCACATTAAGGGATCAATAAGTGTTTTTGATAAACATTGGTGTCATAATTTTCTGTGGCAATTTACCAAAACCTGGTCCACATGGTACCCAAGAAGTGCCGATTTCTAAAAAAGAATAAAAAAGTACACATTTACTGCCAGAAATCAGTATAGTGTGGATAAAACCACCACCCTGTAAGATGTATACATATTATTATTTCCATATTTTGGCTTTGGATATGAGGGAATAATTTGCCTGACCACCAAGTGAGCTTATATCAAAAGTGAGACAAATCTTATCAGAGAAGTCCTGGTCACTGCCCAGTCACAGCTCAGCATAGCCACCATGCTACTTAAGTTCTCTTGAGATGCAGTCCTGTACAAACTTTCCTAGGAGTAAGTCCTACTGAATTTAGCTACTTCTTAATAGACATAGGGCACAATCATAAGGAATTTAGACTGACCTAATGCACCTGGCCTATCTTTCCATGATGGTATGGGAAGGTAGCCTGTGCATTGGCCTAACCCTCCACCCAGGAGTGGGGCAGAAGTGTCTTATTGCAATTGTGTGACATCAGGTCAGCACAGGACTTATGCCAGGGTTTATGCTGGACTATGTTGAGGTTATGATTGCAGCCATACATGGGATTTGACTGTTAGCAGATCTCATGCGCTGCTGCTGTGGAAAAATTAGCAAGCACTAGCACACTGTGCACATTGCTGAAAATAAATTTTCCATAAGAGGAGCTCTATTCCACCTGGCATGCCAGCCCAATGATGAATAAGATTGGGTCATCAATGTGTCTGTGGAGTCAATGCCTGAAAACATCTGGTCATTAATGCTGGCTTTCCTAAATTTAATCAAAGCTTTTATAATGCTGAAATACCCTGTGCCAAACTCAATCAATATATTAACAGGGAGATAAATTTATTTATAAATTATTCATTATAAGAATACGAATATATCTTTTATTGCCAGTGACTTATGTTGTTCTGTTACAATCCCAAAAGGCTAGTGATTATATAGATTGTTTGTGCTAAGTTCTCAGTTCATTGCACTGAAAGGACTAAAGTTTCCTCAATGATCTATGACTTTAATTAGAAAAATTAGGTAATTATTACAGTGAAAAATTTTTAGGTGTGGAACCTGATGACTTTCCTTATAAAATGGGACTATTGAAATGTAATTGCTCCATCTAGTGGTCAACAGGTACATTTGTTCATTTTACTGTAGTTCTATACATTGCAGATCACGTTCATTCATCAATGTTAATATGTTCTTTTGCAATTGTTCATATTTTGAGTACTTCAACCATGATGTAAAAATATGGCCTATATCCTAAAGTGAAGGTAAGCTTCTTGCTCCTGAGCTGTTAAGATCACTATCCATAAAATAACACTAGAGGGTGACGTAACTGCGTGGACCCATAACTGTTCTGGATTTTGCCCGAAGTTACAACTTCTTATAAAAATTTTGGAGTTCTTCTGGACATTCAACTCTCCCTGGAAAATTAGGTAGCAGCAGGCAACAACAGATAGAAATGTATTCGCTTAAGGGGTTTCCAAACCCAGGCCCAGGGTCAGATGTGGCCCTGGGCAAGCCTTAATGTGGCTCCCAACAAGACCCCTTTATCCAGCCCTTGGGCATGCCTTGTAATCCACTCCAATAAATTCCTATATGTAAATTTATTCAAATTTGAAATATAAATTAGTTTTCTGGCCCCAGTATGAGAAAGATGATGTGGCACTCCTGCCAAAAAGTTCAGAGATCCTTGGCTTAAGCTGATGCACCAACTGAAACCATATTTAGAACCATATGAAAACCATGTGACCTGAAACCATATGACCTCTCTACAGTAAGCCATGCTTTAGTAACTTCTATACTGGACTAATGCAATGCACTCTACCTGCTAAAACAATTCAAAGTCTGTAAACTGTGGTTTTAGGGGTCAGACATTCTGTCTCATCTGGACCATTGCTTCAGCAGATATACTGCCTACTTCCGGTACCAATTCAAGATGCTTGTTTGAACCTTTAAGGCCCTACAAAAGGTAAGCACTGGGTACTTGTAAGATCGTCTCTTTCCATATAAACCAGCCCACTCTCTTATGTCTGCTGAAGGGGTGATCCTACAAGTGTCACCTTTGTCGCCAGTGAGAGGATAAGCCTCAAATCTTGTCTCATGACTTGAGGACAAGCCTTTGCTGGAGTGGTGCCACATCTGTGCAAAGCCCTCCCGGGAGAGCTGAGAAATATTCCCACTCTCATGGCTCTCATGAGACCCAAGTTAAAAAAACTTTGATTGAAACAAGCATTCTCGTATTTGTTACCAATATAGACCTGCTTCATTTACCAGCCCCTACATACCTACAAACTTGCTGCTGCTATTCTTGCTCACCACCATCTTCTTGGCTGAGTTTTATGGTTGCTCACCCCTCTTCTTGCTTGCTAAACCACTGCCAACTTCAGAGCTTGAGGAACATGCATGAAAAAGTTGTAAACTGTTAATTTTGAAGGTAGACTGAAAGTAATACAGGCACCCCCCAGTTATTGGATGGATTGGGAACTGGAGCACCATCCAAAAGTGAAAATAAATGAAAAGTGGAATCCAGTCTTTTTTAGCTTGCAAATGCAAAATGGCCACCAATAAGACATAAATATCACTTGCAAAAGCCTAACACATCTTTATTAACACACAGCCAAAATACATAACAAATTATAGTAAAATGAACAAAGGCATGGGTTGACAAAAATATGTATTTAAATGATGGTTATTTACTGAAGAAAGTCATAAGGAAATGCTAAAAACATTTAGTTTGATCACTGTCGGTAAAATCCTTGAGTCCTTGCTCTGGTGTAAGAACAACTTACTCTGGATTGCAATATGAATTTCCCATAGGTTTTCACTAGGTGGTGTCATAACTACGGGTGCACGTAATGTCTCTTATGTGCTCCCGTAGTTACTCTGGATTTGGGAGTTAGTCACATGCAAATCAACATCAGGGAAGACAATTTTAGTCTTTAGACTAGCAGAGAGAGGATGAAAGAGTGAAGTACATGTTGAATGAATGAGTTCTGGGTATAACTGAAAGGTATTGAAAGAGCGGAACTGTCAGAAAACAAACTGTCAGAAAGTGGGGGATGACTGTATATATATATATATATATATTTAAATGTAATTCACTAACAGCACAAACCTACACGTATCTAGTCAGAAGTAATTCTTATTTTCTTCTATGACTTACCTCCAGGAAAATATGTAAAGGATTTACGCTTTACGCTATCTAGCTTTCCAGGGATGATGTGTCTTGCCAGCAGGGCATGAGTTGCATCCTGCAAGTGGGGGCAGGGGGGGAACAGTCATGGAGGCCATCTCATGGATTACATTGGTGCTGGAAGGTTGAATAGGATGGGGCTCTTGGTGCCTTCAAATTTTGACAATTATATCAGACTCTAGGGGTGCAATCCAGAGTAACTACGGGGAGTCCTTACTCCGGTTTAAGAACAATTTACTCTGGATTGCAATATGAATTTCCCATAGGTTTTCACTAGGTGGTGCCATAACTACGGGTGCACGTAATGTCTCTTACGTGCTCCCGTAGTTACTCTGGATTGTAGGGTAGGTGTCCTTCACAAGATAGGACATTGGTATTTTTTTCTGTCCAAAATCTGATGACCATTACCAATCACTTCAATCACAAGAGTTCTTGAGGCAATTGGGAAAAAGATAGAAGATAATTCTTAACTCTACAAGGGGTTAAAAAGTGAAAGGGTCTGATTGTCTGAAACCAAGGGACACCAACAGCATTATGTATTAATCAGTTCAACTTCAATTCCAGGAAAAGTACTTAGGCCACCTAATGAGAGAGCCAGTTGCTGGCCACTTACAAAGAATTGTGTGATAAGTAACACTGTGGGCTCATTCATTCATTCATGTCAAGCTGAGGATCAATTATGTCAAACTAATCTAATGATCCTTTGATAAGATAACGAATTGCTGAGCTATGGAGAACATGGCAGATCTCACAGTCTTGATTTTAGAAAGATGTTTTGTAAAATTCACTATTAGATTGTGGCTGCAATCCTCAAGACATTTTCCTGGGAGGAAGACCCATTGAACACAATGGGGCTTACTTTTGAGTAGACATGGTTAGGATTGTGCTCATAGTGACTCTCACCTAGGAAAAATGAGAGAAGGCTTTAATGGTATTTTCTTCTGAAGCAGCAACACGAATACAGCAGAGTTATGCACACAACTGGTGGATGTTGGTGGTGGATAGTGCTCAAAAGTTATGTTCTGAGCCATGTTTTCCCAGTACTCATGATCTCTTTTGGGTGTTTTTCTGGTCTAGCTATTCTAATTCCAAGATTCTTGGATAAGGACAGAAGTATGGCCCAGCCCAATCATGTGATGTTACCTCAGTGCACGTGTGGCTCTTTTGCAGCACTCAAATGGATCATAGACTAGGGTTTTTTGGTCATACCTGGATAGAAAGGAAAGAACCTGTTGGTCAGGTAATAGTTGGGCATGTACTCCAACCTGCTTCATCCCCCAGTGGCACTACCTATTCTTACTAATAAGAATACACCAACCATAGGGAGGCTGCATGCAGAGGTGTAATGAGGGTATAGCATGGGATGCGATCTGCCATGGGTGATGGCCCCATCTCTTCTGCTACAAGCAGGGGGTTGGACTAGATGACCTCCTGGGATCCCTTCTAACTATTTTGATGGGGCGAAATTTCAGTCCTTGCCTATGTACACCTCTGGTTGCATGTGTCCAGTAGCACTCACTATTGACTCAAGGCATTACTACTACTACTACTACTACTACTACTACTACTACTACTACTACTACTATCTCCTCCCCCGCCCATGTGGTAGCCTCTTAAAGACTTAACAAATTTATTGCAACATAAACTATTGTAGAGTACAGTCAATTTCATCAGAGGCATTCTTATTCTCAGTAATTAGTTATGCACGAGTATACACCTACATACACTCTTTACACTCTACATACACTCTATACACAGGTATAGAGATAAAAGAAAATATAAACAACAGGGTCAAGTGATCATAAAATGTAAACGGTATTTCTGAGAAGTATAAATGTATAAGACTGAGTGACAACTCATAACAGTAGTAATTGGCTGTAATGAAGATTATGGAATAAGGCTAGGTAGATGACAGGAAACCATTGTTCCTATATAAGCCTGGATAAGGAGAATGAAATCTCTTAAGAAACTAATTCACCAACTTCAGATGAGACTCTCCCCGTTGAAGTTTATAAGTTGAAAAATTGTGACGGATTGGCAGTAAAGCACCCCTGGAGACAGACATGTTCTTGGAATGTCGTCATTTTTGATGTCAGATTTGTATTCATTTATTCTTTTGACCCCTTTGTCCTATGTAGGCAGTGAAAGGGCAGCATGGGCAAGTAATAGCATATATCACAACACAGGATGAATAGGTGGATGAGCTAAATTCTCATGCTATGGCTGACTAACTTTATTAGGCACCGTGACAGTCTTGCCTGAGTTGATATCGGAACAGAGCTGTCATCTGAACCGGGGGTCTATGCTCCCTAGGTTTGTGTCCCTGTAAGGTGGTCTGTCATTGTGAATGAGTAGCTGAACAAGACCAATAAGGGGTCTTGTTCAGTAAGACTGAATAAACTGAATAAAGTCATAAGGAAATGCTAAAAACATTTCGTTTGATCACTATCGGCAAAATCCTTGAGTTCTTGCTCTGGTGTAAGAACAACTTACTCTGGATTGCAATATGAATTTCCCATAGGTTTTCACTAGGTGGTGCCGCAACTACGTCAACGTAGGTGTCTCTTACGTGCTCCCGTAGTTACTCTGGATTGTAGGGTTAGTCACACTTAACCTTACATCACCTCAAACAAAATGTTTTCCTATGGAACCTGTTTACTGGTTCGGCTGAGAGTCATTAGGGAGGAACTGATTTACACAGGCCATTTTGTTATGTTAAGAGCAACATCTAGTACGGGTCCAATCTAGTGATACACTGATTTTTTATACACAGATTTGACTCAACATGAATGGCCACTGCAAATCACAATTTTAAATCTGGTGCTGGGACAGGTTTCTTTTAGTTAAGGGAACATTTCCTTTACTGTAGGGCTGTACTGCAGCTGCAACAGTTCTAGAAAACGGGATAGGATTAGAAAACGGGATAGGATAGGATAGGATATCAAATAATATAATTATTTGATATTTTCAGTAAACTACTTTGAATTTTTTTACTGCTGTTGCTCCTGATGATGATGTTTGACCTAAATGAGTCATCAAGAACAGAGAAATCAACTGGGCCATGAATGAATTTAAGGCTTCCTTGCACTAGTTCCAAATACACAATATATTTTTCTTGCACCCCCCTCTCTCCCCCTCAACGAATCTTGTGAGGACTGCAGGATCAGCACTTAGCATTTATTTTGGTGGAGCCATTGTTTTCTTTGATGCAGTTTCCTGTAGCATTTTGACAAACAAGGAATGAGCAGCTTATCTTATAAAGATTTATAGCCCATAGTTTCGGGAGTCTTGTGAAGAAGACATCCGCTGTGCAAATGGCAAGGTTAAAGTGATTGTGTATGAAGTAAATACAAACTTCAGCTAGTATTTCATTCTGAAAACCAGTTTAAACAACACTTAGATAACTTTAAATGGAAGCTCTTTCATAAACTTGACCCATAAGTGAAGTTTTGTCACATTCAAGGTCAGATAGAAATTAAAAAATGATCTTTCCATGAGTTTTTCTAAAACCCAATTCAAATTTGTGAGCCCCAATATAAGATACTGGCTTCTTAAAAATTTCTACCTTGTTTTTAATATAACAGTTGTGATACTTGATTCATCATTACAGACGAGCCACTATTGTCTATTTGTTTAGAGAGTGTCTTCTAAACCATTACACCCAGAGTCAAAAGCAGTTTATTCAACATTGATGAATGTACTGTGAGTATCTGAAATTGCTTAGTCTGGCTACTTTTTTTGCTTTTTCATCTCACCGAACAATCAAATAAAGCATCTCTGAACACGCCTGATTGATGCCATCAGCTCTGTCCTGATATTAGTGTTTTCCTGCAGATGTTCAAAGCAGGGCAATCTCTTTCAGTGTATTTCCTAACCTGCCAAGTTAAATGGACTGGAGTATTCCACTCTTCTCCTTAAGCCAAGAGAGTTGGCCATGGAAGGGAGTCTGGCCCTTTTCTGTGGTTTAGTTTTCACATGCAGAAGAATAAAGTCATTGAGTTCTATGATATTTAATTTATGTAAAATACTATATTCCACTTCTTTTTTGCAACCTACAATTCAGGTTTAGCTCTGGTGGAATGGGACAGTGGTGGGCTCCAGCAGGTTCGCACCTACTCTATAGAACTGGTTGTTAACGAGAGATAGGACATATAGAGTTTAAATATAGCCATTTAAAAGTGGCTGCCAGATGGGCAGAGAACCGGTTGTTAATTTCTTTGAATCCCATCACTGGCCAAAAGTTGAAGGTGATATAAAACTCCTCACAGTTTTGGTGTTTCTCACAGAAGTTGGTGTTTCTGTGGCTGCTGTGAGAGGGTCCATAGTCCAAGCTTTAAGAGGAGTGATTGGCCTTCATCTACTTGACTTTTCTTCCCGTCTTTCCATGTCCTTGCTTAGCCGAGCCAACCCTTTTTGGCCTCTGCGTCCTTAGGAAATAATAATACTACCTTACCTGGTCATTGTGGTTAGCTGCAACAGATAGTATGTGTGAAGCACCTTGAATGCTCCAAACATTCCAAACATAAATTTGTCATTAGAGACACTTTCAAAAATGGTACTTTAAAATCTTTGCATGTGGGGATTTCACTGAAGTCTGCAGTAAACATATGAGGTTGAAATACATGCGTCTTAAAATCAGTATTGTGGAGGAAGCCATTGTGACCATTTGTGGCTCACTAACACATGCCCAGGGTGGGTCTCTGAAAGTTTGCATAGGTGCATGTCAGGTTTTGGGAAATGCATGGACCTGGACCTTTTTCACAGGGCTTCTGACAGCTGGCATTGTCCTGAGGCAAGATGCCTGATTGGGGTCCCCCTTCCCCCTTGTAATAAAAAATTGTATTTTACTGTATGCTTTGTTATGGCCTGGGCTTCATACAGGCCTGGGTCTCAAGGATTTTGTCCCTGCTACCACCAGTCTCCTCAGACCTGCCTTTTCATGTTTGGTGTATCCACTCTGGTGTATCTCTGGTGTATTCTCATGGGTTGCGAAGAGAATCTGATCTAAGGCTGTTGATGTTGCTGGGAAGATAGTTACATAAATTTAATAGCACACACTTGTATTTCATTGGTCCATTTATTTCTCTCATATATCTCTTGCTAGTACTACCCTGTTTTGTCTGATTTCTTCCATTACGTATCCAAAACTTTAATCTATGGCTCATCTAATTTGCATATTCTTGGTATATTGGTTGATTCAGAACCATCACAAATCATTATGAAGTGGATAATATCCACTTTCATGCTTGATGGATGATTAAAACTACCAAGCAAATGTCTCTTTAATATTGTGGTTTGAGAAAGATAATGAAGGTGCAAAATGGTCTCCTTCACTCTGCAAGGCATTTCAGAATCCAGCTCTCTTCTTTTCATAAAATTAAGTACCATTTGAAAATAACTATAAGTGCTTATGAAATAAGACACTATATTCTTATCAAAAGCTGCCAGCTCTGGTTAGATTTTCTGCTGTGTGTATTCTGTTGCAACCGAGCCTAGATACATGTATAGGTGAAAAGCCCCAATTTCCCTGATTCTTCCATCTTTCTGTGACCTCTCAAATCCTCCAAAGCAGGGGTGTTCAAACATTTTGGCAGGAGGGCCACATCATCTCTCTAACTCTGTGTCGGGGGCCAGAAAAGTGATTTACATTTCAAATTTGAATAATTTCCTTATAAGAATATGTTAGCAATTGATCCAGAGGGTTACAAGGCTTGTCATGGGCCACATTGAGAATCGCCATGGGTTGCATTTGGCCCCTGGGACTAGGTTTGGACACCTCTCCTCCAGAGGCTTCTATGATGCTTCAGTATTCTAAAATGGATGTGGAAACATTTTCAGCAATAGCCAATGAAGTTTCCTGAAGTTATTTAAAATTGGAGTCACTCCAGATAGACCATGTGATAGAACCAACAGATCATTCAAGATGCAATCCTGACAGTCTCCTCCTCACAGTCCTCAGCAACAGTCTGGTCCTATCCTATGCTTCTGTACCTCCTTACCTCCTTATCTCTGTTCCGTTGGTTTGATACTTGACCCATCTTTCCGATATTTCAGTTGGCATATCTGCAGACTCCTTTGCTCACAAGCTTTCTACATTGTTCTTTGTAATATGAGTTACAAAACTACAACTACTAATAGTGCAAGAACTTGCTGAGATGGGAAGGAGGTACCTGAAAAGAAATAAGGAGGGCGGATGAACTGGATGCTGTGATTATTGATCATGGTGACATTTTTTTGATAAAATTTCATTGTTAACTTATATTTTTTCTCCAGAGGAATCTGGATCCTACATGGATATTCTGTCTCAGGAAATCAAGATAAAAGTCTCCAATTAGAGGAAGTTTACTCACATTAGTTTTGTTCTCAGAAGAAGACTGCTTTGTATCGATAAGCCCAGATTAAAGAATTACCTGTCACGGGATGTGGGGGAGCTAAACAAAGAAGACCATTATGAGTGAAATCTTGTGCAAACAATTTTGAAGTGTTGCTTACATATGCAGCAGGATTCGGTTCATTAATCAGTTATGATGCTGGGCTGAAAAACAACTTAAAATACAATGGATGAGATAACTGAATATATAAACACATGAGAGAGAGAGAGAGAGACAGACAGACAGACAGACAGACATGATCATATGGCAATACTGAACAGAAATTTATTTGCAAGAAAAAAGGGATGTTTTTGCTGGTTGTCCTATCTTTTGAATAATTCTAATAAAAAAGGAATTCATTACAAGCCCTGAATGGGAAGCCCTGATTGTTTTGATGATAAACCAGATTCAAATTTTAAATTGTCAGAACTACAACAGTTTTTTTACAGTGGGAAGAGTGGGTCAATTATAGAACATGATACAGACATTTTGTATACTGATCCAAAAATGTTCACTATCTGCAAAACATATTTTTCAAATATCTTTCTTTGGTGTTATGGTTGAAGCCCCCACCCATTCACATCCAAATAATATTACAGCTGTGATACCTTCTGTGGGTGTCCTATTGCCTCCCATCCCCTTTCCCCTGCTAGAGCAGCATTATAGGTCAAACCTTGTTATACACTAATTTTTTAATACACTGACTTGAGTCAACACGAATGGCCACTGCAAAACACAGTTATAAAAACTGCTTTGCTACTGTTGTAGAAAGGAAATCATGTAAGCAATCATTCCATTCTTCATTCCCAGAACCAAACCCCTGCAGATATTAAGGCACTACCTTATTCCAACAGGTGCAAAGGAGGAGCAAGAAACCTGGAAGTGGGTCTTTAAACCTGTTTTTCCATTGTTTTCTTTATATACACATTTTTGAATCTGGAGGGTAAAAAGAATGTGAGGTTCCAGAATGGAAGCCTAGTGGATAACAAAGGACACACCTGGATTTATGCGTATTGGGGTATATTATTGGGATATTGGTTTGCAGGTATGTTACAGGTTTTTGGGAAAGAGGCATTTATTAGGACGGCCATTGGGGTACGTGAGCCCCACAGGGAGTGCCTAATGTGTGCCTTAACAATTTTAGTGCCTTGTCAGAGCTTAAAATGCTGAAAATCACTGTCCTAGAGCAAGCAGAAGTGGACTATAGGAAACCACTGCTCTTTCTCCATCCTCCATCTCCATCCTTTCTCCAGGAGAGAGAGAGAGAGAGAGAGAGAGAGAGAGAGAGAGGTCTTATGGAACTTGACACCCCTTTTAAAAACTGAGGTCTGTTTGGCCAAATATTTTTAACCCAGTCTGTCTGGATTTTGCTACTGTCCAAAATTTGCAAGTTTTCAAATATATGTTGTGGGCCTGCTTGTATGGAAATGAAATGTCAACATGGTGTCATTTTGATATGACACATGCTAAACTAGCATATGGATATTGTTTTCTAAGCTATGGCATGAGAACAGCATCATTTCATTAGAGGTGTTTTGGGACTCCTTAACTCTGACATGATGTCTGTGCTATAATGCGAATTGACAACAGAAATTCAGTTCATTGCAAACCGGCAAAGACACCATAGAGACATTTTGGGTTGGTTGGAATGCAAATTGGAATTGGGAATGCAATTTGGAATGCCAAGTGACAATGGCTAGAACAAAATGAGAAAAACACACGCAAAATACCCCTGCCCTTTCTGTTCCACCCCCTCTTTTCCTTTGCTTCTGTCATCCTGAGATGGTGTGTAAAAAGACAACTGCTTTCATATGGTACAGCCAGAGTGGAGTGAACATCCATCTACAGTACAGAAACTTGGAGAAATCTTACAAAGTTCAAGCAGAAGATCATCCCATGTAAATAGCTTTTTCACTCTCTACCTGATATATCAGATGGCTTGGATGGCTCTATTCCTGGTCCTTTCTTTTAGGGAGACTTGTTATATGGAATAGAGAACCTGGAGTATAGCCATCTTTTTGTAGCTCCTGCAGATGGAATGCCATTCCTAGAGAGACTCATGGCGCAATCCTAATCAACTTTCCAGCACCAAGGTAAAGGCAATTCAGCTTCAAGTTAAGGAAACAAATGGAGGCTTCTATGAAGGCTTCTATGACTGCCATTGAATTGCAAGATGCAGCACATGCCCCACTAATCACAGATATATCAGTGCTGGAAAGTTGGTTAGGAGTTGTTCCTCATTAATTACTGGTAATAACAACTTTCAGTTTTAGAAGATTTGGCATAACCTAGTAATTCCCAAATGTTTTCAACTGGTGGTTCCCTCGACCTACTGGGCCATTGGATGTGACTCCCCATTAAGGGTACAATTCTTAAAGCATAATCCTAACCATGACTACTCAAAAGTAAGTTCCATTGTATTCAATGGTCTTACTCCCAGGAAAGTGTCTTTAGGATTTTAGCCTTAATGTAGGCAGGGGAGAGCACCTGAATGCAGCTGTGCTTGGGTGCTTCCCAAGCATCTGGTGGGACACTGTGTGATACAGGAAGCTGGACTAGACGGGCCTTTAGCCTGATCCAATGGAGGCTCTTCCTATGTTCTCATGTTCTTGTATATTTTTTCACAACTTGGCATTGACAAGATCATTAGCAGAGAAATAGAAATGCTCCAGCAGCCTAGCGTTTTATTCTTTTGTTTGGGTCTTTTTTGGAAACAACTTTGGAGATGACCTTGTATTAATGCTCCTTATTTAAATTACTTGGAGTCCATTTTTTCATCCAGTTAGTGTGTGATTCAGCTTGCATCGTTTTACGATGGATATCTTGAAAGATTCCTTATAAGAGCGTCTTAGTTGATGATTACAAATACTCTTGTTGCCCCTGTACTTCTGGTATTTACAATAGAGTTCTATTTCTTCTGGTAATTACAGTAGGTGATGGTGCAATGTAGAATGGAAAGCCAGGGCATAGCAGAAAGGTAAAGGTGCTCTACAGATTGTCCTGCTAGTTGTGATCAACTCTAAAGGTGGTGCTCATCCCATTTTAAAATTGAAGAACTAGTGTTTCCAAAGACATATCCGTTGTCATGTGGTCAGCATGACTATGTGCAAGAGCCACATGGAATGCTCTTAACTATGCAGTGCACAGTACACTGACAGCAAAATGAACATACAGTGAACATGAAAATGAACATGTGGTGATGGCATCTAGCCTTTTTGCCTTTAAGAAGGGATTGGACAAATTCCTCGAGACTATGAGGGGTGTGTGTAGAGATGGACAACTTCAAAAGACCAGATGCAGGGGAGGGCACCTGGATGCAGGTGTCATATGTGCTCCCTGAGGCATCTGGTGGGCTGCTGTGTGATACAGTATGCCATACAGTAAGCTGGACTAGATGGGCCTTTGGCCTGATCCAGTGGAGGCTATTCTTATGTTCTTATACCGGGTGGTCACTTCTCAATCTTTGCAGCATAAATTGAAGAGTTCTTAGGCATGCATCATGTTTTGCTCACAAGATGGTACTTAATGAGCTGCCCAAACTAATAACTCTTGCTGGATTTTTTTTATTTGTCAAGAGTTCAATATTTTTCTGATATGAGTTTTCCTTCATCATACTTTAAATGGCAAATTCTAATTAATGGTACTTGAATGCATTCCTCTTCTCTCCCACCCTGTCCTGCCCCCGGCCTCAAATTCATACAACAGACTTGGTTGCAATTTATAAGTGATTTTTAAGGTATAATTAACATTCATCGTTACAAGATATATGCAAACAGCTATGCAAATTTGGAAATAAATATGCACACCATATTAAATGCTGTTGGATTAAGTAGTCCTTAACATTTTTAATGAAATCAATATTTTATGCATATTTTTTGGCACAACTTATGACTCGCTAAATGTCAGATTTAGGACCACTTTTGAAGATTACTGTTTACCAATCAACTTCTTGTGGGAGAAAAAGATAATTGGAATGAATGAATGTGTATGGACATAGATGTTGAAGCCCTCCAGTTTCATTCATGAGACAACTTCTTCACCATTTAGAGTAGCATTTTCAATCCTAATGTGCCACGATGGTCTGCAGGTATGCCACAGGAGTTTGGAAGAAGATCATGTATGTATGTATTAGTAGGGCCATTTGGGGTGCCTTTTCATTTGTCAAAAAATGGATGTTGTGCCTTGACAATTTTATTATCTTCTTAGTGTGCCATTAAATCAAAAAGGATAAAAATCACTGTTTTAGAGCCTATGACATTTATTTCTGTTGCGTTGTACTTCTCCACCTCCAACAATATCTATTTTTAAAGACATGTTGTGATTGGATGCTTCCTGTGTGGTTCTTTGATTGTCCTCAAAATTTGATCTCTGCTGAGGAAATTGGATAAACCATAGGAAAGTATTAGGTAAAAACATTGAAAGTTGAAAAAGCATTGAAAGTTTCTTGGACTGTGCGTATCCACATCAGGTGCCTGAGAGAAATTCTCAGTTACTGCAGTGAGTATGATAGATATGTCCCTATTGTCTTCCCAGTAACTACAAGAGGATTCCATGGGGCATCTGTGGACTGTTGATTCTGTCATTTCTGAAAGTCCATAGTATTAAAATTATACAGTTTTTATTATACAGTTCTTGAGGGGATATCTTGAGGGGATATCTTGTTCCACATATATTGTCCAACTTTTTAAGATCTAACATGGATATGATTACATAACATAGATGTTATTCTGTTGTTGCATTTTTTATTACAGTTGGAGGCTATCATGAAGCAGGCTTTTTAGTAGTGTTCCAGGTATATACCTGACCTCCCCAGGTGTCACTGACTTGGTGCCTACTGAGCATGCCCTGGAGCAGCTAGGGCAGCCCAGGCTTCCTGACTCTCTGGATGCAGCATAACTTTATGGCTGACTCTCTGGATGCAGCATATCTATATATATAAAAGAGAAAAGTCACTGACTAACTGACTCATCACCGCCCTGCCAAAACCGCCAGGCCTAGAAGCGTGAAATTAGGGGTGGGTGTTCCTTCCATGACTGAGGGGTGCACTAAGAACTGGTTTTCGGAAATTCCAACCGGAAGGGGGTGAAAAGGGGCACAACCAGTGGTGGGCTCCAGCAGGTTCACACCTACTCTACAGAACTGGTTGTTAACGAGAGATAGGACATATAAAGTTTAAAAATATCCATTTAAAAGTGGCTGCCAGATGGGCAGAGAACCAGTTGTTAATTTATTTGAAGCCCATCACTGGGCACAACGCGTTTTCCTCCCTATACTTTGCATTGAGAATTGCTGACTCAGCAACATTCCTCCCCAACTGCTGGGCCTGAAGCATGGAATTCTGGGAGTTCCTTCTGTCACCTGAACACCCACCAAGAACCATCTGGAGACATTTTAACCCTTCAGGGGCTGAAAAGGGGGCAACGTGTTTTTGTCCTATACTTAACATGGGAGACTGAATAACATCCAGCCAATTTGGTGCTCCATGCCTGGTACACTGCAGGGATATTGTTAGGAGGAAGAGGTTGCACTGGCGAGGATGCTGCGCATGGGGGGAAGATGCGCATGGGGGATGATGCACATGTGGGAAAGTTGCGCATAGGGGGATGATGCGCATGGTGGAAATTGCGCATGGCGTGTTGTTGCGCATGGCGTGTTGTTGCGCATGGGGGACGTTGCATGTGGGGGAAGTTGTGCGTGGGGGGACATTGCGCCGTGGGTGGACGTTGCGCCGTGGGGGATGGCGTATGGGGAAATGTTAGTCCCACAACGCGGGTACGCTTTTCGCTAGTATATATATATAAGCAGAAAGTTATGCTGCATCCAGAGAGTTAGGAAGCCTGGGCTGCCCTAGCTGCTCCAGAGCATGCTCAGTAGGCACTAAGTCAGTGACACCTGGGGAGGGCACAAAAGTACTTTACAGCATTTTTACGATACTCCTGGACTGGCAAAAGGGACTTGCACCAGCCAGAGATACAGTTTGGTTTGTGCCCCGAATAGACAAATACATAAAAAACAATATACAGTAATAGAATAGTAAGCTCACCCAGAAATTTCTGGTACTCCTTCCTTTCTGCTCTACAATCCTATATGGGTCCATCATCTTTTTCAAATTTTTGAAAACCCATTGGTTCAAGGGGATTTAAGTGAACTCTGATTTTCCTGTATTCATGCTGCCCCCATGTCTGATGCAGGGGTAGAAACCAGATCTGTTTAGGGTTGTCAAAATTGTCTTTCACAAAATTGAGCCAGGACCCTCTGTCACATTTGCCAGTACGTGACATACAGTCACATCCCCCAAAATCAGGATTGTCTCAGTTTTTCGGGACATATGGCAACCCTAGATCATCTCATGTCCTACCACCTTAAGAAGGTACTTTCCTATTTACTTATAAGAATTATAAGAAACGTTATTGTCATTGTACATGATTATACACCAAAATTAGGGTGCACTATCAGGATACAGAATCAACTGATCTAATTTTAAAGTGTATGTGTTGTAATTGCATGGAACTACCCTTAAATCTGTTTGTTGGGTCTTGCTTCTGCAGACATATGAGAGTGTGGCTGCAATCCTATCCACCATTTTCTGGAAGACAGATCCATTGACAATAATGGAACTCAGAGCACAATCCTAACCATGTCTACTCAAAAGTAGACCCCATTGTGTTCAATGGCTCTCATTCCCAGGAAAGTGTCTTTAGGATTTCAGCCTAATGCTTGGAAGGAGTGCAACTGAGAATGATGATGGTAGATTCAGAGTAGACACACACAGGATTTGCTTTCCACAAAACTCCGATTTGTGGTAGCTGGTCATACAATCCCGGCTAAAAGCTAAATTATGATAACCTGAGTGGGGACAACTATATACTGTAGTTTCTGTATTATTCTGTTTTTGAGAATGTCCTTGTAAAATAGGAGTACCAAGGCTTGCAAATATTGGGAGACTGAAAGATTCACATTGCGATAATAAACTATTTTCTGTTGTAAGGAACTGTGGCCTTACACAATATGATGACACGTTGTTGAACCCCAGCTCAGATTAAACCGGTGAATGCTAATGAGATGTGTGTTGATTATAGAGACCTTAATAAGGTTGCTATTCAGAGGAATTTGACCAAAGGCAATACATTTCTTTAGGCTAGTCCAGTAACCCACACTTGTTAAGTGACGTTAATCTACAGAAACCATGTTCATTAGCCATCTCGCTGTTCTGCATATGCATAAAAGTTTTCCATTTGAATTTACTGAAATTGCAGCTTATTTCTATGGCTTGCTTAAGACAGAATT
Source organism: Cryptoblepharus egeriae (assembly GCA_030015325.1). Taxonomy (NCBI): domain Eukaryota; kingdom Metazoa; phylum Chordata; class Lepidosauria; order Squamata; family Scincidae; genus Cryptoblepharus; species Cryptoblepharus egeriae. The sequence goes on from JAREYC010000003.1 coordinate 115,852,743, forward strand.
TATTTCATTGATGCTATATTTGGAATCAGAAATTGGCCTATTCCCAATTTGTTTCCCCCAAAGAAGCCTGTGATCACTCGAAAATACTGTAAATGCAGGCACAATGTACTTCAGCGCATGGATGCAGTCAAAATACTGGACATCAAATTGCAATGCAAATTATACAGATGTATTTGTCATTGCAGATGCTGGGTGACTGGGATGCTACATCAATGCAGCCAGACCTATAATTAAAACGTCGAGAGATTGTGCTTATTTGCTTCTATGCTTCAGGTAAAGTGGGCAAAACAATGCAGCTGTTTTCCCCAAGCATCTGTATAGGTTTCCCCATTTACCCTATAATTGGATGCAAAAAGGACCTATTGCACTTAGCCAAATGTCATTCGGAGCTAGGCAAATCCCTCTACTTTCCTGCCAAATAACCTTCGTTATTAAAAGACCATGACTTCACAATCAATCTGTTCCATATGCCTTTTATTCTCTCAACATATTTGGAGAGTGTTTTGTCGTGCCCCCCTCCCTCGGTGTCTTATTTCAGTGAGCTGGGTTTCATTTCAGCACATTGGGCAATCTCCACTTTTCATTCTCTCGTAATTGTTTTGTGAATTGTCTCAAATTCTCCAATGGATTTATGACAATCTTAAAATTGACAATGGCCTCTTAATTGCACAGGGCCGGGTGAGTCACAAAACCCTCGCTTGACCGATTTTCTTTCTCCCCACTAGAGTTTAAGCCGCCCTTAAAAGAAAAAAAGCTTGCTGTGACGAAATGCATGTACACTATGCCATTTTCTTCTTGTGTTGTCATGTCAGATATAGAAAGCAACCAGAGACACTTCTATAGGCCAACATGTTAATTAGTCACAATTTAAGAAGAAAAAATACACACCTATCCATAAAATGTGGTCTTTTCAGTGAGATAAAGTAGAGAACAGACAATGGAAGGACATGCCAGTTCAGGATGACCATATAGAATGGAGGACAGAGTGTCTCTACCTATAAGTATTGCATAGAAGAGGTAATTTTGGCAGGTGCTGCTTTTTAAACCCTTCTATGTTGATTTAAACTTACCTAAATTTCCTCTTCTATGCAACAGTTAAAGGTAGAGGCACTCTGTCCTCCATTCTATGTGATCACCCTGTGCCAGCTGGACCATCTATTAGGATTGTAAATTATAATTAGCTCATGTCTATGGAAATATGTTATTCAAAGTTTTTATATATACAGTGGTGCCTCACATAAAGAGCTTAACCCTTAGAATCCCACTTTTTTTTACACATATGAGTGTACAGGTCCATTGGACCCGTACAACAATTATTAGACGTATTATTATTGTAGACGTAGTAGTACAATTATTTTATACTAAATATTGTGAAATTATGAATTTTAATTATAATTTTAACTAGCAAAATATTGAAATATTGAATGGGTCTAATGGACCCATCCTGGGAACTTGAATGCAAATCTGAATCGGGTCCAATGGACCATTCCTGGGAACTTGAATTCAAATTCAAATTTCACAATACAGTAAAATTTCGAATACAGAAAACCTGTAAATTCAAAAGTTTCATGCTTTTGGATTTGTAACTGTCTAATAAGCAGTAAAAAAGTCAGAAAGTCTTGTCAAGTAAAAATAATAAATTCCAGTAAAAAACACAGCACAAATGTCCAAATCGGGTCCAATGGACCTGGTTGGGATCCTAAGTTAGTACATTCCGGAGGCATGCTCTTTAAGTAACACGCTCTTTAAGTGAAGCAGATTTTCCCATAGGAAATAATGGAAACTCAGACAATTGGTTCCACAACCCAAAAAATATTCATATAAAAATATTAACTGTATGTAAAAATGACGACAAAACACTGTAATTGAATTCAAAACATGCATTCAATGTGCATGATCCTATGAAGTCTACTTAGGTTGCAATCCTAAAGACATTTTCCTAGGAGTAAGACCCATTTAATACAATGGGGCTTACTTCTGGGTAGACATGGTTAAGAGGCTGCAATCAAAGACACTTTCCTGGGAGTAAGACCCATTTAACAAAATGGAGCTTACTTCTGAGTAGACATGGTTAGGAGGCTGCAATCACAGACACTTTCCTGGGAGGCTTACCTGGGCTGCTGCTGGAAGTTCAAGGTGGCCGGTGGAGGCAGTTTGGGTACAGGCAGTTGGGGACAGTTAGAGGCAGTTAGAGCCACGACTCAGAGCGTCAGGGCTGCATAGCACACATGCCCATAGCGTGCTTGCTTGTTAAGCAAAACTTGTTATGTGAAGCATGATTTCTTGGAAATTTATACTTGTTATGTGAAACGCTTGGTATGTGAGGTGCTTGTTATGAGAGGTACCACTGTGTGTGTATATCTATCTATCTATCTATCTATCTATCTATCTATCTATCTATCTATCTATCTATCTATCTATCTATCTATCTATCTATCTATCTATCTATCTCACACAGAGCCAAATTCTGGCCAGTTCCAGAATAGTATGAATTTCATTGCCATTGCAGAGGTAGTATATTCAATACCAGAAACCACTGCAATGCTTTTTGCCTCAGAGAATATGGCTTTTGGAATAGAATGGCAGGAATACACCTTCATTCTTATCAGGTCTTTCCATATCTGTTTATGAATAGGGTGTGCAGAAAATGTCATTTGGAAAATGGTGAGTGAGAAAGAAAATTGTGAAAGTTGTTCTGTAGAAGCATTTGGTGCTTGGAAGGAATGCTGTTGAGAATGACAATGGTAGATTCAGAGAAAGTTAGAGAATGGAAAGACTTTAGCTAATATGGAAACACGTGGATGCTCAAAATTGGGATGTTTTAGGCTGTCCCATCTCAAATACATATACTATAGTAGAAAGGCAAAAAAATTATTAGAGGGCTACAAAAATTATTAAGAAGGACCAGAGCATTTTTCCCTATAAGGAAAGGCTAAAATATTGGTGGCTTTTAATTTATAAAACAAATATTCTGTGCCTAAAATGAATCATGAATGGTTTATAACAGTATGAATTGTCTGAAGAATGACAACTATTTCTCATAAAAACTGAAATGGGAGTCATTCCCTAAAACTAAATAGTGGTGAATTTAAGGCAAGCAGAAAGGAAGGACTTTTTTCATATAAAGCTTAATGAATTAAAAAGGATGGATTGTGCATGCATCTTTCAGTGGGGAGTGCTTTCACCGAGAAGAGGGGCAATCATCTCCACGGCGGTGGGGGTATGTGTGTGTGACATGCCAGATGGGGGTGACATGCTGGGAGGATTCCTCTGGTGTGTCACCCCCCTCTCATGTGTCACTTGGTGCAGCCTACACCAACCACATCACCCTGTTGATGCTCCTGGGTTCTGCCATAGTTAATTGTATTAACTAATTTATTGTATGAAGTGCCTACTTCAAGGAGTATTTGTAATTGCTCCTGATAAAATGGTGATTGGCCAATCTGACAGGGAACTTGGAAGATGACTGAGATCAGGTATTTAAAGCACCCTGGAAATTTTTTATATACAGTGGCGCCTCACGTATATATTAATTTGTTCCGGAGGCATGTTTGTTACGTGAAACATTCTTTACACGAAGCGGATTTTCCCATAGGAAATAATAGAAACTCAGACAATTGGTTCCACACCCCAAAAAATATTCATAGAAAAATATTAACTGTTTATAAAAATGATTACAAAACACTGGAATTGAATTCAAAACATGCACTCAATGTGCATGATCCTATGAAGTCTACTTAGGCTGCAATCCTAAAGACACTTTCCTGGGAGTAAGACCCATTGCACACATGGTTAGGAGGCTGCAATCCAAGACACTTTCAAAGTGTCTCCCCACTTTCTCCTTCTCTTCATCCTGAGCCTCTCTCTCCCCTGCTCCCTTCTGGCTGGCCCTGAGCTGCTTCCCTCTTTTCCACTGCTCTTCTCTCCTTCTGCCCAGCTGACGCCCAGCCACAGGAGGAACAGTGTGGAAGTGTTGCTTTCGCTATGGACAGGCACGCTAGGCAGCCCTGATACTTTTTAAAAGGGCTGCCGGCCAGCGCATCTGCCCCAACTGCCAACGAATGTGTTCTTTATGTGAAGCACAGTTTGTTACGGGAAGCAGAATCCTGGAGAAATTTTTGTTTGTTACGTGAAACATACTTTACATAAGGCATTTGTTACATGAGGCGTCACTGTACATGCTAAATGTTACTCTTAAGTATTATTTCATAGTTCACTGCTTTGTCTTTGAACTCGCATTTGGGGTCTGCTGTTACAGACAGTATGTTTATGGGTTGGCACAGGCTCTGGATTTGGAGGTCTACAACATGTGGTCCATGATCAACATTTGGCACAAATGTCTGTTTTCTTCTATCACTTGCACGCTAATAAGTCATTTTCTTGATGCAGGGATTTTAATTTATGAAATTATTTTTTTTAATTTGTCTTGATTATCTGCTTAATTTCATTGCATCTAGACTATTAAAAACATACTGGGCCAACTTTTGTAACTCCGTGGATGGCAATGAAATTGCAGGGATGAATCTGTCACCTCAATTTTAAATTTAGTGATTGGTTAGGAACACTCTCTGCTTAAATCCAGTGTTGTTTTATCCTTGTGTCAGCATTTAATTCCATTTGCATATAAGCCTATTTCCCTTCTCAAAATTTAATTTGTTAGAGTTTGGCCCTCAGCAACAACAACTACAAAAAGTAATTGCATCTCAGTATTGGGCAATGGTGCCAACACAGCATGTGCTATAAAAGAATGCTTCACACACATTTAAAAAATGTAGTCATTAGTGTCATTCTGCCTGGTAACAGGAACATGAAGGCATTAAAATGTGTGATGGGTTTCTGTACAGACATGTGTTATACCTTTTCATATGCACAGAGTGAAACCTCTCCTCAGAGACACATTTAATTATTTAGGACTAGATTTCTGTATATATTGAAATCAGGATTAAAACTGTCATCAGGGCTATAGACTGCAGTCTGATAATAGTTAGATAATCAGTGTGTCCCACAATGATGAATAACAACCATCATGGAGATGAAGCCTGTAGTAAACCAGTTCTATTCACCGTCTTAATGGAGTTGTCTGTCCATATATACCTTTTGTATGATAAGACTAGAAAAATACTAATTCATTTCTTCTGCCTTTTGGGCAGTTAGGTTTATCTGGGCAGTGCCAGTGTGCTTGTGCTGGATCTGCGCCCCCTACTATATATATTTAGGTATGTATGTGCAGAGTGTGTTAGAATAAAAAAATAAACATCATTAAAACAAAAATACATTAAAAAAGAAATGAAAAAACTACATAAAGTATCTTGACTCTAATAGTATAGCAAGAGTAAAGCAAAAAAATTCTAATTACTGATTGCCTTTATATTAATAATCTGAATTTTCACCCCTTCATAAGCTATACCAGCAGTAGTCCCTCTAATATTAATAAATTCCATTTCAGATTGTGATTCTCTAATCCTTTAAAATTAACCTTCAAATTCAAAATTCATTGATACATTGTTCTCTCTCTCTTGCAAAATATCTATGATTAGTTTTTTGTTGTTGTTGATTTCTCTTGAAGTAAAGTTGTACGTTTATCCATTTCTACAAAGTCCATAACTTTCATTCTCCATTTGTCTTTTGAAGGTATAGCCATGGTTTTCCAAGGTGTTAGTTATACGTTCTAAAGTGTTTCTGGCCTTCAGCCAAAGTTGTAGTCAATCACCCTTTCAGGCCAATAGGGTAATTAATGACTCCATTAATGACATGGAAAGGGGTGGTGGTTTTGTTCCTGGTCCATCTCTTTCTCTTTGAATCTGTCCCTCCTACCCTCCTTCATTCCTTCCTACACCTTACCCATAATGATATACCTGTGCCATGCTGCTGACCTGAGCAAGAAACTTAACTTTAGGTTTATTTGACAATGTTGGAATTTTTCTCTTTACTCAAGGAAATTAAACTCGGCCAAAAACATGAGCAAGCTTGCTTGGTGCAAAGCCTAGACCTGGTTTTCAACCAGTGTACTATGTGTACCAGTGTACTATGGCACATGGGTGTGCCGCAAAGCTATCTGAAGTGTGCCACAGGGTCAGAGAGGGAGCAGCTGCGTATCAAAGCTGCACACTGAAGAAGTGAGAAGCAGCCTTGCATGGCAAAGAAAATCAAAGCAGTGGCTTGAAGTGGCTCGCTATACAGAAGACATGCCAGCTGATGAGGAAGCAGGAGGAGGCCAAGAGCAGAAGCTGGTGGAGTAGCTCCTCCATCATCTCCCCCAATCATGTGATGATTGAGAAGCCAATGCTATGCATAGCTACTCAGAAGCAGAGCCCTTTATATACTATGAGAGTTACTTCCAGGAAAGTGTGGATAGGATTACCGACTTAATTGTCTTATATTAACTAAAATTAATTGTAATAATTCAATAATAATTTAATTAATGTAATGTAAGTTTATAAAAACACCAAGCTGGTAGGTATGCCTTGACAATTTCAGTGCATTGTCGTTGTGACATGAGCTGAAAAAAGTTGGAAAAGTCCTGCCTAGATGAGAATGCTTTGATTAGTAATTCCTCACGTACTCAGTCTGTAGCAGCATTTGTGTTGCCTCGAAGATCAGGTGAAATCTTCATTTGCTGCATCTTTGACCAGAGAACTACCTTTAATGTTGTTTGTAATAGCCTAGTTAGGAATACAGGTCAAATGACAATCACACTTAATTTCATGGGTTTTGCACCTCTCGTGTGTGCTGTAGTAGGCCGTGTCTGTGTGTTTTCATGATGTGATGTTCTTATAAATTACAGCATTTAAAAAGTGCTGCATAGGTTACCTTTGGTTAACAAGCCGTGCTTTGTTGGTTGACAAGCCTCAGGTTTGAATCCCATAATGATTGGGATCTCTTTGGCTTTCTTGTTTTGCTGCTTCTGACCTGATCAGTTGCAGACTCGTCGGCCACAGTGGCTGTTTAATGAGTCTCTTAGGAAATGTAGACAGGTTTGGATCCAGATTTTTGAGGCTTCCGTGGCAGGTTTGGCCTCTCCAGACCATTCTTGTTTATTTAACCTTTTTACCTGCCAGCACAGAACCCTTCTTGACTTGCCCATTTTAGAAGTACCCTGAGACATAAAGGCTCTCCTGCAGAAAAGACTGATGTTCTTTGGGGATTCCTGGACATGTGGACTTAAGAAACAAGATAAGCCCTACTGCAGTCATTCTCAGCTTTTAGGAAGATTTCCTCCTTAAGGGTGCAGTCCTAACTTAGGCTGGCACAACCCATTTGTCTTCCCATTCCTGTGGTGATGGAGGGAGGCAAGCGCATGCCTGTGCACTGGCCTAACTCTCCCCTTGAAGTGGTGTACAATTGACTTACTTTGGTGACACCAAAGTGTCACCACCAAAGACACTTTGGTGACACCCCCAGGTCAGCACACGACTTATGCCAGGGCTTAGGCCAGTTTAACTGGAGATTAGGATTGCAGCCTAAATTTTCAGGGGAAGGGCTTGGGACACTGACCTGATCCCCAGGATCACATCCCCTGTGGGGAAAGCGATCCTTTATGTTTAAATAAACAGAGGTGCTGCTACGGTCCAGGTTGCAGGGAGCCCTGCAGAGCACTTATAGGGCATCACAGCTAAAGAATGTCACAACCATGATTAAACTGGAAGTGGAACTTAACCTCTTATGGATAGTGTTGTTGGTTAACCCTTCCCCTTAAAAAGGAACAGGGCACCTTCACACAAACTGGGGGAGTTACACCCTACACTTTGAGTACCAGTGCCCTACTGGATCAGGCCAAAGGCTCATCTAGTCAACTATCCACAGTGCCCTCTGTTACTATACTAACAGCCAATTAGTATAGTAACAGCCAATCCTATTGGGCTGCCATGCTAGCAGAATGCAGATTAAGCACCAGCAGTCTGGTTCAATTTCTGTTCAGGTGGAACCTATCCCATTTGATCAGACTCGGCTTGTCCCAAAATGTTTTCTAGCATCGGACAAATGCAACAAATGGGATGTAATTTGCCATGTCCTCTTCAGCTTGCTACATAACTCACACAGGGCAGAATCCTAACCAATTTAGGCCAGTGCAACTAATTCATTTAATACATTTCCTCGTTCCTGTGGTGTGGCACAGACAATCACATGTCTGTGCATTGGCCTAACCCCCAGAAGTGGCTCAGAAATGCCTTATGGCACTTTTGCAACACCCCAGGTCCGCACAGGACTTGTGCTGGCCTAACTGGGGCTTAGGATTGCAGCCACAGATACTTAACTCACCTGTTTGCTTCCTATTTACCCCAATGCTTTGTCAATGGTGTGCCTTTTCCCTTATACTGCTGAATCTCTTGCTTTGGTGTTCATTCTTGGGATCAGCCACAATTCAATGGCTGAGTGTCAGCAGCTTGCTCCTGAGAATCACTCTCCATTAGTTTGTACTACTTTACTCTGCCCCCCTATTCATTTAAAATGTCAGATAAGGCTAATCCTCAGGTGACATTACTACAGATGGGCACATGATGGTCTTTACTTAAACCAGATGCTCTTTGTCTGGCTAATCTGAGGGAAAGCGGGTTATCTAAACCAAATCAACTTTATGTATTTTTGATGGCATTGGGTGTAGAAGAGAATCTTTTTTTAAAACAAACGGCAATTATTAATGAATTTTCCTCATTCCTCTCTCAAAAAAGAAAAAAATGATGTACTACTGTATATCTGTTCTTAACCTAAACACACATCAGTGTGTACATATATGCCTAGAATGAGATTGGAAACATTATTCTCTGGCAGATATTTTAATTTTTAATTCAGTGCAAAGAGTCATGCGCCAGATGTTTGGTGCCTGTTCTGCATATTCATGGGTTCAGTGTTATCAGGCAGTCCTCAGGCAGGCTACCCCAAATTAATTGGCAGCTTCCGCTCACAAATTTTGGTAGTGTTTGGTGGCAGGAGGGCTGTGTGACGCCCCTGAAAACTGTGGCACCCAGGGACTGTGCGTATTTCATCAGAGCAAAGTAATCAGAAAAGTTTGGGCAGTAGTTCAAATACATTTTAATTTCATAGTTAACCTGCATGTCTGCATTAGGCCATCTGGGCAATATTTGACATTGAATTATTCACATATTTATAGATGGCAAGGAATAAACCCTAGTTTGGCTGATCGCATATGAAAACTTCCTCTGGTGCAGACAAATAGGTGCCTCTGGTGCCTTACCCCTAGGTGGCTGCCTAAGGCAGGACATTGGCAGTTTTTTGTCCTCTCAGAGCTTTGCATATGTGTTTCTGCAGCTTGATAAAGCAATTTATTGAAGAAAGACACATTGTTAGATGAGGCTTGGAATATAGGATGGTCACAATTTAATCTGACAACTTCTTTATAATATTTATATACTACTTTTCAACAGGAGCAGTTCATAAAGTGGTTAATATAGTAAACAGGAATGTGCAGTTAAAACCATTCATACTTTTTCCGATGGGATATCAGGAGCGAGCAATAATAAATACAACAGATATCACTTCAGTTTAAAGTAATGAAAGCAGAACAGCAGCAGTGAGTGACAACATTTTGAGCAAAAATAACACTTTTCATTACAGCTGGGGGTTAACGGTAAACATACAAGCCTACGAAGAAGTTTGGAAGGTAAGGTACCACTTTTGAAAGTGTCTCTCATTTTCACTGAACATTTGCATCAAAAGGTCCCTGTTTGCCCCCTCCTGAAGAAAACCTCCCTGGACCCTAAAAACTTAAACAACTATTGGCCAGTCTCAAACATCCCGTTTCTGGGCAAAGTGGTTGAGCGGGTGGTGGCGTCCCAGCTTCTGAGGGTCCTGGATGAAGCTGATTATCTGAATCCCTTCCGATCTGGTTTCAGGCTGGGGTTTGGGACAGAGACTGCCTTGGTCGCCTTGGTGGATGACCTACGCCAGGGAATGGACAGGGGGAGTGCGTCCCTGTTAGTCCTGCTGGACCTCTCAGTGGCCTTCGACACCATCAACCATGGTGTCCTTCTTGGTTGATTGGCCAGGTTGGGGATTGGAGGCACTGTTTTGCAGTGGTTCCGCTCCTTCCTGGCTGACCGGTCCCAGAAGGTGGTGCTGGGGGATGCTTGCTCAGCACCCTGGCCTCTTCGGTGCGGGGTGCCGTAAGGTTCCATTCTATCCCCCATGCTATTTAACATCTACATGAAGCCACTGGGAGAGGTCATCCAGAGGTTTGGAGTGAGGTGTCATCAGTACGCTGATGACACCCAGCTCTATCGCTCCTTTCCTCCTGAGTCTAAGGAGGCGGTTGAAGTCCTGAATCGTTGTCTGGAGGCAGTGGGGGACTGGATGAGGGTGAACAAGCTGAGATTAAATCCTGACAAGACAGAGGTTCTCCTGGTCCGGAAGTCCTCGATTCGGGTATTGGAATATCATCCTGTTCTGGAAGGGGTTGCACTCCCTCTGAAGGAGCAGGTTCGCAGCTTGGGGGTTCTCCTGGAGTCGCAGCTGCTCCTGGAGTCCCAGGTGGCGGCTGTGGCCAGGGGAGCCTTTGCTCAGCTTCAGCTGATCCGCCAGCTGCAACCATATCTGAGTCGCTCAGATCTGGCCACGGTGACCCATGCCCTAGTGACATCGAGACTAGATTATTGCAACGCGCTCTACGTGGGGCTGCCTCTGAAGATGGTCCGGAAGCTTCAACTAGTTCAGAATGCGGCGACTCCTGTGGTTGCTGGGGCTCATCAGTTTGACTCTGTCGGGCCACTGCTTCAGCGACAACACTGGCTGCCCATTCGTTTCCGGGCTGAATTCAAAGTGCTGGTCCTGACCTTTAAAGCCCTAAATGGCTCGGGTCCAGGGTATCTGAGGGAATGCTTTCTTCCCTACAATCTGACCCATCACCTAAGGTCATCTGTGGGGGCCCTACCGACTGTGCCGCCACACCTCTCACATCTCTTAGTGGCGGCACAGTCAGTAGGGTGGCCAGAGATAGGGCCTTCTCGATGGTGGCACCCCGGCTTTGGAACTCCCTCCCCTTAGAACTGAGGAAGGCTCCCTCAATACAGAGCTTCAGGCGGAGCCTTAAAACCTTTTATTTTAAAAAAGCTTTTTAATTGGGGCAGAGGTTGGGGGGCTTTTGTTTTTAACATTTTTTTGTTTTATCGTTTTTAGTCTATGTTTTTAGCTTTAATCTAAATGTATTTTAACTACATTTTAAGGTGTTTTAATCTCTATTTATTACCGTATCTAATTTTAGTGGTGTTTTATTGTTTTTTAATTGTTGTTTGGCCTCCTTGAGTTCCCCCTTGTGGGGGAAGAAAGGCGGGATACAAATTGCTTAAATAAAATTAAATAAATAAAAACTGTTAGAAGTTTTCCTTTCCAGGTGGTCGTGGATGTACATTTTAAAATGTAGTTATTATTCAGTCTTTTTATGATGATGCTGTTGATGTTATTAAGCCTTGTGTAAATTTTCATGATCCTATGGATTGCAAAATGCCAGGCCTCCCCATTTCCACTAATTTCTGAAGTTTGTCCAAATTCATGATCATTGCTTTGGTAACACTATCTAACCACCTCATCCTCTGCTATCCTTTTCTCCTTTTTCCTTCAATTTTTCCCAGTGTTAGGGTCTTTTCTAAGGAGTGCTGTCTTCTCATGATGTGGCAAAAGTATCTGCGCTTCAACTTCAATATCTGTCCTTCCAATGAACAGTGACGTTTATTTCTAGTAAGATTGACTGATTTGATCTCCTTGCAGTCCAGGAGACTCTCAAGATTCTTCTCCAATACCATAGTTCAAAGGCATCTAAATATTCTTTGGCACTCAGCTAGAGGCATAGCTAATGATCATGTAGTGCAGTGCAAATCTCAAAACATTGCCCGAGAAGTGATGTCAAAACCAAAAGTGATATCATCCCCAGGTATTTTTAAAAAGAAAATTGGGGAAAAACCTGCTTCCTCCTCCTCAGCAGTTCACCACCCATTTGCTCTGCTTGTGGGATAGCTAAAGTACCTAGTTGCTATCTGGAGGCAAAAAAGGTTTTGTCCCCCCCCCCCCCAGCAACAACAAAATCAAATTTAATTAAGTAAAAAAATGAATATTGTGCCCCTTATTGGTTAGCGAAACTGTGATGGGGCAAAGAGCAATGGTTATTCTTTCCCTGATTCATAATAACACCTTATTAGTTCCACACAGTGTCAAAATTACATCTCATTGTCTCTCAGAAAAATCAGTACCATGTTTTGGGAATGTTTTGAGTTAAGTAAATCCATTTTTTGTTCCGTAGGCTTTTGTGTTTTCATTTTCTGGTTAATTGGCCATAGCATTTGACAGAATGTAGATATTCAAATGCTGTTTGTTTTATTTTGAATTAAATTATCTTTCTGTGTATGTGGGATCCACCATCTTGCAGTCTGATATTGGGCTTTCCTGGGAGTAAGTCTCACTTAACAGAATGGGACTTACATCCAAGTAGACATGGAGGAGCTCTGGCATTACAGTGATGTCACATCCTGGTAAGTTTGGCAGGGGGTCCCAGGCAGATTTTTAAGTTTGCAAGGGAGTCTTGGGCTGCAATGTCCAAGCATCACTGCTGGAGGGTTCTGGATCATGCAGGTGAGCCCATGTGTATACAGCTCGTGCGTGTCATGTCAGGGCCAACCTCAGATATTCAAACCCCTGCCTGACCCTCTGGTGCCACCCCTGTTCCTGGATAAAACCTGGCTGGCCCCTATTAGAAAAAGAATGCTAGATAGGGGGCTCTTTGATCTGGTCCAGCACAGCAATTCTTATGTTCCTAAGATCTTATCCCAAGAATCCATTTGTTTTGTTACAACAGATTTGGAAATGACATTTTTGCATTGGTAAAGGCTGATAAGCAAAGACTAAAACATTGTTTCCAGATGTGCTGTTTAGTGAAGCATGCGTACATGGAAATTATGTTGTATTGTGAAGTTGGACTGGGGGGGCAAGATGTGGAACTGTAAATATTTTCATGATATGCCTCTCTCTCCCTCTCTCGTTCTGTCTGCATCAGAACCAACAACAACGTTCTAGCGCCATTGATACATGCAGTTGCTTATTACTGTTAATGGATTATTCATCCTCTTTTTGTCCTTGAGATAATCCTAAATATGTGCCTAAATCTCTGATCATGTTGCCTACAAACATCAGTCAAGCCAGAGTTTCCCTGCAAGGTGTCAAACATTTTGGCCAGTGCAGATGGTGAAGATATGTTTAATAAACAGAAAGGGGATTAGCTGGAACAGCAACAAGCTACGTGGAAGGGGTAATTTCATTTCATATGAACCTCTGTGACATTTCAGGGACCAGAGGACTGATTAAAATTGTATCAAAGCTGTTCCTTTTGGGTAGTTTGTCCTAACACTGACCCCTGCTTATATTGTCAATTATTTTATACAAATGTATTAATTTCACCACAATATGTTAAGAGCATTTGATTTTTGTTGGTGCTGATGAAAAATCAAATTTGTAAATGAATACGTATCCAGAAAGGCTCCCCGGATTCTGTTAAATATGCTTAAAATTGAATAATTGATACCTGTCATTGAGGTTTCAAAGGGAAATATATATAGGTCACCTCAAAACGAAATGCATTTTTAAAAAGCAACTGTCACAATGTTTACTTCTGAAGTTTAAGGTTTCTCTTCATATTCAGAATCCGAATATTAAAAAGAGAAACTTAGCATAAGGTATAAACAAATGTGGCATTCTGGTTTTTCCAGAATTGTCTATTTTTGTCATGACTCAGAAGTATAAAGAAAGAAAACAAAACTGCAGACAACTTGCAGGCTGTATATTATCTGCCATGCAGATTGAATTGTTCCTTCCCAAGGTTTTATCAAGGAGACTGAGGGAATTAAATTGAACAGTAGGATATAGTTGATGATTTGTTTTTGATTTGAGTTTGGGTTCCTTTTTGGGAACTCTGCAGGCTGCAATACTGCAATTGATGTAGTGATTGACACACCTGTGTTCATCGAGGAAAATGGTTTTTATTTTAAACATTGCAGAATCAATCCAGGGTGGCTTCATATTTCTGCATGACACATAACCCAGGATATTTCTCTTATTTCTGCAAGTACCCTAAGACCCAGCAATTTAAAAAAAATCCTTTCTCTTGGACTCAATTGTCCTGTAGATCAGCATTACGTCAAACATGCAAGTCACCAGCTTGGCCATCTCTAGACAGTTCATGTTTGTACCACTTAGAGCACAAACCTAACCATGTCTCATCACTGGCTTCCTTCAGTCTTGAAAGACTATGGTATCATACTCTGATTGGAGGTCTTAAGACAGCATCTGGTGTGGCTAAAAAGGCCAATTCAAGAGTGGCAATCCCTTCCACACTGAGGACAGATAAAGTCTGTCCCCTGCCCAGCCCCCAGATTTTGCTGGTTCTGGGTTTGTCTCTTTGCTTCAGCCTGCCGAACAAGTGTTCTTTGTGTTGGAAAAGGCCATGCTGCGTCCTTTCCCTCCAAGCTGAATGATCAGAGGTCAAGGTTTCCCAGCTGTTGGATGTCCATTCCCAAGGCCTTTAGATTCCTCTTGCATATGTCTTTATGTGGTCTCCCTCTAGGGCGCTTTCCCTGCTCTAATTCTCCATATAGGAGATCTTTCGGAAACCGACCATCAGCCATTCTCATGACATGTCCAATCCAGCGTAGACGTCACTGTTTCAGAAGTGTGTACATGCTTGAGATTCCAGCATGTTCCAAGACTGCGTCATCTGAGACTTTGTCATGTCAGATGATGCCAAGAATATGTCGGAGACAGCGCATGTGGAAGGTGTTCAGCTTTCTCTTCTGCCATGCATAGAGGGTCCAAGACTCACTGCAGTACAAGAGTGCTCAGGACGCAAGCTCTATAGACCTGGATCTTTGTATGTTCCGTCAGCTTCTTATTAAGCCATACTCTCTTTGTAAGCTTGGAGAACATGGTAGCACTTTACCAATACGTTTATTCAGCTCAGTATCTAAGGAGAGAGTGTCAGAGATAGTTAAGCCAAGGTACACAAAGTCATGGACAACCTCCAGTTCAGTTTAGAGATTGTGATACAGGGAGGTGGATCCACATCCTGACTGATGACTTGTGTTTTCTTCAAGCTGATTGTTAGTTCAAAGTCTTGGCAGGCTTAGCTAAAACGGTCCATAGGTAGTTGAAGGTCTTTGGCAGCGTGAGCAGTAACAGCAGCAGCAGCAGCGAAGAGGAAATCCTGCAAGCATTTCAGCTGGACTTTGGACTTTGATCCTAATCTGGAGGGATTGAAGTTTTCCATCTGATCTGGTCCGGAGATAAATTCCCACTGTCGCATTTCCAAAAGCATGTTTCAGCATGACAGCAAAAATAAAGTCCCAAATAAAGTTGGTGTGAGGACGCAGCCCTGCTTCACTCCGAATGTCAGAGGAATCTGATGTTAAGCCATCAAAAACTACTCAAAAGTAAACACCATTGTGTTCAGTGGGTCACTCCCAGAAAAGTGTCTTCTGCAGCCTTACAATCTCTCATGGAATTCCTAGAATGATGGTTTGATGAGGTTGTTAAGATGCTTTCTGAAGAACTTCCTAGGAGAAGCTCTGTGAAAGAGCGTTGGCTTTGCATGCAGAAGATTCAACCTTCAATCCCTGATATCTCCAATGAAAAATCAAATTCCCCAGCCATGAAAAAAAATCTCCTGATATGATGGGAAGCCTGACTGCGAGTCAGTCACTACCATGTTAGATAGACCAATGATCTGACTCCAATGATCAGTAACTTCCAAAAAATTTCATAAGGACCTTAAGCAGTTGAAGTCAGTCTTATAAATACAGCGGTGAACTTGACACTGGAGTAAGTTTGAAAGCTTCATATTTCACAAGTGGTCAGACAACAGGAGACACTGATCTCTGATGGGGCTTTTTAGAAGATGCTGCCTCTCCCATTTCTGCTGACCCTGGGGTGAGATGTTATCATTGGACCTGGGGAAATTTGCAGCTCACTGGTGCTCTTGATCTCTCACTGCTCACCCTAGTCGGTCTTCTGGATTGTCTCCTAGCTTCTCCTGCTGTCTGCATGACAACTTTGTAGGAAATTTTAATTAATTTTAGACCTTATAATTAATTTTATATTTATTTTATAATTTTTATGTCACTAATGAATTAATGTTAATTTCTTTGTGTTAATGTTCAAGGAACTGGAAGGGAGTTGTTCAAGGAACTTTTTAGAGCGTTGGACTTTGTCCTAGGTGACCTTGGCCAGTGATGTAGGTGACTTTGGCCAGTCATTCATTCTCAGCCTCATCCACCTCAAAGGTTTTTTGTGAGAACAAAAGGATAAGCCTTCTTGAGCATTTGCTTTGGAATGGGAAAGGTGGAGTATGAATAAATGAATGAATGAGAGATATATCTCATTTAAACACAGTTCTGCCTATCTTTAGACATAGTTATGCCTATTTGAATTTGACATGATTCTATGAAACGTTGTTTCAAGAATTTTTGTTAGTACCGGGCATTGGGCAGTAGCCTCCTAGACACCACTAGGAGGTTAACAAGGAGCAGCAAGTAAGTACAGGCAGGCACTGGGCATCCCTGAAGGGCACAACAAATCCACATGTATTCTTTGTGGTTCTTGAGTCTTGTATGTTATGGCTAAAAGTTCACCAGTTTCTGTTGCTTTTATATTCTTCATCCAACATTTATTTTTGTTCAGTTTAGTAAGACACAGAGGTTTTCATATTCTTGTGTTTAGCTGTAGAATGACTCATTTTAAATTATTTAAAAATTGATTTTTTTAAAAAAAATTATTTCCTCTGAATTATCTACAAACTGAAGGAAAAAAGACAAAATTTAAAAGGAAAACAAACCAATGTCAATTTTTAAATATGTGCATATGAACTATTTACTTAACAGAAAATCCACAATGTTTCATTCTCTTCTAATCTTTTATTTTCCTCTTTTACCTCTTGGGCAATCTGTTCTAATTACGAGTGCTCATACAGTGCCTTGCCTGTTCATTGTGTTGGGTCTCTCCCCCCAGCAGTGTCTGAGAAAATTTAATCAAAAAATAAAATTAAAAAATATATGTCACTAAACTGGATCTCTTGGGCTCTTTGATAGATACACAATGATACACTTGATGGGTGAGGTGGTAGAAGAAATGAACCAGCTTTTCTCTCCATCTTGAACTTTGCTGGAATGGATTGTGCAGGGATGACAAAATTACAGTAAAACCTTGGATTGAGAGTAATCTGGATTGAGAGCATTTTGCAAGACAGCAAACATTTCCAATAAATTTTATCTTGAAATACAAGCAAAGACTTGTAATACAAGTGGAAAAAATTGTCCCAGCTGGGCGACCGTCAGTTTTGGCATTCCACCAGCAACTTCCCAGCCTTTCTTGAGAGATCAGGCTATGCATGTTTACTCTGAAGTAAGCCTACTACAGTCAATTGTGTAAGAGGAGCAATTGAAAGGAGCCTGAGGGCACAATCCAGAAGTGCACTTGGGTTACCCTATCTATCACTGGGCTGACCCAACTGCAAGATGGGCCACCCTAGTTATTCTGGAAAAAGCTTGGGACAGCCTTAGGCAACATAGGCTGCCGCAAGACAGGTAGACGTGGGCTGCCCTTATTCACACTGAACAAGGAACAGCTGTGATGTCTTTCTTATTATAAGGATCAGTGTGATCTGAGGGGGGTCTCCTCTGGAGCAAGCCCTCCCCAGGTGTCACTTGGTGCCTACCGAGCATTCTCTGGAGCAACTAATCAGGCTTCCTGACTCTCTGGATGCAGCATAACCTTCTGCTCTGGATTCTGCTCTGGATAGTTGGGGCAGCCCAGCTAGGGCACTCCTCACTTGCCTAACTCTGGATGGTGCCCTGAGAGACCTAGCCTTGCACATCTATTCTAAAGTAAAGTAAATAAAAGCAGTTATCCTATGTCACTTGATTATGGGGGTTCTTGTAAATATTGGCTGGGACTGAAATTGCTATCTTAAATGGGTTTCGCTCTAGAATGTTGATTGGACCAACATCCTGGGAGCTGCCATTTTTCCTCCGATCCCTTTCAAGTAGGAAGTGTATTTATTTGTTACAATTGCACAGTTCTTTTCTCCTCCTAAAATGGAGGCACCTAAGGTGGCTAATGGTCCAACAAAACAACAGTTAATAACACATTAAAAAACAAAGTCTAGGACCCACAAGAGCTAAATGGCGCACAAAACATGTCATTGCAAAGATTCAGATTTACAGTATGTTTCTTCATGTGTTTGAGCTGTGTGAAGCCACAGCAGGGAGGTAGATAATGTTTGGATTCTATATGCCGATGTTGTTACTAGCAAGGGCTGCTTTGTACATATGACTGTACATATCTGCATGTAAGAATTAGCATGTAGATTCACCTGTGTTTCTTTGATGACTTCCCATGTCTGTGCAGCTAATCAATAAATTTTTTTTGTTCCATTTGCAGGAATCAGGAGTTTCTTAGGCAATACTACATGGTGCATGCCACACGACTCTTTCCTACATTTCTCATTTAGGTCAGAAGTCCACGATCATGTGAAAGAAGTTCAAACTCTGAGCAGTGTTCCCAGGAGAGACTGTGCTAGAAGGAGCTACAGCTTGGTGTCTTGAGAACAACCCACAAGGAAGTTTGCATGAAAGGTAAATGCTGAAATCTATTTTTCTAACTGGGTTCTTTCAAATTTATTAGTTCTAGTTTGGCTGAAAATGCAGAGATGGTTTTTCTTTCGGAGAAAATGGATGGAGGTTGAAGGATCAAAGGGTCCATATGGACCTAACATCAATGATCAAATCTCATCTGAGTGGGCCAATGCTGGCACTGACTGTCATACAGACATCAGTGACATCATAAAAAGCATTCTTGTAATATGCTCAGTAGTGCTCTGATGGAGGCATTGGTGAGAAGGGCAGAGACTTCCTGCCTTCCTCATCGGCTCTCTCACTGACCATCACACCAGGTAAAACAGTGCAAGAGGAGGGAAAGGCAGGGAGTGGGTAAAACCGGGAAGGGGATGAGGTGGGAAGGGTAGATCCAGTGGTGATGGTGCATGCCAACAGCTCTCTCTCTCTCTCTCTCTCTATCTCTCTCTATCTCTCTCTCTATATATATAATATAGGTGGCCCTTAGCCACTTTGCTTTGAGAGTCCTCATGTGTGAAGGACCTTCACTGCTTCTGCCATTTTCATACAAGCAGTTCTTCCTTCTCCATCTTTCACCCCCTAGTTAGCTATCTTGCTTTCCAGAAAGAGCAGGAGTAAAGACCTGTGCTTGTTGTAAGTGGATCACCATCATGAAGTTGGCTGGGACAGCCAAAGAAGGGGGCAGGACCAGTATGACATTGCTAATTTCCCTGGAGAACAAACCAACTTAGAAGGAAGGCAACCACTGAGTGATGTTGCTCTGCTGCTGACATATATAGTATGAGAATGCATGCTGGGAAGCTTAAAAGGTAATAGGGGTTGTAATGAAGAGCTTGTGGACTCTTGACCAGTATCCAACCTGGCTGACCTCTGATGCTATCTATGCACATATGCAACGTGATCAATGAGCATATACATGATAAGCACATTTATTTTCTAAATATGAGAGCTAAAGGAAAGAATGGATTTTCTTTGCCACTTCTTGGATGATCCCTTTTCTCCAGCATCATAGATGAAGTTATTACGCAGAGGCAAAATTAAATGATAATGGAGCCTATCAGAGACTGCATGAGAAGTTGGACATATATATCTTCTGCTCTGAATGCAGAAGAAGTTTATATTACAAAACTTCCTGCTGGGCCACAAACACACATCTGTAATGGTTTGTTTTCCACACAAGAAAAATTGCCATTGTCATATTCCAAACTGTGTTTAAATTGTTTTATTATAAACTCTCTGTTGGTCTCTGCTTAACTGGGAAATCATTCACTCTAAATTTATCTACTCTCCGCATGGCATTGACATCTTCTGGCACTGTCAGCTCTGTCTCTGTTACAAAAAAATTTCTCTTATAGAAGGGATGATACTCAGCTGATTTAGCAATCTCCCAAGCATCTTTGGCAATCTCCTTAACATGTTAACTCTTCCGGTGTCCTCCTGTATGAAGTTTGATGCCTTGTTTCAGATCTATTCATCTGAGGCTTTCCATTTAATGAGAAGTGAAACCTCTGTGGACTGAAGAGGTAATTTGCCAAAATTTTAAAATGGAAAAAGCACATGCATGTGCAAACGCACCCCATTGGCTTCACTAACACTAATGGTTTTTCTTCCTTCAAAGCAATCATTAGAAGTTGCATACTGCACCTGTGTGCTCATGCACCTAGCCAAGACCTCATAACTGTGTCCTCTCATGGTGCAACTAATATTGGGCACTGTTTGGGTGTGTGTGAGTCTTCAGAAAGGCTAGGTGGGTTGGATCCAAAGACAATCTGCATCCCTGTTCTTCTGTTTGGGTGTTTGGGGTTGCTCACATCCTCTTCCAGTTATGGCAGCAGCCCTTTTGTCTCCTGGACTACCACTCAGGCAGACCCCCAACTTTCAGAGAAAGGCTTTATAAGGAGCATGACAGGCTGAATCTGTTCACATCGCAGATGGGATTTTGAGCATAGTCTCCATTTAGGTTTAGCTCTTTAAGACAGATGGTCTATGATGGTCATAGTCAGTGGTGGGCACCAGCAGGTTCACACCTACGCTATAGAACTGGTTCTTAACAAGAGATAGTACATATAAAGTTTAAAAATAGCCATTTAAAAGTGGCTGCCAGATGGACAGAGAACCGGTTCTTAATTTCTTTGAAGCCCATCACTGGTCATAGTTCTAATAACTTGAAGCCCACTTTTCCTTTGCTCATGATCTGGGATGCCCAAGAAAAATCTCTTTTTTCACTACCATGCCTTCGGCACAGTGTATAGGTGCAATTAATAAAATGGATCTACACCTTTCTTTGTAGTCCTAATGTGAAGACTATCTTTTAAGAGCAGCTATCTCTGTGTGTGTGTGTGTTTAGGAGGAGGAGGAGGACTCTTAACACTTGAACTGATCACCAGATAAATTTGTGTTTCTTCAGAAGGTACACTAGCCCTACAATCAGGGGTAAATATGGGAAGATGCAGGAGGCACTCTGGTTTACTCCATGCATTTCCCATAGGTTTCCCATAGGTGGCACTGTAACTATGTCGGTGTAAAAGGTCCGTAGTTATTCTGGATTGTAGCCTACACCTTGTTCAATAGTGATTACTCCAATGCAAGTGTGCATAGGATTGCAGGCCAAATTAGATCTAAGATGTGGGGCAGTAGGGAATTACAGCATGTCAGTGGTGGAACTGACACCCCCCAAATCCAGACTTTACGTACACCTGCAGTTACTGCACCACCTAGTGGAAACCTATGGGAAATTCATATTGGAATCCATAGTAAGTTGTTCTTACACTGGAGCAAGGGCTCCCCGTAGTTACTCTGGATTTTGCTCATAATAATTTTAACCCCTAGTTGGGCCAGCATTCCTAACCTCTACTTACGTCGTGCTAGCCTTGGAGTGTTGCAAAAGTCCTAAGTGCCATTAAAAGTGGTTTTAATGTTCTCTTATGACTCTTAGTTTAGTAGTCAGATGACGGTGTAAAGGACGAGGAGGAACACTTGACTCTGGCTTGAAACCCACACCCATTAGTGGTCTGATGTGGTCAGGCTTTGAACTCTCATTACTAGTGGCAATAATAGTGCCTTGAGTGCCATCAGGGAAAACAAGGACAGCAACAGGAGTCTAGGGCAGTGCTTTCCCCTGGGTCCCAGCAACCTAGGGCCAGCACTGCTTAGCTGCATAACTTAACACACAAACATACACGCTCAAGTACACACATGCATGAACGTGCGCACATGCAAACTCACGTTGATTTATTTTTGATACATTGCAAGACCCCTAAGCACAGTCCTAGGTATATCTACTCAGAAGTAAATTTACTCAAAAGTAAGTTTTACGGGACTTACTCCTTAAAAGTGTGATTTGAACACTAATAAGTGAAGATAGTTTGTGTCCATAGATGGAATGGTCAGGCAGTCACTTTCCCATTGGCACGGAATGCAGGCGGATAAAAATGTCAGCCTTGATGGAATATAAGAAAGGGCTCGGGGCTTGAGTTATGAATGGAAGAGGCTTCTAGGAACTGGCAGGTAATCAGTAAGATTCTTGGAGACCCTGTTCTGCAGATGGATTATTTCTCACTGTGGGCTGTCTTTTGAAATCATTATACGGTGGGCATGAAAATGAGACATCTTAAGGGAGCCACTGTATAAGGACGCCACTGCTTTCATGTGGTCCCATCATGCTTTGCTTTCCTGCGTAATGACACTGGAAACTGCCCTATTAAAATTTTCAGCTTATCTTGTTCCATGAGGATCTTACTATGTAACCATTTCAAAAGTGGGAAAAACAGTAATCTGAATCTATGAAGCAACTTATCACTGGCTCTTATTTCTTCATACTCTGTTAAATAAAATTTTTCTCGATTTCCCATGCCTTGTAATTCAGGAGTGATATTCTAAATGGTTAGGACTCAAGCCAGCTGTAATGTCTCACAAGGTCTTTTTTGGTGAGTGAGAACGGTGAGTTGGATTTTCCTCCCTATTGAGTTTCAGTACAATAAAAACCATTAATGGCAAGGAGAGAGAGGTGTAGCTGCCTCTTGGTTGCTGCCCCATGCAGTTCCCACTTCCTTAATGAATCTGTGATGAAATACAATTTCTTATCTTCCTTTTCCTTAAAAGGGTTCAGAGAGCTGAACTACCAGGAGGAAGATTCAGCAACTCACAAAGCAGATGCAAGTGAGTCTGCACTTGGAAATGAGTCCATGAAGGGACAGCTTTAGATGTAGGGCAAAATCCAGATTTACTATGGGGAGACCTTGCTCCGGTGTAAGAACAATTTATTCTGGATTCCAATATGACTGAATTTCCTGTAGGTTTTCACTAGGTGGTGCAGTAACTATGGGTGCATGTAAAGTCTCTTACGTGCTCCCATTGTTAAGCTAGATTTGGGGGGTAGTGGGACCCAATTGAAAATATTTTTGAGGGGGCCTAGGCTCCGAGCTAAAGTCAGTAGAACCTTGAAGATATATGTTATTACAGATTTTATATCTTTATTGTAGAATGGAAAGCAATTTTTGCTCTCCGTGTGTTTTCTTAAAAAGCACATGTGAGTTAATGAACCAAATGGATCTGAGCATCTATCTACAGAGGAGTTTTGAATACTGTGTTAGTTTGTCCTCATATTCCCTGTCAATCAAGCTGGTTGAGGGTTCTATTCCTTTGGTGTTCTGGGATAGAGAAGGCTGCGGGTTCTATTCCCATGTGCCTGTGAAACATAAGGAAGGCAGTTAAGAGTGTTGAATAACAGACCATGCAGAGAAGGGGCAATTGAGAAGATCCACTTGGGAGAAAAGTGGCAAAAGGGCTTAGGAGGAAAGTTGCGGTGAGCTGATTTGTTACCACAGGAAAGATTTTAGGAAGATATAGGAAAGGCAGAAAATGGTTTTTACTGATTAATGTTGTTATATTGTGCATCAGCAAGTGACAGCTGCAAGCTGTTACTAGTTTTAATATAAAATTGTAAACATATAAGCCTATAAATTAATAAAAATCCTGTATTTTTTACAAGACAAGGTTCCCCTTACATGGGGTCCCTAATGTATGAGGTTTAACAGTCCTGCATGGAGGATATTTTACCAAGAACCCTTCAATTCTGATTGACCGCTCTATCTCTTCCACTAAGGCTGCAATCCTAATCCCCAGTTAGGCCTGGATTAAACCCGGGCACAAGTCCCATGCTGGCCTGAGAGTATCACAAAAAGTGCTGTAAGGCACTTTCTACACCACTCCTGGGGGAGGGCAATACACAGGCATGTGTTTGTCTCTCTACATCATCACAGGAATGGAAAGACTGATGAGTTGTGCCAGTTTAGATTAGGATTGCATCTTAAGGCTGCAATCCTGACTTTAAGCCAGAAAAATGGCCCAGCTAAGCTGGCCTGCCATATTCTGAGCTGACAAGTTAGGCCAAATCCACAGGGTTGAAGGCTTCTGGCTGGCCCAACTGCTGCTGAAGAGTCAGCAGAACAAGGGCAGCTGATCCCTGGGTTGATGTAGTTGTGCCACATCCTGAGATGGTGCAGTTGTACTGTATCCTGAGATTGAGAGGCAGGGGTTGCAATTAGGATGGTCAAGGACTCAAACTTTCTGCCAACATTTCCATTTTTACTCTGGCTTATTGTGAACCTCCAAAGGTCTACTCAGATTTATTCCTGCTCCTGAGGTGGTCCAACATTGAGGAGCTGTAAGACGGCATTTCTGCTATGGAAAAATACTCTGGATACAGCCTAACTGCATTGTTCTAGGCAATGCTGAACAGGCCTATCCTGAACTGCCTAGCCTGGCACAACAAGGCTGGCCGAGGTCCATCTGCCTTGGGCCGGCCTGTGTTGACTTATGCTGGTCCAAGCCTTTCTGGTGTAACTGGGCTGGCCTATCTTGGAATTGGGCCACCCCAGTGATAGATAAGCTAGCCCAAGCGCACTTCAGGATTGCAGCCTAATGCTGCAATCCTAAAAACACTTTCTTGGGAGTAAGACCCATTGAACACAATGGGGCTTGTTTTTGAGTAGACATGATTAGGATTGCACCCTAAGTCTACTAAGAAGTTAATCACATTATAGTCAATGGGACTTACTTCTAGATAAGTGGGGACAGGATTGTACCTCAGTCATCTGACTTATTGACTTAAAAAATTAGCATCGTTCTCCTAGTGCAGTTTCTATCTGACGGTCTCTGTTCCTGATTGACATTCAAAAGAGTGGAAGGGAACAGGGTTCAAGACATTCTCTGCCTGCCAGTTCATGAATCTTAGGTTTGAATGTGGTGTTTGTCCTCATCCCCCTTATGATGCTGTGAGTTGTGTGCTTCCAAAGCGGTGAGGCAGAGAGAATGCCCAACACAAGTCATTAAAATGAATCCTGGCTGCCCAGCACTGCCGACACCTGAGGCTTTGGTTGGATTGCTGCCCCAATCAACCACCCTCCATCCTGATGTGAACTGCAGGAATAGCTGCGTGCCTTTTTCCAAGCAGGATCTCTCCATTGCTTCAATTCCTGCTGGCTGGTTATTACTGCACCTGTGACTTCTTAAATTAGCCACAGCTGGACTAGCTGGGACTTCTCGTCTGCCAGTTCTCAGGAAGTTGTGCACAGGCTCAACCACAGGGAAAGAGGGACTGCTGGTTCTCAACTAGGTCTCCATCATAAGCCAAGCATCATTACACATCATTATGGAGGCACAAGTAGAGTCAAGACAAAATCTCTGCATAGGGACTCCTGATAACAACAAACAGGTAATGTTTGGACAGAAAACCAACTCTTCTTTCTTCATGGAGATGGTTTAGATAGAAAATAACACCAAATGTGAGAAACCTCAGCATGACAGTAGTTGATGAACATTCAGGGACAGCTGTACTCAAAAGATATGGAGGCTTCATGCCAGGGATTTTCAAATTCAGCCTCCCCATGTCAAGCAATTGGAGCTTCCTGTGGTGTAAGTTATTAAAAATAAATATGATTTAGCATGGAGACCTTGGTCTCATTCTAGGCATAGGACCAAGCTGGAAGCTTAGCATCATTGGCTGGCAGGAGGCGAGGAGACATCCAGCACGATGACTTCACATCTCACCTTTTATGCATTAGACATCACAGGAGAGGGAAGAGTGCTGGAATTATGGGGGGAACAGGGCGGGAGCTTTGTGACATTCCATAGCTGTGGATGGGGAGCAGAAGCATGAAGATGGGCACTCTGGTCAAAAGAGGTTGAGAAAACAGGTTGTAGAGGAGCAGCAGATGGAGATGGAGATGGAGATGGTGATCCCTGGTCTTGATGGTTGCTGCTGTCCCTGCTTCAAAGGAATTTGTGACCATGGGAGGTTATTATGGAAGGTAAGCAATCGGAGTCAGGACCATAGAGGGAAGAAAGAGTAAAGCCTTTTGCCATTATCCTGGTTCAGAACCATCTGCCTTGTGGTTTGCTTCGAATTTTTGAAAGGAATACAATCAATGCTGACAATGGGCATCGTGTAAGGTCTAATCTGGCTCTTAGAGACCATTTTCACTGGGCCAGGAACAGTTCATAGGAAGCAGGGAAGATTCTTTGATGAAGAACTCAAATGCTGCCATATTGTGGGACAAGTGAACAAGAGGTCTTGCATATCTGTCAGGCTGACTTAAAGGGGGATCAGCCTCAAACACTTGGGCAGTTCTGTTGGATTTGGGTCAGAGCCCATGATTCGCCAGGAGTCTGACTGTCTTAAAATGTCTCTGTAGACCCCCCCCAGGGGAGCTCATTGGGCCTCATCCTCCGAGATCATCCCCCAAGCCACTGCCTCAATTGATATTTTGCAAGGATAGAGTTCAGGACATAGCTAATTTATTGAGCACTTGCATAGCACATTTTGAGTGTGCAAATTAAATGTCTCACATGCGTAATCTTCATGTCATCCTTACCACAACCTTGTAAGGCAGGATGATCATATGTCTTCTTTTTCCAGGACATGTCCTCTTTCTTAGCCTTGTGTCCCAGAAAAAATTAATTGTTTTCCTTGTGAGCTGGCACCATATAGCCTTCTGGTTATTAATAAACTACCTCTAATAAATCACATTTAATAATTTTAAATTTAATAATATAGTATTTAAATTAACCACATGAAAGCTATATATATGAGAGCTTTCAGCTTTTATTTTGTCATTCTCGGTGTCCTGCATTTGGGGGGGCTTGTCCTCTTTTGTGGATATACCTCTGGTTATGACAGATGAATCTTAGGGGGAGAGCAGGGCAAGGAATGCCTCAGGGCACCTACTGATGCATGATGGAGGTGGCCAATCTTTCCTGGTGCCTAGATGATGTGCCAGGTGCATCTCCCTTACTGTCAGCTGCCACCCCTCCTCTTTTTCCCTGCTTCCTCTATTACAAAAGCAAGTAGAAAAGAGGATCTCACAGCTCTTCTTTCTCTCTCACTATCTCCTCCTGTTTTTAAACTGGAGCAGAAGGAGCAATAGAGGTGGGTGGGTGAATGAATGCCCCCTCCCAATCTGCTGCATGGAGCGACTGCCACAGTCAAGCCTATGGGTGGAGTGTCCCTGGAGGTGAGGTTCAAACAGGTAATCCTTGTTTCAGTGATCTTACGGTCCAATCTTGTTGATCCCATCCAGTAGGGCAGGGGTCAGGGAACTTTTTTTACCCTAAAATATATTTAGATACGTCGATGTTACCCCTTGATTTGAAAGGATGGAAATCATTTATTATTAATTATATGATAATAATAAATGTGTATTTATTATAAATAAATAACACTTTATAGGCAACAAATAATAATTATTATATAACTTTCCCTCCCTGCCTAAAGGTTCCTCTGGAAAGGCTTCTCCATGGGTGGAGTATCCTCTCCTGGCCTTGCCGGCACATGCCTCCAAATAAGAAAGGGAAAGTGCCGGTTAGGTAAGGAGAGGACACTCCACCCACGGAGAAGCCTCTCCATGGCAGGGTGACCATATGACCAGAAAAACCCGGATTTGTCTGGATTTTTAGCCTCCTTTCCAGTTGTCCTGCATTTTGGCTTCATCGTCCTACATTTTGGCTTCATTTTGAAACTTCACGATAGTGCACAGTACCCCATCATGCCATATGTTGTTGGATTCGTATTGAAGAGCAGAATCCAATGCAAAAATCAGTTTGGCGATATCTCCTTCCTATCAGATGTTATGGTCAAAAAACCGAAAAACAAAACCAAAAAAACACACTTTGTGGAAATTTTTTTAAGCGGGTAGGATTCTGGCCTGGAATTAGGAATTTTGGCCCTGGGGTTCAGGAATAATCTGGTCACCCTGCTCCATGATAACCTTTAGGCAGGGAAAGGCTGCGCATGTATGCACAGTCATTTTTTCCACGATGGATGCCCATCCAAGATGGATGAACCACAACTGGCTCAAACTGCTCCCTGGTGTCCAAGCACCCACCCATGGGCCCAAGGGTTTCCCTCCTCTCCGCTGGTCAGGGTAGGAAATGTAGGACAAGTCTGGGGAAAGCCGGACATCTGGACACCCTGGATACACTGCACTGTAGTGCACTGCACATATAGATTCTATATACAATGAAATTCCTGGGGGTAATGGATGGTCGCACTGCTGAGACATAGCCAGGCATGCATATAGATTCATATGCATGCCTGGCTGTGTCTTGGCAGCGCAACCATCCATTACCCCCAGGAATTTCATTTTTACCCCATTTGGGGTAATTTACCCTTGTTCCCTGTCCACTACACTAGGGGAATGTGCATGTGACTGCTATGAAGCATCTATAAAGAACCCTCTGGAGCTCATAGAATAGCATGCTGCAGGAGTGCCAGTGGAGGGCTAGAGCCTTCCCGTACTGTTAGCAGATTTCAGAGGACTCACCAAGGCAGGCAAATATGGAAAAGAGACAGGGGAGGGCAAAATGGGTGAGGAATGGGGTTGAGGAAACTGTGAGAGGGTGACAGTGGCATGCATTGGATCCTATTTCCTCTATCAGCAGCTTCCTTGTCCCCCTTCTCTTATTGTGCCAGTGAAATTGTTGGCAAATGTCTGAAGAAGCCCATTGAGGAGTGGGAGGTTTAGGGTGAAGTAAAAGGATTTAAACTCAATTTCCCCCTACAAAGTCTTCCTAAGCACTGGATGCAGGGCACTCCTTTCCTTTGTGAATGCATTAGTGGTGTGGGGGAAGGATATGACTGGGTTGTTAACACCACACTAGCACCAACCAGGCAACTGATTCCTACATTGTCAGTTGGGCATTATAGCTCACATAAAATGTTGAGGTGGAATATTACAGGACTGCAGGAAAGGTATGGCTGATATTTGAACACTCTGTATCCCCTGATTAAGAAGATATACTCATTTCTTTGAAAATGTACGACTGTGTTCAATCGCACAGCTTGTCTCCGGCTATTTATTTATAGTTGTGATCTGCAGCAAACAGATCTGCTTTATATACAAATGGAAACTGAGTTTGAAAGGTCAATTCAATGCAACACTTCATATGCTTTCCAGTTCTCTCCCGGAAACATATCTTGCTCTTAAATCTTTAAATTTAACCCTTGTGTTGACTCTGCGATAACACCCTGTAGAAATGCTTCTCGCTGTTGGGAAAGCCTATTTCCCTTCAAGGTTAAGCTGAGATGAAGCTGTAACTTGCCTGAGATGAGACACGGATAAGTCAATCGAACTAAACCGTATTAACAAGGACCACTCATGCACCAAACTGTGGTATCTGATTCTGATACTGCATTATCAGCTGACAGATGTCTTGTTGAGCTTTGTTCTTCCCATTATGGTTTCAAAAGGTGCCTGCAATGAAGTGCAGATGACCATCTAAGAAGTCTCAGAAAGTGAACTTAATCAGATCAAGTGACAGTGTCTCACTCCATTTCAGACACTAGAACAGAGTAGACAGCTATCAGAGAAGTAAAGAGTTCAAGGACACCTGCTTGTAGAACAAATCGCAACCATATATACAGTATTTCTGCCGTTTTATGTTTAAACACCATGGTCTTGCAATCTTATTTAAAAAAAAAAACTTTTGTATAGCAAAATCTCATTTAGTTATCTCATTATAAGGTTGATCAGAAAAAAATTGATTCTTGGCTGGGGGCCATACAGAGTTTGCACATTCTCCCTATGCATGCATAGGTTTTTCTCTAGCCTTCAAAATGCACATTTATTTCAGTTTTTAGTATCAGTAGTGTTTTGGATCTTTATTTAGAAGCTTGTTTATATTTTTGTGACCAGATATATGCTATAGGAACTTAATAATTGCCAGTGGTTCTCAACATAGGGGTCGCAACTTCATTTGAGGGGATTTCAAATAGTTGGGTTCCACCATCTTAGAACCTGGCACTGGGCACTGCCATTTTAGGATGGGGCACTCAGGCGGCAATCCATACAATCCTGGAAGTAATTCTCATTGACCATAATGGGACTTAATTCCAAATAGATGTAGAATTAAGTCCCATGTCATTTCCAAATCACATGTCACTTCCTATTTGATGCTACTTTCAGACACGACATCACTTTCAGGGAGGGGGGCCTGGACAGATTGTCATTCTCAAAAGGGGGTTCTGGGCTGAAATGCTTGAGAATCACATATACACATATCAATTATTAGCCAGTGGTAAAATTAGTTTTGTTATACATTGTTTTGCTTAAAGTTGTTGTTTCCAAGAGCATAAAGAAGAGAGGACTTGCTGAAACCAAAACCACAGTAAAAACATAAAATTTTTTAGAGTTGTCAGGTACTAGGTGATGGTGCCTCTGACTGTGGACAGCTGCTGCCATTCAGAGAACTGGCCTACATGGTCCAATGCTCTGATTCGGTAGGAGGCAGTTGCTCGTGTTTATGGAGGCAGAGGAAAGCATCACATCAGTGGTTCACCAGGAAGATGCTTGAGGAGTGATTCACCCATCACTATATTCATTTCCCGTCTGTTTGAGTGCAAAGTAATTTGGTCAACAGTAGCGCCAGTGAATCCAGTCTTTTCCCCCTTCTGTCGCTCGTTTTGTAATCAATTAAGAGATGGTTGAATTATTCTTCCCACTCCCAAGACTTCATTTTTATCAAAGGCATTCACGGAAGCAATTAATCCATTTTCCCCCTCCCAGCCACCCTTTTCTTCCATCAAAATTGCTTTTTAAAAGCATCAGTGGATCAAAAGACTGCCTCTGATTTGTCTGACCTGGTGCTATTTCACATGCTGGGCTCCCACAAATTAAAAATGGCGTCAGCTCCCCACTGTTCTGCTTTTCTCTTCCCCTCCTTCCCCTGCCAAAGGTTCATGCATAGAGGATCTCTCTGCCCTATGTGAATCCTGGCAAACTGAAAAAAGCAAGCAAGATGCCTCAATCGGTTTAATATTATAGAAAAGCATGTGTGAATGCATGATTTAAGACACATGATTTAAAGTGAATGCATGATTTAAGACACATACACAAACAGCTCCTCAGTTCTGACGTTAGCACCACTGAATTAATTGAAATGCAAAAACATTTGTCTTTGAGTTTTCCTTTTTTCAAATTACACTAGTTAGCACTAAAGCTGTGCACCTGGCCTCCCTGAAATCAACCACAAAACAACCCAAAAACTAGTTTGTTGAACTTATTCAGGGGGTCATTTTAGTATAAAGAATACCCAGAAGTTGCGTCAATGTATTTTTCAGATC
Source organism: Cryptoblepharus egeriae (assembly GCA_030015325.1). NCBI lineage: Eukaryota > Metazoa > Chordata > Lepidosauria > Squamata > Scincidae > Cryptoblepharus > Cryptoblepharus egeriae. The sequence goes on from JAREYC010000003.1 coordinate 115,883,982, forward strand.
AAATCAGTAACCAGGAGGATGCTGGTATATTTTTGCCTTTACACGTCACTGAAATGAGAACACAATGAGAAGGCAGCAGAAGGCATGATAGAGGGAGACTGCCAGAATGTTAACAGGAAGCCCTGGTAGAAAGATGGCAGTCTCCCTATCATGGGAGATGGGTGGCACATGGAGACCCCTATATTTACTATAGGTTTACATCTTACCTGCAGTTTCTAGTATTTGAGGAGGGCGCGTAGGCAAATGCACATGACACTGATCCCGCCCTGTCCGTGCCTCTTTGCACCCCTGCACTACAAAAGAACTCCCCTATTTAATTCCTTTTCTGCTCTGTTCTCCGTCCACCACCACTGAATTTACTTGCCTCAGTTCAACAGTGAACCTCCTGTGCTGCTGCAAGTTATAGCAGTGCACATAAAATGGCCACTAGTGGCATGCTGCATTTGTGGTAGCAATTTTACAACAGCAGAACAGAGCTCTGCCCTATGTGTGCTGCATAGGTCTGGGTTGTTCATTCAGTTGTTGGCATATCTCCACAGAGGAAAATGTCTGCCTAAAATCTTGGCGAGTAATTGTGGGTCTGTCTTGACAACACTGATCCAGATGGACCAATGGTCTGACTCAACACAGGGAAGTTTCATATGACCCAAATCTCTTTCTTCCAGCAGAAGTTTTCATTTCTAGATCTATCATATTACAAATATTTGGAAAAGTCTGCCACTTTCCAGTAGAGGGCAATAACATATACATTTATCTCAAAACACTAAGTAGCTACCATGGAAAATGAGCATCAATGTTAAAACAATAAGGCCAACAACAACAATTTCTGCATTATATAGCCCATGCCTCATTCTTCTGAAATCCTGAGATGGAGACACACAAAATGCAATTTATTTAAGAGGATTTTGTTTAGACTGCCTTTTCTTTTTTTAAATATTCACCATCACATTTTCCATAAAAGAATTATATGCCTTATTGTCTCTGGATCAAATAAAATAAAATTGGAGAGCTGCAAAGATCATAACAGGTATGTGAATGACCAAGTTGTACATGTTTATGTATTTATATATACATTACAGTACATGTACACACACATCCACATCCACGTAGGATCGAACAATACTGATGGGCAAACTTACCAGAAGATTGTTGAGGACTATGAAGCTCTTGGAAAGAAGATTAAGAATCTGGGGAATGCCCAAGTGGTATTCTCATTGATCCTCCCAGTAATAGACAAAGTTCCTTGGAGAGACAGCAAAATTTTCCAGGTCAATAGCTTGAATATGGTGTTGTTGAGAAGGATTTGACTTCTGGGATCATGGATTGAGCTTGGAACTCTTGGCAGAGGATGGACTCACGACATCTTACGGGTTGGGGGAAGAGTGTCTTCAGACGGAACATGGCAAACCTGATCAGGAGGGCTTTAAACTAAATAAGAAGGGGCTGTGATATGTCAAAAGGAAAACTAGAAATCAAGAAAATGCTCTCGATGGGAATCATCAGGGCAATGCTGTAAATTAAGAATTCTTTGAGGGGCCTGGCCTTTAAAAAAGGGAGGAACACATATTGAGTTGCAACCTCCAGGGCTTACGTTGCATTTATACAAATCCACAAAGCCTGGGAAATAAACAAGATGAACTTCTAGCATGTGAAGGGAAATTTGACTTAAATATTCAGAATAACTGAATATATAAGAATAACTGAAACTTGGTGGGATGACTCCCATGAATGGAACACACAAATGGGAGGCTATCAGCTGTTCAGGAGGAATAGAAGTGGTAAAAGAGGAGTTGGAGTTGCATTATATGTCAAGAACATATATAACTGCTCTGAAATCCAACAAACTGGTCCGGATATTCCCATGGAGTGCGTTTGGGTAAAGGTTATGAGAAAAAAACAAAAAAACCCAAAATGTTTTGGTGGGCATCTACTATAGACTGCAAGGCCAAGGAGAAGAAGTGAATGATGTCCTTTCAACAAGGTCCCGCATGACATCATAATGAGGAAGTTGGAAAAATATGGGATAGACAAGGCAATTGTTAGGTAGATCTGCAACTGACTTGATGGCCGCACTCAAAGGGTTTTAATAAATGGTTCTGCATCATACTGAAGGTCAATTTTGAGTGGGGTGCCCTCAGCTCTGTCTTGGTCCCAGTTCTCTTTAATATCTTCATCAATGACTTGGAGGAAGGGATATGGGGGGAGCCTCATCAAATCTGCAGACAACACCAAGCAAGGAGGAGTAGCAAAAACAACAAATGACAGGAAAAACCTCCAGGAAGATCTGGACAAACTGGAATACTGGGCTGTAACAAATTTCTCCCTGAATTTCAACAGGAAGAATTGCAAGGTTCTGTGCTTAGACAATAAAAAACCGAAAGCACAGGTATAAAATGGGAGATACTTGGCTTGGTAGCACAATATGTGAGCAGGATTTTGGAGTCACTGTGAATCATAAGCTGAACATGAGTCAGCAGTGTGATGCGTCTGCAAAGAAGGAAAATGCAATTTTAGGCTGCATTTAAGCGGACTGTAGCTTCCATCGCAAAAAGCTATAGCTCCTCTTTATTCTGCATTGGTTAGACCTCACCTTGGGAACTGTGTTCAGTTTTGGGCACCTCATTTTAAGAAAGATGTAGTCAAACTGGAGCAAGTCCAGAGGAGAGCAACAAGAATGAGCAGTGGGATGGAAGGGAAGCCCTTCCACCCTACAGTGGAAGGGGGAACTTGGGATGTTCATCCTGGAGAAGAGAAGGCTTAGAGGAGACATGATTGCCCTCTTCAGATACCTGAAGGGCTGTCATATGGAGGAAGAGGCTCATTTGTTCGTAGCTGCTTCTGAAAGCAGAACTAGAACCAATGGGTACAAACTGCAAGAGAGGAGATTCCGGTTGGATATCCGGAAAAAATTCCTGACAGTTCAGGCGGTTCGGCAGTGCAACAGACTGCCAAGGGAGGTGGTGGACTCTCCCTCACTGGGGATCTTCAAGCAGAGGCTTGATGAGCACCTGTCAGAGATGCTCTAGGAGGATTTCCTGCTGCAGGCAGGGGGTTGGACTAGATGACCTACTGGGTCCCTTCCAACTCTAGGAAGGGATTCTATGATTCTACATATACATATATTTATGTATTGCTTTTGATACTTTGATGCTTACATATATTTATGTATTGCTTTCTCTGTATTGCAAAGTGGTCTGGATAGCAACATTCCAAGGAATGTTCCAAGCCTTGAGGAGGACTGTGCGGGGCTCACTCAACCTCCTGGAACCTATAGCAGCCCTAAGAAAATGAAAGTAATCCCTTAGCAACATGATCCCTGAGATCACATCACTGCTCTCACTCTTCCCCCCAAGACGTACTGAGGGAGTAAGTTTCTCAGTCTAAAAGTTTGAGAACCACTGAATAGTCTAACATTTGAGCCCAAGCGAATAACATCAATAGCAGCTTTCTTTGTTATGCACTCTGTCAAGCCCTACAATCCAGAGTAACTATGGGAGCACGTAAGAGACATTACGTGCACCTGTAGTTACTGCACCACCTAGTGAAAACCTATGGGAAATTCATATTGCAATCCAGAGCAAATTGTTCTTACACCGGAGCAAGGACTCCCCGTAGTTACTCTGGATTGCACCCAAGGTGTTCCTGAAAATTATGAGCTTGTCAAGATTGGAACACATGAAGAAGTATTTTAAAAGACAAGTGTTTACTTTTATGACCTTAAGTAACAGCTTAAATTTTTTAAAAAATGTTAAACAGGAGCGCATATTTCTTGATGCTAATAGATGTGTTAATTTCCATGCGGCATTTTCTTACGCCATTTTTAATTCAGCTCCCTTTCCTGTTTTTAGTATAATAATTGCTTACAGTTTTCTGATTTGATTTTATATGACTAATTAGAGCCATGCTGGAAAGAAAAAGAAAAAAAAGGAAATATCACAAAACAGGTTTCCAGGTAATATTGAAATTAAATATGTTAATTTGTACCACAGAGTTTAGATTATATATATGAGTTTTAATTTGGTATATAATCCATAGTTCTGTATTTATAAAGTGCTTTTGAAAGGCTGCTTTGTTTTTCAAACACTAATACTACGGGGAAACTCAGATACAGATCTTTTAGCTAAAGGGTATTCAAAAATAAAATTAAATGGTCGCTAACATGGAAATATGGCAGAGCTATTTCTTTTTTGAACTTCATTGTGGAAGTAATACAGTTAGTTGTAACTCTTCTAGTTAATGGGTTATATCATTAGACAATTAGTTCCAACTAAGTACCTTTGAAATCAGTGAGAAGTATTTCAAGTTTAAGCCTCTGGGGACTGGTTCTCGTTCCCCCCACCCCGATTCTTCCTTGTCTAAGTGTTGACATCTGATCCCTAGTCCTCCTCCCTACCTGCATCATCTTTCCAGATACTGCTTACTTGGCTAACTGGAATAGCAATCTGGTGTATGCAGAACACACAACAACAACTCATCTCCTTGGCCAATGAACCAAAAATAGCTCTTAATGCTGAATGATGGCCATGAAATCAACCCAACAAATGCCCACCCTTCATGTCTTCACTCAGAATGACACTAGAAGGCCTTGGAGCAGTCAGCAGCCTGGCACATAACATGAGGCTGGAACTATGTATGGAAGACTACTACCTACTGTATACACAAGAGTGGAGTTGCGCTTAAACTTATGTGTCTTTGGCTGCAATCCTAACCACACTTTCCTGGGCGTAAATACTATTACTGGGCGTAAGTACTATTAAATTAAATTAAACACAATGGGACTTACTTTTGAGTAGACATGCTTAGGATTGCAATGTTTACCTAACAGAATCCCAGGGACTGGACATGAGGTACTCGACAAGCCAGCCACCACAAGTCGGTAAAGGCCACACATTTCTGGGAAATGGGATTTTAATATTTTACATCAGACACTAAAATGCCTTTGGGCATTTAAAATAACTTGCAGGGCTGCAAAAATCTGCTTCTCCTTTTGTAATTGTTTTAAGATTAATTAACAATGCTGAGGTAGTGTTTACTAAATCTGTCCAGCAAGGGACAAATCCTATTCTTAATGTTCTATTTAAAGGTGATGTCGTAAGTGGATGTCCTTATATAGCAGAAACGTATTTTACATGCTCATCCCTATAACCTTGGATTATGTAGATAGATAGACTGTAGATAGATTCTATACATGAGTCTCTCCATTGTTCTCTCTCATCTCTTTAAATAAAGATATAATGCAAACTCTAGTTGATGGCATTTAATGATAAAAAAGAACAGATTATTCATCTTTTCGTTTAGGAAAAGAAATGTAGGGTGCAATCCAGAGTAACTACGGGGAGTCCTTCCTCTGATGTAAGAACAATTTACTCTGGATTGCAATATGAATTTCCCATAGGTTTTCACTAGGTGGTGCTGTAACTATGGGTACACATAATGTCTCTTATGTGCTCCCATAGTTACTCTGGATTGTAGGGGGATATGAAACAAACAACTTGGGCCTAATTGTATTCTCAGTTTACTAATACCTGATGTGTTGATCTTTGTGGAGGTAAACAGAAAAACCGTCTTCCCATATACAATAAAAAAATACAAGAGTCAGCCACTTTGGAGTTAAACTAACCTTTATGCTGACAAAAACTTTTCAACAGCTTCAGCAATGAGAATAGTTAATCTGAAATATTTCATGGCTAAGATCTTCATTTTTTATTCATTCTCTTCATACAAAGTAGAGATAATGTAAGCGAATGTCTAATATTTTTACTTTTTAGGAAGCTAGAGGAGATACCACCTAGAATTAATGTCAGAATAAAAGCGAGCAGAGGCTTCTTGCATTTTATAAGGACTAAAATACGTTCCTATGAAGAAGAAAAAGTGAATCATAGGTTTGGAATTTTTCCAGATTGCCAAGAGCTGCTAATGTAACTACTCCTGGGAGAAGATTCACTTCATTGTGAAGTCAAGGCTGGTGGCTTTCTTTAAATCTTTAAGTATGTCCTGCTTTAAAAAAATCCTGTATGAGATTGTGAGACAATATAACAAGATATCAACTTCTTTGCTTTAAATGTTTTAATGCTGTTTCAGAAGTATGCTCTCTGATGTTCAGTAACACCACCAACTTTTGAAAAATTTAATTGATGACTAAATAAGTAGTTGCCTTTGTTAATGAAATTAGACAGATGTTATGTGATCTGTAGCCTTAAAAAACTCATGCCATGGTCATTTTAGTTTACACGCACAATTGAGCCCTGTTCAGTCATTCATCTCCAAGGGGAGATGAACATGTGAGGGTGTACTGATGATGTATGCACTGAGTCCTGTGCTTCCCATGAATGGTGTTTGTCTGCAGTGACAAATTGTTTTAGACAAATACTTAAACCAGGATGGCAGGGAGTAGTGCTCAGAGCATGCATCATTAGGACACTCTATAGAAGCCCTCACACGTCTGTTTCTCCATGACTGAAACAAAGTTTTGCAGAAGCTAAGATCTAAAGAACTGTGCAACTGATTTCATTATCTGGACTTGTGTTTTGTTTATGCAGGGCTCATGGTAGCTACTTGTACTGTCTGTCACCTGTTCAACAGTACCCATAGTAAAAATATAGTAAGCATAATTTTTCAGTGTTTAGAGAAGGGTAAGGAGGCTCATCAGATCTTCCATGTAAGGAAGTTACACATCCCTCAGTGAAGAGCAGCCTTCCTACAAAGCCACTCACAGAGCAGTCCCAATTTGCACTGGATTAGGAGGCTGGCTGCCCTGGAATGCCACACTTGCTTCCTTCCCACCATCTCCCCAACCTCCTTCCAACTTCCCCAGACCTCGCATTGGACTGGTGAGTGCAGGACAGGACTGGAGAGGCTTTTGCACCATTCCCGCGAAGTTGCATGGTGGTGTGACTAGGGTAGCGCACTTCTATGCACCAAAGAATGCTGTAAGGGTGGTGTAAAAGGGCTTTACAGCACTTTTATGACACCCTTAGGTTGGCACAAGGATCTTGTGCCAATTTAAGGGTATTTAGGATTGTGTCCTCAGAGATGTGAGCATCCTGGTGGCTTGACATCATTGTCACAAATATAGGCTATGTACATCCTTTGAGCATTAGTAGGCCATATGACAAGACAGAGCATGGTCATTAGTTGGTTTGCCAGATAACGGGTTTTGTGACCATGATGGGTTTGGAAAACTGTCAGGTGACAATACAAAGCACAAGAAATCTGTTCACCTTAAAACAGAGTTGTCAGAGCTCAAGTTTTTAATCTGAAACTCAACTTAGGGTGCAGTCTTAACCAGCAGGCATCCATTAGTCTTGAGAGACTATGGTATTGTGCTCGGCGCTGCATATGCGGCATGTGAAGCATGAAGGCCAGATTGATATGGAGGATAGGCTGTTACCCAAGCAGCAAATCCCACCTCTCCATGCCACTGAAATAAGTTTCCCATTCTCAAGGTAATGTAGGGAGGCAGGCAAGTTTGTGCACTGGCCTAACTTTCTCCCAGGAGTAGCACAGAAATGCCTTACAGCTCTTTTGTGACAACCCCAGGCCAGCACAGGACTTTTGTTGGTCTAACTGGGGATTAGGATTGCAGCCTCAATCTGTTTTTAATCTGAAACTTAATCTTCTGCCCTCCAGTCAAGCAGGGAGGTATCCAACCACTCTCCCATACCTCTTCCATTCAAAACTGTATCCAACCACTCTCCCATACCTCTTCCATTCAAAACTGACTTACATACTGGTGGTGCACAGGGTGACCATATGTTAGAACCATGAGAGAGGACAAGGCCTCCCAAAATGTAGCACACCCAAGAAAAATGTAGGATATGACAAAAGCCAAAATTCTCCACCAATTCTGCAGAGGGTCTGTTGTAACAGCAATGTTTTCAACACCAGAAAAGGTCTAGGCTTGCCTAAGGCTACTTAGGCCGGCCCAAGACAGATGGGCTTGTGCCAGCCTAGCAGTGCAAGCCAAAGCTGCTCAGCAGGGGTGTGTTGAGGGCATGTGGGGCATGGCAATATCCAGATCCTGTTTCCAGGACAGACATGCCCCCTCCCAGCTCCTCCCTGCTTCTCTCAGGAGCAGGCATAAATCTGAGTAGACCCATTGAGGCACATGATAAGCCAAAGTAAAAATGGAAGTGAAAGAAAAGGTTCTAAGTCCTAGACCGGCACAAGTGTCACTCTTGCCTGTTGGCACAACAGGATATGGCACAACAGCCCACGCCAGCAGCCAATCCCCTTGTACCCACCCTACACTACAGGTACTGTAGTGTTTCCATGAACTACATGGTAACCATGGACATGGGTGTTCCCAGCTTTCCTTTGGTCCTGTCCCCCATTTATCTTGGGTGCTCTACATTTGGGGTGTTGCTCTCTTCCTTTTGCAGTTCTGGCATCTGGTCCCCCAAACACGCATGCCCTTTCTTTCCCTTATGCTGCAGCTGTGACTGGTTTCCAGTGACTCCTGGGCTTCCTCATATATGGCATGCAGGGTGCAGGCACCACGGCTGTTCCTTGTTCAATGTGTTCTGAGGCAGGTCTCCTCAGGAGCAAGCCCTCCACAGGTGCCACTGACTTGGTCCCCAGTGAGCATGCCTGGAATAGCAGACATATGTTGGAATAGCAGACCTCCTTAGCAGCAGTTAGGCCAGCCTAGAGGCTTCATTCTTCTCTGGATTTGGCCAAAGTGTCAGCTGTGGATATGGCCTACTTTAGGCTGCTGTAGTTAGGCCATCCTCTCTGGCTTAAGTTAGGATTGCACTTTATGTTACTTATTAAATTTAAAACTATTACATAAAATTTACAATTTATTAATTATGAGAAGGCTACATGCTGCCTGCTCACAAGAAAGAAAAAAAGGGTAATGAAGACTTTTTTTCTTTCAGGTCACAAGGCTAAAAAAATAGGGCTTGTCCTGGAAAAAAGAGGATATATGGTCACCCTGGTATGGCATGACTCCATCTCATCCATTGGCTTTGAAGGAGAAGAAAAGGCAGATTTTTGGGAAGGAAAGTATCTGTATTAATCAGTAGTTGGCAACTATGGGATGTCACCAGGCCTTGCCTTGCAATCTCAAGTTTGGGGCTATCTTGAATCCAGTACTATTCAGGCATTTCAGCCCAGGACCCTCTTTCAAACTTAAAAATCAGTCTGGGACCCCATCAAACATACTTGGATGCTCCTCCATGTCTACTTAAAAGTAAGTCCCATTGTATTCAGTGAGACTTAGGGCAAAATCCAGAGCAGTTATGGGTCCATGCAGTTTCATCACCCTCTAGTGTTATCTTATGGAAAGTCACCTTAACTTCTCCGGAGCAAAGGGTTTAATTTGACTTTAGGATATGGGCCTTACTCCCAGGAAAACCAAGTGCCAGATTCCAAGATGATGAAGCTCCCTGACCTAAGATCAGAAACCTCCAAGGGGCTCCTGACCCCCACTTTGAATACCACAGCACCAATCAAATATGTAATTTTACCTATTGGTCTTGTGTGGCAGCCTATCCAGGGCCTGGATAGATCTCTTTTGGATGCTTCCTTGGGTCTGAAAGAGGTTTCCAATCACTTGTTAATTCACACCACGACTTGTGGTTTGCGTTCTACAGGGTAGCTCACAAGTTATGCACCTAGTGGCATCTGGTTGTCCTTACAGGCAATTCTTATGCACCCAGGACCACAGCATTACGGTGTCAAAAATGTTGCATCTGGAAGTTAGTGCAGGTCAGAGATAGCTAAAGAAAGGATCTACTGCTCTGTGGAGTTCTCTCTAATCTCTCTTATGGAGGATTCTCCTTTACCTTCTTATCTAGGACTGCCAACCCCTGCAGTAAACGACATGCTCAGACTTTAAATAACGTGGTGCAAATCACACCTTTTTAAAAAATAGGTTTATTTTCAGAGGCCTCATACGAGAGAAACCAAGTATCTATAGGAGCAGACAGCTCAGCCAGGCTATCACACACAATACGAAGCTGCAGCTAACCTAACCAGTTGGAATGGTCACAAAAAAGCCTGTTTCCTAGCAATTAAAATGATAAGTTGCCTGTGATTATGCTGTGGAACTTGGCAGTCGGGTGATAAGAAGACAGCAGGGTGCGAAAAAACCAAATACAACTTCACTGCTTGGACACTGCCCATATACATTTGCAGAAGGCTTTGCCTACAATTGCTGAGCAGCTCTGAAAATCCCAGCTAGGCTTGCTAACTTTCAAAATTGTTTGCACCTCTCAGATCCCTTTGAATGCCAACTCCAAGCAAATGGATGTTCTTTTTAAAAAGCACCATATGCACTTCTGGAGCTGTTAGCCCTACAGGGAGATACTCAGCACCTTTGCATGAGATGTTACTAGCTGAAGCAGAAAGGAGGAAATACTGCTCGATTTGCAAAGCAGTGTTTGCTCAGGCTTCATGATGTAGGGTTGCCATAATTCTCTTCCACAAAATTGGGACAGGATTCTCTGTCCCATTCCCCCAAAATTGGGATTGTCCCTGTTTTTCAGGGCACATGACAACCCTATTTGATAACACCCTCCTTCCCAATACTGAGAATTAGAGAATGCCTGGATCCATCAGCATTCAGGACTGGGATTAAACTCTTCTTATATTCCCCCAGAAATGTGATTGCTGAAGGGTACTCCATATCCCATAACATTCCAGTGTGTTCGAGGCCTTCTAATTAATTAACCAGCAAAGGCCATGCAGCCTATTCACGTCTTCATGATCTTAATTTCTTAAAAGTGACCATTTAAAAATGTGACCTCCTAAGAAAAATGAATGTGACAGACAAGTCCTTTTGAGATGGGAAGGTGTGTGTGTGTGTATGAGAGAGAGAGACTATCAATAAGTAGGATGCTCCAATTCTAAAGCAAGGGTATATGAAGACAGAGGCATAATGTACTGTCTCAGTGCATGCGGCAGAGATATCACAATGGCACATGATGCTGTGATATCATTTCAAAGTTTTCTCCAATGAAGGGGACTGGTATATGAAGCAGAGGTGCCTGGAGGTAACTTATGGCCAATGCCTTCTCCTCTGGGAAGAGCCTGGAGCTGTGTCTTCCTGGAGGAAGTGGGTGAGGGTGCTTTGGCCTCTATGTATGCACCACTGTTTCTCCTTGGGATGCTCTTCATCTTCATAGGAGATGGAATGTGGTGCAGGAAGCAACATTCACCTATGGTGGAGCCTGGGGCAGTTTTCTGCCCCTTCTTGGCACAGCACCCATGGCAAGTGTCCCTCAGGCTCCACCATAGAGCTCTGCATGAGGACACGTTTTGCTGAAATAGAGTCCAGATTTGATTGATGCTTGGGTAGCAAGCCATCCAAGATTCCCATTTTTGAAAACCTGAGTTTCAAGATGGAATATCTATTTAAATACATAATAAAAATTTATGTAATTGTAGGTCATTTTGTGGTTGCAGGCTTAGACATTAGTGTTATGTGAGTCCCGGCCCTGCCCTTAAAGGGGGCTGCCCTGAGTTCACTGTCCAATTGCCAGGTCAATCCACAACACTAGCAAATTCATAAGTAACACAGTGGATCCTAACTGGTAAAGTTGGTACGAGTCCCAGCATAAGTCACTTGCTGGGATGCCACAAAAATGCTAAAAGCCACTACTGTCCCACTCCTGGGGGATTAGACATGCACTGGCTTCTCCATGTCACTGTGCAAAAGGGGAGATGGGTTTGGAGAAAAGAGGACCCCATTTAGGCATAAAACATCATTTGTAGTAATACATGATCACCTCAAATTTTCAACTGAACTGATTAGTGAAGGAGAGCAGCAGCATCCAAGAATCATGAACTCCGGAGAGGTAACTTCAGTATTAAAATTTGCGAGAAATCTGGAGGTAATTGAGTATTGCAGTCCAACATGGATCCTTTCCCCCTGCCAGATGTACTACTCCTTGTGCTAATCATGGAATCCATGTGCTACTCATGCAGTTTACATGATCCTTCCTCTGGCCTGCCTGCAGCCCTCCAGTTCTAATTATTAGCAATTGTGCCAGGGTTCAAACATCCCATAGCCTGGGATGATCTACTTTGCCTTACCTTGCCTTACCTTGATCTGTGCTAGTGTCAGTCACATTTTTTACTTGCCCTGCTCAGTCAGGAGCTGAAAGCAGGGCTCTCTTTCCTTTGATTTACTTCTGAGACAGATGTTCAGGCACAAATGAGGAGAAAGAAGAACATAGGAAATTATTGCACCTCAAGGTAGCCAACATCTTTATATAAAAATGTATATATTTATACATTTGGATGGGTTGGTGGGGAATCCAGATCCCATTTCACGCTGTTCCTATCTTATTTTTCTTGGTCTTTTCAGTTAGTAAAGTCTTCAAGAGCTTTCCGCCTTTCCAGCTAACTATAACTTTGTTGCTCTTCCCCAAAAGGTATTATTATCCATGGCTGTCATGATGGCTCTCAAATATCTCTCATTCCAAAGGATATAACTTATTCCCGCTAAAGAAAAAGCCATGAAATCACAAAGGGGACAGAAAGTGTTACTCTGAGAACGACTGACTCCGGCAATCTTTCTGCATGTATAATGTTATTAATATGCTCACAATTTAGGGCCTTTGGGTAAAATACAAAGTGCCTAAGTAATTTAATTACATTTTGATGGAGGCTTAGGCTGGCACAGCAAATGGAAGAATCAGCTGCATCTTCTTTCTAAATGCCATTTCACATTTTCAGTCAAACTAGCTGCAAAGTGCACCAATACACAAAGCTCCCTTATGTTGAATCAGACCATTGGTCCAGCTAGCCAACTAGAGCCCACTCTAACTTGCAGAGCTACCCAGGTAGAAGTCTTTCTTAGCATCTTCAGACCAAGATCCTTTCATCTAGAGACGTTGCAGATTGAGCACAGGGACCATATACATGCACTAATAGTTATGGATCCTTCAGACATGTGGTCTCCAAGAAGAAGTTTCATCAATGACAGGCCAACTTTTGGGAAGTCGGTCACCATGGTTGAGCCTGGTCAGTCTCCTTATCATTGCTTGAATATTATCATTATCTGAAATTCTACTCTTCCTTAGTCCGTAAGAAAAATTCAAAAATTTACTTACAACGTTTCTAATTAATGTTATTGGCTAACTTGCAGCCCAGTTCTAATGAAATTCACTTGCACTGATGCAGCAGGGCTGGTTCAGCTTGCTTTGTATCCTGTGGGGGGTACTTAGGAGGTTTGTCCCTTTCCCCTGGGGAAAGCCCCAGCTTGGCAACAGGAGGTCTATTCAGAACTCTGCCTGTTAATTCACCAGGACAAGTCCATTTGGATCCATATCAGAATATCTGCCCTGGGGATAGGATACTGCATGTCCCAGAACTTCTGATCCTGTCCCCTCCTGGGCTTGATCTGCCAATGCATTAGCAATGGCAGGATAGCATGAACCTTTCTTCTGGCACAACTAATTGCTATGTTCTTGAAAATTTTATATGGAAGGTGGGGTTTTGAAAGGGAGCAGGATCAACAGTGTCCCCAGTCTAAAATTTATTTATTTATTTATTAGTGTTGTGGCACAATAAAGGTTGAAGACCACTGCCCTAGATAAGCACTATGATGGCGATTATGCTGTCAGAATAATGGAGGGGGTAGACACATGCAATAATTGTGATGGTGAATGCCCATGACTGTGATGCACTTTATATATATATATATATAATTCACTTATGTATGTCTATGTCTATGAATGATCCATCAGTTTGGGGTAGAAAGCAACTGTGGAGAGACTTCAATAGAGACTAGCTGCCCTGTTTTCTTAAAAATAGTTGTGTGTGTCAGGACCCGTGACATGTTTAATGCAACATGGACTTTGTTAAAGCCAAAAGCACTGAGCCGAACATCACTGTGTTGATGTTCTTCTATGAATACCCCGTAGTTACAACCAATTTGAGGCTGTGAGGAAATCAGTCACTGTTACGCAAACGTAGATCTTCATTTGGAGACACTATGCGAAACCATGGCCCTGATGTCATGTTTTCAGCCCTCGAAATATGACTGCTATACTTGTTCTCACCTGAATGAATGAGACTTGTGTAAGAAATGTTTTGTCTTGGGGAATATTTGGTCAATATTGTAGAACATTTTGACCACAATATTTCCCTTCCCCCCAGTAGTGTCTGTGATATAAGAAAAAGGGAAACACAGACTTCCATTCAGCTATTCATATATCATTAAAAAAGCATTGTACTATTATTTTTCCTCTCAAATTAATCAAAATAATTAAGTCCTAGGCTGAGACCTTACTTGCCACAGAACTGCCTGAAGCTAATTTGTAATGCTGAGTTATAAATCTCTGGAACAAAATGAAGTTATGTGGGACACATGTTAATATATACTCTAGCGAATGAATGATGTCACTCTAATTTAGGAATAACTACACTATGTTATTATGCAATATGCTCGCCATTTACTTTACAATTCTGCTGTCAGTTTATGTTATTAAACAACTAAAAATTTCAGTAACCTTCCTCAACAAATGAAGAAGGATTTTTTCCTTTAATTGATTGGTATTTGGCTGACCCTGAGGCTGACGACAAGGCAGGACTAAAGATCAAGTCAAAAGCTGTATTAAAATAACCAGGTTTATGTAAGGATGGCATCAAAATTAACCTTGAAGCCCAATCCTATTCATGGTTACTATGAAAAAATCCTCCTGCAGCAGCTCATTTGCAGAATTGTGTTGTCTTAGTACATGAAGCTTCAATCTAACCATCAAGGGTAATAGTTAAGAAAGTGCCATCCTGTGTGAATTTGTCAAATCTCTTGAAAACGCCATCTTTGCTAGTAGCTATCACCATCACATCTGTCTTGGAAAACTGAAGCTCAGCTGCATCACTACAGGGCAGAGAAGTTTTCAGTTCAAAATTTTAATGTTAAAACAATGGGAAAAGGCAGCACACTCCTCTAGAAGGCAATTGTGAAACTGCCAAGCCCATGGGGAGCTCACAATATTGTGTCTGCTTGCCATATTTGTGAGCGAGGATGCATTCTGGCCAGTAGGATCCTTGTGTTTAGAATTGCATTTCCAACCCCAACCCCATTTACTGAATGTATAAATGGGAAAACTCTTCATCTCCATAGCTGTTGTTATAAGCCCTTATATAAGGACTATCATAATCCTTACCTATACTCAGTGGTAGGCTCCAGCAGGTTCACACCTACTCTATAGAATCGGTTGTTAACAAGAGATAGGACATATAAAGTTTTAAAATAGTCATTTAAAAGTGGCTGCCAGATGGGCATAGAACTGGTTCTTAATTTCTTTGAATCCCATCACTGCCTATACTATACATTTTAGTCCTTTTGTTCCCACCTAGATTCATCACTATTTGGAGAAGGCCTTCAGGAGGCATATGATGACATTTAAACATTGCAATAAACAATAATCCAAGTGCATGGCAAGTATCTGAAGTATCATGCAAACATTCTCATTGTCCCTAAAGCAGCAGTTTTCAACCAATGTGCCGCAAATGGTCTTCAGGTGTGCCATGTGGGAGGCTCATTTATTATTTGGGCCATTGGGGGATAAGAATCCCCCCACCAGCAGCATTGTGTGTCTTATCAACTATCAAAAAGCGTATAATTTTAGCACCTTGTCATTGAAAATCACAGCCATAAGGTAAACCAGTATTCTTATCCCCAGTTTTGTAGATGGGGAATTGGGACAGAGAGATTAGACTGAGGTTACTTAATGAGTTCATGGCTAAGGTGAACAGGGGATACCTGTTTGAACAGGGGATACCCAATATCAACTCTCCTACATGATATGTGGTGTTGTCTAAGTTGGAGCAGTTCTCCAAAATCACATCCCATCTGGAGATTATGGGCACAGTCCTAAACTAGGCTGGCGCGACACATTGATCTTCCTGTTTCCGTAATAATGTGGAGAGGCAAGCGCATGTCTGTGTGTAGGACTAACCCTCCCCCAGGAATGGCACAGAAGTGTCTTACAACACTTTTGTGATACTCCCAGATAAGCATAGGATTTATGAAAGGGCTTAGGGCGGCCTAACTGGAGTTAGGATTGCAGCCTACACGATTCATGGCTGAGGTGAACAAGGGATACCTGTTTTGGTACCCAACATAAGTTCTCATACATTCTCCAAGATTTCAGACAAGGGTCTTACCCAGTCCCATCTGGAGATTATGTCAATGATTGATTATGAGCACAATCCTGACCATGTCTACTCAGATGTAAGCCCCATTGTGTCCAATGGGTCTTACTCCCAGGAAAGTGTCTTTAGGATTGCAGCCTTAGTCAAGGCCTGTACTGGGTCACTGAGCCACAGCCCCTGAGCTCCTTTGACTCCCCCATTCACCCAAAAACTGTGTTGTGGAAATTTTTGACACCTCACCAGGCCACCCCGTGCCCCTTCTTGCCTTTAGACCCAGCAACAGTGCTAGAGGAGATGCTCTCCAAGGTGGCAGTGACAGGGTTAATGACACACCGCAATTGCTCCAGGAACCGAGCTGGCATTGCGGAGGGGTGCCGAGGCTGTGCCTGTTCCTTCACTGGCAACAGCATGCAGGCGGAGCAGGAGAGAGGGTTGAGCCGTGGTACCCAGAGACACACAGAGAAAGGGCAGCTTGCCGCCTGCTGCAGTCCTCAGCGCGGTTAATCACGCGTTCCCCTTTCGCTGCTGATTTGCAAGAGCAGATTAATCAGAGAGCGCGGCTTGATGAAATTTTGCTGTTATTGTGCCCATTTTTAGCAACATCTTTTATTATCTTCATTATTCATTTACAGGGGACCAGCATCAATTATGCAAATGAGTTCACAGACTTTGCAGATTACTTCATTTGCCGCTATTGTTTGTGGAAATTTAATTATTAAATATTATTAAGCTTGCGTTTTCTTCAATTTTCCAAGGCTTAGTTTCATTTGATTTTTCCTCCAGCTGCTCTCGTTCCCTTTCAGTGCCAAAACAGCTCCTCATCAAAGCGGCCCTGGCATGTGAAGACCAAATAAAATCTCCTCAATTTAATAATTTTGATGTTAGTCCCTTGTTCTCAGCTGCTTGCTCAAAGCAATGCAGAGAGAAAACGCAGAGCACATTCAATTTAATGAGCAGAAATTGAATTCAAGTTTGTTCAGAATTGACTTCAATTAGACAGAGTCTTAATGATAAATTAATCTCTTTTCTTTAGTCCCTAGAATTTGTTTTTCAAAGTAGGGAAATTGGACTACATTGAAAGACCAAATAAAGAATACCAATTTTAACTAGATTATGGAACCGATAGCAAAATTTAATTCTTTATAGTAACGTACTTGGACAAATAGCATTCACTTGGTGGCATGTATTATAATTTATATTCATTGTTACCACTCACACTTTCATGGCATGGATAAAATGGCAGTTGAATTAAATATGGGCTCGTAATAGACTTCAGAGTTTTAATCTTTATTAAGAAACTCTAATTGAATGCATAATTAGCTTTTCAGGGTCTAGGAAACTGGGTTTAATTTCTATGTGGGCTGAAAACATAGATCAGGACTCTTTTTAAATTGCAGGGCTTTTGAAAAAAACCGAATTTATTGTTGAAGGGAAATTACAGGATGAGATGGGCTTCCTCAGAAAGCATATGTTTTGACTGCAGTGCAAGGATGGATAAAACCATGTGCAAGGCAGTCCAAGGCAAGGGCTTCTGGCAATATTCTTGTGGGTCTCTTTTGGTGCCACCCTCGTGCAAGGCACTGTACTGTACTCTGGAGTAACACATGAGCCCACCTGCATTGGCTGGAAAATGCTTTGCTCTTGATGGTTCCTCTAACACAGTGGTTTCCCAACTTTTTTAAGCACTGGGATCCACTTTTTAAAACAACACTCAATTGGGTTCGACCTAGTTTTACAAGACTTAAAAAAAAGTTTCACTTTATCAACCCATTAAGTCTTAATTTTTATTCTTTTTACAGTGGACAGAAGCATTATTGCGTACTTGTGAGTAAAACACACACATGTGGCTCTGTTCCACTTTCCACAAAGCACTATATGTTTTCCTTATCCACTTCTCAGTTTTGCAACCCACTCACAATTAGATCACAACTCACTGGTGGGTCCTAACCCATAGTTTGGGAACCACTACTCTGATGAAATAAGAGACTCCTTCATTAGAAATTGTCTGCTTCCAAATTTACAAATTGGTAAGAAGCCAAAGCAGTTATACGAGGCAATATTTGGATTATGGGGAGAGCTACTTGCCTTTTGCGATGGCCTCCCTGAAGCTGCTGAAGCTTAAGGAAAGCCATGATTTGGCTAAAACTGAGTTAAGTAAGGTGTGTAGTTTTAGACCCCAAATTTCCTTCTCCATAATTAAGATACTGCTCAAGCTGCAGGTGGCAATAGAAGCATGGATGAGCAGGTGAAGCAGGTTCCTTGCAGCTCCTAGATAGAGATGCACATAGGCAGTTGTGAATAAAAACACAGAACCCCATATTTTCCATTTTAATTCAACATATTTTTTAAAAAGACATCATTTTCCAAACACTTCTACTAACATGTATTGGAAGTGGTGCAAATGGATATTTGCTACATGCAAACCGAGGCACTTGTTAGTGGGGAAGAGAATATGTTTCCAAACCCATCACATGTTGAGTATGTACCGGTATTTTTGTTCTCTACCCTGACATAATATTCAAACCCCAGATCAGGCCATAAATTGCCAGATTTAGAAGAGATAAGAAGTTGTTCTCAACTGCAGAACACCATCAATTTATGGACTTCACTAAGAGATAGTGACTAATGGGCACTAGCCAGCCGACTTTAAATGGGGAGTAGCCAGATTCTTGAAGATCTCTCACTGCTTGCTTATTGCAATGGCTCTGCTAACTCTGAGTTCAGAGGCAGCCTATCTCTGAATACTAGTTGCGGACAAACAAGGTTTTGCAGGCTATTTGTCCACACATTTCATTTCTGAGCTTTCCAGAGGCAACTTGTTGGCCTCTCGGAGAAACAGGATGCTGAACTCAACCAATTGTCCTGATCCGATAGGACTCTTCTTATGTTCTTAATATTCATGTTTGTTGCCACCTGGTGGAGGAGAGGAAGACTGGCAGACTATCTACTGGACCAAGACTGAATGTGTTATTGAAATGCAGATTTTTCCTCTAGCTCAGGGGTATCCAAACCCTGTCCCTGGGGTTGAATGTGGCCCTTGACAAGCTTCGATGCGGCCCTCGGCAAGACCCTTGTATTGGGCCATGAGCAAGTCTTATAATGTCTCTAATACAATCTTATATGTAAATTTATGTAAATTTATTCAAATTTGAAATGTAAATTATTTTTCTGGCCCCCAACACAGTGTCAGAGAGATGATGTGGCCCTCGTGCCAAAAACATTTGGATACCCCTGCTCTGGTTGAATATCCTGCTGAGGTTTGTGTGAATAAGGACCCAAAGAAAACGCAGTTATTAGTTGGCATATCTTCTATACATCACCCTAGTAATGAGAAGTTGGAAGCAGCAATAATTTTTGTACCATGTAAATAGATATGCAACCGTTTATTGGCAGGAGAATGGCTGCCTATGGAAAAAGCTGGAGGGCTGGCTCCAGTATAAAGAGAGGTTCATTTCCTATTGTTTCTAATGATACTGAGGATGATCGCAAGAAGTGTGTAATGGTGTTGAGTGTTTATGGAGCAAAACAGTATGGTTTTAATTAAAAGTTTGGTAGTATCTGATTTACTTAGTGACAGATCCTTGGAGGAACTGATTAGGAATATGTATACTGTACTTTATAACATTTCAGGTGGTTGGGAATGGCATGGTCCAGCTTGTTTCTGAGGTTTGCATGGCATGGCACAGGCTTCTGGGTGGAGCTCTTGTTTCATTCTAATTCTGATCATGAAGGTATGCTCAAAAGATGTGCTGCATGTCCATGGCATAGCTAGGTGAGGTGCAGGGGGTGCAGTTGCACCGGGCCACAAGCTTTAGGGGGGCAACAAGCTGAGCTTGACACTACTGGCTAAAACTGTGAAAAATGGGTTATGTATGAATATGTATGTATGTGTACTATCCTGGATGAAACTCAGAATATCCAGGAATACATCAGTGAGATGGCACCCAAAGATGAGCTGATGAGAGAATGTCTCCAGCAACAGCAGCAACAGCAAATACGGAAGGAAGATCAAACTGAGGAAGTGTCCTGGCAAGATAAGACCCTGCATGGGATGTACCATCGCCAGATAACTGAAGTCGCTGACATTGAGAAATCCTATCAGTGGCTGGAAAGAGCTGGCTTCAAAGATAGCACTGAAGCCCTCATCATGGCAGCACAAGAACAGGCACTAAGTACCAGATCCACAGAAGCGGGGATTTACCATACAAGAGAAGACCTAAAGTGCGGGCTGTGCAGAGAAACGTCAGAAACAATCCAACACATTGTGGCAGGGTGTAAGATGCAGGCAGGAGCAGCATACATTGAACGGCACAACCAAGTAGCTGGCATCGTGTACAGGAACATCTGTTCAGCCTATGGACTAACCCCTCCCAAGACTAAATGGGAGACTCCTCAGAAGGTTGTGGAGAATGACAGGGCTAAGGTCCTGTGGGATTTCCATATCTAGATAGATAAGTACTGGCTAACCAGCCCGACATTGTGGTGGTAGATAAGGCCCAGAAGACAGCCCTGGTGATAGATGTAGCGATACCAAATGACAGCAACATCAGGAAAAAAGAGCATGAAAAGGTGGAAAAGTATCAGGGTTTGAAGGAAGAATTAGAAAGGATGTGGCAAGTGAAGGTGAATGTGATCCCAATAGTGATTGGAGCACTAGGGGCTGTGACATCCAAGCTGGAAGAATGGCTCCAACAGATTCCAGGAAGGACATCAGAACACTCAATCCAGAAAAGCGCATTGCTAGGATCAGCTAAGATAACTGCGCAGAACCCTCAAACACCCAGGCCTCTGGTAGAGGACCCGAGATTGAGGGTAACATACATACACCACCCATGGAGGGTGAGAAAAACATTTATATATGTATGTATATATGTATATATAACATAATAAAAAAGCAGGCCTCAGTCAGTCTTGAGAGACTATGGTATCGTGCTCGGCGCTGCATACGCTGCATGCGAAGCATAATACCATCATATTATATATCAAAACATAATACCATCATATTATATATCGTTGGAAAGGTAATTTAATGCAGAATGCAATGAAACAAACTGCATTGGAATATCTATATTCTATCAAAAATTAATTAATCAGAAAATGAAATGAACAAAAGGTAGATATTTTTAAACTCAAATTTTCCTATTATACTGTATGCTTTAAGTAGGGTTGCCATCTGTCCCAAAAACAGGGACAGTTCTGATCAAGAGGAAATTATTATCAGCGCACCATAAGTCTACAGATTTCATGATTTCTGGTCTCCATGCTGCTACTTCTTCTTGGGAGATCCTTGTGAGGTTCAGCAGCCAAGATGTGTAGCCTATTTGGCTATAACAAGATGTAACATTGCCCAGGGTGCACCACGAAGCAGCACATTATACACTTTCTCCTTCAAGGAAGGAGTGGTGAAAATGTGAGGCAAACTGAATCCTGTGTATACATGAGGATTGCCATGATCAATTATTTAGATTCAAATCTTGGAATCCATTGTCACATTTAGGGCAGCAACTAGTCTGAGAAGATTTTTGTATTGAGACAGCTTGGTGCTATAAGTGGGCAACTTTCAACCCCGATTCGTTTAATCTGGTGCCTGCTGATCCAGTACAGCATCCCTATAGCTTTGATCTTCCCAGGAGATATTGGACAGCACTCAAGCAGATTTGCACCATCCATGGCAGATGCCAATACTGGAAATGCAAGTGGGGACTAGTTGACAATCCTAACTGTGACTGTGGTTTTGTGACAAGCATTACATCGTAATGCAGTTGAAAGCCTCCTTGGTGCAATTCTTGCAGGGAGCCAAAGTACTTTCTAAGAGGGCATGATTGAGGGCTCGGCTGTCCAATGGTTAAATTACTTAGATATGTGGCCATAGACCCAAATATATGCTCATATACTGTATTTTATATATGTGAATTCCATGTTATGTGGCTGTATTTTACCATAAGGTAAAGATGCCTTTGCAGATAGTAGTGCTAGTTGTGACCAACTGCTCTTCCCCATTTCTAAACTAGAGCCAGCGCTGTCTGAAGATGTCTCAGGTATCTCCATGTTCATATGGCTGGCATGACCATATGCCAAGGCACATGGAACACTGTTATCTTCTCACCAGATGTTTTGCCATACAAATAAATACCGTATTTACTCAATCTAATATGCCATCAAATCTAATGTGCACCCAACTTGGCATCCATCAGTCTTGAAAGACTATGGAATCGTGCTCAACACTATGCGAAACCTGAAGACAGCAGGCTGTGGGTGCACCCAACATTTATAATCAAAATACCACATTTACTCAACTCCAACCATCAAATCTAATGTGATTTTGGAATTCACCAGAAAAAGATGAGTGTTAGATTCAAGTAAATACAGTAAGGCTGCAATCCTAAAGACACTTTCCTAGGAGTAAGATCCATTGAACACAATGGGGCTTATTTTTGAGTAGATATGGTTAGGATTGTGCTCTATGTCTTCATGATTATTGAGAGAGGCTGTAGCAGCACAGGTGTAAAACTAATATTTGGATCTTCTATACCTAGTCCCTAGCAAAGTGCTTCTATGCTTTCAACTTCCACAGAGACCTGTAATGTTGGTGCCATTGCCATGTTCAACAAAGCAGCACAGAAGTCCAGTACACAGTGCCAGTCTCCCACTAAGTTTGGTCTTTATGGAACAGAAAGATTAATGGCATTGCTTCAGGCTAGGTTACAATCTTGAAGTACATAGCTCTCTAAAACATTGGACTCTTCCAGTTGGCCTACATATTTTGTAACCACCTTTATTTATGCAACTGGGTCAGATTTGCATTTTCGCTGATGGTAAGAGAAAGCTGTTAGTCCATTATACTGCTCGATGGTCTCCATATCAAGGATATGTGTATTATGGGTTAATATTATTGATTGACTTAGCACTTTGGGCATACCAACAGCTTTAAAATTGTGTATATACTCACAACAGCCCTGTGACTTATTTTACAGATTGAGATCCAAAGTGGAAAGTGAGTTCAAGACTAACCAGTGAGTCTATGAAATTTGAATCCATGTCCAATCTGATGGCTATATTCACACATAAATATTTGTCACCACCACCCAACATGATAGATCTACTGTTCATGTGTGAACGAGTTATCCCAAATTAATCATCACAGAAATACTTCCATATCATATTAACAATATTTTTCATTAGAGAAAAATTCCTATTTTTGCTGAGTCATTGCCACGTTTGCATTTTAAAAGGCATTTATGGAGTGTGTGTGATCATTAATGGAGGAGCTTCTAGGGCTGGTGGTAGGCTTGTAATCCCATTAGACATGTAGGAGCTTTTGGCTGGCACCGCCATGTGATTGACACAGCCTTTGTGTCACTGTCAGCACAATCCTAATCCCCACTTAGGTTGGCACATGACCTGGGGGTGTCGCAAAAGTGTGGTAAGGCACTTCTGAACCACTACCGGGGTGTGTGGTTTAGGTCAGTGTGCTGACATGTGCTGGCCTCATTGTACTATGGGAATGGGGAAACAAGTGATTTGCATTTTGCTAAATTGGTTAGGATTCTGCCCTGTGTGATTGTGTGTTTGTGTCACAACTATTTGTATGATTGAAACATTGCTTTTTGAGTAGTTATGATTGTACAATGATGGGGGCTGCTATTGTATGAACCAATTCAATACCAATTCAAACCATATGTACCTTCATGGAGGCGTTGTAAGTCTATTGCAAGTGTGCAGCTTGTCGCTCCTCCATACATGTTCAATGTCCATATTTATCTTTATGCCTTAACCTCTTTTTGCAGTTATAGCGTTCATTATACTGTCCACCCCACTCTTTAATCCCAGGTTGTTTGCTTTCTGTGAAAAATGACATATTTCTTGTATATAAACCTTTCATTGGATTGCATTCAGACTGCCTCTGTTGTATAGGTGCCTGATCTGATATTAGAGAACAAGGTTGAAATCATATCCACATAAAACCTGATAGCCTGTTACATTGTACTCAGAGGCACTTATTTCGAAATAAGCATGTAAAGGATTAGACTGTGTGAGTTTCTCCATTCAGAATTCACAATTTCTGAGTCTTTGAGGGCATGGGAAGCTGTTTTGTTAAGACTCTCAGAGTCTTGTGGTGTCGTTCCAATCAGCAGACGCATGTGGAATAATCCGTGACAGTGCTTCTGTGGAGGAGTAAGGTGGTTTCTTATGGCAAGTAATGAATGGTTTATGAGAGGAGCGATTGTGGGAGCACGAAAAGTTTGCATTCCCTTCAAGCGTATGTCTCCGGCTCTGGATTGCTTTGTTTCACTCTGGAACATAAGCAAATCATATTGCTTCTCCACTTTCCATGTGGTGGATCACAAACTGTGAGATACTGCAGAGTTTCAGCTCAGCTCGTCTTAGCAGCAGAAACGAATCCATTCATCTTTAAACTACAATGTGGAACAACAGGGCAGCCTCTGATGAAACGTGCATATATCTTTCATATTTCTGTGTCTCAAGAAAATGTTTTGAAACATGGCTCATTTGATAGTATCAGAAGTGTTCAAGATGTCCTTGGGGGTACAAACTATGAAAGAAAGCTGTTTGTTTTCTCCTTCTTCCTCCTGTAATTTCCATCTTGGTCAGCATATACACAGAATATATATTTCTGTAGTTTCAGCCTCATCAAAAGTATGGTTACAAAGAAGCCAGTCCCACGGAGTTCAATGAGACCTCCCAGAAAATTTGTCAGAAATTGCATCCTTATGATGGTTTCATTTATTGTCACCTTGTATTTGTCCAGTGCATTAAATAATTACATGATCATTGCATGTAGGGAGGGAAACGGAGGGATTAAAAAAAATATCCATTCATTTGAATGGGATGTGGTGAATTGGAATTGTTTCTTGTTGTGGCATCTCATACAGTTGGATTATACCAGTGGCAGAGTTGACCATATAGAATGTAGGACAGAGTGGCTCTACCGTAAAGTATTGCATAGAAGAGGGAATTTAGGCAGTTGCTGCTTTTGAAACTCTTCTATGTTGAGCCAAAACTTCCTAAATTCCCTTTTCTATGCAGTGCTTAAATGTAGAGCCACTCTGTCCTACATCCTATATAGTCACTTTGTCCTGTGGTCTTCAACCATTTTTGCACCACAATTTCAATATACGTATAAATAAGGAGACTGGGTACCCACCATTGATCCCCCTTCCTGGAACAGATCTGCCTCACCCTATCCTTGCCTGCCCCATTTTCCCCTCCTCTTTTGTCTGCACTAAACTTTGTGAGAGCAGCTTCAGCAGCACCATCTTTCAGAGTGATGGGAAAGACAGAGAGCAGAGGCTATGCTGGAGTATAATTATCAACAACTTAGTTCTGATAAGTACCATTATTAGATTGGATCCAAGTCCTCTGTTGCATAGCTTTGAATAGTTGCTCCTAATAAAGAACACTGGTTTATACTTTCACAAGGTTGCCAGATGACAGGAATTTCCCTGACGGAACCGGACATGAGGCCCTGGAACTGGAAGTCCGGGTAGAGACCTCTTTGTCAGGAAATTGGGATTTCCTAGGATTTTAGGCTTTTTAGCCCTGTGTGCAGCTTCCTGCGGCTGCTCCAGGGCCCACTGAGGCTCTGAATCTGCTGTTTAAAGGAGGAGGATGGAGGGAGGGAAGGGAATGATAGTCTTTCTCCTTCTTCCCCATGCTACAGCCCCTTTCCAAGCCAGCAGTGGTAGAAGTACATCTCTCAGCCTGCATCCTGCTTCCCAAGGACTGAAGTGTTCCAGACATTGAATGGCTGGGAAAATGGCTGTGGCCGACATTCAGCTTCAGTCCCTGCACTTGCCAGAGAGAGAGAGAGAGAGAGAGAGAGAGAGAGAGAGAGAGAGAGAGAGAAGAATTAATTTTTTTTAAAGCAGGGTTGCCAACTGACCAGAGAAACCCCAGCTTCCCCTACTCCTATGCCTTTGTAGATGGATCCATCAATATATATTTTGTACAAAAAAGTATGTATTTCACAACAAGTACTTGAGTTGCTCAGATTGTGGGGCCTTTCATCCAGCTGTTGTGAGAGAGTAGCAGGGGCTGGGTGTAAAGTTGGCAACCTGCTAAGGGTAGGGATGGTGGGGATAACTCCTGGCTTCTTAAGTTTTAAGCCTCCAAGCCCAGTTGTGTCCACTCAAAAGTATTATAGGCAGTGGAGCTTATATCATGTAAGGAGGAAAAGAAAAGGTGGCTGAAAGACCAAGCCTGTGCATGCCTTGATCACTTAAACATGTGCCTTTTTGGTTGGTGTCTGGTCTATTGCAATGAGATTTGTGCAAAAATTAAGTACAAGAATGCAATATGAGTGTTTTTAGCTTTGTTTTAACATGTCCTACATTTGGCCTACATTTTTTGGGGGGTGCCCTGCAATTTTTTTTAAATTGGTTAGGAATTTTGGCTTGAAGAACAGGAATTTTGGCAGATGGGGGGATTTTGGGTTTGGTATCTGGTCATCCTGCTTTATTACCCAAATTTTCCAGTATACTTAGCAAAGCTGGTTTGAAGGATAAGCTCAAACTAATATTTACCAGTTGAGATACAACTGCAAACTACTGCTTGAACAAATAAGGAAATAACTATTTGAAGAAAGAGAGGGTATGGGGGAAGGTCCATGAATGCAAGTCTTATTCCTGTAGCCATTGTGGGCAAATCCACTTACCATTTTCACATATACTGAAGAACACTTATGTCACATGGCTGAATGGATAACAAAGTAGACCACTCAGACTCAGTAGGCCACTCAGACCACAAAGATAACAAAGTAGACCACTCAGATCTAAACTAGATAGCAGTTTAGATCTGGATAAGTCACAAAGCAATCCTAAGAAATTAAGGCCAGCCTAACTCACCTGGCTCATCTTTCTGTGATGGTGTGGGGAGGTTGACATACGCCTGAGCATTGGCCTAACCTCCCCCCCCACGAGTGGGACAGAAGTGTCTTACTGCATTTTTGTGACACCCCTAGGTTTAGGCCGGCCTAAGTGAAGGTTAGGATTGCAGCCTATGTGATCCTTGCCTGTAAAATGTGAAAAGAGACAAACTGTAAAGCATTTTTCATACAATAATAATTAATAATAATTAATAATAATGCTGTGTTTGAGTGAATGCAGTTGCATTGCCCTGGAGACAGAGACAGAAAATACCAATGGAATAAATAAACCATGCTGTCACGTTAAAATAAATTTGCAAATGTAATTTGGGTAACTAGATTAATGTGAATTAATTTAGAAATGCTTAAATGTAACACAATTACATTTAAAATAATGCCCAATATAAACAGCAATCATGATGGGAAAATATCAAATTTATTTAAAAATAATGTGTAGGTTTTAAGAAACTGTTCATTTATAGGAAGCAAAATGCTGATGGTGGTTGAAAGTGTGCTGTCTTTTTACAAATTTCAGATTTTAAACAACAATTGCTATGGGGAGAAAATCATTGCTGGATACTATAATAATGCACAATTTTAATAAGCTTTTTTGGCAGGCAATCAATAGATGCACAATATGTCTGGTGAAAAAATTGCAATGGAAAACAGTCTTTTTCTACTTGACTGTGATATGGCAGTTCACAAACCAGATAAGAAAGACATCTTGGATCCTAATTGGGACCAAGATGGAAGAAGAGGGGACTCTTCCCCACCATGTTGTTTTTCTGTAGAAAACATCTGTAACAAGCTACTTGGAAGGTACACAGCTGCTTCAGGGTTACATTTCAATCAGAAAACAGCATTAGAGGAAAGATTTGACCTCCCCTTCCCCATGTGCCTTAGAATCCAATCCTATGTATGTCCCATAGTGTTCAACAAGGATGACTGTGCATAGGATTGCAGTCTAAGGTCCTGATCCTATGCTTTTTCTCCTCCATTGATGTAGCCATGCCATTATTGCATGTAATGCAATCCAAAGGTCATCTCTGGATAAGGGAAAATTAGTTCCCTTACCTGGATATAAACCTTTGGTGCTGGAACAGATCTATTTAGACCTGCACAAGTGATTTCACTGGTGCAATTCTAAGTGGGGCTTAGGAGAAAGATTGATGTTTGGGAGAAGTTTAGGATATTAGCAGTGCCGTTGCAATATTGGCCCTTTTCAGCCCCCATTCTGCCCACCTCCTGCATTGATTTACTGGTACCATGGTTGTAACTGATCCAGTGGTGGACCACCATGGCAGCTCATTTCTTGCTGCTTCTGATGTGTTATGTGTTACTGTACATACTGTGTCTCAGGCTGCTCTTGGGAAAGATGATGAACTGCATATTCATGTATCCCCTAGGCAAATTTCTAAGTTTCCCTCCTGCTGATGTCTTAGGCTTTGCTCCTTCTTAGGTTTTGAAAAATGTTTCAGATGTCACACCTGAACCCTTCTGCTAACAATATCTCTGCTCTTTTAAAAAAATATTTTTATTAATTTTTAAAAAGAAGAAGAAAGGATAGAAAAATAAAAAAATATTAGGAAACAAAAATATTCTTTCAAGATATATGGCAAGCACAAAATTCCAAATAAACCTTTATTTAGTCTGATATTGATTTCTACTAACTAAAAATCTATCTTCAGCAAGCTATAATCTCATTTAACAATTCCAACAAACATAAAAAAGGAAATAAGAATTATATAAAAATTGTTTGCTTATCAAATCCATATCACTGCTCTTATAGTAGTCAAAATCCTGGCACAATACTCTCCCCTGAAAGATTCTCCCATAATAATTTTTTAGAGAAAGTAGAGATGCTTTCACTATAAGTATGTCTCTTGCATACCAACTAAGCAGGTAGCAGTTTGGTAAAGGGTGCCCTTCTCTGTCCATCCATGTGACTCTGTTCCTCTTCTTCTTCTTCTTCTTCTTCTTCTTCTTCTTCTTCTTCTTCTTCTTCTTCTTCTTCTTCTTCCATCCCAGATCTTTTTTGCATCTGCTGTTTCCAAGAAAGATTTCCTCCTTATATACCAGTTACAGTTTTTCTCTATAAATTTAAAGTTAAAGTTTCTCTGTACGTATAATATTTTTAAGATGCATACATTTGTCCCGGAACTATTGGCATTACCTTAGAAAGGCTATAATTCTTGGCAGTCATTACTCCATGTTTGACCTGCTGAGAACCCAGAACATTAGCAACAAAGAGTTGGGGGAGGAAAGGGGAGAGAGAGAATGGAAGAGAGGAAAAAACATCTCTTTATGCTTAAAAAATAGGAAATACATTAATTACAGAAAGTTAGAAGTGGCATCGGAGGTAACCTAGGGCCCAATCCTATCCCCTCTGAGTATCGATGCTGAGTTTCAGTGCTGGATGTTGCAAACGTATGTGCGGACAAGGGGAAGATGAGCTGTTGGTGCTGGATCTCTGCACTGACTGGAGAGGCTGTGGGAGCGTCCAAAGGTATGCCACACAAGGCTTCATCTTGGATACAAGTTTTGGATGCTGTGCGAGTTCACCCCTTCTTCTGGGGGAAAATGGTTTGTAAGAACTTACTTCACCAACATCTCTAGTTTAAAGATCAGCTCTTGCTGTCATTAATACTCAAATTTATTTCATCCAAATGGTGCAATTCTCAAATATAGTGTTTCTTAATTAAATCCTTCCATATGACATCCATGCCATGCTGACTGTCGATTCCCTGAACATTCTAAAACTATACCTATACCTCTTTCTGCCTCTTGGTGTGTATGTGTTTGTGTGTGGTTGCAATCCTAAAGACACTTTCCTGGGAGTGAGACCCACTGAACACAATGGGGCATACTTTAGAGTAGACATGGTTAGGATTGTGCTCTCTCTGTGTGTGTATGTGCACGTGGATACACAGTGGTCGGAAGTGGTTGCAGCAAGAGGACTCCTGTTGGTTTAATGAGGCAGTAGTAAAATAATGTAGATTATAAATAGGCTTTCCTGTTGAAATGTGTGGATAGCTAGTGCACAGTACACGTTCAGAGTAATACTAGAACAAAGGGAGAAAAATACTCAATTAAGTTTTTTTTTGGTGTCTTTTCAGAAATTCGAAGGAGTCTGCCGTAGTGATTCATGTTTATTTAGAAAACAATACTGAAGTACTTACTTTACAGATAGCAGCCAGGAAAGGATAAGATAAACCCCCAGTACTATATTTATATTTTATTCTGCAGACATATCTAATCTGCGGTGGCATGAGAAATGTTGTAAAATGTGTGCTTTTGAAAATTGCTGTGGCATCATACTTAAAAACTTGTCCTTTGGAAGCCAGGTCAACTTTCCTAGCAGCGTCGAGTAATATATATGTATGCTGTGAAGGTTTTTTATGTCTTATAATAGAGATGGTATAGATAATAGGCTTTCATCTATTACATTTATCACGTTTACTTATCTTCTCAGAGCCATCAAAAGGCTGTATTCAGAAAATATTAAGATAGGGATGCCTGCTTCATTTGATACTCTCACAAGGGGCCCAATCCTGTTTCTATTGAACTAGCTGGTGCTTTTGTTTCTGATTATAGTAGAAGCAGCGATGGGGCTATGAATAGATTCCAT
Source organism: Cryptoblepharus egeriae (assembly GCA_030015325.1). NCBI lineage: Eukaryota > Metazoa > Chordata > Lepidosauria > Squamata > Scincidae > Cryptoblepharus > Cryptoblepharus egeriae. The sequence continues at coordinate 115,914,608 of JAREYC010000003.1, forward strand.
TAATGTTAATTAGACTACAGTAAAATTCCAATTATCTCCATCAAACGTCGGGTATCAAAAGCTTTTCAGTTAAGGAAGTTAACTGTGTTGTCCCACTTGGAACCTCGAGGCATTGTAACCCTATAAACTGGGACTCTTATTTAACCAAATTTAGATTCATTGGGGTAGCTGCTGCAATGAGTTCTTTGAGGTATTTTCATCACCATTTACTCCTGGGTAAACTAGGATGGGAGATTATTTCAAATGGGGGATGAAGTAAGCTGACATTGATGATGGAGAAAATATTCTGCTCGCTGTGAGAAAGGAGAAACCTTGAGGGAGTTAATGCTTTCTTTTGCTTTTGCAACAAACCTATATTTTTCTTGTATATAGAAGATTCTCCTGGGACTGTGGTTTTCAGATTGTGTTCCAGGAACCCTAAGGTTTCTCAGAAACCTTTCAAGACTTCCTCAGTATGAAAATTGGCAATGCCGGACAAAATTCGGTTTATGAAAGTATGTCGATCATTTTTTAATTCTCCCTGCAATCTATGTCTGTATGGGAATTCTAGGTGAGTTCAGGGATGTGGTCTTTATTCATGCATGCCCATGATAATGTCCTTCAGATCTGGTGTGTGACTTGAAGGACCCTAGAATCCTTTGCAACATAAGAGTTCCTAGACATAATGGTCCATGTAGAAAGGGTCTTTGAAAGTAGAAAATTTGAAAGCCAAATACCCCTCTGATTTTGTCCAGTGAACAAGTGAAAGTGGACCTTTGAAAATGAGGCTTTGCACAAAGGAAATAACATCTAAAGGTATGGGAGGAGACACACTGGCAAGCCTCAAAAATCTCAAAAATAGAGAAAGTTAAAAACATTGCTGCTACAATAGACCCTCTGCAGATCGGTGGAGTAAGAAGATGTCCAGAAGAAAGCCAACTTGGTGGTCTTCAGAGAGAGGTTTGTGCATATTTTCAAGATATGAGAAAGAGCCCAATTATAACAGGAGGTGATGGTGGTGGATCAGATATATTATCTGATTCAGTCCACAAGCCTTATGTTTGATACCCTTGATTGAGTGGGGGATGTTTTGGGGCAGGGGAAACCAGAAAGTGGTTCAGGCTGAGGATGATAAAGGTGGCCTTCATCACATCCTAACTCTAGAGCCTGAAAACTCGGAGCTACGCAGTTCTGCACCAGTGATTGAGCTGGCATGATTCTGGGTAGTCCCATAGAGAATTCTGGGGCTTGATGTGGGGAAACCTCCAGCTACCTCTCTGCCTGAGCAAGAAACAGTGATTGCAATTTTAGTGCATCAGGGCACAATCTTAACCAGTTTCGGCCAGCACAACTCATATGTCAGCCTGTTCCCATGGTGGTGTGGGGAGGTTGGCACATGTCCATACACTGGCTTAACTCCTCCAGGAGTGGCATGGCAGTGCCATCTGCCAACCTGTCAGTTTTGTGTTGTGGACAACACAATTAAGATTGGGTTGATAATCACATACCCCCAAATCCAGAGTAACTACGGGAGCACGTAAGAGACTTTATGTGCCACTTCTGTGCCACTCCTGGGGGAGGTTTAGGCCAGTGCACAAACATACACTTGCCTCCCTACATCACCATGGGAAAAGGAAGACCAATGAGCTGTGCTGGCCTATGTTAGGCTCAATCCTTATTGTCAAACATGGAGGAAAGCAGAGTAGGGATTCTCATTTCTCTTTGTGTAGTAATTCTTGCTTGGGTTAGTGAATTGTAGACAATGTTGAAACTCCTGACATTTTGAAGTTGGACCCTGAGTTTTCACAGGGTATGCTGAGTTAGACCACTGAAACCTGGAAATGCCGTGCTTTTATGGTGTGGGGGAGAAATGCCTGGATTTCATTTAGCTTTCTATTTAGGTTATCTTTAGGACTTTATCTCGTCATTGTGAACCATATACGCAGTTCTAATTACTAATATGCCTTCCTTCCCTCCACAAAAGAGCTCAGATTTTTTTTCTCCATCTCTCTTTTCTGAGGCCCTGTAAGAGAACGTAATAATTTAGCACAAGTCCCTTGCGAGACCTATGTTTTGTAGAGCAAGTTCAATTAGCATTGAGGTACAGGGTCAGCGCTTTGATCGATGACCGCCTTTTGTGACAATATTGTATGTTTTTTACCATTTGAAAAAGAAGAAAAATATTCTCCTCATTCCCTGTTGCTCCAGAAGGAGGCAGAAGGATTCCTATGATGATTCACAGGGGAGCTTTAACTGTAATAAGTTACAGAATAGCATTTCTATACAGGATTTAGAAGTAACTATGGAGTCTGCTGTGAAAGCGGGCAAACCTCTCAATCTCATTTCAGAGTGCACCGAGTTCTCTTCTGGAGATAGGTGAAACAATAAATATTGAGCAATGAAAATTAATCTGTACCCTGAGTCTTTTAATTAAAAATAATAATCTGTGCAGGCATCCACCTCTGACTCTCTGACTCAGAGTGCTCTTACTCACTGGCCACAGATGGATGATGTAAGCTTTCCAAAACCACTTTCGTGGTGGATTTCCATTCCCTTTTTTAAAAGGATAAATAAAAAGAGATCTCTTTTTTTTCTAGATCTAACATGTGCTCAGTTCCCCTGTTCTATATAGCCATCAAAAGTCAGGGTGTTTTTTTTCATTTCAGCTGTGCAAGAAAATACATGTTCAATTCAATGCCCTATCCAGACATGCCATAACCATGGATGCTATCCACAGTGACAGCATCAATTGCCTATATTTATTAATTTCATTAGATTTGTATACTGCCTTTTTCCTGAAGGGCACCCAAGGTGGCTAACGAATTAATAAAAAATATAGTAAAATACAGTAAAAACAGTAAAATAGAATTAAAACAATAAAACACAATTAAAACAGACTGACATTCGAGCATGATCCGATGTGAAGCAGCAGCAGCTCCTGGCCCCTGCTCCATCTTGGAGCAGGCCCGAATGAGTGCACTGAGGCACAGACGCACCAGAGGAGTGTCAAACTCCTCCAGTGCATCACCCTGCAGTGGCGCATCAATTGGTGCCTATGTCTATGGACAAGCATGCTGTCACTGTGGGTAGTGTTCAAACTTGCTAGTCACATGAATCTCAAGTACCACACCATAGAGTATGGAAATCCAGAGACTGTTCTCTGACAGATTAGTGAAAAGATGAGCTAACAGGGAACAGCTTGCAGATTGGAGCTTGGAGAAAATACTGACATCTGCACACTCAAGGGAGAGACTGATACTAGTGGCCAAGACGTCCTTAAGGAAAACTTCCTCATCGGTCATCTTATTTGAGAATGCCTGATAATCTTTAGTTGAAACCCCAAGGTTCTCTGGAACAGTGGTTCTCCCTAAGGAAGTCTTTGCGGGAGAGGGTTCAGGGCAGTGAAGGGATTCCCAGGATTGTGTAGATAAGGCGGGGTTAGGGAGGAGAAAGGGGATGCTTTCATTTACTATCACTTTTACTTGCAGGTGGTGCAGGGAGCTTAATGCAGATCTCCCCATGCTCTCCAACCTTTGGAACATTTGCAGTCCAGTGCAAACTTGTATAAGTAATAATTGTATAAGTATACAAGTTTGCAAACTTATATCAGTAATTGCGGGAAAACAGAAGATGCCTGTGCAGGTATTGTGCAGGGCTCCCTGCACCTACTGCAAGTGAAAGTGATAGTAAGTGAAAGCATTCCCTTTCCTTCCCCCTTAGTGATGTGTTCCTGGGAATCATTTTGATGCCCTTGCCCTTTCCCCAACACCCACCCCTGAAAAGAACTGAGGCACCTTTACATGAACTGGGGGGTTGGTACTCAGTAGTTGAGTATCACTGCTGTAGAAAATAGTTTGAAAAACCTTACTATGGAAATGTAAGCTGAGTTAGTACCTGTCATAATGAAGAAAACATTATGGAAAGTTGAGTGATACACAAAATACTGCTATAGAATGCATCATTAGGCAAGATATGGGAGCTTATTGGCTCAGAATCTGTTGTTCCCTTTGGCTAGAATAGTGGTCAGTCACAACAGTAAAAGGGGGCTTCATTATGTAACATCAGTAATGGAAGCGGCACTATACTCACAAGCCTGGAAATAAGTCTCAGGGCACAATCCAGAGCAGTTACAGATCCACGCAGTTACGTTACCCTCTAGTGTTATCTAATGAAAAGTCACCTTAACTGCTCCATTGCAAAGGGCTTAATGTGACTTTAGGATATGGGCCTCAATGAATTCAGTGGGACTTTCATCTCAGTGAATGCATAGAATTGTGTCGTTAGGTGTTGCTGCACCTACCTTTGCAGACAGCTAACCTGGTTCAGATTCCTGTTTTGAGTGCTATAAAGCTTTCTAGCACCTAAAAAAAGTTAAATGTCAACCTGTCTCTGCCAAAAAGCCCTTAAGGCATCTCACTACAGATATTAGGAAGACAAGAGATTATGAAACTGACAGGGGTCATTATCTGAGTGAGAGCCTTTAAAAGGGAGTGGTGGTTAAATTGTCATAGCCTAGGGGAAAAAATCTATCCTAAGATAATATAATTTAATCTGTAACTATTTAGAGTTAGATATAAATATATCAAGATTTTAAAAAGTCATCCAAACAAGCATTGATTAAAACTCCTACAAAACATATCCCAGATATGTTTGAGCAAGTCTAGATTGTTCAACCCTTTGATCAGAAACAGACTTCTCACTTCATGGAAAGGGCCATATGTTATTGATGGTTCCAGGGTCAGCCCAAGCTTTCCTATCACTTGAGGAGCATGCCAAATGCTGTCCCCTTTAAATGATGATGTTCAGCCCTTGCTTCTCCCAATCTCTGCATTTCTTCTTCCTCTCTTTCAAATTCAGAAAATGGAAGGAGAAACTGAGTTAGTGGAGGCATGTAGGCAGTCATAGTTGGGCATCAACTGCTACCTAAGTTGACCACATCAAGTTAGCCTCAAGAAAGGTCCATCCTTGGGTCATGTTAATGACCATCAACCATGCACTACATACAGTGGTGGGATTCAAATAAATTAACAACAGGTCCTATGTCCTAATAACATAAATTAACAACAGGTTCTATGTCCATAGAGCAACAGGTTCTATGTCCCATTAGTAATTGGTTCTCAGAACCAGGAGCTCATTAGTAAAGGGTTTTATAGAACCTGTGAGAACCCCCTGAAACCCACCACTGACTACAACCATGAAGTGATCTAGACAGATTATATTTACCATGTAAGGAAGAAGGATGGGGCGTGATTCAACAGTCAGTGGGAGAAGAAAAACGATCCCTGACCGAGTATTTAAGGGGAAGTCAAGAAGAACACTTGAAAGGGGCTCACAAAGAAGGCATCCAGTGGTGGGCTCCAGCAGGTTTGCACCAGTTGTTAACGAGAGATAGGACATATAAAGTTTAAAAATAGCCATTTAAAAGTGGCTACCAGATGGGCATAGAACCAGTTGTTAATTTCTTTGAATCCCATCACTGAAGGCATCCTAAAGTGTGATGAAACAAAGTGGAATTACAAAGTGCATATGGTCAAGAACAGAAGACACAGATGGTGAAATAAAGCAATGCATGGGCAATACCTGAACAACATTCAATAGAATACTAATACTGATAACGAAGCAACATGGCAATGGCTGAGGAAAGGAACATTAAAGAAAGAAACAAACAGAAGGTTTGATATGAGCAGCCCAAGAAGAAGCACTGCGAACAAATGTGATAAAGGCCAAAATAGACAAGAGCCAGAAAGACAGCGTGCCAGCTGTGCAAGGAAGAAATAGTGGAACACATCATCTGTGGCTGCAGAAAGGTCGCCCAAACAGACTGTCTGCAAACACACAACAAAATGGCCGCCATGAAACATTGGAATCTGTGCCAAAAGTACAACCTAGTCACAACCAAGAACTTTCTTTGCAGATGCACACTTCAGGCCTCCGTCAATCTTGACAGACTATGGTATCATGCTCAGCACTGCATACGCTGCATGCGAAGCATGAAAGCCTGGGTTAGATTGTTATGGAGGATAGGCTGTTACCCAAGCAGCAGATCCCCCATCTCCACACCACTGAATTAGTCCAATGGAAGGACAGAGCCAATACGATTGGATCCAGCTGCGTCGCAGAGCTGGGCTAAGGACAGGAGCTCACCCTGTCTTGTGGGGCCGACCTGGGTCTCGAACCCTGGCCTGCTGGTTAACAGGCACAGTGTCTTAACCACTTGCGCCACCCACAAGAACTGGTGGGGCCATAAACCAGAAAATATAGTCCAGAATGAACAGGCCAAAATCCTTTGGGACTTCCGTTTTCAAACTGACCGTCACTTGGAACGTAATACACCAGACATCACGGCAGTTAAGGAAAAACATGTCTGAATAATTGACATTGCAATACCCAGAGATTGTCGGCTTCAAGAGAAAGAACATGAGAAGATCACGTGGTATAAGGACCTACAGATAGAAATTCAGAGAATCTGGGAAAAGAAAGCCACTGTGATTCTAAATAGGTGCTCTTGGAGCGATTCCATTAAGGGCAAAATCCAGAGTAACTATGGGGAATCCTTGCTCCGGTGTAAGAATATCTTACTCTGGATTCCAATATGAATTTCCCGTAGGTTTTCACTAGGTGGTGCAGTAACTATGAGTGCACATAAAGTCTCTTACGTGCTCCAATAGTTACTTTGGATTTGGGGGTATGTCTCCAGGAACATCTAAACTTATTGGGCCTCCAGAAGATCACAGCTGCCCAGTACAAAAAGCAGCGCTCCTGGGAACTTCACACATATTGAGACAATACCTTTTGTGATTCCTAGTTCTTTGGATAGGAACTGAATCACAATAGCCAATTCCAGTCAAAAACCTGGCAACTGTGAAATCTATATACAGTATATAAAACTGAAAAGTCACTGACTCAGTGACTTTTGAAAATTGAAAAGTCACTGACTCACTGACTGACTGGCTCATCAACACCCTGCCAAAACAGGTCTAGAAGTGTGAAATTTGGGGAGGCTGTTCCTTCCATGATGGAGGCACCCACTAAGAACCAGTTTTCAGAAATTCCAACCTGATGGGGGGTGAAAAGGGGTACAATGCATTTTCCTCTCTTTGCATTGAAGAATTCCTGACTGACGCTCTACCCCAATCCCTAGACACAGAGACATGAAATTTTGGGAAGGTGTTCCTTATGTGACATCAACACCCACCAAGAACTGATGTTGAGAAACTTAACCATTAAGGGGGTGAAAAGAGGTGCAACGTGTTTTGTTCTATACTTAACATTGAAGACTGACTGATCATCATCCAGCCAATTTGGTGCCCAGTGCCTAATGCACTGGGAGGGAGGGTGCACATGGGGGGACATTGTGCATGGGGGATGTTGCGCATGGGGATGTTGCACATGAGGGATGTTGTGCATGAGAGGATGTTGTGCATGGGGTGATGTTGTGCATGGGGTGATGTTGTGCATAGGGAATAATGTGCATGGGAGTGTTGATGTGCATGGGGGTGATGTGAATGGGGGGATGGCACATGGGGGGATATTTTACTCCTGCAACATGGGTACATTTTGCTAGTACTTAATAATAATGTTTGAATATGTTGAATTCGTGACTTCAGTTAGATCCTAGAGTCAGATTGGAAGATGTGTTCATGACTTTGAATTCACTTCCAGTTGCATGAGAGAGGTGTTCTGAGACTGGGGATGGCCTGTGCAGCAGCCAAGCCCCCTTTGGAGGAACCTCTACTGCTTCAGTATACAGGTTGTCTCTTGTTATCCACTAGATAATCTATAAAAATAGGTTTAAAAACATACTTCCAGGTTTCTTGTTCCTTCTTGGCTCTGAATAAGTTTCTGTCTCAATATCCTCAAGGATACCAAAAAATGATACCAAAAAATGTTCAATAAAAGCAGTTTTAAAAAGTAATACATTTGTCCCTTTACGATTGTTCAAAACCAGTTTTTCTTAATGTTGTAGAGCTACAGGCTGCAATCCAATCCACACTTTCCTGGGAGTAAGCTCTATTGACTATAATGGGACTTCTGACGAGAGAGGCACAGGATTGGGCTCACAGTCAGAATTTAGAAATGCAAAGGCCCTTCTACTTTGCCTCACAGCTTGAAGAATGGAGTGATTGCTTGAAGAATGGAACACTTCTACAACAGTAAGAAAAGCTGTTTTAAAACAGTGATTTTAATATATAGCCAGGTAATAAAAGGTAAAAGTGTCAGCTGCAGGTTTCCCAGCTCCTCATGACCCACCGTAACGGTGGCACTCACCCTGTTACAAGACCAGAGAGCTATCATTGTCTGAAGATGTCTCTCTGGTCATGTGGCCATCATGACTAAATGCCAAAGGTGCACAAAACATTGGTATTCATAATTGGCATGTTGTCTTAGCAGAGAACTTGGTGGATGTGGTCATTGTGACGGCAGGGAATATAGCCTTGCTATAGTAATTGGGGATCCAAGGCTCTCTATGTGCAAATGAAATACAGACCTACTCCATGAAACTGCCAGATGTGTCCATCTCTGATTCTCTGGAACTCTGCATACTCTTGGCTGGTGATAAAAATGTGACACGATCAAGACAGCATCACAAACTCATATTGTATTTTAATGACTTCTAATTGCGTGCTAATAAATACAATGGACTCTTAAAACATGTGGATAATGATTAGTGGTTGCAAGTTCATTGTGATTTTTTAAAAATAGAATCATACGACAAAATCTGTTATCAGCAAATCTGAAGTGTACCTGTTGCATGCCAGTAAATTACTTATCAATCCCTTGGGCAGTATATTATTTTAATATCAGTGTTATATGGTGGATGATATAAATCTTGTGTACGGTGTTATTAGCTTAAGCAGCTGCTGACTTAAAAAGGCCAGTTTAACAAGTCACCACTGTATTATGTTTAATTAGGTACAGTTTATATAATGAGGTGTTCAGTTCTAATGGAAAGGCATGCTGTGAACAGCACATCTGCAGGAATAACTATTACAATCAGCATTGCAGAGACCCATGGAACTGCAAATTAGACTTACTTATCTAGAAATAAATTACATCCCAATGCCTTCATAAAGCTCATTAATTAATTCCACTGGCATAAAGGTCTTTTTCTTAATTTCATGTTCCATTAGCATAATAAACACAATTTGAGTTGCAACAGTATGATCAGTTTAATGGATGCTATTTATTTTGGGGTTTTTTATTTAAAGTCCCGGTATCGTAAAATTAACATCAATATGCTATTTGGCCCTTTATTAAAATTCCCATAGGATAACCAACACAGATGTTCAATACAGCATCATATATTTGCTGCATTTTATGTCTCCACTAATTGGCCATATGGAAAGGTGTTGCTTTGCTTTACGTTTTTTTTTTAAATGTAGGGATTGTAAATAAATTGTGATCAGCCAGTACGTAAACTTAAGTAGGTTAATCTACACAGAATGCTGAAAAACAGAAGGGGGGTTAAGCAAAGTTCTTAATGTGCATTGATTTATGGAAGTGAATTCCAGCATATTTCATTATCTATTAGGCTGCACTAAATGTTCTCTAATTTAGATACATATTTAAAAGTAACACATTTGATGATTTTCACAAGTGCTGAAAAAAATGCCCATCTCATGGAATACTCCCATTATTTAGATGCTGTTCAATGCCATTTTGTTGCCTTCTTCTCTGTAGTGTGATTCTTCTTCTTTGCCCCCATAGCTCAATTGTCCACATTCCTGTTGAATCTGATTTTGTGCCCAGGGATGTATTACTTCCTTGCATTGAACTTAATGGGAAGAGTTGCCATAGATAATATAATTTAACAGTGAAAAAAGTACTTTGGTGAAAATCCATCATTTTAAAAATATACTGTACTTTCCCTTGGTAGACCTCCGGAACACCATACAACAGTGGTTCCCAAATTTTTCCAACTGGCAGCACCCTTGATGTTCTGGACCATTGGCTGTGGCTCCCCAATAGGCCTTCAATCCTGTACATTGTATAGGGCAGTGGATATTTTGTGAGCTCTCCTGGTTGGCTTTCACAGTTCCCTGGAGAGACATGGCTCACAGTTTGGGAGCCACTGAAGGAGATACTCAGTTATTTGGATGAGTATCTGGATTGTATTGGATGAGTATCTGGATTGTATCTGTATTGGATGAGTATCTGTATTGGATGAGTATCTGGATTGTATTGGGGTATTGGATCTATCCATATTTGTTTATATGTTTCTTGCCCTATTTCTTTCATAACTGACAACTTAATCAAAAGCTTGGTTTTGAGCCAGTTTGTTGGATCATGACACCTAAATTTCATGAATGGGAAAGGAGCCCAGGTGACCCTTAAGTATCCAAGAAAAACCCATAACAGATATATCATAGGTCCCTCTATATATATGACCCTTGCTCTTTTATGTATCGTTGAATGTATTGACAAGGGTCACCTGCTGTGCCCGGCTAGCTATAAGGACCATGATCATGGACGAGTATGAATATTTAGGATATCAAAAGTACCCAGAAAGCCCATCAGTGTTTTGTTTTAGGCTTGCCTTTTGGTATTTGTGCCAATATTTACCCTAACCCAGTGTATCTCAAGGTTTGTCTTCTGCTGTACTGCTTCATATGATCCACCTATTCAAAGAACCACTGGAAGTAACGTGATGATATCCTTGCCAGTTACCTTTATGTTGGGAGGCCTGATGGGATGTGATCAACCTGAGTATTAGGATCAGCATGGATGAGAGGGTACAGAAAACATGTTTTGGAGCACTGGCCGGCAAGCTGAGCCTCTACCAGTTTTTTTGTGCTGCATTCTACTATAGTTCTCTCTATCAGGCCACAGAGGTCCCTTGAGCACCACGAGACACAATCTCAAATACCTCTGGTAGTACCCATACCACTGTTTGTGAAACATGGCTCAAACCCAGTAGTTCCTAAACTGTGAGCTACAGAAACCAGTTGCTGAATCCTAGCTGAAAAACAACCCAACTGCCCCATACAATGTAGGATTGTGGCCTTAATGGTAGGGTTACTATAACGGGTAACGCTAGATTCAGGTGGGACAGGAGGAAGGCAATCTGAGACACTCTCCTCCTGCCCCATCCACCCCCCACCCAGTGCGCAGGTGCAAACCTTGGCTCATGTGTCTGTTGTAATTCTCCAGCCTGGCCAGGCTGAGGAATCAGTGCACAGGTATGAGCCAAGGTTCGTGCCTGTGCAGTGACTCCCCAACTCAGTGTCAGGCTGGCTTGCCTGTTGCTGGGCTGGGGAATTGGTGGGCAGCACCTGGTGCTGACTGCAGGCTTGACAGACCCTGGTTCTCAGCTGGATCATGACCCTGGCAAGGTCATAACCCTGGAATTCGGGAGTCACCCCATTTTCCCAGGGATATGGCAAGCCTGCCTAATGGGGAACTTGTAGGTTAAGAGAGACACCAGTTGAACATGTTTGGGAACCACTACCCTAATCATCTACTTGAACTTTTTCTTCTTGCATTGTTTTCTGAAGTGTCTTATTTTTTGTCTTTTACTTCCCCCCTTTTGGTTCCTCAACCTTTCAATAAAATACAGGCATACCCCATATCTGTGGGGTTTTGATTCCAGATCCCCAACTTGTGGTTACATTCAACCACAGATATGAACAAATGCCTCCCCCCAACCCTCCAGAGCCCCAAAATGAAAAAAAAGTTTTTTTTTTTCAAAAAGAAACAGGAAATTACTTTTTCACTGTCAGGCTGAGAGGACTACCTGGAGGTGAGATAAGCCAAGATCCCTTCCCCTTCAGAGGGGACACAGGTGGGTGGTGTGCACTGGATCTGATCTGTGGATCAGTGAATGCACGTATATGGGATCCACAGATATGTGACCCCCCCCATGCAGAACTCTTTATTGTTACTCTTTTAATTTGCCTAGTCTCAGTTCACTCAGGAAGGAGTTGGTTGCCCTGTATTTGCTACTGTCTGACTTTTAAGGGTGTCTGTATTTTTAGGAGGAAGATTTCCCCAAAGCAGCTTCCTTCAGTCTTGTCTTCCTTGGCCTTGGACGCAACTACCATCCCATTTTAAGTTCAGTTTCAGAAAGATGGCTTGAAAGTAAATGCTGGTTTTTAAGTCTCATGCCACGTGTGCGGATGAGGCTGAGGAACATGAAGGCATAGAAGAGGAAGATGCAAGTGATGCTAAGAAAAACAGAGAGATTATATTTGCAGTGTACCTCCCATCCCCAAATCACTGAGAATAGGAGCACTTTTCACCCCTTAAGAAAAAGAACATGAAATGGGGTGAGTAGTTTAGCTTCAGCCGTACAATATATTTCAACAACAAGCTGGCTCCTCCTGATGTATAAAGCATTATAATTTATGCAGACATGGTGTAATCAGGAGAAAATGTTTCCACAGCTACATGTTTAGACACAGATTGGTTACAATCAGTTCTCTTTGTTGTTTCTTAGAGCATTTTATGAGCACTGTGTTTCATGAGATATAACATTTGTCTACAGCATTTGGGAGATGATCTACATTTAACAGAGCATAAGGTTCTGGTTTTCAACGAACAGAGCTTCCTATAGATAGTATTACATGTAATGTCCTATTAGATTTTTATGTTGCATTTTACTGTAACAGCAGGATGTCAGTGAACGTTCTGCCTCTGCTAGATACAGTTGCACATATTTGCAATTACAGATATTCAAATACTAGTGTATCCAATTCCTAGCTAATTCTTTAGTTCTCCTCACTAGATATACTGTCTGCCACACACTCTCTATTTCTCTTTTAGTTTGCCTTCTTGGCTCCATTTTACTCTGTGCAACTCCACAGTAAATCTCCTATTATGCAGACCTCTTAATGTTAACGCTGTTGTTAACGGAGTCATTTTAATGATTCAGTGACTTTGTGTCATTTTTTGGTAATTCATCTTGCAGTTTTTGCCTTTTAACCTGTCTGTGACCCATTCTGGCTATGAAGTCTCAATATCCGGTGGTGGTTTCCGCTAATGTGGTCTTCCTCCACCTCATTATCATAACTCAAAACAAAAGTCTCAGCCACACTCCAGTTGCAGCTTGGCATCAGCCAAAAATGCCCACACTAATGCATTTGGTTGATGCATTTGATGGTATAAATAACAGAAAATCCTAAACATTTGAGGATGAACAATCTGGGAACAAGAAAATAAATTACTGTATCCTTATATGCAAATGTCAGTGTTTTTTTAAATCTGTATCAGATCCAACATGGACAAATTCATAAAATAAAGCAGACCATAAGGGTAACAGAAAGACCAAATATAAACTTCAAAGATCCTGATTCGACCAAAGTTTATTCTGAACAAGTCCCTTGAAAGCCATGAGATTACTGATAATAAAGATTAGCATGTCCAACTGGTTGCAGTGAACTGTACAACACTATCCTATTGCAAGTTCATATGGAAGTAAGTTTCCATTGGGATTTGGAATTCAATAGCTCATACTCCTGAGTTTAAATACATACTATGTAGTATTATAGGCTCAGTCACGACGAACTTCATTTAGAAACTGGATCACTATTAAAAACTTTATGTACTCATAGAAAATTAATTCAATAAAATATCAAATTACAGTACATTAACAGAGAATTTGAGTGAGGTACACTGAAATAATTTTAAACTGTTAGAATTATGAATCTAACAGTTGGTTCCGGGAAGGTAAGCTGAGTAGAATGTTCGGATTTGAATATCTGCCAGTTGGGTTTGGCAGTTGGAGCTCAGCTGTTCATCAGAGCAGAAGCAGACTGGCCAGCTCTGAGGAGAATTAGACTGAAGGACTTACATAAATGTGTATGACCTGGAATTATCTTTGACTAGTCTTCATTGTAGATACAGTAAATAGTTAACCTACTCCACTTGAATATGTCTTCACTCTTGCGGTGCATTAACAGTCACAGGCCACAACAGTCACAGACCACAGTCAACATCCTGACATTAATATCATATCTCTACTTAATAAAAAGATGTATACAGATGGCACCTAATTATCAGTTTTATTAATTAGCCATTTTGTCTCACAGCAAGTGAGGTTGGTTCTTTAAATTAAAAGGTGAGTATACCTTAAATAGCAGTTAATGGCTTAAAAGCTGCCTGTTTATCACTGCAAGATGGCAGGCAATTAAGTTTGCCTTACCCTACAATCCAGAGTAACTACAGGAGAGCATAAGAGACATCACGTGTACCCATAGTTATTGCACCACCTAGTGAAAACCTATGGGAAATTCATATTGCAAACAAGAGTAAATTGCTCTTACTCTGGAGCAAGGACTCCCCATAGTTACTCTGGATTGCGCCCTTAGAAAGGTTTAGTAAGGGTTCAGCTTTGGTTTCAGCTGGAGGCAGACCTCTCCCTTCACCCATGTGATTATCACCTGAAGGTTGCAATCCTAAAGACACTTTCCTGGAAGTAAGACCCATTGAAACACAATCGGGCTTACTTCTGAGTAGACATGATTAGGATTGTGCTCCTACACAAAGTTATAACCTCTTCCGTATTGCTTTGTAAGGGAAGCTTCTGCCTCTCAGATGAAACTAAACTGTTAAGACTGGGAAAAGGGAATGATTCATATCGATTAATTGCCTGCCTTATCACAATGGTAAACAGTTATTTTTGTATAATGTGAAAATGGGATAACCACAGAGTTTCCAAACAACCAAACAACAAGGATTGCAAAGTTCAACCTGTACTAGAATTTAACTGCTAATTCTCAATTTTTCAAATTTTAATATAAAAAAACAGAATGAATAGCAACAGGTGCTCAGTCTCAGACTGAATTCAGGACTATGCAAATTCAGGACTTATTCAGGAATAAAAATATGGAAATTTTACAGTCACGTCCAACTGTATTATTGTGCAAGTAGAATATCCCGGATCATTAGCTCTGTAATGATACTAACCTCCCTCACTCTTGTAGCAGAGGAATGTGGAGAAAGTATATTGGTAAAAAAAAGCCATTAGAAAACTTGAAGATGAAAGAGCTGAAGCGGTAACTGAAATTTTAAATAAAATTTTGTCATTCTTTTGCCCCTTCAGATTTAGGATATAATTAGGGTTGCCATAATTCTCTTTCGCAAAATTGAAACAGGACCCCCTGTTCCATTTGCCAGCATGTGAACACAATCCTCCCAAATTGGGATTGTCCATGTTTTTCTGGGATATATGGCAACCCTAGATATAATAAATTCCTAGGATCTGAGAAATTGTCCATTTTTCAGTATCAGTGGCTTAGCTTTAAAAAAAGGATTAACAGTTTTGATCTCTGAACACAACATAAAATTAGCAGATAAAGGGATCTAATTAAATTTTTTTCCCAATGTATGAAAATGCTGTTGTATGTAATATGACCAGGGATATCACCAGGGTAGTGTGGCTGGTGTGGGTGATGTGCCCCAGGAGGTGACGCACCAGAGTTAGACACTCAGTAGTTTGTTGGTAAACACAAATATCCATTTAGTTAAAGCTGTGGATTTTTCAGTGGTAATGTATGGCAGTGAGGGCTGAACCATAAGGGGACAGCTGACCACCAAAGAATAGATGCCTTTGAATTATGGTGCTGGAGAAGACTCTTGAGAGTCCCTTGGATTGCAAGCAGATCAAATCAGTCCATCCTTCAGGAAATCAACCCTGACTGTTCACTGGAAGGACAGACACTGAAGTTGAAGTTAAAATATTTTGGTTACATCATGAGAAGGAAGGACTCCTCAGGAATGACTCTGATGCTGGAAAAACTGAAGGCAAAAGGAGAAGGGGGTGGCAGAGGATGAGGTGGTTAGATAGTGTCACTGAGGTAATGAACATGAATTTGGATAAATTGGAAGCTGGTGGAGATTAGGGTGGCCTGGCATACTGCAGTCTATAAGGTCATGAAGAGTCGGTTATGACTTAATGACTAAACAACAAAACAAACAAAAATCACTGGTATTTGTTTTTTGAGAATCACTGCTTTCTAAGGTTTCCCATCAGCTGAGAAAGGGTGGATGCTAGTCATAGACTTATGCATGCAAATGGTACAGGCTGAGAAGAAACTATACAGTTTGGTGACCTACAGGCACTTGGCACTTAAATGGAGTGTCATGATTTGAACAAGGAAGTGACCTTTCCTATGATTCCCCATGGAAATATTTTGTATTTTTATAGAGGTATTAGAATCAAAGAACTATTGTTCTGAACAATTTGGTATGCAGTACAAGCATTTGAAAATATGATTTTGAAAGTAGAGCTTTGTGAAATATTGCAAAAGAGCACTACGGTTTTCATACATCCAAGTTCTACGATGTAAACATCAGGGAGAAAATGATTTTACATTGAAGGGCAAAGTTACTATTGTTTCGTTCTTATAGAATAGTATGAAAGTATAGTTATACCATAGTGTAAGTTTGAAAACTGGGATTATTCATAATGTTACAGCCGTGGTAGAGAGCCCTTATTTTCAGCTGCCAGTTAATGGCAAGTTTGTACATGCACTTACAGTATTTCTGGAAAATTTTGCACCAAAGGGTGCCAGGTTTTGACATACCTCACCAGCAATGGTCAACACTGAACAGGATTCATACCCGTCATGGTGTCTCACTGTATAAATGATGTCCCTAAACCAGGACTCACTGTTTAAATGGGGTCTAGTATCTACCCCTCAGTGTGACGGTGGTGCTACTCGACAGTTCATCACACTGTGTCTGACTGTAAATCAAGCGCTTCTACCAGCACAGAGTCTGATTTTTTTCATTGTAGGCAACTCTGTCCTTGAATGGCTGGAAGTACTGGACACTGACATCTGATTTATCATAAGTCTGTGTATTGTATGCCATATGATAGATAAATAAATAAATAAATATGTGCCAAAACATGTGGTACAGAGTTGTGCCTCTCAGAAGGCAGCCACCTTACCTATTATGATACTTTCTGTTCTTTCTCAAGCTTGACACCTGCAACAAGCAGATTGCACCTGAGGTAGGATGCTTATTTGGAGTTTAGCAATATAATGATGTAATGATGTATCTGCCCCAAAACATTTGGGCTTTTGTGATGATATGTGAAAAGCCCACATCCTGTTGGTGATCTTCATGCCATTTTGGGACAATCTACTGTGCGCTCTCGCTGGCCTTGAAGTTGTGTGAAGATCGCTAAAAGATTATGGGCAAAATTCTGAGCAGTTACCTGTCCACACAGTTACGTCACCCTCTTGTGTTATTTTATGGAAAGTCACCTTAACTGCTCCGGAGCAAGGGTCTTGATTTGACTCTAGGATATGGGCCTAAGTGGTGATCCCCCCATCTCAGGGGTTTGTTCACCAGCGATGGTCCACTTCATTTCCCTCTTTGTGAGACCACTGCCAGCAAGGTTAAAATCCTACGCCTCCCCACCCGAGCAGGTTGCTGGGTCAGGTTGGTGATTTGTTTTGGTGTTGGTGCAACAGTCTACTCTAGATGAAAGTTTTAGAATGATGAACCAAAAGGATGGATCCAGTAAGATAGAACATGTGATTAGAACCATAGTTATAATAGCAAATTTGGCAGCCTTGTGTTGAGTACTCCTTTGCGGTACAGTTAATATCCTGACCTCAGTCTGTAATAGGTCTTTTGGACTCTGCTCTGCACAATCGTTTGCTGCTGGTGGAGGATGAGAAAAAGCACATCATAGTAACATAGCACACTTTGGAAGTTGTGTTATATCATATAGAAGGGAAGCCCTTCGTTTCTTAAACCTGGGGTCCTATGATAGCTAGAACTGATAGGTATGATGATAAATATAAGGACTGTGGTGTTGCTTTATATATCATGTTGTGTCTTAAGAAACTTCATTTCAAATTCTCAGCTATATCTGAAACGGGCCAGCTATTTTGATGGTAAATGATAGGACTGAACAACATCAAACATCTTTAGTCAGTACTATACTCTTTTTTGGGATAATTTTTCGCTCTACGGCAAGTTACCTGTCCTTTAATGGGAAATATTTATCCAGTACGTGCAGCCGTGTTTAAAGATCATCCAGAACTACAGGTGTCCTTTTACCAAATAGAAATAGCATTTCTCCTGTTGTTTATGCCTCGATCCTCCAAATCTGAGGGTAAATGAACAAATTACTTCTGCCCTTCCATGTGAAGTGTTGGGAGTTACATTACTTGATCTTAAAGAAACAATATACAGAGCTTTATTGCTGCTTTGGGCTTCATACCACCTATTGAGTTGCTGGGGTTGGCTGATTTTCCACACTTGTTACTTAGATAAATAGATGACTTGAAGAAAAACAACAAACTGCCAAAGACAGCAGTGCCCAAGGAAACTCAGCAGTAAAACAAGTATGTTGATCCGCAGGCTTGCGTGACCTTTTGTATTTGCTGAAACAGGCTGTTTTAATTACTAATGGATATGGTTGCACTCCGATAAACATTACTGAGGATTGAAAACAGCACCTTATAAGCAAAGGATTGGTAGAAATTTAATCTCTGCTGCTTGAACTCCACTTGGAGTATGATAGCAAGAACAAAGTAACCCCTTGAAGAAGTTAATGGACAACTAAGCGGAATGACTTCATGTGTCATATACTGAGTAAAGAGGGACTGACAAAAACCCATTAGTGCCTTGAAGGAGAAAGGCAAAGGCAGAAAGTCTATCACTTCCAGATGAGCCCTCCTTGCGTCTCCCCAAACTCTCTATTAGAATGACAGGGAAGAGGGAGGGCTATTAATCCAAAGGTCAGTGCAATTATACCTAGATTCCTTATATTGAAAAGGCACTGGAAATTATCTAGAATGCTACTTACAAACTGAAGAATTGATACTTTTAAAAATCCATTTCAATGGCTGGCTGCTGAAAGTAATAATTCCACCTGTCATACCAAAGAGGAGAAAGGGGGTGGAAAAAAAGAAAGTAACTTTCTAGTCTGTTTGAACCGTAAAAGACATTTTTTTGCACGATTTTCAGTATTCCTTGTGAAAATGTTCACTGATTCATTGACATTCCCTACTCTGAATTGGTCTTGCATACCCTGAGTGATGTCATTATGCAGCCAAATTTGCGTGGCTGTATAGCATTGTGAATTCATTCCATTCACCACATGATCCCTGATTGGTTGATGATGTCCACATAACTTGTTCATGAGTTTTGTGAAGCACCAAAAGTCCGGTCATGATCCACTGGTGGACCACAGCCCACAGTTTGAGAAACACTGTCTTATAGCTTTTATTTGGATATGATGGTACATGATAATTTCTTTGCCCTCTTAGAAAGGGCTGCACATCTGATCTTTGGTCTGATCTGAATCATCTTGTTGGAAAACTAGCAAAAATGAATAAAAATGTACAGGAATTCAGGAGTATAGGTCTGTACAATCAAATTTATTTTTTGACTGATTTGATGCCCCCATGCCTGTGTTTGCTGATGCTTTGCATATAAAGGATCCAATAAACAATTTTAGAAGTACTAATATTCTCTTTTGATAATATGTAATAAACAGTACTTTCCTGTATTAAAAATACTATAAATGTAATCTTTCCCCCCTTTGGATTATTTGGATTACTAAAAGAGTCACCTCTGTTCTAGGAAGTGAATGTTAGCTTACTGTGAGTAATATATACTAATTGCTGAGTGGTCTAACTCAGGGGTTCCCAAACTTTGTCTCCATGAGGTTTCTGCAAGAAATGAGCAGACGATTTCCCAGGGATAATAACAGGGCTGAAGAATCATTATGCTAAGTACTCTACAGGGTAGTGCCCTTCTCGTATTGATGCTCCTGCTATGTTGCCATTATCTGGGAGCATTCCAATGTGAAGAGCGCACTCATTTTGCTTCCAGCATTTTTCTCTGCTACTAAAGACTTTTTCCAGAGAGCCGTTAGAAAATCAGAAGGTTGCTTTTAGTGTCCCTTACTCCTCCTTGGACCATACCAGAGGCCAGTGAAAAGATGAACAATTGAACAGTGTCTTCCCATGCTTGCCTTCCCATGCTTTTCACTAGAGGGAACCCATGAATGTGATGATGGGTCACACCAGTGAATCTACAAAACTTGCTTTTCCAAAATAAAAACAAGAAGTAGAATAAAGTATTGGCATCCATCAGTCTCGAAAGACTATGATATCGTGCTCGATGCTGTATGTGAAGCATGAAGGCCTGGATAGATTTATATGGAGGATAGGCTGACTATGGAGGATTTATATGGAGGATAAGCAAATCCTCCCTCTCTACGCCACTAAAATAGTCCAATGGAAAGGCAGAGCCTATACGATTGGTTCCAGCTGCGTCACAGAGCTGGGCTAAGGATAGGACCTTACGCTGTCTTGTGTGGACCTGGGTCTTGAACCCTGGCCTACTGGTTAACAGGCACAATTTCTTAACCACTTGCGCCACCCACAGCCCACTGAAATAGAAGGAGTAGAAAACTGGTATAAATCCTTCCCTCTCTTTTATCTGCCCAATCCAATTTTCCTACTTCTCTTTTTTTTAAAGAAAGGCAAAATCTATAAATTGAACTATTTAACTTTCAGGGGTTTTGTCCCAATCTTGTCATGCTGCTTCGGATCTCATGTTCTGGTAACACAACAGGCTTTTCAGTGTTGAAATGTGCAATTGTGTACAACTGGGCCTCTGCTTAATGGGAGGCTGCTGTGCAATAGGGACCAAACAGATGCCCTGGCACTGGTAAGTTGGTCCAATACAGAGCATTCCCACAAGGTCTTACCCATGGTCCTCACTAATCATTGCGCTGTGTTGACTGCAGCCATACGAGACAAGTGCTGGCAGTACCGCATGTAAAATGTACACCTGGAAATTGTTGGTGATGATGTGAGGATGTCTCCATCAACTGCTTCTGGGAAGCCCATTATGAGCCAATTGGAACTGGGGTGGGCGGCAGATCCAATTCAAAGACAATCTATTTGCGGGACCTCTCAAAGCATGAGACCAATTTGATGAAACTGGGCAAACTGGCTTTAAGTCTGGTCCTTTTATGTGCTCTACAAATCTAAGTATTATTATTAAAGTATAGCATAGTCAAATTAACATATAATAAGAACCCCTTCGGAAGGGGAAAATATTTGCTGGCGTAAAAGCATTGAGATGCCCCAGATGTATGAGGTCTCATTGATCCATCATCATAACCTGAAACAGACCGTCTGAAGTATACAGATATAAATAGAGAGGTTTAAATTGTATTAATAGACAGGTCATTTTATGGGAAGAAAGGTGGCATAAAAATATTTTAAATAAATTAAATTCAATTGGTACTTTAAAATCTGTATTATCTACTTTGATGGGCAGATGCTATACTTAAATTAAATGGGATGCAAAGGGGGGCTGGTCCATCTAAGCTACCATTTGTAGATGATTACCACATGTGTGTTTCATAATTTGGCTAAAATTGGTGAAAGTTAGAGGGCAGAGCTTGTAGGTTCCCCCAGTTTTCTTCCCCTATAGTTCAAGTACTGGCACCTGCTCTTGAAGATCCCAGATAGGGCTCTATCTCAGTCTTCCTGCTGGTACAAGTGCATCTGCTTCTCCCTTTGAATTAGTGCTCCAGGTTGCAAGAGAACCACTCTTGTTTAATTTATTTTCTTGCTTTTAAGGGTCTGCAAGAACTGGAAACTTTTGCTTCAAGGAGTGTAACAAAAAGACATTGATTTTATGTTCTCAGCACTAAAATGGCAGCTGATCCTTGAAAATTTGAAAATAAGAAAGGAGAAATTATTAATATTTCTTTACTTGTCAGATATATCAAAGTAGAAAAAAGTGGACACTGATTTTATTTTGCCACAATCTGTCACAGACCTTTAAGTAAAAGTAGAAAATGGAGACAATTGGAGGGTGTTTTCCCCCATTTAAGTGTTCCATTTATTTTGTTTGTTGACCGCCTGTCTGCCCACAGCATATAATGGTAGAAGCATATTATGGTATAAGTCAACAGTCCATACAATGTCAAAATAATGTGTGTTGTGAATGCTTTTATGTGCTGTGAATTGCTGTGGTGCTATTGTGACACCCTTCACTTCCCTTAAAGGGAAAAGTTCCACTTTTGGTTCCCAATAGTGGCTCGCAACCCATCATTTTGGGAACCACGGCTCTAAAGAAAATGCCCAAAGGCTGAAGTTTTAGAGCCCAATTATTGCTGCAATCCTAAAGACACTTTCCTGGGAGTAAGACCCATTGAACACAATGGGACTTACTTTTGAGTAGACATAGTTAGGATTGTGGGAAATGATTTGAATTGCACTGGGCTAAATAGAATTGCTCTGTGCAGAATCAGGTTGTTCTGGTCCAAACAAAGAGGCTAAATAAAATGTTTTTATTTTTATATATGTTTTTATATACTGTATTCACTTGAATCTAATGTGCACTCTAGACTCATAATCAAAATAGCACATTTACTCTAACTATCAAATCTAATGCGCATCTAATTTTGGAGATTAAAGGAAAGGCTCTTTGTGTCCAGTAGTGGTGCAAAATGTGTCACTGCACCCCGCACCCTGCAAAGACATTTAGGGTGAAAACTTGACTTGCCGAGTTTGAGAACGGTTGCTTTACAAGATTTTTAAGGATTATTTATTTAATTTAAATGACTGATATAATGCCTTTCCTGTGCTGAAGGAGATGCATGACATCAGAACAAGAATACAACAGATAAAAACATAAGAACAAAACCATTAAAAACTGCTAAAGTGGCACAGGAGCCGACTGAACTCGAACACCAGGAAAACATAAAAGCATAATAAGATGAAAGCAGCCACAGAAGATAAAAGGGTCCCTAGGAGGTTCCTCCCCCCTCCTCAAAATGTAACAAGGTGATACTGTACACGTGAAGCACTTTGCACTCTCAAAAGTGTTCAACAACTTCTAATTATCAGCTTTTGTCTGATCATACCAGGTGAATTTTATGTTATAAGTACATTCCTCCAAGTGAGCATTTGTAATGTTTGAAATGGCCTTTATAGAGGCAGTATCTACCAAATCTTGGGATATCTGTCTTTGTGATAGCAATATAATAGGCCTGCCTATGCTGTAGACTGATTTAATAGTCAATACATTTGAGTTGCAGGCATTATATAATACGTTCAGCCAGTTCTTGTGGAAGATTAGTGTATTAAATATTCTGGACTTTAAAAAATCAGAAATGCTTATGTTATGTTTATGAATGTGGCCTGCTTCGGACGCCAGTGTGGAATGGTCTGTGGCTATCAATTAATTCAGAATAGCTGTGGCTTAGCAAGGAGAGAAGAGCCTTCAGCAGAATTTAAGGGGATGCGCTGGAACATGGCAAGGTTGGGCAGGATAGAGGGAGAAGGAAGGGGCTGAAGTAGTGGTCTTGACATGAAAGCCTGTCTTGCAGATAAATATACACATTCAAAGTGGTGTAGCTAAGTTATTTGGCACCCAGCGCCCCCCAATTTTTGACCTTTGAATGTCAAAATTATTTAATTAATTATTATCAGTATTAATACAATTATATATTAATTAATGTTTTCATATTAAAAAAATCACTTTACTAATTAAGCCTCTGTTTTATTCTTTTTTGGGGATGGGGAGAGGCTGCCTTCTGAAGTACTTGTTGAGCTCCACTTTCACTGAATTGGGGCAATTCTGGTGACATTGCATCCTCTGTGCCTAACGTGAACAGGAGCCAAGGAACATTTGCTTACTCACAAGTAAACATGGCTGTGGAGCTCAGTTTTGCCTTCCATAGGGCTCAATGCAATTTTCAGGGACCTCATTCTGGGTTGATTTGTGGGGGCTGAATTCATTGGATCATGACCATTCAGGAGGCATGAGAATCAGGGTGACCAGATGCCCAAATCCCAAAAGGCGGACAAGGTCTTGGATTCCTCTCAGCTTGGCCTTTCCAGCAGACAGTGGCACATTTGCCTACTCACAAGTAGAGCCCGCTATATTTGGCACTTTCACTTTCCTAGAGAGCTCAATGCATATTTTTTATTTTTAGTTTTTTTGGCCATAACTTTTGATAGGAAGGAGATATTTCAAAACTGATTTTTGCATTGGATTCTGCTCTTCAATACGAATCCATCAACATTTGACCTGATGGGCTCCTGCACAACATTGCAGTTCCAAAATGAAGCCAAACTGGAGGACAATGAAGCCCTTTTGGAGGACACCTGGCCAGGTGACTAAAAGGAGGAGAATGGTCATATGGTCCGGTCATATGGTCACCCTGATTAGAGTCTTCTCACTCTGTCCTTTCCAGTGGGCAAAGGCACATTTGCCTACTTGTGAGTAAAGACACCATGTAGCTCAGCTTCACTTTTCGAAGGGCTCCATGCATTTTTTGTTATTTAGTTTTTTGTCCATAGCTTTTGATAGGAAGGAAATATTTCAAAGTTGTTTTTTGCATTGGATTATGCTGGAAAATATGCATTCCAAACAATTTTCACTATTATGGTTACCCCCAATGTGTCACCCCCATGAGGGTAGTACCCAGGGTCCAGGGCCCCCCAGGGCCTGCACATTCCTATTTTCATGTGGTGGTGGAAGTGCTCTGTGTTTTATGTTCTAGCATTAGTTTACCATGACTTGATAGTAGGTAAATCCTAAGTAAAACATTCAAGCCAGGCTTTATCGTGCCCTTCCTGTTCAAAATAGAATTATTCAAATCAGATATTCTCATTCTTAATTGGCATAGCAGTGATTAAGCAGAAAGTGC
Source organism: Cryptoblepharus egeriae (assembly GCA_030015325.1). Classification (NCBI taxonomy): domain Eukaryota; kingdom Metazoa; phylum Chordata; class Lepidosauria; order Squamata; family Scincidae; genus Cryptoblepharus; species Cryptoblepharus egeriae. Next base: position 115,939,233 of record JAREYC010000003.1, read on the forward strand.
CCAGCCCCATGCTGCTTCTTGAATCTCTCCAATAACATTTTTAACAACTGCTTTAATATGTTTGTAGGAAACAATTTGAGACTGAAGAGTGTTACGGAATAAAGGTTGCATTAATGTAAGATATGGTAGTTTTGTAAAGCTTCATCGTGCTGTGCTGTGCTTGAATTCCCAGAGGCCCAGTTGGGTCCTATTCCCTTGCATTTTATTGTAAACATGGGCTTTTTAAACCCCAGCATGGGGACTGGATCCAGGATTTGGGGAAAGTCCTCTTCTCCTTTCATGAGTGGCTCTTACTGTTCTTCCGCACCACATTTATTTGCAGTAGAACTGGGTATTGTGAAGTTCTGGGTTGCATCTGCCTGGACATCATGTTGCACAACCTTCAGGCAACAGACTCGACTGCCCAGAGCAACCCAGGGCCCATAACTACTTAGGATACACATGGTATGGAGTACGAATTGTAACCTCCACTCTGAATTGTAGGTTACGAATTGTAACCTCCACTCTGAATGGGTACCACTTTTTTTCCAAGATAGTGGTCACAAATCTAGACCATCTAGCTACTTTTTTAAGACCAGCATTTCTCAATGTTTGTCCTACTTGTCATGGTCCATCTGTGCAAAATACCACCAGAAATAATTGGCAATGTCATCAGCAGTTACTTCTGGAGTAGGAGGTCATATGCAATGCAACAAACACTGCTAAGAGGCTCAGGGTAGACAAGAAGTTTTTCAAGTGCACAAAAAATGCATGCTGAAGCACTACTCGCAAGCAAAACCTCACATTGCAGCTTCTCACATTGTGTAACAGGTCTTGCTGGAAAGCAGTTGGAGTTTGGGGATCTCGTGTGTACCACTGAATGCCATCACAAGTACCACTGGTGGTACAAATACCATTGGTTTATAAACATTGTTTTAGACAACTGCTGTAGGTGGGAAAATTGTATGCCTAAATTGGGACAAATCATGAGGCTGGAATTGAAGATTTCATTATGAACTCTCCTACTTTGCCAAAATTTGATCACTAGTGCAGTTGCTGTTGAACACCAGCAATTGTGTGTTGTATTCTTACTGCAAACCTTTATAGCAATTATTTAGGAGTCCATGGTATGCATCCAGGAGCAAATAGGAGCTTAGAACAATTCCTCTTCCTGTGGCTGTTATTTTTTAAGTTAAATAATGAAATGATAATGACATATGCATGTCTCGTTGGACAGTAGACAACAAGAGGCATATATATGCTGAAAGAATAGCATAGCCAGTGGGTTGAGAGAACCATTTTTCCTTACCAGTGAATCTTGTAATCATAGCACAATGGGATCCACATGGAACTGAATTGTACAATCTTAAGAAGTCACATGTTTCCAGAACTGATCACATGTTGACTCTTCTTTTAGTGACATGCCAGTGAAATATATAGAGCAATACTCAGGAGTTTTGAATTTTGAACCCAATCTCAAGCTCTTTCCTCTGGCACTATGGGTTGCAAATGTGCCATAATGTATGTTTGCAGGCCCTCAGCACAAGAGCTAGCTCACTGACAACCTCCGTGTGCTGGTAGATCGATGATGCTCCACTGTGCAGGAATTGTCCAGACCATTAGGAAGCAAAGAAGTGAGTGAGAATGTGAGGGGAGGCAGAGAGGAGGTGTTCTATGGTGAGGGGTAGATGGGGAAAGGGTAGTGTGAGAGTTGGAAGGAGGTGCACCAGTGAAAGGGAGCAGGGTTGGAGGAGGATGGGAGCAATGGGTGGATCCAGAAACTCTGTGTCAGTCCTCATGGCCTGACTCTTGACTCTGCAACTTCCCTCACTTAGCAGATAGTGATGAACATCAGGAGCTGGCAGCTGCCCAGTTGCACATAGGATACCTCAGCAGCCATTTCATCACTACAGCAATTACAGCGCTACTGGCAGTTTAGAACTGTGTTGTTAATCAAGGGTTTTGTGTTTCATTGGGCCTTTTTTTTGGAAGGTATAGCATTTCTTATGGGCCCCTTTTCCACTGAATCATTTCATACAACATTGGATTTCTACAAATTATTAATTAATTAATTAATTTATTAATTAATTAATTAATTACATTTGTACACCGCCTTTCTCCCAGGCCTGGCTGAGATAAATGCTTCTGAACAATGGGAACATTTCAAGAATGCTGTTTATACTACCGCCTTGTCAGTTTTTGGTAATCAGGTTAGAAAGACAGATTGGTTTGAAGCCCACTCGGAGGAGCTGACACCAGCCCTTGAGGAAAAGAGGAGAGCTCTAACTGCATATAAAGCCTGTTCTAGTGAGCGCAACCTTCAAGCCCTGCGAGCCGCCGGTAGCAAAGTCCAACAGATTGCCAGGAGATGTGCTAACAATTATTGGCTGCGGCTTTGCTCTCAGATCCAGGTAGCAGCTGACACAGGCAACATCAAGGCATCAAGCAACACAGGCATCAAGCAGGCTTTAGGTCCAACAGTGAGGAAATCTGCCCCGCTTAAGTCTGCTACCGGTGAGGTCATCCAGGACCGAGCACAACAGATGGCACGCTGGGTGCAGCACTACTCTGAGCTATACTCCAGAGAAAATGCAGTAACTGAAGAAGCATTAAACAACATTGAGTGCCTGCCTGTCTTGGAGGAGCTTACAGTGAACCAACTTTAGAAGAACTAAACGAAGCCCTGGATTCCCTTGCTTTTGGCAAGGCACCCGGGAAAGATAACATCCCTGCTGAAGTTCTGAGGTGCTGTAGAGGGACCATTTCCACTGAACTGTATGAGATATTCTGCCTTTCTTGGAGGGAAAGTGGAGTACCACGGGACATGAGGAACGCTAATATCATCACACTGTACAAGAACAAGGGTGACAGGGGTGACTGTAACAACTACCGTGGCATCTCTCTTCTTAGTGTTGTAGGGAAGCTGCTTGCCCGAGTCATACTGAAGAGGCTTCAGGTGCTTGCAGAGAGAATCTATCCTGAATCAGTGTGGATTTCGAGCCAACAGGTCACCACTGATATGGTATTTTCCCTTAGATAGTTGCGAGAAAAATGTAGGGAACAAAGACAGCCTCTCTTTGTAGCCTTCATAGATCTTACAAAGGCTTCTGATTTGGTTAGTAGGAATGGCCTTTTTAAAATCCTCCCCAAGATTGGATGCCCACCTATGCTCCTCAACATCATCAGGTCTTTTCACGAGGGCATGAAGGGCACTGTAGTTTTTGATGGCTTAACATCAGACTCCTTTCACATCCGAAGTGGAGTGAAGCAGGGCTGCGTCCTCGCACCAACTTTATTTGGGATCTTTTTTGCAGTCATGCTGAAGCATGCTTTTGGAAATGCAACAGAGGGAATCTATCTCCGGACCAGAACAGACGGAAAACTCTACAATCCTTCCAGACTAAGAGCAAAGTCCACAGTCCAGCTGAAATGCTTGTGGGATTTCCTCTTTGCCGATGACGCTGCTGTTACTGCTCACTCTGCCGAAGACCTTCAACGACTTATGGACCGTTTTAGCAAAGCCTGCCAAGATTTTGGACTAACAATCCAGCTTGAAGAAAACACAAGTCATGGGTCAGGGTGTGGATCCACCTCCCTGTATCACAATCTCTGAACATGAACTGGAGGTTGTCCATGACTTTGCGTACCTTGGCTCAACTATCTCTGACACTCTCTCCTTAGATACTGAGCTGAATAAATGTACTGGTAAAGCAGCTACCACATTCTCCAAGCTTACAAAGAGAGTATGGCTTAATAAGAAGCTGACGGAACATACAAAGATCCAGGTCTATAGAGCTTGCGTCCTGAGCACACTCTTGTGCTGCAGCAAGTCTTGGACCCTTTATGCATGGCAGGAGAGAAAGCTGAACACCTTCCATATGCGCTGTCTCCGACGTATTCTTGGCATCACATGGCATGATAAAGTCTCAAATGACGCAGTCTTGGAATGTGCTGGAATCTCTAGCATATTCACACTTCTGAAACAGTGATGTCTACGCTGGATTGGGCATGTCGTGAGAATGGGTGATGGTCGGATTCCAAAAGATCTCCAATATGGAGAATTAGTGCAGGGAAAGCGCCCTAGAGGGAGACCACAGCTGCGATAAAAGGACATCTGCAAGCGGGATCTAAAGGCCTTTGGAATGGACATTAGCAACTGGGAAACCTTGACCTCTGATCATTCAGCTTGGAGGGAAAGGACGCAGCATGGCCTTTTCCAACACAAAGAACACTTGTTCGGCAGGCTGAAGCAAAGAGACAAACCCAGAACCAGCAAAATCTGGGGGCTGGGCAGGGGACAGACTTTATCTGTCCTCAGTGTGGAAGGGATTGCCACTCTTGAATTGGCCTTTTTAGCCACACCAGATGCTGCCTTAAGACCTCCAATCAGAGTATGATACCATAGTCTTTCAAGACTGAAGGATGCCAATGATGACACTGCCTTTCTCCCCCAAGGGCATCCAAGGTGGCTAACTATGCAGGCATTCACAATATAAAAAAATAATATATATATAAAAGTATGCAGGCATACACAAAATGCAAATGCTAGACTTCACCCAATATAGCCAAACATTTTCTAGGATCTCAAAAAGATTTCCAGCTTCAATCCCCCTTTTTGGCCATCCAGCCTTATACAATTTATTCCGTACACTCTCCTGTCATGGCCCTTCAAGTAACCCCAGAGAATCTGCCAGTGTTTTTTTACAAATTTATTTTAAATTTATTTATAAATTTATTTTAAAAACATGTTTTGTAGACTTACAACCCATGTCATCATATTCAATTTGTTCCTGAATGAGGGTAGGGGTGGAGAAATCAGTTGTTTATCACAGATAAGTTATCAACAAAGGCCTTTCTAGACCTTTAGATGGAAATTTTGTTGGATCCACAGTGACTGGAATTGTGCAAACCTCCGCTTGGTGATGTGGTTGTCTATCACAGCAGTCCTAAACACACTGCAATCCTAAAGACACATTCCTGGGAGAAAGAACCATTGAACATAATGGAGTCTACTTTGGAGTAGACATTGTTAGGATTGTGTTCTCTCCTGGAAATAAGACCCATTGAACACAATGAACTACTTCTGATGTAGACAAGGTTAGGATTATGCTGTATGTAAACTTTACTGGGAGAAAACTCTCTTGAAGACAGAGGGGCTTCCTTCTGAGTAAGTAAGTATAGAATTGTGCTGTAAATCCATGTATGAAAGCATTCTAGATAAGCAGAAATTGTGAATTTTCTTCATTGAGAGATGAGGAAGGAAGTGGAATGGATTTTTGAACATAATTCTTCCTTCTTTGCTCTTTTCAAGGGCTTTCTGGAAGACTGGTTTCTTTATGCAAGAAAACTTGTTACTCCATTGTTTTGAAGCAGCCAAATCCCTTCCCCTCCAACTCCCATGTGTATAAATTCTGTGACTCTTCAAGCTAAGTGACACACAAATCTTCTGTGAACAGGCTTCTCAACATCATGTCACTTATTTTTTTTTATTGCTAATGGATTTTTAAATATTCCATTTTCTACACATTTTTATTTGGTATAATTAAACAGTGTTCATGAAGTACTTTAGCTTGACTTTGATGTACACCATCTATCTGAATGAAAGATCAAACCTTTTATTTATGTGATGTGGATCAGTTGAGTTTTAAGAATCCAACTCATTAATATTCCTTTATTTAGAAAAAAAATCAAATTTGTTCTTCTATGGCAGAAAGAAATAGGGATGGCAGAAAGAAATAGAAAAAAAGATCCTTGGAATGGGGCTATTTAAAATGAAATAGCAATTTCCAGGATTAACTTATAAAGGGAAAAATATGCTAGTACAATGCTCAGAAAATGTGATTGTATATGACATTTTGGGGGGGAAAGTGGACACCTCCTTTTCCCAAAGAATCTGCTGAAACTGACACTACAATCCAGAATAACTACGGAAAGACGTAAGAAGCACTTATTCTGGGTTGCTCTATGCATTTCCCATAGGTTTCCCATAGGTGGCACTTTAACTACATCGGTGCAAAAGGTCCTGTAGTTACTCTGGATTATAGCCTGAATCTGTTTTTTTTGCCAAGGTTTGTTGTGAAGTTCAAGGTCAAAATCCTCAAAAAGCAAAAGCAAAATGGCAACTGACCAGAATTGGAGATGGTCATAATTTCTAACAGAGAATGGTAATAATATAGTTTTTGCATCTGTTACTGTGTTCTTATGTTCTGCTATAACAATAAACGTGCCAGAAAAAGGATCTTATTGTTGAATTAAAAAGATTTTTGAACAAACTGTAGTTTGAGATGCAGTTGAAAATGAAAACTCTACGTCTATGGTGTTGCGGCTGGTGTGAACATTGATCAGCTGTGTGGGACTTTCATTCAAGTTGTGCAGCCATATGGCCATGCTGCTTACAGGAAAGGCTGAACTAGAGTGGTTTTAGCTAGAAGCTGCAGGTGATGGCCGATAGTGTCTCATCATTGTCCCCTTGGGGTCTGTTTTATAGTGTGTTGTTCCTATGTACAAATCTGGCCCTTTCAATCTGATTTTTTCACTTTCCTGAGTGAAACGTTGCAGTTTTTGAAATAATTGTTTTTATTTAAATCTTTCAGATGTGAAACTCTCTGCTAAACTGGAACAAGTTTGTCTGCAGTAGGGCTTGCTAAAGGCAATAGATCATGTGGTATATTCTGAATGACAGTAGGGATATCTGGCTGAATCTAGTCTTAAGACATATTGCAGCCATGCTCCAAAATGTTTGCAATGCCCTATTGAATTCCTAGGAATCTAAACTCTGATGTCAGATTCCAAAGAATATTATCTTCATATACAAATGTAGATGCTCTATATACGTTATTATCTCAATGATGATGGGCTACAAATATCAAAAATACTATCCAAGGTAGTAAGGTTTACTTAACCAGGCTAGCTTTGAGCACAAACCTAACCATGTCTACTCAAAAGTAAGCCCCATTGTGTTCAATGAGTCTTACTCCCAGGAAAGTGTCTTTAAGATTGCAGCATTTGCCACTTTGTTCACATTCACAAATGAACACAGGTTGTATCTGTAGGTCAGTGACACTGCTTTGGTGACTTGCACGACTCCGTAAGATTTCATCATAATCATGGATTCTTGTGAAGCTTATCATTTTTTTAATCTAGGTCATTTTCATATCTTATCATTGGACAATCTAGATTTAGGGCCCCCAGAAACTGCTTCCCCCCTTCCTTGGGATGCTACTGCTGGAGGCAGAACTTAGGAATGAGCTGGTGCTTAAATATTTTCCCTGCTGCTTTTTCTTGTATAAGAGAAATGGGGAAAGCAGCTAACAATGATGATTTCAGATTGGGTATGTTAAGAAAAGTATTTGGGAGTAGTAAACAGTATAAAAGTAACTACAGTACTTGCAAGACAACAATATTGTTCAGTCCTAATACAAAGCCATTGAAGGAAAAAAGTAGACCAACAACAGGTTAATGAATTCAATATGTGTCCATTTTTAAGCGCTGCAAGTTTCAGAATGGTTGGCCCAGGTGACCTTCTCATCAGCAGATTTTTTGATGATTGCATGCTTATGATGAAATAACCACTTGTTTTTTTTTAAAGTCTCTAATACCTTATGTGAAGGTCGAGCTCATAGATTTGATTCCTTAATATTCTAGCTGACATTCCCATTTTCTGAAGTATGAGTCTTTAGATACATAAGTCTTAGATATTGTAGTATCAAGAAGGCTACGATGAACAGCATTGCAATTAGGTTGCAAAAATCCTTCTGCTATGCCGTAGATGTGACTGGTAAACTAAAGTTTCTGAATCTGCTTTTGAGCGAAACTGCAATAAGGACACAGTTTTCTTTCAGAGAACATGTGTTTTTATTTCAGAAACAAAACAATCACAATAATTTAAGGGTTTTGATGTGCCAGTAAATAAGAATATTGTCACTATTCAAAGTATTAAATAGAGATCAATTGAGGCTATTGCTCTGGTAATACTTAGATTAATCTCTTGAATTATTTTGATTACTGCTTGAAAACAACAAGAAGTTGTTACTTCAGAATGGAAGGGCTAGGATAGGAGTCTAACAATTAGCACAAGCCTAACCATGTCTACTCAGAAGTAAGCCTCATTGTGTTCAATGATTCTTACTCCTAGGAAAGTGCATTTAGGATTGCAGTCAATATCAATTGCATTATTTTAAAAAAAGAAAAAATAATGACATGTTCTTTGAAAAAAGGAACAAAATAGCTTCTTTTGCAGTTTCCATATTCAAAAATGCCTTCTAATAAAAGTTTGAAGTCTTCAAATATATTTGCCCCTCGAGCAAACTTTTTTTCATTTAATATTGCGTCTGTTAATTAGTGTTTCAAATTTGCAAATTCTTTATTGGTTTATATCAATGTAATACCCAAAGCTCATCTCATTGCCAGATTTGAATGAAATATGATCCTGTTTATTCTATTAAAATGAAGGCTGGAAACTGTTACCCAAATGCCACAGGAATTCTTGCCATTTTCTCATCAAATTCCTCATCAGATTCCCCCCCTTTTTGTTAAAGTCACATTGTTTTAGATTTTTGTGCCTTGGCATTTAAATGAAATTCAATGTGCCCCACTGGAGAAAACATCTGCAGGGACATATTGTACATAATCTTTATTCCAATCAAGCTGGAGTACAGTGTAATGGAAAAGATGCTTATTCCTACTCCACTTAGATTTACTATGATGTGGCTATTCAGTCAATCTGTCTGAAAGAACATTTAGTAAATTAAACGTAAAATAATAGAAAAAGCCTTTTCCTGATATAACTAATCAGAAGTACATCTTGCTTTGTAAACAATATTAATTTGAAATCGTGACCTTCAGACAGCATCAATTTAGGACCAGGTGTCTCATGTGGGACTGTGGAGAGGAAAATATCCAGGTGATGGAGTAGGCCTGACAGGATATTCTTCATTTGACCCTCTCCGATGAGGAGGATGGGGGGAAGTGTTTGTGCCTTACACCAGGAGCATGGTGGTGCCTTACACCAGGAGCAGGAAGAAGTGGCTGAGGACAGTGGAAAAGCAGGAAAGGAGGGCCCTGGGGAGTGGAGCACGAGATCAGGCCTAGAGGATGTCCACTGGAGGAACCAGCAATCCAGAAGGCTAACCTACGGGCTTGACTTGGCCAGCTGTGGGAGGAGGTACTCACCTCTCTCCTCCCTACTACAGGGAAGGGGAGAGAGGGGAGTAGATAAAAGGGAAGGGCCTGAGACATGGAAGTTGGGATGTGGACACTGAGGTGGAAGGTAGTTGGAGGCATCAGTGCCCTGCCCCAGTCAATGCCCTGCCACGTGGCCGGGGAATAGTGGTCCTTGCCCCCAGCCAAGTTAGAACTGGGTTCCTGCCTTGTTATCTTATGCTGAAGAGAAGAGAATTGTTGTATACTTACCAGCTGACTTACCTTGTTGAACTGAAACCAAGTCACTGAGCCTTCCTTCGGGAAAGAAACTAAGTAAAGCTTGCACTTATTGCTACACTTACCATTGCTTGCCTCCAGCTCCTTCTTCCTGCACCGACCCCCCACTCCCATGGAAGACCTGAACCCTTTCCCTCACTCCAATCCCCAGGAATAGGTGAGAACATTACAGGGACTATATCCTACAAGGTCAGGGAAGCAATGCCACATCTAAACATTCCTGTACATCATTATTTTATTTTATTTTATTTATTATTTTATTATTTTATTTATTTAAGGTGCTCCTGGCCACAGCTGACATCTGGGCATCCAGGAGCAGCTGTGAATCCAAGATAATTCTCAAGCTGTGAACTTGCTCTTTCAGGGATAGTGCAACCCCATTCAGAGCAAGGTGACAGTCCATTACCTGCATCGTAGATTTCTGAACCAGAAGGACCTCTGTTTTGTCAGAATTTAATCAATTTAAGGACGTAACACTCAGATGGCCCTGGATGGTCTCCTTAGATCTCTGCCCACTATTAAGCAAACACAGAACTAAGGAGAATTGTGTTGGGTTTTCCAGTCCAGTTTATGGGGCCAGAACCTGCCATCTCCACCTGGGCTCCCTCCTCCCCTACCCTTCCCTTTGCTATCCACCCCTTGCCCAGTTCCCCTTCTTTCTCTGCCTCAAAAGGCCCTACCACTGGTGGCCATAGTCACCACCAGGAGCTCTTGGCTTCCATCTTCAGGTACTGAGGCCCAGTGCCAACTGGCATTGGACTCAGCACTTATGATGCATTGTTAGTGCTGGTGTAAAAGTACCTTATGGTACTTTTGCGACAGCCTGGATAGTGCTGCTGGTGATGTGCCAGTGATGCAATTCAAAGTATTGAGCCCCAAGGTTACAATTATACAAACCACAAGCATGGGTACAAACAGCTATGACATGTGATATGTGACATGCAGGGCAAAATCAAGAAGAAAGCTATGGGTTCAACCACTGAACTATGGCATGCAATATGCTAGAAAATCAAGAAGGAAATCTCAAGTTTAGGAAGAAACTAATATTAGCATCTTATATAAATTTGTCTGAGTAAGGTACTCCAGTCTTAAGAAAGATACTGCTGTCGAGTGCCCTGTCATTAACATTGAGGGACTAGATTAGCATAAGTGTAACAGCTGATCCCCAGCTGTTGAAACAGCCCTAGGGAAAATATGAAGCTTCTTGGGCAGCCAGGGCTCAAAAGTGCATTGATCACAATCAACACATGGAATTGCACCCCCAATCAGATAATCTAGTAAAGAACAGGTGTTATATGGCCTCACAGGTGTTTTCACTAAATGGAAACAGTTGCGTTATGCATGATGTGTGCAATGTACATCAAAGGTAATCCTATATACCAGCACCTTATTAGAGTAATGGGGCTTATGCTCTTCCACTAACTGCTTTTGGAAAAGAAGTTCATTGAAACTTTATATGAGTTCAGCCTCCTGGTCCCTCTGGTCCAGCAAGCACAGATGTTACAGAAGAAGATATGCGGTCTTGAAGATAATCTGCCTTCATGGGAAGATCTCATCCTCAATCTACATAACCGGAGAGGTAGAATTCAGATCTGAAGCATAAGATCTAGAATTTCACTAAAGTGGATGATTACTGATTAGGTAGTGAAAGGATTATGCTGAGCCTTATCCTCTTGAGAATTTTCACATGTGTGATAGAACATCTTTTGGCTTCCCTGGAAACTTCTTAGATGTTACTTCTTGGAAGGAACTCCAATATTCACATTGAATTTCAGTGCCACTCTCTGTGCCCAAGAAGAGCTTAACTCATGGTGTCCAATGATTTGATTTTAATATCTGTATAGTCAGTGGACTCTCCAAGATAGCAAAAAGCAATGGATATAAATATGTGCTTTGGCACCCTCAAAGCAAGACACCTCCAAGTATGTTGCAATGCTCCTGGGTCCTGTGGTGCAGTGACTATTTATTTAAAAAAATATGACAATTGTTTTCCTTATTAGTTACCGTATTTTTGGCTTATAAGACGCACTTTTTTCCTTCCCAAAGGGGGTGGAAATGTCTGTCCGTCTTATGGAGTGAAGAGGCCAATCTTGGAGCACCGTGTGCAGCTGTGCTCTGCGTCCCTGGGCAGGGCAAGCCTATAGGAAGACAAGGGCAAGCTGGTGAGGAGGGACAGAGGACTCCCCACAGGCTCCTCCCCCAAAGAAATGAATGGAGCCCAGAGGAATAGCAGAGCATGGAGGCAGGCAGACAAAAATAAAGAGCACTGGTGGGAAGAGGGGAAGAAGCAGCAGCCCAGGAGAGAGAAGAGGTTCCTGCTGCTGCAATCCTATGCATCCTTTCCAGGGGTGGGGGAGGCTTGCACTTGAATAGACATGCACAGGATCTGGTTCCTAGGGCTGCAATCCTATGCATCCTTTCCAGAGATGGGGGAGACTTGCAATTGAGGCTTGCAAATGCACAAAATCTGGTTTGCCAGAGCTTGCAAAAGCACAGAATCTGGTTGCTAGAGCTGCAAGGCTAAGCATCCTTTCTAGACATGCACAGGATCCTGTTTTATAGTATCAGAATTACATCTCATTGGTTCTCAGAGCAATAAGTATCATGGGAAAGTTTTGAGTTTAAAAAAATCCACTTTTTAAAAATCCATAGGCTTTTGTGTTTTTGTTTTCTGATTAATTGGCCATAACTTTTGATAGAATATAGATATTCCAATGCAGTTTATTGCAGTCTGCATTAAATTACCTTTCCAATGATATACAGCATGATGGAATTATTAATAATATATACCCTGTTTTTCACAATTTTAGCCACAAGTGCCAAGCTCCCTTAAAGCTTGTAGCCCAGTATCTGCACTGCCTGCATCTCCTAGATATGCCACAGCATTTGGGTACAGTGGTACCTTGGGTAAAGAATGACTTGGGTAAAGGGCGTTTTGGGTAAAGAACAAAATTTTCTCATAAATTTTGACTTGCATAAAGAACACTATCTTGGGTAAAGAACACATCTAAGGATGTTTGGAACAGGCTTCCATGGCAAGGGAACCCACAGGGGGGATGAAGGGACAAGGGGGGACAAGGGGACTAGTTTGAACTACAGTTTCCATGGCCAGGGAACTCATGTTGGGTCCGGGGGGGGGGGGGGAGCAGCCTGAGCCAGATTTGTATGTGGGATCTGTGTATGGCAGCGTGGAAGGTGTGCCTTAACCAGGGTGACCAGATCCAAAACTTAGAATTCCTAACCTGGCCACTTTAAAAAAACCAATGTAGGACATCCTACATTTTGTCCTACATTTAAAATAATTAGGGAGGTGTTGTAATGGGGTGGGGGTGATTGGGAGAACTGGGGGACAGTGGGGGCTCTTTAGAGCCAGTTCTGGGGGGTGGGAGGGTGATTGGGGGCACTGGGGGTTCGCTAGAATCAGTAGCGGTTAGCTGCGGCTAACCGCTACTGAAATATTTTTAAAAATTAACTGCGTGTGTGCGCACAGCTAATCAGTGGCCAGGAGAGCTCCTAGAGAGTCTCTGCGTAGGCAGACTTCAAGTGAACTCTTCCTCACTTTCACTTGGCGCGTGCCGGAAGAGTTCAATTGAGGTCTCCGCCTATGCGGAGACTCTTTAGGAGCTCTCCTGGCTCTCTGATTAGCTGCGAGCGCATGCGCACTCATTTTAAAAAAGTATTTCAGTAGCAGTTAGCCGCGGCTAACCACTACTGATGCAAACAAGCCCCCAGTGACCCTAATTGCCCTCTCACCCCCCAGAATGCTGGACAGTCCAGTCCAACGCCCCATTTCTGGACCTGTCCGGGGGTTTACGGGCGTCTGGACGCCCTGGCCTTATCAATGTTCTAATGCTGCTCTCCATCAGCAGCTTGGGAATGTTAAAGTTGCACAAAAAGACAAAGATTTCTTTGAGCCAATGGATAGCAGGGACTCCATTAGTGATAGAGAAAGAGCACAATCTTATCCATGATTACTCAGATGTAAGCCCCATTGTGTCTAATAGGTCTTACTCCCAGGAAAGTGTCTTTAGGATTGCAGCCTAAGTAGACTTCTTTGGATCATGCACATTGAATGCATGTTTTGAATTAAATTCCAGTGTTTTGTCATCATTTTTACATCCAGATAATATTTTTATATGAATATTTTTTGGGTTCTGAAACCAGTTGTCTGAGTTTCCATTATTTGCTATGGGAAAATCCACTTCACGTAAAGAATGTTTCACGTAACAAACATGCCTCCGGAACAAATTAAATTTGTTATGTGAGGCGCCACTGTATTTGTAGAGATGTATATGAGCAATGTCTATGCCCAAGTAGACTAGACTAACCTAATGATGGAATTGGCAGTATGTACCGTAATTGATCTGTGCCCATCTATGCCACCCTTGGATGTCAGCCAAAGATATCAGGAATTCTATAGTCCCTCTAATGCCTATATCCTAACGTCAAATGAAGCCCTTTGCTCCAGAGCAGTTAAGATGACTTTCCATAAGATAACACTAGAGAGTGATGTAACTGTGTGGACCCGCAAATGCTCTGGATTTAGCACCCAGTTTTGCGATTCAAAGGATTATTGGGTGGGAATGCATAGAATGTTTTCGTGAATTACCCATTGAAGCAAAATAGCTTCTGATATTTTTTAAGGCACACTCCAGAATAACTTGTGTAGTTTGTGTTGTGTTGGAGTCTTGCTCCAATGTGAGAAGAATTTACTCTGGATTGCAATATGAATTTTCCACCGGTTTTCACTATGTGGTGCCATAACTATGTCAATGTAAATGATTAACGTGCTCCCGTAGTTACTTTGGATTGTAGGATGGAAGCAGTTACGCCAGTTGTTGTTTTTTAAAAATCATATTCTGTTGTCTCTTCCCAGATCAAATAACTCCTGAAACGACAACAGGCAATGAACATGGATCAATGGTATCTGCAGCCACCACATTTGTGTAGGTGTAATCCATTTATGTGAAAATCAAGTTACTGCTTGTCTGGATTTTTTTTTGTTTACTGGAAACAATTGATAACATTACTTCAGAAGAAATTAATCCAGAGAATTAATTAGCAAAATCTAATATCCAATAAATGTAGCCCTGAGAAAGATTTCATGGGTGGTCAGTTGTGACATTAAATGGAAGGTGGGAGAACAAAACCCTGACTGACTCCCCACAGAAACTGCAGAGGAAAGGAAAAGGGGTCTGATAATAATGACAGCAGAGGAAAAAATAGAATGTTTCCCAGTTGTCATTATTTATATCAGTCTCTTTTTAAGAATGAATTTATTGAAAATTACAGTTTCAGCTTTTAACCTGGAAATAGGAAATTGTTTAGATGTTACCTTGAATGCAATATGGTAGGTACTATCTACTGTTTGTCAGGACTATTTTCAGGGTTGGGATCTTGGATAACAAGGACTCGAGTTGCAAAAATGTGCATTTTTCCCTGACTTGGTGACTTATGAGTCGTGAATGTGGAAGACTCTGAAAAATATTCGAGTCAGTATCCCCTGACTTGGGTCTCATATTTGAGTTGGCATGTTGCGTCTGCCTGTGTCGGGAGTGCTTGCTTACTGTTTTCATAGTGTGGAAAATCTTGTGAGGGCCACCATTCTGAGAAGCAGCTGAGAGGTTCCAGCCACAAGGCAAGTTAGGGTTATTGTGTCCTTTTAAAGAGGAGGGAAGGGAGAGAAAGCTCTTCAGCTAGTTTCTGATAGAAAGGCAGGAACAGAGGATCATTGGAAAGATCTGTTATTTTCATTAGGGCACATTTCTGGCCACGCACTGATTGGACCTGTTGCTTTCAGGGCCATGTTGGCTTGTTGGCCTCCCCCATCAGGTCTCTCCCATCTCTCTCTCTCTCTCTCTCTCTCTCTCTCACACACACACACACACGTGCAGAGAGAGAGAGAGACAGAGAGAGAGGATCTCTCTATTGTTTGTATTTGAGAAAACTCCCCACACTTTTTTGATCACCTTTGCCAGATCCATCACAATCAGTGATGTATATTTACTTTTATTTATTGGCATCCTTCAGTCTCGAAAGACTATGGTATCGTGCTCTGATTGGAGGTCCTGAAACAGCATCTAGTGTGGCTAAAAAGGCCAATTCGAGAGTGGCAGCCCCTTCCACACTGAGGACAAATAAATTCCGTCCCCTGCCCAGGTCCCAGGTTTCGCTGCTTTTGGGTCTGTCTCTTTGCTTCAGCCTGCCGAACAAGTGTCTCTTCCAGTTGGAGAAGGCCATGCTGGGTCTTTTGCCTCCACGCTGAGCGGTCAGAGGTCAAGGTTTCCCAGCTGCTGATGTCCATTCCCAAGGCCTTTAGATCCCTCTTGCAGATGTCCTTGTATCGCAGCTGTGGTCTCCTTCTTGGGCGCTTTCCCTGCACTAATTCTCCATATAGGAGATCTTTTGGAATCCGACCATCAGCCATTCTCACGACATGCCCAAGCCAGCGTAGACGCCGCTGTTTCAGAAGTGTGAACATGCTAGAGATTCCAGCACGTTCCAATACTGTGTCATTTGAGACTTTGTCATGCCAGGTGATGCCAAGAATACGTCGGAGACAGCGCATATGGAAGGTGTTCAGCTTCCTCTCCTGCCATGCATAAAGGGTCCAAGACTCACTGCAGTACAAGAGTGTGCTCAGGACGCAAGCTCTATAGACCTGAATCTTTGTATGTTCCGTCAGCTTCTTATTAAGCCATACTCTCTTTGTAAGCCTGGAGAATGTAGTAGCCGCTTTACCAATGCGTTTATTCAGCTCAGAGTCTAGGGAGAGAGTGTCAGAGATAGTTGAGCCAAGGTACACAAAGTCATGGACAACCTCCAGTTCATGTTCAGAGATTGTGATACAGGGAGGTGAGTCCACACCCTGACCCATGACTTGTGTTTTCTTCAGACTGATTGTTAGTCCAAAGTCTTGGCAGGCTTTGCTAAAACGGTCCATAAGTCGTTGAAGGTCTTCGGCAGAGTGAGCAGTAACAGCAGCGTCATCGGCGAAGAGGAACTCACGCAAGCATTTCAGCTGGACTTTGGACTTTGCTCTTAGTCTGGAAGGATTGTAGAGTTTTCCGTCTGATCTGGTCCGGAGATAGATTCCCTCTGTTGCGTTTCCAAAAGCATGCTTCAGCATGACTGCAAAAAAGATCCCAAATAAAGTTGGTGCGAGGACACAGCCCTGCTTCACTCCACTTCGGATGCGAAAGGAATCTGATGTTAGGCCATCAAAAACTACAGTGCCCTTCATGTCCTCGTGAAAGGACCTGATGATGTTGAGGAGCTGAGGTGGGCATCCAATCTTGGGGAGGATTTTAAAAAGGCCATCCCTACTAACCAAATCAAAAGCCTTTGTAAGGTCTATGAAGGCTACAAAGAGTGGCTGTCTTTGTTCCCTACATTTCTCTTGCAACTGTCGAAGGGAAAATACCATATCAGTGGTGGACCTGTTGGCTCGAAATCCACACTGTGATTCAGGATAGATTCTCTCTGCAAGCACCTGAAGCCTCTTCAGTATGACACGGGCAAGCAGCTTCCCTACAACACTAAGAAGAGAGATGCCACGGTAGTTGTTGCAGTCACCCCTGTCGCCTTTGTTCTTGTACAGTGTGACAATATTAGCATCCTTCATGTCCTGTGGTACTCCACCTTCCCTCCAACAAAGGCAGAATATCTTGTACAGTTCAGTGGAAATGGTCCCTCTACAGCACCTCAGAACTTCAGCAGGGATGTTATCTTTCCCGGGTGCCTTGCCAAAAGCAAGGGAATCCAGGGCTTCGTTTAGTTCTTCTAAAGTTGGTTCACTGTCGAGCTCCTCCAAGACAGGCAGGCACTCAATGTTGTTTAATGCTTCTTCAGTTACTACATTTTCTCTGGAGTATAGCTCAGAGTAGTGCTGCACCCAGCGTGCCATCTGTTGTGCTCGGTCCTGGATGACCTCACCTGTAGCGGACTTAAGTGGGGCAGATTTCCTCACTGTTGGACCTAAGGCCTGCTTGATGCCATCATACATCCCCTTGATGTTGCCTGTGTCAGCTGCTACCTGGATCTGAGAGCAAAGCTGCAGCCAATAATTGTTAGCACATCTCCTGGCAATCTGTTGGACTTTGCTACGGGCGACTCGCAGGGCTTGAAGGTTGCGCTCACTAGAACAGGCTTTATATGCAGTTAGAGCTCTCCTCTTTTCCTCAAGGGCTGGTGTCAGCTCCTCCGAGTGGGCTTCAAACCAATCTGCTGTCTTTCTAACCTGCTTACCAAAAACTGACAAGGCGGTAGTATAAACAGCATTCTTGAAATGTTCCCACCGTTCAGAAGCGTTTGCCTCAGCCGGGCCTGGGAGGATTTCCTCAAGTGCTTGGTCAAATTCCAACACTTTTTCCAGACTGCGGGTCTTGCTGATGTTAATTCGTGGTCTTCCTTCCTTCTTGGAGTGATGCAGCCTCTTTGCTTGCAGTTTTACTCTGCTGCACACCAAGGAGTGGTCAGTATCGCAATCAGCACTCTGATAGCTACGTGTGATCTTAATGCTGGGAAGGCTGGAGCGCCTGGTGAGGATCAAATCAAGCTGATGCCAATGCTTCGATCTAGGGTGTTGCCAAGACACTCTGTGTTGAGGCTTTGTGTTAAAGAATGTGTTGCTAATGCAAAAATCATGATAGCAGCAAAACTCTAGCAGGCGTTGGCCATTTTCATTCATCTTCCCGATGCCAAAATGACCTAGACAAGCGGGCCAAGAACTATGGTCAGATCCAACTCTTGCATTAAAATCACCAAGGATAAACAATGGTTCTTTCTCAGGGATTTTCTTGATAGTGGCAGCCAGATCATCATAGAATTTGTCTTTGGATTCTGCTGAAGATGATAGTGTTGGTGCATATGTACTAATAAGAGTGACCAGCCCTACTGATGTCTGTAGCTGCAGAGACAGAATTCTTTCACTTCCTCCAGTAGGTGGGATAATGGAGCCAAGTAGGGTGTTTCTAACTGCAAAGCCAACTCCATATTCCCTAGTCTCACTTGATGGCTTTCCCTGCCAGAAGAATGAGAAATTTCTCTCCTTAATAGATCCTGAGTCTGGCAGCCTTGTCTCTTGAAGGGCAACTATGTCCATCTGCAGTCTGCTCAGCTCCATATCAATGACAGCTGTCTTACGTACATCATCCAATTCTCGCAAGTCGTCAGAAAAGCCGGGGGTCATTGTCCGAACGTTCCAGGTGCCCAACTTAAGGGCTGAGGTTTTCTTATGTTTGTTGCATGGTGCTGAGTTGTCGATCTGCTTGTCGGTTTTCACCCTAAACCCCACGCACCCAGTGAGGTTAACAGACCGTGGCGAGGCAGCATCCTACTGGCTGGGGGCTGCCCAGCTTAAGGCGGGCGATAGCTGCCCAATGAGGCACGATGACCTCTCCCACCGTCGGAAGTAGCCCCTGGCGTCAAGCTCTTCGCCAATCGAGCAGCGACTTATAACCGGTAACTGCCACTTCCCGTGTTGTTTCCACGCTGTATGCGAGGCTGGAGTACCTCTCCAGAGCACGAAGGCCTGGGTATGTTTTTATGGGGGATAGGCTGTTACCCAAGCAGAGAATCCCCCCTCTCCACGCCACTGAAATAGTCCAATGGAAAGGCAGAGCCAATACGATTGGTTCCAGCTGTGTCGCAGGAGTTACCAGAACATGACTGTAACACAGTCACGAACTGCTTTCGGGACTCCGGCTCCGGATTTTTCCTCGAGGTTTTCTCCTGAAGCCTTTCCCATGAATGGGTATAGCCGCAAGGCAGCAGAGGTTTAGTGGGAGTTTTCCTTCTCCTAGGTAGGTTTGATAAGGACTCACTCTCATGATTTATACAGTCGCATGCTTGATTCTCACATCACACTCAGTCTCGTGCTCCACTACCAGAGGCAATGCAGATCTCCCCTCCCGTACAAGCAACCAGCAGGGTAAGACCAGTGCACTGCTCCAATTCCAAACAAAGGCTGCAAACATTGAGGCATACCAGAGACCTCCCCCCACTCAAAAGAGAAGGAAAAAGAAAGAAAGAAAAAAAAAAAAAAAAGGAAAACCAGCACCATGAGTCCCAGAGAGCCCCTCCTCTCTCACAGGAAGGATACTCTGTACACAACAGGGACCTCCCCCCACTCAAAAGAGAGAAGGAAAACCAGCACCATGAGTCCCAGAGCGCCCTTCCTCTCTCACAGGAAGGAAACTCTATAGACTCTAGAAACAACAGGGACCTCCCCCCACTCAAAAGAAAGAAGGAAAACCAGCACCATGAGTCCCAGAGCGCCCTTCCTCTCTCACAGGAAGAAAACGCTAGAACAACAGGGACCTCCCCCCAGTCAAAAGAGAAAAGGAAGAAAGAGAAAAAACAAGTACCATGAGTCCCAGACAGCCCCTCCTCTCTCACAGGAAGGAAACTCTAGAAACAGCAGGGACCTTCCCCACTCAAAAGAGAGAAGGAAAAAAAGAGGAAAACCAACACCATGAGTCCCAGAGAGCCCCTCCTCTCTCACAGGAAGGAAACTCTAGAAACAGCAGGGACCTCTCCCCACTCAAAAGAGAGAAGAAAAAAAAAAGAGGAAAACGAGTACCATGAGTCCCAGAGAGCCCCTCCTCTCTCACAGGAAGGAAACTCTAGAAACAACAGGGACCTCCCCCCACTCAAAAGAGAGAAGGAAAACCAGCACCATGAGTCCCAGAGCACCCTTCCTCTCTCACAGGAAGGAAACTCTATAGACTCTAGAAACAAAAGGGACCTCCCCCCACTCAAAAGAAAGAAGGAAAACCAGCACCATGAGTCCCAGAGCGCACTTCCTCTCTCACAGGAAGAAAACGCTAGAACAACAGGGACCTCCCCCCAGTCAAAAGAGAAAAGGAAGAAAGAGAAAAACGAGTACCATGAGTCCCAGAGAGCCCCTCCTCTCTCACAGGAAGGAAACTCTAGAAACAGCAGGGACCTCCCCAGACTCAAAAGAGAGAAGGAAAAAAAGAGGAAAACCAACACCATGGGTCCCAGAGAGCCCCTTCTCTCTCACAGGAAGGAAACTCTAGAAACAACAGGGACCTCCCGCCACTCAAAAGAGAGAAGGAAAACCAGAACCATGAGTCCCAGACACCCACACCTCTCTCACAGGAAGGAAACTCTAGAGACAACAGGGGCCACGCCCCACTCAGAAAGGAAAAAGAGGAAAACTAGCACCATGAGCCCCAGAGACCCCCCCCTCCTCTCTCACAGGAAGGAAACTCTAGAACAACAGGGACCTCCCCCCTGTTAATGGGTATAATAATGGGTATAATAATGGTATAATAATTGACTGAAAAACTCAAAAGAGAAAGGAAAAAGAGGAAAACAGCACTCAGAGGCCAAGAGAGTGTGCTCGGATAAGAGACAATAAATAAATAAATAAATAAATAAATAAATAAATAAATAAATAAATAAATAAATAAATAAATAAATAAATAAATAAATAAATAAATAAATAAATAAATAAATAAATAAATAAATAAATAAATAAATAAATAAATAAATAAATAAATAAATAAATAAATAAATAAATAAATAAATAAATAAATAAATAAATAAAATGTATATACAATGATGTATATACAATTATGTTAATTTGCCCATTGACTGGTCCAGGAGGAGGGTGGCACATTCATCCCCAGGCTCAGTCTCTGCACCGGTTCAATAATCCTTCCAGCTGTTTCTTAATGCTCTTCAGCTACTGGACCAGTGGTGGGCTCCAGCAGGCTCACACCTACTCTATAGAACCGGTTGTTAACGAGAGAGAGGACATATAAAGTTTAAAAATAGCCATTTAAAAGTGGCTGCCAGATGGGCAGAGAACCGGTTGTTAATTTCTTTGAATCCCATCACTGTACTGGACCTGGATCGTAGACAGATGGCTCTGTGATTGACTTCTGAGCTGGTTGGTGGGATTTTAGAGCAGGGATTTTCCATTTTTTTTCATCTCAGGGCACACTAAGAAGTTGAGGCACATCACAACTTTTTTTTTTAATTTACATTGATTATAAGACAATAAGTACATTTAATATTATTAGTTAGAGCACAATATTATTTTGAACACAATCCTAAGCATATCTACTCAAAAGTCCTATTGTGTTCAATCTGGCTTACTCTCAGGAAAGTGTGGATAGGATTGCAGCATTAATTAATAAATTAATTCAATTATTGCATGTACAGTAAATTATGAATTAAAGAAATAGGCTGCAATCCTAAAGACACTTTCTTGGGAGTAAGACCCATTGAACACAAGGGAGCTTACTTTTGAGTAGATATGCTTAGGATTGTGCTGTAAAGCAATTATACACTCACAACCAGCTTGTTTGTACTTCTCTGAATTTGAATGGTTCTTTCTAAGAGTCACCTTGAGGACGAGGAAGAGGAGGAAATCCCACTCTGTTAACTGGCACCTTGGATTAAAAAAAATTGCCCACCCCACTTCTAAACATAAAAAAACCTCTGGACATAAAAAAGTTTTTATCAAGTTTTTATCAGAAGAATCAGATAAAAGGAATCATGAAGGACAGCCTTTTTCAGCCCGCTGAAAAAGCACTAAAAATGTCAAGGTGTTTTTTTAAACTTATGTTAAATGTAATTATTGAATTATTATTATTATTGAATTAATTATTATTAAATGATTTCATTATAATTAATTTTAGCTAATACAGTTACTGGTAATACGGGTTGTCCTCCTTTTCCTTATAAACAGACAGTATGTATCCTTTTTGGAATTCATAAATTATATGTAATAAACTTACTAATAATAAGTTATATAGTGTTTAAATTAACCACATGAAAGCAATATATATGACTGTTCTTAGCTTTTTTGTCATGTCCTCCATTTTTCTTGAGTGTCCTCCTGTATTTTGGGGGGCCTTGTCATCTTCATGTGGTTATGACATATGGTCACCCTGCATATTGGAGAAATGAGGGGTTCAGGGTGACTATAAGCCATAAGCAAAAAAGAGGACAAGCCCCCCCCCCCAACGTAGGACATGACAAAATAAAAGATAAAATTCAAATATATTGTTTTCATGTGGTTAATTTAAATTCTGTATTACTTAATATTACATTTAAAACCGTTACGTGTAATTTCCTGTGTTACTTACAATTTATGAATTCCAAGAAGGCTTCATGCTGCCTGCTCCCAAGTAAAAGGAGGACATTGAGGTTTTTCCAGGACACAAGACTGAAATCTAGGACAAGTCCTGGAAAAGGGGGTCACCCTGGTTGGGGGTGAGAAGATCTGATTGAAACTGGTGAGGATTCAACTGGGTGGGAGAAGAGAGAACAAGCTGTGCATGTCCCATTATGTCCCAAGCTGTGCATGCCCCATTATAGTTAAAGGGCTTACTCTGAGGAAAATGTGAATAGGGTTGCAGCCTCAGAACCTGATCTTGTGCCTTCCTACAAACAGCAGTAGCCCATTACAGTGGAGCTTCCTCCCAGGAAAGTGTGGATAGGAAGGCAGACACAG
The DNA here is from genome assembly GCA_030015325.1 of Cryptoblepharus egeriae. NCBI lineage: Eukaryota > Metazoa > Chordata > Lepidosauria > Squamata > Scincidae > Cryptoblepharus > Cryptoblepharus egeriae. The sequence goes on from JAREYC010000003.1 coordinate 115,962,142, forward strand.
ACTGCAATCGTAGGTATACATTGTCTCCTCAGAAGTAATACCCATTATAGTCAATGGGACTTTTTTCCAGAAAAATCTGGATAGGATTACAGTCAGCCTAGCAGCACTGGTGATGCTTTCAAATCCAGGGTCTTGCCTCCTCCCTCCATGGCCTGTACTCATGTGAGGTGGGCCTGATCTCACTGGCATCTTGCAAGGACTCCTTTTTGTCCTGCCCAAGGAAAGAAAGGAAGAGCTGCTCAGCCTTAGGTTTCCCCCTGCATGCTGTGGGGGAAGGAATATTTTCCTCATCCCTGCTAGCTGGGTCAAGAGGCATTTTTTGTTCCAATCTGTTTTGCAAGGAGCTCCTGACTCGGAGATCAGGCACAGTAATGGGATTCAAAGAAATTAACAACCGGTTCTATGCCCATCTGGCAGCCACTTTTAAATGGCTATTTTTTTAAACTTTATATGTCCTATCGCATTAAGATAGAGTTCTATAGAGTAGGTGCGAACCTGTAGTGTAGGTTCTATAGAGTAGGTTCTATAGAGTAGTTATGTAGAGTAGGTGCGAACCTGCTGGAGCCCATCACTGATCAGGCACCTCCACATGGAGGTGGCCCCAGTTTCAGTACCTGCTTGGACCTCAAGCTAAAGCTGAGCTCTAGCCCCTTGCCAGACCAGTCTGCCCATCTGCCCCACTCTGTACAAACCCAACTTCTGCTTACCTGCTCTGACTGATTTTGGTTCGAAGTACAAAGAATTATGCTTGGAAATAGGCAATGGATGGTGATGCAGATCAAGATTCCAGGAAAACCATGGCCAGCCCCCGGTTGCTTCCTGGATTTGAGTCTTCCCAATGGAATGACAATGGTGCTGCCGATCACAGGAGCTGCTTCCATCCCCTTCCACCTTTGTGGAGGACAGGTTCAACAGCATCTGAGCCAGGAAAAAAGACCTAAGCAGAGCAGCCATGGCTGCTGCTGATGGATCTCTGTCCAACTGGGGACACTTTAATCTTTATGACCTCAGATATACAGGCCATTGTGAGATCACTGCTTTCCCTGGTGGGTCATGTGGCTGGAGGACACCTCATTTGTGACACAAAAACGGCTTGTTTTTGTTTGTCAGACAGACTGTCAGACAGACCAGTTGGCCAGGTCAACACATAAATCCAAAATAACATCAGCCATGGCACCAGACAGTAGAGAACTGGCATAGGGCCAGGTCAAGATACTGAATTGGTATTCCTTCTTCCCAAAAGAAGGAAAGTAGGAAAATCCTACAAATCAGATGCGACAGCACTTTTAAAACAAATTCCCAGGACCCTACCCAAGGCCTGTCTCCAGCTCTGCACCTCATTCAAGAATCCTTCCAGCAATCTCTCTGTTTTCATGGTGCTGGGCATAGATTTAAGGGCCCCAGCATACTGGATCCTCCACAACTGATTTCTGGGCTGTTTCCAGTTGGCCTATATGAGATGGACATGATCTCAATGGTCTCCTGGCTACAGAGGTTCTCCTTTGCAGAACCAAGACATGAGAAGTCTCAAATCAGAATTTTTTTTTTACTTTTTTATGGCTACACATACCAACCCTTTTCAGGTCCTTTGGAGTTAAATTTCTGAAAATCTTGGTGGGTGGGTGGCCATGTCATGTAAGGAACACCCTCCCCAAATTTCATTCTTCTATGTCCAGGGGTAGGGGCAGGGAGTTAATCAGACAGCAATTCTTCAATGTAAAGTATGGGGAGAAAAATGTGTTGTGTCCCTTTTTAACCCATTCTGATTGGAATTTCCAAAAAACTGGTTCTTAGTGGATGCCTCCATCATGGAAGGACCCTCCCAAAATTTCATTCTTCTAGGTCTGGCAGTTTTGGCTGGGCATTGATGAATGAGTCAGTGAGTCTGTCAGTCAGCGACGTTTCAGTTTTATATACCGTACATAGATTCTGTTACCATTCTGGTTGTTATTTATACTGCCATCCCCCACTTTCTGCCACACCAGTTTTCGACATTTCACCCTTTCATCACTCGTAAAATATACCTAAAAGTCTGTTTTTAATAAGGGAGACTAACTGATTCACCAGTTTTTAAAAAGGTGTCATTTGTCACATATACCTTTGTTTATTTTAGTATAATTTACAATGTATTTTGGCTATGTATTAATAAATATGTTTTATTTATGCTTTTGCAAGTGATATTTATGTCTTTTTTTGGTGGCCATTTTGCATCTGCAAACTGAAAAAAGACTGGGTTCCAGTCTTTATTGGTTTTCACTTTTGGTCAGTGCTCCAGTCCCTAACCTGCCCAATAAGTGGGGGATGCCTGTATTTGAGAGTATGAGCACAATCCTAACCATGTTTACTCAAAAGTGAACTGTATTGTGTTCTATGGCTCTTACTCCCAGGAAAGTGTCTTTAGAATTACAGCCTAAGGGCGCAATCCAGAGTAACTACGGGGAGTCCTTGCTCTGGTGTAAGAACAATTTGCTCTGGATTGCAATATGAATTTCCCATAGGTTTTCACTAGGTGATGCAGAAACTACGGGTACACCTAATGTCTCTTATGTGCTCCTGTAGTTACTCTGGATTGTAGGGTAAGTCCCATTGAATAACTCGTAGAGACTTGTGCTATTACACTTTTAAATCTAACTTGACACCTAAAACGTTGGGGCCAGACTTTTTAAAAAGCAGTCATCATAAGAAATGTTATTTCTGTAAATCGCCTGTTAGCTGAACACAGTTTTCAATTGGTGTCCCTTATGATCTTGAAAATAAAAAACTGCAAAACCATAGTAACCAGTATTGCTTTAAAAAATGAAGCAACTGTCACTTGAATGTTCTCATGAACACTAAAGAATCTTTTTACCTCGATTGTGTTGGAAGCTGAATCAACTCAGCAGAGTGATGACCACAGAGCATCCCCTTACGTGGTTCAGAAGCCTTTCCCTCCACCCTGGCTTTGGGTTTAGGCACATGCAAAAACCAAGACTGAGATCAGAATTAAAACTTTAGAACAGGTTTACTTACAAATCATGAAGGCTCATATTTACAGCATTTGATGAAGACCAGGGTTCCTACGACTTAATCAGACCAGAGGCTCTAAAACTGCCCCTGCTTGCATGTCGGTTTGGGGACTGGTGGAGAGCCATGTGCTCACATCTGGAGAGAGGAAGAGAAAGGGCAAGGAGGAGAAAATAGGTCAAAGTCACACTTCCTGCAATGATCACTGAGAGGGGACAGATAAAGAGGTCATTCAGGACAGGGTGGTTCACTGCCCCCTTCTGACACGTAAATGCTTGGTGTTGTCTTTTCCCCCCAACAGATGGTAAGCAGAGGACTTGGTTCCATTTCAACCATTTTAATAATAGCAATCAATTTCTCAAAATACAGAAAGGGGGAGATCATTAATTTGTGAAGAAGCTGAGCTCTTGCATGGAGCTTAGATGGACTGCTGCTCAGTGCTTGCAAAGTAAATTCTTGTTCATCAACAACAAAAAATGATAGGAGCAATTATAATAATTCTACTGAGGGCATATTCCCCACTATGGCTGGAATCCTAACTTCCAGTTAGGCCAGTCTTAGCCCCTGCATAAGTCCTGTGTTGACATGACTCTTAGAAAAGTGCTGTACTCATGGGGGAGGGTTGGGCTGATGCACTGACATATGCCTCCCTATAGTGCAACGGGGATGAGGAGAATGATTAGTTGTGCCAGCCTAGGTTAGGATTGCATTCTAATTTAAGTTAGCACAACTCACTGATCTCCCTATTCTTATGGTGGCTTAGGGAAGGCCAGTGAATGTCTGTGCACTGGCCCAATCCTCCACTCCCAGGAGTGGCACAAAAGTGTCTTATGGCACTTTTGCGACACCCCCCCAGCCAGCACGGAACTTGGGCTGGGACTTGTGCTGGCCATTCTTGGTATTAGGATTGCAGCCCGAGAAGCTGATCTTGTCTTCTTGTTGCAGAAGAAGAAAATCTCTAGCATCCTTTGGCTGCTAGCACCACAAGTCTGCAGGCACACGGGTGGTCTTCAGATTCAATCAGAGGTCCTTGTGAGAACTCTAGGCCTCTAGCACCTGTGCCAGTAATGCTGTTTCCCCTAACACTGGTTCTGGATCCTTTTATATTGCAATATGTAGCTGCAGTATCTGGGCACAGCTATTGGAATTGGGACCTTTGTATGAATACGCCTGGCATATCAACTGATTTGGTACCTGCAGATTTGAATATCTGCTGGTTCTGAACCTTTGAGGAAAGTCTCCCATAGCCAGGGTGACCAGATTCCCAAATCTCAAAAGGCGGACAAGGTCTTGGATTTCTCTCAGCCTGGTCTTTCTGGTGGACAATGGCACGTTTGCCTACTCATGAGTAAAACTGCAATATTGGGCACTTTCACTTTCATATTGCTCAATGCATTTTTAGTTTTAGTTTTTTGGCCATAACTTTTGATAGGAAGGAGATATTTCAAAACCGATTTTTGCATTGGATCCTGCTCTTCAATATGAATCCAACAACATATGACATGATAGGATGCTGTGCACCATCACAAAGTTCAAAAATGAAGCCAAAATGGAGGACAGTGAAGCCCTTTTGGAGGATACCCGGACATGAGACGAGGAGAAATCTGGAAATTTCCAGTCATATGGTCACCCTGCTCAGAGCCCACTGAATCTGACTGGAGGCTGTGATCTGAGAGACTGTGATCCACAGGCTTCCTGAGAGCCTTCTGATTTTTTGGTAGAAAGTCATGGTTTTTGGTCCCGTGAAGGCATCAGAAGATCTTTTATGGCCTCATTAGCTCTCAAAAAATCCTTCCAGACCTGAATGCAGCATTGTTTTGGTCAGGGTTGGTCAGGTTTAGAGGGACCTGGGCTCCATAATGTACATTCACGGACTTTGGTATAATAAGAATTATCTTTATTTTTGCTTATTTTTATACTTCAGTACAGCCTATGTTGGGTTGGTTATAATCTGCAGTTGGGATCTAATCAAGATACCATTTTAAACAGAAGTAGTTTACAAATTGGTTTATGAAATAAAGGCTGCAATCCTGAGAGCACATTCCTGGGAGTAAGCCCCATTGAACACAATGGAACTTACTTCTGAATAGACATGAATAGGATTGCACTGAAACGAAGTGAGTAAATAATTCCCTGTCCCCAAAAGCTCACAATCTCAATAAATAAATAAATAAATAAATAAATAAATAAATAAATAAATAATCCCCAGAATTGACATCAGCAATATCCCCTGGAAAAGATGACATGCTGGGCTGTAGAAGGATACCTACTCTCACTTCTACTTAGAAGAACCATTATATGCCCAGTTAGCAAGGGTGTGTCTGTATACGGAGGCATTATGGAGGCTGTTGTTTACAGCAGGATTTCCAAACTTGCAGGAAACAAACAGGATGTTGGACTATGGATTTTTTTCTGTTCTCATTAGTTAGCATTCCTTTCTCTAATTATTCTGAAAATAAAATTCAAAAAGCCATTTGGAACACAATGATAACAGTAATGAAAAATGGTGAATTTCCTCTCACCCTATCCCCCATTTCAGTAAATTCGGGATAAAACTCAGGTTTTGGGGGGAGAGTGGGTAAAATATAAGCTAATTGAGTATGTTTAAGTGACTGACTAATTTTTTTCCAGGGGAAAAGAACCCCAAGGCATGTGTAAAACTAGGAGCTACATAAAGCAGAAGAATCAGATGTCTGCTGGGCAAATTGACAGAACTCATTAATCTTAGATGGAGAGTTCTATAGAGTCTGTCCTTTCATGCACCTGCCGATGCCTAAAGTAATTACATGATGGCACTATTAATACTGAAGAGCTTGGGTAGGGATAGGGTTATCTTCTCTTCTTAGGAATTGATTGCTAGCTGATTAGTGGACAACATTTTTCTTGCCGTATAATTGCCTTTGTGCTATTGTAGTCTTTCTAACCTGGGGGTTAGGCCATCTTGCTGGTTTCAAGGCCTTGACAATAGCACCACAACCCTCAAAGTAATGAACTGGAACTCAATCACTGAATTCCCCAAACAGGAGATGCCTCGTTTAATATATTGCAATGTGAAGCTCCTTCACACCACAGCATGTCCACGGAAGATTCGTTGGCGATTTTCCCTGCCGCAGTGAAAAAAACGTAAAGTGCTCTCTTTTTGAAAATAGTAAACCAGGCATTGGAAGTAATTAATCTGGTTACAGGTATTAAGCTGTCAATTAACATGACAGACCTGTGGAGTAAATGCCATTGGATTTTATAATCTCTTAGGAAGAGTAGATTCATGGAACGATTCCTATTTGAAGGCTCCTTTCTTTTTTGTCTTAGAATTTGGATTTCACAGGGTGTGAAACTGTAACTATTTTATGAGCAACCAATAATGCACTACATGCAGATTAATCTGTCAACAGCTTGATATTATAACTTCTGTGCAGATGACCCTAATGAAAAGACAGGGTGTCCTGGAGTGAAATGGAAGAGAGAAAGTTGTTTTAGTCCAGCTTTCCAGATATCTATATACAACTGAAAACTAACTCATTCACTCACTCACTCATTAATGTCCAGCCAAAACCACCAGGCCTAGAAGCATGGAATTTGGGGAGGTTGTTCCCTCTGTGATGGAGGGACCCACTAAGAACTGGTTTTCATAAATTCAAACTGGAAGGGGGTGAAAAGGGGTGCAACGTGTTTCCCTCCCTATACTTTCCACTGAAGAATCAACCCCTGGACCTAGAAGCATGAATTTTGGGGAGGATATTCCTTCCATAATGTAATCATCCACTAGGGATGAATTTTCAGAAATTTAACCCTTAAGGGGGTGAAAAGGGGTACTTAACATTGAAGACTGATAAAATTCAGCCATAAACCCTGCATCTGCCCACTGTTGTGGGGGGATGATGCATGGGAAGAGGGGAGGGAGAATGGTGAATGTGGTGTATAGTGTTTGGGGGGGAATAGTGCCCAGAGGGGGATGGTGCATGTGGGAAGAGTGCATGTGGAGTGAATGTTGCATGTGGAAGATATTGCAGTGGGGGATGGTGCGGAAAATATTGCACTGGGTGATGGTGCACGGGGGATGGTGTATAGAGGGGATGGTACATGGAGGGGGATGTTGCATGGGGGATACTGCACAAGGGATTTTCTCAGGGGGATATTGCATGGAGGGGGATGTTGCATAGGGAATGGTGCCCGGAAGGGGATGTTGCATGGGGGAATGTTGCACAGGGGGAATGTTGCACCGTGAGAGTTAGTACCCTCAATAGTGGGTAAATTTTGCTAGTACGGTATATAAATTGAACTCTGCCCTTTTTTGGGTTAGTCTACCAATGGTCACCAAACCTATGGCTGATGTCTGTCAAAAAAGCAGTCCTTGTTCAGACTGGAGCTTACTGTTCCATTTCAGTGTTGCATGTACGTGACTGCATTTGGGTAAATGTTACAGATTTGTACATTTAACTAGGTATTATGTATGCTTTTAACAGTGATAAACAATGGGGCTTATTCCTGTGTAATTATGGATAGAATTGCATCCTTTGGCATACTGGGGGAACTTTATTTAAATAGATTAGTTGCTGCTTGAGAGGGTTAGGGGTATTTTTATTTTAAATAATTTTTAAGCTTATACTGATAAACCTTTAATTTGATTTGAGTTTGTTGAATGGTGACGAGTTAAAAACTTTCCTGCTTGATGATATAACTTCTGGCCATGGCATCACTTGCAGGTTAATAACATCACTTCTGGTGGCACTTGATAGATTCCTTAGGCAAGCCACCAATTCCAAACCCCAGGTTCAATATGTGAGCAGTAATCAGAATTTATCATTGAGGAAAATTGTAAAATTTTATAAAGATAATGTATGTGAGGTGCATTACATATGAAAAATTCCAACTCATATGTTAAGTGTTTTTGTCATTGTGAGAAAACAACTGAAAAAAGCATTTTTTCCGATTATGGTGGATTCAGTTGCTACTTTCTGCTCTTAAATTATCCCATCCCCTGCAGTCAGTGGCAGAGCCATTGTAAAGGCTAAAGGGGCCAAGTCCCTTTTGTCCTACACTTTGTAATTCAGAAATGATGCAGATTTTTTTAGGGTACAATCTGGAGATCAAGTCTATCTCTTCAGTACAGAAATCAAAAATCTGTACATGTGCCTTCAGCAGAAGGGGAATTTTCATGGCATGAGACAAGTTGCACCTCTTGGAATCTGAACGTTGCCAACTATTAGAATTGTTACCCAACACTTGATGACCCAGATTTTTTTCTTGAACATTTTCCCTATGTATGAACATTTTCACATTCATAGCCCAGTGTTACACAGGATTGCAGTGGTGTCAAATAGTATCCGCTGTATCCTGTGCTGGAGTTGAGCAGGCTGGAGATAATCATTGGAGTAATGGGACTTTCATCCTCTTAGTATTGGCATCCATCAGTCTTTAAAGACTGGTATCGTCCTCGACACTGTATGCGAAGCACAAAGGCCTGGGTAGATTAATATGGAGGATAGGCTTTTACCCAAGCAGCAAATTCCCCCTCTCCACAGCACTGAAATAGTCCAAAGAAACAGCAAAGCCGATAGGATTGGTTCCAGCTGCTTTGCAGAGTTGGGCTAAGGACAGGAGCTCACCCTGTCTTGTGGGGACCTGGGTCTCGAACCCTGGCCTTCTGCTTAACAGGCACAGTGTCTTAACCACTTGTGCTACCCACACAGCCCCTTTCATCATCTTTCATCCTCTTATCCTGAGCAAAAACGCCTGTCTACTTAATGAAGCTTCTCAGAGCCGTGTTAATATTTAGCTGGTGCAGACTCAAGAAACACTGGGGAGAGGGTTAGCTGTGGTGGGGAGCCTCCGCTGGTCCTACCTCCCTCCTGGGATGGTCCTACACCTTATTCCAATCTCTCCCATCTTCACTCTACCCAGGAACACCTTCCCTCCCCTCCCTTTTCCTCTCTCCACTTACCTTGAATCCTCTGGCTTCTATTTCCTCCCCCAAATTTCTCCACTTATCCAGAGGAATAAGGGGTAACTCAACGATGGGTTCAAAAAACAAAGAAAAACCCTTTATGTGCACCTGGCCATCCGAAGCTTAGCTGTGGCAAATTCTATGACCATTGAATCTCCAGAATGTATTTTATAAGTTACATGTGCCTTTTTGTGGCAGAGATTAGTGAGTTTCCAGCTCAAATGTTTCAATGATTCCTGCAAGTGAGGCAAACAAGTGAAAGAAAGGCCAAAGTAGTGTGTGAGTTGGGACGAATGCTGTTGTTTTTCAGTGTGCAAACTTTAGACTCCCTGTTTTGGAGTTGTGAAGGTATTGTAGCTCAGTAGTGCTGGCACTTTTTAATCAATTAGTCCAATTATCACCTCCATTTGCTTCCAACTGCAAAGAGTTGACAACCCTAATATATATTCACTTGTGTAAAGTACATCTGTGTATATATAATATTTAGATCTGTCTTTGCTGTGTTGTCCTTTGCTGTCATGTTTCTTAAGTTAAACCTTTGAAGAGTGAATCTGAAAATAACAGGCTGAGCTCATTAGTAGATTAGGTGCGGCAGTGAATCCATGTGTTCACGATGAGTTCTTGTTCTTCCAGCCCGATATGGTTTCTCTTTGAGAGCAATTACATCTGATTGACATGTTTTCATGTGCCTCCAGCCCTGGCTTTTACTACTGAACAGCTCTAGATCAAGGACGGTGACTTTTTTCTACCACTATTAACTAAAATCAGGATTCCAGCAAAAAAGTTAAATACCTTTTCAAGATGCAACTTGAAACAAATTATAAAATATGTATAAAGGAGAACATATTTTAGTTTCATGTAGTGAAGTTGTTGAAAGTCAAGTAGAAAACATAGTTTAAGACACTGGTTTTAATGAACAAGTAAGGAAGGATTGAGGTGCTGTTCTGCCATTTACTGGTGAAGAAGGCTTTGAAACCAAGGGCAAATGGATTATTTTCCAGTTGTCAAAGGATGCAACTCAACAAGGGCTGACTTTGTATTGGATGATATTCATCCAAGGTGATAAAGCCAATTGTGAGTTGAAACAAGTAATCACTCTGGAGAAATTATCTGTTCATTTATATATTGCCCTATATATATTGCCCTATATTTTGGGGGGAGTGATAATATTCCACAATCTTTGCATTGGAATGACTCCCAATGTTAGCTCAACCATTGAGTTTATATATCTTTTACTCTGCAGAGGTCTCCAAACTTTCAACCTGTAACAATATAAACTGGGTAACAATATTTCCCTCCAACATAGAATGGAGATAAGTACAAAGGATGTTACTAAGGATTGAATCTGGGATCTTTTGCATACTGGTCTTCTGCTGTTGAGCTATGGTCCTTCTAAAGAGGACTTTGAAAATTTTGGTTCTCAATCAACAGCCTAAGTTTTTCTCCCATCCAGCAAAGTCACATGGCACGTTAAAACGGTGCTTCTAAAACCAAGAAAATAAATTATTATGCTTTTGATGTTGTGCATTAAGTTTCAGTCCGAAAGGTCAGATTATTCTTTGGGTTACTTATATTATTTGCAATAATAGATCACCAGATTCCACTGAAAGTAACTTGAAACATTTTGGGAGTTTTCCTAATGTTCCTTCCAGCACTGATGCCAGAAGTTAATTAACTTTCTTTCCCACTGTAAGTCCCAGTGCAAAAATTGACCACAGAGTCCTCCCCTGTTTCTTCATGACCACTTATGATGAATTGGATCTATTCTTAGTCAAACAGAAGGCAAGTGGCCACGAGACTTTCCAGGGATGTGTGCGTTATTCTGCCTATAGCCATATTTCCATGACAACCACTTTATTTTGTGACTATGTTCTTGTGAAAAAGGAAGACGCTTATGGCAACACATGCGCTGACATCAATCTTTTTCAATGCAACTGGAATATGCAGTGGACAACTCAGCTTAGTTGGGCCTCATTGAACTGCCTTGAATCTCATGCAGGGTCATGAGTTGTTGCATGCATCCAACTGCCCATGACTAGAGTTGGGTTGGGACCACAATCATTTTGATAGTCCTCAGTGAAACACAACTCTTCCTTTAATCTCCATCTTATTTATGAAATAACCTTATCTTTAAAAACTTCCCTGGACTTGTCCCGATAACTTATTCATTCTCAAACTTCCTAGCAGTCCTGCTTGTGATCTTGAATATTCCAACCAAGATGGATTCAACCTGGACTTAATTTTAAGGACAGACATTAATCTTATTTTTAAGCCAAAGAGAATAACTCTTTTGCATTATTGTTTCCAGTCTCAAATTCTTCCTTTTGTCATTTTGAGTGAATATATTCTTGAATATTAAGGTTTGTTAGCCCAGCTGTCTCTAAGTTAGTATTGTTCTGAGTGTGGGTTTTCACTTCTGTATGTTTAGTTGCCACGTTTAATGACATGTTTGTTTATTATAGTACTACATATGACCTTTATATGACCTTTGCACTTTATATTGATAATTTCTGCGTTTTTATTGTGCTCTTTTCCTTTTGGATATTTGTAATTAAGCTGTTTTTTTACTGTTTTGTGCTGGTCTAAGACCGTAATAAAGGTTTATTATTATTTATTATAGTACATGTTACTTTGAAAGTAACTTTCTTTTCAGACTTCCTTGCTAGGATGCTTTTCCCAAACTTTTGCCATTTCCTAATATTCTCAAGGATAGAATCTGGAAGGCTGACACAGACAAGGCTTCATCAGATCTCATCAATAGCTATTGTTTTTGGTTCAGAACCAAAACAAAGTATAATTAAATCAAGCCGAAGTGCCCATTGCCAGATTGTATATGAAGATTTTAATTACTCTCCCTTTCCAAGGGGAGGTGTGAATTGGGAGAAGAGGAGGGCAGCAATAACGATGAGAAAATGAACTCTCTCGGCACAGATATGAAGCAAGTTCATAAAATGATCCGATCTATTGCCTGATTTGGGATGATCTCAAAGAACATATTGGTCAGCAATCAACTGGCTAAACAGAAGACACCCTTAGTTGGCACTGAATTTTTTTTATTCTCATACCTCGGGGGGGGGGGGGAGTTGCGCTGGAACAACAGTACCACACTGAACTGGAAAGCCTGCTGGATTTTCTATTTGAACAAAGGTGTGGTGATTATTTTGCTACTAATAATAATGCTACCACTAATAATAATAATTAATGATAATTCAGGGGGAGGGAATAATTTTTCTGTTGAACTGAAAGCAATATCAAACCAAACCCACTTATATCTCTTTTACATCTATTTTTTAATTATTCTTTGACTAAAGGGGAAAAGTATAAGTCTGTGTTTTGTGGTTGTGGCTGATTGAAAAATTCTATCTGCATGTTGTGAAAATGAAAGCAATTTTAAAAAAAAATTAATGGAGTTGGTGGGTCCTAGCCTGTTATAATAAAAATATGGTCTATCTTTTTAACTTTCATTTTGATGCACATTCATTCTGATGCACTGTGATGATACATGCTGCATTTGTGATCCCTTTTTGTTACCTTTTCAAAGATCAAGGGAGGTACTTGAGTTCTTCTGACATTACTTAGTCTATGTTAGGACAGCGTTACATTCACCAGTAATATTTTCTTAGCAATTTTAGTATAAAGCAGGAGAGGCACAACAGATCTTTCGGCAGCAATGGATCCAGTATGTGGTATCACTTTAATTGCACTTAAGAGAACCCATTTGTTTTTACCACTCTAAAAACCCCAAGCCTTAATTATTTCCATTGGGGCAGTTAGAACGGCATTCTTTGGCAGTAACCTCGTGTCAGATTAAATGTTATTTATTTCCTTCGTGCTGGTCCTTTGACTGATTGCTGTATTCAAAATGAAAGGAGGAGGGTTGATTGTCTCCTACTGGGGCAATCTGGAGGAGGACAAGGAAAGAAGCCACTTTATGAAAGAAACCATTGTCCCCTGAAGTTTGCCTCCCAACAGGAGATAGTTATCAATCTCTGCTCTGGTCATATGCTTGTTGTTTCTTTGTACTGAAATGCATGTCTGAGGGTGCAATCCTAACCAAGTTAGGCCAGTACTCATCCATCTTCGCATTCTCACAGTGGTGTGGGGAGGCTGGCACATGTCTACGTACTGGCCTAACCCCCGAAAGAATTGCACAGAAATGCCTTATGGCACTTATGCAACACCCCAGACTGCCACGGGACTTATACCGGTCTAACCAGGAGTTAGGATTGTGCTGACAGTGTTTTAAAGCCTACCACCATCTCTGCTTCCAAGTACAAAGTAACGCACTTCTTCATCAAAAAGGACCCAAGGCATGAGATTGTGTTATGGACCTGGTGGAGTGACACATGGTGGGGAGTCATCACATCATCTGCTTATCTGCTGTGATTTCTTATAAAGGCTTTACAAGAGAGGCATGGGATACATCGTCAGTGAAGTAGGAACTATGTTACATAAAAACAGAAGATTATGTCATTTTGTTACATAAGAACAAGTTCCTATAAACTAATAGGGAGGATGTTAGATGCCAAGTATTGTTCGTTTTAAAGACACACGCAGTGACATCACTAGAGGAGTGTGTGTGTGTGTGTGTGTGTGTGTGTGTGTGAGAGAGAGAGAGAGAGAGAGAGAGAGAGAGAGAGAGAGAGAGAGAGAGAACTGCATCTGGTGACACCATAAGAGGGTTGACACCAAAACATCTCCAAAAACCTTGTGGATGGGTTTGGGCTTATTGCACCCCAAGTCCCATGCAGCTATTTGTGAAGGAATGGCCCTTCCTCACCTCAAAGAACATCTGTACACAGTGTACATGTGTACACATCTGTACACATGGTGACACCATGAGTTACTGCACTGAATGACACCAATCATAGTGAAGATGTTCTTGGCAAAAGTTCCTCAGAATTTGGAAGTGGCCTCACTCTGAGCCCACAATAACAACCATTTTATCACACATACTGTATAACCACACATGGGCAGTGGGGACAGACCAAGCTACCCGTAGTGTGCATGTGTGAGAGAGAATATGAACACGGGGAGCGACTAAGGTCAACTGAATAACTTCTTTCTGGCTCTCACTGAGGAGAATAGTTGCCAAGAGTCCCAGTGTAGCTCTTGTTTCCTCACTTGTGACTTCTTAAATGTGAGGTAATTGGATCAAAAGAAATTGGAGGCACTTCAAATCACACTGATGTAAGTATGGGCAGAATTTGCACAGCTGCAATCAAGCAGAGGTTTGGTCGGATAGATGCCAAAAGTATCTGATTGCTGATGAATGGGGTTTTCAGCGGGTTAAAAAAATTCTAAAACTTGTAAAGGATGGGACGTGGTGACTTGTTTGCAGTTCAAAAGTGTTTAACTGATTTCCTTGTCTTGTAAGCATAATGTAATCAGAACTCTCAGGAACAGATGAAACTCAGCACCTTCTTGCACAGTCTATTAAGGCACAGTATTTTTCATGTTTCTGTGTTATTGTACAGAAAGTCCCTTGCTGACACTTCCTCTTCAAGACTAATTGTGCAATATCTCTGCAGTGTGCAATGGAGGTCGGTGGGATATAGTCTTACTTACTAGAGAGAGATGGACATTAATGGTCTTCCTTCCATTGCAGTGGTATTCAGGTACTGAGACTACTCCTTAAGTCTTTGCAGAGGGGGAGTTTTGACAGTGACATGTTCTCAAGGATTGTGCCCCTGAAGAAGAATGGGGGGTTATTTTCATCCTCTCCATGACCCTTTCAGAAGTGTGAGGAGGTGTGCAGATCACTGGAGTGGAGGACCTTTAAATGGACTGGAGATTGCGATCCCCCAGTTTGAGTACCTCTGTACTATTGCATCCAATGAAATCAGATCTTATTGAATATCTTATTGAATCTCAGAGTGTCATCGTCGTCATCGTCGTCATCGTTTAGAATACTTATATTTTTCAAGAATTGAGTTCTCAAATTGTTTATATAGCACAATGAATTAGATCACCATTATTTCAGTAGTCCTTATATGGAAGGGCAATCCGGATCCCACCTTATTATACAATGATTTTTTATACATGGATTTGACTCAACACAAATGGCCACTACAAATCACTGTTTAAAAAACTGCTCTTCTGCTGTTGTAGAGAGGCAGTCATGCAAGCAATCATTCCATTCTGCAGACCCAGAAGATATTTAGGCACTACCTTATTCAATTAAGTACAATATAGGAGCAAGAAACCTAGAGGTGAGTCTTAGGGCACAATCAACTACGGGGACTCCTTTCTCCGGTGTAAGAACAATTTACTCTGGATTGCAATATGAATTTCCCAGAGCTTTTCGCTAGGTGGTGCCATAACTATGGGTGCACATAATGTCTCTTACGTGCACCCGTAGTTACTCTGGATTGTAGGGTTAATAAATCTATTTTTCCATTGTTCTCTTTATACACTGAATTTTTTATACATGGGAGGTTCCAGATCAGAACCCCAGTGGATAAGGAGAGATACTTTTATGAGGAGCTGTTGGCCTATCTCTGCACTTCCTCTGTTTCCTGCCTTCTCTATTTTTTGAAGTGGCAGTGAGTGGGGAGTAGGAGGATGGTGGCAGGGGCAAGAGAAAGCGGAATGAGTGAGGAAGAGATTGCAAAGTTGGCAGAGCTTATATGGTTGGTTGGTGGTAGGCATCTTCTGACCAATTTACTGTTTCAGTTGGCATCATGGGCAAGTCAGACTCTGAAGTATCTCAGTACAGGAGCAACATCCAAACACAGATTTTTGTCTTTCCTTGCTCATGGGTGTCATTGTATCTTCATGTATCCTGTATATACGCTTCAAACAAATATACTGCTTCATAGAGCAATTATTTGCATAACAAAGCTGGCAAATATAACATGTGAACATCTAAACTGGAGCATCTAAAATTTCTGTTGAATCTTGACTTGTGAGATATGAAACTGGAGCCAGATTCATCACTCCTTTCCCTAGACAATATTTGTTCATTCATTTGAAATCATGTGTGGATTTATTTACTTGTGGTACAATTTTGCATGCCAGAGGGATTATGTTCTGTAGTATCTTATGATGAGTTATATTGTTGGCCAACATAATTCACTGTAGGTTAGTATAGTATACACTGAGTGGTAATGGATTCAGATGAGGTTCTTTCAACAGGGTCTTTCCCAGCCCCGTGTGGAGATGCCAGAGATTAAATCTAGGCATTTTTGCATGGAGGACATGTCTATATCACTGTACCATCTACCCAAAATCCAAGACCCTTAGGGTGCAATTCGAACAAACTTTCCAGCACCAAAAGGGCAATGCAACTCCAATGAAAGGGAACAAATATTGTTTTACCTTACAAAGGGTTCCATGACTGCCCCCCAAATGCTGGATCCAGTACATGCTCCACTGGCACAGCTATGCCAGTATTGGATGGTTGGTTAAGATGGTGCCCCTTGTTGTCCTGACCTACCTGTGTTAGAATGCCAACTTTTTCTGGCTGTGCTTTTAATTATGTTACATGAGAAGTGAAAATTCAGCGGGTGAAGCTGTTCTTAATATAGTGGTGCAGAGATGAGAAAAAACTTCAACTGCTGAATTTTGCTTATTATGGAACATTTAAGAGTCCCCCAGAAAAAATGCTGGCAATGCACAGGGCAAAGATTCTTTGCAAATCTTTACAGTATTTTTTGGATTCCACATTTCCCGCCATACAAACCTGAAGTCAACTATTTTCCAAACATTCAGCATCTATCAAAATTATTGGCACTTTTGGCAGCAGGTAAAACGCTGCCAACACCTTGTTATAGTGTCCCCACGCAACTCCTCCTGCTCAAATATCCTTTGTCAATTGTAGTTTTTGCTACCCATGAGAAAATGGCTGGACAGGATATTGATCTGGGAGTAGAAGTACATCTGGCAGACACTCCTGAGAATTCAGGCTGCTATTTTCTGCAGCATAAGCTCAGGCAGAGGTCATTGGAGTGGTATGGAATTCAAGAAGTGAACAGAAACTTTTGAGGATTTTAAGACAAAGAATAGAATAAATGACGTTCAGCAGGAGGGTTACAATGAACACTTTAGATCTGCAATGCAACTTTATGCTTGACTCTACAGAAGCTCTGTTGAGCTCACTGGAACAGATTTCTGTGTAGACACACCTAAAATTGCACTGTGAAGCTGATAGTTTGGGTGGAATTGTCATGACACAAGACAAGAAATGCCTTGCTAATTCAGACCCAGGATCCATTTAGTCCAAACTCATCCTTTTCACAGTGGCCAGTGAGATGGTTGGGAAGCCCACAAGTAGTCAAGACATGAAATCCAAGTGGTACTTGCAAAAGATAGACCACACAATGTGGTAAAGAGGGGGACAAACACTGGGAAACAATTTTTTAACCCTAGCTGGGTACCATAAGAAAAGTCTCCTCAAGAGTACCATGGGTCGGTTTTGACCCCATTGTAAAAACCAATGGTACCATGGGGTTAATTTGATCCGATTGTAAAAACCTTTTGTTTTTCTTCAAATAAGATTGTAATTTAAACACACTGTAATTTGATCTGGGATAAATGTGTATATATTTTTCTATACTATATTACATGATAGGTACCATGGAGTCCATTTGGACCCCAATAAATACATGACAGGTAGCATGAGGTTGATTTTGACCCCAGCATGAAATTAAAAAATTAACTAAAAATAAACAGAAGAACAAAACCGGAAATGACCATGAATCACATTGTTAGAAAGGAATTGAGGAATACCTGAAAGGTCAGGTCACAACTCACCATAGTTTAAGAAAAAAACGTGTCAAAGAGGAGCACGGTCAAGGTACCCAGCTAGAATTAAGGATATCCAAAAGACTATGGTTGACTCGCCAAACCAAGCAGAACTTTCTCAATTGTATCTGATAATGGATTTAACTTGTGCAAAAAACCTCAGGAAGCTGACTGAAATTTTCTCCTCCACTGAGTATTAAAGCCATTGAAAGATAATATTAATACACGTTTGTGGATCATTATCTGGCAGTCAACCAATAGCAGGCATAAAACATTAAACAGCTAAAAAGGGAGTTACAAATTCCTTTGGGTTTATAATTTGTTGTTCATTACAACCGGCTACCAAATTAGACCTGTGCTGATTCATAGAGAATAAAATAGATTTGGTTTAATAATATCTTCAGGTCTTTGAATAAATTATGAATGCATCTTGACTGTGAGAAGGAGACAGTGACATTATGAAACAGTAATGAACAGATCTTCAAGAGGAAAACAACCTCGGATGATCATCACCCCATTCAAAACCTATTAAGCTCTGATGAAATGAAAAGAGGATTTTTTCCCTCTTGTGTGGATGTGCAACAAGTCGTAAGTTGTGGACTTTAATAATATATTTTCTTCGCAAGCAATAACATAGCAATTAGGAAGTGCTCACTGAGGTAGAAATAATGGTAACTGCGGCACAGATTAGCTTTGCTGAAGGGAGTTTGGAGACATACAGTAAAACAACATATTCCGGGTTCTTCCTGTTGTATAATTTTTCCTTTTATTTACTTATCATCTCACTTAAAGAGGACTCCTGGCAGTAATGAGACTACATAAATGCACACCCAATCCTAGGAAGGTGCTGCAAATTATATAAAAGATAAATCTAATGATTACCTATTATAATGACAGTGCAATCTTGTCTTCACTCATGGGGAATGAGCTGGCGAGAGAATATTGTTGCACAAATGTGTATTCATTATTTCTGAACCTACTTTGCCTCTGCCTGGCTGTGAGTAGAAGATGTGTAATTTGGTTGAAGAGCCGCCACTTAGACAAGAGATCACAAACCTTGAGGCTTGGACAGCAATACACATAAGCAACACAGCAAATAAGAAAATAATGAGCTTGAAAACATGTGGAGTTTTTTCTTCCTTGGAAATTCTTCAATATAGGCTTCTACTCTATTGTTGTTGTTGTTTAATTTTTTAAAAAAGCTCCATAATCTCAGCTGTCACATCACATTTTGAGTAGTGTAATTGCTTGATAAGTAAGCACCCATAAACAGCATCCTAATGCAAGTTTCGGAACAAGATGGTAGTTTTGAGTCCATCTGCACTAACTCGACGAAATGGGTCTTGGAAAACGAGAGCCCCTAAAGAGCTTACAGGATAAAAAAGGGGCCTCCCATAAGGCAGAGGACGTGCATTGTCTTCAGTTAATGCAAGCTTTCAGCTGGGTAAACCAGACCACATTACACAACATATTAAATATTACTGTCTGTCTACAGTATTTACTGTCGTACAGTATATACTACCTGTGGACACTTCACTTATTTCCATTAATGAACTGATGACCTCATGCCAAGAAAATGACTGTGTAATAAAATAAAATAGTATACCTTAAGGTAATGTTATGATTAAAAAGCAGGAAACAATGGTACAGTGATGTCTAAATTGGATTACTGTAATGTGCTCCACGTGGGGCTGCCTCTGAAGACTGTCCGGAAACTCCAACTAGTGCAGAATGCTGCGGCTCGTGTGGTTGCTGCGGGCTCATTGGTTTGACTCAGTTGGGCCACTGCTTCAGTGGGTATACTTGCTGCCCATTTGCTTCCAGGCTGAATTCAAAGTGCTGGTCTTGACCTTTAAAGCCCTCTGGCTCGGGTCCAGGGTACATGAGGGATCGCCTGTGTCCATACAATCCCCGCTGTCACTTAAGGTAATCTGGAGGGGCCCTGCTGACCATGCCTCCACCGAGAGAGGTGAAAGTTATTGCGGCTAGGAGCAGGGCCTTCTTGGTGGTTGCACCCCAGCTCTGGAACTCCCTTCCCTTGGACTTAAGAAGTTCTCCCTCCATGTACAGTTTTCAGCGGGGTCTAAAAACATTCTTGTGAGCAAAAGCTTTTTAGTTAACAGAGAGTTTGGTGTGTTGTGTTTTTAGCAGTTTTAGCCATGTTTTAGCCAGTGTTTTTCTGATAATTTTTGGTGTTGGGTTGTTTTTATATTTTTTTAAATGTTTTAATACGTGTTAAGTGTTTTTATATACTTTGTTATTAATGTTTGAGTCAGCATTCGCTGAGAAAGGCAGACTATAAATCCTGTAAATAAATAAATAAATAAATAAATAAATAAATAAATAAATAAATAAATAAATAAAATATGCTATATCTCTAATCTCAAAAAGTATTATATAAGAGGTTTATTTTAATGAATGTTTTAAAATGGAAAGCAAGATGCAAAGCTAGGGGCAAACAATAAGTACAGGTTATGGCCTTAGAGCCCAATCCTAATTATCTGTGCCTTGAGAATATGAGCTATAATAATAATTTCATAGCTTTGCCATGTTAAGGATCTAACTGGGCAAAGCCCCAGTAAATTATGTTCAGGGACAATATATGAAGTACAAGAGTGGTGATATATGCTACCTAGAAAGCTCACAACCTGTAAATATTGGGCAAAACCCTGGATGGGTTTCTGCTTTCAGATATAATTTTAAATTTAATACTTGCTTGGAGGGGCAGAGGAATCCTTACCTATTGAAGGAAGACCACATGGGATCCATCTGGGACCTTTTCTTGTCTTTTAGAGCTCATCTATGCTGGGAGTGGGAGGGTGAGAAATCCTTACATATAAGGGGCCACATGGGATCATCTGGGGGGCTTTTCTTGGCTTATAGAATTCACTGAGTGCAGGACATCTATGCTGGGGATGAAAAATGCTACATATCAGGAACCACATGAGATCATCTGGGCCCCTTTCTTGAGCTTTAGAGTTCATTGAATGCAGGACATCTATGCTGGGGGTGAAAAATCCTTACATATCAGGAACCGCATGAGATCATTGAATGCAGGACATCTATGCTGGGGGATGACAAATGCTTACATATAGGGGACAACATGGGATCTGGGACTTTTTCTTGGCAATAAACAAATATTGAAATCCATCAGTCTCAAAAGACTATAGTATTGCGCTTGATGCTGTATGTGAAGCACAAAGTCCTGGGTAGATTAATATGGAAGATAGGCTGTTACCCAAGCAGCAAATCCCCCCTCTCCACGCCACTGAAATAGTCCAATGGAACGGCAGAGCCAATATGATTGGTTGCAGCTGCGTTGCAGAGCTGGGCTAAGGACAGGAGCTCACCCTGTCTTGTGGGGAACCGGATCTTGAACCCTGGCCTGCTGGTTAACAGACACAGTGTCTTAATCACTTGCGCCACCTATAGCCCTTGGCTTTTAGAGTTCATTGAAAGCAAGACATCTATGCTGGGGGGAGTGGTGGAGAAGGATCCTTACATATTATAGACCACATAGGATCTGGGGCCTTTCCTTGGCTTTGTACATTTGTAGAGATGCAGACCTCTGTATTGTGTTGGTGTGCAAAATGAAAAGATACGCTGCATGTTATTTCTATGTAAACAAATAAATAATATATACTACATGTGTCAAACACATGTAGATCTGGCCCACCTCACCATTTTCTGCCAGCAAGAGTTTCTCAGGCTACGCTTTCCTGGGAGTAAGCCCCTTCTGAGCAGACATGGATTCCGGTCCTTGGGAGACACCATTAATGCTAACTTCAGCCTTATGTATGAAATGAGATTTACTCCCCTCCTATATATAGAGATGCATTTATTCTATGCAAATCATTGTTATATTGTACATCAGTATATATATTTGGCATAATTGTCCCCTTCCCCCCTGAAACAATTGTTGTCCCCACATTCCTACAGTCCTGGCTATGGTTCTGGTCCCACTTGACTGGACTCTTCAGGCCTCAGAATGGCCCACAGAAGTGTCTGAAAATCAATTCCAGTAAAACTGGAAGTTGAGATTGAAAACCACAAGTAACGTCTGGAGTGACTTCCGAGCAAGTGATTTCTGGACTCTTGTTGGTCATTCTGAGGCCTGAGTTGAGTGGATTGCAACCTGGCACAAACCAGGAGAGGTTTCCCCAGGAAGAATGATAGAAATTCAAGGAATTTTGTGGCCCATATTGAGTCCTCTGGGTCCTCCAAATGAGAAATTCTAGCAGTTCAAGGAATGTGGGCACAAGGTGGGTCAATGTTTGTGAATCACGGCTATGTATATCTGAAGAGTAAATACCACTGAATTCAGTAGAGCTTACCTCTGAATAGACATGCCTAGGATTGCACTATAAGATGAGTCAATGGAAGAAGTGGAAGTAATTGCTGTAATCAATGAGAGAGCCAGGGAGGGAATGAATTCATAGAAGAGGGACTGAATTTTATTGTGAAGGATGCAGTGGCATGATTTGGCAACAGACTGAATATGGGATTTAAAGACAAAGTGACACTTTGTGCCTTGGTAATTAGAAAATGAAGGGTCATTGAATGGGCCCGAGGAAGAGCAGGGTCTTGAGTTCACCACTGAACTGACTGTCATATGAAACTGATATATCTCAGACAAATGCTAATCTGATGAATCAGTGGGAAGCAATTTTTCAAAATCACCCTGCAAAGTACACAGCACATTAAACTTATAGCATCTGAAAAAGCTAGAAATTCTATGACATGAATTTTATTAGTACTAACATCATTGTAACTTATCCCACTGTAACCATTTCAGACTTAAATGATCTTAAGTTTAATAAATGTATCATATTTAATGCTCATTAAATTGTGCTTTGCTCAGGAAAGACAGGATGGTTCAGAGCTGATGAGCGACGGAATCTTTTTTTCAGTATATCTGACTCTGACCCTTCTGCTCATGAAATCATTTTCACTGTAAATTAATTAATACAGTTAGTGCTAAAGCTCCCCCATCTCTTCTTAGCCCACTTCCCAATATGCTAGATCTATACAGAATAGTTTATTTAAATATCATCCCAGCTTTGCTGTCAAAGTTGGACGCCATGTCAGCTTCACAGTGCAAACCTAACCACAGCACAAGTCCAGGAAAAAGTCCCGTGCTGGCCCGGGGTGTTGCACAAGTGCCATAAGTCACTTCTGTGCTCCTCCTGGGAGGGTTAGGCCAGGGCTCAGATATGTGCTGGCCTTTCCATGCCACCACAGAAACAGGGAGATGGGTAAGTTGTGCTGGCCTAAATTGGTTAGGATCGCACCACCAATCTTCAAAGTTGGAGGCTATCCCTACAATCCAAAGTAACTATGGGAAGTTCTAGATTGCTCTATGCATTTCCCATAGGTTTCCCATAGGTGGCACCATAACTACATTGGTGTAAAAGATCCTGTGGTTACTCTGGATTGTATCCCATGGCTATAATCAAGACTAATTATGGGAGCACATAAGAGACATTATGTGCATCCGTAGTTACTGCATCACCTAGTGAAAATCTATGGGAAATTCATACTGCAATCCAGAGTAACTTGTTCTTACTCCAGAGCAAGGACTCCTCTAGTTACTCTGGATTGCACCCTATCCCTACAATCCAGAGTAACTACGGGAGCACGTAAGAAACATTACGTGTACCCGTAGTAACTGCACCACCTAGTGAAAACCTATGGGAAATTCATATTGCAATCCAGAGCAAATTGTTCTTACACTGGAGCAAGGACTCCCCATAGTTACTTTGGATTGCACTCTGTCAGTTATTTAGAACAGGTCCCATGAAATTCAGCTCATGCACTGATGTTCCTAGCATTGCTGTTGGTAATCATCATTTCTCTATGATTTTGGGATCCATTTCTTTTTTTATGCACCAGAGTGCAGGAGAGATTGCTGTTAATCTAATTTGCCTTCAGATGCCTTCCAGGAGCCTCCATGGGTGCAAATTTTTGCATTAAAAATAAGCAATTAATAGGCAATCCTTTCAATCCTTTCAAGGCAATCCTTTCAAAATAGCCTGTTTATCAGGGTAAAGTGGCAGGCAGGCAACCTCCTTTTCCCTCTCTGGTGCTTAAAAGTGCTCCATTTCAACTGGAAGGCAGAGCCTCCCTTCGTCCTGGAGTTATGCAAAGGACTGCAAAGTGATAATCACTTCCTAACTGATTTGCATTGTGTTGTGCTGCTCCAAGCAGGGGAATGGAAGGGTCTGCCTCCCAGTTGAAACAAGTGTTCCTAAGCCTTGAAGAGGAAGGTTAATTTATTGCCTGCCTGCCACATTACCATGAGTATTGTCATCCATCAGTCTCGAAAGACTATGAAATGTTCTTGATGCTGTATGCAAAGCACAAAGGCCTGGGTAAATTAATATGGAGGGTAGGCTGTTACCCAAGCAGCAAATC
Source organism: Cryptoblepharus egeriae (assembly GCA_030015325.1). NCBI lineage: Eukaryota > Metazoa > Chordata > Lepidosauria > Squamata > Scincidae > Cryptoblepharus > Cryptoblepharus egeriae. The sequence goes on from JAREYC010000003.1 coordinate 115,986,248, forward strand.
CCCCCTCTCCACACCACTGAAATAGTCCAATGGAACGGCAAAGCCAATACAATTGGTTCCAGCTGCGTCACAGAGCTGGGCTAAGAACAGGAGCTCACCCTGTCTTGTGGGGACCCAGGTCTCGAACCCTGGCCTTCTGGTTTACAGGCACATTGTCTAAACCACTTTCACCAGGGTATGCATGATATTTTTAAACCATAAGGGACAGTTATGTTTCAGTTTACAAGGCCAACCTCATTCGCCGTGAGATAAAACCACAGGCAAAAAATCAGTTTACAATTACCTGTACATTATACTTACACCGTATGAAGAAGATGACAAGAATACAGATAGAGGATACATAGTAGTGATTATGATGATAATATCAACTGTATAACCATTTTAAATATATTGTGTTTGTGGACCTTTTGGCCTTATGTCAAGTGAGTATAGAGTTGCAATCCTAAAGACACTTTCCTGGGAGTAAGACCTATTGAACACAATGGGGCTTACTTTTAAGTAGACATGGTTAGGATTGTGCTCTCAGTACAGTGGTACCTTGGGTAAAGAACAAAATTTTCTCAGAAATTTTGACTTGCGTAAAGAACACTGTCTTGGGTAAAGAACACTTCTAATGATGTTTGGAATAGGCTTCCATGGCCAGGAAACTCATGTGGGGTCCGGGAAGGAGCAGCCTGAGCCAGGTTTGTATGTGGGATCTGTGTGTGGCAGCGTGGAAGGTGTGCCTTATCAATGTTCTAATGCTGCTCTCCATCAGCAGCTGGGGAATCTTAAAGTTGCACAAAAAGACAAACCCTACAATCCAGAGTAACTACGGGAGCACGTAAGAGAATTTATATGTACCCATAGTTGCTGCACTACCTAGTGAAAACCTATGGGAAATATTGCAATCCAGAGAAAATTGTTCTTACACCGGAGCAAGGACTCCACGTAGTTACTCTGGATTGCACCCAAAGATTCCTTTGAGCCAATGGATAGCAGTGACTCCATTCGTTATAGTGAAGGAGCACAATCTTAACCATGACTACTCAGATATAAGCCCCATTGTGTCTAATAAGTTTTACTCCCAGGAAAGTGTCTTTAGGAATGCAGCCTACATAGACTTCATAGGATCATGCACAATGAATGCATGTTTTGAATTCAATTCCAGTGTTTTGTCATCATTTTTACATCCAGTTAATATTTTTATATGAATATTTTTTTGGGTTCTGGAACCAATTGTCTGAGTTTTCATTATTTGCTATGGGGAAATCCACTTTACGTAAAGAATGTTTCACTTAACAAGCATGCCTCTGGAACAAATTAAATTTGTTACGTGAGGCACCACTGTATCTAATTTTGGACACAACAATGCTGCATCCTCCAGAAGGCCTTGCCATGTTCTCCTTATTTCATGCCACTGAATATGATTGGAGTTGCTTGCTTGAGCTACCTAGATTTCTTTGGTCTGCAGGCACATCTCTGTGAGCCATCACTGGACATGACTGGAAGTGCCTGCTGGTGGTGTTCGGAAATGAGGTTTAATGAAAAACTGGAAATGCCTTTAAGAAAACTCCAAGAGGCCTCAGACCATCTTCAAGCACTTTAAAGATGCTTTCTGACACCTCTGGGCAGGGTGACTAGATGTCATAACCTCAAAAAGAGGACAACGGCCCCAAAATGTAGGACACCCAAGAAAAATGTAAGACATGACAAAATAAAAGCAAAAACACTCAGATATATTAATTTAAACACCATATTACTTATTATTAAATTAAAAACTATTACATGTTATTTATTACATTATTTATTACATTATCTAATTTATTAATGACAAGAAGGCTTCATACTGCTTGCTCCCAAGGAAAAGGAGGATAATGAAGATTTTTTTAAGGACATAAGACTAAAAAAGAGGACATATGCTTACCCTACCTCTGGGAGGCCTTCTAAAGCACAGGAGGGATGCATAGTCTGTCCCTGCACCGCGGATCACCTCCCAGATATGACTGGAAGGTATTTGGGGTTGCATCCAGTGGGTCAGAGGAGGCCTTCCAGCATGGATCTGGCTCTTCCACTGCGAACACAATCCTAACCGTGTCTACTCAAAGGTAAGCGTCATTGTGTTCAATTGGTCTTACTCTCAGGAAAGTGTCTTTAGGACTGCAGCGTGAGTCAAATCCACAGGGGCTAAATCTACAGATAAGGAGGGGCCACTATAATGAACATTCACTTTGGATCAAAAGATTTTAATCTTGTCAATATCCCTGTATTAGAAGAGCCTTAGAACAGATGTCCCTATTGCAGGTCATACCAATTTGTAATTTTTTTCCTTGTGTTTCAGAGAGATTGGAGCAGACTTTTTGTGTTGCGTCTAGATTAAATTATATGATCATTTAATTTTTTTCCAAAGAAATTATATCATTGTATTATTTTTTTCAAAATTAAGTGTTCAGGCACCAGTAGATGTATCAACGGCAGTACTCTAAGCAGTGTTTTTAGGATTAAAAAAATAGCAATTATTAAAATCCTTTCCCAACATATAAATCACTCTAGGTAGTTATTACACTGAAAGTGTTCCATTATATTTTTTATATTAATTCTTAATTGCTTTGATTTTTTCTCCGTCTGAAGATATAATTGGAAACAATATTTTTTCCTCTTGTTCTAATTAAAATATTTTAATAAATGTTTATTTAGATACTATGTCATGGAAGGTTGAAGCCCTGGCTGCCTAATGTAATGTAAAATCAATTAAGGACAGAAAAAATATCTATTTTTAATTTGCCAGCATTGGATATATGGTTGATACCATTTGGGGGAGGGATGGAAAGGGACTCTGCATAAATCTTTCTATAAAAATACTAATGATTTTTATTAATTTTGAACATGCGGCATCATTTGCCTATTCATATATTCAAAGGTAATCTATTTTTCCTTCAAGGCTGCTTGCAAGTTGCCATGTTGCAATATCTTTTTGCTACTCTGTCTTCCACTGGGGGGGGGGGGGGATGACATTCACAACATGCGTCATGCGCTCGACGTTCGTTTATCTTGTACAATGACCAGCATGCAAACATTGCAGCATTATTTGGGCTGCGTGTGCATGTAAGCCGTGGAACTAATCACGTATGAAAACAATGCTAAGATTTGAACATTGCGTGGCAATTAATAACGTTTCTGCGGCATAAATACTGGAGGTTTTTTTCCCCCTCTCCCGCTCATAAATCATTTCCAGCCTGTCAAAATGGATCTGTGCTGGCAAAGAAACAAGGGCAATGTTTTAATGTTCCCCATCTGGCAAGATATTTTTTTCCTGTTGGTTTTTCTCTCCTCCCTTCTCCAGTTATTGAATTTATATGAGCGCTTACATATTGTATAACTAATAAAAAGGCTATGTGGATGTGGAGAAAGGGGGGAAACAATGGTGAAGTGTTACCGAGACCGGCTTCTGAATGATTTTCAGCAACGGCTGCTGTGTAGGACAGAGTCTGTCCAATTTGCACATGTGTGTTCAAGAGAGGGAAACATGAAGGAGCTAATAGCGAGGCAGTGTATCGACCCGATGCCAAAAAACATTAGCGCTGTGGTCCAAATGGTTTATGATTGAATGTGTGGCATGCTCCCAGGAGCACTGAGCTTTTAATCTTCCTCCACTCTGCATGATAAATGCCAGTTTCTGGGTTCTGTTTGTCACACCCAGGACTGGATCCTGGGGTGAAATCTATATGGATAAAGGGACAAGACTGTGGTGGCATCTTCTCTGTTTTCAGTGACTCCTATTGAGTTTTATGGGGTTGCTTGCTAGGACACATTTGGTGGGCAAATATTTCCCCTTCTCCTCTATGCTGTTACCGTCATCCTCAATCCCCCTATTGGCAGAACCTGGATGTGACCCTATTGGTAGCAACTTGGATGTGAGGGTGATCTGGCTGTGACATCTGTCACCCCATTGATCAGCAGGGTTGATTCGGCTGATCTGGCTGACTAGGCGGGTGTCCCCTTCCTCCTTCACCACTCCATGTGCATCCCTCCCGAAGTTGTACACTCCGTGGAAAAGGGTGATCAACCCAGATAGAAGGAGTGTACCGTTCTTCTTCGGTAGCACCTGGACATTAAACAGATTCTCTTAGGACATATTTGATGCCCCTCTTAGTCCTCTTTCACAGATGTACTTATGACAAAATGTAAAGCTAGGGTTTATTAACAAGATACAAATATTCACCGGTAACAGGACATAGGCTTCTACTCATCTCACTAGGCTCTGCTAATGAGAATATCTTTGCCTTCTTTCCACAAGTGCTTCCTTGAGCGCTGATACCGGCACTGAGGATGGAATTCACTGATCGTTCACATAAGTCAGGTTGCATTGAGATGTTTAATCCACAGTCAGAACAGGTTAGTAGGAAGGATTTCCTCTTTGGGGTCCCTTTTACGTTCTACCTGCTCCTTACTCTCCTCTTCCCTTTCTCCATTAAATACACTTTTGATCTCTCTTATTCTTTTAGCTAGTTCAGGATGTCCACTGATGCGAGGAGGTGCGCGCGCTCTCTCTCTCTCTCTCTCTCTCATCCGACTTCTCTCTGTTTCCAGGAACTTCTCCTTTTCTTTCCTTGGGGTTGGACTGTTTAAAACCCAGCAGTCTGGTTGCACACCCCTTGAATAACTCTGCATGCTGGGCATCTCCTCTGGTTTATTCCCTTCTTTGTCTTCTTCCCAGCCCTTCACAGTTCAAGCCTGGGTACTTTCCATGCCTCTTTTCCCCAGTTTCTCCTTATATTTATTCCCTTCCATGGCAAGTTGTTATCCCCCATCCTTTATGACTCCAGCAGTACTTCTAGGTTCATTGGCACTGCTACACATGTCATGAAATTTTGTGTTTCTTTCTACGGTGGGATATGTGCTCCTAGTGAGTTTTGTGTTGACAGTTCTGGTGGGGATAGGATGACCATATAGAATGAAGGACAGAGTGCCTCTACCTCCAGCATTGCACAGAAGAGGGAATTTAAGCAGGTTTAGCTCAACATAGAACAGTTCAAAAAGCAGCACCTGCTTAAATTTCCTCTTCTGTGCAATGGTCAAAGATACAAGTACTCTGTCCTCCATTCTATATGGTCACCTTGGGTGGGGATACCTTGTCACATACCTACACTTCTGCTAAGGATATCTGCTAGTTGTGGATCTTCACATTTCACTCTTTTGTCCGATAAGGGAAGCTAATGCCAAATAGTGGCTCACTGACATGACCACAGTCTTAGGATATAGCCAGGACTCTAGGTCAGAAAATGAGGACTTACCATAGTCACAAAGGCCAGCATACATCACAGGAGTGATATCAGAGATTGAATCAATTGGTCAGCAGAGGTCCCTGCTGACCCTACTATCCCCACACTAACTCACTGAACTCAATACCCAACATTTCATTGGTGGGGGAAGGCAGTTGGTGATGGAAGTGCCTTCTAGTCAAATCTTTTGAGGAGGCCAGGAAGCTGCACACAGCCTTTAGAGGGGTTGGTGATCCCAGGTAAGTAATTGTGGCACCAGCTGTGCCCCCCCCCCCAGTGGATTTTACTATGTGTGGAATTCAGTATTGGGGAGGGGGGTGTCCTAGAATGGATCCTCTTTGAATACCAAGGATCCAGTGTAATTGCCAGCAACTCGAACTGTGGCAGCAAAGTGGTGATTACTGAAGCTGGTAAATCACAGGATTAATCTGGACAATCCCACTGAATCAGGCTGCAATCTTAATCTCCAGTTTGGGCTGTCATAAATCCTGTGCTGACCTGCTGGAATTGTTTTTAAATTATTGGGAGTCAGAAATCCTGACTGCAAATCTCCAGAGATCATTGGTAGATCATTAAATCACCACTAGATTCTGCCCACCTTGGCATATGGATTGCTTAAACACTGGCAACTGTCCCACATAATGTAAACATCTTAGGTGTTTGCTGTACAAAACATTTGTTTCCAGTAGCAAAGATAATGTGTTAGGCTGCCGTAACATACTAACATTATAAGACTGTTGAAAGTGTTATTGAGATAATAGATGTAAAGTGCTTTGAGTGCTAAAAGGACTATATAAATTTGAGGTATAAATCTGTAGCAAGACAGATTCAAAAGAGATTTTAAAAAAATCTTTTTGATCAGAAAATGGGACATCTGTTCAAAGACAATATTAGACTTTGGTCATTTAATTTGGATGTCCCTTGCTTTAATATGAATGAGATTATCTAATTCCTGCCATATTCAAATTATTTCTTCAAAGTTCAGCCAAAGGCAAATTTGACAATAGTGTCACAAAGTAAGACTTGGGAGTGTGGGTTGTAAATGAGAATTGCCATAACAAACTTTTAACAAGACTCCACTAGAGGTTGCTGTATATAAAAGAAGGAATTTTTTGTGCGTTTGTCGTTACATGTCCTGAACTTTAGTTGCACATGTTGAACTTTATTCAAATTACTCAGAGTTTTAATTTAGTCAAATTCAGGAAAATGTCAAGCCAGTGCTGTTTATCCTGTGGATTATGTTTATTGCTCACTGCAGAATTTGCTAACATTTTGATTTCTAATTATTTTTTTGTTTATCTCTGTGGCAAGATGCTTTGCCTGTTATCCTCTGTCCAACGTCCAGTTGGAAATTCAGCTTCTCATTTCATAAGTGTTTGTAGGGAAGGGAGTTCTGCATGCCTGCCTTATGAGGGTTGGTGCGGCATAGCAGATAAGAGTGTGAGCTGGGAGATGTGACCAGCATGCTGCTAGCTCAGACCTCGTTCCAGTCAAGAACTTGCTAGATAAACTCAGTCCACCATCTGTCACAAGGGATGGTCGGAGAAACATCTGGAACAGATAGAAGAAGACACTTGAAAAGGCCTCCTGAACATGGGGAAAAGGCTCATTTTGGAGCCCACTCCATAGTATTGATGGCAAAATCCAGTTTCTCTACCACCATTGTTTCCGATCAGGTTGACCAGCTGAGGTTTTCTAGTGGCAAGTGGCCTGTTTTCATGTGGCCTCCAAGGCCAGGAGAGCAGCCCTTGGTAACCTGTGATGCCAAATTGACAGGAACTTTATGGCTGAAGTAGCTTTCATTTGTTCTGATGTGGATTCCTTTTTCAGAGTAGATCTTGAGGATATGAACATGGCAACTATTTATGGGTAACATGTTGTAGCAACTAATGATGACCCAAGTCCATGGTTCTTCGATGGAATTGATTACCTTGATTCTCTATGGCTGAACTGTTACTGCTTTGCTCTCCATGTGTATGATCTATGCTGCAGGATGGGCAGAAGGAGTGCACCGCTGTTGGTTCTACTAGCTTACTAACTTTCAAAACCAGGTGCCGTACCTTCAAACAAAATACTATGTCCATAATTTTTACTGTATTCATGAATTGAATATGTTGTTTCTTGTTTATTATGCCAATATTAAGATACATTCCAAAATGCATTTGCTCACTCAAGAATAGAGTGGTACCAGAAGCTGCTACTTAGAACTTGTTCTGCAGACTATTCAGGCTTAGTGTATTACCATCCTAGGATTTCTTCTCATCCTCATTTCTTCCCATGTATTTCTTTAATACATATTTTACCAGTGCTGATAACTGTTGTGTTTGTTAATGTAGTACATTTAAACATCAGCAGATGGGGCCCTTGTTTCCCTTGAAGAATGTTAGGTAGGACTATTCCTTTTTTCACTTTAGCAAGAAAGTGTGTATGTTTGTGTGCGCGCGCACGCATGTTAGCACCTTTTAGTACTCAGTTTGCAGTTTCATAGACTCATGCCTGATCAGAGTAGCCCAGAAGTACGGAAGGAAATGTCCCTCAATCAATGTGCACATTATAAGGTCAGTACTTCAGTCTAGTACTCAATCAAACCCTAAAGCCTGAGTTGCAACCTGGCAACTCTGTGATATTTGAATAGAAAATTAATAAACTGATCCTAAGCTACATTTTGGGAAGTTTATTTTATTGAGTTTGTTGAGTTGTTATTGAGAATATTCAGTGCCGGATTTACATATAAGTTAAACAAGCTGTAGCTTAGGTCCCCACTCTCTTGGGGCCCCCTCCCAAAAATTTAAATTGTTTCAGTTCAACAATTACGTTGATAAAAAACGTATTTTGTTATGTGCAAATGGCTTTAGATACCTATTAGGTCCATAAATTACCATATAGCATTTATTCAACACAAAAAAGTGACAATTTGTTGTTGATAAAGGACAGCTAGACATACAAAGGGCCTCATTACCTTCAATAGCTTAGGGCCTCACCCAACCTAAATCCGGCCCTGAGAATATTAGATTTTATGCTTCTGTTTAGAAGCCACAGTGATTCCGGGTCACCATCAGGATCAGGATAAGTTTGGGAAAGTGGTCCATGTGGCAAGCAGTACTAGGATTTTTCATCCAATGGGATAATCTGAGAGCAAGCCATCTTCATTGTGACAGAGAATGAGCACCTTCATTGTGACATTTCTGTTCATGAATGTTTATATGTGAAGGTCTCACATATGTTTCTCTTTGCTGTAAAAGAGGAGATGGCAGTGAAAATGAGACAGAAAGGAAGATTAACCCTACAATCCAGAGTAACTACAGGAACACGTAAGAGACATTACGTGTACCCGTAGTTACTGCACTACCTAGTGAAAACCTCTGGGAAATTCATATTGCAATCCAGAGCAAATTGTTCTTACACCAGAGCAAAGACTCCACGTAGTTACTCTGGATTGCACCCTTAGTAAGATTCTAGAAAATACATAATTCTGGAACCACAGGGCTTATGGAGGACAGCAGTTCCAACATAAAACAGAAGTTGCAACATAAAAAGAGCTGCAAGGAAGAAAAGGCTGAGTAAAGCGTGGGAGATTCTATTTCTTTATTTATAGCATTATTAACATTGAAAGTTACTGTCATGCAAAACAAGAATCCAATAAAAATACAAGAACAATAAATCTATCATTAAAATTACTCCAATAACCTAACCAGGAAATGAAAATAAGATAGCCCAGAGACAGTTTCTATAAGGACTACTGGGGAGAAAAGGCTTACTTCCTGCCAGCATTCTAGCAGGGCCATTCATGGCATTCCAGATTTTGGGTGCTGCAACAGAAAAGGCTTTGTCATTCTTACCCAGTCATAATAATCTTACCCAACCTTGGAGGCTCTCTGAGGTTGGACAGAGTCTCCAAATATTTGGGTAGGCTTATATGCAAGGAAATAATTCTTGGGATCTCAGAATGATCAATGGTAGTGGAAACATGGTGTGAAGATTGTGGAAAAGAAAAGAAGGAAGCGACACAATCAGCTCAAACCCTGGAATTTTCGGTAAGACTGGAGGGTACAGCGTGCACCTGGGAAGGAGACATGCACTGAAGGGTGTGTGACAACACAAAATTGCTAAAAGGGAGGTTATAAGGCCCTCGAAAAACCTTAGGAAGCTTTCTGAGGGTAGGAGAGGCCAAGCATGGCCTTGGTAGCTCACAGAACACTTCTGGACATGCAAGCAGCAGGCTCTGGCAGCCCTCTGCCAGATGTGTCCCCCCCACCCCAAACCATGCCACCTGGGAGTACTTGCACCCACTGACCCCCTATGTACACCACTGTGAGTGCTAGCATAGGATATAGACAAACAAGAACAGAACTGTCCAGGTCTTGTCCAAACAATAAAACCCACTCCCCAACTTTATACATTATTTAGGTTTACCATTCTATCAGTCACATTTCTGGACACTGTCATACCATTTGATGGGCAACTTGCTATTATTTCTGTGATTAGCAAATAGTCGCAATTTGATGTGGGACACGTAACTTGAAAAATAAATTTCCCAAAATATACTATAAGATATCCTAAATTTGTACTAGGTTTAAGAGGTGGTAGTGGCCAAATGGTTGATCTGGGGACCATGATGACCTCCTTTACTTTTTCTCAGCACCTATATCTTTCCTGAGCACAGAAGAGATGAGATCTGCTGCCAGAAATACCCCATAGGTTTGGACTGGAGGGGGCACAATCCTAACCAATTTAGGCTGGCATAACTACTCATTTCACGATGGTGTGGGGAGGCTGGTGTATGTCTGTTCATTGGCCTAGCCACCACCTCCTCAAATTGCCTTATATATAGCATTTTGTGACACTCCCAGACTATGAAGGGACTTGTGCCAGGACGTACGATGGCCTAACTGGGGTTTAGGATTGCATCCCTGGCTATGGCAGATACTGTAGACATTCAGGCGCATGCAAAACTTACAGCTGGCAGTCAGAGCTTGCCTCCATTAGGTTGCATTGTAGGATCACTGTCTTGCTGCTATCTGAGATACAGTTCTGGCATCCTGAATCAAATATATTATTTTTCTAATCTTAACCACAAGAATTCTACATGAGTAATGTTCAGTGTTCTACAATGTTGTTTTAAATTAATAGATATCTATTTACATCCCTAACTCTATCTTAATGAAGATTTTTGTCTGGGAATACAAACAGCTGTTGGAAATACTCTTCCATCTATCATTTTAAATCTTTTATTAAATTTGCACCTGGCAGTGCAGCTATAGTTAAAAGTATGTTCATTATGAGACCCATATTTGGGAGGCTTATAACTATCATTTCAAATCTTATCAGGCTGAAACTCTGCCAGCATACGTTGTGTGTGTTTGTGTGTGTGTGTGTGTGTGTGTGTGTGTGTGTGTGTGGTTAAATCAAAGTGAACAACATTAAACTTTTTTTTCCTCCCCAGCAATAATAAACACTTTTGTGGAATAAAAATTAACCAAATGTTTAATCTGTGAAATGTTTAAGGAATATTAATTCAAAGACTTCAACATAAAGTTGAATATTAATTGCTATACAAAAAGTGCTTACATTAGCTCAGTGGCTTTCCAGAACTTATGGGCTAATCCTACCAATGCTTTCCACAACCACAAAAAGTGTTCTAGCTACATTTGGCGCTTTTTGGATATCTCAAAAGGAAACATGCTGGAGCATGTTATATTGATCACAGTATAACTTACTTCTAAGTATATGTGTATAGCAGAGGTGTCCAAACTTTGGCCCTGGGGCTGAATGGAGCCAGACCCCTCCATCTGGCTTGGGTGCAGGCCTTTTAATGCCTCTAAAACAATCTTAAATGTAAATTTATTTAAATTTATTCAAATTATCATTTTTTCTGGCCCCTGACACAGTGTCAGAGATGTGACCCTCCTGCTAAAATGTTTAAACACCGCTGGTGGATAGGATTGCACCACAAGTTTCCTAATTTAAAGAAATAAGCCAACCCTGTTGAATTAAAGGGAAACAATAGAGATAATAATAAAAATACTCCATAAAAATACTTAAAAAATTATCCACAACATTGATGGGCAAAGTGGGTTTTGAAGGAAAAAGAAAACCAGTTATGATGTGCATGGGGATTGATGCTTATGGGGGATGTTGCGCAAGGGGGAGTTGATGTGCATGGGGGGGGGTTGATGCACATGGGGATGTTGCACATGGGGGAATATGTGCATGAGGGTTGATGGGCATGGGGGACTGATGCACATGGGGGGATGTTGCACATGGGGGAATGATGTGAATGGGGGTTTGATGCAATGGGGGGTTGATGTGCATGGGGGATGGCAGATGGGGGAATTTAACTCCTGCAACACGGATATGTTTTTGCTAGTTTAAGAATAAAAATAATCCATAAGGGATTTATTGAAAGGGAAAATAAAAGTGTGCCCATGGTCTTAGAGAGACCAAGGAAGCACCAAGCTTAAAACATTAATTACAAAAAAAATAAAAAATAAAAATAGAAGAGGTAAAAGCTCTTTTCCTTCCGTGGGTATACTATTCTTTAACCTTTCCACTTAAAACTTCACACCTCATTCCATTAAATGTGCTACTTCTCCCCATATTCAGAGTCTATGGATTCCCTATTGGGTGTTTGTATTGATCAGTTACAGTACCTGGTCCATCGTAGTTGTACTTGGCCCTTAAGGAGGTCTTCTTTGTGGTCAGTATCATTTAAAAAGTATTAAATATTTCAGTTTTTTTTCTCTGTGTGCCTCACCTGTGAAGCTACTGCTACTTTCTAGTCTTAAAAGATCAAAAGGACACTTTCTTAGTGGTCCCGTTGCTCAGAATGAAACCATTATCTGTGTTTTCCTCTCCTCTGTGCAAACACCAGCTTTTCTTAGCTGAGAAGGTGCAGAACAATTCAGCCTTGCGTAGGATTCTGGTTCGGGAAACCAGCTCACCTTTAAGATGTACCCCAAAACAGGACCCCATGAAATTCACCCCATTAACCAGTGGATCTGGAAGAGCCAATGATTGCATTCCCTCGTAATATGACCTGTAATTTTTTTCCCTACAACGAAGAACAATTAATGACCTTAGCAAGATATTTCTGTAATTTTAAAATGGGAAATGCCCCCTCTGACTTCTAGGCGATCAGATGTAGTTCATATGCATCACAACTTAGGCTGCAATCCTAAAGACACTTTCCTGGGAGTAAGACCCATTGAACACAATGGAGCTTGCTTCTGAGTAGACTAGTTAGGATTGTGCTCTTTTCAGGCATTAAGAAATCACATGCTAAAGCTCTCCCAACAGAGCTGAGCCTCTTACAGCTCACTGTTGGATTGGATTGTTTGTCTTGCTGCCATGTGGAGCAGGTCTGGCAGTGGTGGGATTCAAATAAATTAACAACAGGTTCTATGTCCTAATAACCTAAATTAACAACAGGTTCTATGTCCCATTAGTACAAGCACTCATTAGCAAAGGATTCTGTAGAACCTGTGAGATACTCCTGAAGCACACCATTGACTGTAGCCCTTTAAAAAGTAATGTAGTGATTCAGGTTTCTCTGGTGGGGATGTCACAATCCCCAGATTGTGAACCACTTGACTTAGCTAGTAGCTTTAATCTTACTGGAGTTAGGTAGAGAAGGTGGTTCCCCAACAGGAAAATGAATGAAGGTAATCTAAATTCCCTTAAAGAGATGGCTGTAGGAAAACCTTGAAGGTAAGAGTCCTATTTCTGTAGTGTTACTTCACCTGCATCCTAAAAGTAGAGCATTACTTGTAGCAATGTATCCACTTTGGCTTCCTCAGTTTGATCACATTGATGAAAGGATAAGCAATCAATCTCCCCCTAAGACAGTGAGTGGTATTGGCCATAACTCATTACTCCATCAAAGGATTTGGCATTTCAATCGATGGGAAATGATGTGTGATCATTCTAATTTATTATACATCATTTCCCATCAATTGGTGTGCTGAAGCCTTGACATAATAAGTAGTTACAGACATTGTCAATCATTCTTGGCCGGATACCACTGAATGCTGCCATTATGTACATCCATGACTCTTCATCCAAACCATAAACTTTCCTCCAAAACCATTCACGGATTTCACATGAAAAGTAGAGGTACATAATAAAATGTTACAGAAACAAACATCAAAGTGGTGAGAATTCACAAACCTAGCAGATTAGCATTCAACGCGTACAGTAAATAAATAATAATAAAAATGAGTTGTGTTTCTTAGATGAAAGAGCCAAGATATGCCTTATAATATACTGCAAAAATTCTAGTGAACTAATCAGCCTGAGAATCTAAGATCTACCTGCAGGTTCAAAAGGAAGCCTAGAGGCAAAAATAAATGTGACTTTTGGTTTCCCTTGGCAAGACATTTTCAGGTTTGTTTTTAAAAAAACTGAAAGGCAATATAACATCACTTCCGGTTTCTCTCGAAAACTGCAGACGCCATTTTAGTACTTTTAAAGCATTCAGTACTTTTTAAAGCATTCAGAGAAGCAGGGAGGCCTTCCCTAGGCCTGGCAGTGCCTTAAAAGGCGTATGTATCTTAAAAAAAAGTATCTTCTGATTCCCCTTGAAAACTGTGACATTTTAATATCTTTTAAAGCATTCAGATCCCCAGGAAGGGCTTCCTTGGACCTTAGAACATCCTAAAAGTAACTAAAACATCACTTCTGGTTTATGGAGGGAAGTCACAATTTTTTTGCTTCTGGGTTTCATTCTAAAGCCCCTATGGCTGTGGGCAGATGCAAATGGCCACTGTGGGCTTCAGAAAGCCCTCCGGAGGTAACCAGAGCACAGCTTCAGTTTCCTTTGAAACATTTAAAGGTACTGAAAACTGCATATTTGGATATATACGGTTTTTTGAATCTGCAGGAGTCCAAGAGTGGATCTCTCACTGATACCTCGGCACCACCTGTAACAACATTTGATAGAAAATACTGATATTCTGGACGAGTGAATATTTTTCCATCTATGAAAAGCCTGTTCTGGGCTGGGATAGACACCAGGAAATTTCAGAACTGATAATAAATAATAATTAATTCTTCAAAAAAGTCTTCTGCATAGTTCTCAACACGCGGAGAGGAAGAAAAGGACAAGGAAAAATTTATATTATGAATGTACATGAGAAATGGAAAGAATTTCTCCATGGGAGCAGAACACATCTGCAATGCCATATCTGAAAGGTTGCATTTAAGCCAAGATTGTACTCTGTGAGCCACTACACATTTACCCACTCTGGTGTATCAAGTATTTCCACAAACTTCAAGACAAAGAGAATACATATTGCAACATCAGTCCATTTAGACTTTAATCCTGGAGCCTATAGGTCAGTGATTTTCAACCTTTTTCATCTCACGGCACACTTAACAAGGCACTGAAATTGTTTTTCATCTCATGGCACACTTAACAAGGCACTGAAATTGTTAAGGCACACCATCAATTGTTTTTACCATTGACAAGGCACACCAGACTGTTCAAATCCCCCAGTTTTCTGATAAATGAATGTCAATCCCTAAATTCCCAGGACACACATGAGGACTATCCGTGACACACCAGAATTGAAAATCACTGCTATATGCTATCATGGCTATCAGGCTATATACCTTACAATTCTTCTGGATAATATCCAAAAAAACAGACCAACCATTGGATTCACATGTGCCACTAGGAAGTCTGAAAAATTTATAGTCATCATTTAAGTTTATTATTGGGGAACTTTTATTAGCCCACCCAATTTCTAACTTTGTGTCATCAAATGGGGTGATAGAACTCCAAACTAAGTTAGTTTTATTCAGCTCTGTTGAATAATTCTTTTGGGGCAGAGTAGGAATTTTACAAGCATTCCCCCACATAGAGAGCTCACTGTTTTTGCTGCTATTACTTGTTCATGGTCCTGGCAGTGAGAGCAACCACATTTCCCAATGCTATTAGGCAACATTTTGTTTCTTCATTTTTACCAATAAATCACAATCCAAGTAGGTAGATCTAAGTAACTGGAGCACAATTCCGAGTAACTACAGGAGCACGTAAGAGACATTACATGCACCCATAGTTACTGCACCACCTAGTGAAAACCTATGGGAAATCCATATTGCAATCCAGAGTAACTTGTTCTTACTCCGGAGCACGGACTCCCCGTAGTTACTCTGGATTTCACCCGAGGTCTCTTACAACACAATCTGATGCATCCCTATTCAGAATTAGCAATAAATTCAATGGGATTTACTTCTAGGGAAGTGGGCTGAGGATTGCAGCTCTCTTTTAATCTTATGATGACAAATGATTTTGTGATGACATCTGAAGTGTCTTGCCATTACTCTATAATCTTATCAGTAGATATAAAGGAAAAAAATGGCTGGTAACTGCGCAGGAAGCAATGTCTCCAATAGGTGGTACAGTTGTAACAGAAGCCACACTTTTAAAAGACTTGGAGTTGACATGCCTTGGATTGGGCTCTCACTGTAGTGTAACCAATGGATCATGAAATATTGTCAGCTGCATATGACAATTCTATGTAAAAGTAAAATGTATGTAAGATAAGCTGGGTGCCAAGTCAGAACAATATTTGCTGGTGACAAAATCTTTCTGGTGTTATTAAATTTGATTAGCTCTGTAATGTGACAGAGTTAGGATATGACGTGAAAGGATTTTCTTATAAAAATCTAAGAGTGGCCAAATTAGCTTCATGTAATCCACGCATGATAAACATCAGATGTTTGAGATTCACAATATTTAAGAACCATTTAAATTCTTAACTATATTTACATACTATGAACATTAAACTTATGGACTCTAATTTTATACCCAGTAAATAATTATGAAGCTTGAAAATTTATCATGTACCTTTTATATTTTATATACCTTTTATATTAATTGTGATACAAAAAGGAGCTCAGCCAACATATTTCTAAGAACCACATATGCCAAAGAGATGTGTGTGGCTCACAAGCCGTGGTCTGGCCACCCTTGATCTATATAACATTCAGATCCTAAGTTTATATCTTCAATTCCTTCAAGTATGAGTTCTTCAAGATATGGGCTGTACAACTATCCTGTATTTCATAAACACTTGCAAACTCCGAACATTACTAGAAATAATGTATTCTTCATATATAGCTGAACATTATGTATACTGCATATGTCTGCTATCTAGTCATAAAAATACTTATATCTATAAAATATTATTTACAGTGACATTGAGTTGCCATTTAGATAGATTAAACAAATGAAGAAAAGGGTTTTTATTATATTTATTCTTATGAACCTAGTTCAAAAATCTGGCTCTACACACTACAGCGTTGCATGCCATGTACATTCTTCACTTTCCAGAACTGAGATCCAGGTGGGAATGATTTCAAAGAGTAACCTTATATACTTTTGGGGGCAGCTACTACTTAGGACTGCAGTAGGCTTAGTGGTTAAAGATGTTGTCCGTGTAAATCTGAAGATTGGCACTTCAACGGTTCAAGACCTGAGTATCACAAGATGGAGTGATACTTAGCCCAGCTCCTGCCAACCTAGCAGTTTTATAGCATGGAAATGCAAGTAGATAAATAGGTACCACTTCAGTGTAACAATGTTCTTTGCACATGGAGGTCACATGTCCATGGAAGCATCTTCAGACAACGCTGGTTCTATGGCTTCACACCCTAGAAAGTCACGACTAGCAGGGCATCTTGCAGGGGGATACCTTTACTCCTTTACTACTAAGATAGTGGTTTTCAAATATTTTAGCTCTGGGACCCACTTTCTAGAATGACAATTGGTTGAGATGAATCAGAAATGTCATTAAACTGGAAGTGGCATCACGCCTGGAATCATCATAAATCTATATAACAGGAACGAAGCTGCCTGATAAAGAAACTGGTTCATTTCGCTTAGCATTTCTCAAGCAGTAGCACTTACCATTAGTGGTTCTTGAATAAGAGCACAATCCTAACCACATCTACTCAAAAGTAAGCTCCATTGTGTTCAATGAGTCTTAGTCCCAGGAAAGTGTCTTTAGGATTGTAGCAACAGTGTCCAATGGCACTCTCAAGAAACCCAGACCTCAGTGGTGGGCTTCAGGGAGTTCTCACAGGTTCTATAGAACCTTTTGCTAATGAGCGCCTGGTTCTGAGAACAGGTTACTAATGAGACCTAGAACCACTAGCTACAGTGATGTGGGTGGTGATGTTCCTCTGTTACGAACAAGCGGTTATTTAAAAATACCATCTACTTGAACCTGCTGGTTCTGTCAACATCCAGTGATGTTGCTGGTGCACATTTGGATTGTGCACCAGCATGAAGGCTGATCAGGCCTGAAAAGATGGTAAGTATTTGACACTTTCCCCACTATTCTATGGACCGAGAGCACAATCCAAACCAATGTAGTCCAGCACAACTCACCCATCACTCTGTTCCTGTGGTGATGTGCAATTCCCCCAGCCAGCATAGGACTTCTGCCAGCTTAACTGGGGTTTAGGATTGCACCCCCAAACTGCCCTCTGTCCTCTCTACTCCCACTACCATCCATCCCCACCTCAATCTGTCCCCTCCCCACCTGGGCTCCTACACAGTCTTACTTCAGTTGGTGGGTATCCACAATCACTATGTTGGCCCAGCCACTTGCCCCAGTGGCCAAGCTGTGCTCTTTGGCACAGTTGCATTTATGACAGCTTGTAAGCGCATTATGCTGGTGCATAATGCAAGTACATAATGTGCATAATGTGCACTTAGAATTGGGCCAGTGGTGGGATTCAAATAAATTAGCAGGTTCTGTGTCCTAATAACCTAAATTGACAACAGGTTCTATGTCCATAGAACAACAGGTTCTGTGTCCCATTAGTAACATGTTCTCAGAACCAGGGGCTCATTAGCAAAGGGTTCTATAGAACCTGTGAGAACCCCCTGAAGCCCACCACTGAATTGGGCCCTAACTAAGCATTAAGACTACAGGACTAAAATCAGAAGAAACGAGACTTTAAAATTGGCTCCAGCGTTTTGCAAAGACTTTACATACATATTCAACAAGAAAGTGGGGGAACAGATTCAACAGGGAAGGCCTCAAGGAGTTGACAGGCAAAGACCAATTACTTACCTTAGGAACTTTACTAGTAGGAATGAATGGAGCTACTCAAGAGTGGTCCCATGTATCCCCTGTGGGTTCAGCAGTTATATCACCAACACCTGCTGCCAGATGTATTACCTCTGCTTCCATTCAGCACTTGTGCTTTCCTTAAACCTGAAGCTCATTCTTCAGCATTTTCAGTAGTTTTTGCCCTTTTTCTCTTCATTCAATGGGACATTCAAAAGCAGATGTCATTTTGTTTCGGAAATATTATGAGGCAGGCCTACCACATATTGGACTGTAGCCCGACTTTGTCAGAACTTAGAAATGAAGGCTCCTGAATTTGTGTTGGCCAGCTTTGCATATGTTGGACTCTGGTTGCCCTGTCTGAATATGTTGGAGTCTGCTTTGGTAGAAAAGGGACTACTAGTTGTAAGTATGGAGTAGCTATAGGCATAATATCCAGACTGGAGGCACAAAAGTTTTATATGTGTATAACATCTTAGAGATAGACTTGCAGGTACTCTGAAGGAAATTTTCTAGTTGCCTTTGGGGGTGGTTGCATTACTCAGTAAACTGCCTACAGCTCTGGTTTGACTTCTTTTCAGGGGATTCTTTCCATTTGCAAAATAGAAATAAAGAGACTTTGTTTAATGTATTGCGACATAATGCATTATATCATATAATATATGATGACAAGATATAACTTCAAGGTATTCAAGCCAAGTCGTCATAAATAAACATAAAGATATACACAATATCTCATAAATAAACAACAATATTAAATTAAGTAATTGTGTTTTCTTTATTTATTGGATGTACTTCTCATAAAGTTTTAAAAAACTAGAGTTTTAAGAAAGGACAGAGTCCACATTATGAAGAAGCTGGAAAAGATAAACAGCAAGCAATTCTTACATTTTCTTTCTGCAACTATGCTAGGCAAAATGTGACTCCTGGATTTCCTAGCAGAAAGGCCTGTGAGAATTATGTTAGACCTGATTCAATAGCTTAAATATTTCTGGCATTCTGATAGGCATTCTGTTTTTTAATTTACGTCTTCATAGGCCTCCCGGCCTCCAATGAGTCTCCTCCGATATGGCATTAAGTCTGAAGAGAATTATGGGTCTGGACCAGAAAGGGGGCATAGGATCTTGGCATGCACTAGTCCTTGTTCTGTACTGTTCATGGTCCTTCTCCAAACTACTTCCACCACTGACCTACATGCTCTGTATATGTTCTGCAGGCTGGTGTCATTCACACAAGTCACTTGACCATTTGCGCTGGTGTGCTTAGCCCACCGAGCAATGGAACATCTTTTTTTCTAGTGGTGGTTTATGAAATCCACCATTTAGAGGCCTACATAGTGTTTAGCTGTAACTCCTTCATAATATCTAGTGGAATTTACTGAAGTTTTAACATTACAGTGTTCTTCATTTCCTCAGAACTGCTGTTATTGATTGGCACATGGAAGGAAATGTGGAATATCAAAACATCAGGGCATGAGAAACTTCAGTAAGAGATTATGGAGAATGAGGGAGCTAGATTTATGGCTTTTATTTGGGGAATAACCACTTGTTTATAGCTTGTTGGCCTTGCTCCAGTGCAGGTTAAGCACGTCTAGCTACAACATCCACATCACTTTGTATCAGTTGTCACCAAACATTTTCTGTGGTATCTATCTGCGCAAGAGTTGAGTACTCAAGTGATGGAATATCAAGTGTTGTCCCTGATCTTGCCATATTATAAAGATAGTCACAGCTTCTTTGTGATACACAATGCTGTGCTCTGTGCATGAACCAGAAGAAATTTCCACCATAAAGTATTTTTCCATTAGTACTAGGAACTGGAATTTGACTTGAAGTGTTTAGTTCTCAGCAGGAACACAATATACACTTCAATCTACTTGTGAGGCCATTTTTATAATAAGTGAATTTTTGACCAAGGATGGTAAATTGTAACAGCTTCTTCTTCTTTTGACCATCTTATAATAAATACATAATTTATCACAAGTTCTATACTCAGCACCACCCTTCTGAAGTGTTGTAAAGAGATAGTTACTTATTCTGCATATGCAAAGGCAGATTTTAAATATTTTAAACATTTTGCTACTTTTGGCTTTTCCCATAAATATGGAGAAGTTGTATAGACTCTGTTTCCTGTAATCCTTGGATAATATTCATGATAGTTATTAATTCAAGTGCAAAGAAACGTGTCTGCGACTAACAAACATTCACGTAATGCTTTTATTTAAATGGACAAAAGATTTATATTAATCACTTCCATTGTCCACATGATATTTTCAGGATGTATAATGGCATATTTTAAATTAACTCAAATTTGCAGGTACTGACCTATGTTAGGAGGGCTGTAGGCCCTAGGGCTGTAAGTAGGTTGACTCGTGCATTCTCTCCAGGCTTCCAAAGGCCTCCAGAGCATCCCTAGAGGACTTTAGAAACAAACTTTGGTTTTCATGAAAACTTGAAGTCCATCTTTAAGGCCTCCCCAGGTTTGAGATCACCTCCCTGACAGCCCAAATCAGTGATTCCTTTAAATATTGTTTTAGACATCCACTGGAGTTCTAAGTATAGAATGCCTGTAGATGCCAAAGAACAACTGTAGTGTCCTTGGAGCATTGGTTCATGGTTGGAGATAGTGTGTATGTTGCTGTGTTGCTCATTCCTAGTGGTTAGCAAGGATCGTCTCCCAGTATTGGCCACTCTTTGGTCCTGCAGTTTCCCCTTTTTGTTGTTCAGTTCTTCCTGGTGGTGCTTCTCTGGTTGATTGGGGCTGATTGGAAGAAGTGATTGGATCCTTGGACATCACACATTCAGATGTCACATGGATGATGCACCAATTTTATTGTGATAACAAAGCATTAACAGTGACATGCTGAAATGAGGACTCTGCTCTGTAGATAATAGGGTATCAGTGTTTCCATGTATACTGGGATATTACTGAGACATTCGCGTTGCTTTGCCATGACAGATTTGGATATTTGGATATTTGGATTTGGATATTTGGCCCTTTTTGCACCAAGCGTGCCATCTGTGAGGCATTGCCAGGATAGGCTTATAAAAAAATCCTGCTGGCACCTGGATCACCATCTTTGAGCCAACATTAGCATGCATTTTTGAGCCATAAACAAGATGCCCATGGGATCTAGATAAGAACAAATCCAGGTAAATCTCATGTACTGTTCTCAATTAAAGGTTGAACTTCCCCACTGGCAAAATTTGGTTCCAAGAAATTATTTTCATGTTATAAAATACATTTAGTTGATGAATTCGCAGATGAAAAGTTCCTTTTCAAGTGACTGCTAACTACACTGCAAGGAGCTGAGGTCCTGCAAAAACTGAGCTCCTGCAATCATAATTGCCTGCCACATCAGCCTTGGTAAGCAGGCTACCTTTAAGCCATTAACTGCTTTAAGGAAAGCTTATCTTCCAATTTAAAGAGCCAACCTCATTCACTTTGCGACAAAATCGTATATAAATAAATCACATATAATATGGTATATAATATGGTATATAAATACGCATATAATACAGTATATAAATAAATCACATATAATACGGTAGTCTCTTAATAGCCAATCCTGTTGGCTATTAATAAAAAATAATCAACAGAATGATGTACTTCAAGTTCTGGGACATTGCTTGCTCTGTTTCCTGAGCATACATCTATCCATTCTATATTACAACCAAAAATATATACGCTCAGGAAACAGAGCAAGCAATGTCCCAGGACCTGAAGTGCATCATCCTCTTGGTAATTCTTATATGTGCCCTCTAGTGGTACCTCTATTAAAGCCCCACCTCACTGATTTATAAGCCAAACATTCAATTTTAATTCTGTCTTTGTCTATAAATGTCACACAGGCACTTTATGCATCTCGCAATATGCCAACAACCATCGGGTTTGCATGTTTAAAATGTGCATAATTTGAATGAAACTGTTTTATGAGAGATTTTTTAAAAGTGCAAAGCCATTAGTCCTTGTATTGAAGTTTTTAAAATTACACATATGCGAAGCATTTTTGTTTCAGATTTGGAAACAAAAACTTCTGGGATTGATCGAAATGAGTTTCTTCTCCCCCAGGCTTTGTCTTTATTAGCAGCTTAAGTGTATATTTAGTCTTGTCATATGTGAAATCTCTTCTGCTTGTTAAATTAGTATGGGATAAATGTCTTCATTTTTGTTTTTACAGTGGTCCCCGTTCATTATACAAAAATGAAAAGAAGCCGCTTTGAGAAGCAGATATAGGATTGCTCACCATTATATTCCTGGCAAAAAAGGAGGTGACAATGACAAACCCATAGGCAACTGAGAGCATTATATAAGAGTCATTTGTGTAATTGAGACCCACATAACAAACAGATCCGAAATAATTAAAATGAGCAATGCAGGTTGTGAAGGGTCCAGCTGCTTAGTTGTAATCTTTCTTCAGATAGATAAGCTGTACTGCTTTTTATTATTAAAAAAAACACACGATCAGTGGAAAGGATCTTCCTCTGACTTAATTTAGGGCTCAATTTGGGAAAGTATGTATTGTCCTGCAAGTGATGAGACCTCCAGGCACTAAAACGCACACATGTCGTACATACACTGATGGATCAGCTAACTTTGAAGCTGTTGGGGCCATCATAGAGAAGTGTGAAATAGGTGGTTAAAAGCACTTCATGCAACAGAGGCAGAGAGTCTCTTGATAGCATATACTGCTTTACTGAAAAAGCATACCTTAGATGGTGCTTTCATCGAAATAATGTAATGTTCTTTGGGTTGCAAAGAGACCATGTAGGTCATGCACAGGTTGCTCTCTCAGGCTGTTCCATAATTGTATATGGTTCTCTATGAACCAAATGGGCATGTCTTTTTCATGACAAAAGTGGTGCAAAATTTTCAGTACAGCTCTGTGCACATCAGATAAAATGAGTCACAAATAGGGACTAGTGCCATGTCCTAGCAGTTACTACAATTTTTTATTATTTTTTATTATTTTCATAGTGGCCAAAGGAATCAAATTCTCGGAAAATTCACTGACATATTCTTGCCCAGCATACCAAGACAAGAGACTCTGTCACAAGCACAGTGTGATACCAACACTACATCCTTTTGTTTTTTTAATTATTATTTTTATTTATTTTTCCAAAAAGAAAACAAAAAAAGAAAGAGGATAAAAAGAAATTTAAAAAGAATTAAATGGAAACAAAACATCAAAAAAGAGGAGACATCCTTTTGGTTGGAGCAAAAACAGCATAAAATATTCTGGACACCATTTAAAAACAGGGACACATTATGTGACTATCAGCACAATCCTTACCCCTGGTTAGGCCTGGGAATGTTGCAAAAGTGCCATAAGGCACTTCTATGCCACTCCTAGGGGGATTTGGTCAGTGCACAGACATGTGCCATCCTTCCCATGCCACCTCCTATACTTCCCATTTGTGAGGCCAGAAATGACATCATTAATCAGATAATGGCCAGAAATAAGTGTTTTGTTTTCACATAGAAACTTGTTAACCGCAAATGACGGAAGAAAAAAAATGTGGAAATCTTGTTCATATTTTCAAGATATGAGAGAACCCAAGCTGGGAGAGCCTGGCCTCAAGACACAGGAAAAGTCATAAGAACTATTTGCAAAACTGCAAAGGAGGAGTTGAAATTAGAGAGTTAAATTTCAAGTGAACCTTCTTGCTTATACAAGCATTAGTCCTGATACTAAGCTTTAGTCCAATGTGTAGCTGCATTGCTGGCAAAACCGATATCTGAAAAATTCTCCAATGGTAAATAAAGTCTAGCTAAGAATAGTGCTTGTCCCAGGTTGCTGAAGGCCCTAGACTAAAACCTGCTTTGGATCCTTTGTAATGGTCCTTGCTCATCCTTAATGGTCATCCTATTACTGCCATCCATACTAGGAGGTCAGGATGGGCCCATAAGCTACCGATTTGGCTGACCTTTGACACTACCTGATAAATTATGAGTTGGGCAATTTACCAATTAAAAACTTACAAAGTTAATGAATTGTCTTTTTAATAAAACAGTCAAATACATTTCAATAAACTTGCTCATTACCAAACCCTCTGTTGACCAAGCAGGTCTATTTTTGGAGAATATTGAAAGAAGTCAGAGAAAACATATAATTATATAGGCAATTTTTTTCTCTTGTTAGAAAAGGGCATCAGCAGTACCATTCAGCAGAGATAAACTTTCCAATCAACCAGTGACCAATGAAGTGTACAATTCTGTCTTCCCTGATCAAAATTGGCTCCCACTGAATTAATCACCAAAAGAATAATCTGATTAATATGCCAATTAAACCAATTAAAACGGAATTTACTACACAATAGACGTGGTCCTTTTCAATTCCTGGTCAATTTGAAATTTGCACTCTGTCTAGCTCATGAACACTCTTCCAATTTGTATATTGGTGGGAAGGCTTAAGTGTAGAAAAATAAACTCCTATTGATTATTGTCTTAAGCCAAATTCTGCTGTTCTTTAGGACTTGGGTGTTTGCTGATGAAATATCATGACTATAAAGGCCATTAATATTTACAGGAAGTCTGAGATAATTCATGACGTTCTTGAGTAACGTTGGCTGATGTATAATGGTAAACAATATCATTTACACTGAATCCTAAAAAAATTATTGACAGAGACAAGTTCCTATACACTGGCTAAACCATGTATTTGTTGTTCCGATTTCTTTGCTTATTCCTTGAGTAGATTTTCAATTAACTGGAAGGAATTCAGAGTAATTATTCATTTTATTATAGTCAGTTTAGATATGGTAAAGATTAGAAGTCTAAAACAAATCATTTTCATGACAGAGGCTAGCGATACATTATTGTTGTTCTTCCTATTTTGCCTCCTGCATAATGATGATAAACTGCAAACTACCCCCTCCACTTAAAAAAAAATTCATATAGGTTTCAAGTTGCTCCCAAAAATATTTTTATTGGACTCATTTCAGTGGAAGAGCCTGGCTTTACAAGAAGCATACATGCAAGCAAGGATACACATCTATTTGTGATCAAATAGAGGGTACCAGTGGCGTCACTAGTAAGTTGTAGGGGATTTGAGCTGCATCTAGTGATGCTCATGGGAACACACAAACACACAAAATTTTTTAAATCTTGGTATTTTTGAATAATTTCATCATGTTGTATGTTGTTTGATGAGTGGTTTCATTCAGAATGTAACAATGCAAGAATGTAACTGCATTGGAATATCTCTTTTTTAAATCAAAAATTATATATATATATAAAAAACAAAACCAGTGGGTCAGGGTAATAGTGCATCATCACATCAACTGCTTGGGGTCTTGCTCTGCCCAGTGCAAGGAGTAAGGTCCATCATGAGGATGATGCACTGGCCTCCTGCACCAGGTGATGCAAACTCTAGTGATGCCTCTGTAGGGTAGGGTACTGATCTAGTTATGAACAGAATGGCAGACAGAGTGGACAAGACAAAAGACTAGGCCTGGGATGGAAAAGTGTGAAATTAATGCTATAAAGCAAAACGTGTTCTTTACACTCAACAAGGTCACCCCCCCTTAGTACACAGTAGCTGCATGCTTTATATCTCTTACTTAAAACGTTTATATTCTTCTAAAAGTGTATTAAATATTGGTAAAGTTTTATTTTTATGCTTGATACATAAATGTTGTCATTAGGATTTAACAAAGCAGCCTGCCTGGCAAGATTAGAAATGAAATCTCTGTATTCAAAAATATGTTGGATGGTTTTGACGAATGGTGCTGACTTAAAAAATATAATCACTTTCTGTTCTGACAAATTAAGGACAGGAAAAAGAGAGCGGGGTAGAGCAAATATATGGCATGTCTATTATCTTGTGATGATAACTGCTCTGTTTCATTTTTTGTAAGCAGTCCTGTTTATCGACTAAAGGTGTCCTAGTTCATGGGTGTGTGTGTGCCATGCCTGGACATTGACCCCCTTATGCTCATGCATCCATGCTCCAAGTGACCACTCAAGTTTGGGATAGGCTTTTGTTTCTTTACTCCACAATCTTCCTTAACACTTGTGTGGACAGTGTCACAGTCCAATATTTAACAAGATTGCATTATCTATCTTTTGGCAGATGGCCATGAGATTCATGCCCAGTACCAACCTACTGTTGAACCTCTTGCTCCATCTCCTTCGGGTAAGATGATTCCAAAGTTGTTCTACCCAGGTTCTGTGGGTGGAGACCAGAGCTGATGAATACCAAGGCTGGTTTGGAAATGGGTCAGCTGCCTCTTCTATGTGCAATTGCTACCACTGAGTCTGACCCCAGTGCTACCAGTCACTCCACCTCCTGTTGGTCTCTTCAGTGTAGTGTGAAGCCTTGCACTTCTGTTCAGGTAATGTTGCACATCAGCCGCTCTTCCTTTGGCCTGGCTCAACCTTTTAAAGAACTATCCCATCTCTCCATCAGCCAATCCATATCCAGCAGTGTCAATGCTTTGTCATCCCAGGCTTTGTCAATGTTCCACCTTCCCCACATCACTACCTAAGGCTCTCCTTGGCAATCTTTGGTCCATTCTGGACCTCACTTTGAGCGCAATCCTAACCATGTCTACTCAGAAGTAAGCCCCATTGTGTTCAAAGGGTCTTACTCCCAGGAATGTGTGTTTAGGATCACAGCCTTCATCATGTTTGTGTTGTTCATCAATGAAATTAGCAGCTAGTGGTGACCCTCAGGCTTTGTGCCTCCCACAGCAACAGAGTGGGCTTATCAGTCATTACAAATTGCAGTTGGATATATCTTCATAATAAATTAGAAACCAAGTGATGTAAATGCATCTGCAAACCAGTCTTTGGTGAGCTGTTAGTTATTTGATTTTTTCTGTAAAACACTTTGTGAAATTTTTGCTAAAAAGTGATATACAGTATAAATACTTTTGATGATGTTGGGGGTGATGGTGACTGATGGCTGAATATGTTAGCAGACTATATTGAAAAAGTGCCCTTGACACGGTGACAGAGGTAAACACTCAATCTGTGGTATTCAAGATCTTGATATACACAAATCATTAACTGATAGAGTCATGCACTGACCACCACAAACAATGTAAACCAAGTGTCAAATAATGCTGATCAATGAAGTAAACATTGATTTGGTTTGTCTGGTCTCTTGAGGGACCCTTGAGCCATATCTAGTCATAAAAGTGGTGATTGGTTGTTCAAGGTGTGACTTAGCATGAGTTAGGGGATTTTAACAGCCTGCACTTCGCTCATGTAATCTTTGCACATGGGCTCATTTTCAAACATGAAGGTGGTGCAGGTCAGAAGGCTCGATCAGGACCTTTCCATGTTCACAACAGGGCAAAACCCGCTTCTGGCCCCAGGGGCTTAGAGGCACGGAGGCTTGAACAGGCTATGGGATGCTGCCTTGGGCTTAGTGGCCTGAGATGTCAGTACTCAGTTTGGTGGCCCTAGTCCTCAGTGGAGCCCACAGGATAAGCCACACTGCCTGAAAGGAGCAAGACTTGGAGTTAGGCACATGCCAGGCCCGGGTTGGCATGTACATTTCTGACACCACCTGATGATCACAATATGTGTATTTGCATAGGTCATGTACAGTGATGGGATTCAAAGAAAGTAACAACCAGTTCTATGCCCATCTGGCAGCCACTTTTAAATGGCTATTTTTAAACTTTATATGTCCTGTCTCTCTTTAACATCCAGTTCTATCGAATAGGTGCGAGCCTGCTGGAGCCCACCACTGGTCCTATACCTTTTGTATACCTTGTTACATATAATAAAAGTGGCTGTTTCCCTGAAAACTGTTGTCTCAACTGTTCAGTTTGGGTGTACGGAAAATCAAGCATATACAGTAGTATCTAGTGATGGATGCATGGGAAGGCAACATCATGTTTTTATTAGTTCAATTCATTAGGATGGGGAAATAGTATTCATTCTTCTGGTTATGTAGGAGGCTTACAGGATGAGAAAGATAAGAAATGGGGAAGCGTACAAGGTGTCTATAATACATAGCAGTCAGGTCTCCAGTGATTGTCTATTGTCTATGAACAACTGTCTCTTATGTAACACCTATATGGATATTTAATACTAGGAATTATCCTGGTACTGTATACAATATGATCATTCCATGGTTGCCCCCGCAGTGTATCAGGGAGTATTTGAACAAGTTAACAGATGACTTTTCTTCTTAAAGGCAAATCAAAGGATATTAATTCTAAAAAAGAAGTATGTTGTTAAAGACACTGATAAATTATAGCTCACTAATGTTTGCCATGTAGCACATGAACCTGGAATCTCTCTAATGGACGACCATCAGGGGCTGAATTCTTTCCAGAAGCACTACAAAGAAACAGCAAAAAATCCAGCAGTCTACTTCATTTTTTTTGTAAGGAAAAGTCAAATAATTAACTTTAATGTATCTTTTGAGCTCTCATGGCCATTTTGTGAAAGACTGTGGCGCAGAGATGCTCTCATCACATTATTACCTAAGACACATTGTAACCAGAGTTAATGTGTTAATTCAGCAATCAGGGTTTTGATAAGTACAAAGTTGTCCTCAGACCTCATTATAAATTATCATTTTCCAAGCTGTAGTTTTTTTAGTGCTTTTCTTTTAATTATAGGGTCACCGAAAGCCATTTCCAGTAAGACAAAATTCGTTTCTAAAAGCTTTTCTGACACAAAAATTAAATTAATGTAAATAGCTTTGGAGCTTGTGATTTTATACATCAAACTATAGGAAGGGGAGATTTGTGTGGCGTCGCAGACTCCACAAAACAAAGGGTTACATGGCAAAGGAGGGCAAGAAGGCTAACTATGGATGACAGAATTATGCTAGATCAGTGGTGTATCTGGAGGGGGACAGTGCAATAAGTACAGCAGGTGCGGCAGTACACCATGTAAGCAGCTCCCCTCACCATCAAAGCTATACCGGGTAGCAATAGCAACATTCAGGAAAAGCCATTTGGTTTGGTGGGCACCGTGTGTGTTGCAGTAACTGCCTGAAATGAAATAGAGGATATTGGTGGAGGAGCCGTTGTCACTGATACCAACTCTCTACCCACCCTGCACTACAAATCCTGAAGACTTGATCTTGGAGCATGTGTCATGGTTGCTAGATGTTACCTTCAGTCTTAGAGGCAGAATGTCTCTGAATATGGATCACAAGGGAGCTGTGGTAGGAGAGGAATGATTGCCTTCTTCATGCCCTTCTTGTGCTTTCTTGAGACTGTGATTGGCCACTGGAGATGCAATCCTAACCTCCAATTAGTCCCAGCATAAGTCCTGTGCTGACCAGGGGTGTCACCAAAGTGCTGTTAGCAGGGTGATCCAAAGCCGAACCTAAAATTACACCCAAATTCCCCAAAATTCCTGACATCCAAGCCAAAATTCATTCCCAGTTGAAAAAAAATGTAGGAGATGTTAAAATAAAGTTAAAAACACTGGTATTGTTTTCCTGTACTTAACTTCAACACTATATTACTTATTTTTAAATTGAATACTGAAGGAACTCTCTACTCACCCCCCTCCCGGTCTCGTTGATCGTGTCTAACCTTTATGGGCCATCGAGATGTATGTCCCTGCTGGACAAATGAGGCATTTTGCTTGGTATGGGTTCTGTTCCAATTTGAATGACTTGTAACAGCTAGCCAAACTGGGGGTGAATTCACTCGAGTTTTGGCATTCTGGAAAATAAAACAGCAGATATTTCTTTTAATGACCAGATACTAAGGCTTTTGCACCAATCTTTGCAATCAACCAGATGCAGACTTTTGCACCAAACATAGAGTTGGAAGGTGTTTGGACACCACTGACTTAGGCTGCAATCCTAAAAACAATTTCCTGGGAGTAAGACCCACTGAACACAATGGGGCTTACTTTTGAGTAGACATGGTTAGGACTGTGCTCTTAGTGAGACTGCTTTCAGCAGTCATACCAAATATTTTAGCTCTTTTGCTTTGTTCTTCTCCGCTCCTTATGCATTTAAAGTCAGAAACAGATGGATCATAATCTGTTTTTGGTTGGTGATCTTCCACCCCATCCTCGACATCAAGCCTTATTATCTGACTTATGTGCTCAACCGTCCACTGGCCCGGTTAACATATTCAGGGAAGGCCTGGTGCAATGACAGCCAACCTCTCCTTCCTCATGTTGTATATGAATGGTTAAAATAGCATTGCGTAAATTATGCAATTGTGGGTGCTAATTTTATAGTGCTTATAATCACTTTTCTGATTGCAGCAGATAAAGACCCAGCGTCAAAAATAGCAGTGTGTAGATTCTGCTTGTGTTGCTTGCATGTGTGCAGGTAATAAAATGAAGATGGGGCAAGGAGAAACAGAGCCAAGATCAAGGTTTTTAAAAATACTTGTTTTTAAAACTGTATGTTATATTCCTGAACTACATCTTGTACCAATCCATTAAAACACCAGTGATGATTCTTTTAAGCAGAATCACTGCCCCCTGACTCTTCCAGTTGTGCTTGCAGAGTTAGCAATAAGGAGGAGGCTGCTGTGGTCAAGTCTCAACAAGCCTGGTTGAATAATGGGGAGAGTCTTACTCAGCTGTTAGCAAATCCAAGTATGCATAGAAGTTGGGTCTTCAAATAATATAGCAATCTGAAGATATCCTAAAAAGTCTATGGATGTATACTCTTATTAATTATATGGATAAGACCAAAAATGGGGAAAACAAGGAGGGTGGAAAGTCAAGGGCAATGAGAAAATGGTTTAAAGGAATTTCAGCAACTTGATAACCAGCTTTATGATAGATACCACATAACATGGCATCTTTCTGAAAATAAGGCTGACATCTCACTGAGACAATGTGCAGGATCTACAGGGCTGGGATCTTGGCTGCAGGACTGGCTTACAATGTGCCTTTTTGCAATAAGGCAGTCAAAAATGCATTCACACTTCAATAAAGAGCACACTGTATCACGGGTGCAGGCAGTAAACCAACAGCAAAGCCAGAGGCGTTCAGAGCATAGGAAGAGCCTTCTGGATCAGGCCAAATGCCCATCTAGTCCAGCTTCCCAGGAGCAATGAGGAGCACAAGAGGAACAAACCACCAACATAGGTTGGAGAGAGGTCTAAAAGTTTGGGGGATGAATTTTTGTTCACTGGCAAAGCTATTGGTAGCTCCTGTGTTACTTTCCTCCCTGCACTGGCCTCAAAAGATAGTGTTATCGTAGTTTAGGCACACTGCCAAAAATTTGATGCAGCACTCCCTGCTTTCTCCAGTAGGCATTTACGGCCTCTCCAAAAGATTCAGAAAACAACCACCAGATATGATTTCTAAGGCTGTCACAATCACTACCAGTGAAATTTCAGCTTGTTGTTCATTGGAACCTGCTCAGGGCTGGAGTATGTTTAACTGGAAGTCAGAGACGTTTGCCAGATAATAGACAGCACTTAAGCATATGAATGGCTACCATGAGACCCGTAGCCCCGCTTAAAAGATAAATTAACATGATACGCAAGTTTGTTAACCGGACTGGCCTACAATAATCAGTATGTTGCAAGACGGAGTGACCTTATGTTCTAGGTTTCCATTTTGGTGTCAATGAGACCTCAATGGCTATGGGAACAAAGGATTCGGAGGCATTAGAAAGCAAATTAAACAATGACGTCTAGCTTACTAGAATATGCTCGTTATTATAGAGCTGCCATTTGTCGCTCCAAGCCGGAGCTAGATGTAATTTGGATGCATTGCTGTTAAAGAACGCTGGTATAGTCCTGCTGTTCCTGTAGGCTGCCTTTTGTATACAAAGGGCTGTATTGTTTGTGTGTGTATGCTGCAGTTCAGGAAGGCTGTAAAATGTGTGTTGAATCCATTCCAATGAGAGTTTCTTTATGACTTGCATTCTACGCATTTTACTGATCTTTGCCGAGTCTATTAGCCTTGTTGCACCTTTTGTTTATGAGACCCTCCAGTGCTGTTTGGTGTGAAGCTCTGGCTTGTTGGGGTTTGCTGTTTTCTTTTTTTTGCACTGTTTTCCACAGCGTCGTTTCACTGATGCCAACATGCACATAGAATAAAGGAGGAACAATAGCGGTGAAAGCGGTGAAAACGGAGCTGCAATTGAAACATTAATTCATGAATTGTTTCCATCTGAAATCCATATTATATGATGAGGAGGTGAAGTGGAAGGAGAGATTAATGAAAATAATCAATAAAAACTTGTTCCTTAGTTAATAAAACTCAATTAATAGCTTTCCTATTAGAGTACATTTGCACCAAATTTAGATTTTGTCTTAATGGAAGCTCTGCCTATCTGATTGTCTACAATATGCCTTGTTGCATGGCCTTATTTCTACATGTTCTGGTCACCTATATAAAGAGATGAATCTTCACACTAAGTAACTTGTTTGCTAAAACAGACTACAGTTGCCACAGCTAAGAAGCTCAGCCTTGCCTTCTTAGGACGTAATCGAGAGTAATTATGAGGAGTCCTTGCTCCAATGTAAGAACAACTTACTCTAGATTGCAATATGAATTTCCCATAGGTTTTCACTTGGTGGTGCTGTAACTACATTAATGTAAATGACTGTCACCTGCTCCTGTAGTTACTCTGGATTGTAGGGTTAGATACCTCAAAGGTTAGGCTCCATTTCCAGCAGTTTCAGCTAATGGTATTGCTAGGGGAGTGCAAAAATCACTGGGTAAAGTGCAGTGTGAGGTTTGTGTGTGTGTGCGTGTGTGATACCACAACTAGTCAACATTTTTAAAATCTTGGTTTTTTTTTAAATAATCCCTTCATGTTATGTATCAATCAAAGCATAATTTCTTGTGGAATATAATCAAACAACCTGCATTGAACTTATCTCTATCAATCAATAGCCAAGAAAACCTAGTAGGGATGGGACAAAGGAGCATCACCTTGCCAACTGCAGAGGTCGCTGCACTATGCACTGCATGGGAGAAGGTACATCATGGTGGTGATGTGCCGGCCACGTACACTGACTGATGCACACCTTAGTGATGCCATTGGTATCAGCTAGATGTTTCAGGAAACTCAGAAGTGGTTATTGGGTTAGTCCATATTGTTTTCCCTAATATGTTTGTTCCAACTTGTCAGCATTTGGTATTCAGAATCATATACCATATATCCTCAAGTATAAGCCGACCCGAGTACAAGCCGTGGCACCTAATTTTACCACAAAACTGGGAAAACTTATTGACTCAAGTATAAGCCTAGGGTGGGAAATGCAGCAGGTACTGGTACTGGTCCTTTTCCTTGTAGCCTTCTTGGAACTCACAGGCTGCAATCCTAAGCACACCTTCCTGGGAGTAAGCCTCATTGAACTTAGTGGGGCTTGATTCAGAGTAGACATGCATAAGACAGGGTGACCAGATGTCAAACCCAAAATTCCTGAACCCCAAGGCCAAAATTCCTACCCGCTTAAAAAATTGCCAGAAATGTTTTTTTTATTTTTATAGTTTTTGATTTTTGGTTTTTTGGCCATAACTTTTGATAGGAAGGAGATATCTCAAAACTGATTTTTGCATTGGATTCTGCTCTTCAGTGCAAATCCAACAGTATATGAAAAGATGGGGTTTGATCCTGCCACTTTTCAGTTCACCTGAGTATATGCCAAGGAGGCTTTTTGGGCCCATTTTTGGGGACCAAAAAACGCAGCTTATACTCTAAGCATATACAGTATGTCCTAATGACTCATAGCTGTTGATAACAGTCCTCTATGATTTGTCCAATCCTACCTACCTACCTACCTGCCTGCCTGCCTGCCTGCCTGTCTATAGATATAGATATAGGCTATTACCAGATTTTCCAACAGTCAGTTCATAAGTTAATTGTGAGCTGGGAACCCTAGGGAATCATATATACTGGAAACCCTGTGGTCAGAATCATTGTGGCCAAAACTTTGGGTCATTCAAAATGCTCTTTAAAGACTCTCTACCATCACTCTAAATATCTAATTCTTTTATTTTCCATCACATATATCTTGAATGTGGTAGATATCATTTTATGAAACCCAAGTCAGCAGTGAGCCAATTCTATATTTCAACCACAAGTGCCGCAGAAATATATTTATCTTTAAATTTTTGCTATTCTCTCCACTGGCAGTTTGCAGAGTGCATCTGGGTGTTTGGCTAATGACCCGTGAGCAATAAGCAACTGTTTAAGTAAAATGCACTATGAGAAAGCTTTTACCAAACAGCATTTTAATATTTTAAATAGATTTTCCATTGCAGGCCCTTTGTAACTGGATTAGTTCTCTGATGTGTTCTGACAGTGCTGTTGTTAGGGATACTCCATTAACTTTGTCTGTCATCTTATTTTCCCCAGTATCCAGCATAACACCCTTATATTTCATAATTTGTATTGCTATCAGTGCTGATTTGTAAATGTGCAAATTATAATTAACAACGGCCACTACTTCTATTAAATATTAAATCATTCTTGTAGCTTAGTTTTTCCACAGCAGATGGAGCCCTGCTGTATCCTAATAGACTTTTCCTCAAGTCGTCAGCAGTTCTGATCCTCAGATTTTTGACTTCCTCTCCCTCTCTCCCCATTTGCTTTCTGCTTCCTTGGTAGTGTTTGTGGTAATATATTTATTCACTGTGGATTCTCTTCTGCTCAATAAAGTTTTTCGGGGTGATTGTGTTTTGCAATGTAGTTTTGTCCCACTTCATTAACAGCACCTTCTTCATGTTGCCAGCTTGTAAAGTCACAAATACTTTTGTTCCTACCCGTGCCGCAGCATTCCTTTAAGAACGGCTTCGTTACATTTTAATATGTAGAGCAGTAGCGAAGAAAGGAGAGGGGAGAATTGCTGGTACGCCTACATAGTTTTTAATTTGGAAACCAATCTATGCACACAGTTTTACTCTCAGACTAAGCAAAAAGCATTTAAGGTTTTATACTGTGTCTTAAACATTCTATTAAATGCCATCAGCTGATTCAGGGAAATCTATTGCAAAAATATTAGGGATGTGTAATGTATAAATGTAATGGATGCTCGCGACATAAGGATGAATGTGAAATCCCTCCATTTATCAGGTATCTATAAAGCAGGAAGGAAAAAGAATTGATAGAATATGAAATTTTTTCTGATGGATGCCACCGTAAGGATGAAACTCTCATTCCTCCTGCTTACTGATATGTTGTTGTAATAACAAACACCGGTATTAGCTCAGCCATCTGTGATTCAGAGAAATGTGGATGAGATGGAATATAAACCTTTATAGATTTCAGGCCCTTCTAGCCCTGTCAAATGCGTTCTGTTTAGCCGATGCAATGAGTTGTGCCAATCCGGTGACGTCACAATGCATACCACAGTGGCATTCTGACCTGGTGCACAGTGATGGAGTTCAGCTCTGGTGAAATGCACATTTTGCCAGAAGGGCAGGCAGGATTGGACAGCCCATGCTCCTTTGTGCCTCGGATCTGGTTCCAAAACCATTTCCTCTTCCCATATGGCCTGCATGATAGCCTCTTCTGTGAGAAGGCACCATCAGAAAGGAGTGAGGTTTGTGTGCATGTGTGCATTGAGTATTGGTAGAAGATTTATAGCCCAGTTCTATGGATCATATACGACAGTGAATTTATCATTCTGCTATTGTCATGCAACCAGTGTGCATGATGGAGATTCTGGCAGAATTGATCAGCAGCTCTGTGTCACTAGGATGCTCTTCTGGCATACAGACGGTGGCAAAGGAAGTGGTTTGTGGGTGGTTCAGTACAGGGAGAGGCAAGGTGTATCTTGTAGTAGTGGCATAGCTAATGATCATGTAGCCTGGTGCATGTAGCATGTAGACCATGTAGCCTGGTGCACAGCTCAAAATGTTGACCCAAAAATGATGTCATGCCAGAGGTATGACATCACTCCCCCCCCCAAAAAAAGAAAATTGGGGAAAAAATGCTTCCTCCTCCCTAGCAGCTCACCACCCATTTGCTCTGCCATCTCCCCTAGCTAGCCTGCTATTTGGAGTAGAAAAAGATTTGCCACTATCTGGAAATTTTCCACTATCTCCACTATCTGGAGTAGAAAAAGATTTTGTAATATTTCCCCCCAACAAAAAAAAATCAAATTTAAGTAATTAACTAAAATGTGTGTCCCTTATTGGTTAGAGAAACTGTGCTGGGGCAAGGAGGGATGGTTATTCTCTCCCCTTTAATATAAGGGGAGCACCACTTAGAAGTGCCTCTTTACCCTGTTAGCAGGGGTAAATATATTATGATGTATGGAAATAGGAACTGACTCATATTAACACCTTTTTAGTGTCATGCTATATCTTAAGTATATCTCACTGGCTCTCAGAGCAATCAGTCTCATAGGTCAGTTTTGAGTTAGGTAAATCCACATTTTGTTCCATAGGCTTTTGTGTTTTCATTTTCTGGTTAATTGGCCATTACCTTTGATAGAATACAGATATTCCAATGCAGTTTGTTTCATTGTAGTCTGTGTTAAATAACCTTTCCGATGATATAAAACATGATGGTATTATTATTATTATTATTATTATTATTATTATTATTATTATTATTATTATTATTCAGAAATGCCCTGATTTTCTCAATTTAAGCCACCAGTGTCAAGCTCAGTTTGTTGCCCCTAAAGGTTGCTGCCCAGTGCCACTGCTACCACTTGCACCCCTGGCTATGCCATTGGTTGGTGGCAAAAGCTGCATCCTATACCCAATTTTCCAACCTGCTCCAGCAAAATAAATTTTGCTTTTGTTTTTTTCCCTATGGAGTCAACTTTTATGTGACATCTTTGAGATTAACAGGTTGTATCCTTTTAGCACAGTGCTAAATCCACATACAGTGGTACCTCATTTAACAAGTGCCTCGCTTAACAAGCGTTTCACATAACAAGTAAAAATTTCAAGACATCTTGCTTCACATAACAAGTTCCGCTTCACTTAACAAGCAAGTGTGCTAAGGCACGCATGCTATGCAGCCCTGATGCTCTGTGCAGAGGCTCTTTAAAAGGGCTGCCAGCCAGCGTTGCTGCTGCCTCTAACTGCCCCCAACATGGGGGCAGTTGCCTGAGGGTGCCAGAGGCAGCTGCCCCTAATTGCCCCCAAGTTCCCCCACCGGCCACCTTGAACCTCCAGCAGCAGCCCAGGTAAGCCTCCCAGGAGAGTTTCTTTGATTGCAATCTCCTAACTATGTCTACTCTGAAGTAAGCCCCATTGTGTTAAATGGGGCTTACTCCCAGGAAAGTGTCTTTAGAATTGCAGCTCAAGTAGATTTCATAGGATCATGCACACTGAATGCATGTTTGGAATTCAACTCCAGTGTTTTGTCATCATTTTTACATCCAGTTAATATCTTTATATGAATATTTGGGGGGTTGTGGAACCAATTGTCTGAGTTTCCATTATTTCCTATGGAAAAATCTGCTTCACTTAAAGAGTGTTTCACTTAAAGAGCAGGCCTCCAGAATGAATTAAGCTCTTTATGTGAGGCACCACTGTACAGTGCTTTCCAATTCACTCCTGTAAAGTGGTCCCTACAGCTCTGCTTTAAGAGTGTGGGTCATTTTAACTTTAAGCACATGCTCATGTTTTCAAAATGGCACACAGTAGGCAATTAGGCCTCCTACAGTTTAGGATCATGGCAAGGGGTTGTCACCCTAAGACCTGCACCCCCGTCTGGACTGGCACCCTACAGTTCCGTTTGTCAAGGCAAAAATTTCCCAATTGGCCTCCATGAATGCTATTGGTGTGTAATCAGAGATGGGTTGGCCCCATCCCAAGATCCGGTTCGCCGGAAGTGGGAGGGGCCAGCCGGGGTCAGGGGGCGTGGGCGGGGCGAGAGGTGGGACTGGGGAGGGGCAAGGGGCGGCTGGCAGGCCAGCTTCTAAGCAGGCTCTGCGCAAGCGCCGACAGCGACGCTTGCGGAGAGCCTGCCTAGAAGCTGGCAGGCCCGCTTCTAAGCGCCGATGTCGGCGCTTGCGTGGAGCCTACCTAGAAGCGGGCCTGCCCACTTCTAGGCAGGAGTGGTGGGCGCAAAACATGGCGGACCGTACCGGTCCGCTATGTTTTTGCATTTCCCTGTCACTGGTGGTTCGCTAGCGGCAGGGAAACTGGAAGATCTGGTACGGGCGAGTAGGCCCGTACCGGTAAGTGCCCACCACTGTGTGTAATGTGTGATTTGTTAACCGCTACCCACTAGGGCAGTGGTTCTCAAACTTCCTAATGCCGTGACCCCTTAATACAGTTCCTCATGTTGTGGGGACTCCCAACCATAAAATTATTTTTGTTGCTACTTTGTAACTGTAATTTTGCTACTATTTTGCTACCGAGTAAATATGCATGGAATCGGGCTCTAAGGCTGCAATCCTAGCACTTTTCTGGGAGTAAATCCCATTCACTATCATGGGACTGACTTCTGAGTAGACATGCATAGAACTGGACTCTAAGGCTGCAATCCTCGCCGCCCCCAAGGCTCCACATCGTCTCATAGCTGCTCAGGGGCTCCTTCTGAGCTGCTCCTCAGCTGCTTCTTCCAGCTGCAGCGACTCCAGCATTTCTACCAGGTCTTCCCACCTGGCCCCCTGCACCAGGAGTCTTTAGGTGACCCCCAGGAAAGATCCAGGTGACCCCCAAAGGGGTCCTGACCCCCACTTTGAGAAACACTGCACTAGGGCCATAATAGCTCTTTACCAAGAAGAAGAAGTAGTATGATTTTACAGAGCCCAAGTTTAAGGATAAGTAGTCCTATAGAAGAAAGCTCTCCAAAGCATTTTAGAAGAAGGGTTTTTCCCTCTTTATGGTAGTACTGGAAGATTAACCTGAAGATAAGGGTGCCTCAGCCTGTCAGATTTTAAATGCCTGTGGAAACATAGAACTTGGGAGGAATTAGCTGCCAAATTAATCAATGAATAATGAAGATAACTTTGTGTTTGAGATCATCACTCACTGAACTGTAATAGATTCAACAGCACAAAATTGAATTCTAACAAGCGAGGGCCTTGACTTTTGTGCATGGTTAGGGGGAAAAATGTGAACATGTTCAGTGCTTGTTCGTGACAGATCCAAGTGCCACAGAGTATACTGTGTAATTGTATGCAGCAGTTACTGGTTCTCATCTAGCCTATGATTCATCTCTACAAGATGGGGTTTAGATGTACTTTATTTGAAGCAGAGCAAATGTGAGTCTCCTGTGTTTGTGCATATTGTTAACCAGAAATTATCCTGGTTAATGATTTCACTGTTGAAAGCTGCCCATGGAAGCCCTGTGCAAACAATCTCTGAGCTATGCTCTGGTGGTGCCAGAGATGGGAGAGTAAGCAACCACTGAGTTGATCAAGTGACATATTAGCTGAGGGCATCCACCTCTATGTTTCTCCATTGCTGCTTCCATCCCAAGGGCTGAATTCAAAAAGAAAGAAGAAAACTGAACCAGAGAGTAAATCTGGAGGAGAGAAGAGTGGTATTCTCCATTCTCCTTACCCATTTTATATCTAAAGATGAGGGTTATACTGGGTGTACCAGGGCATCATTCAAGTACCAGGAAGTCTTGGGCTAGCCCTGTGCGCACATGCTCTGCACAGATAGAAGTCAACTGAACCAGGCCTTGATAGTATGCCCAGAGAGAGAGAGAGAGAGAGAGAGAGAGAGAGAGAGAGAGAGAGAGAGAGAGAGAGAGAGAGAGAGAGAGAAGTGGAAGAGAGTGCTTTGAGGTCACTGAGAAAAGAAGAATCATTAAAGAGATTGCAACCGATGGAGGCAATCTCACCAAAAATAAGCTGAGAGTGTATACCATTTTATCATCTGAGTTGGAGGCATGACTGATGCCTAATGTAGAGGAACCCCTGTTTTGAATTTTGAACAGAACAAACCATCTCTGGAACTGTTTGGAATGAGTCCCATCATGCTCCGATTGTTATACAAGTCCTGGAGAGCCAGAAGAATTTGAGAGAGTGTGAAATTATTCAATCAGAGTAGCTTATATATATTTTTAAAAGAATCCCATACTCAGTATTAAAAGGCTGAGGGTGTACTTCAAGCCTTGTTTGTTTGTTTGCTTTGATTTGTAATAAACGAGGTGATCTCTCGGAGAAGATATTTGGCAAAATGGGTAGAACACAAAGCAAACCATGTTAAGCATGGGCCTATTGCAGCATTTTCCAAATATTTTATAGCTGAGATGCATTTTTTTACATGAGTGAAGTTGGTGAGGTACTCTTCACTCTTCCACCTGAAAAGATAAGCAGGCCCCCGTCAGTCTTGAAGACTATGGTATCGTGCTCGGCGCTGCATACGCTGCATGCGAAGCATGAAAACATGGGTTAGATTATTATGGAGGATAGGCTGTTACCCAAGCAGCAAATCCCCCCTCTCCATGCCACTGAATTAGTCCAATGGAAAGGCAGAGCCAATACGATTGGATCCAGCTGGCATCGTAGAGCTGGGCTAAGGACAGGAGCTCACCCTGTCTTGTGGGGCCAACCTGGGTCTCAACCCTGGCCTGCTGGTTAACAGGCACAGTGTCTTAATAACATGCACCACCCACAACCCTTAAGATAGACTTTCAAAATATTCAAGAACTAGTAGTACCTTAAATTATGGCTGAAAGCTCCAAAATAAAGGGTATTTCAATAATGAACACTGTACCTGTTAACCAGTAGGCCAGGGTTTGAGACCTGGGTCCCCAAAAGACAGGGTGAGCTCCTGTCCTTAGCCCAGCTCTGCGATGCAACTGGAACCGATCATATTTGCTCTGCCATTCCATTAGACTATTTCAGTGGCATGGAGAGGGGGGATTTGCTGCTTGGGTAACAGTCTATCC
Source organism: Cryptoblepharus egeriae (assembly GCA_030015325.1). Lineage (NCBI taxonomy): Eukaryota > Metazoa > Chordata > Lepidosauria > Squamata > Scincidae > Cryptoblepharus > Cryptoblepharus egeriae. The sequence continues at coordinate 116,027,320 of JAREYC010000003.1, forward strand.
TCCATATCAGTCTACCCAGGCCATGCTTTGCATGCAGCTTCAAGCACGATACCATAGTCTTTCAAGACTGATGGTTGCCAGGTTTTTTTATACCTATGTCCAAATTGATGTGATGTAATACAATATTTCCGAAAGTTTCTGTGCTGCAACCCACATTTGAGATGGGTCTCCAATGGGGTCCTTGAAGTCTCACCAGGAGCCTGCACACCCATTGCAGAGAATGGCCTGCAAAGGCTTCCAAAATCTACTTCTGGGTTTGGAAAGCAAACCAGAAGTGGCTTCAAGAGAGTTCTGCAGTCTATTCTGAAGTCTGCAGAAGCCAACAGAGAGGGTTTTCCACCTGATACAGCATGGATGTGCCCTCTGGGGGATTTATCGAGAGCCATTCAGGAGCAAGGATTTGCAGAAAGGTACAATCCACCAGCAGGTTGCAATTCACAGTTTTTGAACTCCTAATGTAATTGTTTGTTGAAAGGTTATTCTGAAAAAAAAGTTCACAGGAAGAGTATTGCTGAATGTATCATTTTTAACAGTCAAATATAAATACGCTTCATTCTTGAGGCGTATCCCGTACACACACATAACAGAAAGCTATGTTGTCAAATTTGAGCTGCAGTAGACAAATATAACCATATCAACCCAATAAACTACAGCCCAGAGTACTACAATCATAATCTACCTTAACCTTATACATAAATCATACCTTGAAGGACTTGCTGATATCAAATTAAAAGCAACTACAAAATAAACAGAGCATGCATTTTATGTACAAACCTGAACATCCACTCAGATTACAGCAAAAAAGACCATGACCATTTGATAAAGCAGTGAGAATTCCTCCATTGCAACAGAACTCCATGGCCTGGAGGACCCCATATAAATGAACCGTTTACGCATACAACACAGCAGAAAGCAGTTTCTTATAAAGTTTTGTAGCCTCTGTATCATTATACAACCTTCTTGGCATAACAGACCCAATTTTTAGAATCCACTCTGTTCCTTTTTGAGGTCTTCTGATTAATCTTTTTTCTGTCCCAAAGAAGGACATTTTCCATGGCATAGAACAATAATTCATCTGCCTTATATCTTTGTTGTTGTTCTTTGTTGTTCATCCTTTCTGTCTAATGTTAAAATCCCCCCACCCTAATTTTGGGGCTCATTCCTATTCTTGGATGGCCTCCACAATGTAGAGCTGCTGATGCTGTGTCTGCAGAGAGAGGTAAATAAAGATTTTTTAACTTACCACTTCCTCCTCCTTGAACTCAGTGGTCTACTCAGATCTGTGTTTTGCTGGCAAAAATCTGGTAGGGCAAAATTTCATGCATTTGGGAGCATGAAATGGAAACTGCCACTGCTGCTGGTGTGGTACTTACTAGTTGCTGTGCTATTGACAGCAGGTCTGCTATCAAGAGTAGCTGCAGCAATGGTGGCCAGCACGATATACTTATCACATGAATAAGATTGAGCCATGCATTTCCAATATGTCATACAGGGTACTTCTGTGATACAGGCAGAACCTGGGCAATGAACAAGATGGACCACATTATAATTTTTGCATATTTCTGACTGTAAATCTGAATAATTTCAAGGATTTAGAATTTGAGAACAGTAAAGCAGGAGAGGAGTTGACTCGAACAGGATAAACCCATTTTTTCCAGAAGCACAAAATACTAATCTTAGAGCACAATCCTAATCATGTCTACTCAGAAGTAAGCTCCATTGTGTTCAATGGGTCTTACTCCCAGGAAAGTGTCTTTAAGATTGCATCCAAAGTTACACAGTAATAAAGTAAGGTTGCCTGAAAATGAAGCTTGATCCACATGCACATGTGTCAGAGGTTTTAACTTGTGACACTCCCCCCTCTCACACATGGTGCTCAACCAAGATTGGTTGTGTGTGAACAGGTATGTATGTCTTTAAGTGGCCTTCAAAAAACCCACTACTGTTGTGACTGTGAACGTGAACAGTGAAAAACGGGTTTCATTTATGAAACTGTTGGTTCCCAAACTGACTTTAGAATTTGCATAGAAAGCACTTCTATTGGAAAACCCCAACAGAAATGCTTTCTTTGCAAATTGGTTAAAAGCCAGTCTGTTAACTAGTTTTTTAAAAAATCTTTAAATGGCTGGCAGCCCTAGAAAAGATTAACCATTGCAAGGGAGACTGTTCCAAAAGATGAAAATATGACAAGAACGTGGAACCTCTTTCCTTTTATTCCTACACTGTTACTGAAGTTCATTTAGGAGTCATGACATTATAAAGTAACTGCGTATTAACACATTTAATCCACTGTCTTCAGGAATACACTTGTCTCCCAAACACTTGTCCATATTTTCTTTATCAATGTAGTAGAAAGCATTATAGATTTTCTGTAGGAATCAGAACATCCAAATTCAAATGAAACATTCGTTGTGACATTTAGGGCTTAGTCTTAGCCTTCCCTAATTTTATCACACCAGATTTGAGCTGCAGTAGACACATATAACAAGGATGAATATGTGAGAGACACCAAACATTTTATAGTAAATCCTAGTAGACTAGGGCAAGCCCTCAAGACTTCTCCATGACTCTAGGGTCTACCTGTTGCCCAGGTCTAAGCTGATCTGCTTCCCAGTGAACCCATCTTCCATCTTTCACTCTCCACAAGGCCATGTCCACATAATGGAAGGGTGGGAGATGTTTTCTAGGCATATCAGCAAAGAGCTTCAGGAGCAGACTAAATTCATGGGGCTGGCTCCGATCCTAATGATGCCATTGCATGTTGTAAGGTATCTTCCCAGCCTCATCCTTTCCATGGTGGCTCACTGAATGCCTCCCGCAAGAGCACAATCCTAACCATGTCTGCTCAAAAGTAAGCCCCATTGTGTTCCATGGATCTTACTTCCAGGAAAGTTTCTTTAGGATTGCAGGCCAAACCAATCTTTAGGGACAGAGGAGAATGGTGTGAGCTGTGGTGGAGGGGGCTGGTCTGACAAAGGAGAAATGGCCAAATCAAGAAACCAATATCTGAAACCTGAATGAAGCAAACCAGAATTTTGAGGGATTTTCTGGAAGTGTGGTAGAAGATGGAAACCACAAAAACAATGTTTTGCTTATGTCTGGAAAACAAATAATGGCTTGGAGGATAAAATTAATCTTAGTGTATTAACTCTTTGTTCCCTCCATTGTCCCAATTCTGATGCCATTCCACACAACTGCTACTACCCCAGGTTGGAATTTTCCATTGGCACTGAGATCCTGCAGAGCTTCTTGATCTCTTCTGCTGTTATTGTGGTTCTCCTGATGGCTCTTCTCTTGTTTCTACTGAGAGAAAGAAACCATGTGCCAGCGTCTTGAAGGGGGATTGAACTTCTGGATAGCTAAGGGTGGACTCCCTCTTCGGTCTTAACTCTAGGAAAGACAAGTCCTAGGAAGTTGGCAACCCACTGTATTTGATTCTTGTATTGATAAAATTGAAAAGAATTTTTCAATCTGTGAAGGAAATAGCCTTCCTGATAAAACATAGACTGTGTTCTTGAAGAAAAGGAAAAGCTGTCATGTTTGAGGCCATCAAGAGTCAAAGACATAATTTGAAATGATAAACGTATCCACTTTAAGCTACAAGTTACTTTGCATAGTTAATATCACTATAATTAGTCATAGTTCTTGTAATTTATTGGAAAAGATGCTCAGCCCCTCTAGTGTACTACAGTGATGAATGTTAGTAGTGCAACTTTGGAAGCTGGAATCAAGAAAATTAGAAACAGTTGGAGAATTAGCATGTAAATCAATAATATCCTTTCTCTAGCATCTTGAGAAGCTGGAGTATACATCATATGCTTCGTAGCGAAAAGGAGCATGAGACTCAGAATCACAGCCTACTCTAAACGATTAGGCCTGCTTTTGCAGCAAAGAAGATTTTTTTAAAATCCTTTCAGACGTTAGAGTAAATCTCTAGTAAATATTTAAACTATGTATAACTAGTTGCAAATAAATTAAGCAGGTTGTATGCCTTGTCTCTAATTAGAAGGGCACCACATTCATTGAAACGTGATTAGTATTATTCATTAGGCAACAAAAAAATTCCTCATTTGTATCTTATTATCACTATTCTGCATAAACTAACACAATTTGTCATGAACTCCCTCATTTGCTGTATCCTCAAAAAAGCAGATTATGCTTATTTTTCATTTGGACAGTGGAAAATCAAGCCAGGTGTTTGGCAGCACCAGAGTGTTCAGGTGTAACTGTGCCAGTGATGGTACATTACTAGCAGCGTGGATGAAGAATGAGGCATGGAGAATCATGGGACTGAGGTGCCTGGAGGCCCTTCCCTTCAGAGTGGTCCTGCTGATGAGACAGGTGTTGTTGTAAAAAAAGGAACGAGCAGGAGAGAAACTTTTTTGTAAAGTCAGCCTTTTCACCTTCAACTAAAAAGTAAAAGTTCTAATGAACAACTGAGCCGAAGGGTGTCTACACTCCAAACAACATGCTTCATTATTGTTCAATCTTTAAAATCTGAAAGCATAACGAGGCTAATAGTGTATGTGATTTGTATTATGAGTGGTGCAAAGAATTATTAAACCATCATGCCATTTACATCTTATTTACCATTTTGATCAATTTAGGGATTTCCTATCCAAATATCTAGTGCCAATGCAGCTGTGACAATGGGGCACACGCTGCATCTTGTGGTCATGGGACAGTCACCACAGCCGCTTTAAGGTTTAGGAATATTTGTTTCCTTTTCTGTGGCTGAATTGCCATTTCAACAGCACTGGAAAGTTGGATAGGACCCCAAATTATTCTCATTTGCTACTACATGGCCTCTGTAGCTGCATCTTAGGATGGCAATAAATCAGGAGAGATCAGTGGTCTGTCCTCTCGTCTGTTTGGCAGACCATCTGTGGCACACCAGTGTGCCACAACACAGTGGTTGAAAATTAGTGTTCTAGGTTAACTGGGAATGAAAGGTAGTTTTTGCTTCCACTGTCTAAAGCTAGAGAAATCAGAGTGGATGAAAGTGACTTGGGTGAGTTTCCCTCCCAATCAATCCAGAAGCCCCCAATTCAAGGAGACCCTTAAGAATAAAACATTAGTAAAATACAGGTACTTGGATGATAACAACAATTGCTCCTTCCTAAGTGAATTTCCCAAGTGAAGACCAAGATTTGTTAAAAGGGTGAAACAGTAGAAAGAGGCATAGGTTAAAAAAATCACAATTATAATTCCAATTAAAGGAATAAACTTTGATTGCATTTTTGGATTGATTGAATCCAGATTTTTCAACAAAGTTGGTCAAAGATTTGAGGTCCTCAGTTTTAGTTCTAGTAGTTCTTTCCCAATGACTTCTGGGCAAGTTTGCCTTTGTAGCTCTCCCTTTTTGGGAGAGATTTGTCTTTATTGTGGATATAGTAGATCTCGCCCCCATTTAAGAAGGATCTCATGCAGTAGTGCTGGGAAATACGTGCCTGAACCAACCACCTGACTAGAGAGCAACTGCAAGGATCTGATCTCAAATCTGACGCAAGAAAGCTTCATGTGTTCTTTTTTTGGAAGCTGCCAGCTGAAAACATCTTTCAGCCGTATGTAATCCCAGCAAACGGTAAAGAGCACAGTATGTTGGTGAGTGGGGGCATTTGCTACATATGACAATTAGAGCTGGGGCTGTGGTTTGTTCCGTTGTGCTTAATGAAGTTACTTAAAGTGCAGTCCAAGGCAAATCTAGTCAGAAATAAGCCCAACTGCATTTAGGCCTATATCCTAAAGTCAAATCCCTTGCTCTGGAGCAGTTAAGATGATTTTCCATAACACTAGAGGGTGACGTAACTGCGTGGACCCGTAACTGCTATGGATTTTGCCCTTAATTGAACTTATTCTCAGGTAAGTGTTGGTCCCTTTGAAGACTAACACGTGTTCCACCAGTACAAGATTCCACAAAGATGCTGTAAAGCACTTTGCAAAAGGCCAGAACATCATTATGTGCACAGGTGGATGGTGGGAGGTCCTCTGGAGCAGGTACGTCCAGTGAAGGGAATGGAACAGGGTAGGGAGTGGACAAAAAAAGAGAGAAGATGGGATGAGGATGGGTGGATTTGGCCCAGAAAGGTTTAATAGTGACTCCTGCTGAATCCAAACCAACTTCTTGAGTCTGATCCACCTGCACTGGTAACACAAAACATGCGTCAGCGACAGGGTGACCAGATAACTGAAAAAACCTGGATTTGTCCAGATTTTTAGCCTCCTGTCTGGGTGTCCTACATTTTGGAATCATTGTCCTACATTTTGAAACTTCGTGTTAGTGCACAGTACCCCATCATGCCATATGTCGTTGGATTCGTATTGAAGAGCAGAATCCAGTGCAAAAATCAGTTTTGAGATATCTCTTTCCTATCAAAAGTTATGGCCAAAAAACCAAAAAACAAAAACAATACATTTTCTGGCAATTTTTTTCAGTGGGTAGGAATTTTGGCATTCAGGTTCAGGAATTTTGGGTTTGGCATCTGGTCACTCTGGTCAGCGATATTGCTAGAGCACTATATGTCTGAGTCGACATATAGTATCCCATAAGAGGAAGACGTTCCCTAATGAGACCTCCAATGGCTAGAGGATGCCGCAATGCTGGTTAGAGCCAACCCCATGTGGGGGTTTCCATAAGGTTGGGATGTTTTTGTAGGTTTGCAATCATTGTGTAGCAGAATAACATTCTCATCATTTGGGAGGTACAGGTGACCATCTATCATAACTGAAAAAGAGGACAAGCTCCCTTCCCAATGCTTCTTTCCAAATTGTTGCTTTCATGTGGTTAATTTATACACTGTATTGTTTATTATTAAATTTAAAAAATTAATATAATTAATTAATTAGAAGGCTACTCTCTACTCTCTACTCATATAATTCATTAATTAGAGGGCTACTCACAAGGAAAAGGAGGACAACGAAAGTTTTTCCAGGACACAAGGCTAAAAAAAGAAGACATATCCTGGAAAAAGAAGACATATGGTCACCCTGGAATGGCATCACTGATACAAAGCTATAAGTTATCCAGTGGTGGGCTCCAGCAGGTTTGCGTCTACTCTACAGAATCGGTTGTTAACAAGAGAGAGGACATATAAAGTTTAAAAATAGCCATTTAAAAGTGGCTTCCAGATGGGCATAGAACTGGTTGTTAATTTCATTGAATCCCTTCACTGGCTATAATGTAACTGTAGGTTGTACCAAGAATGGAGCTCTGATATCAAGTGTAGCATGAATGGAGCTCTGATATCAAGTGTAGCATGCAGTAAGCAGATGTTGTGGAAACTGTATTATTATGGAATATTTAAATGCTCCTTGTTAGTTGACTCTCTCAGATAAAACCTCTGAGGACTGGCAAAGGTTTTCTACTCAGAATGCAGATGTTTCAGATTGCCATTCAGTTAGTTGATACTCTCAGCCAGCAAAAGATAGTGATTTGTCTGAATCTTGCTATAGCTGAGGTGCTAAGTACTTGCAATTCCTGCAAGCTGTCTTCCGAGGAGAGAGTCGATTATGATGCAGTTGTTGCAAAATGTGACGGTATTTAAAATATTTCTTTTGTTTTCATTCAGAGAAAGAGGGAGAAACCATTGATTTCTGTCTGATGTGCCACTTCAGAGTTAACAGAATCCCTAGTAAGATATGAAAGCATATCCCAGAGGCAAAGGTGTTTATAGCCTTCTACTGGAAGAGCCAGAATGAACTTTGGGCAGACCTGTAAAAACATATCAATATACAGCGGCGAATTGGAAGATTATTTCCAGGTTCTGAATGGGGATGGAATGAATCTTTCTGTGGCACAGCTTTATGAAAGTAAAGAAAATTGTTACAACAGAAAATTCTTTCAGGCATATGAAGTCCAGGTTTAGCCTGTGAAAGAACAATTGTCCTGCATGCAGTGAAATAGATTTTTACCATAAAAGAAGGCATTATTTTACAAGGATCTGCAGTATTGGTAAGATCATATAAAGGGATGATAATGGAGAGGACGAGGAGGAACTGAATGGTGATGGATTTAAGTACCACTTTCAGGAAGAAGATGGTCTGCAACTGTCTGGTGAAAGGAGGAGAATGTTTTATGGATCATCAGAACTGCCCAGATAGAGTAAAACTGGTCTATTACTTTAAAAAAAACTGGTTAAACTTTTAGTAGGAACAAAGGCTTAGGCAAATATTCAATCTGAGCTCTTACTAAAAGGCTTAACTTTTTTCTTACAAAGATACAAGGTTCATCTGTAAAATTATCCTCAGAGAGTGGTGATAAGATTGAAATGACCTGATTTTGTTGATTTCAAAGTGTGCAGAGGTGACAAAAGTTATAGTTCCACAAAACAGAAATATTGATATTGAGATTTGAATTTATTCTGGTTAAAATAAATTGGGCTACAGGTACAACAGCTGGGAAAAACCACTGATCACTACTCAAGATTACAGAAATTGTCAACAGAGCTGCAGAAGCTGCACTTAAACTAGTCATTGTGTGATTGAAAATGGGAAATCTACAAAATCAAGGTTGAGAAAAGTTGCCATAATAGAAGGCTGCAGCAGTTTTCTTTAAACTTTAAAGGACTTGTACATAACTGGACTTATGTTAGTCCTATTCACATAGAGTGTGAATGAATAACGTGCACATGAAAAATGCTATGGAAAAGTAATAAAATCATAGTAAGGATGATTTTACATAGTAGGGATTTTAACAAGACTACAGAGATGGGGAGGTGGGGTTACGATAGTCTGTCGTGATTCTATCTCTCTCACCAGGTCCTCTGTCCAGAGGTTCACAGGGTTTGAGTGCCTCCATGTTGTATTGGAGGGGTGAGACAGAATTCTGTTGGTGTACCACTCGCCGTGCTGCCCAACAGTCTCCCTGTCTGAGCCAACCAGGGTGATCTTGAACATGGTGCCCTCACCTTTTAATGCTCAGTGACATCAATGTCCATGCTGAGGCACCCCAAACATCTGCAGCTCAGGACTTCATAGCCCTCATGGCAACCATGTTTCAAAGTATATCTGCCCCAACCCAAGATGCGGGACATACGCTGGACCTTGTGTTCACTGCTGGGAAGGTTGATGGTGATCTGGATGTGAAGGACATCTCCATCACTCATGGACAGATCCCTACCTGGTGGGATTTAGGCTTATCGCAGCCTGTAGCCTCTGCACAGGTGGGGTACCGCATTCAATAAACTTCTGATGGATTTGATGGATCCAGATGGTTTCCTGAAGATTCTGGGGGATTTTCCTGTTGCCTGAGCTGGCAACTCACCTGGCTCCTTGGTCAATCTCTGGAATACAGAGATGACCAGGGCACTGGATGAGATTGCTCCTGAGCGGCCTTGGCCCTGCCATAGATTGAACACAGCCCCTTGGTTTTCTGGGGAGCTGCGGGCTTTGAAACAGCAAGGTTGACATTTAGAGTGATGGTGGTGAAAGACTCGTGTTGTTTCTGATTGTGCAGAGGGGCTCACTGGGAGACAGAAAATGTCCCCCTGCCCATTACCCTGCAGGGACATGATCCTAAGGATCACATCACTGCCCCGTTCTTCCACCACAAAGACTTAGGGGGAGAATAAATCCCTAACCCTGAGATCCTAAAGACACTCACTGAACATAATGGGGCTTACTTCTGAGTAGGCATGGATAGGATTGTGGTCTAAGTTTGAGAAATAAACTTATGTCTTACATCCTTTGCAAACCATCTTGGGGCACTCTGTGTTGGGGAGAAGGGTGATACTGAAAAGTAAATAAATAAATATGGTCCCTTCTTGCATCTGGACCCATTTAATTGCATATAGGAATCTTGGGACAAATGTTGGGAACTGGTTTATATGGCTGATAAGAAACAAAGCCAGCACATTTAGTTCCATCTTCTATACATTAGAGGCTGGTGATATGCAGATGGGAACCTGGAGGTGGGTCACTGCTGCATACGATCAGTCGCAGCAGGTGAGAGCCAATTAGTTCAGTCTCCTTTAAAAAACAAATCCTAGCAATTTAAACTCAAGACTTTTTTTTTCTCCTAAAGATAACCAGACCCTTAATGGGGGAGAAGAAAAACTTCTGTTACTCTGCAGTCATTAGAATTGGAAATGGAGAATCACTTTTCTAGCCTGGAGCCAGAAGGTGGGCTATCTCAGAGGCAGGGTTGATAGCTTTTGAATACCACATGAAATCTATAGATACAAGGCTGGTGTCATATGACAAGAGCCTTAAGCAGATGGATGACTGTGTGCGCACTATAGGCTGCTGTTAATTTACTAGCTAGAGATAATGCGTCTTTAAAATTAAAAAATGAGTCATTGCAAAACAGACTGAGGCTATAGCTTGCAGATTGCAGAACTTAGATGGGGGTACGATAGAGGTTGTCTGTACTTGTGGAAGCAGAGACTTATTTATTTTTTTAAGGGGCACTGTAATTTTTGTTCAGAGTTTCAAGTTTTTGTAGATTGAGTCAAAATGTTAACTTTGCTTAAATGATGGTTCCCAAAATGTGTTCTTGGTATGCATGTCAATTACCTTGCAACTGAAATGAAGCTATCTTATTAGTTACTTGCCAGGTTTAAGGAAGCTTAATAGAAGATGATTTCCCAGCACTTGAGAACACTCAAGAGGTTTTAGTTTATTTAAACTGTTGGTACAGATTCAAACAATGGAATTTCTTTTGGGGGTCTGCAAAGTTTCGCACGATGTTATACCCCTTTTAAATTGGCACTGGATAAAAGTGAAATTGAGGAATATCAGATACTTGTACAAAAGGCAGTCCAATTGTGTCGCAAAAGTGCTGTAAAAGCACTTTTGTACCACTGTGCAGACAGGCTGGCAAATAGACATGCACCAGCTTCCCTGCATCAACTGGTAAGTTGCGCTTGCCTTTCTCAGCAAGTAAAGGGAGGAGACAGAAGGGGTTCTTCCAGGGTGGGGAGCAGAGGCCATTCCTGGGTAGGGAGGGCAGAAGGTGGAGCTGGGATCCAACAATATACCAGATCTCAGCAGGATCCTAACCCATTTTCTAGGGAGACACAGAGCAGCATTTTGGTTCTATCTCCAGAGCTGGCACAGGATTGAGTTGATCTGCTGTATATTGTTTATATTGTATTTTATTGTGTATTTTAATTAATTGATTGTTAGCTGTCTTGGGTGCTCTTTGGGAGAAAGGTGGAATACAAATCAATCCATCCATCCAACAGAAATTCCCATAGTCAGTTCTGAAAATTATATACGTCCCACAGAATAAACATATCATTTTAGAGCAGTTGTGGCCACCATTTTACCTTTAGGGCTCTTTGACCTCTAAAATTGTGTAGAAGAAGGAATTCCATCAGTTGAGGTTTGTTATCTTGGAGATGACACCTGCTAGAATTCCCTTCTTGTTAAAGGTTTGGGAACCCCTAAAGTTCAAAGACTGGTCCAGACTGGTCCAAGTCTCAAAACACATTTTTGAGAGATAGGTACACAAACATGTTCCTACACGAATCATAAGATAGTACTGATCTGTTGTTTGTGTGAACCAGCCTTCAGTCAGTATGCACTGAAAGTTGATGCTGGAATCAGACTAATTTTTAAGGAGCAGCATGAATAATGTGGTGAGTGGACCTTAAGGGTTTCTCTCCATCTCTGTCCATCTCTGTAATACACTTAGAAAAGCAATCTAATGAGATTCAGAGATGGATATCTGGATTAGGTAATTGGTTTAATTAAGAAATTTAGATTATTTCATCTGAGGACATTGAAGGGCCTTCACATTTAATTCTGCTGTGGTTTAATCATATAGGGCATGATCCAAGCCTTGCCTGTATGGTGGCTTTCTGGTCTTGTATTTGAAGGGAAATTTCCTGTGAAAAAATAGAGACAAAGGCCTCCTGTATGAGTTAGAACAATACTGATAGTAGTAAATGTTAACTGTAGCAAAAATGGCAAAGAAAAGCAAAAAAAGAGTAAAAACTTGGTTGGTGGTTATAGGTCTGAATGTCCAATTCTGACTCCTGCCATAATAAAGCATGCAGCTGGGCCAATGGAAGCACCACCAGACCATATGCCTTGGTGGGGTGAGGAAAATCCTTAAAATTGTATTTTTTTAACCACTGCTACACTTGCCATGAAACAAATTTTTATTACTTACCCCCAGTTATCTGACCAATTGCCTATGGGTCTCTTAATACCAACGTCAGTCCAAGGAGTGCCAGGGGGTGGCTCACTCTCGAGCAGTGCACTCCAAACCCTGGCCCTGGGGCCAGATAAGCCCCCATCCAGCCTACAGCAAGCCCCCTCCATCTGGCGCCCAAGCAATTCCTGTAATCCTCCAGAGGTGAGGGAAGCTCTGCTCTGCACACTTTGGGAAGGTATTTTGGTAAACCAAACCATTTATGCAATCAGAAAAAAGCATTTTGACAGTGTAAATGCAAATACTGTAGATTGATTGATTGATTGATTGATTGATTGATTGATTGATTGATTGATTGATTGGTGCCAGTGAGCAAGACCTGGTTGCTCCTTCTTCAAGTGGTATATGGCCAGGTCCACACCACAATAGCAGACACCCACTTGCTGATGGTAAGATTGCACATGGGCAAGAGGGTGACTTGGAGGGGATCAAATGAGTCAAGGGTGGGCAGAACTGACATCTAAGGGGGTGAGGAGGATGGGTCTTCACCTGGGAGGTGGGCAGGTTTAGAAGCAGCAATATCACTGGTGTAGGTCCAAGTTGATGTGAGGAGTTGGGAAAAAATGTTCCTACATGAATCTTGAAATAGTTTCCCTGAGAAGACCACACCTTAACAAACTCTTTGTTGGGTATAATTGATGCCAGTTGGTGCTGCAGCATCACTACACAGGGAGTTAGGTGGGGTTGAGCTGTAGTGTTACTGGATGTAGCTGAAGGGACGATTTGTGTCTCTGTTCCCCTATCCCTCCAATTCAAACCAAAAAGTTTTGAATCAGCTTTAGGCAAGAATGGAAGAGACCAAAGTAGGAAGTAATGAGTAAATACAGTTGATTGATTTGCCATCTGATGTATACTTCAGTTAAGGCAAATTGATTGAGCTTAGCAAGGTCACGGATCAGGCTGCGAGACAATTGCATTCATATGAGATGCTGAAAAGATGCGCCATCTTTCTCTCATACATTTCCAAAATGAAGCCTGGGCATTATTATATGTTACTTTTTATGGGGCCTTAAGCTAGAGTGACTGAAGCAAGTTAAAGTCAGGATTAAATGCACAACCTTGATTTCAATTTGCAGTTGTGGCTTTTAAACAATGTAATTTAAAGCTTTAAAAAAATTATAGTGTTTTACCTTGAGTATAGCATTTCCTGGCTTTGGACCTCTTTGCAATCATGTGTAGTTTAGAACTGGCATTGAAAATACTGTGCCTTAACAATGAAATCATTGTTGCGTTTTGATATCCTACTCAAGGAAACGACTTTTCCACTGCAATGTAAAGTATGATGTTAATTCTGAGCATATCACTTCAAATGTCACACTAAAATGTAATGTTCGCGTTAGGTCAGTCATTTAAACAAAGGGGAATGTGCTTCTTCCAATAGCTACCAAATGCTGAGGCCAGCACAAGATCTAAAAGCTACCTACACATCAATGGACCAAGTAAATATATCTCATTGATGAAGTATAACAAATTAGCTTCTGAACTACAGGAACGATAGCCTCTTTTACTTCCAGCGGCTGACATCATGCTCGTATCTTTTTTGTTTCTTTTTAATTTGTGGGTGAATTGAGTGCTCATTAAAGTAAAGGACTGGGTAGTAGTGATAGCCAGGAATTGGAATGTATTTTATGTGATTAATTGTATAGGCTCACATAATTTTTTAATACACTATACTTATTCTTTTCTGCATACAGTGAGACCACTACTTCTCCATTAAGATATTTTTCTTTTGTCTTTGTCACATCAAAACTTGACAAAGTAATTTGTACCATTGGGATGTTGTTGAATGGTTGTTTTCTATCTTTTTTGTGCTCTTTTATTGATGGGAACTTGATTTTCCATTGGTAACTTATTTTCTCCTCTTACAGCAGCTGAATGAAGCTTGTTCTATAGTGTTACATTTATGTATTCATAGGAACAATGGCTTTCAGATGCTACATAATTTGTAGAATTTCTCTTTATGGTTACAGGACCCTCTTATGGAACCAAAAAGTATTTTCATAACTCATATTAAGAGCTTGTATTGATGTTATTAATCCTATTTCATCATTGGTAGCACAGTTTCTGAAAGCTTTCATTTATCAGCATTTTAAAAAAAAATTAACTAACTTTTATGGGAATGCTCATGATCTTCTTGTAATATGATCAATAAATGACCAGAAAACTGAACAATGATGTATGCATATGTTTATTGAAGTTACAGGGAACTCATAGCCTATTAGTCCTCAAAGCCAGAAGAATGAATGCCTTTAAATGAGCTTCATTGTTCTACCACCTGCAGCAGTTTACTAGCTTCATATCTGTGTGAAATCATATCTATATGAATTCATATCTTCAAATCTATATGTTTCCTTTTGGGCAAAACCTCTGAAGAATTTTACAGTAAAAGAAAAAAATTTGATGGGCATACCCCTTCTTTTCCTCCCATCAGTATCAAGGAGTGTTGCATGATGGAAGTCTCCCAATGGTGGAGAGGTAGAAACAACCATGGAGCCCGTTGTAGGGATAAGGAAAGTGGTTCCCATATTGTGCATTGCAGCACTCTGGGACACCATGTCACATTCCCAGGGTTGCGTATCTCTTGGGTGCTGCCATTTTGGCCAGGTTGAGATCACATGAGATTTTGAGTAATCTCAGGGGGCTTCTCCTGGCCACCTCATCCTCTCTCAGTGTGACAGGGTGCAGTGTCCAGGTTAAGAAAACTGTAGTCAACTCAGGTTACAATCCTATCTAACTTTCCAGCTCAAATGCAGCCACAAGGCAGCCCCAAGCCAAGGGAGCTAATGTTCCCTTGCCTAAAGAAGGTCTTATGACTCTCTCCCCACTTCAGAGTGCAGTGATTATCCTCATGATATTGCTGTATTGGTACTAGAAAGTTGGACAGGATTGGTCCCTCAATCTTATAAAATCGTGAAACAGAATACTGGTAAAATCGTGAAACAGGATACTGGTAAAAATCGTGAAACAGGATTTGTATTGGCATCCTTCAGTCTCGAAAGACTATGGTATTGTGCTCTGATTGGAGGTCCTGAAACAACATCTAGTGTGGCTAAAGAGGCCAATGTGAGAGTGGCAATCCCTTCCACACTGAGGACAAATAAATTCCGTCCCCTGCCCAGGCTCCAGGTTTTGCTGCTTTCGGGTCTGCCTCTTTGCTTCAGCCTGCTGAACAAGTGTCTCTTCCAGTTGGAGAAGGCCATGCTGGGTCTTTTGCCTCCACGCTGAACGGTCAGAGGTCAAGGTTTCCCAGCTGTTGATGTCCTTTTCCAAGGCCTTTAGATCCCTCTTGCAGATGTCCTTGTATCGCAGCTGTGGTCTCCTTCTTGGGTGCTTTCCCTGCACTAATTCTCCATATAAGAGATCTTTTGGAATCTGACCATCAGCCATTCTCGCGACATGCCGAAGCCAGCGTAGACGCCGCTGTTTCAGAAGTGTGAACATGCTAGAGATTCCAGCATGTTCCAAGACTGTGTCATTTGAGACTTTGTCATGCCAGGTGATGCCAAGAATACGTTGGAGACAGCGCATATGGAAGGTGTTCAGCTTCCTCTCCTGCCATGCATAAAGGGTCCAAGACTCACTGCAGTACAAGAGTGTGCTCAGGACGCAAGCTCTATAGACCTGGATCTTTGTATATTCCGTCAGCTTCTTATTAAGCCATACTCTCTTTGTAAGCCTGGAGAATGTAGTAGCCGCTTTACCAATGCGTTTATTCAGCTCAGAGTCTAAGGAGAGAATGTCAGAGATAGTTGAGCCAAGGTACACAGAGTCATGGACAACCTCCAGTTCATGTTCAGAGATTGTGATACAGGGAGGTGGATCCACACCCTGACCCATGACTTGTGTTTTCTTCAAGCTGATGGTTAGTCCAAAGTCTTGGCAGGCTTTGCTAAAACAGTCCATAAGTTGTTGAAGGTCTTCGGCAGAGTGAGCAATAACAGCAGCGTCATCGGCGAAGAGGAACTCCCACAAGCATTTCAGCTGGACATTGGACTTTGCTCTTAGTCTGGAAGGATTGTATAGTTTTCCATCAGATCTGGTCTGGAGATAGATTCCCTCTGTTGCATTTCCAAAAGCATGCTTCAGCATGACTGCAAAAACAGGATACTGCAGTTGTAACAAACCCTATAGCAATGCACACAAAATGCTACCAAGGGATATTTTGGTGTTGTTCCCATAGCTAGCAACCTGCTCTGGACCAGATAAGTGAGCAGAATGTGGGCAGAGGGGAGGAAGAAGGGGTATATCCAGTGTCAACAGCACACACCTGTTCTTATCCCATCTTTCAGTAACCTCCCTTCTCCTTTCCCTTCTTAGATAGTAGACATCGAGGTGCCATATGTCCAAGGAGAACTTTAGACAGCCCAAAGGCCTATGTGGAAATAAGTAGAAAAATATTTTTATTTACTTCCCATTTGCTAGTCTTGAGTTCTGTATTGGACTTCCCTAGTTCCTTTCACTATGACCCTTAAGATATGGTTCACCAAGAATTCCTCCTCAGAGAGGCTGGCCTGGTTGGGACACATTCTCTCAGTGGGTTTCTGAGGCATCAGGGCAGCCACTCTGACCCTTGTGTGCTAGCCAGAAGTGGATATCTTTGAATCATTTTGAAAACAACACAAGCATGGGTTGATTTCTCTGGCTGTAAAAGTATACAGAGGTTTGTATTCTTAGTTGATATCATTTTTCTAAAGTAAAGGATTTTGCATGATGGAAATCCAAATTTGTGTCATTGTTTCAAGAATACACAGAAACACTTTGCCATATCATGAAAAAGCCTTGAGGCTTAAAAGAATTGGCAAGTCCCCACTTCCCTCCTAAGTCCATGGGTATCAACCCCAGCAGAGCACATTTTAACATGGTGGCCTTAGGTTATCAGAGGAAAAAGTAACTGCAAAAAAACGCCCCATCTGGCTGAAAAAACAATCCAGTACAGCACGTCCTTTGATATGCAAGCCAAAAACTATACACAGGAGTTTTCTTGATTTGACACAAGCTATTGTGATAAATTCTTAATTATGTGGATGGATAAAAGGCCTCCACAGTACAGTCAAAGCCAAAATTAGTCAATTTAGATTTGGGGACGTTATCTAGAGGTTTGATAGGGTCAAAATGTCCCCCCGACATTTCTTCTTATCTGTCTTGAATGTTTGCCTCCCTCTGTTCGAAATAGAAGCCCAGTGTGCTGAATAGAACAACATCCCCTTTCAGCTTGTTTGTCATGCTCAGCATTTGTGACAAACAACTGTGTTTCACATATTTTGGTGAGGACATTACTTTCAGCAGGCTCTTGGTTTGTGATTCCAATTATTTAAAGATGCTCACACTTTAAATAATTGGATGGCAACATCAGTCAGCTACTGGTGGCTTTGGTTAATAAATTTATGTCTGTAGATGATCTACCTTGTTTGCTCCATCTGCAAGATTCTGGAGATGGCTGGTTTTTTTTGTTATGTCAGAAGACTATGCTCTCAGCATTGTGCATCATGACTTGTCTCAATATGGTATAAACACCATCAACATTTTGGTCATTAGTAGACATTAAAAAAGCAGGCCTCCATCAGTCTTGAAAGACTGGTATCGTACTCGGTGCTGCATATGCTGCATGCGAAGCACAAATGCTTGGGTTGGATTGTTATGGAGGATATGCTGTTAACCAAGCAGCAAATCCCCCCTCTCCACACCACTGAATTAGTCCAATGGAAAGGCAGAGCCAATACGATTGGATCCAGCTGGCGTCGCAGAGCTGGGCTAAGGACAGGAGCTCACCCTGTCTTGTGGGGCCGACCCGGGTCTTGAACCCTGGCCTGCTTGTTAACAAGCACAGTGTCTTAGCCACTTGCGCCACCCATAGCCCACTTAGACATATCAGAAATATATATTATAAAATGTCCCATAATTGAGAACAAGAAGACAATAGCATAGCTAAAATGGGTTGTACAGTAAGTTCCACAGGTGGCACATTACCCTTACAATCCAGAGTAATTACAGGAGCATGTAAGAGACATTTACATCAATGTAGTTATGGCAGCACCTACTGAGAACCTATGGAAAATTCATATTGCAATCCAGAGTAAATTGTTCTTACGTTGGAGCAAGTACTCCCCGTAGTTACTCTGGATTGTGTCCTAAGTCAGTTTGCACTCCTACCTTCCATCAGAGATGACAACACACAGGAGACACAGTTTGATTCAGTGAGTACCTGTGTATTGATGGCAGTGACTGGAATGGCTCTGCTGGTGAGTGGTGGTGGGAGGCAGTGCCAGATTTACATATAAGTTAAACAAGCTATAGGTTAGGGCTCCATTCTTTTAGCCCCCAACCCAAAAAAAAATTTAAATTAAAAAACTGGATGTACATTTTCAAAATATAAGATAAAAAACAAATGAAATAAAACCTACATACAGCAGCAGTGTTTTGTGTTCTGTAGATCCATAAATTATATGGATATACGAGTATAAATTATATGGATATACATAGCATATACGAGTGTGATCAGTTAGTATCAGGACTGGTGCCATAGTAAAGGAACTAAAATACACAAAATGAAGCCACTTGGCACAGATTGACCTTGACCCCATCTGTGCATGCACACTAACTTTTAATGTCCTAGCTCACTTCCTCTCTTTTCAGTAGCGCTTGGAAGGAACGTGTGTAGTGTGTGGTCATCGCACTGACCATGACAGAGAAAGTTGAGCAGAGAATCTGCATCCAATTTTGCCAAAAGTTTGGCGATACCTGTGCAGAGGCCTATGCAAAGTTGCAGAAAGTGTATGGAGAGAAGTGTATGAGCCACTCACAAGTGTAAAAGTGGTTCAGATGTTTCCAAGATGGCCTACAAAACGTTGACAGTGATGAACATTCTGGGAGACCTGCAACCAGCAGAACTGAGAAAAACATTGCAGATGTGTGTGCAGCTGTGAGGGGAAATAGTCGAATCATCATCCATGAGTTATCCAAGGATGTACAGATTAGTTACAGTTCAGTCCAGTCTCTTTAATTTGAGTATAAGATGTGTGTCTGCCAAGTTTGTGCCAAAACTGCTTTCAGCTGACCAAAAGAAACTTGAGTTTCAGTTACGCAAGATCACCTTGATTGTGTCGAGAACAATGAAAACTGTTTGAAAACTGTCAGAATGGATGATGAATTGTGGGTCTATGGTTATGACCCCGAAACTTAGGCTCAGTCTTTGCAGTGGAAGACCCCAACCTCTCTGAGACCAAAGAAAGCACAAATGAGACGAAGCAATGTGAAGACACTGTTGACCATTTTCTTAGAGTACAAGGGGAACATGAATATGCTCCATGTGGTCAGACAGTAGACAAGGAGTACAACTATGATGTGTTGCGGCGTTTGCAGGATGCTATTCTTTGGAAAAGGCCAGAATTGCTTGTGTCAGGTGAGTGGCAATCGCTACCCATTCAGCACATTTTGTGCAGCAGTTTTTGGCCAAGCACAACATCCCCCAAGTCCGTCAGCCACTGTATTCTCCAGATCTCACCCCTTGCGACTTTTTCCTCTTTCCAAAAAACAAATCCCACTTGAAAGGATGAAGATTTTAGGACATCGAGGAAATCCAAGTGAATACAACAAGACAGCTACTGAGAGTTCCAGGAATGCTTCCATCAATGGAAAAAGTGTTGGATTAAGTGTGTGGCTTCCAAAGGGGACTACTCTGAAGGAGATTAAATGCCAAATTATTACATGTTGTAGTTTTCTTTTTATAGCACTAGTCCTGATACTTATTGATCACACCTCATATTCAACACAAAAAACAGCGACAATTTGTTGTTGACAAAGGACATCTGGACGTACAAAGGGCCCCATTACCTTCAGTAGCTTAGGATCTCCTCAAACCTAAATCCGGCTCTGGTGGGAGGGAGTGTGTTATGGTATCTGCTTCACTTTCCATATAACTTCCTTCTTGCTATGTTACTGGAATAGGAAACCATGAGAGAGATGAGAAATTTTCTTGTCCCCAAGGAACTGTTTCTAGGTACAGGCAGAGTGTACCCTCAAGATCCAATACCACACTGGGGTATCATAACATTTTTGAAAGAGTATATTTTTCCCCATGCCAATTAAAAACACAGAATACAGTTTTTAAAAATAAAAAGCAGAGTATAAATCTGTTAAATAAGTTATCAAACCAAATTCAGATTTATGTTCCAACACAACCCGTGCACAAATCAGGATGTGTTCAACAAATGCAGATTTGTGTGGATTGTTTTGTTTCCCCTGTGCCACTCCACAATTCCCCTTTTCCTGAACAACCACAGCAACGTCCATACATAATGGCGTGCAATTGATTCCCCCTGCCGCCGCCTTTTGCTATAGCTATACTAGCATTGCATTTATTTTCAACGACTATATCAGCTTTGATCTGCAGACAGAAAACTGTAGCAGGGTAATGGGTTCAGAGCCTTGCAGTCATCACTGGGTGCCTATTCTTATTTATAACCCATTAGCTGGCTGTTGCTGCTCTTTACTGTGTAGGTACGCTGAAACAGAAGTGACCGGCTCCAGCAAGACAGATACATTTAATCTAAATACTTAAATGTGATTCTTCTCCTAAGATGAGCAAACTGAATTAGAAAAAGCCTGATGAGCAAAGAAACCTAACATGATGAATGGGCAAATTTTAAAAGCCTATTACACTGAAGAAAAATCAAATGACTGCCAAATGGACTTTCATTCCTCTTTTTATTTATAAACATTCATGTGAAATTGCAAGGGAAAGGGGGGGGGGAGAAGAAAGCCCTTGAACTCCCATGAAAGACATTTTGTATTGCAATGTGTTGACTTAACTGCTAAATGGTCACCTGTCTTATGCTGGCTCCTTTGTAAGTTTTAAGTCTTACATAAGTCTTAATGTAAGCAACAATACAATGGGATCATAATGTGGATCCATAATTTGTGGTTAATTGTTAAACCCATGTTTTAGATAAGGTTGTCCCGCACGTTGTGTTCTGTTTTTGCATCAGAATGTGTGCTTCTGTCACAGTATAGTTGTTGGTCAAAGTCTGCCAGCAAGTTAAGTGAAAAAATCAATTTGTTTAAAGTTGTTTCATGCCATTATTTTTCAGTGCAACTTCTGTCACCTTTGGCAATGACTTCCTTCAGTAAGATCTCATGGGTCTGGACTAGGCAGATACCCTGTTGCAATGGGAGTGAGGTTGTGCAGTGTGATTCATGGCCTGATGATGTTGTCCAATTTCAGTAAATAAAATCATGAAAATAAAATTTCAGCCAATAAAATCAACACAGCACATCACATTTATGGGCTGATGCTTGATCTGATGGTGCCATCGGGTGTGAAAGAGAGCCGTGCTAAATAACTCAGAACGTGGATGAAAATGAGCAAGAGATGTTTGGATGGAGGAGCCAAATAATGTTAATAAGGAAACTTTTCAACATTCATTTGAAAATGTATTCATTTCTTTGCATGTATCTACTTCACATTTCCATCCAAGTAGATTCTCAAGATGGGTCATTAAAAAGTCATTAAAAGGGATTAAAATAACTGCAAACATATTTAAAAAAACCCAAATTCTAAAAAAAGCAGAAACAAAAAAATAAGTGAATTGAACAAATAATTACACTTAGGGCAAAAGTGCAGTAAAAATCCCACATTTACTCAAATTTAATGTGCACCCTTTTCAGCCAAATTAGCAATTCAAAGTAGGTTTGTGTGTTAGATTTGTGGGTACATTAGATTTGAGTAAATGTGATATATTTTCCTGCTGGCAGTACAGAGGGGGAGGAAGGTGAGGTCGGGAGAGGTTACAGAGGTTATTGCATAGCCAGTTATACACCTTATGCACAAATTGAATGTGTACTCTGATTTTAAAAGGCTTATATTTTTTCTTGTAATCCTTTAGGAGTAATTTCAGTGTAATCTTAGTTTCAGAATTTGTTGCTTTTTTGGTGGTTCACTTACTTAACTGCCTATTTTCAAGCCATAGTTATGAGGATTTAAAAGTTTGAGGCTCTGCATGTTTGCACAGAAATAAGACCTGTTTATTTTATTTTCAGAGATTTATACCCTGCCTTTCCCATGCCAAAGCAAATGTCCAAGGCAGCTTACAAAGCTTTATAGTCAAGTACAAAGTATCACAACAAGTAAAAACATCAAACTGTTGTATTCAATGCTACTTATAGCCAATCCCGTTGTTCATTTACTGTGGCGGAATACACGTTCCACTTGTGTAAACTACTTTACTGCTTTTGTAAATTTAACATCACCAATATGCACAGTCTGGCCACTGCTGTAAGCAACAGGTAGCTAGGTTCATGCGAAGATGGACACCAGTTGACAGTAGCAGTGGCATGATGCACTAATCACCTAAGAGGGTCTTTAACCACTTTAATCCAGATGGGTTCTCACTGTGGTTCCCGTTGTCCTGCAGAGTTAGTTGTGCAAGTTGTGCTATTTACTATTTGTTACTACTGGTGTCATGGTAGTGGAATAACAGGCAGGTTGATTTGTGTTGGGACCATTGTGTAGCAGGTTAAAGGCCCTCTCACTGTGATCCCAACCTAAATCAGAGTTCTACAGGTTGCTGTTTAGAGTTAAAAAGCAATCACTCATCCAATTTCTACACCATTTAGTTTGGCCATGTGTTTAAAACCGGCATGATCACAAGAATTTCATGCTGTCCATAGTTCTTTTGAAAAGTCTTGCTAACATCATATTGGTCCCCCTATGCAATTCTGCCATAGAAGCCAAGACCATTTCTGGAAGGTAATGCTTTTCTAGTGTTATGTAGCCGTGAAACCCTGAAGTTCTCACCATGAAAAGAACAGTTAAAAATCTCCTATCTGTGAGAGTAACAATTCCTGAGAACTCATCCCAAAGGCATTCTTGTACACCATGTCATAAATCAGATGTTTGTGAATAAAATACCATAAAAACAAGAAGTGCAGGGGCATGGAAGGGACATATAATGAAAGCAAATGTGTTGTTAGCAATCAAACCGAACATCATGTGGAATATTTGCTGGATACCTTGCACCACAGGTATAGAATAATAAAGGATAGCAATATATGTGTGCTATGGGAATCATGAACTAAAGTATTATGTCGGGGAACCACATAGGTGCTGCTGAACAGGACTGAAAACAAAGATTAGTATGATCAAAGTTGGGAGGAATTGCATCCAGCTGGTAAAGCTCCAAAAAGAATAGCATGAAAAAGTGGGGAAAGGGAGAGCAAAACCCTAGAAGATTCACACCAACTTTCAGGGGGAATGAAATCATCGTGAAATAGATACAGCACATTAATGACTTGGAGTCGGCTTTCAAAAATGAACATGCTGATCATTTTTTATTTGTGCATAAATGAGAGAGTGGCACAATGGTGTCTAGATCTTGACTTCGCTGTAATGTTTCATGGAACTGGTCATGCCGTCCTTGCTTCAAGTAGGATATCAACTATATAAACCGTGGGCATGAATATACAAAGCCGGCCATTGGGGTTTTTCTACATCATATAAGAGAATATGGCTGCAACCCTGACTATACTTTCCTGGGAGTGTGTATTACTGAACACAATGGGACTTCTGAGTAGACATGCTTAGGATTGCACTGTATGCTAAGTTTTTAATACAAACTTTCACAAAAACATAGTTTCAATGTATTACTAACTTCAATTTCACCTTTCCAGATGTTTGAGGTTGTTCTTAGATTAATAAAACAGCAATACCAGGCTTCACGAACATTCTGCCTTTGTCAGTGAGAGAGAGTGAAGGGTTGTGAAAGGAGAAATCTTTCCCAATCCCATGTGACTGTGACTCCAACTCCCCCATGTTGACACTGTGACACAAGCGCAATTTGCTTTAAGCATGGTGCTGCAATGTGGGGGCACGAAAGGGCGACCCCTTCCAGAGGTGAAAATAATTTCAAGTTTCCAAAGCCCGCATGCAAATGTTTTATGCTAATCAACTGAGTTTCAAACAAACAAACAATCCCAAGACTGAAACCCAAGCCCAGCTTGAAGCAATGAAATGCCCGGTGGCAGGTTCTGTTTCTGACTATGAGAGATAAAATTACACTGGTACATATCGGTTAGTCTAATTTATTCAGCCTCATTGCAATCTCGCAACCTCGTGTTTGATTTTCTTATAAACTAGTAATTTCCTGAATGAACTAATACTGCCACAGTCACTAGTAGCTCTGCCTTGTGTAGAAGTTTTTTTATTGTCATGTGTGCAACTAAATTGAAATATCTTTCACTTGAAATATTGACTTTAATATCTCATTTGAAAAATTCATGAAGCCTTTGATGTTAAATCCATACTCAATTTAGCCAAATGCCATTAGAATATGCAATATGCCTGAATACAGAAAGCATTATTGTCTGTGTTTCTGTAGAAGAATTACATTTTATGACTGTAGCGTCAGGATCTTTTTTGGACTTGGGCACAGGAGGCAAAGAAAGAGAAAGGCAGCACATTAGAAGGAAAATGAAAAGTGGTATTGATTAGGGCTCCCACTTACCCTCTCTTTGCTTCAGCTCCTAAACGCATGGAAATCAGGGTTGTGCCACTGTGAGTAACAATGCTCAGTAATGAATGGAGCAATCGTTGGAAAATTGGTGTAAGCTAGGATGATGGTGCACAGATGTTGCTCCGAGTCGCTGTCATACATTTTCTTTTACAACTCCATTTACATAAGTCTCTTTATTTCCTAATAGTATCATAACAGAAACACCACAATAGTTAATGATTTCATGAAACATATAATGTGAAGAGGTAGACCATTAATTGAAATTATAGCAAGAGTACATGAGCAGTGTATTTCCAAAGTGAATCACAATAAAATATCCCCCCTCTTTTGTGTGTGTGTGGGTGCATGCATGAGAGAGGTTAAAAAAAACACATACACAACTTAGGCTTTCAGCAAATTAATTTTTTTTACTAAATTATAACACTGGCAAAAGTTGCAAAATCTCTTGAGTGCTAATAGAATGGTATTTGTCTTCTGTAATTTATGGGCACTTTTCTCCCAGCTATCGATCACATTTCAAAAAAAGTAAACGGCATTAACATTTTAGACAATAACGGCGGAAGGAAAATGTTTCATTTTTTATCACTTTTGAAGCTGATAACGTGCCCCCTGCTTCTTTCGTGGAGATGGAAGAGCGGACGGGTTGAGTGCCCTCTCTGTGCCTAATGTGTTTACTCTGGTAACCTGGCTAATCAAATGTCTGGAATGTAAAACAATAGATGGAGTTAGCTGTGTACGGGAAAGTCCAAGTTGGTGGCACTAGCAGGTGACCCTGTTTTGACAAAGTAATTAGATGCCCAGAGGACCTCCGTGGGCTGTTAGGGACAAGAAGATCAGTAAACCAAAAATGCAATCCAAAGGAGAGCCTGGTATTTCTTGACTGCTCAGCAGCACCATCTTCTGTCCAGCCCATAGGAAACAAATGCATCTCCATTGCACAGTTTCAAAAAAAGGAGAATTGTCCGCTATAATTACCAGAAAGAAGAAATGGATTTTGAGGGTGTGAATGGTACATACCAAATAATTTTTTTAGTTACTTCCAAACAAACACAATTTGGGCATTTCACGCAACACGAGATCACTTGGACTATTCTGGAAGTCTTCGAGTTCTTAGATTTCACTGTCAATATCCATCATCTTTTCATCCTCGTCATCTACTGTTAATTCTGGATGTCATGCACTAGTGGATACAGAAAACGCAAAGGCTTCTATGTCAGAAAATGAATGCAACACATACCTGCACACATATTTCTTCCTAATTTGTAAAATATTGTCCTGTCCTTTAATTTTTTGCATCTGCTTGCTCATATCCAGTTGATGTAGTTTTTTCATTTCATTGTAATACGGGGCCCTTCTAATAAACAGCTTGGGCTGCAGGTGGTATAAGTAGGGAGCCAGTAAACTATTACCTTGCTACCTCTGTCGTATTTTTTTCTCTTTAAACCTTTACCCAATCTGTGATCTTGCAGTTTCAGCATTGTGGAAGAATTTCATGGAATTTCATGAACTAACTCAGCAGTTCCCTCATATGAATTCATTATGCTTTCCTTTCATCCGACTTATCATGACAACCTCTTCGCCCACTTAACCCCTAAACCTGGCTTAAGTGCCAAACAAGGTGGTACTTGAAGCACTTTCTGTGCAGGTGCACATTTTTTTCTGTAGAAGAGCACTTAAAGAGGGCACTTAGACAGCACTGAGAACATGACAAGTTGGAGTGGGCAATAGCCCTTACCATGATCTAGCTTCAGTACGTAGAGCCATTTCAATGCGAAGGGTTAAGTGCCCAACCCTATCCAACTTTCCAGTCCTGATCCATCCTTGCCAAAACTGTGTTCTCCAGTGATAGGACAGTCATGGAGGCCACCTCAAGATAAGGAAGCGTTTGTTCCTTTACTTCGGTGCTGCATTGTGCTTGCATCCACTGGAAACTGGATAGTATTTGGTCCTCAATTCCTCCTCCAACTGCTAATGTCTTGTTTCAGAACACCCTTGCATATTCTGTGGGAGTAGTAGGTGGTACTACTCCTAATAGAGGTAGATTGCTAGAGGATCTAGGGCAGGGTCTCTAACGTTTTCAGTCAAAGGGCCACATGAAATATCTGGCACAGTGCCGAGGGCCAGATATAATATTTTACATATAAAATTTAAATATATTAGAGATAGATTAATGAATAAATGGGCTCAAATTCCCAGGATTTCTGCAAGCACCACCACACAGCACAGAAATAAAGCACACACAATAGGATCCCCACTCACGTATCACACCATCACAGTTTAAGCTGTGTTTTTTCAACTGGGCCAGAGGCTCTTAGAGGCTTACTGGGCCAGTTAGAGGCTTACTGTGTGGGCCAGTTAGAGGCTCTTAGCCGTGGGCCAGTTAGAGGCATCTGCCCTCCCCTGGCTAGGGTTTGAAGACCCTTGGTCTAGGGTAGGGGTTTCCAAACCCTGGCCGGGGGGCCAGATGTGGCCCTTGGCATGCCTCAATGTGGCCCTCGGCAAGACCTCTCTATCCGGCCCTTGTGCAAGCCTTGTAATCAACTCCAATACATTCTTATATGTAAATTTATGTAAATATATTCAAATTTGAAATGTAAATTAGTTTTGCAGCTCCCAACACTGTGTCAGAGAGATGATGTGGCCCTCCTGCCAAAAACATTGGAGGCCCCTGATCGAGGGCAATGCCCTCATATTGTCCTCTGCCCACACCCTCATGCTGCTTCCCTTCAAATATTCCTTAACACCCATTTCTTCTGGATTGTGTTTCCACCTACTCCTCTACGATCTAAAATAATAACAAAGCACTCATACGCACCGCTGCAGTCCATGATTGATTGATTTCAAGGACAATTATTCAAATTATTGATTTAAATCCTAATTTAAATCACCAAAAAGAGTTGATTTAAAAAATTGATTCAAATCAAGTTTCCAACTTTCGAATTCATATATTTACTGAATAAGCATGCATAATTATACAGCAACCAAGATAACATATCTGCAGTGAAACACTCGTCAGGCGAATCAGCCCACATCAAGCAAAATCTCTGGTCATGCGGTCCACGTGCCTTTTACAGTACAGAAACATATTCCTTCAGCTAACAATTAAGAAATCAAAAGTTTTTGATGGACAGATGGAACAGATGGAAAGGCATTAAGAAGGATCCCAATCCTACCATGGCCCTACAGTGCTGGAATTAGTGTTTTGGCAGCACCAGGCACTTTACTGTAGCTTGAACAGGCAAGGAGCAGGAATGAAGTATCAGCATGTTTCAGATCCCCTATTTCTAAAATGTGTAATAACCCCTTTCTTTAGGCAGACTTTAGGGCTGTGGGTGGTGCGAGTGGTTAAGACACTGTGCCTGTTAACCAGCAGGCCAGGGTTTGATTCCCGGGTCGGCCCCACAAGACAGGGTGAGCTCCTGTCCTTAGCCCAGCTCTGCGACGCCAGCTGGATCCAATTGTATTGGCTCTGCCTTTCCATTGGACTAATTCAGTGGCGTGGAGAAGGGGGATTTGCTGCTTGGGTAACAGCCTATCCTCCATAACAATCTAACCCAGGCTTTCGTTTAAGCATATGCAGCGCCGAGCACGATAACCATAGTCACTCAAGACTGACGGAGGCCTGTTTGTTAGGCAGACATATGAAAGCGGTGATGGTGTCATGGTTTGGAGGTTGCACCTAAGACCTGGGAGATCCAGGTTCAAATCCCTGCTCAACCATGAATTTTTCTGAGTGACCTGATGGCTTGTCACTATCTCTCAGGATGATAGAACCCTCGAAGGGTTGCTGTGAGGACAAAAGGAAGGCAGGAACTATGTATGTGATACTTCTCCTTGGAGGTACTTTAATTTGGCAGGGGATATGATTGGGCAAAAGTACACTGACCTGAAAACGTCAATCCCCAGAACATTTCAGAAACAAAGATTAGCCATTCCTGGGCACAACAATGATTCTCTGTGGTATAGGAAGTAGATACCTATGCTGTTTCATGGTCAGCCATTAAGGCTACAATCCAGAGCAACTACGGGAGCTTTTACACCAATGTAGTTATGGTGCCACCTATGGGAAACCTATGGGAAATGCATAGCGCAATCCACAGTAAGTGCCTCTTAATGTCTTCCCGTAGTTACTCTGCATTGTAGGGTAAATCTAGTTTTGTAAGGCGTTCACACTGCTGGTAGCCTGCTCTCTTTGTGCTATGAGCTTGAATGCTTATAGCACTCAATTTAAAGCAAGAAACACTTGCTCTACTGGTAAGCCTCTAAAGGACCTTGATGAGTGCATAGGCAGCATGAACTATGGCAACTATTAATCTAAGCCAGTGATTTTCAACCTTTTTTTATCTCATGGCACACCATCAGTTGTATTTACCACTGACAAAGCACACCATGCTGTTCAAATCCCCATGTTTTCCCTTTAATAAATGTCCCTCCCCAAATTCCTGCGGCACACCTAAGTACTATGCGCAGCACACCAATGTGCCATTTCATACTGGTTGAAAATAACTGATCTAAGCATTCTGTTTATTTATAGTTTCTGTATTCATGTGTGGCCCCTAGAATGGATTCTCCACAGATACAAGGGCATACCTGTAATGAAATACATTTCTTCAGGCTCAAAGCTATCCTGATCAATGTATCTCCATATATGGCTGGCGAACTGATGCCCGACCCCTGTGTAGAAGTCCACCTGCTCCTTCCCAGAATTGCTGCTCTGGAGAAACAAATACCACTGTGTATCCTGATACTCCAGAGCAGCAATTCTCATTAGGATTGGGATGCCCATCTGCTTTAGAAACTGATTACAGTACCACTCCTGAGTTGGTGTCTAACTCATTGGACAGGGTAATGACAACGTTGCTTTAAAAATTAGTGTGATAATGGTGTATAAATAATTAGCAGTGACAGTATGCAAATCACTGCTCCAACAGTGAAGATGGGTTTCAAGTTTGACATCTGAAAAAATGAAGCAATCCAATGTATGTATTCTATATATAGTTGCTATGTGCTGCTGAATCTGATGAATGACAACTTATTAGAGAAATACATTTTGCAATGCTTGGAGACTTTGCTTGGAAGTGCTTTGCATATCTTGTTATTCTGCGGTGGATATGGGTTGAAAATTTGGAGAACCACTGACTAATGAACAGCTATGGAAAATAACGCTAAGACTTTTTAAAAAAGAAGTGGGGAAAAATATGACACAAAATGTGTGTGTGTGTGTGTGTGTGTGTGCGTGTGTGTGTGTGACTGATGGTGCAATCCTAACCAATGTTCCAGCATTGGCATAACAGCAATATAGCTCTGAAGGTAAGCGAACAAACATTACCTGACTTACAGAATTGCTCTGTGATTTCCCCCAAACTGCAGGATGCAACATGCCCCCCCCCCCATTGGCACAATTATGCCAGTGCTGGAAAGTTAGTTAGGATTGTTTCCTGAGTGAGAAAATAATGTGAACACAGCCCAATCCTAACTGCCGTCGATATTCAAGTATTAGTCTTTCTCACAGTCAAGAGAACACGTTTTGAGCCAAAAAATAGAATTTTCTATTATTCTTGGATACATTAGGGATTAAACTTAGCGAGGTATCTGAGTGTAATTTTGTCTGATTTTTCCTGAAGGTAGATCCTAAAAAATAACATGCCAGTAATTGTTACCGAAGAACTGTTCAGTCGCTAATTTATTAATCATATTGTAAAAGAGAATAGTTAGGGATGTAGTGGCGCAAGTGTTTAAGATGCAGTGCCTATCAACTGGCAGGCTGGGGTTTGAGACCTGGGTACTACAAGATGGGGTGAACTCCTGTCCTTAGCCCAGCTTCTGCCAACCTAGCAGTTCAAAAGCATGAAAATGAAAGAAATAGGTACCACTGGTAGGGAGGTAAAAATAGCATGCATCAGTCATGCCGGCCTCATGACTATGGAAGCTGGCTCTAAAGGCTTTGAAACGGGGATGAGCACTGCACCCCACAGTCGGCCACAACTAGCAGGGGAGTCCTTAGGGGGCCCTTTGGGGGACACCTGCAGGGGACACTTTACCATTAGAAGATCAAAAGATAAATTTTTATTCATTAACTTTTAAAATTCTTGTTGTCACAACCTTTTTGTAAACAGTATCAGAATAAGCGCACTGTAAACAACATAGCAGTAATATAATTAAGCAAATCCTTATTTAACATGTCTAGTTTGAGAGGCTCAACATGCAGCATATAGGCTATGAGTTCAATTCACAGCAGAGAGACAAGCAATGGGTAATGAGCATGAGCAAGAGCAGCAACACATAGTTGCAACCTGATTTACTCAGAAGTAGATTCATTTCTTTCCATTGGTATTATTCATAAATAATGGTGCACTGATTTGTTATCAGGGCTTTGATTCAAATGGAAACAAGAATTACATCCTGGTATTTTAAAAAATCAGACCTCTGCCAAACATTTGCAAAGTGGAAGAAGGATTTGCTAAAGAGATGAAGGCTAGCTTGATTTAAATGGAAATCTTGATCTACCTCTTCATTTCCTTCTCTTGATGTACCAACCTCCTGCCACAAATGCAACCCTGGCCTGCCCCATTACACACCTCTTAGCCCTGTCTCTAACCAGACTTACCTGCTCCAGCTTCTGGGAGTTGTTATTCCTACTAAAAGGGCTGTCACAAAGTGCTTTACGGCCCTTTTGCAACTGTGGAAAGGCCAAGCACATCATAGGACATGCATACTGCCAATGCCGTATTTAGGATAGGGCCAACATGTATGCATATATGTTTTAGTGTAAAACGTCTGTGTGCCCATTTTCCTCTGGGAAATTAATCTCAATATTTAATTCATTGTGACTTCTACTTTCCTGAATTTCTGCATTTGAACAATGATTATTATGGCATGTTGGTCAGTGCAGGGCAACCTAGTAAAATGAGATGGTGTGTCCAGACCCATGTTATTAAAGAAATTGGTTTTCTTTCTTGATTTCATGTCATTGTAGTTCAGCCATTCATTTGTTCAATAAACAGTTTGGTATGTTCTGGGAAATAATGAATATTGATCAACCAATCGATTACTTATTAAGAAACAGACTAAGGGAAATTGTTTGTCCAATCAATTTTAATTTTTGATTTGTTATTTATATTTTCCAATTTAATCCACCCCTCCCTTAGGCTCCAAAGCCACTAAGCCAAAGCAGCAGGGGTGGGGGGAGAGAGAGAGAGAGAGAGAGAGAGAGAGAGAGAGAGAGAGAGAGAGATTGCAACTTTAGGAAGAGCTCAAAAGCCAATATGCTCATTATAGATCAAGCTGGTTGCTTGCAATCAGCCACATTAAGAAAAATTGTGACTGAGAAGCATGGGCGCATTACCTCATGCACCTCAGGCTGTTGGACTAAAATGTTAACTTATTAATGGGATTTCTTAGGCTTTGTGATTACTGTTTCTTATATCACTCAGCCCTGACACTTCAACTACAGCCAAATGTCAGAGATACAAGCTCATCCATCAACCATGTGTCAGACATGTAACCTCGCTTGCTTGGGAGACTATTTCAGCCAGATCAGATATGAAAAGATGGAAGGAAAGTTATGAGATGGGGGTTTTCCGGACCACTCAGATCAAGACCGGGACAGCTGGGTGAGGAGCTGGCAGGAAATGTTGTGGGCAGAGCTTCTCTTATGCCAGGTTGCTGGTGCAAGGATGACATGGTGATAATAAGGAACTCTAGATGCTTCTGTGTGATCTCTAAGCAAGCATGATGAGTGAAGACTTCAGATGCAACATGCTGGAGCTAGAAACATCTTTTTGTTACAGTTTCAGATTATGAAATCACTTAAAATGAAAGAGAAGGTGCAACTGACAACAGCTGACAAAATCCTGAGTACTGTTGTAAAGAATATATGTTTTCATGTTTGGTACAATGCAATTAATTCTACAGGGTGTCTTCAGGGATCTGATGCCCCAAGCCTTGCTCTGTTTAAACTGAAACAGAACAAACTGAAACAGAGCAATACATCTTGGCTTAAGACTTGTATTTGGCTTGTGCATCATTGAAGGCTGTAGGCATACATTTGATTCAGACTAAGAAAGTGCAATTAGTATGGATACATACAGAGTTTGGCACACAGGGAAGCCATTTGCCATGCAGCTGATGCACACTGCAGCCTCTTTATATGGGTTTCCAGAAGATGCAACCATTCAGGCTAATGTGGCTACTTACATATAATTCTGTAATTTCACATATGCATCACAATCCTCTGCAAATCTACTCAGAAGTAAGTCTTGTCACAATCAATTGTGCTTATTCCCAGGAAAAGGTAGATAGGCTTGGGTTCTCAATTCCTTCACTATGATTGAAAGAATTATATATCACTAGGGGAATTAATCTGATGTTACGGGAATAAAATTAAAATATTTGTGGGTCCCGGGCATGGTTGGGCACTGGAGGACACTGCTGAACACTGGCAGGAATGACTGGGCACCAACAGGCACCAACAGCCACTGGGCACCGTAGGCTACAAGGGGACAAACTTCCAAATTTGAAGTTTGAAAGTTTGAAGTTTAAATATGCATTCTGGTTTGAATATTTAGATTAGTTCCTAGTGGGTGCCTACATCATGGAAAGAACACCCCCCCCCCCAAATTTCACATTTCTAGGTATGGTGGTTTTGGCTAGGCGTTGATGGATGCATGAGTGAGTGAGTCAGTCAGTCAGTCAGTTAGTGACTCTTTGATTTTATATACATAGATACAACCAACACAAGTGGAAAGGGTTGGACTGTGCATAGAATTGTGTGGAAATTGTGTGGAAATTATGGAGCCATATTCATCATGCCCTATTTCTTTTAAACCAACTTGTATCAGGCTTTCTTTTCCTGTTTTTGCTAGTACAACTTATTTTGTTTGACTGGGACATCCTGCTCTTCTTTCCCTCCTCCCTCTTCTTCCCTGCAGGCCGCATATTTAACTTCTTATATTCCTCTCCGTTCTTGGTTGAAGAAGGTGAATTTACATATCTGGTTAACATGACTGCGGTATAATTTTCTTTCTTTGATGTTATAAATACAAAGGTTTAATTAAAAAAAAGTCTAGCTTTGCATGTGTTGGCATAACATGCAAAAACACACTTCCCAAGGGGACCTGCATCACTTACGTGTTTTGTAAACACTGTAAAGTAAAACCACTTCCCCAGAAGCTTCTAAACATTTCTGGAGTAACAGGTAGTGTGCACAGGGTATGTCTCTCCAAGCACGTGGTAAGGTGAGGCTTAGGCATGCGGTTATGTGCTCTGTATGGCCACTGCCACAGTCAGACAGGTTTGTGTGAATGCTATTTGCACAGTACACAGATGTACGCAGCTTCTTTAAGAAGACTAACCTTTCCCCTCATTTGTGTTCTTATGTGTCACATGTAGCTACTTAGTTTTTGTCTCTTCCTTCCTTCCTACCTTCCTACCTTCCTTCCTTCCTTCCTTCCTTCCTTCCTTCCTCCCTCCCTCCCTCCCTCCCCCCCCCTCTCTCTCTCTCGTTTCTCACTTATTTTTAACTAGTGAAAAGCATACCCGTGTTGCAGGAATAAAATTCCCCCATGTGCCATCCCCATAGCGCAATACCCCTATGTGCAACATCCCCCATGTGCAACTTCCCCCATGTGCATCAACCCCCCATGCGCAACTTCCCCCATGCACATCAGTCCCCATGCGCAAATTTCCCAATGCGCATCAGTCCCCCATGCGCATCAGTCCCCAATGCGCAACATCCCCCATGCGCAACATCCCCCCATGTGCATCATCCCCCATGCGCATCATCCCCGCATGCATATCAATCTCACATGCATAGCTTCCCCCATGCACATCAACCCCCATGCACAACATCCCCCAGGCACATCAGTCCCCCATGCACAACTTCCCCCATGCACATCAACCCCCATGTGCATCAACCCCCATGCACATCAATCCCCATGCGCAGCATTCCCCCATGCGCAACGTCTGCCACACGCAACACCCCCATGCGCAACATCCCCCATGCGCATCTTCCCATGCGCAGCATCCTCCCCAGTGCAACCTCTTCCTCCGAACAATGTCCCCCAGTGCACCAGGCACAGAGCACCAAATTGGCTGGATGTTGTTCAGTCTCCCATGTTAAGTATAGGACAGAAACAGGTTGACCCCTTTTCAGCCCCTGAAGGGTTAATTTCTCCAGATGGTTCTTGGTGGGTGTTCAGGTGACAGAAGGAACTCCCAGAATTCCATGCTTCAGGCCCAGCAGTTGGGGAGGAATGTTGCTGAGTCAGCAATTCTCAATGCAAAGTATAGGGAGGAAAACGCGTTGCACCCCTTTTCACCCCCTTCCGGTTGGAATTTCCGAAAACTGGTTCTTAGTGCACCCCTCCCTCATGGAAGGAACACCCACCCCAATTTTCACGCTTCTAGGCTCAGCGGTTTTGGCAGGGGGGTGATGAGTGAGTGAGTGACTTTTCTCTTTTATAGATATAGATTTGATTTTTTCTTTTATTATTCTTTTTTAAAGGCATGTATGAAAAACACCCTAAAATACCCTATTTACTCAAAAGCTAACCCTTTTCAGCCAAATTTAGTCTCCAAAATCACAGTGTACATTAGATTCAATGGCACATTAGATTCAAGTAAATACAGGTATTTTATTATAAGTATAGGTAAGTAATTAGTTTAATAGTTTACTATAGTGTGATTAAAATGCAACATAAACCCATTGTTGTATAAACGAGTGCAATTATGTAAAATCATTATATAAATCCCTTGCCATTTTATTATTATATGCAGAAAAATTAAATTTTGTACCTGCTTTATAGCTGCGCATTAAAATCATCTGTGAACTTTTAAAAAATCTGAATCTTTTAAAAATAGGGATGTGCATTAGATTCAATTGTGGATTCGATTTGAATAAATACGGGTAAATATAAATAATGCCATACGAATTATTTTTGCTTTCCACAAAACTTCCCTCAAAATAGATTTCCTTCATAGGACAAATCCTCCATATTTGACCTGAATGCCCTGAATATTTGTCTTTGAGGTGAAATTGTGAGGGAGTTCTGCTATAGATCCAAAGGTTACTACTGTGACATAAAACTTTAGTCAGTTTTTTCGGGCCTGGAAATTGCTAGTCTATTAGTAATTTTCATAGTTGCTGGGAATTTCTCTTATTTTAAAATATATGTGTGTGAACTAATTTGATCTTGATGAGCCCGCTCACATAAAGCTCACAGGAGTTTGGCCTGGTAGGTCCTGTGGGACAGCTGTGTTCCCAAATGGGAAACATGACTTAGCTATTATTTTGTTGCTGCACTTTCTATACTCTCATATTTCCCATAGCATTCTAATCTTCTCCAGATGAGTGGAATTGCATCCCTTTTTGCTTGACAGCCAAAGACAAACACCAAGCTGTCCAGAAGATAGAGTGCCATTTTATTCCTCTGTCGAAATTCCTGATGAGATGGGCAAAACATCAGGAAACTCTCAAGAGGAGACCTCCCGAACCTTCCAATTATTCTTGCCGGCATCTTTAAATAGATAAGGTAGTTTAATTTTGTTTTGTTTTCAGAATATTTTAAAAATTATTATTCACATAAAACTGCTTTGAGATGTTGCTGCAATGGGTATTTTTCTACTAGCCAATTGGACCGTTAAACATTCCTTGGTTATACAAAGCGGGCCTTAAAAGGCTGGGTTATATTACAATATTCTGTATACAATATATACCCTTAGGGTAAAGTCCAGCTAGAAGAATTGCAGTCACTTCCAGTAGTCAAATTCAGTTCTATTTGTGCAAGCCCCCCACTGCATTCCCCCTCCTCACATTTGGGATCTATACAGAAATCAGAATTGCAACCTGCCTAAGATTGCAGCTTCTCTTCTGCAAACTGGAAAAATCTAATCTTCTTGTTTTCTAACTCACAGAAGCAAACCAACATATATGGGTGAATCAAGCAACATCAACATACAGCACAATCGTAATCATGTCTACCGAAAAATAAGACTTATTCTGTTCAATGGGTCTTACTAAGGCTGTAGAACGAAACACATTTTCCTGGGAGTAAGACCCATTGAATATAATGGGGCTTACTATTGAGTTGACTTGGTTAGGATTGCGCTCTAAGTGTAGTTAGGATTGCAGCCAAGGTAAGTAGCAAACATTGATTTAACTGAGGTCAGGCTTATTATGTCAAACACAACATTTGAGTTTGCCACAATGTAACTTGATGGTGCCACCAGCTTTTTGTTAGTTGGAATGCAAAATACAAACAAGTTTGGCTCTCCAGAATATATATTTAAGATCAGTTCCTCTTGAAGTGTTCCTATGCTCATGACATGTTAACATCTTGGCCCTTGACCTTACTTCACAAACTTTTAAAAATTCCCAATTAAGTGGGGAAGCATTCATAAGTACATGTACAATTAACAGAGATGGGAATGGCTTGGACTCAAGTCTCAAATATGCATATTTTTCCCAACTCAGCGACTTGTGAGTCAAGTGCATAGAAGATTTGGAAAAAAAGTTAAGAGTTCCCTTGCCTTGCCATCCCCATGAGTCAACTCAGGATTCAAGTCTGCCTGTGTCTGGAAGTGCATGCCTACTCTTTTCTTGGCATGCAAACCTTGTAGTGTCATCATTCAGAGAAAAAGGAGTTCCAGCTGGGAAGCAGGAAAGGGTTAATGTTTTCTTTGACAGCCAAATGTGAGGTGGGGGAGGAAGGAACCAATGAAAAGGATGGGCATTTTCATGCATGTATCCCTTGTTATCTAATAGAGTTTCATCCCATGGATAAAAAAATGGAAAATATATATTTAAAGACCAACTTCCAGATTTCTTGCTTCTCTATTGCACCTGCAATAAGGGAGTGCCTCAGTATCTCCAAGGGTTTGATTCTGGGACTGAAGAATGGAATGATTGGTTGCATGACCTCCTCTTTACAACAGCAGAAAAGCAGTTTTTAAAATTGTGATTTGCAGTGGCCAGTCGTGTTGAGTCAAATCTGTGTATAAAAAATCCATGTATAACAAGGTTGAGAGAAGGCAGGAGGAAGAGCCCAAGAGGATTTTTTGCCTTAGGGTTGGCTTGAGAGGACCAAGGAGGGCATGGGACAGGGAAGACAAGGAGGTGGTTCATAGTGGAAGGAAGGAGAGAGCCCCTGGAAGAAAGGAAGGAGCCCCACTGGATGACTGGCTGCAGTGGGACTACTTCTGCGTAGGGCTACAAAAGATTGGGTTGTCCTGGTAAGCTTTGGAGCTGCTGCTTGACACCCTCCTCCTCCCTCTTGTCCCTTCTGTTCCATTCTCTCACAGTCTCTCCCATCCTGTTTCCAGATGGAAAGGAACAACAGAGCTCCAACATACACATACACTGTTTGGCAGCAGTCCTGTTTTTTCCCCATGGCTTGGTTTTTTTGGGTGCGGGGAGGGTGCAGGGTGATTCAAGTCCTTTAGAGTTGTGAAGATGTGACTTCGTGAGTCTGAAACTACACCCATTATGACTCATTTCGAATTGAGTTTTGGGGGGCAGTGACTCTAGACTCAATTTGAGTCAAGCCCTGCTGGATTTTTCCCATCACTTACAATTAAGCATGTTATTCAATATTTGCATGTACTCCCCCTCAATTCTCTTTCCATTCCTCTGTAGTCCTCCCTTTGTCACTTATAGACTGTAAATTCCTTGGGCAGGCAATTATTTTTTCTATTTTATACTTCCATATGTATAAGTAATAGC
Organism: Cryptoblepharus egeriae; assembly: GCA_030015325.1. Taxonomy (NCBI): domain Eukaryota; kingdom Metazoa; phylum Chordata; class Lepidosauria; order Squamata; family Scincidae; genus Cryptoblepharus; species Cryptoblepharus egeriae. The sequence goes on from JAREYC010000003.1 coordinate 116,065,703, forward strand.
ACTGTACGTCAGAACAATACGCTGGTGCTTATCTTTGCTTCCTCCCTTCCGGTGTAAGTTCCTGAATCTTTTGGATAACAATCATACTATTATTTTCTGATGAATCTAATAATCTGTGTTCAGAAGATCTTATAAAATCTTCTCCCTCACATGTACTAAGCAGAAAACAATTGTATTGTGCCCATTATTCAAAGTGTAAAAACTATTTAAAAATCTCTGTTCAACCACACCTCTCAGGAAGTATAAAATTAAAAAATTTAGTTAAGATTAAAATAATGGGAATGCTTTTGTTAAGATGAGTATTATCTTTGAAATGTTTGACTCAGGAAATTGTTACATTATCCATAGCTGTGGTCATACTTCTCTAATTTCTACAGCTGCTGCTCTTTGGGAAAAAAAGAAGAGAACAATAAGCCATTGTTGAAAGGTGAAAGGCTATTGATGCATCATTTTTAAGGGTTTGGCCAGATGGTGGCTTTCTGCTATCTTGATTTTGGTGCTATCGCCCACAAAACATACATGGGAAATGTCTCAAAATTTCCTCTAGACTCACAAGATCTCTAACTGCCCAGAGCGTTCTTGGCCCAATCAGAATTTCATTCTCCAACCCAGCTGTCATAAAAAGGGGCTTGACCTTGCCATTCATATATAGAATATAATAAAGCATTAGGATGCCATTTTATATATACACAATATTTGAGTAGATGCTATACTTTCACCACATTCATTGGCTATTTTGTGTGTGTGTGTGTGTGTGTGTGTGTGTGTGTGCCCTTGCATACATATGCTCTCTGGACCTCCTTGTGCTCAGAGCTGCTCCTTGCAGCTCAGCGCTGAACATATGCAGAGATGTATGGGCAGCAAATGCGTGAACATAAGGAGCATAGCTAGCTAGTGAGTACATTTTCGTTTGCTCCTTCCACACCTTTGGGCAGAATGCTTTAAAAGGACTATACTGAATGTTCACCAGGCCTCTGTCTGACAATCTGCTGTTTGTAAGAGATGTGTAGAGGTGACTGTGTCCATACTCCTTCCTTCTATAGAAACTTAGGCCATATGATGTCAGTGTTCTGGTCTCTTTACGTTATCCTGCAGGTGCTGTATAGACTCTTCACATATTTGCAGGTACTATGTGCAACTGCTTTTAAAGATTGGAGCTGGTTTTCTTTATTAAAAAGGCATTGTGCATATGTGCAAACCACTTGGCCTGAGGTGTTAGCATGTTTGAACACAGATTTTGGAAAGTCATACTGGCACACTCCTACTGGAAATGTGTGAAACACTCTGTGCAAGTTGGCTTAATTCAAGCCATGGAGCAAAATTGTGATGTTGTGAAGCACCTCCCAAATTGGACTGTGGGGCTTGGCAGTGTGGAAAGTGCACCCCTGATTCCTGTCATAGGATGGGAAGCCATGGTAGTGCATCATGTCCTCGAGATTGTTTGTCCTCAAATTTGGAGGGATCCTAAATCATATCCCATATGAAGCAATCATTCTCATACTCTGACGGTGTGACGAATCCCAATATTCTTTCAATTTATGGATTCCCGTTTAGAGAAGTGCAAATTATCCGGAGAGTCCTCCACTAATAGAGTGCAGTACTGCAGCATACTCTTCAGGAGGCAGAAAGCCTACATCTGTTGAGGGTGGGTTAGCAAGCTAATTAGGGAGAAATATTCCCCAGTGTAACAATTCGAGAGCAATTTAAAGTTTAGGGAGAATGGTGTGTGCCTATTCACATGCACAGTGACAAAAAAATGAATATGTGGCATACACAGTTTGGAGCCTAATAAGTCCAACTCCCAGTGAATTGGTTTTTGACAGTTATGAATGGTGGACCAGCTGCATTAAAGCAATGAGGGAACTAACAGCAGGGCTGAAACGGAGTTTGAATAAATCAGCAACCAAACACATAACAAGATTGTAACTGTAGGCCAGAACTTATACAGCCATGTGATTGCTTGTTGCCAAGAGACTCTGAATCTTGGACATTTAGAAAGACTGGGGGAAAAATTTAGTGTTCAGATATTTCCTGGGCTATTTTCAAAAAAAGCAAAAGTATTGCAAAGTAGCCTTGCTTCTTGTTATTACAGTTCAATGTGCTCGTATAAAGAGTCCAAATGTCGGTGGTCGTGAGACTCAGTTCTTTGCACAAGCATTGCACCCCAACCAATGTGCATGCTGCACAAGCACTGGAGTCTGTCATTCTTTATAAACACTACTCTCAGCAATGCTTAATGAGCGGTGAAATCAGGGAAGAATCAGCAAACAGAATAGACCGAATAGTTTGCCTGATCTGCTTGAAAGTGTTCATAATGCAGGAAGGGAGATGGGCGATTATGTAGAGAGCACTTCCATGGCCATCTGGTGCCATATTTGGTATTTTTAAGATGTTCCACTGCTTGTCAGGCCAACTAATCCATCTTTACGTCTTTGGAGACCCAGAGCACTACAAGGCTTTTTGCTGATCTGAGCTTTGGAGCAGTGGGACTTCAAAGGAAAGGGCTACAGAGAGGAGGTGGTCCCCCATCATCCCAAGGAGTGTTTTGGGGCAGAAGAAGGGCATTTCCAGGGGCAGGAGGCAGGGCTTGGACTAACTACCCTTATGCCTGGAGAAGCTTCCCATAGTAGCATGGCAGCAGTCCCAAAATTTGTGCTGGATACAGTTAGGGCTAAGCCAGCCTTCCTGTTCCAGCACAAAGTTAGCATTGTGCTGCCCATCATTCTTTGTCATTGACTGACTGTGATGTGTACCCATGACAGCTCTTTGTGAAGGAAACAGCTGGCTGTATGAGAGTGAAATGGACAACCAGGGGTTCTGGCAAAAAAAGTGCCAGTGAATTCCAGATGTGGCTTGAAGTGCTGAACAGAGAATGCTGAGAGGTGTTTGGGTAGCAGGAAGTATGCCAGATACTGAGAACAATGCTGGTAAGTTTCAATATTTGAAAGTATTTCAATATTCCCTAATATTTGAGAGGAAAGTGACTCATGTGATCTGGGACCCACAAAACTTTTATGTACTTTTGGACTTGGAAATGCAGCTGTATCAGAATGCTGACTGTTGTGGATGATGCCCATCAGGTTCTGCTATGTAAGACCAAACCCAGTAGTTCCCTTGAAAATGCTCTGAGAATTGCAGGCCTCCACCAGTAACTCTTCCCAACTGATTTGATGTGCAGGTTTTGGTTCCATAATATGGATAAATGGATAAAGCAAGCAGTTACCAAAGTGAACCAAAGAGAGTACATGGTTGCAATCCTAAAGACACCTTCCTGGAAGTAAGATCCATTGAACACAATGGGGCTTACTTTTGAGTAGACATGGTTAGGATTGTGCTCCATGTCTAGTTTCTTGGGAAATGAGTTCTATGCAATGCTACCAAAAGAGAGGGGAGTTTCACCACTCAAAAATCTGGAGCAGCAAATGTAACATTTTCTCATATTTTTAGAATCACTGTAATGCATTATAAACACAGGAGTCAGCTACTATTGCCATAAACTGGTATACAAAACATGAAGGTCCTTTCCTTTAGTAAAATGAACAAGATTATGTCCAGTTGAGGTACATCTGAACCTGACTTATGCTGAATTGGTCCATCTAGCCCAATTCTAGTATTGTCTGTCCTATCTAGAGGTGGGTCAACAGTCTTTCCATGAGGTGCCTAGAGATGCCCTACACCTAGAAATGCCCTACAATGAACATGAGATATTTTGCACGTCGAATGTGCATTTTAATGCTGAGTAACTCTTATGTAGAAAGATTACATAAAAACCATATTAGCACTTTTCCTCAAAACATAAAAGAAGAAGCTTTGGGAAAGCTATTAAAGAAAATACATTATGAAAAGGTGGCTTCATTCTTCTAGCTGAGGCTAAATAATAGTAATTTCTGCACCCAAGAGAAAAAAGTAGAATGGATGAGTTAAAGAATATATTACAGTAATTTAATATTGTAGTGATAGTGACCATAGAGGTGGGTAGATCAGATTGTATGCCATGGGAATGTTGAGAGAAACTTTAAGATCAGAGAATTCAATTAAGTTTAAATCCATAGCACATTGGAATGATGTCTTAAGTAGACCTCATGAATGAGCCAATTATGTTCTTTTCGTAAACTAAATTAATACAGATTTAAGTGTTCCTTTTCTATATAGGACTTTTAATAAAGGAAATCCAGTCAGCTGAGACGTTTCTTTTTAAGAACGTTTTGCTTTGCATAAAAACCAGTTACATCATTAAATAATAATAATAATCAGAAAAAAGCAGCAGCCTAAGCTTATGGACGGGAGGGAGGCAGAGAAAGGGGGGACTGGCTAAGGGCATGTGAAGAACAGTGAATATCCGGCAACAGCAGCAAAACAGTTTCAATTTTCTGGATTATTAATTCAAATTCACATGAACATGCCAGTTAAAATTAAAGGCCTTTTTTTACGGCTCTAGTTTAAATTAAAGATTATATTCTGCTCCACAAGTCTGAATTAAATAGCTTATTTTGCACACCAAGCTCTCATTTTAAAGCTAATAAAGAGAAGACATAGCATGTACGTGCAAGCTGGAGACAGGAAGGCTCTAAATTACTACACCTGTTTCACTTGGGAGCTACTTTATTAGTGTTACAAAACTTGGCTTTCGGTTTGGCACTCTGCAATGCATTTAGAACAAGCCTTTCTTTGTTTTGACAGAATGACTGCGGTAAATGAATGACGTTTGAGCTAGGTGTGAAATGTGAAGGTACAAAATTAACTGGTAAGATAATTACTGTTCTAATTCTGCATAAACAAGCATTTTGAAAATCATTAATAGTTCAGGGAAATAATGTTAGTGATTAAATAAGGCGGTTTGCATCGCTGAGCACAACTAAGCTTCTTTAATTACATTTGAAACCAAGGGAAAGCAGCTAATTAAAATTAGCACCAGGTTCCTGAATGACCAACACTGTATTGTTGCCCTAACCTGTTTAATTGTGTTTATTAATATGTCTTCATTTTCATCTCTTCTTTGCATAAGAAAAAACTTTAAGAGATATAAACCTTTGTGATGGAATATGAATTGTGGGCTGTTATTGTATTGCCTCTAATCAAGAAAGTATTTACAAGGCAAGCCTCCGTCATGATTTCAAAGCCATAACTTTAGCTGTGTCACTGAAAAATGTCAATCATACCTACAGATGAGAGAAAAAAATATGGTGACTGGGATCAAAGGAGTGACTTTATGTAAGCCCAAGGGTTTTGGGTATACCCAGTGGGATTTTGTGATGCTTTTCTTCTTACGAACAGCAGACCCCTTGATGGTTTGATAAACTGCTTCTTAGATTCACATTTGTTTCTTACGTGGTTTGCCACGCAGATGGCTGATGCTGTTACAGGAACACTCCCTTGACTGTGTTGGAGTAGCTGCTTAGTAATACTTGGTACCATACTGCAGTGGTTCCCAAACTGTGAGCCATGGCTCCCCAGAGAGCCGTAGAAACCAACCAAGAGAACCCCGGAATCCTTGCAAAAAGCACAATATGCTTACAGTGTATAGGGTTGTAGTCCTAATAGCCCAAATAGCCCAAATGGCAAATAGCCCAAATGGGTTAAGAAGCAACTAGTCAAAAGAAGCTTAGGAATCACTGCCATTCCCTACAAATCCAAACTACAGGACAACCTAAGAGGCACTTACTCTGGATTGCTCTATGCATTTCCTATAGGTTTCCCATAGGTGGCACCATAACTTATGTCGGTGTAAAAGGTCCCATAGTTACTCTGCCTTAATGACATTTTGTAATAGTAGCCCTGGTGAAGAACAGTGGGTTGGATCCAAAAGGGCATAAGCAAACTCTTGTGCAGAAGGAAAACCTGCATAAGAGGATTTGGGGGTTCCCTGTGGAAAGTGGGTTGTGGCATATGTGGCAGTAAAGTGAGGAACTGGTGAACATTTGAGAAACTGCTTAGTGTAAGCAGAAAAAAACTTGGCATCCATCAGTCTTGAAAGACTATGGTATCATGCTCTGGAGTGTCTTCTCCAGATATGTGCTCTGCTTTTACAAGGGATCTTCTGGATCCCTGTCTTGGCCTAGAATTCAGCAGAGAGCTCAGCATAGGGTGACCATATAGAATGGAGGACAGAGCACCTTTACCTTTAACCATTGCATACAGTAAAAGAGAAAACTTTAAGCAGGTGTAGCTCAATATAGAAGTGTTTAAAAAGCAGCACTTGCCTAAATTCCCCTCTTATATGCAATGGTTAAAGGCAGTGGTGGGATTTAAATAAATTAACAACAGGTTCTATGTCCCATTAGTAACCGGTTCTCAGAACCAGGCGCTCATTAGCAAAGGGTTCTATAGAACCTGTGAGAACCCCCTGAAGTCCACCACTGGTTAAAGGTAAAGGCACTCTGTCCTCCATTCTATATGGCTATAGTACTCAAGCATTTCAGCCCAGGACCCCTTTCTGAGAATGACAATCTGTCCAGGACCCCCCAGAAGTTATGTCATGGCTAGAAGTTACATTAAAGGTGGCCAGTGCCAGATTCCAAGATGGCTGTGACCAACTTGGGTTGGCTGTGACCATCTGTGACCAGATTCCAGCTTTTAGCGACGCCCTGAAATGAAGTCGCTAAGCCCAAGTGGGTCGCAACCCCCACTTTGAAGATCACTGCTATATTGTCACCCTTGTTAAACATGGATCAGTTCTGTGATATCAATGCGAAGAGTATCTGAACCCTGCTAACCGAGCAAGAGGCACTCTTTCAAGTGGGTGTTCCTCTTTTATTTAGCAGGGGGAGAGTAACTGGCCCTACACCCCCCAGCAGTGTCTGTTCAAGTGGCTCCTGCTGGTGTTCTTTTTTGCATTTTAGATTGTGAGCCCTTTTGGGACAGGGGCCCATTAGTTATTAATTAGCTATTATTATTTTTCCATTTTCTTTGTAAACCGCTTTGTGACTTGTTAGTTGAAAAGCGGTATATAAATACTGTAGATAGATAGATATGCTGCATCAGTTCGTCTAGATCAGTATTATCTTTTTTAATTAGGCAAAGATAATGTAGTAGTGAACCTCTTATATTTAGCATGGAAAAGATTAATGGTTCATATTGACCCCAGCATAGCATCTAGGCCATTTGCTGATGTTTCTTCTGCATTTGGAAGGGCATCCCACTATTTATTTATTTACTTACTGAACATTTTTGTTGAAAAATATTACAGAAATTTTCTGAATAATAATATTAATAAATATGGTTTAGTATGGCCATTGTAAATATATTATTCAGATCCAGGTTTAAATCCCCACTCACCATGAAGCTTCTTGGGTGACTTTTGACAAGTCACTATTACTCAACCACACCAACCTCACAAGTTGCATACTACCCAGAGCTCCTTGGAGAATGGGTGGTATAAAAATGCAATAGATATATTTTTTTAATAAAATATATCTAATAAAACTAGCAACAATCAGTTTCACATGTGAACAAATTATTTGTGAATAAGATATATATATATATATATATATATATATAGATAGATAGATAGATAGATAGATAGATAGATAGATAGATAGATAGATAGATCCTTGTTCAAACAATGCACATTTTTCCAATTTTAATTCACAATATCAGAAATATAATTTTTATCTAACATCTAGTTAATTTCCATTTTTACTGATCAACTGGCTTTTAATTCTGATCCCTGGAGTGGGCCATAAGAGCATGTTAAGTAAAAGCCATTTTATAATATACAATATACAGTACAATGAGTAGGACAAAAATAGATTCAATGCTAATTAATATTTTATATTTAGGTATAATCAAGTAACAAAACAGACGTAACAATTTATACAGTATTTATGCTGCATCTCTGATGTGAGACTCGATCAAATAATAATTTACATATATATACATGTTAAACAGTAAAAACTAGTGAAAAATACAAAGTTCTATATGGAAAGATAGCAGGTCCTAAGAAAGCTAGTTAAATCATGGAAATTATGCTTATGAAACTGATAAGCAATTATCCTAAGGAGTTAATTTTAACTATAAATAGTGCAGAATATTCAGCAGACATTACATACATTAATTTTTAGATGCATATTTTTATCAACATATAGATGCAAATATGGTTCACAGCAATCCAACTGCAGAGGGAGGAAGCATCCATCAATTAATCTGAGATGCTGGTTTTCTAATATATGCCAACATAATCCTTTAGCAATAGTTCCTTTTGAAAATGAGAATTATTTATAACTCTAAAAGCAGAAATGTCCTCCTACTAAGACTGAAGGCTTCAGATCTAAAAATTTATAAAAGAATAGGACAGGTCTTGTATACAGGACATGCCAATGTACACAGGACATGAAACACCCATGTATCCCACTTCTTATATTTTTATTTGACTTGCCCTACATTCCAGAGTAACTATGGGAGCATGTAAGAGACTTTACGTGCACCCGTAGTTACTGCACCACCTACTGAAAACCTATGGGAAAATCATACTGCAATCCAGAGCAAATTGTTCTTACACCAGAGCAAGGACTCCCCATAGTTACTCTGGATTGCACCCTTATATGACTTTTATTTGTTTGAAACTGGAAGAGTGGGTGCATTTCTCTCTTTACTGTGAGGATAAGAGAATAAACATGTTGCAGGTGTAAAGGTACGCAAGCCAATAATACTAATTATACCTAACATTTGTACAGTGCTTTTTCAGTGTTCAAAGACTTTTACAGTTATTATCTTGATGCGCTCCTTTTAATAATCCAGTGCTTTAAGAATTCTTGTCTCCATATTAGAGATGGAGTTTGAGGATGTGAGAGGTTGCTTAATTAGGATCAAAAATGAGGAAGGGTTAGACAGGGTTACAATATGTCCACATGTTCCAGGACATGTTTTTTTCAAGACTTGTGTCCTAGAAAAAAATCTTCATTGCCCTCTTTCTTTCTTGTCAGAAGACAGCATGTAGCCTTCTTATAATTCTTAAATTTTATGTAATAATTTAATAATAAGTACTATAGTGCTTCCTTATTTCAGTGACTGTTGTAACAGTTGTAACTTTGTTTAACCTGCTTAAATGCCAATAAAGGTAAAGTAAGTACTATAGTGTTTTAATTAATCACATAAAAGCAAAATACACGTATATTAGTATTTTTGGCTTTTATTTTGTCATGACCTACATTTTTCTTGGATGTCCTAAATTTTGGTTAGCACTGTCCTCTTTTGCTGTTATGACATTGTCACCCTGAGTTACCAAACTCTCATAACAAACACTTAATAGCAAATGCTAATATACTGAATTCAAAGAACAAAATGTCCTTTGTCAACTATATCTGGACTTGGGCTACAATCCAGAGTAACTATGGACCTTTTACACCCAAGTAGTTATGGTGCCACCAATGGGAAATGCACAGAGCAATCCAGAGAAAGTGCCTCTTATGTCTTCCCATAGTTACTCTGGATTCTAGGGTCAGTTTCACAGTCATGCCCCACAAACACAATCTGACTAGTGCTGGCCCCACAGTGGTGCTATATGTCAAGAGTAAACAAAGTGCTTATTTCTGATTATCATCTACTAATGACATCACTTCCTGCTTAATGATGTCATTTTCTGCTGAATGGCTCCACTTTCAGCCTTCAACAGAACAATGAATGCTATTTAGCCCATTGCATGACATGATTTTGACAGTCTGATTTTATTTTCTCTTGAATTTGATTCTAAATTCTACTAGTATGAGCAAAATGTCAGGGATTTTTTGTGGTAGAATGCCCCAGAATGCTGTCCCCCACCTTTTCTTGCGGTGCGTGGGTGACGTGTGATTCGTCGAGAGGGGTGATTCGGCGGAGGAGTTTGACACTCCTCCGGCTGACCCTGGCATCAGCCTCCCCCCATTTCAGCCAACTCCTGCTCTGCTGAAATGAAATGACTCGCAGCCGGCTGAAATGACTGGCTGAGAGACACAGTGTGTCTCTCAGCATGGCCATTTGGCCTTGCTAGGGAGGCCAAGTAGCTGCGCAGAAGCACGGACTTCCACCTCCCTAAGGAGGAAGTCTCCTCTGAAGCCGATTGGCTTCAGAGCAGACTACGCATGTGCCAAAGTTGGCGCGTGCGCAGTTTTGCTCCTGAAGCCAACTGGCCAAGGTTGGTGCAAGTGCCAAGTTTGGTGCATGCGCAATGTCCCAGGACGTGCACATCCCATGAGTGTGTTCCTACACCCTTTTAAACTAAAAAGCACTGCAAAATGTATTTTCTTGAACTCAGTATTGCCTGGACCAATTAAATATATTGTGTACAATACAAGAACCATTTTATCTGTCCTGAATCCATTGCCACTTTTTTCTTCCAGCCATTTTATCCTGTTAATCCTGCTGGTGGTACCCGATGAAAAGCTCTTGTCTAATAATCACAATTACCCTTCCCAACGTATGCAACCAGCGCTTCCCATATCAAATAAGAAATTGTCTCCATTGCGTATTTCACACATTGGGTCTTTCTGATCCTTAAGCACCCACTTAAGGAAAAAACCATTTCAAATGCAGTAGAAGCAATATTTTCAAACATTCACTTTGAAAAGGCAAGCCATAAATGTGTGACTTATACTGCGACAGGTTTCTTTAAAAAATCAGTCTTTAAACTTTAAATAGAAAAAACTCAGATATTCAACAAATGACCTAATTAAGTCTTTCAGATAATTATTAGTAGTACCTCATTGCCATAACTACCATCTTGCATCATCACAGGGATACATGACAAGTTCTTAGTAATCAGAGAGATCATTAATGGTGGCATTTCCTTGTATCTAGCAATCGGAATAAATAAAAGTTTTTTTTAATTGCCTTTGGCCCTGTGTTGGGTCATGGTCATAGAATGTGTGAGTGAAACCTTTAATTAACCTTTCTCTAATACAGTGTTGCACATTTAGCATCATTAAAAGTGTAAGAGATAACAAAATATATATTGAACTGCAAAACTACTTAGGGATTAATGTTTGTTGAATACCACAGTTCTATTGTTGATTGCATACACTTCTGTGGGATTTTTTGGGGGGAGGGAAGCTTGCAGGAACAACATGAAAATTTGGATTTATTTCCACTTAATTGAATACTGTGGGATCAATCACAGCAGTTAAAAACATAAACGGGAACCCAGTTGTCCTTGCTTTACACTGGGCTGGAACTACCACAGGGGATGCAGTATGTTGGTGCTGCTGAATCATCATATGGGGAGGACTGGGCTGTAATGCCCTTACTAAGATGCAGAAAGACATGCATAGAGCTCTTTGCTTAGAGATCTTCTGCCGCACTGAATTACCGGTACTTATAAAAGCAACATTCACTTATAAAAACATTCATAGAATTATAGAATCATGGAGTTGGAGGGGAATAGATCATCTCGTCCAATCATGATAGCAGGAAATCATTCATCATTGCATTGTTGTTTGACTAGGACCAGATTAGCAGGTAACTTTTAGGACCAAGTTAATTAGGCTACTATGAGCTAGCTAGGAGTAGGACCAGGTTAACGGGCTACTATGATCACCAGGGACAGTAGACAATGATGTGCTATGCTCCAGTAAAGACTGTTCTTTGTCCCATAAAACTGAATGTTCGTTACTTTGCTGTTCAGTACTTTGAGATAAATTGCCCACTTCTGCTGCCACTCAGCAGCCCAGTCGCCACTGACAAGTACTCATGGGGCAGCGGGAGAAATATTCTTTCATTTCTGAAGGAAACTCAAAAAGACATGTGTGTAAAGGACACCGTGGCCTCAATAATGGGTAGGGAGAAGAAGCAGGGACAAGAAGCAGGGACATGGAGAGAGGAAAGGACTAAAACTATTGTCCATATTTTTACAGCCCTTTAGCTAATTATGGAAAAAGGTGGTGTTTCAGTTCCCAAGGTGCAGCAAGAACTGTAATAGAAGTTAGTATGGTTGTACACCCCAGAGTGGAGTAGAACATTGTCACTCTGTAGGTGCCTACAAGAAGAACTAGTTCTTGTCAGACTTTTTGAGAGACCAAGAAGAACAGAGCGATGGTGGCGAAAAACTCATGTCGTTTCTGATCGGGCAGAGGCCAGGGCTCACTGGTGAGCCTGCTCTGCGGCGGTGGTGGTGGCTAAAAAGATGTATTTTGCTACCACCATCGCATCCGCAGAGAACCACCCAGCAGAGCTCTTCTGTGTGGTCGGGGGCCTACTCCATCTGGCCCCCCGTACCGATATGGTACAGCACACGGAGGCTCGCTGTGGCGAGTTCGCCCAACATTTCGCAGACAAGGTCAATCAGATCCGGCATGACTTGGACGCCACTTTAACAACATCCAACGATGTCCCTGGGGCACCTGTCTTGTCCATCTTTTGGGATTCTTTTCAGCTTGTAGAACCTGAGGATGTGGACAGGATTCTCTGTAGTGTGAGACCATCTGCTTGCCCGCTGGACCCTTGCCCAGCCTGGCTAATCAGACTGGCCCGGGACGGACTGGCCGAATGGACAGGGAGGGTGGTGAACACCTCTCTGAGGGAGGGGGTGTTGCCCCTTGCATTAAAGCAGGCGGTGGTTTGCCCCCTCCTGAAGAAACCCTCCCTGGACCCTAAAAACCTAAACAACTATCGGCCAGTCTCAAACATCCCATTTCTGGGCAAAGTGGTTGAGTGGGTGGTGGCGTCCCAGCTTCAGAGGGTCCTGGATGAAGCTGATTATCTGGATCCCTTCCAATCTGGCTTCAGGCCGGGGTTTGGGACAGAGACTGCCTTGGTTGCCTTGGTGGATGACTTACGCCGGGGAATGGACAGGGGGAGTGCGTCCCTGTTGGTCCTGCTGGACCTCTCGGCGGCCTTCGACACCATCGACCATGGTGTCCTTCTGGGTCGGTTGGCCGGGTTGGGGATTGGAGGCACTGTTTTGCAGTGGTTCCGCTCTTTCCTGGCTGACCGGTCCCAGAAGGTGGTGCTGGGGGATGCTTGCTTGGCACCCTGGCCTCTTCGGTGCGGGGTGCCACAAGGTTCCATTCTATCCCCCATGCTATTCAACATCTACATGAAGCTGTTGGGAGAGGTCATCCGGAGGTTTGGAGTGAAGTGTCATCAGTACGCTAATGACACCCAGCTCTATCTCTCCTTTCCTCCTGAGTCCAAGGAGGCAGTTGAAGTCCTGAATCATTGTCTGGAGGCAGCGGGGGACTGGATGAGGGTGAACAAACTGAGATTAAATCCTGATAAGACAGAGGTTCTCCTGGTCTGGAAGTCCTTGACTCAGGTATTGGAATATCATCCTGTTCTGGATGGGGTTGCACTCCCTCTGAAGGAGCAGGTTTGCAGCTTGGGGGTTCTCCTGGATTCGCAGCTGCTCCTGGAGTCCCAGGTGGCGGCTGTGGCCAGGGGAGCCTTTGCTCAGCTTCGGCTGATCCGCCAGCTGCAACCATACCTGAGTTGTTCAGAACTGGCCACGGTAACCCATGCCCTAGTGACATCAAGACTGGATTATTGTAACGCGCTCTACATGGGGCTGCCTCTGAAGACGGTCCGGAAGCTGCAATTAGTCCAGAATGCGGTGGCCCGTGTGGTTGCTGGGGCTCGTCGGTTCGACTCTGTCGGGCCACTGCTTCAGCGACTACACTGGCTGCCCATTCGTTTCCGGGCTGAATTCAAAGTGCTGGTCCTGACCTTTAAAGCCCTAAACGGCTCGGGTCCTGGGTACCTGAGGGACCACCTTCTTCTGTACAATCCGACCCATCACCTAAGGTCATCTGAGGGGACCCTACTGACTGTGCCGCCACTAAAAGATGTGAGAGGTGTGGCAGCCAGAGATAGGGCCTTCTCGGTGGTGGCACCCTGGCTTTGGAACTCCCTCCCCATAGAACTTAGGAAAGCTCCCTCAGTACAGAGCTTCAGGCGGAGCCTTAAAACCTTTTATTTTAAAAAAGCGTTTTAAATGGGGCAGTGGGTGGGGGCAGTGTGTTAGTATTTTATTTTATTGTTTTAACAAATGTTTTTAGCTTGTTTTTAATTGTTCCTAGTCTTTATAATTCTAATTGTATTTTAATTGTATTTTAATGATGTTTTAATTTGTTTTTATTAGCAATTTTAATGATGTTTTATTCTTCAATGTTAGCCGCCTTGGGCTGCTCCTTATGGGGGAGGAAAGGCGGGGTATAAATTGAGTAAATAAATTGAGTAAATAAATAAATAGTGTCAGCACCACTATGGTTGGACTCCCCATGGCATCCCCACCAATCTTAGTGGGCACTATCACAAGAGGTATGAGAGCAAATAGGGGATATCAAGAGATGTTTTGCAATGGTTGGGTTACTGAATTGCCTGAACAACAATCATGGTCCATTGCTGGAAGGGTGCTGGAATGCCAGCCTGACAAGCTGCCGTTAACTTTTCTGTCAGAACACAATCAAATTGATGAGTCGTAGCAGTGAGACAGCAGTGAGACAGTATGTGAGAAGGTTGTTCAGCATAGATTATCCTTGAGGACCTATCTGGGCTTCATATATGGTTGCCTGCTGAACTTCATGGCACACAGCCAGAAGAGGGAACCACATCATGAAGGCGACATCTGGTGACGGGCGGGGGGGGGGGGAATTCTGTGACTTTTTTTTTCTATGGAACATATTGTAAAACCCCACTAAAATGATAGTTCAGTTTAGCTTGCCTATATAAATCGCCTTGAATGATATATACAAATTGAGAAAGATGTATATGAATACCTCAACATGTATATACATAAGTGTGTGTATGTTTGCGCGTGTGCATGCACGCATGTATGTCTGTAACATTGCATTTGTGCTGAGGGCTAGGGATTGGCCTGACCAAGTGGGACATGTGGACTCCCTTGGCCAGTGCCCAATGTGACCAATCACTAACAACACCTCTGTTCATATGAAACTAATGTAATGAAGAGTATTAAGTTCCCCTTAGCACTTGGCACCTGAGAGGGACATGGTCTGCCTTATGACTCTTCACTGAGGCACCGTACGTGTAAAATATGCTTTCGGAAATGTAACACAAGTGCTGTTATTCTAACATTACAAATTCAGCTGTGCTATAGACGCACTTAGGCTGCGCCATGTGTTTCTGACCCATGATGCAGGCACCACATGCAAGATCATGTGAGGTCATCTGAAATTCCTTTCAGACAGATTTACTCATATGGTGGTGAGGTTTTTATCGCATAACATTACCCTACAAAAAAATCTAGGAGACCAGGGAAATATAGGGAAGAAAATCTAGCCAAGTTCTTGCCACTTGGGTGGACCCAGCAGATTACCAGTTCCTAAAATGGTTGTGTGGTCGGTAATGAGTTTAGGAAATTGTTGCCCATATTCAGAGAGAAATAAAAACTGATGCCTTATGGAAGCAAGAAAACATGATGGATTCAAAGGTCACACAGAATATATTTTTGGCTTACAATGAGGTAAAACTGAGGTACATTGGACATACCCCATTCTGTAATTGCCATCTAGTCACATTTTCTCTATGTCATTTGTCACATTCTGACAGTAAAAGAGAATCTAGTGGGGAACAGAGTTATTTTTAATGCCTCATTACCAAGTTTAAAAAAGGCCTCCCTAGAATATTTTTAAAGAAATCCCGAAATAATTTCAAAATAAAAAGACAAAAACCAAAATAGGAATTTACTTATTTGTCCAAAAGAAATACGTTGTGATTTCTATTGGGGATTTTAAAAAAAAATATTGTTCTAAAATACATCCCAAAAGGGAAACATAAGAAGTTGTGAGTGATGTGATTAACTGTGGCACTTCACTGCATTATGGCAGTCAGAATGAAGGGGAAAGTGTCGGAGAGTTTAATTGTTAAAGCTGCCATCTCTCTTGCCCCTTTACACAGTCATGGCTCTTGTAATCACACTGGAAAACATCCATTAACCTTCCACTATCTGAGGCAGTCTTTTTAAGTTAATACCATCAAAACAAACTGCTTTGGCTATTTGAAGTAGCAAGGTGCCAAATTTCTGCACTGCAAAAGCTGCTGTTTTTGAGGCTATGGTATTAATGGTAAACAATACCTGGCCCAGTCTTTGCAACAATCACTATCTCAAGCCTTCTGTAACTTTACAGGGTTGTTGTGAAGACAAAAAGACATGCCAAGACATGGAGCAAATTGCTCCTCAACCTTCTGTTAGCATGCATCCGGCCCATTCGTTCAGAAGGCCAAGAAGGTCCACATAACGGAACCCTTCTTTATTTTCTGAAAGCACAAATGCTTTGCCTTTCTTGCCCTTTTTTAGAAAAAAAGCATTGCTGGTATGCAAATCCCCATGCTTTCCATGTGTCTTAGTAGTTTAGGTTATTAATTGCATTGTAACTTTGACCCATGTTGTGCCTTCTCCGTCTCCATTTAGAGACCAAAGTGGTATAGCGTTTCACTTAATAGGAGTATTAGCTTAGCTATAAAGAACATTTTATCTGTAGCAAGTAATTAATGGCACAATTCAGAAGGCAAGCAAGGCATAATTATAACCTAAAGATAACCTATTTTCTATTTCCCGTCTTACTATTTCAGGGTAAATCTAATTGTAATGACAGATGCTGACCTGCAGCTGTGTGTATGTGTGTTTTCCCTAACTATATCAGCAATCCACGGAAAAGATAACAGGTGAACAATTAATAGTGGCAAGTATGCTGAGGAATCCAGCGTAACTTTTAAAAGAAACACATGACTCTGGTAGCTGTAATTGGACAATAAAGCTGGATCAAGAATAGAGTTGATATGGTATCAAATGGTTAGAGCCATATTTTGTTACAAAAAATGAGAAATGCTGGCCAAATGACTTTCTTAGTCTTAGCTCTGCAAGCAAATTTTATACAAACATTAATTCCTTCTTCAGCATTATTAGGTGTTCAGAACAGAGACACTTGATATTTCTTTATTAAAACTTAAGTTTGAATATAGGTGATTTTTAAATTCTGCTTGTAATTAGTCTGTGGAACTCCTTGTGACTCCTTGGATATGGTGATGGTGTCTGGCAGATTTCTGGAGGAAAAGTCCATCACAGGTTTCAAGCCATAATGGGTTGTGCAACCTCTGATTTTAGGTGAAGGCTACCTCAGAATCCCAGATGCAAGAGAGTGGCACCTGGATGTAGGTTTCTCGCTATCCTATGTGCTCTGTGAAGCATCTGGTGGATCACTGTGAACTACAGAAAGCTGGACTAGATTGGCCTTTGTTGTGATCCACCAGAATTCCTATGTTCTTAATCTCCAGAGGCCAAGTGGTCCAGTTCAGAAGACAGCTGGATTGTGTAACCATGTGGGGGGAAAATGTGGAGACATATAGTACAATATGACCAGTGGTGGGCCTGGCCTGGCCCAACAACCGGTTCTCCAGAAGTGGGCGGGGACAGGCTGGGTCAGGGGGCGGGGTAGGCATGCCACCTTAACACTTAGTTTACCAAAAAAATTGTATCACTTATGACCGCATCAATCAGTATTAAGCCCCTGGGTTCTGTGTAATTTATTCCTATGCATTATACCTTGTTGTGCTCTCAGGGGGAATGTGTGCCACAAATAAGAACATAAAAGCATAAGAAAAGCCTCCGCTGGATCACACCAAAGACCCATCTAGTCCAGCTTCCTGAATCACACAGAGGCCCACCAGCTGCCTCAGGGAGCACATATGACAGTTGCATCCAGGTTCCTAAGTACCAGCACTTACCCTGATCTACAGTTTTGGACCAGAGTCTGTGGTGTCCCCTCTGCAGGCTGAGGTTTGCTTCTAAGCCACTACTTAAGGCTACAATCCTGTCCATACTTTCCTGTAAGTAAGCTCCATTAACTGTTATGGGACTTACCAGTACTTCTGAATGGTCATACATAAGATTTGGGCTCTTAGAATCCCAGCCTCTTGCTGCAATATAACACTTGCATCCATGTGCCTAATACAGCAGACACTACCACAAGTTCCACTGGTGGTACTTATACCACTGGTTGAGAAACACTAATCTACGGTTTAGGACCAGAGTCTGTGGTGTCTATCAGCAGGTTGAGGTTTGCCTCTAAGCCACTACTTAAGGCTACAATCCTGTCCACACTTTCCTGTAAGTTAGCTTCATTGAATATAATAGGACTTCTGAGTAGTCAACCAAAGGACTGAGCTCTTAGTAACCAGCCTCTGGCTGCAGTCCTATTCACTTTCCTGAGAGTAAGCTCCACAGACTCTAATGGGACTTACTTCTGAGTAGCCAAGAATAGGATTGAGCTCTAATGCTGCACTCCTCTGCACACTTTCCTGGGAGTAAGCTTCATAAATTGAAATGGGATTAACTTTTGAGAAGTCAGGCATAGGATTACAAGCTCTTAGCAACCAGCTTCTGGCTGCAATCCTATACACTCTTTCCAGGGAGTAAGCTTCACTATTATAATGGAACTTACTACTGAGTAGACAGATGATTGGGCTTTGAGGCTACACTCCTATCCTCACAGGGGAGTAAAACCTACTGACTTTAATAGGATTTACTTCAAAGTAGGCAGTGGACTGGGCTCCTGGGGGGGGGGGCAGGATGGGAACTGGGGCTATTTCTTCAGGTGCCCCCATACTGCCTCCCCGCAATCTCAGGTGGGGAGATTTCTCAGAGGGGCAGGATGAGGTGGGGAGATCTGGGGGGGAAAGGACTACAGTGTGGATAGGATTGTGAGCCCAATCCTAACTGTGTCTACTCAGAAGTAAGTTCCATTCAAGTCAGTGGGGCTTACTCCCAGGACTGTGTGGTCAGGATTTTAGCCTTACAGCCCAATCCTATGCAGGCTTACTTAGAAGTAAGTCTCATTCTAGTCAGTGGGGCTTACTCCCATGTAAGTGTGGATATGATTGCAGCCTCAGAGCCCAGTCCTAACCATGTCTACTCAGAAGATAGTCCCTTTATAGTCAGTGGGCTTACTCTCAGGAAAGTAGACAAATGCCCTGGAGGATCTCATCCTTACAACATTCAGACCTTTGTCAGTAGCTCTGGCTTCTGGCTTCTCTATTCCCGCCCAAGGACCCCTTTGTAAAGCTGTCCATGAAAGTGCCTGACCCACAAAAACACCATCTCCAGAGAGGCTGCCTCATTTACATATGAGAAACCCATCATGCTTTGTGAACTGCACAAGGAAATAACTTGCTAAAAATAAGATTTTTAATCAAAATAAGATGTTTAGCAAGGACAGGCTTTCTGAATAGCATCATCCAAAGGTTTGGGGCATGAAGAATCTCCTCACTCTCACTTGAAAGTATTGAGCTTATAGTGATCCAAACACCCTTCCATCTCAGCAGTGCAGTGTCTGAGTGTGCTGTGGAATGACTGCAGTGCCTTGTCTGAATGATGGTAATGGGAACAGACTGTTTGTATTTTAAAATTAAAAAATAACCTTAGGGAGGGGAAGGAGGAGAGAGAGAAGCCCCCTCAGAAGGAGAGAGAGGTTCAGAAGGGAAGGAAGGAGGGAGTGGAGCTTCACCTCTGGGAAGACAGACCCAGAGACCCTTTAAGAGAAATTCAAACACACTTGCATGCAATTCAAAGGTGACGGCCCCCTCTTAGCTACCGGTTCACTAACGTCCTCCCCAAATTAACAACCAGTTCTACAGAACTGGTGAGAACCGGCTACAGCCCACCTGTGAATATGACTCCCTGCAAAGACACACCATTGCACCATTGAGTCATTACCAATTGTGCAAAACACACAGCTCTGTGCACTTCTGGAACAGTGTTTATGATGCTGTGAAGTATGTTCTGCTGCCGGAATGCTAGTTCCAGCAGTGCAGTATGTATTTAGGTTTGGGCCATCACACATTAACAGCCACTTTAAAGTAGTATTTAGTTCAGATTAATTGTCCCCATGTGAATTAGGTGTCAATGTGCTGGATGGGAGAAATGCGCGTGTTCATGCTTCTCCATCGCATGTTTGACAGAGCCAGTGCGCTGACCGACTAATGGTTTATGTTGGTATGTAGCCACATCTGTTGGATTTCAGAACAATGAAATGGGTACTATGAGCTTAAATGATCAGTATATTACAAATAATTTGGAATGGATGGACTGCTCCTTCAGAATTAATTCAAATAAATTAATTCAAATAAATTAATTCTTGGATAGGCTCTGAAAGCCTTGAAAATGAATTCTGACCTCTGAGTATATCTGTGGACCTTCGCTTGTGGTGATGACTTTACTGCCACATACCACAGTTTGGATAACGCAGACCCTGTTGCAACCTTTCTGCTGACAAATGGGTTTTCACTGTCATACTGCCTCTTTGTTACTTAGGTGAGGTGGAAGTGCTTATGAAATTTCTATGAGTCCTAGTTTCCCTGGACAGACTACACACCTGTGAAACAATGTCCAAGATGTCAGTCCCTGCTGCCTTTACAGCTAAGAATGAGATCAACGCCTTAAAGATCCCAGTGGGACAAAGATGAAAACCTTCATGTAGTAAAGGCCAATATATTTTACCCTGCTTATTTACTTGAAAACAAGTTCAGATAGATCATTCAGGCTGCAGTCGTAGCCCCAGTTTTGCCAGCATACAAGTCCTAGCACAAGTCCCATGCTGGGGGAGTCACAAAAGTGCTACAAGGCAGTTCTGAGTCACCCCTGGGGAAGTTAGGCCAGTGCACAGCTATATTCCAACTTTCTCAAACCACCGTGGGAAAATGGAGACAAATGAGTTATGCTGGACTAAATTGGTTAGGATTGTGTCCCCAGTGCTTCACAAACTCTGACATGGGAGTTGGGAACACTGTGTGTACAGGGGAGGGGCTATGGCAGCAATGCAATATCCAGCATCACACTGACAGCAATGTGATCTCCAGCAATCTTTTGTGAGGGAATCTTCCGTTCTCATGTAAGTGAACTGGCCAAGCTGGAAGTCAGTGATCAGGTAAAAGCTTTTTCTACTTATGGGTCACATCATAAGTGTGTGACTTATGGGTGTGACTTTTTGTAACTTTTTTCCTCCTCACACAGTGATTCCCAAAGTGGGCGCCACGGCCCCCTGATGGGTGCTGCAGTGATCCAGGGGGGCGGTGATGGCCCCAGGTGCATTTGGGGGCAATGAATAACTGTAAGGGGGTGGTGAAAACATAAAAGAAAGAAGATTTAGAAAAATTGATTTATGTATTCCGCTCATAACGCTTAATTTTTCTTTGAACAACGTACTGGACGTTGGCTCGGTTCTTGCATACTCCCTCACTTGCATTGAGGTATGTGCAATCGTGCACTGCTGCTGTTCATGTGGTGCCACTGAATTGCCGTTCCAAAACACGTGAGCACTATGAGCAATTCTGGCTGCAAAAGGAGATCCTTACGGCTTATCCTGAAATATGGGCTGTAATTCAAAAGTTCTTAATTGCATTTCCTTCATCATATTTAGTGGAACGTGGATTCAGTGCGGTAACCAATTTATTAACAAAAAAAAAGAAACCGATTGCAAATAGTCAATCGTGGTGATTTAAAATTACTGCTGGCGAAAATAGAGCCAAGGATTACTAAATTGGTAGCAGCACACCAGGTTCATCCTTCTCATTAAGATGATTTCGAATGTTTTAACTTTTTTTGTATTACCTTTCTATTCTGAGTTCAATAGTTTCATAATTTCAAAGTTCAGTGTTTCTAATTTACACCTTTCTTTACTATATTTTACAAAAAAGGTAGAAACATTAATACATATATCTTTCTGTTTAATTGCTATTAAAATTTTTTTAAAAAAATTAATTTCCAGGGGACGCTGAGTAATATTTTTCTGGAAAGGGGGCGGTAGGCCAAATAAGTTTGGGAACCGCTATCCTAACGTATATATTGTAACATAAACATGTTTTATAAGAGCATACGGGGAGCCTGCCTTTGATCTTTCTGGCTCCGGGGGATTGAATTAACAACTTCTGTTTACATTTTCACATGGTGTCATGTTGATCTTGCCTTCAGCTGTAAGACTAACTTCTTCATCCACCATTTTGTTAAATTGCTGTTATCCTCTTGGTTGTTTCTTTTTCACACCCTGTCCTTGACTTCATATTCCTGAAAGCACCATCTTGATAATCTGCTTCCGGCACATAACAACAACAACAAAAAAAAAGGATTATTTTTCTCCTTGAGGTCACATTCCAGGCTTTTGTTCAGTCACAAGTTCTGTTTGGATTCATATTTCGTATGTCTACTTGAATATTCAAAAAGTCATCAGCTAGTCTGATTTGTTTTTTCCTTCTTTCTAAGTCATGTGAAAGACTGATTTGCTTTGACAGGTGGATCAGGAACAGAATTGGAGCTGTTTTATCTGGACCTAATTAAACAACCGTCATTACTGGCAGGCAGGTATGTGTTTGTGATGACTTAAAATTAACTTGATTGGAATGCAACCTATAAGCCATTGAATTGGCTGGTTTGAAAATGTGATTTTTAAAATGCATGCTGTAAATAATGGTGCATAATACACCAATAGTAAACTGAAATTATAATAATTGCATCATGCTAGATTCCATTTTGTTTTATTTTAGGACAACTTCATATTAGAGTGAAATACTGTGATACCTGAAACACTGAAGAAAGAGAACTCCCTATTGATTATATTTTATTTATATAGATTACTTCATATTACCTCCTTTTTATCTCATGCTTACATCATATTTACATATGAAGCTAGTTTTCTTCACATATTTTCGTATAAAATTACTTCATACAAATTTTGTTTCTTTGGTTCTTACAGGACTTATAGTCACAATGCTTGACCCCACAGTGCTGTCTGAGCTAATTGCCTCAGGCAACAGATTGGAAAGTGGGCTACCTGCCTCCATCTGTCCATCTTCCTCCAGTGCTTCCTCCAATGCTGTGGCCCCATCAATTTCATCTCTTCCACACTACTTTCTCATTTCCTTTCCCATCTTCTTATTTGACTTCAGTGAGTAGAAGGATCAGTGAATGTGACCACTAACATGCCGCTGGAAAAGAAGAAACAATAATACACCACCTCAGGTGCCAGGAGATCTTGGCTGGCCCTTTATTAATCTGCATGGTTTTAATAACAATACAGTTTCACTTGCTCGCTTGCTCATGCTCCCTCATTACACATTGTGCAATCCTGAGTACTCATCTGGGCCAGTGCAAGTGATTTGTACCATGCTAAGGTGTCATAAGCATGCTATAGTGTCCCCCACAGAGGAGCGGAGGGGAAGGCATCAGCCTTCCTGCACTGCTCTCAGTGATGCAAACAGGTGAGATGCACCGGTGGGTAGTGTTGTTCCGGGATGGAAGAGGGCAAGGGAAGGGTGTTTGCAGGGGAGGGTGAGGAACAGGAGGCAGGGCCTGGGTCTGGCAGTTATGCCAAATCCATGCTCTGTTCCCTGGGCATTCCAGGAACAGTCTCTAGCCAGCGGCTGGCCTAGATCCAAGCAGACATATTAGGGCTGCTGCAGCCTGGGGAAGGGAAAAAGCTTCTCCGTGGTAGCACAGTAACAACCCCAATCCTTGCACTGGATACAGCACAGGTTCAGCCAGTCTGCCTGTTCCAGCACAAGTGAGGATTGTGCACACACACAAACACACACACACCATTCACAAACAAGAATTCAGGAAAGATTAAATATAAATAGATCACTTTAAGCTTCATTGTATTTGTAGGTTTTAATCTGTCCTACTTTTGTTTTGTCAAAGAGGTGTTGTCTCTTTGGCGATGGTGATTGAGTATCTTTATATTTCTGACTCAGGTAAGTTACATAGGACTGGAAGAGAAGATAACATAATAGATGTGACAAGGAGGGAGGATCAATCCAGACGTGAGTACAAAAAGATGCGTTGTCTGGATAAGTAGCGAGGCCACAGCTCAGCATCAACAATCACAACTGTTTCAGTTAAATGAATGTTCTCTATGTTGAGTGAGGCCATTTGACCCATCCATCCTAGCACTGTCTACTTTGGCTGCAAAAGCATCTTTTTTGGGTTCTAGGGTTGCCATAATTCTCTCCCACAAAATTGGGCAGGACCGTCTGTCACACTTGTCAGTATGTGAACACAGTGCCCCAAAATTGGGACTGTCCCTGTTTTTCAGGGCACGTGGCAACTCTATCAGGTTCACATGTAGAAACTTTTTCCCATTATCTTCTGCTTTTCATGGGACATACCAGGGGTGAACCAAAATCTTTCCACATGGATAACATGCAGAATCACTGAGCAAGAGCTCTTCCTGATGAAGACATTATAGAAAAGCATTTCATATACTAGAGTTTCTCAAACTCCTTCTTTGGGTGGAGGCAAAGCCAGCTACAAGATCCCCAGAATTGTATTACAAATGGGGGGAAGGCATGAAAGGTGCTTTTTTATAACTCACAGATTGCTGCTGCAGTATCACAGAGTTGCAGAGAGCCCCCATAGCCCTCCACAGGACTCCATAATATTAGAATACTGAAAAGAGCAGTTGAAAACCACTTCTGGTTTGCAACTGCAAAACTGTAAGTGGTTTGCAATAGACTTGGGGAGCACTTCAGATGGCTGAGCAGGGCTCCCTGAAACTCCTGGACCTTGTGAAATCCCTCTGTGATTAAAAAGCCCCCCTTATGCCCCCCATTAGCAATGCAGTCCAGGTAATCATGTTGGTGCCTTTCCCCTTTTCTTGCTCCTTGGGGTTGAGGCTCTCTGGTCTGAGATGGCACAATAACCTTAGCTGTATATTGTAGAAAAATGTTTCCATTGGCTTTCAGTGCCTCCTGTTGCTTTCAATCCCTGGTCAGCCTGATTCCCCTCCATTGGTGTCATCTCTGTGGTACAACCCATAGTGGGAAGACTTTGTTGTTAAATGGTTTTAAACTTTCTGTCAATCCCAACTACCAAGTTCTAGTCCCTGAATTTCTGAGTGGAGAACAGAGCACTATCCAAGAATACTGAACGTGACCATTCCAAGTCTAGGTAATTAGCAAATGGCCAGACAAGAATTCATACCACTTTCTTTTTAATATCTTCAAGTTGACATTGTCTGGGAGCTCCATTCAGAGTGACTAACCAGTAGTTACAAAGAATTCCTGGAGAAATAATTTAAGAAAAAAAAATGTGAAGCATGCCAAGACAGAGTACGTAAGTCCATATATAATTAGCTTCATCCCTCATAGAGTTCTTTTCTCACATGCATTTAGCAAACTGGTACCAGGCGATGATCAATGGGTGAGCCATGAAAGCAGACAAAACCAGCTGAAAAAGCAATCCTGAGCCTCTTTAAGGAAGAAGAAAAACTTTTCCAATTGATGTAGTGCTTCATAAATTAGCCTAAGGACACCACATAGATTGTGCTCTTGTCATGCGTGTAGAATCCTATTCAATTAATAATTTTGCTTTTCAATAAAAATATGTCTGAGTAGCAATTGAATACTAACCCCATTCTGTGTGCATGTAAATGAAGGGAATGGAATGAAATAACCTCCCATTGGTTTTCTTATTTGCACATTGATTCTAAACACTCAGACCAGAATGCCTGATTGCTACGTAGGTATAAGGGGTCCTTGATGTTGGCCAGGAATTTTGTGGCTTGGAACATTGTGTGTCTGAGACATTCATTTGGTGGTGCTGGCAATATTAGGCTGAAACTGTGAGCAAAATCCTATTGAAAACCACAGTGTTTGCAAATTAGAGAGATATTCATATCATTCAAACAATTGCCCAGTAATAACCTGTCTGTATACAGCCCCATCATAGATATATAAAATCTCCCCATAAGTAGGTAAATTGCTGATTCCTTTGGATCTTATCATGCATTCACTGAATTTTGTTAAAAAATAAAAATAAATTGAAAATACAAAATGCCATTTTGTATTTAACTGTGGATAAATAGTTACATGCCAAATATATTTTTGTTGTAAATTTGCAAGAATAAAATTGCTGAAGAAGTACATAGATTAAATGAACATACTGCATCTTTAAAAGTTGATCAGGATTTGGAATCCTGTATTATCAAACTGGGAGAAAAACTTGCATTACTTGTTTGAATGATTATTTGGAGGGAAAGATGGGAGATAAATTATAAAGTAAATAAGGGTGCAATCCTAAGCATGTCTACTCATTCTGTTCTGTGGGACTTACTCTCAAGAAAGTGTGTATAGGATTGCAGCCTTAATGAATTAGTGTTGGCAATGAATAATTTCACTGGATGTAAAAAGATGTAATGGCACATCCAGAGTATACATTTTCCTTGTTAACAGGTTATTTTACAGAATTGTTAACTATCTATTCTTATTTTTATCTAACTAGTCTTATTTTTTGACCCATTTCTGCCTGGCCATCAGGTGTACACATGTTGCATCCATGTTGCATATAGGCTCAATTTTCTGCCCAAATGACTTTTAATGTATGTGTAAGAAAATAAAAATTACTTTTAAAACAAATGAAAACTATACCATATGTGTCCAAGAAGTACATCCAGAAATCCCCAGAATGCTAGCTTCCCAGGGTTTAGTGCTACTTCAAGAGTTTGATGGAACTTCAGGCAAGGCATGATTTTCTTAGGGAACCCTTAATCCCATATATTCTGCTTTTTCACTTATTGGGTCTTCCATATAAAATACAATTAAAGGAAATTAGGCTTTACAAATAGAATTATTTCTCCCCCTCCTTCAGGAAATTAGCCCAAAAATAATTAGCCCAATAATATTAGTCCAATAATAAACTGAATTAAGACCCAAAGCACATACCTGCCACACTGTGGCAGCCATCTGGAAATGTCTGATTATGCCTACAATCCAGAGTAACTACGGGAGCACGTAAGAGACATTACGTGTACCCGTAGTTACTGCATCACTTAGTGAAAACCTATGGGAAATTCATATTGCAATCCAGAGCAAATTGTTCTTACACTGGAGCAAGGACTCCCCGTAGTTACTCTGGATTGCGCCCTTGGACCCAATTTTTGCACTGACATCAGGGACTTTGTATTTCTGGAACACTAAGGGCACAATCCAGAAGTGTGTTTGGGTTCCTCATATCTATCACTGGGCTGACCCAACTACAAGATGGGCCACCCAAGTTACTATTGAAAAGGCTTAGAGCTGCCTAAGGCAACATAGGCTGCCCCAAGAGAGGTGGACCTGGGCTGCCCTAAGTGGGGCAGCCTAGGCAGTTCAGAAGAGGCATGTTGAAGGCATGTTCAGCATTGCCTAGGGCAGAGCAGTTACTCTGTATCCAGCGCCTCTTTCCAGCTCCTCAGAGTTATACCACTCTTCCAGCTCCTCAGAGTTATACCACTTCAGGAGCAGTATAACAATGAGTAGACCCATAGAGGTCCATGGTTAGGCAGAGTAAGACTGGCAGTGTTGACCAAAAATCTGAGTTCTTGGCCAGCCTAGCTGCAACCCCTGCCTCTCAACCTCAGGAAATGGCACAACTATAGCAGCCAACTAACCTGGGGATACAGCAGGCCATTCCAAGAAGCCCCTTGTATTCACTGTAGACTCTACTGGCATCTCATCAGGGACTCCTTATAAGGCACGCACCACAGCTGTTCCTTGTTCAGTGTGAACTGAGGAGGGTCTCCTCGGGAGCAAGTCCTTCCCAGGTGTCATTTACATGGTGCCTACTGAGCATGTCCTGGAGTAGCTAGGGCAGCCCAGGCTTCCTGACTCTCTGGATGCAGCATCACTTTCTGCTCTGGATTCAGAATAGTTGGGGCAGTCCACCTAGAGCTCTCCTCACTGCCCTCACTCTGGATTGTGCCCTAAGATTGGGTACTTAACTTACAGTTATCATTTTATAAGAAACCTTGATTCTTACCTGTAAAGATGTGAACACTTTTATCCTACATTTCCATTATTCTAAAATTGGTCTATCTATGAGGCCAATTGTCTGATGACCTTCTTGACAATTCCTTCCCCTCTTGTTCCCTGGAATGGACAAGGAGATCCATGTTACATAGTAGGAGTGGCCCATGCCGGCAGCCAAGCTGAACAGGAGGAAGAAAGCGCACAATGTTGCAGATGTATGGCTCTGTGAATTCCCTATTCTGAGATTTAATTTCTCTGCATCAAAAAATACCATCAACACCATGTCATTCTGATTTGTCACACATTTTATTTTCTGTGTCTAACATCTCACTGAAGCCCCATCTTGCTGTCCCACTGCTATTGATTGCCCTGGTGTGAAGCAAAAGATACAATTTTGGCTTGAAAATAGAGCAGATATAAAATTAAAAATACTTCAGATAGAACCTTTGCTATTATTGAAAGTTTTACAATACAGTAGTCTGGAAACTGCCATAAAAATGTTACAGGCACTTCCCTTACAGAAAATTAAAGATGAGATTAGTAGATGAAAGAGGCATATCTGTCGTGGAAAGATGTGGAAAACAGGTGTACTTACTTCTCGAAAGCTGTTCCTTCCAGCCCACTAGCATCTGCCTTGTCCTGGTTGAGACTACCATGCTTTGAGCAGCTTTCTTACTGGCTTCCATTGAACACCACAGGCAAAAAAGGAAGCTTATGCCCACAAACATGCAGTGACATCCCTACTTGAGCACCACTGCAAAGGTCCTTTTACTGCTGGAGTGTGAGTTCCAGCAGTGCAAGATCCAAATAGAATTTGGCCATAAGCCACTAAAATGACCCTGAGCTTGACAATTTATTTTATTTATTTACATAATTTACTGTATACCCCATATCCCCAAGGAGTTCCCTTGAGTTCCTCAAGGGGACTCAAGGTGGCTTACAAAGGGGCAGCTGTTGTCATCACTGATCACCTAAAAGACAGGCACAGTGTAACTGATCAGGCCCTATTGAGTACGGGAAGCTTGAAAATCCCCACAATCCAGCAGAAAGAAAAACATACTTCACCACATTGGCATGTAAGAAAACACAGTATATAAAGGAACCCAAAAAATTATACATCATCTGATGAATGAGAAGAGCACATACAATGAAAGTGAGGACAACTTAAGCCCAGAGTTCTGACAAATTGTACAGAAGTTTATCACTGATCCACAGATGGAACAATTTATTGAGAGCAGAGAAGTAGAGATACCTAATTGGTTTTATAAAAAATAGAGTTATGGCAGCCAGTGATCAAATTTAATACTAAAAAAACCTGAATGCGTGTTTACATTACTTCTTTAGCATATCATTTCCCCCCATTTATATGCTCCTTTGGGATGGATGTAGGGGGTGGATATATATTGGAAAATCCTGCATAACCACTCCGAAACATTCTGGCATTCAAAGGACCTTCTGTTTATCTCCCCTTTGCACCATATGTGCACTGTGGCTGAGGAAAGAATGGTAGCCCTTGACTGAATATTTGTACTAAGGACGAAATGAATTTTTTCAATAATTAATTTGATACCCAAACATCTGGCTTCCAATTTTGTATGTAATTGGCACTTGGGTACTCTGCTTACCTATTGATAATTTTTTGGTATAAGCAGGTATTTCAATTCTAGTGAGTTTCTAGTTAATAATCAATACTCCTGTTGTTTAATGAAGAAACAGCCTTCCATCACGGCCTTTGTACATTCTTAAAATGACATTGATTTTATTCATTATCATATGTCCTTGCTGTAAGGACATGAATATCAGTCTTGGAGTAATAAGAGGCTGTTTAGTGCACTTGTAGGCATAACAGTGATTATACAAAATATATTCCATGTTGAAAGTATTTGAGAGGCAAACACTGATAGTATCATGCTAGGTAAATATTTACTCACAGTGTGATGGCAATGTCTTCTTTGCCTTAGTTGTACAGTATTTGAGAGTGGTCAGTTGCGACCCATAAGGGAGCATATGACACGCTGCAGGTAGGACATCTGAGAGGAATTTTATGGGGGAAATTCAATATACAAAGTTTATATAAAGAGTTCATTCCAGGCCCCTTCCCAAGATAGGGGAAGAAGGAATAGAGCTGAGTTTTGGAAAATGGGGCAGAGGACGACAGTAACAGGGCAGGTTGATTGGCCCCGTCCTTTGGCTCCCACATCCTCTCTTTGGGTCCTGGTATGATTTCTCCTGAGTTATGATTGCAGGCTATTGGTAGTGTTTTCCTGTCTGTTGCCTGAACAAGGTTGCTAGAGGCTTGGGACACAGGCCTGCTCTGCCTCATCATTTCACCCTCATCTATTCCCTGAGACAATGAGTGTTCCCATTTCCACTTGTACTGAGGGTTTGAGGTCGGCCCAGCAGGGTACTCTCTTGGGCATGGCCCTCCACTGGTGTTCAAACATGGCCAACCAGTGATGATAATTGCTTCTTCCTTTAACCGTTGGGAGAAGGTGATGGATATGGAAACCATCATATATTTTCATCTTAATTTACTACCTTTAGACTGGGTCATGAACATTTCTGCTTATTATTTTATGAGTACAATTTGAAAGCTCATTTTAAGGTTAGATTAGAAACAGGTTGATATCGCAATCCTAACCTGTACTGAAACAGGCAGGCAGATGTGCCTGTGCTGTATCCAGAGGCTGCTGCAGCACTACCCTGGGAAGGGGAGGCTTGTCCCCTTCCCTAGGGTAAGGCTGCAGAAGTCCCTATGGATCTACTCAGACTTGTAATGCCTAACAAGGCACGCTGATGTGTCAACCTGTCATCTCCCCTGGTGACGCAAAAGCACTTTAAGATACTTTTGTGACACTGTTAGGCTGGCGTAAGAGACTTGTGTGAGCTTAGGGAGCTTTGTGAATTGCTCCCTGAATTTAAGATGTTTTTAATCAGAAAAATTATAGCAGTCCAGGGATCTGTTGCAATTGTGAGGGTGTCAAGGTAGGCACTGTGCTCCTTGCAGTTTCTTCCCTAATGAAGTAGTGTAGTGATGAAACTCTCTCACAATATCACAATCTGAAGTCCATATTGGAACACCTTTGGAAACTATTGAAAGACACCAAAATTTGGACTTTGAGATTCAACATAAATGAAGAAAAAGAGAAGAAAAGTTTGAATGTTGAGATGAAACTGTCCTCACACAAAGAAGGGAACCAGGAAATTCCATGTTCCATCATGATACAAATGGGGCTCAAGATCTGGACAAATATGTTCAAATATATTATAAAATTCAAGTTGTTTAAAAGAATGTGACCCATGGAAAAATGGGAAAATACCAATGGGAAAATACCAATGGGGAAACAATTAGTAACTTCTGTCAGCTTGGGTTTTAAAAAAGTAAAAAAGGCCTAAAATGTCATCTTCAGAAGGTTGTGTTGCTTCCTTTCATAACTATTTACAGGCAAGGGAAGGGTGACAACTAACATTTGTAGATGTTTGGCACTTTTGTGGCCTCAGTCTGTGAGCACATCTGTTGAACGAATGCTTGGAGATCAAAGGATGTTGTCTTGGGGTGGGAGTGACATCCTGAAGCCATTCAAAGATTGTCACTTCATGTCTCAGTATCGCAAAGAAAATAATTGTGTGATTTTCACTTGAGGTGCTAACGAATCACATGACCAACATTAAAAGGCCATGTTTGAACAATTATTTTTCCGAGGCAATTAGGATGGGGGGGGGGATTGCAGTTCCATGAAAACCTGGTTTCCGGAAGTAAATATTTTTACAAATATATTATTTACTCTACAGAAAGCTTTTTTTCCCCCGCTGAGAACATAGATAAATGCGCTCACTACAGCAGCGCTATGACCACTACAGGCCCAACTGTCAGTCCTTCGGTACTTCCTGTCAGTCTGACTAAACTCTGTCATCCTTCAACCCAGTTTAAATTAACAGGTAATTTGTAAATGTCACTTCAGGTTAGGCCGCTCATTTTGTTTCTACTCTACCAATGCAAAGTCGAGGACTAATTTTTCTTGTCTTCTTTTAATAGGATTTTCATTTATAAATAGAATTATGTTCTGAAAATAAATTACAGTAAGTGATGCACAGAACTGGGAGCAACAGCACTTTCATAGAATTTCAAGCACCTACATCAGAAGAGATTAATAAAAACACTTCAAAGGCTAAATTCTATTTAAGCAGAAGACAGCTTTTGGTTAATATTTAATCTGAGTAACGGCGATTTCAGTTGAAAATGTAATTTTTTAATATCTAAATTAATTTGCAAAACAAAGCCATTAATTTAGCCTGAGAGCTTTCGCCGTGCAAAAGTTTCGGCAATTTATTGGGGTGAAGTGATGTGGGGTTAAAATGGAAAACTTTACACTAGAACTCCTTGTTTTAATAAATAATTTATTTTCTAATGGATTCTGTAGTGTATTTGATCACTGCTCAGGGTCTGAACTTTTATGTTATACTGTTCTATATTACATTAGATAAGGAGTAAGGTTATTATCTTATTTTTAGTGGCAGCCCTATCCTGTATTTATTGCTGTTGTTTGGTAAGAAAAGAGCATAGAACATAGGCAGCCAAGAAAGAGTTTTTAAAAACAGGAAAAAGTTTTATTTTTAAAAGTGCTCCTGTGATGATTCTGGGTGTGCGGGGGAGCTTTCAAGCTAGGAAACTTTCTTTCATTTGCTTCATCCCAGTCCCAGAATTAATAGATTCCAGCGCTGCTGTGAGGACAGATTAAGAGAGAGAGAGAGAGAGAGAGAGAGAGAGAGAGAGATCCTGACTGTGCATGTTATTGCCATTGTGGTCACCTGCCACAGCAGGTAAGTCAGCACATGAGTTGTGGGGGAGAGGTTGGAATGTGGGGCAGGAAGAGGGGATGTGGGTAGTCTGCAAAAGGGTTGAAAGTGTTAATGAGAGGATGATATAGTGATGGTGGCAGACAGAAGTGCTTTCTCTCCTTGGACTTATGCCAACGACTTATGCCTCCTTAGATAATATGCCTCACTAGGATGTGAGGAGGCACACTGAACAGCAGAAGGCTTAGAGAGAGGAAAGGGGATTTCTCCTTTCTGTTCTGAAGCCTCCTTCTCTACCACCCCCTAGATCAGTGATTTTCAACCTTTTTAATCCCGTGGTACGCTAACAAGGCACTGAAATTGTCAAGGCACACCATCAATTTTTTTTTACCATTGACAAGGCACACCAGGCTGTTCTAAGCCCCCAATTTTCCTATTGAGTAATGTCAATCCCCAAATTCCTGTGGCACACCTGAGGACTATCCATGGCATACCAGTGTGCCTTGCCTTTTCACTTTGAAAATCACTGCCCTAGATGGAGCTCTACCAGTCTCAGCAGGTGGACTGGTAAGGGCTGTCTGCTTAACCATGGGATCTTTGTGCAGTGGTACTGGTTTCAAAATGTAGTGACTCTAAAGAGGGAAAGGAAGAAGGTTAGCAGAGCCTCTTGTCATTAGTTAATAGTCATGTTGCTGATCTGGCAAGCACCTGTTAGGCTCTGAATACCAAGTGCATGTGTGTAGATGGATGTTTCCTGAATGATCTGAAACAAGGGAAAAAACAAGTTCAGCAAAACAAAAGAAGTTCCCCTAACTCTAAAGGTCATCAACAAATTTCTGATTGGACAACTTTCCAGGCTTTATTACAAGCAAACTGAACTCCAGATTAGACACTAGACTAGACTCTAAACTTTTTAGCCAGAAGGCCACTTCAAATACCTTGCATGGTGTTGAAGGACAAAATTTTTTTTATAAATAAATAAATACATTAGAGTTGGAACCTAGATGAATGAATAACTGAGAAGCAATGGCTCAAATTTCTAGGATGTCTTCAAGCACCAACACACTTCACACAAATAAAGCACATACTCAAATGGTTCCCCATTTCCACATCTTCCAAGCACCTTCGAAGGCCTTTAGATGGCTCAAAACATTACCAATAGTTTTGGGGAAAACCCAGAAGTGTTTTTTGGCCCTCAGAACACACTCCAGACAATACTGAGCACTGCTCCAGTTGTGATAGTGAAGTGTGCCAGAAGCTTGCAGGGACTGGATAGAAGCTATCCATGGGCCATATGTAGCCTATGGGCTAAGGTTTGGAGACCCCTGAACTAGACCCTTAGATGGATGTGAAGTACAAAGACAGAGTGGTCAAGGATCCCTTGAGTCAATCAACCCATCCAGGGAAAGGTACAAAAACTAGTTTTCTTTGAAACAGAGAGTCTGGAACAGTCATGCTATCTCAGCCTTGCATGGCATCCATTGCAAGTTTTTGAACTGGTACCATGGGGAAGGGTAAGCTTTTCACTTTACCTAGGGTAGGGCTCAGGGTTCCCAGATGTCTGGATTTGCCCAGATGTGTCCTACATTTGGGCCCCTGGTTCGGGCCCCTCATCCTTGTCTGGGCCCCTGAAGAAAAGGAGTGGTCCCTGGGGTTTCTTTGCAGCTGCCCCTGTGACAGTGGCAAGGCTTAGAGCCAGCTGCTCAGTCGGGGGGCAACCGCCCGCCCTCGCAGCCTCCAGCCAGCTGATACCCTCCCTGGCATGCCTGGATCCCCCCTCTTTCCCCCACACCACAGAAACTCCTAATACTCTCCCTAGCATGCCTGGATCCCCCCTCTATCCCCCACCCCACAGAAAACCCCCACCAGCCCTGCTAGTACCCACCAAACCCCAGAAATCCCCACCAGCCCTGTCTGTACCCAATAACCCCCAGAAACCCCCCCACAAGTGTTTTTAGCTTATTTTAACATGTCCTACATTTTTGATGGGGGGGGGGCCCTAGGAATTCTGGCCTTGGTGTTCAGGAATTTTGGGTTTGGCATCTGGTCACCCTGGCAGGGATGCAGTATGTCCAATGGTTCAACTCAGATTTAAGATGTCATTAGAGCAGCCAGAAGCTGCCAGTCCAAGCCCCCATCTCTCACTCCTCGCCTACCCTTGGGAATACCCTTCCCTGCCCCAGAATTCCCCCTTCCACAATTATACCCATTATAGTTTAGACCCAGAACTTGGACTTTGGATAATGCAAAATGCTAATAAGTAAAAAGTATACTGGAATACTGTATTTATAGACATCCTTTCTTCTCACCATTCTTCATATAACCAGTATCACCTGTAGCAGATGTGGGAATAAAGAAAAGAAATTCCAGGTTATTATGCTGAGATGGAATAATAAGATCTAACTCTCATACCATTCTTAATTTCCTTGAAGGACTCCACAGCTTGAAACATGAGATAAATCTATGAGTAGTGCTGCATTTTTTAAATTTTTTTGGGGGGGGAGGGACGACAACGACGAAACTACCCTGTGAATGAAAGGACACTGATTTGCCACAAACAAATACCAGAACCTTTTACTGTTTTTGTGCAGTCTTGCAATTCCTTTTCTTCTCAATTTGATACTGCACTATCTTTTTTAAAAATAGGAGTTTATTCCTGAAGCAACCAAGGATTACATAAGGAAATGATTCCCTTACTTTGAAGTGCGTAACTAATCACATTCTGGCTATATGATGATGTAATAAAACCAACAGCATGAGGGCAGTGCTTCACTTTGTGGGTGAATTTTTCCATTCAGTATCCTAGCTTTTCCCAAACAACTGTTAAAATAGCATAGTAGATGTGACGTCCCCTCCCCATTTCAAGATAAACCATACAGTAGTGTTGGGAACTTGATTTGAATGACTTTGTAAATTGTGTCACAAAATTGTGTCACCTACTCATAAGTTACGTATGAGGAAGTCTCTGAAAAACATTCCACGGACTCCTCAATATCTCCCATTTCTAATGACCTTTACCATAATAACTTTTGATTCATATCCTCAAGAAATGGAAGCACTCCCAGGATGTCAGCAGATGTCCCTGGATCAACCAGAGCTGGTAAGGCAGTGGTGAGGGTGAGAAGGTGAGCAACAGTTGCACCAGTGGGGAGTTGGGGAGAGATTGGGCTGTAAGTGGTGCATAAACTACAACATTTTTATCTCTCTAGACAATTTGATCTGAACACAGCCTAGGGCAGGGTATCAAGCATAAGGACTGCTAGAAGCTCTTTATCCATCCCTTATGATAACTGGGCTCTCCCAATGTTGCCATTTCAACAGCTTTGCTTCTACTGTAGCTGCGGGATGGAGAGACAGAAGGTGGCCAAAGGAAGCAGGGAACACTATAGGGCAAGGGACAGACCAAGCGGAGTGAGAGGAGGAGATGCTGCGGAGGTGTTGGGAGAGTCCAGTTATCAAACGGTGACCCTTTCAGCAGTGCTGCTTCTGCTGAAGTGTCACTTTTCTCAGTTGCTGAGCTATAGTGATACTGAAACAAAAGCAGTGATTCTGAAAGGATTATAATAATTGATAACTGAGCCTGAAAATATGATCAATTTCTTGTCTGTCATTTGCCTTTGCAGCTAATGGGTTTCTCTGTGAGAACAAAACGTTTATTTCTATCCATCAACTGCTCATTGATATCATTTCCTGCTTAATGATGTCACTTCTGGCCCTCAGTAGGTGCCATGAAAACTATTTGACTCACTATATGAAATGACTTTGACACCCCTGGTTAAGATGTATTTCAACTTCCACAATGGGAATCGATCTTGGGAGAGTGAATACAACTTTAGTACATATACTATATTGAAACAAAATTTCCCTGTCCTGCTTCGCATCCACTTTCAGATAGCTGAAATTGCCGTTTTGAATTGCAATTAGTGTTGTCACATCCGTTAGGGTGTAAGTTGTTCTTTGAAATATTCTTGCATTTTTAAAAGAATACTTGCTGCAGCCAGTTTAATGAACAGTAAGTGGTAACAATCTGTTTATGTGTGTGTTGTGTGTGTGTATTGGTGGGAAAGGCAAGCAGCGAATAAGGCTATCACAAATATATATGAGCATCCCTATGTCCATGTATAAAAATATTACAGGGTATGAAGTCCAGAAATTATTTCTAAACAGGAACTGAATCTGCCCACTTCATTTTAATAGCTACAGTATATTGTCTACATACACAATATTGCCAGTATGGCATAATGTGCCTTATATGTGACTTAAGCTGTTGTAGGTGGTCCAGCAGGTGGACCTCAGTCATCTGGGACACAAAACTGTGAAAAGGAATAAGCTTCATTCCTGCCTTGATACTGATTCCAGCCATCAAGTAATATAACTTGCTCTGTGTAAACACTGGGGACTTAAATAATATAAAAAGCATTTTAATGCTGATTGTCACACCAACATTAAAGCACCCCAAGTCTGAAACTGATGCTCTGATACATTCACTCGGGGTTCCCTCTGTGTGGATTAATTTTAATTAGCCTAGACTGCATGTGCAGCCACAATGCCATTCAATTCCCCGTACTTTAGTGGATTTGAGCAGGGCTGCAACATCAGTCCAATTTTCCGCATAACTTATCTTCGTGAAGTTTCCCAATCAGTTCTGTTGTGTTGTGTTGCCTTTTCCCACCATATACTTTACAAAAAGGTCTTATGGGGTAGCAGGAGACCATTCATCTCCCCACCGTGTGGCAGGGCTCAAAGTGATGCCCACTGGGATATGAGTGTCTTTGAGTGGGGAAACCTTGGAAACTGCCCTTTATGGGGACCGACGGCCAGAGTTCCTCAAAGCTTGAACTTATACTTAGTTTGGGTAAAACTGCCAAAAAAAGGGAAGAGCTAATAATTGGAACTGCTGACAAAAGGAATTCATGGTGAAATAAATGCCTGTCTGCCTGTCTCAGGCCGTCAAAATTAAACCCAGGAAGTAGAAATTTATTACCACCTGTCCTGAAGACAAATATGTAAGATGAATGTGCATTGTACCATTCAGGATGACATCTGGGGGAGCTTTATTGTCTGTCATCAGAGTTATTGCAAAAGGAGGAACTGAGGCAGTTGCCCTAATTTCCTTCCAGCTATTTTGAACCGGTTTAAGCAGCCTGCAGTGTCACTGTCCAGGAAGATGGGAACTTTCATTTTAAGAGTAATTTGCGCAGCCTAAAATTTCAATTCACTCTTTGGTTAGCAACTGACAGAAGCAGATTACGAGGGTCAAACCCTGAGAGGACTCCTCTCACCTTAAACATGGCACCGCCAATCTCTATAGGCCTGCCAGTGATACAATGAAATTGGTTTGATCCTCAATTACAAAGGAACTAACCTTGCAATCCTAAAGACACTTTCCTTGGAGTAACACCCACTGAACACAATATGGCTTACTTTTGAGTAGATATGGTTAGGATTGCGCTCTAAGGCTGCAATCCTAATCTCCAGTTAGGCCAGCCTACACCCCAGCACAAGTCCTGTGCTGGCTGAGGGGTGTCACAAAAGTGCCATAAGGCACTTCTGTGCCACTCCTGGGCCAGGGTCAGTGGTGGGCACCAGCAGGTTCGCACCTACTCTGTAGAACCGGTTCTTAACAAGAGATGGTACATATAAAGTTTAAAAATAGCCATTTAAAAGTGGCTGCCAGATGGACAGAGAACCAGTTCTTAATTTCTTTGAAGCCCATCACTGGCCAGGGTGACATATAGAACGAAGGACAGAGTGCTTCTAAATTTAACCATTGCATTGAAGAGGGAATTTAGGCAGATAGCCCAACATAGGAAGGTTTAAAAAGCAGCACCTGCCTCAATTCCCTCTTCTATGCAATGGTTAAAGGTAGAGTTACTCTGTCCTCCATTCTATATGGTCACCTTGTCCTGGGGGAAGGTTAGGTCAGTGCACAGACATGCACTTGCCTCCCTACATCACCACAGGAATGGGAAGACTGATGAGTTGTGATTGCCTGTGTTAGGATTGCATCTAGAGCTTGACTCTTGCAATTTTAGGTGTAAGAAATTAAAACAAACATGGATTTGGCTTCTACAGGTACCCAGTGCATGACTGCAACAGCTCAGCAATACTAGAAGGAGAACAATGGTGGAGGGTACCATCTCACCTATGGGTAGTGCAGTAGGGATGCAGGCTGAGGGGTGCATTTGCATTCCACATTGCCAATAATGTTTCTCTATTTCGTATTTTTCAGACAGGTGAAGACTAAGGGTGCAATCCTATGTCTGTCTACTCAGAACTAAGGACAAAATCCAGAGCAGTTACATCACCCTCTGGTGTTATTTTCTGGAAAATCACCTTAACTGCTCCATCGCAAAGAGCTTAATTTGACTTTAGGATATGGGCCTAAGTTCCATTATATTCATTGGGGGTTGATTCCAGGAAAATATATATAGGATTGCAGCTTTAAGAATCACCAGCCACTGTTAGGCTTAACCCTTTTAACACAGGGCTATACTCCAATATCACACTGCACTTCCATGTTTCCAGGGTGACCATATGACCACATTGTCCTCTTTTTTTAAGCTTTCTGTCTGGGTGTCCTCCAAATGGGCTTCACTGTCCTCCATTTTAGAACTTTGCAATGATGTGCCGGACCCCATCATGTCATATATCGTCGGAATCTTATTGAAGAGCAGAATCCAATGCAAAAATTGTTTTTGAAATATCTCCTTCCTATCAAAGGTTATGACCAAAAACTAAAAAAAATGCATTCAGCTTTATGGAAAAGTGAACATGCCCAATATTGCAGCTTTACTCATGAGTAGGCAAATGTGCCATTGTCCACCAGAAAGGGCAGGTTGAGAGGAATCCAAGACCTTGTCCTTCTTTTTAGGTTCAGGCATCTGGTCACCCTGTATGTTTCAAGAGTTGTGACATCATCAGGGCCTTCTTCAAGCATTTCCAGTTTTGGGTTGTGTCTGACCTGGCAAATCTTGATGAATACTGTTGGGAGGTATTGAGTGTAGGATTCCAGTCTCAGTAACCTCACTTGAAAATATATGTTAAATACATCAGAGTCAGTGTGGCTATGATTGTGAAGTAATTTAGAGATTGTAGGTGGCCAGGGAGGTAACATTCCAACACACTAGTTTCTAACAACAGAATTACAAAGATTCCTTATTTATTAAATACCAAACATTGCTGATGTCTTGCCCCGAATGGATTAGATCTTCCTAAAGCAGAAGTCCTTTATTACTGATTTTTGCATGAGGTGAAAGTGTGGCTTGTTAAATGATTAGAAAATTATTGTTTTATGCAATAGGCATGCAGGAGCCAATCTTTTTTTTCCTTTTCAAATAAAGCTGAACCTGCATTAGCCTAGATTAAAGACTAAAGAGATACTCTTTCCATCCAAAGGCAGGAGATTTAATCACGTCAGCCTAGTTCTCATTCAAAAACAGCTGCGTGGCTTAATCCTCAAAGATGTCGCCTTCAGCACCTGCTAAATTTGTGTATTTAAACTCAGCTGAGTGTTTGGTAAGCATAATGCCATGTAGCATGGAGGTGCTTGAAAAAGGCAAGGCTGTTTTCTTCCAAAACATGTGCCACTTTAAGACACTGTTTAATGTCTATGCTTTTCTCAGAGATCCCAAACACATTCTCTTGGAAACATGTCCCATAGATATACCTGCAGCTTACCATCTGCTGAAAATGGCAGCAGTTCAAATCTATTCAGAAAGCAAGATTTTGATCCACCACCAGTTAAGTAACTGGCCCCACTGGTTTCAATGGGGGCGTTGAAAGCAAGTACAGGCCTCACTTTCTTCCTTTTTGTAATCATTTATATACCACTTTCTGAGAAGACTAGAATTCTTCTGTATTATTTTGATGTTGTCTTCTAACAGCCTTGTAAGTTCAAATTTTAATCACCACCTGCAGATGTTGGAAGTTGGGGCTGAGTGCCGAGGCAGAATTCATGGCAGAATTTGAAGCACAAATTGAATTGTGCCACAAAAGTCCTGATTTGCAACTATATTTACATGGGAGTAAGTCCCATTGAAACACAGGGCAAAATCCAGAGCAGTTACGGGTCCACGCAGTTACGCCATCCTCTAGTGTTATCTTATGGAAAGTCACCTTAACTGCTCTGGAGCAAAGGACTTAATTTGACTTTAGAATATGGGCCTCAGTGGAACTTATTTCTGAGCAGACACGCACAGGATTGCACTCAAGACTTTAAGTTTCCCTTTGCTGCGAAGAGCACATTCACCTGCTCACAAGTAAATGCGAACTTGTGACCTAGTTTCACTTTCCAAGATTGCATTTTATTCTAACGTAATAAATGTGAGTCCAATTAAAGGCATTCTTATTCACTGAGAATTCAAGACTAGCATTTTAAAGTTCCTGATCCAATCCTCAGAAGAAAATGAAGCACCTGCTTAAATCTAGCCTATTGAAAATCAAAGGCACTTAGAAGTACTTAGCATTGGATCATGTTTTTCCTTTTTTTTCTTCAACATTCCTCAGTTCCTCAGGATGAGTTAGATGAGATGAGCTAGAAATGTGCAGCCAACAAAACAAACAGACGTGGACTGTAATCAATAACTAAAGTGTTCATTCATAAGAAAACAAAAACAAAAAAAACCCTGTAGTTAAGTTCTGTTTTATTCCAAGCTCTAAGACGAATGGAAATGCAATGCAAGTGCACTCTTTTTCCAGCAGTGAGAAGGAAACTAAGGAAGAATTCACGGTCTATTCACAGGATATTCCTAGACTGCCATCTTCTCACCAGTTTGGGTTCATCCAATTGGTAATTAAGTAATTAATTAAATTGGTAATTGGCAATTAAGATAAAACTTCTTGTTTCAGCTGGAATTTCCCTCTCCTGACATGTTGGTTTTTACGTGAAGTGTTGACATGCAATTTGACAAGATGGAATGTGACTCACGGCACAATCATAACCTCTGGTTAGGCTGGCACAAATCCCAGCACAAGTCCTGTGCTGGCCCGGAGGTGTTGTAAAAGTGCTGTAAGGGTGATGGATGAGTTGTGCTGGCCTAAATGGTTAAGACTGCACCCTCAGTATGCATTCCAAATACATGTTTAGGCTTTGTCAATATTTATTTGGGAAGTCACTAAATATTGTAACCAGATGCCTTCCCTCAAACTTGAAGAGCGTTCTTGACACAGGAGGCATTTGCAGGGATAGGCTATGCCTCAAATGACTTGAGCCATGAAAATACATGTTTATTGTGACTCGTACAGACTTGAGTCACACATGTCAAAAACTTAGGCACTGTACAGTTCTCAGCATTTTTATGTTCAAACTGAAGAGTTCAAATAGGGTAAGGACTTGAGAGAACTTTGTTTAGTGTCATGCTTTTTTGTTTGCCACCTTTTTTGTTGCTTTTGGGAATGGACACTTTTTCAAAAAGACTCAAGTCAAAAGTGACTCGAATAATGGTTCTAGACAAGCTGCAAAGGCCACTGCTATGACCTGTGGGTCACTCATGTCAAGGGGCTAGACCAGGATGTTCAAACCATGGCCCAGGGATCAGATGCAGCCTGCAGCAAGCCTCCATGCAGCGTGTGGCAAGTTTGCTGATCTGGCCCTTGTGTAAACCTTGCAATCCTCTGGAGGATCACCACCTCTCTCTGTGTTGTGTTGAGTTGATTTGAATCCATTCAATCAGGCTGCAGTCCTAACTCCAGTTAGGCTGGCATAAGTTTTGGCGCATGTCCTGCACAGGCCTGGGGGTGTAAGGCAGTGATGTGATTCAAAGAAATTAACAACCGGTTCTATGCCCATCTGGTAGCCACTTTTAAATGGTTATTTTTAACTTTATATGTCCTATCTCGCATTAACAACCAGTTCTACAGAGCAGGTGCGAACCTGCCGGAGCCCACCACTAGTGTAAGGCACTTCTGTGCTACTTCTGGAGAGGTTAAATGAGGGCACATACATGCACCAGCCTCTGCACACCGCCATGGGAATGGGGTGACAGGACTTGTCTCGAGTCTCTGCACTGTGGCTTTGGCACATCCCAGGATCATGCTGAATTTCCAGGATATTTTCATATTAGCGTGTTCAAACAATACCCCCCTTTGTGTATAGGTGCTGTCTGTCTGTCTGTCTGCCTGCCTGCCTGCCTCCAGAACTCTTGATTCAAACATGTTGAGTTAGGTGCATTCTGTAATCAGGTGTATGAAATGCTGAGGTAAATGTAATTGTTGCACCATTAAACTGAGTGACGTTTAGCTTCCCCCCCTTTTTGCAGCTGTCTTTAAATTGGCGTCAGCTATTAAACCGATGGTAGCAATAGTTGTTCGCCAAATGGTTTATGCAACCAAAACCAAACTGAACCTTTCATAAAATTCTCAGCTAAGATTCCAGTTAATGAAAGGCCTATTTGTGAGGTGCTAAAACATGTATACACATAGGTATTGGCCCATTTATCAGACATGAGAGCTAATTACCTCATACACGGCTATATATCTTCCACCCTCTGCATTTCAATTCCCAATATTAGCACATAGGTGGTCAAGCTGACCATTGAATAGCCTGCATGAGCATGAATGCATTAAATAATTTAATGTTCGGAGAGTTTATTAAACTGCCACAATCTAATCAGCATGCGTACCTGCCTTCATTAATCTTGCACTGGTCCATGGTGTGTCTCCGCAGCCAACACAGAGAGTGCTAATGTTAACAAACAGGGCCAGTTAATCAAGGAAAATTTACTA
This sequence comes from Cryptoblepharus egeriae, assembly GCA_030015325.1. Taxonomy (NCBI): domain Eukaryota; kingdom Metazoa; phylum Chordata; class Lepidosauria; order Squamata; family Scincidae; genus Cryptoblepharus; species Cryptoblepharus egeriae. The sequence goes on from JAREYC010000003.1 coordinate 116,108,921, forward strand.
TGAACCACATGACTGTGCATACCGCAATCTAATTACAATCAGACTTAACCTCTTCATTATCTGAACATGTTCCCTTTCCGCTGCAATACCAGGCTGTACAGAACTAAAGCCCGGCAGTGTTCATTAGAGCCGGGAATGTTTGCATTAAGTCAACGTTTTCAAACTTGGGAGTATTTTGGAATAGTCGAGTTTGTGTTTCAAGGGTCCTCATTAGATTCCCTGCTAGAGCAGTGCTTTTCGACCAAGCTCCCCCAGCAACAAAAAGGAAACCAGAAACAAAGAAATGCATTAGAAAGGATGGATGGTTATTAAAAACATGTGTTTCAGAATGCATGTTTATAATCGGCAGAAATTCAAATGAAATGCAGTCATTGATAAATTGCCAATTACGAGCAGGTTGCACAGGCAGAATATAATATAATGCAAAGTATTCTGCTAATTTACAAGTAGAGAAGTGGTTTAACCTCTTAAGTGGTGCAGCCTCTTGGATTTAATAGGGGTATGTTTCAGTTTTTTTGCAAGACTAAACACTGAGCGACATACATCACTGGCCATGATATTCTGTGATGGGCTCTTCATAGGAAAGAAAAAGTGCAGATGCACCATAGGGAGAAACTGTGTGGGGGAGAGAGATTGATGAGAAGCTGTTTTCTAATATAGTGCAAAGGAGTTGACTTTTAACAAAAGAAATAAAAATCATCCTTTATGATCTCTGCATGAACAAGTCAAGGAGAACATGTATGGGGTTCACTGGATCAGATTCTTGGGTATAAAAAATATATATTCCTCCTTGGAGGTTTCATGGCCATCACAGAGAGTTTGGTTACTGTAACAGAAGGATTTGAATATGTTGCACCAGCAATCATAGTCTAAACTTACAGCCCAATTCTAAAGTGGAGTTACTTTAGTGTAGCACCTCAGTTGAGGCTATAAGGCACGTTTTCCCCAACACCAGTTTGTGCCAGCTTGCCAGTGCTTCAATCCCCGTGCTAGCCAGCACAGGTGAACATTGTACTGGGTTGCTCAGGGAGTGGGAGAGGCTGGTTGGAGGGTGGTGTGGAAGTGGGAATTTGGTGTTTTGGGTGGGAAAGGATCAGTGGTGGGCTCAAGCAGATTCGCACCTGCTCTATAGAACTGGTTAACGAGAGACAGGACATATAAAGTTTAAAAATAGCCATTTAAAAGTGGCTGCCAGATGGACAGAGAACCGGTTGTTAATTTCTTTGAATCCCATCACTGGAAAGGATGCTCCATTGGTCATAACTGCAAAAGAGAACAAAAATATAAGATACACAAGCAGTGCTTTTATTCTGGGAAAAAAGTGCCAGTATTCACCAAAAGTCATCCCCATCTGACTTATTAATCAGCTGCTCAGGTGCATAAAGGTGCCAGTACTGAGTACCAGTGAGTACCCGAAGAAAAAAGATCTCTTCTTACCCTGTGTTTAATATCAATCTGCCCAATGAGAATACTTGGATCTGCATCAGGTATTTGGTTTATTCAACTGGCATCCAAGTAGCCCATGTAGGGCTACCTGGCCCAGGAACAAAGGTTACAATATGGTATGCCACTGTTGGTTCCTTCCTCCCCCTTCTGAACCTGATACACCCTTGTAACTGTATGTGCTATTTTTCCAGGACATGTCCTATTTTTAACCTTGTGTCCTGGAAAAAAGAAATCATTCATTGTCCTCCTTTTCTTTGTGAGCAGGCAGCATGTAGCTTTTTTATAATTAATAAATTACATTTAATAAATTATACGTATTAGTTTTAAATTTAATAAGTATGTGTTTCAATTAACCATCTGATAGCAACACACATGAGTGTTTTTAGCTTTTATTTTGTCATGTCCTACATTTTCCTTGTGTCCAGTGCTTTTTTACTAGAAATAATGGTGAGGGCATTCACCATGAATGGTGGGTGGGGGTATTCAGCATGAAGATGTTGTAATCATAGACATCTATGCTTGGAGGCCACAGAGGTGCTGGTACTCACTACACAAAGTGCTGTTACTCACATAGAGGTTCCGGTACTCCGTTCTAGTGAGTACCCCCCCCCCCCTCAATATATTTTTTTAATTTATGATTTGATTAATCCCTAGCTGTCTATTGACATCAAATGGCACATTTGCAACAGTGCATGCCAACAGTGAGCCAGCATGCACTTTTTAGGTTTGGACCCTAATACTCTTACTACTCCTTTGGAAGCTGGTAGTTTTGTGTCAACAGCTTTCTGTGGATGAAGCCTTCCAGGTTCTATCTCGACAGAAAGCCTTTCCTTTCCTAAAGCATTTGCTAAATGCACAAATCCACTTCAATTGGAGAATGTAATGCAATTGTATATGACTCATAAATATAATTTAGTTTGGAAATGTCAAACAATAATCCCATAGAAGGTCTTATTCATCACAAGGCTTCTCCTGTCAAAGCCATGATGGTAGCCTGATTATTCCACACATTATTTACACTGAATGGAGTCAGAAGGCACATTCCATACATGATTCAGAAAAGGAAAAAAACACTTTAAAAAGGGAGGGTGTGTCTGTTTCTAGATGTTCATTTTGAGATTGAAGAAGGAAAAAATGTGGTGGAAAGCAGGCACAATCAGATTGGACTGAGAGTGTGCATAGATGGGTTCCGGCTGTTACACAGTATGGCTATTTCAAATCCATCTTGTCCTGTTCAGTTGCACTTTTGTGTTGGTGTATATGTGTGAAGTAGCTTTAGCAATTGGTAATGCATGATTTTAAATATTTTTAAATTTATGATTTGATTAATCCCTAGCTATCCATTGACATCAAATTGAGCCAAGCTGCACAAGATGCTCAGTGCATCAGCCTGTAGTTAGAGCTTGATGTTTACTCTTGTGTTGCAGCTGGGCCAGGTTATTTGCTACAATAGCACTTCGAGAATTAAAGTGCTCCATTGTAGAGGCAACATTCAAAGGGAAAACAGAATCAAGCATTAAATACCCCCTACCTTCATGCTGTGGATCCGATCAAAATCATAGTCTTGCTTGACTGCTACAAAAGAATACTCCTAAGCCTGTAACTATGTGCTGAGGCATTTAGCATGATGTGTAATTTGGTTCCAAGTGATACACAGCTGTTGTTCCTCCCAGTAGATAGAGAGCAATACATGGAGGTTCACTGTGATGAGTTTGGAAAGCACTTCACAGATAAAGTTGCTCATTACCAACACAACTTGACATCACATTGGGAGTATCTAATGCTGTCCCTTTGGCTCCTGCCAGTCCTGTTTTTTGGGTTCTTTCCAGTTTGTCGAACCTGAGGATGTGAAGTGTGTGACTGTCTGCTTGCCTGCTCAACCTACTATTTACCTGGGAGGAGGTTGCAGAGTGGACAAGGACAGGGAAAGTGATGAATTCATTTCTAAGGGAGGGGTGATGCCACTGGCATTGAAAAAGGTGGTAGTTTGCCCCCTTCTGAAGAAGCCCATCCTGGACTCCACCATATTGGATCATTTCCTGGTAAATCTCAAACATCCCCTTATACAGATCAGTGGTTCAAGTGGAGGATAAGGGACCCTGGGGAGTCATGACTTTATTGCAGGGGGCTCTCAAAAAGCTGGGTGCTGCCATCTTGGCTCACTCACGTTGCAATCCATACCTTCCTGAGAGAAAATCACATTGAACACAATGGACACACTTCTAAGTAGACATGGAGGAGCTATGGCATCACAGTTATGTCACTTCTGGCTCTGACATCACTTCCAGATTGATGACATCACTTCTAGACAGATTGTCTTCCCCTGAAAGGGGGTCCCAGGCTGAAATGCTTGAGAACCATTGAACTAACGACATTTTAATCTGACTTCAGGCCAAGATGTGGAACTGAAGCCTTCGTTGCCTTGGGTGGATGACATGCATTAGGGGAGTATGTCCTTGTTAGTCCTGACGGACCTCTCAGTGGCTTTTGAGACCATTGAAGATGGTGTCCTTCTGCATGCAACATGCATACTCTCACACCATCCATTTTATCTATACCCAAACATCATGGCTGCATGAGGATCTGAACAAGGTCTCCCTGATCCTTGTTCAAAACTCTGACCCAGAAATATCAAATTTGTTCCATATCCCTTAGAATACCAGAATTTTTTTGCCCCCCCCCCCAAGACAGCACGGGTCAATTTTGACCTGTTCGGCCCCATACTATAGTTAGGTACATACAATATTCATATAATGTACATATAATGAATAAATGTTGTGTCAAGTTTTAGTATAATTATGATTATAATTTGTATAATGATTTTTGTACAATTTTAGCTAGCAAAATATTGAGTAAACAGTAAAAGGCAACATGGTCCAATAGGACCCTGTACTATAGTTAGGTGCATATAATGTACATATGATGTACATATAATATACATATAATGAATAAATGTTGTGTCAAGTTTTAGTATAATTATTTTTATTGAGAAATAATGATTTTTAGTATAATTTTTATCACCTAAGACTGCACAGGTCTGCACAGGTCAATTTTGACCCGTGCGACCCTGTACTATAGTTAGGTACATACAATGTTCATATAATGTACACATAATGTACATATAATAAATAATAATTATGATTATAATTAGTATAATGATTTTAGTACAATTTTAGCTAGCAAAATATTGAATAACCAATAAAAGACAACATGGGTCCAATATGACCCGATTTGGTATAATATGTATAAACTGGATTTTACAGAAAAAACTGTAAATTCAAAATCTTCATGCTTTTGGTATTGTGACTGTCTAATTAGCAGGAAAAAAGTCAGAAAGTCTTGTCAGGTAATAATAATAAATTCCAGTAAAAACACAACACAAACTTCCTGGTGGGTCAGTGATTGACCCGGTTGGTATTCTAAGATATAGCAGGCTGAATCGCATTTATGATGGCTGCTGATGGCTGGAAGCAATGTCATGAAGCAGGAATTCACATGGAGTCAATTTTTAAAAAAATAAGCACTTTTTTCTCACCCAATGTGTTCACTTCTGCAACTGGCAGAAGAGAAAATATGCTGATCTTGACCATACCTTTGGATATGGGAGGGCCAAAATATCACTCTGTGCTAGTTGAAAATTGGGAGGGGTGACAAGTATCACATAGACTACCTATTCAGTGGTGCCGCTTCTGCCAAGGCATCAATTTGAAGCACAGATGCCAAGTTATGTTTTGGCAGAAGCAGCAATGCTGAATGGATGATGCTAGGATAGCTAAATTTCCATGAACCAGATAAAGAACTTCTGTGGTCCGTATGTTTGACTCCTCTAAGGGTATTTACATTCCACCTTTTTAAAGCTTAATTTAAACATCATTCAAAAACATATAATGTGGATAAAATCACAATGGTCAATGTGATAAGACAGCTTCTAGACCTGATCTTAATGGCTATTTAGCCTAATAAGGAAGATTGGACTTTTCATGAAAATTGTTTTTAATATTCCCCTATTAGAAATGGTCAGCAGAGCCTGGGAATGTCAGGCCCAATTGGTATTAGCTTCTCAATCAAAATGTCTCTTTTAAATAGGTTCCCAAGGATGATATTGCATTTTATATTCAAGGAGCTCAGGATGCACCAAGAGAGAGCACTGGCCCAAATTTATCTAGTGAGCACAGTGGAGAAGCTAATGATCATGAAGCCTGGAGCGAAGCTCAAAATGTTGCCCTGGAAGTGATGTCACAACCAGAAGTGATGTTATCCCTGGGGCATTTTTTGAAAAGGAAATTTTAAAAAATAAAAAAAAAATTTAAAGAGATTTTTTTTTTATTAAAAAAGAAAAAGAAAAGAGAGAAGGAGAAACTTACCAGTACCTCTTCCTCCTCAGCAGTTCACCACCCATTTGCTCTGCTAGTGGTACAGCTAAAGCACCTATGGTATATGCTTTCTGGACTCAAAGAAGTTTTTGTTGCCCTCCCCCCAACAACAAAATCAAATTTAATTAACTAAAATATTAAAAATTATTGGTTAAAGAAACTTGCATGGGCAAAGAGGAATGGTTATTCTTTCCCTGTTAAATATAAGAGGAGCACCACTTAGAAGTGCTTGTATAACCAGTTAGCATCGATAACTGTTTTATGATATATGTACTGTATATGATATATATACTGAGAGTTGATCCTCATCATCACCTTATTAGTTCATACGGTATTAGAGTTACATCTCATTGGCTCTCACAGCAATATCATGGGAAAGTTGAGTTAAGTAAATCCGCTTTTTGTTCCATAGGCTTTTGTGTTTTCATTTTTTAGTTAATTAGCCATAACTTTTGATAGAATATAGATATTTCAATGCAGTTTGTTTCATTGCATTCTGCATAAAAGTATCTTTCCAATAATAGATAACATAATGGTGTTATCATTCATACAGACCCTGTTTTTCATAATTTTTGTCACTAGTGTCAAGCTCAGCTTGTAGCCCCCCTAAAGCTTGTAGCCCAGTGCAACTGCACCCCTCCCTAGCTATGCACATAGTTAGTGAGCACATAGTTAACAGGAAATTTAACCTTAGTCTCCTCATTCCCAGTCTGACACCGTTCACAGTGGCTTCCGTTAGATGTGAGAATTTGTGGAAGGTACAACTCTTATGACCACTCTCAGTAAGTTATTCTTTGTAACTTTGTAAATATTAGTTGTAAATATTCTTGATTACAAAATGGCTCTATGAGGAATGCAGAGACATTCAAGTTTCTTTCTATGTTACAGCAAAAGTTATTATATGATAATCCAAAATTTATTTTTCAGCAGGGGCCACAACCCATGTGCCCCAAGAAAGTCACAGATGGGCATGAATGAGAGGGAATTACAGAATCCTTCATGGTTCCTACATATTGTTGCTACATCTGTCTACCATACCATGGATAGAGAACAAGGTGGCTCTGTTCCTGAATACCTTATCTTCGATTGGTTGACTTTAGTAGAGTTTGGAAGCGTGTTTGGCTGTGTATCTCTGGTGAATCATATCCCTAACAGGGAAAGAATAGTTTCATGGGAAGTTCTAGAGATAATTTGCTGATGGCTGCAAGGCCAGATTAAGTGTGCTGGCCACCCACTGAGTGCTTTCCTTTAAAAAATGACAATATAATTCCTTTTTCTGTTGCAAAGTTTGATATGTTTTCCAAGAAAAATAAGAACTGTAGGAACAAGGGGCTATTGAAACAGTATATTATGCTTCTGTGAGACATTTCATGTTGAAATGTCTTCTTTTGATATTTTATTGAGCTTTACTTCTTGTGTCTCCATTTCTCAAGAGCAGAATGCTTGCATTAAGTCACAGATCCTGGGCTTAAAAAAGAGCTACGGCAGCATTATTCAGCAAATGACACCCATGAATAAACATTGAACAGAGTCTTCTGCCAACTCTCAAACTGGCGCCATTGGAAGACAGAAGTGTATGTTGTCTTGAAGACTCAGATACTCACACAGTGTGGCCTGTAACATCTGTCTGTAATGCAGCTGTTAATGTTACAGGGCTCAATATGGGATAGACAAAGTCTCAAGTTCAGCAAGGAGAGGAATAGGATTGGGATGGGGGTTACTGGAATGCATATTGGAGCAGGAAGGGGTGCTTAGTGGCAGATGCTCCATCAATAACCTGTGGACGCTGCCAGGCTTTACAAGTCTCTTTTGGGTCCACTTGGATATGAGCTAACCAAAGACCTGACACAGATCCAAGTAGATCCATAGGGCAACAGGGTGAGTACATGCAAGTAAAAGAACAAAAGTTCCTTTACTTTGAGGCAATTACCTCCCGATTACCACCATCAACCCCATATAGGATTCACAGCTGTATCAATACCAGCCATGGAGGGATATTTCTGTCCCGAGAAAAAAATATAGTGTTTAAATAGACAAATTTAAGGTAGCTTTTTTTAAAGTATTACATTATTTGGGCCCAGTAGTTGATTATCATTATTATTGAAATTTTTTTATCCTACCTTTGTACATAAAATATTGTGTACCATATACCCAGAATGGCTGATCAAATCCAAATAACATGGAGTCAAAAGATTTCTATAAGAAAGGAAAAAGAACAGATTAAACAATGTAGCAGCTAAGGATGCAATCCTAATCTGTTAGGCCATCATAAACCCAGCATAAGCATTGGCATAAATTCTGTGCTGAACTGGAAGTGTCACAAAAGTGTTGAAAGGCACTTCTCCCCCATTCCTGGGGGTTAGGCATATGCTGATCTCCCCACACCCCCATGGAAAGATATCCCAGGTGAGTTAGGACAAGCCTAAATTGGTTAGGATTGCACCCTTAGAAACTTGATAAATATGAGCTACAATAAAATGGCCAGAGCTCTAAATGTCCACCAAAATAAGGGGATCTTGTCCCTCTGTCTGGAAGCCAAAAGACAGGAAGACCAGTGAAGCTCTTGGGGACTACCATTTTGAAGGTCCTCTTTATCTGTGACCATCTTCTCCACTTCAGAGGGCAAGGAAATGAAGGGGATATAACTGAGTCACAGTCCTGCCTTGTCTCAGAAAGTCCCAGGTTATCCCAGTCCCAGGGGTCCCAGAAAGACCCCTGCCACGTTCAGAGAAGGCTGGGAAGAATCCTTGTCTGAGACCCCAACAGAATCATACTACTGATTCATCCAGACAGCTTCTTATGTTGAAAAAATGGCACAAAACCTGCAATGCTAGATTAGCACTCATGCAAGGGACCTCTGTGTGACCACAGAGCAGGATAATACAGGATAGGTCAGATCTGGCTACTAAGAAAGCCATAGATCAATGAGCACAGGAGGAAATCATATTAGGAAAAGAAGAAGCAGAAGGAGAGATCTCAGCCCATCCTTCACTTTTTTCAGAGAAACCAATGAAGAATGCCAAACTTTGGCTGGATCAGGCTCTTAATGTATCACAAAGCTGCCATCTTAAATCTTTTATCTCCAAGTTAACATCTTGTCTTTACTATTTAGCATCTGCCCGATCAGACCCATGCTACAAACTTTGACATTCTGGAATAATTTTATTACTTCGACAATTTGGTAAGCATTAAAGTTCCAGCACAGCATGTCTGTTTCTACTTAGGGATTTTTCTCCCCCACCTCTTTCCCCAGAACTTTTCAACCTTCTGTGATCTCTTTATAATTCCCTTTGGAACACATAATTGTGCTCGATCAATTTGTTAAAGGCTTTTGAAGTGTTAAAAAAGCTGCATTAAAATTATTTTCTTTCAGGTTTTATGTTAATGAATATAAGGTGCTATTCAAAGCAAAGTCAGTGTGTCAAGGGAACTTTAACTAAAGTTATTCATACATAAACTAAAAAAGGAAACATCTTTTAGTGGAGGAAAATACATTTAATGAGTAAGTGCAGCACACAATTCCTCCTTTCAAAAATGTCAGTTCATATTGAACCTCCATTCTAGATATCTTACAATTACTTTGTCAACAGAAGGTAGAGTAGTGATGGATGATGCATTGGTTCTTGAAACCAAACTTTCTGTGAGTTACTTAGGCTGAAACTAAGTGCTTTTACATTCCAGTCTTATTGATGATAGTGGTTTTATATTTATCACCCTGTCATTTTGGCTGACTGTATCAGCCTCTTCAGTGCAGGAATATGGACACTAATGGAGGTGTGTCCTTAGTGCTCTAAAGGGTCACAGATTCATTCCGCTAACACGTTCATAGCCCAGTTTTCGTATGCTCAGGAAAAAATGTTTCCCCTCATTTTAAACTTCAGGCTTAACTTAATAAGAGCGGCCTTTGAAATTCTTTTTTGGTGAGCCTCTTTTTGAGGCACTCAGAATAGGGGATAAATCCCTCTGTGGTCCAGTGTCACTAAATGACTGTCAAGGCCCACAAACTGGAGTCAGTCCAGATGTTCAGGAACAACTCATGGTCCACCTCTCTGGGGAGTGAGACACAGAATGCAGTGTCAAACCACACATTTTAAGATCTTTCCACACGAGGGGAACCTTTATCTGCAACTAGAAATGAATATGTCTGGCTAATCTAGAACTTTTTCCCTGTTTGCTTTGCCAGGCAGAAAGGTTTTCTTTTAATAGGGGTCATTAAAACATTCTGGCTGCAATCCTGATCCCCAGTGAGGCTGGGATAAGTCCCGGCACAAGTCCCGTGCTGTCCTAGGGGCATCACAAAAGTGCTGTGAAGCACTACTGCGCCACTTCTGGAAGGGTTAGACCAGTGCACAGGCATGCGCCAGCCTCCCCACACCACAATGGGAATGGGGAACAGGTGAGTTGCCTCTGTGGTCATGGGACCAGCATGACTAAATGCCAAAGCACACAGAATGCTATTCCTTTCCTTCTGAAGTGGTATCAATTTATATACTTGCATTTCCATGCTTTCAAACTTATAGGCTGGCAGGAGATGGGCAAGTAACAGGAGCTCACTTTGCAGAATTTGGATCCTGAACTGCTGGTTTGCCGACCTTCAGGTCAATAACCACTGAGCCACTGCAGTCCTAAAGGAAAAGCCAAAAATACCTCATCCAGTTCCAGCCTTGTTATAAACTGATTTTTTATACATGGATTTGACTCAACACAAATGGCCACTGCAAATCACTGTTTAAAAAGCTGTTTTTCTACTATTGCAGAGAAGCAGTCGTGCAAGTAATCATTAAATTCACCAGCTGAGCCAGACAGAGGATCCTTTGCATTTCTAATTGCTCAATGCCTCTCTACAACAGTAAGAAAAGCTGTTTTTAAACAATTATAAAGGAGAATACTTTGCGTTTTTAAACTGCTTTTTCACACTTTTTTTGTATCAGCAAGGAGTCCCAGAATCAAACCCCTGCCGATACTGAGATGCAACCTTATTCTACCAGGAGCAAAGGAGAACTCTTGAAGTGAGTCTTTAAATCTATTTTCCCACTGTTTTTTATCCATGGGAGATTTCAGAATGGGACCTTCGTGGATAATGAAAGACACCTATATATGCAAAGATGCTTTTTAAAATGCTTGCACATGTAACCACCTTTTGCTGCATAATGTTGAGTAATTGTTTCTGATCATTCCGACAAAGACTCCTGTGATGCTTAAAAGCTTGCATGTTGCTTTGCAGCTGGGAATTGGGTCAATAAGTGCTTTCACTTTACCACTTCTCCGTATCTTGCTCCGGGGCCAAGATGGCAGCAACTGTCAATGTCTTCCTTCAAGCAGCACTAGCTGTCTCCATTGCTGAATTTGCTCCTTTCATCTTTCAGTAATATAATGGCACTGTTTTGCAACCTGCCCTGTAAATAGGTGGAATTCTACCAGGACCTCGGCTAGCCCAGGATCAGATTGCAACACTTATTTATAAGAAATTCTGTCAAGAATCAATAATAGTCTTGGGTCTCAAATTCCTTCTTTAATAATACTTTGATATGATTTGTCACAAGCTAGCCCAGAGTCTCCACCAGATTTTATTACTTACCTTGCAGCACAGTGTCTCATCTTTGAGTCATGAGATCAGCCATGGGGAGACCTTTAAAAAGCTATATTCTTTACTCTTTGGTTATTACAGAAAGTCTATATTACTCAATAATATCTTTTATAAGGTGTGCTGTCACATCTTCACATAGATGTTTAACCTCGATGTAGATATACTGAATGCCTGGAGGCCATTTGGGTGACACGGACATTGTCTTTCATGATTGGATGCCAGATGTATCAACGAAAATAACAACAAACAAACAACAAAAGTTAGGCCCTATTTTCACAGCATGGTATTTCTGCCTGGGATTTCATACCAACTGTCAACAGCAACTAAGATTTTATTTAGAGTGCAAGGGTGTAACATTTTTATTACTTGGAAATATGTCAGGCTTCTCTACAGGTAATTTAGACTCATTTCTACTGCAATACTACTTCCTTAGGTTTCTAGTGTATATCTCAATAAACAGAATTCTCCTTCGCCACTAGCATACTTTGGCTCCACAAATATATAAGATCTCACTCCTGATCTATAATTCAAGGAGTTACAGCTGATGCTGGCATTATATCGAATGGCTTTCCTAATGTCGTTGAGTGAGAGATTGTTGGCTTAAGGTCTAATCATTCCACTTTTGGCCTAGAGGTCTACATCTTCATGTGAAAATCCGCCATTTGGGAAATACATAGATGCATATGATTAGATTTTTCTTCATTGTTATTTAATTGAGAGATGGCCTCTAAATCTCCAGCTTTTGCATCGAGGACAGTTAAAATAAGCATGAAATGAAGGAAGTTTCTTAAACAGTTCTAAAGCAAATGACTGAAACGTGATTTCTGGTTTTTTTTCCCTTATCCATACAGAAGTCACAAAATGGCTCACAACGCAGCTCCAAGGCCACTATTTGACTCCTTTCATCAGATATATTGAGGTAAGACAAGAGAACTATGGCTGAAAATGGTTTGTGTTTTCATCCTTGTTCACATGTCACAACTACAGCCTATAAATGTATGAGCCTATGTATATACGTTCAATATTTAAAATAATGCGAGTAGGCAATATAGTAAAGCTTGCCTGTGTATTTTTCAATCATAATCTTTTAATTAGCTCAAATATCTGTGGTATTCTGTACTCAGAAGAAGGGCCAGCCCATTGTGAGGCCAACTGAAGCAGCCCTCTCAGGCAGCAGATTGATGAAGAGTGTCCATTTCTATCTACCTGCTTGCCTTCACTGCTTCTCCTTCCACTCTCAGGATTGGAAAAGGGGAAGAGGGAATGTGGAGGAGAACTACACAAAAGGAGAGTGGGTGAGTTGTTGCTGGCCTAGGTGGGTTAGGATTGTGCCTTCAGTTTCCCTATCTTCATTCTGAAGTAGCCAAAGCTACACAAAAGTAGCAGAGACAGACATGTTATCAGGTAAGGGGGCAGCATTTGGTATACTGCCTCAGGCATGAGGAGGTCTTAGGCCAGCCCTGCACAGAAGACTACTCTTCCTTTCTTCCTGATAGACAATATCACAGCAGGACACTCGGACGAGCAGTTTTGTGCTTCCTGAATTAAAGAAAAAGCAACTTAAGCTGCAATCCTAGGCTGGCATAAGCCCCAGAATAAGTCCCATGTTGGCTTGGGAGTGTCACAAAAGTGCCATAAGACACCTCTGCACCACTCCTGGGAGAAGTTTAGACCAGTGCACAGACATGTGCTTGCCTTCCTACATCACCACAGGAATGGGAAGACTGATGAGTTGTTCTGGCCTAGGTTAGGATCGCACCCTTAGAAAAGCTTGCAGGCAATGATTGAGGAGAAGTTCTAGATCAAGTGGAGGAGTCTGAGGACCTTACAAGGAAGCCACTTACCATCTACTTTTCTTGAAGTTCTTAAAGCCCAGGAGATCAGGCATTGTTTTCCTGATCCAATTTTTCATACATGGAATTAATTTATTGAATTTACTGCTATAGGCCAATGCGGGAAAGACTTGTGACAGGATTTGTCCTCTCACCAAAGCCAAATGTCTTTTATAATGACATCTTTTCTGCTTCAACCTGAGATATAAAAATCTCACAATGCATGTCACTCTCTAAGAAGTAAAGGGCAAAACATATTAAAAAATAGGTCTCTTTGCAAAGAAAATTGTCATTGTGCCAATTTCAAGGACTAACATACTAAGCTGAAATCTTAAAAATCCATTCTGGTTATAGAGACTGATATACAGCTTTTGTGTGCATTTCTGGAATACAGCAGGGTTCGTACAAATGTTCTGTTTCAGAAATATAGTGTTATGGAAAAGATCTGTGTAATCAAAGGTGGCAGAAGGTGGAAAGTGGATAAATGGATGTACCAAATTCCACAAATCTTGTTGCTATATTAGATTCCAGTAATTTCTTCATTCTCAAACTTCTAACTGTGTCTGTGTGATGGATGCACGCATGTCTCTGCCCACAAAATGTTTTGAACATCATGGTTTGGATCCCAATAGTTCTCTGTGTACTATTTTATATTTAAAAGGTTCAATTCCATGTAACTTCTAGATACACCAATACACAGACTAAGGGCACAATCCAGAGTGAGGACAGTTATGAGAGCCCTAGCTCGGCTGCCCCAACAATTCTGAATCCAGAGCAGAAAGTTATGCTGGATCCAGAGAGTCAGGAAGCCTAGGTTGCCCTAACTTCTCCAGGGCATGCTCAGCAGGCACCAAGTCAGTGACACCAGAGAAGGGCTTGCTCACAAGGAGACCCCTTCAGATCATGCTGAACTAGGAACAGCTGTGGTACTTGCATTACAAGGAGTCTCTTACAACCAGTAACAGCTGCAGAAGGAGACTGCCAGTACAGTCTACAGTGAATACAAGGGGCTTCTTGGAGTGGCTTGCTGTGTCCACAGGTTAGTGGACTGCAGAGGTCTCTTACTCCTCCCAGATTTGCTCCCCAAATGCATAAATCTGTTAACTGTTGGCATCCATTATAACTCAGATCCAAGGGTGCCTGATCTGTGAATACTGGGTTTTTGGAGATTTCTTCCTGACATGTAAAAGATGAACACATACCCCCTTATGTAACCAGAAGTAATCAAGAGTATTTCAGTGTCAAGGCTTTCATTCAGAAACCACATATCTCATCTGTAAGCTCTGCAAAACAGCACTGTTTTGCACATTGGGTGCAATGCTAAGAAATTTGAGCCAGCCTCATCTCGCCTATCTTTCCTTGATGGTGTGGGCAGGTCGTCATATGCCTATGCATTGGCCTCCCACTCCAGGAGTGGGACAAAAGTGTCTTATGGCACTTTTGTGACATCACCAGGTCAGCACAGGACTTATGCCGGGCCTTGGGCTGGCCTAAGTGGAAGTTAGGATTGCAGCCATAATAATAATAGGTTCATTGCTGCTATCTAATTTGGGATAAGCTTTCTTATCCATTATGATGGGACCCAACTGTTTGATACAGTTATTATAATATCTTTCTTTTTTGTTGGCATCACTGTCTAGAGGGAATGTCAATCTTGCAATAGTTACTAGTATAGCTAAACTAGCTGAAAAAGTACATATTTCCCACTGTTAGTTAAAGTCATCACTGTCTTAGTCATAAGGTGCCTGAAATCATACTGGCTTCCATCATCCTAAATTGAGTCGCATATGTCATATTTTAAACAGTAACCTTGAGGAAGAGGCTTTCCTTCTTTGTTTCATAGTCAAGCACTAGTGTCATTAAGTTTCAAGATGCTATATAATTAATAGCAACAATAAGAGAGGAGATGGTACTGAAATTAGCCTTTGCATGGTGTTTTTGGGCTACCAAAGCTCTGTATATATTGTAACCTGTGGCAATCCTGGTAAAATACTGTAAGGCAATTATCATCTCCACTTTACAGATTGCAGAGATTGAAAGCAAGACTTTCCCTGGTGAGGCTCTGGCAGAGGTGGAATTGAAAACAGGGTGGGCAAGTGTCATCACATAGACTCTTTGTCACAACTGCTTTCTGACTACAGTGGTACCTCACGTAACAGAATTAATTCGTTCCAGAGGCAGTTCCTTTACGTGAAACTTTCTTTACGTGAAGCTGATTTTCCCGTAGGAAATAATGGAAACGCAGATGATTGGTCCCACAACCCCAAAAATATTTATATAAAAATATTAACTGGATGTAAAAATGATGACAAAACACTATAATTGAATTCAAAACATGCATTCAATGGGCATGATCCTATGAAGTCTACTTAGGCTGCAATCCTAAAGACACTTTCCTGGGAGTAGGACCCATTTAACACAATGAGGTAGACTTCTGGGAAGACATGGGTAGGAGGCTGCAATCAAAGACACTTTCTTCTGTAATCCAAGACACTTTCCAAGTGTCTCCCCACTTTCTCCTTCTCTTCATCCTGAGCCTCTCTCTCTCTCTCTCTGCTCCCTTCTGGCTGGCCCTGAGCTGCTTCCCTCTTCTCCACTGCTGTCCTCTCCCTCTGCCCAGCGGATGTCTGGCCACAGGAGGAACAGCATGGAAGTGTTGCTTTCACTATGGGCAGGTGCGCTAGGCAGCCCTGACACTTTAAACAGGTTGCTGGCCAGCGCGTCTGCCCTAACTGCCAACGAATGTTTTCTTTACGTGAAGCACTTTCTTTACGTGAAACAGAATCCTAGAGAAAAAATTTTTTTACGTGAAACTTAATTTACGTGAGGCGTTCTTTACGTGAGGCATCACTGTATATGGAGCTGTCTTTCATGTCAGCACCTTATATTACTATATAAAGTTGAGCTGTTACTAGGATGACCATAGTGACATAACTGGAAGTTGACTTGGGGGTCAGTGAAAACCACCACTTGAGATCTAGTAACCCTAAATTTAGAACTCTTGAGGTAGAGTAACTTAGGGTGCAATCCTAAGAAATTTAGGCCAGCCTAACTCACATGGCCTGTCTTTCTATGATGGTGTGTGGTTAAGATTGCAGCCTATCAGTCTTCGTGATCTAGTGAAAGGTTGACCCTTGTCAACAGGTATTGTTATACATTCTGTGACTGACAGATCATCAAAAGACAGTTTTTATACATTTATGAACCATGGAGCAAACTGGTGCCCAAAAGGTGCCAAGCCCTTCAGTATCCACCCACCTCCACCCCTTTGCTGCCCCCCATTCACCCTTCCATATTGTCCCCTGCCCTCCCCTCAATCCTAAGCTTCACAGCACTGCACGTATGCACCCCAGCATGTGTCTTTTATTATTCCAGCATGCTGCAGAAAGCTCTGCTCTTCCCACCAGCGCTACAAACTGGAACACTATCATAATCTGCTTTATGACACCAGCTTGTTCCACCGGAACATGTGCTCTGCTGGCACAAGCCACAAATGGGATTGGGCCAAAATCTGCCAGGCAGGGTTGGGCTTTCTTCATGGCCAGTAAAATTGTTCAGTGTCAGAATAATGCATGATCCTGCCACTTTGATGTGTATACTTGATACAACTGTTTTAACATCTTGAGTGAACTAGCCCAAACCTGTAGCAAGGACAACTGTTGCACAGCTCAATTTAACATGTGATAGGGAAGCAACGTAAAGCATTACCCCAGGCTTTGATCTTATCAGTTTCAATCATGTCCATAAATCAGTGTTCCAGAAAAGCATCTAACTTTGCTCTAACTTTCTTGTGAAGCCCATATTTCCCTCTAGTCCCATCAAAGTTCACTATATTAACCCAGGAGTTATAGGTTTCTGCAGAAATAAATTCTTCTAGCAGCGGCAAAATGTACTTGTCGGACTTTCCTCTGGTCTCTCAAAATCTCATTCTCTTGTCGGGGAGGCTCATTTTGAATGCTAACATCTAGAAGCAGCTCAGGTCTAGTACCCAGAGCCGGAGTTTTAATATTCATAGGGAGATTCACTGATGGCTAATACTTGTCATCTCTATGGGGCATTTAAATCTTGCACAGTGGTTAAGTCTATGGCAAACAGGAGAAGCAAAGGAACTGGGGCACATGAGAAAACCAAGAGGCCAAGTTATAGATTTTCTACATAATAACAAGAAGGCATGGGTGAACTAACAATAGAGAAATGGAGAAAATTCATGAGCTTTTATTCACTTTGCTCAGCTTTTTGGAACTAGACAAATAAATGAGTTTCTGATGACAAGGGACCAGTCCACTTGAAAATGGCATTTCACTTAATATGAAATTCAATAGTGATTTAGTTTTAGTGGATAGAAACACCACATCTGGAGCTACTTTGAAAATGGAAAGGTATCTATTTTGGAGATGTGGAAAAGGTACTCTGCTGAAAAATCCCCAGGAAAGCATGAGTTAGTTTGCAAAATGCAAGAATTCTTCTATCCAGACATCCAGGAAGTGGGGAGATCTGCAGTACAATGGTGGGGTGATGGTTATATTTGGGGAAATGGTTTCTACTTTTTCTTCTGAGATTGGTGGAATGCCAGCCCCAGTGATTTATTAAAAATCTTTTTTGCGATATTTCTTTAAATCCCTGGCTTCTCCATGTCTTAGCTTTCAGGATTCAACCATGTGGTCATTTGTAAAAAATGTAGTGGTCATTTTCGCAAAGAAAAGCAGCGTTTTTGAGTATATTCTAATTCTGTGATTCTTTGGCTGTTTTTTTCACAAGCCAAATGCAAGACAAGCAGAGACTCAGTATTCCAGTCCTGTGATTTCCTCAGGACTGACCTAGCATCCAAGTGCAGTGCTGACAGGTAAGGCTTATCTGTGTGGGAAATAGTGGAGATCTTAGGGGTTCATTTTTGTGTATGAAGATCCCTCCTTTTTCATGGCTCAAGGAGTCCCAGATCAACACCTGACATGCTTGGTTGCTGTGCTGATCCCTGCACAATAGCCCAAGTGTATGTGCTTCTCAGTGGTGTTCTGCGGGGTGGGGGGGGGTTCATAGGTACAAGTGACCCTGGGTGGCACTGCTGGAGGGCAGCACTAACACTCCAGCTTTGACATCCCAAGCCTGCATCCACTGCTTCCTCCCCAGAGACACTGTGAGGGCCAAAGGGGCTTTGCATGACCTCCCTGGCCTTCAGTAGGCGTTCTAAGGCCTCCAGAGACCCTTTAAATGTCACTTCCAGGTTTTGGTGGCCTCTCCAGCCCTTAGAACACCTTTGGGGGCAGGCAGTGGGCACAGCGGGTGGCGCCTCCAGGTGAGGGTAGCACCCTGTAGGTGTTCCTCCATGACCAGCACTGTAGAAGAGCTTCACTTATGTTTATTTTCATTATTCATTATTTGACTTAAAAGCTTAGCTTTGATTTTGAAGTATGAGATTGTGACTTTGCCATTTCTTTGATTTGCAATCTGCCTTGAGTATCTGCAATGTAGTTAAACAATTATGCATTAAAAATGAAACAAAATGAAATAACCCGGCTTATTAATTTTTGATCACTTCAAACTGGCCAAGTTATGAGCTAGGTAGCAGTTGACTCTATCCTGTATGTTAACCTAATATAGATTGAGAATGGGACTCTTCAGTCTCAAAAGCACATTCACAGGAATGTGTATGGTTACTCATTGGGAAAGTGAATGGATACTTACAGGTGGTGGCACTGACACCAGGAGTTAGGATCCAGACAGTGTCAAAATGAGTGGGATGCACCCATTCAGTTCTAGATCTAGAAATCATAGAATCCTAGAGTTGGAAGGGACCTAGTAGGTCATCTAGTCCAACCCCCTGCCTGTAGCAGGAAATTTTCCTAGAGCATCTCCAACAGGTGCTCGCAAGCCTCTGCTTGAAGATCCCCAGTGAGGGAAAGTCCACCACCTCCCTTGACAATCTGTTCCACTGCCGAACTGCCCGAACCATCAAGAATTTTTTCTTGATATCCAACCAGAATCTACCTCATGTAGAGAGGAGACAGGATAATTATAAGGTCCTTGCCAAGTAACAAGGACCCAACCAGAAATCAGTAGTGGGTGGGGGTTGCCTCACCATCCTCTACCAGATATCTGGCATCATCTCTGCCCCTTGACCAGTCTCAGCCCCAGGGAAGCCATTATTGAACAGCTCTAACTTGTCCCTGTGAGTCATAGCCAGCTAGAATCCTTCCCCTTCCTAGTACTGTTCTGTTCCCCCATACTCATTCCTGTTTTCCTTAGCTCTGCCTTTAGTTAAATCAATGCTGCTGTAGGGTGGAGGTACCCTCACCCTACAATGAGCAGTTGAAAAGGAGGTTTCATCTTTCTCCTTTTTGCATGTGAAACATGAGCTCAGGGACCTCCTCCTCTGCTCTGTGTCTTCCATCAGCTTGTTGACTTCTAATGGTGTGGTCCCTTCCCCAAGACTTGAGATATGCACATGAAGATTCACAGGAGACTAAGACGTCCCAAAGATTTTGCACAGCCAGCTTGGGTAGGCTAGATATGAGTCCCTGTTTTCATGCAGCTGTACCGATTGCTGCTCCCCACTTGGGGTTTGATGGGGCATCTGGACTCTCTAAAGCACTGTAGAGAGTCTGGAAGCAGACTAATAAATTTACAAGAAAGGCTACTCTGAGGAGGACTGTTCTAAATCCATATCCATGAAAGACCCTTGGTGCACTTTGAATATTGGTGCTCTATTTGTGTGTGTGTGTTTGCGCGCGCGCGCCTTGCATCTTTTAATACATTTGTAAGCTTATTGTTTGAACCAAATGGGGTTTCTCCTACAAAGTGCATCCTGTACATTGGAGTGCATTATTAATCTACTTTGTTTTTCAAAAAATAATGCATTGAAATCCAGCTGGATTGTAATTTCAGTGAAAAGAAATCTGCATGTCTTTTTATCATTTTTATTATCTTTTGGTTGAGTGGAACATTATGTAGATCGATCAAGCCATTTCATTATTACCCAAATGCACTCAACAGCTAATGAAAATATTAGTCTCTCCAAATAATTTATTTCCAAAAATAAACTCTATTTTTCAGGATGGCTGAGGAAGTCCAACAACTTTGAATACTGCCCTTTAATTTATTTATTTATTTGTTCATTCTGAAAATTATATCCCACATCTGTAATTTAAAATTTTATTTTAAAAAATTCCAAGAAATTAATAACAAAGCAAAGGCAATCAAAACTAAACTGTCAAGTCTATAAAATGTCTGAAAAATGTGGCATATAAAATACATTGGAAAATAAAATACATCAAGGTGGTGGGAAGAAAAACAAAAACTGATCACTGATAATAAAATCAAAAGAAGTCATAGCACACCAATTTTTCCTTTGTCTTCAAGATCTCAATAAAAAGGTAAGGACTCCTGCACTGAATGCTCAAGCTTTTGTTGAAGGTTCGTTGAGCTGCTCTTTCAATAGGGAAGGCATCAGAGGTTGGCCAGGTTAGGCAATAGTTTAGCTACTAGAAGTCAGTGTAGTACTGTTGATGCTGCAGTGCACCATATAACCAGATACCATCAGACCATTCTGGGCAGCAGTGGTAATGTACAGCATAATTAACTACTGTTGGCGCATTGTGGTGCATGTCATACTTAACCACAGTGTCTCTCCTGTAGCTATACTACTGAGGTGTGGTAATTGCCAACGGACCATCTGGCCAGATCCTCAATACAAGTGGCACCAGTTGCATAGCTAAGGAGGAGCAGGGTTGCACTGGGTAGCAAGCTGAGCTGAGCTTAACACTAGTGGCTAAAATTGTTAAAAATGGGGTATGAAGAATAATACCATCATGTTATATATCATTGGAAAGGTAATTTAATGCAGTATGCAACAAAACCAACTGCACTGAAATATCTGTATTCTATCAAAACGTATAGCCAATTAACCAGAAAATCAAAACACAACTGCCTATGGGCTAAATCCGTAGCAGATACAGGTCCACGCAGTTACGTCAGCCTCTACATTTATCTTATGGAAAGTCATTTTAACTGCTCCGGAGCAAGGGGCTTAATTTCACTTTAGGATATAGGCCTATGTAAGATTTGAGACTTTTCTGACCAGTAGTAATCCAATGCTGTGTCTTCTTGGGTTTTCTGTCATTTGGAAATTTGTTGTTTGAGGCCTATTGTTTTGGACTAAAAAGTGGATTTTCTTAACTCAAAACTGACCCAAGACACTAATTGCTCTAAGAATAAATGAGATGTAATTATGATACAGAATGGAACTAATAAGGTGTTAATATGCTCCTATTTCCATGTGTTTAGCAAGGGGGGAGACAACAGAGCAAATTGGTGGGAAGCTGCTGGGGAGGGGGAAGTTGTTTTTTTTGCCAATTTTATTTTCTTAAATGCCGGGGCATGACATCCCTTCCAGGGCAATATTTTGAGTGTTGCACCATGCTACATGATCATTAGCTATGCCACTGAGAAGCACCTAATGCATCCTTAGGTAAAGGGTAGGAGGACGCAGTTTTGGTCTTTGGCCCAAAGTTCCCAGCAACCTGCCTGTGATTGTGATGCCATATGGATGGCTGTGGGTGGCGCAAGCTGTTAAGACGCTGTGCCTGTTAACCAGCAGGCCAGGGTTCGAGACCTGGGTTGGCCCCACAAGACAGGGTGAGCTCCTATCCTTAGCCCAGCTCTGCAACGCCAGCTGGATCCAATCGTATTGGCTCTGCCTTTCCATTGGACTAATTCAGTGGCGTGGAGAGGGGGATTTGCTGCTTGGGTAACAGCCTATCCTCCATAACAATCCAACCCAGGCTTTCGTGCTTTGCATGCAGCGTGTGCAGCGCCGAGCACGATACCATAGTCTTTCAAGACTGACGGAGGCCTGCTTTTTTATGGATGGCTAAGATAGATGTATAGGCATCAAAAATAGCTCAGTAGAACTTACAAGCAGCAGCTGAAAGTATCCAAAGGAAGTTGCCACAGTGCATGCCATCAACTTCCAACAAGGCCAATCAGAGATGGCAGTGTGTATAAATTGGCTTAAGCCAATTAAGCCCTTGATGCATTCTCTTAAAAAAAATGCAGGTCTTCATGACTGGTTTGTTTATACCAGTTTAAAATCAAGCCATTTTAACAGAAAGTTTATTAAATATGTTACAGGCGTTGAGTAATTTCCTTACATCTCCTCAATCACTAATGTTTATATGATGGATTCAACTGCTCTAATTATTGTATAAGCCTTGGACCAAGCCCATTAGGAAGTTAAGCCTTTCCATAAGGCCATCAAACATGCCAGGAGCTGTGTCAAGGGAAAGTATATGTTTAAGCCACTGCTTCGCTTTGACATCCATAGAAATGGCAACAGTAGCAATGCAAATGGCAATGCTAGTAGTAATGCTCCAGTAAGCATGTTCTTCCTCAGATTGGTGACCGAATCCTATCCAGGATATAGTTTGTGAACGTCCTACATGGGCCACTAACCTAGCAGCCTGTCCTCTGTTCTGTTCAGAGCTGCCACCAGTACAATTTCAGCAGGTGAAGTTTTTCATCTCAAGGTTCACAAAGATACACTTGCTAAAATTCCCTCTTCTACACAATTGTTAAAGGCAAGGTGACCAGATGCTCAAACCTCAAAAGGAGGGCAAGGTCTTGGATTTCTCTTAGCCTGGCCTTCCTAGCAGACAGTGGCACATTGCCTAAGTAAAACCGCAATGTTGGGAACTTTCACTTTCCCATAGAGCTGAATGTGTATTTTCCGTTTTTAGCTTTTTGGCCATAACTTTAGATAGGAAGGAGATATTTCAAAACTGGATTTTTGCATTGGATTCTGCTCTTCAGTACGAATCCAACAACATATAATATGATGGGGTCCTGCACACCATTGCAAAGTTCCAAAATGAAGCCAAAATGGAGGACAATGAAGCCCTTTTGCAGGACACACGGACAGGAGGCTAAAATAGAGGACAAATCTGGCAATTTCTGGTCATATGATCACTCTGGTTAAAGGTCCTGGAGCACTGAAGCTGAAAGTTTGGAGACCTCTGTTCTAGACCCAGACTCCCATTTAGGCCTGACATGCTTGCTGAGGTGGAACAGATCTAGTTCACTTCTCTTACCTGTCTTAGGGCCAAATCCAAACTGTCCCTGGGTACTTTGTGATGCTTGCTGGATATAGTGGTAGCTGCTAGCCCAGGGAAGCTCTTTATTGTGCTCTTACTTTGCCTATTTCCCTATGGCATGTGGGATATAGAAGAGGCTGTACAGATGACCAAAAATCTGTTGGACCAATGGAGGACAGGTCCAAATGGTTCAGGTTCCACCAACCTCTTCTCCTAGTTCTGCCATGATTTTTACTTCAGATGCTGTGACCTTGGCTCCCTATGGTCTGGTGCTCTGGTGTATGGCTTTCAGGTGCACTGCATCACATAGGAGTGTCTTGAATTCTTTGGACTAATGCTTTCTTGCATTATTCATCTTTTTAAATAATAAATTTAAGTGCCATTCCTTCTAAGGTAAGCATGGAGTTGGCTCCATATAGAGACAACAAGATTTGGGATGCCCCCAAAGTGCCCTTCAAGATTTGCAGTTTATTTCTCAGAGTCATAACTTCAGTGAGGGATTGTAATAACAATATTTTCCTATCCACAGTTGTTTGCAAGGAGTTTGAAATTTTGAAAGCTTACCAAAAGTCAGCTTTCTGACTTGGAGACATACTGCTAATTTTTATTCATTTTCCCATTTTCAGCTCTAGAATAGTGTTTTTGAACCAGTGGTACAGATATCACCAGTGGTAGATGAGGCAGTGTCAGGTGATGCTTGCAGGAGCCCCATTCACCTGCCGCCCAGTGGCAAAACACAGAGAGTAGCATAACACAGAGAGGTAGAAGGCTCTAAATAAAGTTTTTTGCACTTGAAAAAGCCCTCCTATCCACACTCATGAGCAGATCCTCCAAGGTAAGCCAAACTTGAACCCAGGATAGGGATGGGTAAATGCAGATAAAGTACAAATGATGT
This sequence comes from Cryptoblepharus egeriae, assembly GCA_030015325.1. Lineage (NCBI taxonomy): Eukaryota > Metazoa > Chordata > Lepidosauria > Squamata > Scincidae > Cryptoblepharus > Cryptoblepharus egeriae. The sequence goes on from JAREYC010000003.1 coordinate 116,133,139, forward strand.
AGTGACTGAATGTAAGTACGTAGGCTGACAATCTTTTGAGAGAAAAGTCATTGGCTGGTGCCACCTCTCAGGTATTTGGCAATGCTGACAGCTCCTTCCCATCCAGACTTAGGGCGCAATCCAGAGTAACTACGTGGAGTCCTTGCTCCGGTGTAAGAACAATTTACTCAGGATTGCAATATGAATTTCCCATAGGTTTTCACTAGGTGGTCCAGTAACTACGGGTGCACGTAATGTCTCTTACGTGCACCCATAGTTACTCTGGATTGTAGGGTTAGTCCAGGTTGGACTAGATGACCTACTGGGTCCCTTCCAACTCTATGATTCTATGATTCCTTCATGAACATTAGCAAGACATGGAAGTAGGATATATTTGTTTGATATAGAGGCTTAATTTGTCAAGGTCAGTCCTTCTCATGTCCTGCAGTCTGGAAAAGAGTGACCTGGCAGGGTATGGTGCTTCCCAAAGAGACTTTTTTATGTCTTGTCAATGTAGCCTTAACGCTCTATGTCTTACCATGAGAGCAGCCTCATCCTGTGACCCTTTCAGAAGAGCTCCTCACCCATCATGCATCATTATTTCCATAGCCTTCTAGCTGGTGCTCTTGCAATGCATCTGCAGGGCCACAAACCTTTGTAAGCCCAGTGATTCATGTAATGTGCAGTTTTTCCTCCTTAGTTCAGATGTCCCTTTCTGGAACACTTTAATTAACACTTTAATTAAAGCTAAATTATAATGAAAATGCTACAAAATTATGCTTTCTATCAACATCAATGCAAAATGAGTTCCTCCTGGATGATATTTCTTACAATGGAGACAAAAAGAGATAGTACTAATGAGGCCATCAATTCAGATTTACCATAATTTCAAGACCATGTCACTGCCTTATCAGTTCTCTAGCACAAAGCACTCACTTTTACTGTACATTTTTTTTGCTCCATTTATAATGTCTGCAGGGCAAGGAAGAAGGGGCGGCTGGATCACCTTTCAGATAGCATATTCTTGGGTTCAAGTATCTGAGAGTTAAATAGTGCAGACCAAAGACAAAACCCATAATGAGCTGTCACAGATCTTTGGTGGTGATAACTTAATAACAAGGAGAAAGCCCATAACAATGATGCCATATGGTACAAAACTATGATGCACAATTGTCTTTTCTGCTGGATGTAATGATGTGCTCCATAGATTACATGAAGGGAGACTCTTTCAAATAAAGATAGTAAATAAATAAAAACACAAATATGTACTGTGTTTCAACCAGTCACAATGTTAGGACTCCTTGGAAAACTGCACATGTAGAGGCTGTTTCAATTTTTCATTTTTTTGTTAATAGATCAAAAAATTGTTTTTTCTGAATTTTACTTCAGAGAGTTTGGAATTACGGTAATCCTGGAGTTGATATTTAGAAGGATGTTGTGCAATTAATTCTTTGCTTCGATACCTCATTCTGCCTCATTCTGTTTCTGTCTTCCAAGTTTCAAACTTGCTTCTGTTCGGAAAAAAGCTGAATATTTTTGGAATATAGTCACCTACCCTGCGATTGTTCACTCGTACTATCCAGTTTCTGAGCAATGGCATTACTAGGAGGTGCCTCCTCACCAGGTGACATGCATAGTGGGTTATGTGCACACCACTAGTGACCAAAATTGTTAAAATTGCAGAATGCAATAAAAAAAACTAGAGTGAAATTTCTATCAAAAGTTATGGCCAAAAAACCAGAAAACAAAAATGCAACAGCTTTATGGAACTAAAAAGTACATTTCCTAAATTCAAAATGAACCAATAGGACTATATTTAAAAAATGACATGTTATTATGGCACAGCATGGAAGCAATACAGTATTAGTACAGTGATACCTTGCAGGGCTGACACTATTAGTGTCCAAAATCATTGCAGTTTGTAGGAAGAATAACATGATGTAATATTCCATTTAATACATAATTTACTCAAAAATGCAATGAAACAAACTGACTAAAAAATCTCTATTTTATGAAAAGCCATGTACGATGGTACAGCACAATGCCCTCCTCCTAGATGGTTGTCCAACCCATAGGAAGAGGTCTATCATGTGTGTGATGCGATAGCCTCCTGTCCTGGATAATGTAAACCCTAGTGTCACCACTGCTTCTGAGATGCTGTGTAATCACTGGGAAGGCTGAGATGTTGATGCCACAAATAGTGGTGGTGCTGTTATGCACATTGTCATTGGAAATAGCAAACAGTATTTGACACTGTTTCAGGTGTGGAACATTGTCTTGAGTCACCCCTGAAATAATCTCAATTACACATGCTCATGTGAATAAGGTTTCACCATTAGTGGCATCACTAGAGTTTGCATAACCAGGTGTGAGAGGTTTGTGTATTTCTATCCTGATACACAGTGGACAGTATGGTGAGTGTGGACATGTACCATCACCCTGCCACAACTGGTATTTTGGCTGTACCTTTTTGGTATGAACAAAGGCTACTGATGAGTAAGTGCAAGCTGAGAGAAAATGAGTAAATGCACGATACAGCTCAGTTTCACCTTCCATGGAGCTCCATGCATTTGCCTTTTGTTTTTTGGTGCTTTTAAAAAAAAATGTGGCCATAATTTTTGAAAGGAGATATTTCACTCTGATTTTTAAACTGCATTCTGCTGTACATTGTGCACCATGTGTAGTAGGGTTATTCCTTACTTCCACAATTTTAGTGATTTTGGGGTGACAGACCCCCCCCCATGCACGTCACCCCCACCCAGGTGAGGTGTGATGTGGCCTGGTGTGGTCTGCACCATCCTAGTGAGGCCACTTCTCATTGTTACTGTACAGGACAAATCTATGTGTATCAGACAGAAAGATTCATACCCTACAATCCAGAGGAACTGTGGGAGTACATAAGAGACATTATGTGCACCCATAGTTACTGCACCACCTAGTGGAAACCTATGGGAAATTCATACTGCAATCCAGAGCAAATTGTTCTTACACCAGAGCAAGGACTCCTCATAGTTACTCTGGATTGTGCCCTAAGGCTCCAAAAGGTGTGATTATTTCACCTGTGACCCTTGTCACACTGGCATAGTCCGGTACAGAGCATTGGGTCTGTGGAAATATTCTTTCTGATGTACAATTGTTCCTGGTGCTGGTTGGAATTTTAGTCCACTTTTCTACCTTGGTTGAATAATGAAATATGAAAACATTGTTTCAGCTTTGTAAACAGCATATTACAGTGGAGAAAAACAATTCTCTTTTAGGTCATGCCCTAGTTAAGTGCTAAAATAAATAGGTATTGATTTTGTGATACAACCTATTTCTGTGGAGACTAGCGGAGGCGGTGTGGGCCAAGGCTGTACTACACATTCTGCTGCCATACTTTAAAGACCAAAGAGTTGATAATTGTTTTATTTCTTAAATGCAAGAGTTAAAGTTTATATTAAAAATACATTTTAGAGCTAGCTGTTTATTTTTCTGTTTTTTACAATAATTATTCTTTGACTGCATTTCACCACATGTCACCCTGTTTCTCATTTCCACAGCATTTAATATTTACTTCCTGTGAATTACTAAATTAGTTTTGCTATTTTGAAGGCCATCCTTTCGTTTTAAAGGCTTCCCTCTTGATCCAGAATCTCCCTTTGAAATGTAAAGAATGGGAATGAGTTCTTTTTTCTTTTGGTATTCAGATGCACATACCAAATAATCTCTGAGCTCATTGTGTGTTGAAAGCATGTCTGCATGGAATTAGGTGAGTATCTTTTTAAACAGACCAGAAAGGTTTCAGACCGAATGACTTGTAACCCATGTGCCATATCGAAAGCAGCTCACAATCTTAATTTTAAAGTGAATAGATACAGACTATTCCTCAAATCCAGAATAACTACGGGAGCACGTAAGAGACTTTACGTGCACCCATAGTTACTGCACCACCTAGTGAAAACCTATAGGAAATTCATATTGGAATCTAGAGTAAGTTGTTCTTACACCGGAGCACTGGATTGTATTCTAAGTTTTTCCACATGCTCAAAAGGGCTTTCAATGTCTTCCCCTTCGTGGTATAATTTATGCACATGAAAGCTATATATATATATGAGTGTCATATATATATGAGTGTTTTTAGTTTTTATTTATTTTGACATGTTCTACATTTTTCTTGGGCCTATGATTAGAGGGGAGTTAGGATGTGGTGGAGACCTGTTCCACTGATCCCTTCCCACTCCAGGTCCCAATCCACCTCCATGTTCTATCTTCCACTGCCAGGTTCAACCTCACCTGTGCCGAGCATTGCTACAACAATGGATGCAGTGCTGGCAGGCAGCTTAGGCCCTTGTGTTGATACTTCGAGCTCACGAGTAGCCCACAGAAGAAAGGAAGGGGTCAGAGGCAACCCCCAAGGAGTACATTTCCATGAAATATACAGGACTAAATGCTCAGGTGCCAGAATGAAGAGCAGAATGAACTTTACAGCCCAATTGCAATACTGAGCTGGGAGAGGATGGCTGAACTGCTCAGGGGCCAGTTTGGATTGTGTTGTTAAAAGATACAGCTGTCCTATCAGAAACTCTGGGACTAAATGTGATGTCCCGTCAGCTTCCTGAGGCACTGAGGGAGTGGTTAGGCCACTGCACATATATAGGCTGACCTTTCCACACCAGGACAGAAATATATGCCATGTGAGTTAGGCCAGCCTAAATTTGTTGGGATCATGCCCTCTGTGGTTTAAATTGTCAATTTGCCTTCCACACACAGAAGGTTGACCACAAGTATTCTATAGCTTTATTTCCTCAACAGGTGGAATGTTCATCAGTTACATTCCATACCATCTTTCCAGTTTGCCAAAAATGGTCAGATGTATCACTGACACAAGTCCAATCCAAGACAAGATGCAAACCGTACTTTGCCTTGTCAGTCAGTCAGTCTATCAACCATAGTCTCCTCATCAAATCTACAGATATTTATTTCTCAGAAGTTATGATATGGCATGGTGACCATACCACCTACGTTTCCCATTTTTTATTTGTGTTTGAAGCAGATACATAGGTAAAACTTCTACAAAGAACATAAAAAGGAAGTTAATTAAATGTCATTTGCTCCAAACTGGGCTACCTCGACAGCATTTTCCCTTGCCTACATAAGAATTACCTTTGTGCATGTAGAAGAGAACTATGAGGTGGTTTGTTTTTCTCCACATTCACACAACCCATCATTCATGGTGTATCCCCTTTCCCTTTTCCTCAGGTCAGTGGTGATGAACCTATGATTTAGATGCCACAGTGAGCATGCAAAGCCCTCTCCTTTGGCAAGCAGTCCGAGATGCCCCTTTACCCCAGCACTGCTCTGAAGAGGAGCAGCCTGCTTCTCTTTGGAGCACAGCCAACTGATGGTGTCAGTGCCCAGCATGCATATCCATAACTCCAGGTGTGCACATTGGGCCAGGAGCATCCTGAGTCCAGTGCGCATTCCCAGAGTTCTGGGCATGTACACTGGGCACAAGCACTCTGTGCTCCACAAAGGAACACCTGTTCAGTGCACATTCCTGAACTCCAGGAATGCAGAATGTGCCAGAAATGCCCTGAGCCCACTGTGCATACCCAGAGTTCCAGGCATGTGCACTGAGCACTGGCATGGTCATGGTTTTGGGCTGCTGTTTGGGCACTCAGGTTGTAAATGCTTTACCCTCACTGCCTCAGGTTGTCCGTAGATCTTACCCCAGCACCCAGACCATTTAAGGATTTGCATACAGATCATGGTTGTTCTTGGCCAGGAACATATGATGGAGTTAATATGATTGAGTTAATTCATATGATTGAGTTAATTCATTTGGCATATGATTGAGTTAATTCATTCGGCATCTCCCCACTCTCTTTCCATAGGTCCATGACAGTTGGTGGCAATCAAAATTTAAGGGGCTGCCATTCTAAGGAAACAATTCCTTGATCTCAAACTTGACTTTTCCCATGAACTCTTGCATCTCATGACTGTCTGGCCTTTTGTAAGGAACCCATGGCAGTTTTGCTAGGTTTACTTCATTTCACTCTTCTCAGTGAATCTAGATTTAGGACTCACAAATGAAGTCAGGCTGCTGGTTTTTATTCTGATTTTTAAAAAGTATTCTGTAGAAAGTGGTGAATTATGGAGACATTGAGATGATGTTGCATTTTGCCAAACTCCATAGTGAAATCTTGCAGAAGAAAGGAAGGGGTCAGAGGCAACCCCCAAGGAGTACATTTCCATGAAATATACAGGACTAAATGCTCAGGTGCCAGAATGAAGTGCAGGTATTTTTGTACCCACACATTTCTAGCTTTTAAAAATGCTGCTGGCAGGCTGCCAGCCTTAAATCAGACATCTAATACTTGGAAGGTGGCAGCTGATAGAGGGTTTCAGCAACTTTTCAATTTTAACTTTACTTTTAAGGCTCCTGCAGGAAGTCTGTCTTCTCTGACAGCACAAATGCACTGGCGACATTTTCCTCTTTACACTTGATCACACCTGTTGACACTTATGTGCATTAACAAATCAACTAATGGACTTCTTTGCCTTCCATTTTTTTCATTTGCATTAGTGCTGGGATTTCTATGCATAGAAGATGAAGATAACACAGTCTGTGCCTTGGATAGGTGGTTTTTATTATGTGACATATTAATTCCTGTTCTTATTGTTAGACAGTGTGTACGTCTGTCACGACAAATGTTCTGAAAAGTCTATGGGCAGTACTTAATTTGTAAATTGAAAGCTTTTAGATTGTTCTTCACACACACACACACACAAACACACACACACACACACACACACTTTTGCACAGAAACTACACAAATCATCCTATCTGAGCCCACTCTGAAGCAGACGTTTCTGTTTCAAATCTTGGATCCATCTCCCACTATGATGGAACACTACCTTTTCCCTAACAACCCATGCACAAGATGCCCATCTGATGTGCCTTAATGTTGTATAACCAACTGATGTCCAGTTGGATGGTCATAGGTAACCTGGGTTTTTCAGTTGGTGCTGACATAGACTCAGTAGGACAATGTTTGTCCTGCATGTGCAACCTGACAGAGATATGGTTCTTTCTGGCAGAATGGACAAAGGGGCAGCATTTTTTTTTCTGAGCCTATATACTATTGATTGTTTATTTCTTTACAGTGCTGTCTATATACTAGAAAACAGGAGACTATAGGCAAAATCCAGAGTAACTACGGGGAGTCCTTACTCTGGTGTAAGAACAACTTACTCTGGATTCCAATATGAATTTCCCATAGGTTTTCACTAGGTGGTGCAGTAACTACGGGTGCACGTAAAGTCTCTTATGTGCTCCCGTAGTTACTCTGGATTTGGGGGTTATACAATCCCAAAACATGCTTCAGTGTTTCACTCTATTTTCCATGCTCTTTTAATCAAGCATGAGCTTTGTGTACACACTAAGCTATCCTCTTAGTAAGTTTGATAAATATGAAGGGTCAACACAGGGTTGTCTGTGAATATCCCACATGCAGACAAGTTCACAGGACTCTGGAGTGGACCAGAAAACAGAAATTAAAACCTTCTTCTTGTTATTATCAGAATTTTGATCACAAGATTCTTAAAATGAGACTCGGCTCTCTCCAACTTTAACAGAGTTTGTCCCTAAGCAATTTATCTTTTCTAAATAGCATTTAACAAAATATGTCTACTCAATTCCAAAATAATGAAATCAATTTTTTCCCTTCTTTGTTCTCGTATATTTTTACTACTCCATTTATTTATTAGATTTCTAGTAAGTTGATTGATGAGGAACAACATCAGTGCCAGAACATTCATCCACTGATATACTGTGACATATCTATGGATCCAATATCTGCAGTTTCATCTGCAGGTGCAGAAGTCCCTGCCCCCCATGAACCCTCTGGAGGACAATACTTCCCTCACCTCTGGAGAACTATACTTCCCTCACCTCTGGAGAACTATACTTCCCTCACCTCTGGAAGCTCTTCTGAGCTCCACAGAGGTTGCACAAACAAAGACTTTGGCTTCTTCAGTTGAGGAGGTCTGTACACTGCCCTGTGCATCATGGAGGAAGGGTAATAAATGGGACAAAGTAATACAAATTAAAATGCAGGGACCAGTTTGAAAAGCAAAAGGGTACATGGGTGAGAAGTATTAAATCCTCAACCCCAATTCACAGATTATTTTCTAAAATGAAGCCTACCTTTTCCTATAAAACAGACTCAAAACTGTTTAGAGTACAAAGCAGCATTAAAAGAATGCTGGTTTCTAAAAAAAGAAACAATAGCAGGCAAAAAACAAATATAGCTTTACTAAAAACGGAGGCCAACCAATCAACATTCCAGAAGTCTGAAAAAAATAAAGGATCAATTATCTCCCCACATCCTGTCCCCTTCCCTGGGGCTTTTTTGAGCCAATATTAGAAAAGAATTCACCTGGGAGAAACATGCTATAGGCGAGAGGCTATAATAAGGCAGTAAAACGCATATGTGTGGAGTTTTTAGTTTCACTTATGCTCCAAAAATGGGACTCCTTACTCTACTGTATATGTGGTTGGGGCAGTTTCAGCTTTAAATTGATAGCTTTACCCTGTCATGTATCATTTGAAACTCAGAATATGAACTGTGAATTCTGTGGTTCAAATTTTCATTTCTACAGTGAACTTGCCTGTTTAACTTTCTGCACAATCCACAGTATCTACGGGAGCCCTTACGTCAACATAAGAAAAATTTTCTCTGGATTGCTCTATGAATTTCCCATAGGTTTCCACTAGGTGGCGCCATAACCACGTTGACGTTAATGTCTCTTAAGAGCTCCTGTAGTTACATTGGATTGTGCATTTTAGTTATAAATCTTTTTTTGTGTTTGATGGCTGCTTGTCTGCAATATCTACTAATAATAATGGCCTGCCTTAAGTACTATGGTGAAAAATATTTATATATGAGAAATCTGCAACATAGTAATAAAGTTTACTTATTGTAATTTAAAGGTATATCAGGCCAACATGGAGGCTCTCAATCTGGTGGTGCTGAGTTCCACTTGTCTTATCCTCCTTCCACTTTTCTGTCCTCCTGCAGCACTCCTTTCCCAACAAACATCCTCCCTGTCCTCCCCCATCTTTTCCATTTTCTTAGCCCCAATATCTTCCCACCCTGCCCAGGGCCTTCCTCTCCTCCCCACCATCCAGTGGTCAGGGATAGCCGAGCTGTGGAGGACTCCACTGGCGCTCGCCCAGCCTGGCAGGTTGAACTGAGCTAATTCTGGCCCTGGGGCCACAAATGTACTTCATGGCATGTTCGCTACCTTCCCTCTCCCATCAGCTGAGGCTGAAGGCACGAGCTCAGGACTGGGCTCTATGCAAATCCCAAACTAGCAGTATGTAGCATTGGTTGAGTGTTTAGTGTTCTCTGTAGTCTATATAACATTTTGGCAGCATTTTTTTCCGAATGGAATGCCAAGTGGTAGTTGTAACTCTAACTCATTGCTTCAAGTCCTGTTTTCAATCCCTGATTAAAGGAAGGACTGAGAAAGAAACTCTGGTGAACAACTACTAGTTGATGTAGAGCACAATCCTAACCATGTCTACTCAAAAGTAAGCCCCATTGTGTTCAATGGGTCTTACATCCAGGAAAGTGTCTTTAGGATTGTGTCCGTAGTTGCTGATCTAGATGGACCACAAGTCTGATTCACTATATGAGAGTATCAGATGTAACTACAGTATCATGTGTAAGTAAACATCATGTGGACTTATTGGTGAATAAATGAAGGAAGGAAGGAGGGAAGGAAGGAAGGAAGGAAGGAAGGAAGGAAGGAAGGAAGGAAGGAAGGAACGAACGAACGAACGAACGAATGAACCAGGGCAGTTAAATAATATTGGCAGATCACTGGCCAAATTCTCAAAAATATGTATGGATCTGTGGACTATCCATAGATGTTCAGTAGAACAATTTTGCATACTATTATTTTTAATGTGTATATTTTTTGTTGCTTTTATTCAGGTCTTTAGGCCATTAATATATGTGAAAGCCAGGTGAGAGGTTGTGTTTTTTTCCCCCCATGATAGCTAAATGCATAATAAACTCAGGAAAGTTAAGAGTTTATGTCCCTGAACATACTGTAAGATCAGTGGGCAAGATGAAGTTTAAATATAGATTAAAAACCACAGGATATTAAGTATCTAGGAGTATTTTACCACATGGATTCAATAGCTAAAACTAAATATACAAAAGAGGTAATTGAAATACAGGGAGGGGAGTGAGCTTCAAGGTGTTCTCACTCACAGAACACATAAGGCTGGGAGTGCACAGATGGCATGGGGATCAAACTGTACAAACTGAATGTATAAAGTAGCTTCATTTTCTGAATATTTTTTTAATCCAGAGAACCACTAGCTGACAAATGCTAGCAAATTTATGGCTCAATATTCAGCCTAGAAACTGGGATAAAAATAGTCATATTAGCCAAACCTCCCTTTTTTAGGTGGAGCAACATTTCCAATGCTACAAAAATATTGTATTCGTCTGAAGCCAAGGAGTGGAATGAATACTGTATAAATGGATCCCAGCCCAGCTGGATGGCCTTAGAAAAAGCACACGCTCCATTCTTTCATTTGTTCTCATTAATGAAGGGGAATTGAGCAGGCTACTTGGATCTAAATCCTTTGCTGAAAACACTCCTTAAGTGGATTTGGAAATGTAAATAAAATGGAAGGGAAAATATCAGGAAAAAAAGGTCACCTTAGTTTTCATAGATCAGTTGCATGAATGTTCATTTCATTTAAAAACTGAATTAATAAATCTGATCGAGGGTAAAACAGGTATTCACAAAGTTTCCATTTTTGCCATTAGAATTTTGATGAGTTTTTAAAACTAGGGATGAACCTGACCTCCCCTGAGGAACCTTCCTAGTTTATAAAGATTCTTTTGTTACTTCTCAAAATTCATAGCATGTTGCGATGAGGAGGGAACCCCAAATTGGGCCTTGTCATTTGATTTGTGGAGAAATTGGGTGGCAAATTAAAATTAATTTTAATATTTTTTAATTAAAAAATTAAAATTAAAAACAGGATCTCAAAAATATACTCTTCCATCTACTGTGAATGTGCACAGTTTTTGTTGAAGGTATTTAGTCAGGACCATCCTGTTCCTAGCTTCTTTATTTGTAGGATTGTGTTGTCCTTTCCTGAAGTATTATTTCATTTGTTTGCAGGAGAGTTTGGGCAAAATCCAGAGTAACTACAGGGAGTTCTTGCTCCGGTGTAAGAATAACTTACTCTGGATTGCAATATGAATTTCCCATAGGTTTTCACTAGGTGGTGCGGTAACTACGGGTGCATGTAAATTCTGGATTTGTTACTCTGGATTTGGGGGTTTGTCACACGGTGAACCGGGATTAAAGTGAGTTGAGGAGGAAACATGCAGAGAAGGACAACAGAAGATAGATTCCAATTGTAAAAATATGAGAAAAAAATTTACAGTTGTAAATTTTCCAGTTGTAATGGAAAATATATAATGGAATGAACCTGTGAATCTGTTCTATCTAAAGCTAGCTGTCCACAGTGAAATCCCATTGAAATTGTGACAGGATGTTGACTGATTGATGTCCTGTGACTGTGTATGTGCCACAAGAGTGAAGACATACAGAGAAGAGTAGTTTTCTATTAACTGTATTTACAATTCAGAATTGTTCAAGACGCCTCTGCTCTGACTGACGTCTCAGCTCCAACTGCCAGAGTTCCAACTGCCAACTCCAACTGACCAAACCCAACTGTCAGTTTAAATTCTGAAAGTTCTAATCAGCCCATAACCACCTAGAGCCAATAGGTTCAGAAATCTAGCAAAATGTTTATAGGCAGTGGTGGAATTCAAATAAATTAACAACAGGTTCTATGTCCTAATTACCTAAATTAACAACAGGTTCTATGTCCCATTAGTAACCAGTTTTCAGAACCAGGTGCTCATTAGCAAAGGGTTCTGTAGAACCTGAGAGAAGCCCACCACTGTATGGGTTGGGAGGTTCTGAAGCCCACCACTGTATGGGTTGGGAGGTTCTGTCTCATTTCAGTGGTGCGTAATCATGACTGTCTTTGGATACAGAATATATAAATGGAAATATTATTTCAGAAATGGTTTTCCCTGCTATTTTATAGTTGAGATCTAAGCTATATATGAAACTCTCTGACTGGAGCTTATAGAGCTTATAGCCTAACTCTGTCCTAACTCTAACCCTTCTTTGAGTGTGGGCTCTTCTCTCTCTCTCTCTTTTTAAGCGAATCCATTTTGACTCCAAGCTATATATCAGCTGTCATATACTAGACCTTACATGCTGATGATGTAAAATGCAGATATTCATATTTTATGGCTCTGTGGCATATAGTCTCATTCAGAAAATAGATATTCAGAAAATATTTATTGACTATTTGACATCACAATTTTTGAAGAAGAATTTTGGGGAGCAAATTCATTTTCATGTTAGTTAAAGCACATGCTGACCCAAAAGAAACAACAGTACAGCTGAATCATCTGAAATTTTTCATCGTTTGATGATTCCTCAGAACAGTTAAGAGTCAAGAGTCCTTGACTATAGTTTGCACACAACAGTTAACAGAGCATACTGAACTTTTTGCTGAAATCATACTGGTTCACCAGAGAAATCTTTTATATTATGTTTCTTTTCTGTATGAATCCAACTCTTCTTGTTAATTAGATTAATCCATTATTATTTCACCAGATTACCCTGATACTCAGGCAAGCTATTTACGATAACTCTTTATTGGTGGGGCAGCCGGGTTCTGGATTGGGAGAGAGGAGGGGATAGTACCTGAATTGACCATGACACAAGATGTCATCTTACAGGCTTCATTCTATGGGGACAGGCCATATGGAGGGGTGAGGGGGGATTGTCCTGCTCGCCTTTATTGATTGATTTATTTGATTAAAGAGATTTATACCACACCTTTCCCATGCTACCATAAATGCTCAAGATGACTTACAAAACTTTAGTTCCTCCCCCCACTGTCCTCACAACAACCCTGTGAGGTAGGTGAGGCTCAGAATGAGCGTCTGGCCCAGCCAAGGATCTTGCCCAGCGTCTGGCTCATAGCCAAGGATCTACTCAAACCTGGAGTTCTTAATCCAACTTCCTAGCCACTACATCATCTTGACTATCTTGGTTTCCACAACTCTTTCTCACAGAATGCAGATTGTTTGATTTCTCTCGTCATCAATGTCAGCAATTGAGACTTTGAACCCATTGCATTTGGTTGGAACTTCTGCTAACACAACCCTTTTCTGATGACAGTCATAACCTTGGACATCCAGTATCCCCACTGTATGTGGGTGCTTGCGTGACAATCTTCTCAATGAAGGTGTCATGTTGACCCGATGTGCGGCAGCCATGAAGAAGACAAATTCCATGCTTGGAGTCATTAGAAAAGGGGTTGAGAATAAAACAGCCAAAATTATAATCCCATTGTACGTATCAATGGTAAGGCCGCATTTGGAGTACTGTGTCCAGATCTGGTCACTGCATCTCTAAAAGGATATAGAGGAATTGGAGCCAGTTCAGAGGAGAGTGACTAAAATGATTGAAGGTTTGAAACACCCTCCACATGAAGAAAGGCTACAGCATTTGGGGCTCTTCAGTCTAGAAAAGAGCTGCTTGAGGGGAGGCTTGACTGAAACATATAAAATTATGCAAGGGATGGATAGAGTAGATGGAGTAGGGTTGCCATAATTCTCTTCCACAAAATGTTTGGAGAACCTTCGCCTAATCCTATGGGCCATTTGCAACAGCTGGATTAGTGTCCTGTTGAAGTAAAACACTCATGGAGTGAAAATTGCACCACTTCTAGGTTATTTGATGCTGCTTCAATGGCAGATCCCTGCTGCAGTGGACCATAGACAATGCCAGGGCAGATAGGGTGCTAAGGGGAGTTATAGTTTCTGGGTAGAAGGAGGGAGGCCATGGGAAATAACTACGCAGGTACTGGAAGAACCAAGGGCATTTCCAGGCTATGAAGGGTTGGCTCTGGAAGCAGCAACTTTTGCCAGATTTTATCTCCTATTTTGCAACTCTAACCCTCCCCTGGCTCTCATTGGACTTGCAGCAGCAATGTGACAGCAAGGAATGGAAGAACTATTGTGGAATTAAGCCTGCTCTCAGTTCTTGGAAAAAATATTTATCAAAATAATACAGTCAATGTTTCAGAATCACCAAGAGCCAACCAGTCAAGCAGAACAAGCTGGTTTTAGACCACATCACGGCTGCATAGGATTCGTACCTTTTGAATCCATAGTAGAATTGGCGAGGCAGCAGCTGCATTCACTTTGTCAAAGTGGTGTCTTTATAAGAAGACCAAGATCATTGCCAAAACAAAAATGCACCTATTTGATCTGATCCTATATTTGATTCTGATTTTACATGGATCAGAAACTTGGACCATTCTCAAGACAGACATGTACAAGCTTGAGGTATTTAAAATGCACTGCTTAAGTCAGATACTTGGTATATTTTTATGTGACCACATTTCAAGCAATACCGTAAGAACAAGATATGAACAACAACCAACAATTGATGAACAGGTCCAAAAACGAAGGCTGAGATAGTTTGGACATGTGTGCCAAATGGATGCCAGCAGGCTACCATATGGACTCTTATGGTGAAAATGGTGAGAATGACCAACAGAGAGTCCAGTGTGCAGCACCAAAGAAAACTTGTGTGAAACATGTCATGGATGGCATAAAGATGCAGCGATTGACAATTGACCTGGCCAAACAAATTGCCAGGGACCAGAATGTGGAAATCAATTGCCAGTGAATCACAAAGTCCACCGGCACCTACAGAAGTGTACCGGCTGAGAATAAAACCAATTCTGCTGGCCACCAGCTCAGGACTTATGCAAACTTAGTAATTATACCAGCAATATGGCTGGAGTGGTTCTTAGAAAACTCATAGACAAACAGTCACCTTGCTGGTAAAAGGGTAAAATATTTTTTACTTACCTCCTTCAGGCTGTCCAATTCCTCCTAACATATGGTGCACACTGTGTTGACACAGCTGCTTGCTGTAATGATAGGGGGATAGGATTGGACAGCCAGTAATTCAAAATAATAGAGATGCACGTTGACATTGCAAAATGCAAAGTATGCCCTATCCATCACCTTTAACACAAATGGAAATCCTATCAGATTCTAAAGTTTAGATGCACATCTGGGTGAATATTTACCTTTCATCTACAGGGAAGTGTTTAGAACCTTTTTAAAAAAAAACTAACCAAAAACACTCTATGGCCTGCTTCAACATGTGAATCTGCCTAGCTGGGGAAGAACAGTAGGATCTTTTAAAAAGCGAAATAGTATCAACAAACATAGAAGTGACCTTATCCAGAATGAGTGCTCCATCAAACTCAGTATTGTCAACTGACAGGCACTCCCCAGGGAAGAGTTTCAGAGAGGGGCCTTTCCCCTGTCCTTCCTACAGATCATAGGGATTAAATTCAGGACCTTCTGTATGCAAAGTAGGAGCTCAGCCCCAAAGCTGCAGCCCTACCCTGAAAGAAGAAAGAGAAACAAAGAATGAGAGGAGATGAAACAAGATGAAATAAGTAACATTTTATTAAAATGGAAGAAAGTGGATTATTGCAGGACTGGTTTTGTCTTCTTCCACGTCTTTTCATTTTGTGATTCGTCCAGCTATGCAGACTCCAGGGAGAAGTGTTAGAAGTGGTGTAAGTGACCTGGACGAATGTTAGCCTTATGAGTCTTCAAAGGGTGCCAATTGGTCTAATTTATTCAAATAATCCTGTTATTCCACAGTTTGGGTTGAGCGTTGGTGGCTTTATTTTTGTGTGTGTGCTGGGCTATCCAATTACAGCTCAAATACTTGCACTCCACAGCAGTTTTGGATTTAAGAGCAAAATGAAAAGACAAGGAAAAACTAGTGGATACTTTTAAGAGCAATCTGTCATAAGCTAATATTTTTGAAGAACAAGTCCTGACCACCTAGGGTTATTAAAGATCCCATGGCATTTTCCATATGATTATTCACAGTGTCCTTTCCAAAATCCAATTTAGATAATTGCCTTCTGTCTACATAAATTCCCTTTGCAATATCATTTGGGATATGATGTTTTTCCTACCGCTAATTGTTGTAGTGTGGGCTGTTAAAAGCTGTCATAGTCTATCCCAGAAGTGGCTGTAATGTAAGTCCAGGAGCAAAATGGATAGAAGGAGTTCACTAGGTGATCCAAAATAGATTTCACATGGGGTATACTATGAAAACTTCTTATTTAGAATAGAATCTGGTGTGCGGATGTGTTCTTGCATATTGAATATTATTTTTAAAATATGCTTGTCTAAGAGCCCGATCCAATGCATGTGTACTCAGAAGTATATCCCATTACAGTTGATGCTTACTCAAATGGAAGTGTGAATATGGATGCTTTCCCGAGAGAAAACCCTTTTGAACGCAATAGGACATACTTCTGAGTAACCATGCATATGCTTGTGCTGCATGTCTGAATCACCATATAAAAAGTTACAGTGGCCCTACGATATGTTTGCTGATAATCAAATCTGGATTGTTTTGAATGTTGTTTCAAAAATAGCATGTTAATTAGGTCTGGCACAAAAGGTACAGTACAGGGGGCCATATTGTCCATAGATCAGGTCTGCAGGACCCTCATGAGTGCTCCCTCCTCTGCAGTTGTTCTGCTCCCATTACATCCAGAGTGTCTTCTGAGTCCAGCAGAGGACCTGGTTTCTTCTGTGTCCACCTGTGGCTTCTGCCAGGCTCAGAATGACATATACAACAAAAAGATCACAACTTAAAAAAATCAACAACCTGGAAGTGGTGTTTCTAATACCTTATAAGGCATTGGATATGTCACTTCTGAATTTATGGGGGGAATGAAACAGAAATTGCATTTTTTTTGCTAAATGAATAATTCTGAGCCTGACAGAGGTGTCAGATGGACATGTGAGGCTCTGCTGGGATCAGTGTATCTGCAAATGAGGGGAGCTCAGCTATGGAGGGAGGGCAGGTATTCCCTCGTATCTGTGGTTTCACTTAACTGAAGGGAGATGTTTCTGGAAGGGGACCCCCATAGATACCATGGGAACCACCCCAGCCCTGCCTCCTGGAACCATCCTATGTTGCTGTGCTGTGCTTCTGAATGCTGGTTTTCAGATCACCCACAAGGTCTTTCGGCATGATGTGGAAACAGAAAACAAAGAAAAACAGTAAGCAACAAGAAAACACACACTTAACCGAGTCACAATTCGAGTCATTTTGAGTCCTGACTTGTTTTTAGTCACTCCACCGAGTTGCAACTTGAGTCAGGATCAACGATATCTACAATTTGAGTTAAGTCACCACTAGTTGAGAGCCCAATCCAGGTTAGAACTGTGGCACTGATTATCTACAAGGCCAGAATGCAAGATAATACCATTTCTTTCCTGTCCTGTAGGTGTTTTGTTGCCCAGTTGTGCTATAATGAATGGCAGCATCTCTGAATGAATATTTGAGAAAAAAGTAAGGGAATAAACCGAAACTCAACTCAAGACAAAATTTTCAGTCTATATGGAAAACAGATGAAATGAGACCAAAACTCTCCAGCTAAGAAGCTGAAACCATCTTCATATGAAATCTTTTATGTTCAGTTAGTTTGGTAAAGTTGTGGGGGACCTTCGGAGAAGAAAACAACTTTTTTGTTTAAAAAATGTTTCTGCCATTTGCTAGACTCATAAGCCTAGGGCAAGTTTAATTAAAGTCAATGAAGCAGTTTAGAGTGAAGGAAAAAATTAGGACGGGAAGAAAAACACAGTGATTGTTTCCTAATTATGCTGAGGCCTTTCTCTAGAATGAATCTCTTTATAAAATAAAACACCAAGTACAGCATCTGGAAGGAGGCACCAAAAATTATTTGCACAATTAAGAAAAACAACACCCATGAATCTGGAGGGTAGTTCTTAACCTGACCATAGCTTGCTGTCAACGGCTGAGCAAGAAGAATGATTGCAATATTGCAGTATATTTGCTTACTTGAATTGACTGTAACTGATGTCAGTACTGGCACATATTGATTTATCACCCATGCTGTTAAGCTGGAAACATGGGCATGAATGAACCAGTGTAGTGTAGGAATGCACTTTCAGTCCATCTGGTGGACCTGAAAAGGTTGTCAGTCACGCTCGCTGTTAGAGAAACTCCTTGAGGTCTCCACCACTGCAATAAAGATGCTTCACCAAGGCCTGGTGCTCAGTTCCAATAGCAGAGAAATCTTGCTGAGAAGATAGGAGTTCCCAAATAATTTCAGGTTTTCATTTTATCCACGTATTTGGAACCCACAGATTTGACCCACCATGAGTTTTGAACCTGCAGGTTGACCCACAGAGGACCTCCAGGATGTGACCAGAAGAGTCATGGCTGGGAGGTCATCTGGGTCTCAAGGAGGCCATTGCAGCCTCCTGTGCCTCGGAAAAGAGGTCAGACTGTAGTTATTATCCATGATTTTCAGCATCTGTGGGGGTTTCTGGGAGCAGAACCTCTGCAGAAGCCAAGGATCAATTTGTGCAGGGTTTATCTGTTGCACAGGAGCAATGTTGGGAGAAAAATGTACATTCTCTCCTGCTTTTGTGGCTCACCTGGAAAACAGGATGCTGGATTAGATGAGTAATTGGCCTGATTTTTGTTTGTTATAAAGTCCTGTAGGATTTTAAAGGGCAAAATCCTTTAGGATCCTACAGGATCCTACTAAAATCCTGTAGTAAATATTCCAAAGCAAAATGTTCCAGGATAGGGTCCCCGATCCATTGACAGTACTGATCATTATAGAAATATAGATGTAATACTTGTACGGGTCTTGAAAATAGATTTTGAGAAATTGAAGAAAGTAAAGCAGTTACTGCAGACTAATTACTCTAATTTGTAACCCCAGAAGCAATTGACAAAGGCCTGTATTATGCTTATTCCTTCTCTCATTACCTGCAGGAGCTGCTCAACTTCACGTTTCCCCAAATCCCAGGACTGCCATTAATAGTAATGCTTCCAGGCAAGTAGACCATTATGATCCCATCATTTGACAATCTTCTGAGGTCTGAGAGAGAATTAAAATACTGGAGGTGTATCAAAACAATCAGGAGGCTTTATTTCTGGTTACAAGATTAGTTGTTCAGTCCTCCTGAAACACGCCAGTTGAAGGAGGAGCATATTTGACTGGGAACCGTCCATTTCTGTGCACAAGTGGAAATGTAGAGAAGCATTCAAGAAAGCATGCTTGAGACTCTGAGAACTTTGCAAATCCTGGGATTTGCCACATCTACTGCTAGAATCTAGACATTCACCCATTTAAATTTTAGGTAGAAAAATTTTCTTTTGGAGAAAACAGTGCCCAGAATTCCCTTCACTGAGAAAATATTACCCAACCTGTTATCAACCATTTGTTTTCTCAAATTGTTAAAAATCTTCATTTTCCTTGTGAGTAAGCAGTATGTAGTCTTCTTGTAATTAATAAATTATACGTAATACTGTATTTACTCAAATCCAACACTCATTTTTTCAGCTGGATTCAATCTCCAAAATCAGGGTGTGTATTGGATTCTATGGTTAATTATATTTGAGTGAATACAATATTTCGATTATAATTATAAGATGCGTGTTACAGCCAATGGCGCATTAGGTTTGAGTAAATATGGTAGTTTTAATTTAATAATAAGTAATTTAGTGTTTAAATTAACCACATGAAAACAATAAATATATACATGGCTGCAATCCTAAAGACACTTCCCTGGAAGTAAGACCCACTGAGCACAATAGAACTTACTTCTGTGTAGACATACCTAGGATTGCGCTGTAAGTGTTTTAGCTTTTATTTTGTTGTTTGCTACATTTTTTACATTTGTCCTACATTTTAGGGAGGAGTTATGACATATGGTCTCCTTGCACCTATGATTCCAGCCAGTCTATAACTAGCAAATGGGATGATGTTTCAACATTATGTAAATGAGAGCAATGCTTTTTGGATTACTTGCCTAGGTTATTCTAGCCATTCAAGAATCTTATATTGAATGACATGGTACTGTGATGCTATATAGCCCCTAAAATTGGACTATGGGCACAATCCAGAGCAAGTTCAGCCTGCTCTGCCCTAACTGCTCTCTCCTAACTATTCTGTATACAGAGCAGAAAGTTATGCTGCATCCAGAGAGTCAGGAAGCCTGGGCTGCCCTAACTACTCCATAGCATTCTAAGTAATTGACACATGGGGAGGACTTGCTCCTGAGGAGACACCACTCAGACCACACTGAACAAGGATCAGCTGTGGTGCCTACAGTGGTAACACAACTCTGCGCATCACCTGGTGTGGAAGTCTGTGTGTCACCCCTGGGATGCGCACACCCACCCACCTGGACTGCACAGTTGTCAAAGTTGGCGCCTACGCAGTTGTTTCTGAAGCCAACTGGCTTCAGAAAGAGTACTGCGCAGGCACCATCTCTGACGCCTGTGCAATACTTTTCTGAAGTCTTTCAGCTTCAGAGGAGACTGTGCAGGCGTCAGAGTTGGTGCCTGTGCAGTACTCTTTCTGAAGCCATTTGGCTGCCGCTCCACCTCCTGAGTGAGGCCGAATGGCCGTGCAGAGGCGTGGACTTCCTCCGCTCTAAGGAAGTCTCCTCTGAAGCTGTTTGGCGTGCTCAGTGTGTTTCTGCGCAGTGCACCTCAGCTGGCCATTCGGGCCAGCTCCGAGGATGAGTGGCAGCTCACACCAACCCACACCAGCCGCACCAGTCTGGTGATGCCACTGGGTGCCTGCCTTCTAAGGAGTCCCTGATGAGATGCCAGCACATTCTACAGTGAATACAAGGGGCTTCTTGGAGTGGCCTGCTGTATCCTGAGGTTTGTGGGCAGCCATAGTTGTTTCATATCCTGAGGTTGAGAGGCAGGAGTTGCTGCTAGGCTGGCCAAGAACTCAGATTTGTGGTCAACACTGCCATTCTTACTCGGGCCTTATCATGGACCCCTATGGGTCTACTCATTACTATACCTGCTTCTGAGGTGGTATATCTCTGAGGAGCTGGAAGAGGGCATTTCTGCTTTGAAACAGGCTTTGGATACAGAGTAACTGCTCTGCCCTAGGCAATGCTAAACATGCCCTCAACCTGCCTCTCCTGAGCTGCTTAGGCTGCCCCAGTTAGGGCAGAGCAGGTCCACCTTTCTTAGGGCACCCTATCTTGCCTTGCTCTGCCCTAAGCCTCTTTCAGAGTAACTGGGGTGGAGCATCTTGCAGTTGCTCCACCCTAGTGATAGATAGGGCAACCCAAAGGCTCTTATGTGGATAGATTAGTTGTTCTGGATTGTGCTGCCTGTGTGTTGTAACTGAGGGCAAATCAAGCCTATTTGGAGTAAGATCACTACTTCTGGATTAGGCAAATATTTTTCTACTTTAAACTTGCTTGGGATGCATGACCAGGGTTACCTCCTAACAATGTCTCTGGCTGCTGCTTCTGCCATAGTGGTTTAGAAAAAGAAAAACCATGTGCAGTTTTCCCAAACCTGAAAGTGTATAAAAGAAGGAGCATCACATATAATAAAAGCCTGTGTGTTAATATGTCTGATGCTATACTGCATCCAGCCACTAAATGGGTGAATAAAGGAATCTAATAAAGGAATTTCAACTGTGAAGAAGGCAATGTTGAGAAGAGGCTAGGGGGCAATTGAGGAGAGCAATTGAGGAGAGAGGTGACAAATGAGCAGTTGAGATGCTGGAAAGGTGGATGGTTTTTGTTGGTTTTTTTTAACTGATAAGTATTATATTGTATCTCTGTGAGTGAGAGCTGTGGGCTGTTACTAGTCTTAAATAAAATTGGAAGTCTCCACTTCCAGATTTGAGAAAAGTGTGCAACAGACCATAGTCAGGAATCTAATCATTTCAGTTTTAGCAAGTAGGGCAGTGATTTTCAACCCGTGTGCTGCAGATAGTTCTCAGGTGTGCTGCGAGAATTTGGGGATTGACATTCATTAATAGGAAAGTTGGGGATTTGAACAGTCTGGTGTGCCTTGTCAATGGCAAAAACAATTGTTGGTGTGCCTTGACAATTTCAGTGCCTTGTTAAGTGTGCCGTGAGATGAAAAAGATTGAAAATCACTGAAGTAAGGAATGAATTAATGCAGCATGCATTTGTAGCCATCTGAAGAGCAGTAGCAGCTGTGGGAGACCCACAGGTAAGGGCACCCGGAATCTGCTATTTCCATGTCCTCCCTCACAGACTGCTGATGACACAAGCACATCAAATTACTTTGTGATTGAGCTGACACTGGCTTTGCCATCTCAGATATCACTGACAGGGAATGCTGTTTTTCAACTCTGTCAAAAATTGGTGTGAAAATCACTCCACTTTCAGAGCATCCTTAACTGAAAGGAACACATCTCAGTAGATGCCACCAGGTGTGGTGTGGAGAAGCTCAGTGTAATATTCTCAAAAATTCAGGGTAACATAGGCTGCAATTCTAATCTCCATTTAGGCTGGCCTAAACCTTGGTATAAGTCCTGTGCTGACCTGGGAGTGTCACAAAAGTGCAGTAAGATTCTTCTTACCCACTCTTGGGAAGGTTAGGCCAATACACAGGCATATGCTGACCTCCCCACACCAACCAGGAATGATAGGCCAGGTGAGTTAGGACAGCCTAAATTTTATAGGATTGTGCCCATAATGACATAAT
Organism: Cryptoblepharus egeriae; assembly: GCA_030015325.1. Classification (NCBI taxonomy): domain Eukaryota; kingdom Metazoa; phylum Chordata; class Lepidosauria; order Squamata; family Scincidae; genus Cryptoblepharus; species Cryptoblepharus egeriae. The sequence goes on from JAREYC010000003.1 coordinate 116,155,819, forward strand.
CATTTTGCCCCTGACCCTATAGTCCAGTGGTGTCCAAACTTTTTGGCAGGAGGGCCACATCATCTCTCTGACATTGTGTTTAGGGCTGGAAGGAAAAAAAGAATTGATTTACATATTTAATAATTTACATATTTATTTACATTTACAGGTGAGGGGAACAAAGCTTCCTTCATCTCCAGAGGATTATAGGATTTGGTTGAGGGCTGGATGGAGGAGGCTTGCTGTGGGCCACACGGACGGTCACCACAGGGTGCATCTGACCCCTGGGGTTGGGGTTTGGACACCCCTGTTCGAGGCTTTAACAGTCCTTTAAATGTGAAAAACCGGCCTCTGATAATGTTTGACTCTCTCTAGTCCCAGTCGCTTCATGTGCTCACCAGTGATTTGTGAAAACATGATCATTAGTGAGAGTGCAAGGATCTTGAGCCCACGCCAGGCTGAAAATTGCTGAAGCCTCAAGCAGGATGACACCCTGAGGGTGACACCCAGTATGGCCCACATGCCTCTCATACCCATTGTGATGCTACTGCAACCCAAGAACTGCAAAGCACCTTGAAATTCTCCTCAAATATTTACCGAGGAAAATGAGAGTGCACCATATGAAAGCAGGTCTCACATGGCTGAGTGACGATTCTGAGGGCCGAACTTGTGTCAGTAAGGTGGGAGCACCCCAAATCATCAACCTTGTAAAATAGTAGCATTCTAAAATTTTCTGTTAGACTTTATGCTTTTTTCTGCCTTTCCTTTTATGCCTAGTATACACACCACTGAATCATTTTGAAAGGGCATACATTGCACAATATCAGTGGCCTTTCTAATAAAATCAGCTTTTTGTAGCCACCTGTAAGTCCCTTTTGTTGAGCACAGCACATTAAATAAAGCATGTAATATAACTTTTAGTATACTTACCCCTTTCTTTTTCTTTGGGAAGATTTATTTAGTCTTCAGAATCCTTCTATCAAGGTTGAGGGCTTATGACCACCCAGGGGCCATCTTAAATTATGGCAGGTACATTAGGTCCTGTGCTTGTGAAACTCTGAATTGTCCCATCATTCTTCATTGTGGATCTAATGGGCATATTCCTGGTTGTGTGAAGCAAGAGCCTGCCATGGCAAGCAGCAGTAAACTAAGCGTGAGCTTTGAGGGACTTCTTGCTAGAGTTCAGGGCGGGAATGAAGCATTTACTGATGTACTGAAGTGTGCCAGCAAAAGTTCCCTAAAAAAAATACGCTCAAAGTAATGGACTATAAATGTTCATAGAATCCAGAGTTACAAATTAAAGATCTTTCAAAGCTCCGAAAAACGTTGGCCCCATTTCTGATCTATCACTGAAATAATGAAAAGAAAAATGTGCCGCTGATCATTCAGCTTCATTTGTGATGTATAAGCCATTGTTATTATACCGTTTTCAAAATCACCATCTCCTGCCTCTCCCACCACTCCCCTATGACCACAGACACAGGACAAATTATTGTTGGTTAATGAACCAGCCGATCTGTGTATTTATGATTCTCATTTTAATCAGTGTGTGATCCCATTCCTTATTTGCTGTTCCTTGTTCAAATCTAGTTCCAAATCAAAGATTATTATTCTCTAATAACAGTTGAAAGTGAGCTCTGCAAATCCCAGACCTGCTGATGGACCTCCCAGAACTACCTGATATATTCACTCATCCAGGCTTGATGTTGCTACAAATGCCCTGAAAGGAGGGTTGCCAGATGACCAGAATATAAAAAGCCACTTTCATGTTTATGTTTTGTTTTCAGTTCAATTGTCAGAAAATAATCTTTTTATCTTCAGTTGAATTTTTTGGACATAGATGAATAGCTTTGATACTTGGCTCCATTGGGACTCTATTGAGCTGTTCCCTCAGACCTTCCAAGAAACCACTGGTTCCTGTTAGTGTTATATGATAACATTTTTTCTTTTTGAAGCAGAAAAATGGTGCCTCTTCCCATTTGTTCCTTTTTTATTTTTCCCTGTTAAAATTCCACCCCAAAGCATTCCTTCTTAGAAATCCATCACATTTCTTTCCTTTTATATTAGGAAGGGAGGAGGAAAAGCAACCTTCTTCTGGCCCTACAGTAGTGCAATGGCAGCCCCAATGGATTGCTTGATAACAGTGCAGATCTGTCAGCTTGCCTGCATCAGCACAATTTAGGATTGTGCTGTCAAAGTGCAATCCTAACACTCAGTTAGGCTGGCACAAGTCCCGGCACAAGTCTTGTGCTGGCCTAGGGGTGATGTGCCTTCTGCGCCAATCCTAGTGGTGAGGGTAAACCAATGCACAGACATGCACCAGCCTCCCTGAGTGGGGAGACAGGTGCATTGTGTTGGCCTAAATTGGTTAGGATTGCATACTTGTGTTCTCAACTCCTGATAGTTCATATCTAGTCCTCTCCAGCTACCCCTTTAAAACTGTTATTAAACTTTGTTAAGTTATTGTGTTTATAATGTTGGAAAAAACTTGAAGTTATTAATGTATGTATGTCAACTTACCGAAAGGTGTTTCATAATAACTAGCATGAAGTGTGGACTTGAGAATATAATTGAAGGATTTTTTGCAGTACAGCTCACTGGATTGCAATGAGGTGTGCCAACCTCACTGTAGATGGCCTGTTTTTCTAACAGAGCTGAGGAACTGGACCCTGAATCGTTTCCAATATTCTTGATAGAAACAAATGGGCATTTCCTTAATATTATGTAGTGTGCTTAATGCCAATCACAGTACCCAGTAGATTGGTGGAGCAAGAGCTGTTGAATTTTAGTATAAAATCTAATAATTTTGTCCTTTTATTTTTGTTTATATATCACATTTACTGGTATGCGATTTACTGGTATGTGATTATGACATGGGCTCAAGGCAGTTGACATAGGCAGACTATAGATCACATTTCTTTTTCCAAATGGGGTTTTTAAAAGTATTGTTCTATGAGACACAGAATCCTCAAGTCCACCAGATGTTTCCAAACATCACCAAATGTAGCCAATGTCCTGGATCAACCACCAGATCATACCTCCTGTCATAAGATTTGATATCCAGCACATTCTGGAAGTGGTCCCATAAACTCACTGGTGCCCAGACACCTTTCCAGTCATGAGAGATGCTTGTATGGCAAAACAAGCCATAGCGAGTGCCTTCCTGTAACAATTTCTTGACAATACCCAAAAATTGGTGCCCCACCGGCAGGGTGACCATATACAATGGAGGACAGAGTGCCTCTACCTTTAAGCATTGCATAGAAGAGGGAATTTTGGCAGGTGGTGCTTTTGAAACCCTTTTAAGTAGAGCTAAACATGCCTATATTCCTTCTTCTATGCGATGGTTAAATATGGAAACATTCTGTCCTCCATACTACTGTATATGTTTACCCTGCCCATTGAAGTAACTGGTTGCTTTGAGTGTTGAGTTGGGGGATGCAGGAGGAGGCAGGGGAATCCTATATTCTTACCTTACCTGCTACCTCCCCTAGTCAAGTAAGGACCCAATCCGATCCAAATTTCTAGCACCTATGCAGCAGCAATGGACCCATGAGGTATAAGAATATACACTCCCTCATCTTGCGGTGACTGCCCTCTGTAACTCTGTGATTGTTTTGTAACTCCAGTGCATGATTTGTTGGCACCAGTTGGATAGGACTGGATCTCAGACCTCTTGCTCATTTACACTGAGTGAAAGGATGATTTGAGTTGCAGTAGTAACTCACTTCTTCTAGCATCGCTGCCATGAGCAAGTGATCATACTGGAAGGACTGGAGGAAAAAAAACAGAGTTCTGCTTGGTCTGGATACACCAACACCTGATAATTTCTTGCCCTCTGTTGCTCTCACTCTCAGTTGACTTTGTTTCCTCTCATCATCATGAAGACAATGCTGAGTCACTAAAATATTGTCATAATGTCATTTCAGTCCTGGATCCCCATATGACTAGTCTGGGATGGACTGGGAAGTGACCAGAATGAAAATAATGCTACAAAGGAATTATGGCAGCTGGGAACAATAGTCAACACTGGGGTTGGACTAGATGACCTTTCAGATCACTTCCAATTCTTTGTTTCTATTATTTTATGAACATAATATAAACAATATGAATACTCCTATCATTAGAAGGGACTTTCAGACACAGTTTCTTCCACCTTGAAATGGTTATATTTGGTCTGAAAATTGAAATGAGAAAACATTTAGTACAGCACAATAAACAGACGCTCCAGAAAGAAAAATGTTTGGAGCAGAAAAAAAGACTCAGCCCAGGAAAGGGTTATATATATAGTGGCAGAAGTGGCAGAACATTGGGGAAGGGCTGAATTTCATGCTTTGGTTCCAAATCATTGGGTGAAATCTTTGCTCTGATTTTACTAATCCAAACAGAGTAGGCCCAGCAGTCAAATTTTGTCTTGCAGATATGAAGGATTAATGCCTGGTGTTGAGGAACTGCTTCTGCCATCCATTGAAAACAGGTACTCCCTTTTATCTGAGAATCATTCTCTGTGTAGATAACTGGAAAATCCCCAGGGAATAGTATTTGATTCTGCCTGAGCATAGGTTACTGAATGCTCTACTATATGATAATTGATTTTGTGATACCTCAGTAGGAGTTTGCTTGGAGACTGTTGAAATTTTCACTGAGGATCTCTGGCTGATTGTGAATTGAGCTTCCAAAGGTGAAGATCATATATGATGTGTACAGGGTTTGGTGCTCTATAACCCTCCTCTCTTAACTTACATTTTATTCTGTTCATATATTTTCACTTCGATCTAGATGTGTGCGATAGGTAAGATACCTTTGGAGATACAGCCACTAAAATGAGAGAGAGAGAGAGAGAGAGAGAGAGAGAGAGAGAGAGAGAGAGAGAGAGATGCCTGAAGCCTGGTGGTGGCTGATAAGGATGCCCAGTGTTTGGTAGGGATACCTGGTGCCTACTGCTCATTGCCCACCTGTGCCCTCTGGTGCCTGGAAAGGATGCCTGGTGTGAGGATGACCAGATGCTGAACCCAAAATTCCCCCCACTACACCAAAATTCCTGTCCCCACAAACCAAAATTCCTATCCAGTATAGGATAGCAACACCTGAAAATAGGATAGGAACACCTGAAAAAATGTAGGACAAATGTAGGATATTGCTTTCCTGCAATTAATTTCAAATAGAAAATTTTAAAATAGAAACTTTTAAAATAGAAAATCTCTTTATAAGAGCTATTTTCACCAACAATGCATATATGAAGTGGCTCAAAACAGAGAGAGACCCAACCCCAGTCCCAGAGACCCAGCCCCAAAATACCTGTTTCCATACCTGCTCCCCACAACCCCCATGCACTCACTCACACACTCCATGCATGTACACACTCAGTCACACTCCATGCATGCACACTCACACATGCACACTCCATGCATGCACACACTCACTCACTCACACGCACACACTCTATGCATGCCACACTCCATGAATTCATTCACTCACACACAGGCTGCACAAGTCTCCCATTTCTGGAGCAGGTGGGAGACCCTGGCCAGCTGGGAGACTAAGGCCAGCTGCAGGAGACCTGGGCTGGCCAGAGAAGCAACCTAGGCACAGTGTTGTGGTGTGGCTGTGCTGTGGGAGAGTTGGGGCTGGCCAGAGGTGGCTGGTGACGCTGTAGGATGAGCGCAGAGGGCTCTGCAGGAGTCGTGGGGCCCCTGAGAAACAGCAGCTGAGGCACGCTGCTGCTACTGTGCACGAATCCTCCTACCTTCTTGTCCCGTCCCTCATTTTTTTCCCGCTCTGGCAAGCCCCAGAACTGTAAGCAGCTGCAGATGTGCACACCATAGGAAGGGGGTTTTCCTTCTTTTCAGTAAACCCCTCTTTTTCCTAGTTTCTCTGGGAAAATCTGGTCATCTGGGAACCCTGCCTGGTGCTGGTGGTTCCTGCTTTGCCCTGCACAGTGGTCCTGGTGGTGCCCAATGCCCACTCCATCATTGTCCCCAGTGGTACCCACTACCTGGTGGTTGCTGGTGCCTGTTGCCCTGTGCCTACCAGTGCCTACTTCTGCCTGCCACTTCTCCCTGGTACCCTCCAGTGGCCTAAGGCCCAAAAATACTCTTGAAATTTTACTCCCACAGTGGTGGGTACGTTCTGCTTGTGTGTGTGTGTAAAAATTATGTTTTTTTAGCGAAGAGGTTTTGGATGCTGATAGGGAAACCTCTATAGCTATCGGGCACATTTGATTGCCTTTTAGAAACTTCTTTTAATCCCATAATAGCAAAAAATTAAATCAGTGCTGGCATTTTTTTGTTGCCAGAAGAAGGTAGTAAAAGGGTAAAGAAATAATTGTTAGTTCTGAGAATATAATTAGCAACTTTAATGCTTTAATCTTTTTAAAAAATGCATATTTTGAGCCTGAGTGAATGATTAAAGAAAAGATATTGAAAGCCTTTGAAAAATGTTCAGTTTTTAATTGTAAATTATGATCACTATAATTAGTTCATTTAGTACATTGATAATATAAACAAAATATGAATATATAGCTGTTCTGCAAAATATTTCAAGTCCAAGAAGAGTAACATGGTGACCTTAGATTCCCTATACACCTTTAAACGTAGATTTTGAACTGTCATGATTTTGTTCAGATCATGACTTAAAACGAACAGAAAGCCATATGAAACAATGGTAGATCTGGGATGAGGACTCAAGGTGTATCTATAGTGATACTACAGATATATTTGCTTTCTACAAATATATTTGTAGATACTACAAATATATTTGTAGATATATAAAAATAAATATATAAATATAAAATATAAATATACAAATATAAATATATATTTGTAGATACTATAGATACTGTTGATACTACAGATACATTTGCTTATTAAAACCTCTTTTAATAAAATGCTCAAAAGGTCTCAAGCTGACAGAAACCAGTTGACAAAACTAAAAAAAATTTATTGTATAGGAAGTTCCTTGAGTGGTTGATCCTGTATGATTTTCTCGTAGAGCTGAGCGTTTCTGAGCAAGATGAACAAGACACCAGAGACCAACACATTTTTGTTAAGTTGTGCTTTGGGGTAAAAAAGTTTATATGACATTCAGTATACAAATTATTTCACATGCACAAATACAATGCAATCGTAACCCCTGGTTAGGCTGGTACAAATCCTGTCTGACTTGGGAGAGGACAGTATCCAGACATGCTTCTAGGTCCAGTGGTTTTGGCTGGGTGTTAGTGAGTGGGTGAGTCAGTCAATGACACTGATTTTATACATAGAATATGGTATCATTCTCAGAAACATTTGTTATGTCCAGCACCATTATAGAGGAGCAGCTTTGCTGGAATGACAAAAGGAGGCTAACATCCTTTTCATGTGGGTTGGCCCTGCAGAGCATTGTCCAGTTGTGCTCTACTGCTTGGACATATACCAACAAATCACAAATTCAAAGCAAAATATTGACAGCCCCCAAAAGCCAAGACCTAAAAAATACCTACCTAAAATAGCACTACCTATAAAATAATAATGCTTACTCATGATTCCGTTTTCCCAATGGAGACAAAAACAACCATGTTAAAACTAACATTGTGTTGCTTTCTTAAGAATCAAGACAGCTGTTGGAAATATAACTTGATAGTTCAGGCTTGAAGCAACACCTGGAAGGACAGGACCTTTCAAAGTTTAATATTGGGCAGCAAGTCATGGTAGCGATTAGGGTCAGGCAGTGGCGGTGTCGGCCACTGATACGGAAACAACAGATGTCACAATGGCCGCTGTGATATCTATGATTCTCTCTCTTTTTCTCTGCCAGCCATAAGCAAACAAATAAATAATGAAATGACACTAAACTAGAGGGACTGCACTGCAGTTGGGATGTGTGCATGCACTTGAGCAAGTCATAGATCAGATGAAGCACATTATGGGCACACATTCCAGTCTGGGTCTACTTGCTGAACAATCTTTTCCTGGTCCTTAGATACATACATGAAGAGAAGCTCACCTTCAATCATACGATCAACCATCGTATGAGGTTTCAAATGTATCATATACTGGGCATTCTGGTTGATGAAATTTTAGCATGTATTCCCCCAAACATTTTGTACATTTATTTCCCACCCCCACTAAACTTTGAGACTTCCAACAACTGCATCATGGTCTTCTTGTCTTGATAAAAGAACTTTGTTGTGTCTTTGTATAATTGCATTCACATGTAAGTCTTTCGCAAATAGTCATCATTAGGAGGGGCTTTTAAAGGATTGCAAAGGAAGTCCCATATGTAAGAACCAGCAAGGTGAATCATTTTAAGTCCATTGACTTTAAAATGGAAGAGAAGTAAACAGAAGCTTAACTCTCCAATGAAATCAAAGACACTCAACTTTGGATGAATTCTGCTTCACATTTTAAGCACAATTCCAAATGTTTTCCCTGCTCACTCAACAAAAATACTATTTCATGTTTTTCCCATTTTTTCATTTTGAATGATGGGATGCAATGGACAAGGAGGGAGAGCTCTCCAAAAGACCATTATCTTTCCTGACCATTGAGTGGATAACAAATGCCAAATATCAAAGAGCTGATAATAAACTGTACTCATCATTATCAATAAGTAACACAGTCACAGAATGAGAATTAGAAGTAGCCAAAAATGAATGTAACTTGTTAATTCCACCAAATTTTATTTTAGCTCTGGGAATAGCAGCTGCCTTTTGAACTTCTGAACTGAGTTAGGGAAGCAAGCTGGATCATGAGTTGAACATGTGCTCTCCACTTTCTTGCTGTGAAAGAGAGAACAAGGGAGGGAAAGGAAGGGCAAGTACATTGCCAAAAGATGCATGGAACAGATTGCTATAATGGCAGAAAATTCAGAATATGAATTTGGATAAGCATGTTATGATAAAGTTGTTATTCAAGCAAGCATATTCTTTATAGCAGTTGTTCCCAAACTGTGAGTTGTGGCTCTCCAGGGAGCCACAGAAATGAGCCAGAGAAGCACCTTAATCTTTGCAAAAAACTCACTGCCCTATACAGTGTATAGGATTGTAGACCTAATGGGGTTCAGTAGGTCAAGGGAGTTGCAAGTCAAAAATTTTACAGAAACTACTGCCTTATAGGCTTCACTATGAGCACAGGATGGAGCTCTGAACCAGGTTACAGCTCACAATTGAACCAGCACCCCTTCTGAACCACTCACAGACTGTAAGTGAACAAATTTCCACTGAATTGCTTTAACTTTGTAATTGGCATCATATGTAAGCAAAGGCATCATATGAGGTTTCAATGCACATTTAAGATGTTTTCTGTATGTAGCCAGGAGATACAGAAAAAAGTGAAGAGATCTCTGATATCAGTCTTGTCCACCCATCAGGGATGGGCAAGGTTTGGCACTGATTAAGGTCCTATACCTATTAGGGGCACATCTGGTCAGGTTAACATCTTAACATTCTGTACTGATTGCAGTGATAATGCCCAAATATACCAGGAGGGTATGTGAAGGCTCAGAAGCAACCAGTGTAGGATTTTGACCCCCCAGGACCTCCAGCATGCTGCTCCCGCACGAGCCTTCTTACATGATCCTTGGAAGATCAGAGCGAGAAATAAGAGCTCCCTGGCACTTCCTCTTTCAGTGCTTCCCCCTAACATGTGGAACAACTTTAGCAATGCACCTTATCATCATCATAAAAATGCTTTATCAGTCTTCATGAAGCTATTCCTGCAGTTCTTTCCCAGATTTTCCCCTGGCTCCTGAACACCAGTAGGTATTAAGAATTATTCATTTCTGACTGATTGGAAGGAAACAGCAAGTGGCTAAAGTAATATAATTTAGAATTCTGTTTTGTGTGAACTCCCTCCCCTTCCCAAATAAAAGGTGTTGTTGCTACAGACATTTCTGTATAAGCAGTAAAAGTGAAAAAGGAAATGAGAAGCACAACTGGAGCCACCCATCATATTTCATAGTAGTCTACGGTTCTGCCAGTATATTAAAAATAACAGGCTTTGTCAGGGTGAGGATCAAAAATGTTCCACAGCTCCTTCCTTTGATCTTTCATTTCCAGGTCTGCAATGTGCTATGTCCATGTCTTTGTGTAGTGCTGTATCTAAAGTGATGAAGGTCAACACTCTTTCCTCTGGATTATTGCCTGCTAAAATATAATCTAATTTTTTCCCCCGTCAGTGAATTAATCATTAGATGGGCTGATCTCTTCCTAAAAAAAGGCCGTTTCCTTCTTTGATGTCAAGCAAAGATGATCCAAAGAGCAGATGACTCTTGAAATCACCAACATCGACTAAGGGTGCAATCCAGAGTAAGTACGTGGAGTCCTTGCTCCTGTGTAAGAACAATTTGCTCTGGATTGCAATATGAATTTCCCATAGGTTTTCACTAGGTAGTGCAGCAACTAAAGTCTCTTGCTTGCTCCCGTAGTTACTCTGGATTGTAGGGTATGGCTCTGTTTGTTCTTCAATGGTCTGTCTGTTCAAATGCAAGGCCACAATGCTTTCCTTGCATGTACGCTTACCTCTTGTTTCTGCAGCTCTCTGGCCTCTGCCCATGCAAACATTTGAATTTCCTGTTGGCTCAGAGGTGAGATTTATAACTTTTTATTAAAGTTGCTTTTCATTGTGAGTTTACTGGGCAGAAAGCCTACAGGGTTTCTTTTCTTTTTTTCCTTTCAGCATGCATAAGCATTTTTTGCTTTCTTTTTTAAAATGGACTTAATTGCTTGAATTTACCAGAGGAGGTTAAGGCTGCAGTCTGTTGCAATACCATTAGCCACTAAACTGCCAGGTGGTGTGCTTTCCCTGGGGGTCCCATCATCTCCAAGCCAGGTAGCTCTTGGACTGGCAATGACAGGAGCATTGCATCCTGAACAACTGTGTGCAGTTCAAACGCATCTCTGGATTGGATATTTGTGTCCATTCTTTTTTGGCACCCTGTATATTTGTCTCCCAATATATGTCCTTTTTATTTTTAAAATTCAAAGATCAGATTAAGGCACAGATAAGAAGCTTAGGACAAAGATGTCGAACATAAGGCCCATGGGCCAATTGTAGCCCCAGGAAGCAATTTATCCAGCCCACATTAAAATTGGGCTTATAATTGATCTTTCTCATAGATATGGACAAAATTTGCACATTTTCTCTTTTGTCATTTGCAGCTAATAAGTTTCTATGTGAGAATGAAGTGCTTATTTTCTGACCATCATCTGTTTGATGATTTCACTTTTGACCCTCAGCAGGCAGCATGAATGCTGGACAGATCATTGTATGAAACATGTTTGTCACCTCTGGCTATATCTGGCTTAGGATATACAGCTGTAGCCTAATTATATGCAATTTATTTATATATAATTTTGGGGATGTGGGTGGCACAAGTGGCTAAGACACTGTGCCTATTAACCAGCAGGCGAGGGTTCGAGACCCAGGTCGGCCCCACTAGACAGGGTGAGCTCCTGTCCTTAGCCCAGCTCTGCGATGCCAGCTGGATCCAATCGTATTGGCTCTGCCTTTCCATCGGACTAATTCAGTGGTGTGGAGAGGGGGGATTTTCTGCTTGGGTAACAGCCTATCCTCCATAACAATTTAACCCAGGCTTTCATGCTTTGCATGCAGCGTATGCAGCACTGAGCATGATACCATAGTCTTTCAAGACTGATGGAGGCCTGCTAATTTTGTTTCAAAAGAAATGAGGTTGGCTCTTTAAACTGAAAAATAAGCTTCCCTTAAGGAGCAGTTAATGGCTTAAAGGCAGCCTGCTTATGATGGCAATGTGGCAGGCAATTAAGCTTGACTTAGAAAAGGTTCATGAACTTTCTTCTTCATTTCTGTTCAGCTGGGAGGCAGAGTCAGTCCCATCACCCAAATGATAGTCAAATGTGACTCTGAGCTGAAACAGCTTGCAAATTTGCAGCTCTAGCAACATTTGTCTTCCACATCTTTAATGAAATCAGTAATTAGGATTCTCTTATGCATTCTAATGTTGGCTAATAACCTGGATATCGAGTTGTATTTCCCAAATTTGTAAGAAAATCCCTGTGGATAGTGAGATATTCAGCTGGTTGGTTCAGTATTATATGGAGGACCAGTCCAAATCACCTATACAGAATCCAATGCCTGTGGCTCATGAATGAAATAACCTTGTCCCTCATGCAAACTTTAACCAGAAGTGGCACATATTGCCTCTTCTAACTTCTCAAAGATTTGTGACAAATTGGGAAAGCCAGGCCATAATAAATTGTGTATAGAAAATTCATTGACAAAGCATTCTTTACCATTATGGTTAACCGATGATGATGATACAAAAAAAGAAGATACTTTTTTTAAAATTTTGAATGAAATTTCCAATAGAGAATAGCCTCAAAAGGAAGACCACAATGAGTAGACGATAGGGAATTTATTCGTGTATTGATGCAACCGCCATTGCTGCTGAAGAATAAATTGGAATATTTTGGTGCATTTAAAGAAATCCTCCCAGTTTTAAGTCCATTTGTTAAATTGAACAGTGGGGGGGGGAAGTGTTTCTAAACAAAAGATATGCAAATGCTGTATCATGATTTAAATTATGATAAAATCTGAGCCACAAAAATTGTATTATCATGCAAAAAAATGTAAACGTACATTGCTTTACAAGTCTATAATGGTAATGTGATGTTGATGTAGTTAAAAATGTCAGAAGGGAGACAATGACCCTAAAAGTTTAACTGAGTAGACACATTAATATTGACTGATGTTTAATATGCTGAATGGGCGAAAAGACTATGGGCAAAATCCAGAGTAACAACGGGGAGTCTTTGCTACGGTGTAAGAACAATTTATTCTGGATTCCAATATTAATTTCCCATAGGTTTTCACTAGGAGGTACAGTAACTACGGGTGCACGTAATGTCTCTTATGTGCTCCCATAGTTACTCTGGATGTGGGGGTATGACCATAATCCTAACCACGTCTACTAAAAAATAAGACTCATTGTGTTCAATGGGTCTTAGGGTGAAATCCAGTATAACTATGGGGAGTCCTTGCTCCAAGTAAGAATAAGTTACTCTGGATTGCAATATGAATTTCCCATAGATTTTCACTAGGTGGTGCAGTAACTACAAGTGCACGTAATGTCTTTTTTGTGCTCCCGTAGTTACTCTGGATTGTGCCCTCACTTTTGAGTAGACATGGTTAGGACTGTGCTCTATGTGTATCTACGATATAATTGCAAGGAAATTTGAGAGAAGGCAGAGAGAAAATTTGGGATTTCTAATATTTAGACTTTAGAAGGCATATTTTTTAAAGACAGCCATTTATCCTGCTTGAATTTGGATAAAGGTTTACCATAAATTTATCAGACTGTAAACCTCCTTCTTATAAAAATCAGTGGTATTTGCCAAAGCTGGGAGATCATTTCTGGCTAAGCCACAAGTACACAACTCTCCCATGAAATGTCACAAATTCAAACTTGCTCAGTTCAAGAAAACATTGCAATTAATTTATATGGGCACTTGACCTTGTATGCGGAAGGGAGGAAATGTTCAAAATGCCATTGGTGAATCAATATAAAACAACATGGCCGAAAAAGAAAAAGAAACTCAATTGCAGAAATAATTCTGAATAGCAGAGATAATAACAGTTAGTATTGGACATTATAAAAATTCCTAAGTAATTACATGCAATAAACAACCTATAAACTTTAAACTCAAAATGTCAACACTTTCCCATATTAGAAAGATACATATGAGTTTTAGCAATTCTGTCCCTGCTTATTAAGGCTATAGCCTTCAGTAAGGGTAAATGAACAGTGCTCTCCCTATGACAGGCCAAGCAACCTCCATTTTAATATTACAGCTCTATAGTATTTTAATACTACCTCTGTTTTAATACTATAACCCCTAACAGGTGCCTTTTCATCAGTGATCAGAAATCAGCTGACACTCCACCTGTGAGGTTAATGTCAAGTGTTACCAGCTGTGAACCTGGTCCACTTCATGGTTCACCATCCTCCCTGCCTCCCTCCTGCCCCAAATAAACTTACAGCCAGCTGATGGTACTGCTTTTCCATAATGTCTTTGCAATGCTGAAACCCAGGAACAAATGGTGCTGGCCTCTATACTGACCCTGTGCTCCCACTGCAAGTGGTGGAAGTGCCTTATGGCACTTTTTCAATACCCAGAGCTGGTGGCAAGTACAGAGTACACAGGAGTAGCCTAATAGGATTGGACTGTGGGTATGACATCTCCTACTAATACTTTAATAACTGGAGTAAAGAATGCAGCATGACCAAATTGTTCTGTGAATGAAAGAATATAAACCTTTTATGGCTATTATAAAAGCAGGTCATAATTACTTAGAAAAACAACGACTGGTCCCCACTGGACAGGTGGGTTCTTAGGTATGCTACCAGTGTGAAAGTAGTCAGGATTGATTTATTTCCTTTTTACGCCAAATCTCATTTCTGAAGATGATTAACACAGGGAGATATGTAAATGGTAAAGTCTCGATCAAGGGAGCTGCTGTCAGGATATCATCGAGATAAATTAGAAAATGAATACTCAGGTTTTTGCAATAGAAGACTAATGACATTAAGGCTGGGTGAAATAGAAAAGCAACAGAGCTGCTCAGGCTAAAAGTCATAAAACTACCAGTTATCCTGCTAGTAAATCCTGAGGATTATTTTAATAGGAAAAATAAACTTCCTAGGAATTTTCTATAACTTTTTTCCCCTTCTGTACAGTGGCACCGCGCTTAACAAGTGCCTTACTTAACAAACATTTCACATAACAAGCAAAAATTTCCAAGAAATTTTGCTTAACATAACAAGTTCCGCTTCACTCAACAAGCAAGCATGCTATGGGCACACATGCTATGCAGCCGTGACACTCCATGTGGAGGCTCTTTAAAAGGGCTGCTGGTCAGTGCTGCTGCCTCTAATTGCCCCCAACTTGGGGGCAGTTGCTTGGAGATACCAGACGCAGCTGCCCCTAACTGCCCCCAAGCGCTCCCACTGACCACCTTGAACCTGCAACAGTAGCCCAGGTTAGCCTCCCAGGAGAGTGTCTTTGGCTGCAGTCTCCTAACTATGTCTACTCAGAAGTAAGCCCCATTGTGTTAAATGGGGCTTACTCTCAGGAAAGTGTCTTTAGGATTGCAGCCTAAGTAGACTTCATAGGATCATGCACATTGAATGCTGTTTTGAATTCAATTACAGTGTTTTGTCATCATTTTTACATTCAGTTAATAATATTTTTATATGAATATTTTGGGGGTTGAGTTTCCATTATTTCCTATGGAAAAATCTGCTTCACTTAAAGAGCATTTCACTTAAAGAGCATGCCTCCGGAACAAATTAAGCTCTTTATGCTTATGTGAGGCACCACTGTATTTTGAAATTGTGGAGATAAGTATGGTTGAAATAGTATCTGGCTTTTGACACCGAAGTCTTGTTACTGTTCTGCTCTAGAGTAAAGACACCAATTTGTTGTTGTGTAGACTAGTGGTAGTTTCATTCGACACAATGGGATTTGCTTCTGAGTAGACACAGAGGAACTCTGTCATCACAGTGAAGTCACATCCCCATACATTTGACAGGTTTTCCGGACAGATTTTTAAATTTGAAAAGGGGTCCTGGACTGAAATGCCTGACTACCATTGCCCTAGTGACTGTTGTGATGACTATAGTCTGATGACTGTTATCTGGAAAAGCCTCTTTTATGAATAGAGGGTCTAGGAGAAAAGAAAATGGGGTGAAAGGAGAAAAGGAGGAGAGAATCCATAGAAATGAAGAGTTCAATCAAGAAATTGTATGCCACAACAACAAAAATGCAGTCACTAGTATTGCGACCTAGCTGTATGACTATAAATAAAATTTGTTGAGCAGCTTTTCTGTATTTTAGCTGTCTGTTGCCCAGCAGGTGAGCTGCACTTTAGATAAATAAAAGGCTTCCATCTGCACGGCTGTCAATTTGCAAGTTGTGCAAGCTCTTCCCCACTTTAAAAAATGTTAAAATGGAGAAACAGGTGATGTTCATAACACTTAGCACCCATGTAGCTTTGTACCTCTTCCAAGCACGTTGGAAATATTAGGTGGGTACTTTGCCTTTTGCTGTTGAACAGTTTTCAGCCAAACAGGAGACAGCCATAAAAGAATTGATGTTTCTGCTATCTCTGTACTTGAGAACTGGAAAATAAATATTATTGGGAAACCACACTAATGACACAATCCTAACCATTTTAGACCAGCACCCTAGTTAGGTCAGCAAGGACTTGTGCCAAGACTTGTACCAGCCTAACTAGGGTTTAGTATTGCACTGCAAGTGTGTTCATTCTGGCAACTGTTTAATGAAGAGGTTGTCCAAACTAGTGACTGTGGGGACCACTTCATGGGATGTGGTCTATTTGATTTATACAGTCCAATTTAATCCATTTTTTCTTTTGTTTTTCTCCTCAGCCCTTTGTGCAGTATGGGTAGAACCTGCAAATCTGTGAATTCTGCACTGTAGGTCTCTGTATGTGAATCTGGCTCCCCTGTATCAATGTGGAGCTTGACTTTTCCCCACCTGAGCCTTCCAGAGGCAATTGGAGATGCACTTCCAGGAAAGCCTTCAGAGAAGACTGGAGTTGAGCTAACTGGAGAAAACTTCAGGGGCAGCTGAGTCACTAGGCTTTGTGTCACCCGATGCAGGAAGCCAATGCAACACCCCTAAAATGAACCTCCTCCCACACAATGGGTTGGGTGCCCTGACAATGCCCCAGGTGATGTGCAGGATGATACAACATTGCTATGCCCCCTCACCAATGCCTTGCCCCCCACCATTGCCCCACCACCCCCCCCCCATCACCAGGCTGCCCTCCCTGGAGTGGAGCAATCTCAGCCCATTGTGCTGCACCTGTACACTGAGCTCAGAGTGCTCAGAGCGTTCTACTTCAAGGAGGGGCAGGCTGCTCACGTGCTGACTTTTGTGTATGTGCTGGGCTCAGTTCAGTCCACTCTAAGGAGGGGGAGGCTGCCCCTCTCTGGAGCAATCTGAGCCTGGCACATTGCACATGAGCGCTATGCCTGCTAGAGGAGGTGGTGTCAAACAGTCATACTCCTCCAAACACATCATTCCCCTTCAGGGACATCATGTAGTGTGGGCCACACCAGCCCCACCCCTAGAGACACCTCTGTTTAGGGGTTTCCCTAGACCTCAGAATGCCTATGGCATTAAAAAGTCTGGAAGCCATATTTATTTTCAGCCAAAGCAGCCATTCTGAAGCCTGCCGAGGCAGCAGGCAGATGTGCATTGCCTTTGCAGACTTCAGAAAGCACTCTGGAAGGGATGGAGCACAGTTCTGGTCCCCTTCAGAAGGCTTGTGGCAATGATATTCAAGTATTTCAATCCAGAACCCCCTTCTAAGAATGACAGACTGTTATGGCTTGACGTCATTAAAGGTGCCCGATGCCAGATTCCAAGATGGCCACATCCAGCTTATCATGACCCCCCTGAAATGGTCCCAACCCCCAAGGGGGTTGTGATCCCCACTTTGACGATCACTGACTTATGGGACCAAAATTTGTTGATTTGATTATCCACAATTTTTGGTATCCGTGGGTGGGCTATCAGAGGCACCACCTGTAGATATTTTTGTTTATATCACAGGAACAAACCATGAAACAACATAGTACTACTCGAGTCTCTCTTGAGTTAAGGAGATTCTTCCCTTTCTTCTATTCACAACAGTTCTACCACCTGTGGACTAAGAAAGACCGAGAGATAGCAGTTGATTCATAGTAAACCAATGAGTTTTATAGCTCATGTGCCCTGGTGGTCAGTAAGTAAAAATGTTTCAAACAATGGCATTCAGGGAGAGGCCAGTGTTGTTTCTTCCTACCTGAATAGAAAAAACTTCAAATCTGTCTTGGAAATCAGCTCCATTAAAATAAATTGGCCTCTTCCCAGATTGACAGTACGAACTTACATGTACAGTATCTATGCAGAAGTCAGTCCCATCAAATTCAATGGGAGTGACTTCCAGGTAAGTATAGGATTGCAGCCAGAGTGGTTAGAGTTTTGGGTCAATTCAGCCAGTCTGTTGATGTGCATTATTACATTATGCAGCTACGGTAATAATAAGAATTTACATTCTGTGATTACAGAACCATCAATTGGTATCTTATGTTTGTAGAATATCTCAGATCCCTGAAAAATAAGATGAGTAGAACAGTTAATAACACAAGCATTTGGGTGAAGCTAGTTTGAGGTTTTCTAAATATGACCTAAGCCCTGCATGATGAATAGCCCAATCTCGTGAAGGCAAACTAGTCAGATAAGAACACTTGAGAACGAACACTTTGTTGTGAATATTAAGTGATAACATTAATACTGTTAATGGGCAAAGTCATCCCCGTTGGATATGACATTTTTGTCAGTTTAGAAGAAAGGCTATTTACGTTGTGGTTTTTGTCATATGCTTTATAAATTCTTCTTTACTAATCCTTTGAGTCATCATCATCATCAGAATTTATTTATTTATTTATTTATTTATTTATTTATTTATTTATTTATTTATTTATTTATTTATTTATTTGCATGGTATATTCCTGAACATAACTGCAAAAGGCTTTTTCCCCACCCATGTGCCATTCCTATTTTGACACACTTCATTCCTCCATTACATTTTGTAAACATTAGTGGCTGAATAGAGTTTCATTGAAATTCAGTTTTCTATGCTCTTTGAACAAAGTAGAATGCATGACTTCTCAACCTCACAAAACCACAACCATGCTCACAACCATTTTCCAGCAGAATCCGATACAAAAAACAGCTTTGAAATATCTCCTTCCTATCAAATGTTATAGTCAAAAAACTAAAAAGCATGGAGTCCTATGGGAAGTGAAACGGAGCCATATAGCAGAATCCAATACTTGTGAGTAGGAAGACATCGCTTAGTCCACTGGAAAGGGCAGACTTGAGAGAAATTCAACACCTCCAAAACGGACCTGGTCCAAAAAACAGAGCTCCCACAAATCAACCCAGAAAGAAGTCCCTGATAATTGCACTGAGCCCTATGGAAAGTGAAATTAAGCTACACAGCCACATTTTCTCATGAGTAAGCAAAGGTGCCTTGGTTCCTGTTCAGATCAAGCAAAGAGGAATGAAAGGCCACCAGAATGGTCCCAATCCAGTGAAAGTGGAGTTCAACAAGTGCTCCAGAAGGCATTCTCTTCCTTCCTCCCAAAAAAGAATAAAACAGGTTTAATTGGTAAGGTGATTTTTAAGATATGAAAATATTGATTATTACATAATTAATTGTATTAATTAATACTGATAATAATTAATTTAATAATTTTGAAATATTGGGGTGTCAAGAAATTGATGGGCCTGGATGCCAAATGATCTAGGTATGCCACTGGCATGTTAACCTTATGATGGACATCCTCCCGTGCAGTGGATGGTGCAACACCTTGAGAGGTGGATGAGGTGATGTACCATCACCTCAGGTTTTGGCTATAACTTTTGATAGAGATATTCCAACATAGTTTGTTTCATTGCATTCAGCAATGCAATTACACATTGATTGATGTACAGAGTGTCCTTAAAGTCTGGACACATCAGAAATATCACTTACTATACCTAAATGTAGGGTTACTGCATGGATTTGTTCATGTGAATCTTGCAAAGCACAAGGCACTTTGCATCACAAATGGTGGAAATCACATTGAAGATTTTATTTATTATTATTCCAATGAAATAAAATGTTGAAAAATTAATTGAAATTTATTGAAAATATGCATTTTTTCCTATTTGTCCAGACTTTATGGACACCTTTATAACATGGTGGTGTTATTTGAAAATATAGATATTTTAGAGATTGTGGCCAGGAATGGTGTCACCTCCCTCCCATGAGTGTCACCTGGCATCAACATCCCCTAGCAATGCCATTAGACCTTACCCTATGGAATTTCTTGCCATGTGAGGTGGGGTTGACCCAGTTGGGGTTCATACCAGTTTTCTGCCATCAGCTGAAAACACTCCATTTTCAATAGATTTGTGCAGGTTTCATATGATTTGTTTGTAGCCTCTTTTCTAATGCTGTTTGTTTGCTTTATTGGTGATTTTATTATTAGTGATGCTTTTTTTTCCTAAATATTCTAAGCTGCACTAAGATGCAAGTATTCTCAGTACCCTGGTTCCATAAGAAGTCTGGCACACATTTTTCAAATTAAACATTTACATGTTTTATATAGTTATCTAAGTTGTATCTACTAGTAGACTGGCTGAAACATTCCTGTCACTGTTATTGTATGGGAATTCTTGTGCATGGGAGAACACCAACACTACTACAGTATTTATGCAAGAAGAACGACTTCAGCTGTTTTTGACTGTGTGACAGAATCTACATCTTCTGTGTAGTGGTGAGTTTTTTCCGCAGTAGATCTCAATCAATCAACAGTATTTATATACTGCTTTTCAATGAAAATCTCATAAAGCTGTTTATAGAGAAAATAAAAAACTAATGGCTCCACTTGTTAGGTGATTCTGTGGAAAGAGGGCTGAGGGTACAAATCTACCCAAATTTCCAGCCTGAGGCAGTGCACTGCTGCCCCAAGGAAAAGGATCAAAAATTATCTTGCCCTGAAGAGGCCTCCAGGACATCCCTACCACTGCAGGATGCAGCAAATGCCCTGTTGGCATGGCTGCAATGGTGGAGGAAAGTTGGATAGGAGTGGGCCTGGAATTAGGCTTGGATTGGCTTCTTACTTGGAGTAGTTAAACACCGCTTCATTAAGGAATAACAGGAACATCCATATACTAAAAGCATGGGGCATGGTGATATTTTCCATGTATGCAGATCTTCCACAATTTCGATATCTATCATTATAGGATGCCAGTCCGCAAGATAACTATCTATGCCAGTCCGCAAGGTGACTATCTTTCCCACAATCTAGCCATACTGTAAAGAAGAACATTGTGTCAGGCAGGACCATCTTCCAGCTTGCAGTCCATATACGGTGGCTGCTCACCCTCTGATTCCCTCTCCTGTATCAGTACTACCCGAGTGATGAATAGCTGTAATGTGTAAAGCTTTGCAGCTGGATCAAGACACAATCCTAACCAATTTAGGCAGGCATAATTCGCCCATCCCCTTGTTCCTGCAGTGGCGTGATGAGGGCTGGTGCATGTCTGTGCACTGGTCTAGCCCTACTAACCCTACTTTTGTGACACCCCCTGGCTAGCACAGGACTTGTGCTAGCCTAGCCACAGTTTAGGATTGCACTGTCAGAGGAGGAATCATGGATGCAGTAACTGTTTTTGCATACAGATCCTTTCTAGGTAGGAAATGTGTGCAGTAGCTGACACATATTGGGATCATAGTGAAACATTTTTAGAAGTTTGAGTAATGGCAAATAGTAAAATAGAGTAATGGTATGTTTGTGTGCATCCTTGAAGCGTGGATATGTAATACATATACAAACAACAAAAAAACCACTCTCTTATCATAAGTAATAGTCATATAAAACATGGCTTTTACATTGTACTAGTACATGTTCTGAGTAAAAATGCATATTTTTATGCCTTATATTGCAATCCTTTTTTGCAAGCTGCCTTTTCTTGCTTTGTACTACATGGTTTAAGTTCTGCACATCTTCCCAGCACAATGGCTAGCGACACAATGGTATAGCGACTGGCATCAGAAAATTACCCATTAAAATTTTATCCATTTTCAGACAGTAAGAGGAAATACCATAGGAAAATTAGATTTTTCTTTGACATCAGGCGCCCACTCAGCAATCCAATCCCTTGTGTTTCTACAGAGACATTGGGATTTGATATAATTTTGGGCAGAAACATTTTAAAATGAAACAATTGAATTTTCTAGATGGTCTTGGGGACCACTTAGCTTAAGAGAATACACTTCAAAATCAAAAGCCTTTCAATCATTTGAAATATTATTTGGATGGTATTTGCTTTATTGTGTAGTAGCAGTTTGAATTTGTATTGAATGTTTGAATGGCTCATGCACACACAGATGATGTATGAAATTATTATTTCATATTTTTCTTGTGTTTGTATTGCAGGTGACAGGTAGCTGACAGGAACCTGGAGATATGGGATGCACAATGATTGCCACCAATCCTATTTTATCAAAAGGTTTCAGGTTTACTGTAGATAAATACAGTAGATAGATAGGTTAGTCTGGATTTGTTTTAACATATACAGTAGCAAAATAGGAACTGCTTAGAAAGTGAAGGATTGCAAAAGTAAAACAATGGGAATAATCCACCCAGCCCTGCTGTTCTGCTGCCTGCAAATCATCAATGGATGCAGAAGCCACCAAAGGATAAATGTACATGTGCGAATCAGACATACATGTTCACTTGTGTTTGTGTTGGATTTGTATTTTGCCTTTTTACCAGTGGATTTCAGTATCCAGTGGATACCAAATGGATATCCACTGGCACTTTACATGTGTGAATGAGCTATCACAGAAGCACCACACTTAGAAGTTCTGTACACATCACATTAGAAGCTGGTCTAGACATTAAATTTGCCATGGACATTGGCAGCCATACTGTTAATTAGATCTCATGGAATGAGATGAGACTACCATCACAACTTGAGCTTCCTTCCCTCCAGTGGCCATCACTGACATGGATTGCCAGCAAGGGAAACAAGTTAGTGATGGCTCTAACTCTGTCAGTGTTGGAGTCTGTAATGCAGACAGTGGATGAGAAACCCACTGCAGGATTCATTAAAAAAAACCCAGGTAAATTTTTCTAAACTTTTTCTCAAAAGTTTTCTAAAATGGTTTCGTTGTCATATCTCATGGGATTTTGTTCTTTAAGATTGGGGAAAGCAACAGCCATCCAACTCTTAAAGTACAAACACCAAAAATGTGAGTTCCACAAAGAAAGGGCCAGATGGAATATCAACCATCTATCTGTGGGATGGCATGCGGTTGTGGGTGAAGCCTGAGAAGACCCAGCTGGATAACACAGCTTGAAAAATATGTGGTAGCGTGGGTTGCAACAGCAGGGCCAGAGACATAACAAAAATCCAGTTTTTTGTTTGAAACTGTGGCATGACTGTCTACATCCAGCTGCACTTCTGATGGAACAGCCTCTGTTGATCTGATCAAACCCGATCACCATAATGCAGTAACTTATCCTGACATCCTTGCGATTAGGATTTTCCGATTGTGGTTATTGCTGTAGTAATATTTAGGGGTCTTCTCTTATTATGAAACACCTTTTCCAAAAATGAAAAATGTGAACTTCTTCTTGAAGATATGCTTTCCATAGCCAGCATCCTGCATCTGATGAATTCACTTTAGCAACACCATCAAACACGGCCTGTGATCCAGACTTTGCGGTACAGACTAATACAAGGCCAATCTTTCTCTTGGCAGGAGAGTCTTAACAATATTATTCCAGCTAGTAAACTCCATGTGAATTCATTTGACTGGTACCCCCTGATTTAATCATATATTCTTTTTGTCTACCTCTGTTGCTATTTATTACTAAAAGGGGGTTATACATATAGTATTTATTACTAAAAGATTATACATCTTCCCGTTTTTTTCCCTATGTGCTGTTTTTTTCTGAACTAGGGAACTGAAGTGAATTGTGGATGCTAGAATGTTATCATGGTGAAGTTTAGTGGAGATCAGCAGACCTGGGAATGAATCCAAAGGCCGTGGAACCATGATAGAAATGGAAGCTGAGAAGGAAATGGACATGGAGATAATCAAGGGGTTAGACACAGTCCGGACTGCTGTTGGAGTATGCGTTTAAGTAAGTCAGCACTTCACTTGTCAGCCTCAACTACTTCCCTTCCAAAACTAACAGCCCACATATCTTCCGCTTCATCCTGATTAGAGAGGCATTTTGCCTGCTCCAATTAAGGTAGTTTTATTTGGCAGTGACTCACATAACCACCCATTATGATGGAGACCACTTCTGTTCCATGTCAGCAAGCGATCAACTATTATTTCTATGAAACTTATGCCTCAAATCTGCTTATGGTGATTTCATATAAATCAGAGCTTGTGGCAGTATAAAAGGAGCATTGTAAATACTTCCTCAGTATAAACTAGTACCAGTAAGTGAGGGTGCAATCCTAACCCAGGCAAGCCCCCAGGTAAGCCCATTAAGTCAATGGAGCTTACTTCTGAGCCAGGAGGGAGCCTTGCCCATTCAGCCTAATCCTAGCCATGCCTACTCAGAAGTAAGCCCAATTAGTTAGTGGAGCTTACTCCTGAGCCAGGGAGGGGGTTCTTCCCTATGCAGCCCAATCCCAGCCAGGTCTACTCAGATGTAAGCTCATTATGTCAGTGGAGTTTATTCCTGAGCTAGGGACAGGGTTCTTCCCTATGCAGCCCAGTTGCAGCCAGGTCTACTCAGAAGTAAGCCCATTAAATCACTGGAGCATACTCCTGAGTCAGAGAGGGGTCCTTCCCTATACAGCCCAGTCCTTCCCTACTTACCTCTCCCACCTCCCTTCCCCCTCACTTGCATGGCTTGCGTTGCTGCAAATTGCTTTGAAGGTGTCTGTCATGTATGTGTCAGGACCATACATGTTAAAAGTTTTTCAATTTAAAAAGTGTTGAAATTTAGTACAGGAAAGCAATATGAGTATTTTTGCTTTATTTTAACATGTCCTACATTTTTGGGGTGTCCTACTTTTTTTAACGAGGTAGGAATTTTGGCTTGGGGGAACAGGAATTTTGGGGGACTTGGCAGGGAATTTTGGGTACAGCATGTGGTCACCCTGAGTGGCAGGCAAACGTCCAGTTCAGTGTGCTCCTCCTGCTTGAAATGGGTTAATTCAGCTCAGGTTTGTATTAATTCGTTTTAAGCTCAAGTCTATTTCAAGTAAGAGTCTCAACACACTCCAGTGATGTCATTGAAATACAACCAGATCTGGACACCTTCCCCAACCTCCACTCAAGCTGCTCTCAGAACATACCCTATTAACTTGAATATGACACTCACCTTTTTCATCCGAATTTAGACTCCAAAATTGAGGTGTGCATTAAATTTGATGGCACATATAAACGTTTTTTAAATATCTCGGGGCTTTTAAAATAGGGATGTGCATTAAATTTGATGACGCATTAGATTCGAGTAAATACGGTATGTTCTAGATGCTTCATTATAATATTCTCAGGAACCCCCACCATTGTACCCTTCCTTTCTCTTGAAACCTACTTTGTGATGTTAGTGAGGATCTTTCAGGCAGCCTTGATTGAGGCTTAAAACACTGCAAGAATGGTATCCTAGGCTCAAGAATAGTAATGACACAAGATGCATGAGAAGGCACCAAAGACTCTGAACATGAATATGACCAGTGAACATACCACCATGTCACCTATAGTTCTACTGCAAAGCCTAAGGAGCAGGGGCAGCCCAGTCCTAAAGGCAGCCTCAGCAGTGCCAAATCCTGCTGTATCCTGTGGCCACATGGCAGCCACCGTAGGTATCCATGTGGGAAAATGGCTTTCATTCTCCTTCCCCTGGGAAAGCCCCAAGCCCTGCAATTAGGTTTTTCATGTCTGTGCCTGCTGCTGTTTTGCAGGCATAGATTTGAGAGTTCAGAAATCTCACCAGTCCCAACCCTCTCCCACCCTCTTCCCCACCCCACCAATTAGAATTAGAAATTCCAATTAGAAATTCCAAACTGGTTACTTTCAAACTCTGCAGTTCTGAACTTTGAGTGCATTGCTATTTGCTACTTCATGCAAATCTTGGTGTCTTTTTTATTACAATAACCAAAATGTTAGCTTAGTAGCCACTACCTAGTATTATACTGTCATTTCAATAAACTATTCAAACTAACTTTTCATTTATCTTCTGATTGCTCATAAAGGTTTATGGAATGCAAATAGTTTTGATGGCAGGTTTGATTTTATATTAAGTGCCTGATGCATTCCAGTCCAGCACGTCATATAAACATGGTGATGCCTGCTTCTCAGGGTACTTCCAGATGGCATAGTTTCCCTCAGGTAATCACGGCCTGACTTTTCAAGCGCCTCAAGGAAGCCGGATGCTGCAGCAGAAGAGGCCAAATGGCAACTTGAAACAGTTGTCATAATATCAGATGACAAGAGGTTTGGGCTATACATATGGGCAATTCATTTTGCATTTGATTTTAAAAAAATGTTAAGTCACTCTTAGTTGCCATTGTACTGGGGAACGTACTGAACTTGTTCCTGTGCGATAGTCAATAGTTCCTGTATGGGTAATGCCAACTTTGCTTCTGCATTTCTGCATAGTATTAATAATCAAATTAGGGATCCAGTGGCTCAATGGTTAAAGACGCTGTGCTTGTTGAACTGAAGGCCTTATATGGCTGCCAAATTCTTACAAATCAGAAATTTGCTGAATTGGGTCTCTCTTGGTAACTTTCTCTGTTTTCCGTTCTGTATCCTGTAGCCGTTTGATGATTAACATAAAGGAAAAGGTGTTCCCCACAGGTTGCCCTGCTAGTTGTAACTGACTAGCAATCAGTAACTAACTTATAACTAATGCCGCAATCAGCCTGAAAGAGCTTCCTGGGCTGTGTCGAGCTCTTCAGCGGCACCCCATTGGCCTGCAGCAGCCTATGAGCTGCTGCTGTCTGTCCCTGGTCACATCCCAACCAGGTCGCAAAACAGCAGGAGTGCTTAACAGCTACATTGCATAACAAGGCTGAAGAGCCAGCATAGTCCAAAGATTCCTCCATGGCCATGTGTCCGAACAACTAAATGCCAAAATGCATGGAACGCTGTTACCTTCCCACCCAAGTGTTTCCTATTTATCTACTTGCACTTACATGCTTTCAAACTGGTAAGTTGGCTGTGGGGATAGGAATAAACAGGCTTTCCCCTCCATCAAGACTTCTCATCCTGCATTACATCTGTGCGGATTCCTTACCGTATCTGGGCTAGTTCCACCAAATAGTTACTCTTGAGTTTAGAAGCAGAGGAGACACAAAGAAACAATGCTGGATGCAATTACCTCCTTACCCACCTACCTCCTACTCTTCCACAAGTGAGGAGAGAAGAAGGCAGTTGAGATCCTCCTGATTAGAGACTGGGATTGGGCTTGGTTTGTGATACTTGTTCTTCAGAATAGGAAAAAGAGCAAAAGAAGAAGGATGTTCATGTTTAATACAGAGGTGGACATAGGCAGGAAATAAACTCTTTCAAAAACAAATGGTAAACATGCTTACTCTCAAAAAGTCTGCAAGTACGGTAAATAGCTATATTGAGGTTCAATCTCAAAACACCGACAACACTCCAGAGAGATCTGGAAGAGAAAAAAGGAACTCCCTTATGACTGCTCATACAATTCTGATAAATAAAATATTTTTGCAAGCTCACATTATATGCTCCCACACGAAAAAAAAATAAAGCAAAATTGAGAACAATTCCCAATATGATCAGAGTCCATTTAATAGCTGAATTACAATTGACAATAAATACATTTTTGAAAAACTGGCCCCTCGTTTGTTATTAACTTTGCTTTCTCTGTGGTATCAGAGAAAACATGAGAGAGAGGGGGCAGGGGGAGGGGGAGTGTGTCTTAACAGAAGTAATGCCCCTAAACAAAATATGCAATATTTTCAAAAACCTATTCTGTTATTCAATGATTAAAATAAAATACTGAAATGATAAGAGAAAGGCACTGACTACAATCCTCAGATCTAGTTAGAGTGGCATAAGCCCTGTGCTGACCTAGGGGTGTCATCAAAGTGCCTTAAGGCCCTTCTGCCCCACTCCTAGGGGACTGGGCCAGTGCACAGACATATGCCAACTTTCCCACCCCATCACAGGAAGATATGCCAGGTGAGTTTTGCCAGCCTAAATTGGTTAGGATTGCATCCTATATTACGATTATTATTAAATCTAAAACTATTGCACAGAATTTATTACATATAGGGTCCAATCCAGTGGTGGGCTCCAGCAGGTTCACACCTACTCTATAGAACCGGTTGTTAACGAGAGATAGGACATATAACGTTTAAAAATATCCATTTAAAAGTGGCTGCCAGATGGGCAGAGAACCGGTTGTTAATTTATTTGAAGCCCATCACTGGTCCAATCCCTATTTAGGCTAGACAGACCAGCCCAGCTAAGCTGGCCAAAATAGGCCATATCCTAAGCTGACACTTAGGCCAAATCCGCAGCACTAAGAGACCTCTAGGCTGACCTAACTGGTGCAGCACAAAGGCCGCATGCTCACAGGCCTCACATAGTCATGCCAAATCCTGAGGTTGAGAGGCAGGAGTGTTAATTAGGCTAGCCTAAAACCTTTCCTTCCTTTTTTATTCTGGCTTATCATGTGTCCTTATGAATCTACTCAGATTTGTGCCTGCTGCTGAGATGGCCTAATTCTGAGGAGTTGGGAGGGGGCATGTCTACCCTGGAAGCCCAGTTGGAATCTATCTTGGGCCAGCCTAAGTAGACTAAGGCTAGCCCTGAACATTGGCCCAAGCCTTCTCGCTGGTGTAGCTCTCTGGTGTAGCTGGCCTATCTTGGAATCAGACCAGCCCAATGAAAATATTGCAGCCATAATTTATTAATTACAAGAAAGCAACATGCTGCCCACTTATAAAGGAAGACAATGAAGTATTTTCAAGGACACAGGGCTAAAATCCAGGACATGTCCTGGAAACACAGGAAATCTAGTCACCCTGAATCAGACAAAAAGGCTCTCAGGCTGCAACAGGGGTGAACCTCACTGATTATAATAAGGCTTATTTTTCAAGTAGACCTGCAAGGCGAGGTCTTTCAGAACAAAATCCTAACCATGTCTAATCAGAAGTAAGCTCCATTTTCATGTGTTTATCAAGACATTGCATGTATATCAAATTAAAATTTATTAGAAATGTTAGTCTTGCAAAACACACTCAATCTAAGTTTCTCTCAATCCAAGGTTAATCCAAGTTACTCTCAATTTCAATTTTTTAATGAAAACTGACCAGAAATTGAATTGTGGTTCCTTCTCATATGTTATTAACTGAGTGAACATGAGATCCAAAAGAACCTAACAGCATGGCACAATCCTAAATAATTTAGGCCAGTACAACTCACCCATTTCCACAGAGGGCTTATTTTTGTATTTTTTTTAAAGTTTTAAAGAAGCACTAGAACATCCTTCAGTGGTTGACTTCTGGCAGCCTCCATATTTTTCCACCACTATATCCCAGACATTACATCAACCTGAGGCTTTGTGGGGAAAAATATGGCAGCCAATATGGCTGTAGAAGCTGATGACACAAATAAAACACCACGGCTCTACAAATCTTAAATTAAATTTGACAATGTGACTAGCAAGTCACTATCCTAACTGCTTCTGAAGTTTAATTGTCCAAGTTATTTCGGTAATGTGCTTTTTAGTAAAAATCATTGTCATGTGTGTGTGTGTGTGTAAAACAATATTTTGTTAAGAACTTTATAACAACCTTGTTCTACTGTTGTCCTCACCTTTCTGTCATTTTCCTTTCACCTTCTCAAATTATATTTGGATTTGGTTTTTCCAACACCTTCAATACCTTCCATAACAGTCTCAAGTTCCTATTATCAGATGAAATCATGTGTTTTTGACATTTTTTTGTTTTATACCAATTTTAGTTAAAATAAACCAATTTCATCTTCTGGGATCAAGGTTAAAAATCAAAAAGCTGATAGACTTGCTTGTCTACACTAAACACAGAAAATACATAAATAGGTAATTTTAAAAGTTGCTTTGTTGTGTTAAGGATTTTAATGAGTTTTCCCCATAGCTTCCAAAACCTTGATAGTAATTACGAAGGTTACCACTGATACCTCCTTGTTGAGGTCAATGTAACTACTGTAAATGCATCAGTCAACAAACTATTCACAGGTCCCTGGTACATTTGCAGGTCAGTTACTCCACTGTGAACAGATCCTTCTCCATATTTGAGACCCCTGAATGATCCCACTGTAGAGCTACCAGAAATTTGGCAGAATATGGCAGAGGCTACATTTCATCCAGAAATTCACAATAGTAAAATATTGTACTATTGTGCATCAGGCACCAAACTGGGTGGATGTTGATCAGTCAGTCTTTAATGTTCAGTACTGTATAGGACAAAAACCCATTGGACCCCTTTTCAGCCCCTTAAGGGTTAAATTTCTCAACGTCGGTTCTTAGTGGGTGTTTATGTCACAGAACGAAAACCCTCCAATTTCATGCTTGTAGATCCAGGGGTTGGGGCAGAGCTTCCCTCAATTAGGGATTCTCAATGTAAAATATAGGGAGGAAAATATGTTGAGTCCAGTGATGGGATCTGGCAGCCACTTTTAAATGGCTATTTTTAAACATTATATGTCCTATCCCTCGTTAACAACCGGTTCTATAGAGTAGGTGCGAACCTGCTGGAGCCCACCACTGCTAGAGCCCCTTTTCATCCCCTTCTGGTTGGAATTTCTGAAAACCAGTTCTTAGTGGATCCCTATGTGATTGAAGAAACACCCTCCCCAAATTTCACACTTCAAGGCCCAGCGGTTTTGGTGGGGCGTTAATGAGTCAGTAAGTCACAAATCAGTCAGTGAGTCAGTGACTTTTCTTTTATATATATATATATATATATATATATATATATATATATATATATATATATATATATATATATATATATATATATATATATATAGATATATAGATATATAGATATATATAGATATATAGATATATATATATATATATATAGATAGATTACTGCTTCAACTGAACTGCATTTAACATCTTCAGCTCACAATTTCAAAAATCAAAAGCCCTCCGTATCTGATTCTGCTGTTCCTCATAATTCATTTTTTCTTGCAAATTTAGTAGCATTGTATATTTGGAAATTCAATTTCAGTGCTTTCATCCAATTTTTCATTGATTAATAAGAGGACCAGGATGAGAATTTCCCCCCATTATAAAAATATGGACTTCTTGACAGTGCTGTTAACAAAATGTTATGTTTAAAATGATGAATAACTTGTGAATAAAATAGATTCACGACTAATCAAATTGTTAGACTTTCATTTGAAGGTCACCAAAAATGCTTCCATGTGCTGGTGGTTCTGTATGGGGCTGGAACATGTGACAACTACATACTTTGTGGTCTAGTCTTGTGGTTAATCTCTATGCCACTGTTGGACACAGTCAGGAATATCTATTTTTTCCTGAAAATTACAGCTAGAAGGGAACTTAGAGGTCATGTAGCCCAACCCCAACTAGTTGTGAAGACACAAATGGTTGGGAAAAATTGACGGGGCAAGGCAGCAAGAACGGCAGCAACAGGGGCAGGTGTGAGTGGATGAGTCCTAGAAGAGGGCAGGAGGGGTTGTGGCATGAAAAAGTTAATGATTACTGAACTATCTTATTTTTTCTGTAGAGTTGAAGATAAAGGACAGTGGCTTTTTGAAGACATTCACATAGTTGGGAGAGATCCTCAATATCATGGATCTGTTTGTGGCAAACACACCAATATAGCTAATGTCCTTCCACTAGCGATGGCATAATGCTGTCTGATTTTTTTCATAAGTAGCACATAGAACTTTCCAGCCTGGAAGTACATATTAGTAATATATTAGCCTGTCTTATGGGAGGCTGATCAGGTGACCTTTGATAGCTCTTCCCGCCCCACAGTTCAATGACTGTATGAGGTATATTCTTAGGTGAAGTTTTTGGATTAAAAAAAATAGCCTAGTAGCTCTGTGTTTTTCTTTGTTATCGTGATGTCAAAAAAGCTAAATTAATGCGTATAAATATTTTCACAATGATAACATTGCCATAGACCTCTGGCTTCATGGCCTTAGTACTTTGTACTTGTTTAAGTGAGTTATATTTGCATGGAAAAATAAGCTCTCTTTTTCTCATCTGTTATCTTATTGATTTCTTTTGTTCAGGTAGTTATCTGCAGCAGTGCTCACAAATACATTAAGTTTAATATTGTCACCAGGAGTTGATTTCCTATAGACTATTGACTATAAACCATGACAAGTTTAGGATCTATTGCTTCGCTTTCTTAAAAGTTCAGTAAAAACTCAGAAAATCATTTTTTACCTGTTTTTACTATATTGGGCACTTTTTCTTTGTTCACTATTGCTCCATCTATCTAAACTATCTGACCTAAACCGTGATGAAATTTGCCTGCTTGTAGGATCTGGTTGAGTGTGATCTTGTGGAAAGGAATATAGTTGGATAATAAATTTGGAGGTGACATAATTAATTACTGAATCTAAATATAGTGGCAAACTCATATGACTAACCCTACAATCCAGAGTAACTACAGGAGCACGCAAGAGACATTACGTGCACCTGTAGTTACTGCACCACCTAGTGAAAACCTATGGGAAATTCATATTGCAATCCAGAGCAAATTGTTCTTACACTGGAGCAAGGACTCCCCATAATTACTCTGGATTGCACCCTTAGGCTGCAATCCTAAACACATTTTCCTGGGAGTAAGACCCAGTGAATGCAATGGGGCTGACTTTTGACATGGTTAGGATTGTGCTCTAAGGCTGCAATCCTAATCCCCAGTTAGGCCAGCCTAAACCCCAACACAAGTCCCATGCTGGCCTGGGGGTGTCACAAAAGTGCTGTAAAAAACATCTGTGCCACTCCTGGGGAAGGGTCAGGCCAGTGCATAGACATGTGCTTGCCTTCCTACATCACCATGGGAATGGGAAGACCAATGGGTTATAATCCTAGGTTAAGATATGCTAAATATGCTAAGCATAACTCTTTCTGGAAGTGGACTCTCTAGGTATATAGAAGTATTCGTGTTTGTAAATTAAAAGAAAAGGTAACTTTTAAGACTGGCCTTTTGGGTTTTAAGGAACTTGCGCTACTATAGAAGAGGACAAGAGGTCAATGGTAAAGAGTTGAGCTGCCATCATACCCAAAGAT
Organism: Cryptoblepharus egeriae; assembly: GCA_030015325.1. Lineage (NCBI taxonomy): Eukaryota > Metazoa > Chordata > Lepidosauria > Squamata > Scincidae > Cryptoblepharus > Cryptoblepharus egeriae. The sequence continues at coordinate 116,188,651 of JAREYC010000003.1, forward strand.
AATTTATCTGAAGGTAGCCTGTTCAAGACCATTGGAAGATTCTGGAATGGTGACCTTGACAAAGCTGAGCTTTTGGATGGCAGCTGACAGAGTTTTGAACATGGGGGCTCTGTCTACATGGGGGGACAACACCCCGTGTGTCCTCCAGACCATGGAAGATTGGCCTTGTGGGATGTGTCAAGTGGCATGTGTCACATTGGCACCATGGCATGTGTCAAGTTCTTGAAAGGTTGAACTCACTGAGTAGGCATCTTAAGAATTTTTAGATGGGATAGTAATGACCATCACAAAATGGGCAGTGAGGGGTAAGGCCTACAAAATGGCTTCCAAAGCTGTAGAGCCACAAACACAGTGAGAACTCGCATGCACATCCTGCTCCTCCATCCATCTATCCATATATGCACTTTCTAAGATCTCCAGTCCTATGTTCAGGTACACCTAAAGAGACTGGATAGTGTAATGAACTATGAATACTCAAATGCTATTGAGAAAAACTGGTGAATCTTATGTAATGAATTTTTGCAATATTATTTTTCTTTCATTATTCCATACATTTTCATTTTTAAACACTTCATTTGTTTAGTTATTAATTCATGAAAATTGCACCCTTTCAATATTCTTTATTTATTTTTCACCATTCCTAGTTGCTTTTGTTTCCTGTTATTTCCAATGGGATGCCTTGCTGTTCATTTACCTGGGTGCTCTTTTATCCAGCCAGCCTTGAGGCAAGACAGGCCTCCTCATTGATCTCCACTTTACCTCCTTACCTTTTCCTCCCTGCTGCACTGCTATATATTTCGAACTATATAGGTAGACCTATTGGTGTTGCTTCTGTGTTTCCTGGGGTTTCCTCTTGCCTTGGAGTGGTGAGCAGCAGATCCAGACTTGTTAGGATTTCACTTTCATTTGTTTTTCTAACATTCTTCAACTGCTCAAAGGAATCAGATCTGCAATTTTGAAAAAAGACTGGAATAAAAAAAATCCCCATGTTTTCGGTAGTTCACAAAGGTGCAGAAAATAACAGAGCCAGTTCAGACAAAGAACAACTCTTTTTCTAACACCGAAATAATTACGTACATTAAACACAAGGAAAATAGGAAGTAAGGGGATCGTAGTGTGAGATCTATTGGAAAACTTTTGAAATGATCTGAGTTAACAGGGATCTGTGCCTTTCTACAAAGGTACATTGCAAATGTTTAGTTGTCAAAAAGAAGTCACAAAAAGCCTACCCTCATATATATCTCTCTCTTGTATAGGTTTCCAAGTTTTTCCCCCTTCTTAATGTGATGTAGGGGACTGGTTCTATGTGAAAAAGACTTGTTATAATGTTGGAAACTGAAACGTGTTTGACATGGTCTGGCTATTGGTGGTCTCCCTTTCCCAGTTCTCTCTCTCTCCATCATCCTGTAATGTCATCTGATCTATTCTGGCAGCTGAGGAGAAACCAAAAATAAATGAAAATCACACTGGACTCAATGTAAAATGCATAGTGTAGAATATTGGTTTGAATGTTTTGCTTTTGAATAGCAGGTAGGAGGCATGGAATGAGCAGAATCATTTCGGAGAAGCAATGAATAATTGCGGGGTCCACTGTTGGGATCACAACAAAGTCCTAAAGACATCCTATTCCTTCTATTGCAGTTCCACCCGTTTTCAACCCTCCTCCACCCTTTTGTTTAAAACAAGAAAACAAAAAAACACCAGTCTAGGTTATGATTTCCATATAACTTGTAGTTTGACCCTGAATAATGATTGAAATATACATTTGGACCTCATCTGTGCTTCTGGGATTCATTTCAGTGCTAGTAATGAATTAAACAAATGAACAACATTTGCTTCCATTTTTCATCTGCTGTAGTATGCCCTTAGTTTTTACAGTTATAACGCAATTCTAGACTTGTCTACTCAAAAGCAAATAGATTGTATCCTATGTAGCTTACTCCTAGGAAAATGTATTTGGGATTGTAGGCTTACAGCACAATCCAGAGCAACTAATCTGTCCACATAAGAGCCCTTGGGTTGCCCTATCTATCACTAGGGTGGAGCAACTGCAAGATGCTCCACCCCAGTTACTCTGGAAGAGGCTTGGGGCAGAGCAAGGCAACATAGGGTGCCCTAAGAGAGGTGGACGTACTCTGCCCTAGCTGCTCTGCCCTAGGCAGTTCAGGAGAGGCATGTTGAGGGCATGTTTAGCATTGCCTAGGGCAGAGCAGTTAGTCTGTATCCAGAGCTTGTTTCCAAGGCAGAAATGCCCTCTTCCAGCTCCTCAGAGATATACCACCTCAGGAGCAGGTATAGTAATGAGTAGACCCATAGGGGTCCATGATAAGGCAGAGTAAGAATGGCAGTGTTGACCAAAAATCTGAGTTCTTGGCCAGCCTAGCTGCAACCCCTGCCTCTCAGCCACAGGATATGGAACAAACTACGGCTGCCCACAAACCTCAGGATACAGCAGGCCACTCCAAGAAGCCCCTTGTATTCACTGTAGAATGTACTGGCATCTCATCAGGCACCCAGTGGAGGCACCAGACTGGTACAGCCGGTGCGGGCCACATTGGATGACGCACTCTGTATGGTGATGCACCAGAGGAGTTTGACAGTCCTTTGACAGACCCTGGGGGTCAGCACACCCATTCAGGCCTGCTCCAAGGCGGAATAGCAGCCAGAAGCTGCCACTCGTCCTCAGAACTGGCCCAAATGGTGCACTGCACAGAAACACTGAGCATGCCAAACAGCTTCAGAGGAGACTTCCTTAGACTGGAGGAAGTCCGCGCCTCTGCACGTCTATTCGGCCTCATTCAGGAGGTGGAGCGGCAGCTGAATGACTTCAGATAGAGTACTGCACAGGCACCAACTCTGACCCCTGCACAGTCTCCTCTGAAGCCAAAAGTCTTCAGAAAAGTACTGCGCAGGCATCAGAGATGGTGCTTGCGCAGTAAGTACTCCTTCTGAAGCCAGTTGGCTTCAGAAACAACTGTGCAGGCGCCAACTTTGGTGACTGCGCAGTCCAGGTAGGGGGTGCACACATCCCAGGGGTGACGCACAGACTTCCGCATCAGGTGATGCGCAGAGTCATGTCACCACTGTAGGCACCACAGCTGTTCCTTGTTCAGTGTGATCCGAGGGGTGTCTCCTCAGGAGCAAGTCCTGCCCATGTGTCAATTACTTAGCATGCTATGGAGCAGTTAGGGCAGCCCAGGCTTCCTGACTCGCTGGATGCAGCATAACTTTCTGCTCTGGATACAGAATAGTTAGGAGATAGCAGTTAGGGCAGAGCAGGCTGAACTTGCTCTGGATTGTGCCCTTAGGCCCAAATCCTAACCAACATACTCAAACTGACACAACTGTGCCAATGGGTGTGCTACATCCTACAATTGGCAGTCACAGAGGCATTCATGCTGGAAACGTGGTTAGGATTGTGCCCTAAGTCCTTCTGTTATATGGGTTTAGAGCATTTATAGTAGGCCCAGATCTAATCCTTGGCAGTGGTATGTACCAACAACAGAGAAAGAGCAGGGTGACCAGATGCCAAACCCACAATTTCTTCCCAAGTTTCCCAAAATTCCTGTCATCCTAGCCAAAATTCATGGTTAAAAAATGTAGGACACCCCCAAAATGTAGGACAAATGTAGGACATCTTAAAGCAAAAATACTCATATTGGTTTCTTATACTTCGTATAAGCAAACACAACAGAAGACAGGAGAAACCTCTAGGATCTGGATAAACTGGAATACTGGGCTGTAACAAATAGAATGAACAACAGAGAGAAGTGCAAGGTTCTGCACTTGGGCAATAAAAACCAAAAACATAGGTATAAAATGGGAGATACTTGGCTTGGCAGCACATGTGAGTGGGATCTTGGAGTCGTCATGGATCACAAGCTGAACATGAGTCAGCAGTGTGATGTGTCTGCAAAAAAGGAAAATGCCGTTTTAGGCTGCATTAAGAGGACTGTAGCTTCCAAGTCGCAAGAAGTTCTAGTCCCTCTTTATTCTGCATTGGTCAGACCTCACCTTGAGTACTCACCTTGAGTTCAGTTCTGGGCACCTCACTTGAAGAAAGATGCAGCCAAACTGGAGCAAGTCCAGAGGAGAGCAACAAGAATGATCAGTGGGATGGAAGGGAAGCCCTACGAGGAAACGTTGGGGGAACCTGGGATGTTCAGCCTGGAGAAGAGAAGGCTGAGAGGAGACATGATTGCCCTCTTCAAATACCTGAAGGGCTGTCATAGGGAGGAAGGGGCTCATTTGTTCTTAGCTGCCCCTGAAGGCAGAACTAGAACTAATGGGTACAAACTGCAAGAAAGGAGATTCTGGCTGGATATTTGGAAAAAATTCCTGACGGTTCAGGCAGTTCGGCAGTGAAAGAGATTGTCAAGGAAGGTGGTGGACTTTCCCTCACTGGGGATCTTCAAGCAGAGGCTCAACAAGCACTTGTTGGAGATGCTCTAGGAGGATTTCCTGCTGCAGGCAGAGGGTTGGACTAGGTGACCTACTAGGTCCCTTCCAACTCTATGATTCTATGATAAGGGAAAAGGGAGGAAAAGTAGATAGGTGGGAGGCACTTACCTGGGTGGGTGACTAGCAGCTGTGGTGGACTGGTGGGGAGGCGTTTGGGTCTGGTGGGGGTTCTTCGGAGGCCTAGCGGAGTAGCAGGGGGTGGCAGAGAGGGTTTTGAAGGCCATGACCAGCCTTTGGTGCCCTCGAGGACTGGCGGGCAGGCGGTGGGGAGGGCTCCAAAGGCCATGACTGACCTTCGAAGCTTTTGGGCACTGGCAGTTGGTGGTAGGGACTGGCAAGGGGTGGCATGGCAGCTGAAGAGATCACAGGGGGCTGTTGGGGGGTCACCAACACCCCCCCAATTTCCTGGCAGGTGGGCGGGCAAATGGGTGGGGTAAGGGTTGTGCTGGTGGCTGCTGGCCAACCAGGAGGCGAGGGAGGGACCAACTCCTGAACCTGCTGTGCCGCTTCCTGCTCTGTACAACCCAGAGCCACACACAGCACTAGCTGCATGTAAAATTCAAAATAGTGACCAAGGAAATCCCTGGATCTTGGTCAAAGGTGGGGTTTTTCCGTTTGCCGGTAAGCCCCACCTTCTTCCGGTGACCTCCGGGAATTTCCAGTCAAATGTTCACTCTGAGAAAGAGTCCTGACTGAAATCCTGGAGATTATTGGATGTCAATCAGGTATCACAATACTGAAGTAGATGAACTCACAATCTGTTCAAACAAACTGTCATAATTCAAACAAGCAGAAGGATTTGGAAGAAATCAAGGAGACTCAGGAGGAAACTAAATCATTGTGGGAAAGGTACTGTTCTCTGAAGTTGCAATGATATTCAGGATGAGTTTGTATGTTAGAGAATGCTGTGGTTAATGCTTTACATCATAATAATGTTGGTGGTTTCGCATTGTGTAATGTGGTTTCACATTAATTGCATTATAAGGATGGTGCGTCGGGCTAAATGCATTGCAGCACAATCCTAACTAACTCTGGAGTAGGCAGGCTGGCATACCTGCATCTAGCATATATTTGGGCTGCTGATGTGGTACCCCAGGACAAGGGGAAACTGTTCTTTATCCCAGATAATGCACCAGAAGTCTACTCTGATCTGTGCCACCTATTTTTGTGACGTAATTCTGAGCAGCCCTAGAACAGGCTACCAGGAACAGGTCTTGAAACTGGCACAAGGGTTAGTCTTTCTGGCCATCTGCGCTTAGTGCCACTGCCACCAGCCCCACTCCTGCCCGAAAATGCCTGCTCCCCTGGTTCACCCTGACTATGCAGGAGAAAACTTAAGCCATTCCCTCTTGTCTTTGATGTGAGTTGACATATTTCCCATTCATTGATGTGTCAGGCCCAGCCGGTGTCATCTGAAGCGCTTGTATTTTGAGAACTCCCTTCTAAAGCTGCCCCAGCTAAATGCATTGCTATCTTCCAAGTACACTGCTGCTTAAGTCATTGCCTCGTAAGCATTTATTTTAATATGCTGTAGCTATTATTAAAATCACCTTCAAATGTTGACTCAAAATCCCTCCACGCTTTACTGAAATGGTCCTGAAATTTCTATCATTACCACTAATAGGTTTCGTTTCTCTGCTCCCATACCGTAGTTCTCCTTTCCCGTTTTTTTTTTTTGTGAGCATGTGCCTGCTGTGTACGAAGGAATATCGGTGTCAATTTGCTAAAACAAATAAGCGAGGTGAGCTCCCCCCACTTTGATCACTTGTTCAGTTCTTATTAATAAGTACATCAAACTGAAAGCAGCCTCTCTTTATTGTCGGCTAAGTGGCAGCTTGCTCTGAGTGATTTAAAAGTTCCCCGTTACAAAAAGGAAATCTCTTTAACTATTTATAATCATCTTTGTGTAAACTGTGCTCACATGTACAAGCAGGATAAAAAGAGGCACAATCCCCTCCCCGCTGTCTTGTTAAAGAGTCACAGTGGTGTGTTGTTGTTTTTTTCCTTCTGTTGAAAGGACATACTCTCTATCAAGGACCCAGAAAGTCTCCTTTTTCCTTCGGCATATGAAATATTTACATGCTAGTCAGTATCAGGAATACCCATTTTCCATAGTGCTGTACCAACCCCTGCCATCAATGTGCTGGTTAATTAAGTGTGACCTAAACCAACTTGACTTGAGCTCGGCATTAAATGCACAAAACCCATTTGAGCTGACCAGCAGCAGAAGTGGTACTCAGAGAAATTGAAAAGGATTTCTCCCAAATGCTTTCTACTTACTTACAGCTCTCAAGTAATGGCTGAAGATTAGCATATGACATGACAGATTACATTAAGTCGTGTCTTTTCCAGCGCTTTATGACAGCCCTATCACATTAGCTTCTTAGCACCAGCACATCGAAGGCATGCAAACGTTTTCAGACCCTCTTATTCAAATCTACAAGCTGACATGGCAGCCTTGATATGATTATTAGTCATTTGAGAGACTTTAATTCACGTCATCAGATAACAGGTTTTGCTAAAAGGGTAAAGGAACTGTCTGCTTTTAATAAAGCCCTAAAAAAAGACCCTCTGATACCAGCTCTGCTCTCTGGTTCTCCCAGTTTGACTTCATTGACAAGATCTTCCAAAAAATGAACTTGCATTGAATAACTAAGCAGAAATCTAGTTGGGGAAAGGGGGGGGAAGCACACAGACTATACTTAAAAGTAATGTGTCGATATATGTCCCCCCTTTCTTGAGTTGCACTAGATCCAAGAGAAATATGAGTTTTCCTTGTTTTTAAAGACTCCTTGTAACAAACAGCAGAAATCAGAGGAGAACCCTGACAGCTGTTATTATAATAGCATATTTATTTTAAAGACTTGCCGTGACAACACCATGTTATAAGGGGTTAACCAATGGCTTCTGGCTGGGCATGACAAATAAATGTCTGGGGCAGTTAAAGATCAGTAAAGTTTGTGATCTTACATCTTCTGTTCATTAAAGTAATTCTGCAGCAGACAGGGTTTGTTTCCCCTCCTGTTTTACAAGGACGGTATTACAAAGATCCAGGACAGCATAGTGGTTATGGTGTTGGAGTCAGAGTTGAAAGAGCTATGTTCAGATCCCTGCTCAGCCATGAAGCTTTCTGGGTGACCTTGGTTCAGTCACCGTCACTTAGTCTCAGCAATTTCATAGGGTTGTTGTGAGGAAAAAAAAAGAAGAAGAACCCTGAGATCATTGGAAGAAAGAGTGGCTTAGAGCACAATCCTAACCATGTCTACTCAAAAGTAAGCCCCATTATGTTCAATGGGTCTTACTCCCAGGAAAGTGTCTTTAGGATTGCAGCCTAAACAAACAAACAAACAAGAGTATTTTTTTATAATGTTATATTTTTAATTTGCTTGCTTGCTAGCTAGCTGCCTTGGAAACACTGAGACCAGTGTCAGTGAGGTCTTGAAGACAGATGGCCATAACCTGTTCAAAAAATCCAAAAGTAAAAAGAACATATTAAAAGTAGGGTTACCAGTATGATGGATGAGTTCTTTCTATGTAGGTTTTTGCTCTACTGGTCTTATATAATTATTCTAATCTTCTGTCAGTTATTGTTCCCTTCATGCCTTCTGCTTCATTTTTCGAGATCAGAAGAATGCATTGACTGCCTTGAGCAAATTCAAAATCCAGCTGAGTTCATCCAACCCCTCTGCAACTGGTGTATCATCATACATCTCCTGCTGGGTTCCCAACTTCTGCTGCAGGGTTACTGTAACTTTTGCCCCTTGAAAAGCTCAGCAAATGGGGTAACTTTCAAGCCAACAGAAAGACCCGAGTTACTTGAATAACTATGGATGTAACGGTGTATCAGACTGAATTCCATGCTTCATTATGGGTTATGTCCTGACCTATAAATTGATGAGTCTCAAGCCCCTCAAGCCATGAAGACCTTCCACTGAAGTTGGCAGTGCAATGCTATTTTCCTTTGCACAGTGAGAGCCAACACTCTCCAGTTTGCATGTATCGCTTTGCCTCATTAATTCTCCATCTCTAATAAAGCTGCTCTTAAACTGCATATATTTTAGCCTTGCTTATGCTTCTTAATTTCTCTCTCTTTCTCTCTAATTGGATTTATGACTGAGCACTTTAATTTATTCATCATTTATTTTTTGCAACTGTGTTGCGTAATTTAAAACATTACTTTCGCTGGTTCTGTATAGTGTTCTGCAACAAAGTTTGTATGAAAGATGCCATGCAAAATCAAGTTCTTCTGCATCGTATTTTAAGCAGATTTTTTTCCCCAAGGTTTTCTATGAAGCATAAAAGATTCTTTAATTGTGTTTTATGTTGCAAGCATCAAGGCATTTTTATTCACTAATTCAATCATTCAGGTTGCAGATCTTAGGCACTTGTTGGTCAAGTCCTTTGCTCCAGCCTAAAAGTGATGCAAAAGTGCTGTAAAGCATTTACAAACAGGAAAAGATGGTCTCTCTCTCTCTCTCTCTCTCTCTCTCTCTCTCTCTCTCTCTCACACACACACACACACACACACACACAAATATGGTCCTAAAATAGTAAAAAAAAGATTTATTAAACTTATTAAAATTTTAGCAGTGATCTCCACTCTCACCCTGTGGAACTCCCTGCCATAAGATAACAATGACTACATGCTTAGTAGTTAACATTTGGTTGATTATACTAAGGTTTCCTGTCATACCACACAGATAAAAACACTGCTGATTGACTACAATAATAGAGTGAAACCAGCTGCTTTGGTGTTTATGCTTTTTATACACATGAGGTAGTTTTGGACCCCATGTAGAGTAGATGTTCTCCATTACCCTACTATGAGAATAAAAGTAATTCAGCTGCTGGATTGGATAGCTATTTTTATAAATTAACATTTCCTCATAATATATGGGATGTTAGTTATGGACAAACAGTGCAATCCTAACCATGTCTAGTCAAAAGTAAGCCCCATTGTGTTCAATGGGTCTTACTCCCAGGAAAGTGTCTTTAGGATTGCAGCCAAAGTCCCACTAGAATGAATGGTCCAATCCTAGCCCTTTCCACCTCAGCATGGGTTGTATCCTGTGAGATAGCAGTTCTGGAGGTTCTCCAGATACATGAATGTGTCTTCCCTTGTCCATGGGTAAACCTCTGTTATTGTGATGTGTCTACTCAGACCTCTTCCGGCAATTTTACTAATGCAAATCCAAATGGACCTGCAAGTTAGATCAAGGAAAAGACATAGGATATTGGCAATGTTGCTACTGTCAATAGCACTCCCTTCTTTGACACAAGCACCCCTGCTCCAGTCTCTATCTTGTTCTTCCCCCGTCTGCCCTGTTTTGCCTGCCTTTTGCCTACTGCCACCTCCCAGGCTAACATATTAGCAACAGGACTTCATCAGAAATTGCTGGCATATGGCTGCACAGCACTACATGACCAGAACATGAGTCAGTAGGTTTGGGCCCTAAGTCCATTGGGTTCAATGAACAGTCACCACAAGTAATTATGGTAAATTGTTCTGTAATTGTTTCTTAATTGATCCTATAATGCCTAGATTGAGTGTGTCATCACTATCAAGAAGGGCCCTGGTGGATCAGGCCAAAGGCTCACCTAGTCCAACTTCCTATATTTCTTGGTGGCCAACCAGATGTCTCAGACAGCACACCAGACAACAAGAAACCTACATACTGGTGTCATTCGCTTGCATCTGGTTTTCTGATGTGGCCTTTCGTAAAATCAGGAGGTTTCAGAATAATGGTCTTAGAATAATGGTCTTCAGAAGATGCTTTCCATGATTCTGCAGGATATTAATTCTTGTTTGTTGTTTCTGGCAGTACAAAAGAAAAGACCATATATCTAAGGCAGTGGCTTAGCTAAGGGGGTTGGGGAGGTGTTTCTCCCAGTCTCCCACTGCTAATCCACTGCTAATTGCAGTGAGAATCCTGAGTCTCAATAACCATGCCTTTTAAAGACCCCTGAGGAGGCCTTCTAAGGCTGGGTAGAGTTGCTATAATTCTTTTCCACAAAACAGGGACAGGACCCCCTGTCAAACTTGCCAGTTGGAGGGCAGAGTACTAAAAAATTTTATGCTCCCAGGTGGCAAAGGTGCAAGGTGATCTTAAGAAGACCTTTCCGCCCAAGTAAAGGGACTGCTGAGACGCTACCACAGCTGGTAGCCCCTTTTACTTCTGGGACCTTTACTTCATCAGCAGGATGTTTACACCATGCATAATTAAAAATGCAAGATCACATTTTTAAATTAGACAATATTTTTGAAAAGTACAATTTTCCCCCTCTAATATTTCATTTATTTTTTATAGGAACAGCAACAAGCCATAGTAGTTGAGCTGACAGCTTGATTTTGCATGGCATCCTTTGCCCAAACTATTTGTCTTGATCTAAACATCTAGCCTCATTTTCTAAGGGGGGGTATGTGCTGCTGTTGTTTCCCTGTTTAATTGAACAGCCAAGCATTTCTAGTCTTACGATGGCTATGGCATATATTACTTTGTTAGTTTGAGTTATGGTAGTGGTGGGGATTGTCATGAGGGCCTTGTTTTCACATGGCATCCTTTGCCCCAAACACTATGCAGTGTCTTTGAAAGTATAGTTTAAAATTGCACAACATCAGTTACAAAAAAAGATGATGAATTTATTCAATAGCGCTGAGTATAGATTACAATTCTGAAAAAGAACCATTAGCATCATCCATGAGGTTGTAATTTTTGAACATCTCTACCAAGTAAACATGAGAATATTCTGACTGCTTCATCAAGAACAAACTAGCTGTCAGAAGCAAGGATATGAGTGATTAGCTAAGATACATTTAAATTATTTGCTTTTATCGTACTTGTGAAAAAAGCAAGAGTATGCTTTGCACCGTTTCCATTGATTTCGACATGTGCAAAAGACCAATGCAGTGAGAATTGTGTCTCATTTTGCTATATCCAAGTGTAACATGTGCCTCCAGTTCCTCCAAGGGCACCCCATGCTTTCTATTGGTGCCAGTGGAATACGTTCAAGAGTATGTTTCTTGTCTTGAGAAGCACAAACATTTTGAAAGCCTTTTTTGAAAGCAAGGCAGAAACCCTTCAAACAATGTTAACGTGGCATGATAATCAGACTGACAATGGTTTGTAATAGTTTGCCAAAGTTTTGTGTTATATAAACTCGAAATCCATATTGCTCATGTAACCCTTTGCCAGGATCCTTTTGTCTTTCAAGTGTCAACTCACATTCTGAACAAAATCACATTGCAGTAAACTTGTGTTAATTGATACATTATGGACTTGGAGAGTTGTGTTTTTTCTTCCCTGATTTGCGGAGGAACCCCTGGCTTTTCCTCATTCCTATTAAAAAATGTAGTGTATATGTTCCCAATAAACGGAGGCTGCATTGAGCATAATTTTAATTGCAGGTTTAATCTTGAATGTTAAAAAAAATTACAAGTGCCCCAAGATTCTCAGTCTGGTGCTGGTTTTATTTCAATTTTTTTAAAGCCCAGGAAAATCACAAGATGAAACAACTGCCATGCATACAAGTATTAATATCACCTGTTCTTCCATGTTGACTGTGATTTTCATATGTCATGCCTTCATGACAATGAAATCTTCTAAGGCAGTGGTTTAAAGTGGGGATTGCCCCTTGGGCAATCATGACTTCATTTTAGGGGAGTCATAAAATGCTGGGTGCCACCATTTTGGAATCTGGCACTTGATGCCACCATGTTGGAATGGGACACGCAGGCTAGTATCCATACTTTTGGTAGACTAAGGCTGCGATCCTAAAGACATTTTCCTGGGTGTAAGACCCATTGAACACAATGGAACTTCCTTCTGAGTAGACTGGAATAGCTCTGACATCACAGTGATGACATTCTCTGATGTCATTTCCAGCCATGACATCATTTCTTGGTTGCTGACATCACTTCCGAGGTGGGGGAGTTCTGGAAATATTGTCATTTTTTAAAGAGGGTCCTGCGCTGAAATGTTTGAAAACCACTGTTTTAGAGGGCAGTGATGTCACGGAAAAACCAGCTTCCTATTCAATGCTAGCACCATGTTATTGGGCCTCCATTAGTAGCAGATTCCATGGGGTGAGAGGGAAGAAGATCTGGGGAGTCGTATATACTCTAGCATGTATCAAGCAAACTCCAACAAGGGAAAAAGAAGTACGGAGAGAATAGGAGGATCCCCTGCTTTCCCCAGTTTCTTCAAGTGTACATTCACCCTACTTGGAACAGCAATGGCCTTTCCACGTTGTCTTTCTTCTCTCCCTATTATAGTCTCTATTGACTGCAATTATTTTATTCTCCAGCCTTTTATAATGAAATAACCTATTTTCCTGTGTAGCCTATTTTAGTCCTATTGGCTTGGGAAACTGTGGGCTGGTTCACCCATGCGTGCGCATCACCAGTGTATTGCTGCTGCAGCGTCAAACGGTGTTTGCTAATGTAAGTGACTCATCAAAGGTCACCTCACCTCACCTCAGTTCAAGTCTTTAAAATGGAGGATTTTCGTACAGTCAGCCGAAAATCATTGTGGAAAGTCAAAATTTCCATTGTGAGAAATGTGAGTCACTGTGAGAAAATAAAGTGACTTTCCTCCCTGTGAATGCAAGGAAGGAAATGTAGGACAGGAAAAGCCAAAAGAGGGAGAGGGAGATGGATTGCCAGCCTGTCCTATCATATAACCATAAGTGAGCTTCTTTTGCCAAAAGGATGTTTATCTTTCAATTGAAAGGACCACCTAATTTCTGATGTGATAAAACTGCGGGTGAAAAATCCAGTGATAATTATGTTTTATCTGTACCATTTTGCTGTATCATTTGCTGTATCTTTATCATTTTGCTTCCCCTCTAGCTATACTTCTGTGAGCAGAAGTGGCAAAGCATACAGTGGTGTGTCATGATGGGTTATCCCTACTGAGTGTCACTATTCAGCAGTTACCAAATGTTTTAGGCTGGTGGCTCTCTTGACCACCTAGACCATTGATTGTGGCTCCACATTAGGGCTACAAACCTACACATTGGATTCTATACATTGGATTCCATACATCCTTTACAGCACGTTTTTTGTAAGGATTCTGTGACCCCCCTGGTTGGTTTCTAAATCTCCACAGGGAGCCACTGCTCACAGTTTGGATACTACTGCCGTAATCTATATTTCAGGTAGAAGCCATGGTCTCAGCTACATTTTACCTGGAGCTCCTAAAAAATTCCACGTTCTGTGCCACTCTTGATGGATAAGGAAGGGCAATACTGGAAGGCCAGTGCATGCTCTGCCCCACTCCTGGGGAGTTAAGCCAGTGCATAGGCATGTGCTGGCCTCCCCACACCACCACAAGAAGTTATGCCAGTGGAGTTGTGGCAGCTGAAATTGGTTAGCATTACGCCCTTAGTCTCTGATAGTAGTTTATGATCAAGTAAAGGACAGCTGCTTCCCAGGAGTTACTACAGGAGGAAAATGAAGTTGGAAGAAGTGTAGCTTACCACAGTTAAGATTCTATAGTGACAGCCAACTACAACTTTAATTCTCATTTTCTCTGTCCTGGTCTTCTAACAGATTGCATTTCTCTCCCTTTCTCTATTTCTCTCTCTATCGCCCTGTTATTATTCTTTCCTTTTAAAGCGATTAATACCTTTCAAGAAATGGACTTGTGTGCTGATTCAACTATTCTGAGTGCTAATATATGGAGTCCACAGCACTGAGAACAGCTGTTTGATCACTACAACCTGATGGAGCCTGATGTATAACTGCAGTTATCTCAAGCGTCCACTGTTTGTGGGCTCTAATACTTATCACACTGCGACTTGAATACGGAGGTGCTAGTAGGTGGAGGAAATCAATTGTTCAAGGACTTAAAGGAACTGTGAGCTCAGATTAATCTTGCCTGTTAACAATGCTAGTTGTTCTAGAAAATCAACTTCTAGTGCTTACTTTGGAAGGAGGACAGATTAGGTGGCTTGGGGAGGTTGTCACTGATAGGGCAACCCTTTCAGGAACCAGAAAATATCAGAGGCCTAATGAAGATTGAGAGGAATTAAAAGTAACATAAGTTAATTAAGGTCATGATTTAAAATGGATTGTGACCTGGCATGAATGCAATGCTATTAAAGGTAAAAACTACTGGTAGTGATGTCTCTTGCTTCTTACATATAGAATTTGAATCTGGTTTGCAAACCAGCCCTGGATTAGGCCTGCGAAGGATGTAGATTTGGTGGTAGAAGCTTCCACTGTATTCTGATCCTCTTTCTGGGCATGATCCACCTTCACAGGTCAATACAATCATGTGGTCAAGTTGCCCACCGGGCCTTCAAGAACTTACCCTATGGCAAGGAACAAATGTTCCTTTATCCCAGAGATCATGGCCAAACTGCGTTCACAATGTGCCAGAGCCAGAAAATTTGAATGCATTTCGGATTTGAATAAATTTATATATAATTGTGTAATAGAGACAGATGTGGAGGATTGTAAGGACTGCTTGTGGGCCGGATGGAGGGTGTCTTACTGGCCAGGGTCAGGGCCAGGGTCTGGACACCTTTGCCTTATCCCAAGGAGATCTTGTAGGAAACTCTCCTGCAGGATTCGGCAGATGCTGCATTGCCAGATGGGGAGTTGAATTGAACTGAGCTACCCTCTCATGAATGTCCTAACTCCATTTCATCACATCTACCCACATCTATCCCCCACTAGCAGTAGTCTCTGGGAAAACTACCTAACCCAAAGATCACAAGAGGATTTTGTCTTGGCATTCACAAAAGAAGAAATGTTGGAAAGTAGCTCTCTATTTTTCTTCTTGTGTCCAGGGGGAAGGAGGGATTTGGAGCTGCCTCTGGAAGGGAACTTTTCTGTAGCTTGAACTACAGTACAAACTGAAAAGAATTCATGATGCTAAGTTCTTTAAAAACAGCATTACACAAGGCCCAGAAGCTCATTTTCCAACCTGACTATGCAGTTCTTCACAGGTATCTCTGCTAAAGGCATCTGCGCTGAGCCTAGGACGGGAACTTGTCTATTTTCTAACTGTCCCGCATGATGAGCTTAAATGTATCTCTCTATGATTACTGTATATATGAAAGAAAAATGGATTTGAGATCATGTCTGTCAATGAAGTCTACCCAATATGCATTAGATATAATTCTATGTCTTTGAGTGTACACATGCAATTATCTTTAGAGATCTTGCGGTCTATTAACATGACAATTGTCGTTCTTCCTTCTTCTTCAATTTGTGTAAAAAAATGTTTATGTAAAAGGAGGGGAGAAGAAACCCTCTGATAAAAACTCAACAGAGACATTTATGCTGCAATTAGACTACATTTTTCACACATTAGATTGCTTTTTTTGTGTATACTTAGCAAAGTCCTTTTATGCTCAATTACTTAACAGATCTACATATTCAACACATAGGGATATTGTAATATCATCTGACTTCTCATGCTGTCTTAGTAAGGGACATGTTTAGTTGTATTCAGCAATATTAAAGCTGACACAAAGCAAATGTACAGAGAACCCAGCTGGTGTAACCAATTTGTTTCCTTATTTCTACCGTGTTGTCTGCATTGGATTCCCTTGTTACATCAGTGTGGGTGTGAGGTTGCATCTAAGATCTTCTGGATGTACCACAGAATAGCACCCCTACCCTACAGTTGGGACTGGATTCTTATCATGAAAGTTGGCTTTGGGAACATTTGCTACATGATCCAAAACAGTGGGAAATGAATCTCCATTGAAAGGAAACTCTCCAACATTTTGCTGGTCTAGAGATGTCTGACTCTAGAAAAGAAAGGAGGTGCTCTCTCTGACCTTGTGGTGTGCTGGCAGCACCCAAAATAGCTGCTGATTCAGGTATTCCTGGAGGATGAAAGCCACAAACTCTGACCAAAGGACATGCTGTATGCCCAACGTGAAAGCTGGTTAGAGGAAATAATCAATCAGCTCAGCTGGTGATAGCAGATTTCTGATGACATTTTATATAAGATAAAAGCATATTTTAAAACTGTTGCGATGAATTCAGGATGGTTTAGTGCTTGGTCTTAAACCACAGCTTGGCTTCAAACTGAGCTACCTCTGAGTGCTGCCCCTTTAAGTGTGGGTGGGTGACATTTCTGGCATGGAAGCCTTGCCTGAGAAGTTTGCCTTGGCACCCTCTGGTCCCTGCATAAACAAAGTGCCTCAGTTCCCCAGGCTGCCATACATTGAAGTTCATAAACATGAGCATTCATCACTCTCTCACCTTCTCCAAGCAAACCCCCAATGAAGAGAACCTGTATGTACATGCATGCATGGGTGTGGGATCACCAGCACAGGCTTGGAAAGCAAAAGGAAAAGGACTTTCTCTTAAGCACCTGGAGGAACATAAATCCATCTCATGGAAAATAGCAGCAACCAATCTTAATGAATTGGGAGTGTTTAGAGCCAGTCAACCCTCCTGAAAATGACACATGATTTAAGGTAAGCTTGGCAATGCAAAGAGTCCAGCATTGAACCAGATTTGGTCATAGGCATGGATATGCTTGGATAACCCCAGGATATCCCTTTGCAGGCCTCTTGTCTAAAAGCTGTAGGTTCATTTTTAAGAACAACAACTGCACCCTGATCCAAAGCAGTTTACATTGAACAACGACGTGGCAACTTCAACTTCTAGGAAAGGATATTGCATGCACCACAGCCAGCTGTTGGATCAGTGAGGAGGACCACACACAGAACACCCATTTACATATGTGGTTTCTCATCCTACTTGGATAAGCTTATAGGAATCTGTTTCTAGGCACTTAGGGTGAAACCACACATTACTTTAAATCTGTGGTTTGTGTGTGTGCACATGCACATCTTGGGCATGCATTTTTTTTATAAATAGCAGAAATGTGATCCGCAGGATCAGGAACATGGAATGCAGTAAGGGTGGTTAAACCTTCCCCCTCCATCCATGGTGTCAACAAAAATTACCACCTCAAAGCTGCTGTATGTCTGGTGAGGGATTCTGAGAGTGGTGCCAATGGTACCAAGAATGAAAATAGGAATGTAGCATGAGAATGCCCCTCCCCATGCTTCTATCCCAAGGATGACCCAAGGAGCCTTGATCAGACCCCCATCCTAGCAATTGCTATTTAAAAAAGAGGGAAACTCAAGGGAAAATATATGTTACCATTATGTGTAGTTTGATTCACAGTGTCCCAGTATAGTTGAAAGGTGAGTTTCTGATCCTTGTATTTGCAATAAGTAGAAAAATGTGTGCTAAAATTAGCCAAATTCGGAAGATAAAGTCACAAAAGCAATAATTCAGTTATTTTTGATCCAAAAATATAGATGATAGTTAATAACACATCTAAATTAAACCACCAATACCCCATTAAACAAGAAGGACCACCTAGAGAAAGGCCTCCAAAGAAGATCTTGGTCAGTAGGCTGATTCACACGAGAGTGGGTGGTCTCTAGGTACCCGGATCCTAAACTATTTAGACATTAAACAGTTTTGTGATTGTTAGGAGAGCATTCTGTGTAGCCACTTCCTGGTCACACATCGGGTTTCATTAGAAGTCTTTGCATATTCCTTAAGTATATTTGTCCAGTGTCCTTTCCCTAATATCCTATAGAGAGAATCGGAGGTCACAGTATATAAATTTATGTGTTTTGTTTTGAGCAGAGATATGAGATGCTTATGTCATGGTGTAATTTATCACTTCAGATTTTATTTTTATAGTGTTCTCTTGAGAGTCTGTGAGTGTTCTCTGTGAGACTCTGTGAGAGTCAATGGACTTCGGTGTTTAAGTTCAGAAATTCAGCTAACATTCTTGTTCATGGTGTTGGACAGGCTGTATGGGAAATAATAAGATTAGAAGTAATACTGTCATATGGGACGTTTTCTTTTAAAAGTTTATTCAAAACAGTCTGATTAAAGTAAGGGTTGATAAAGATCCTTCTTGATCTTCGGTGCAACAAAGGAGGGGAAAAATGAGGGACAAATCAAAGAAGTTGAACGTCTATCGAAGGAAGGTATTTTGTCCAGGAAAAGCAAGTTTTTAGGTGTCTGAGTGAGGTGGGAGGTCCAACAGATTGGGATCTTTCCACCTTACAGATTGTCAACCAAACCCATGAGAGACCTAGGGTGCAATCCAGAGAAACTATGGGAGTCCTTGCTCTGGAGTAAGAACAATTTACTCTGGGTTGCAATATGAATTTCCCATAGGTTTTCACTAGGTGGTGCAGTAACTGCGGGTGCACGTAATGTCTCTTATGTGTTCCTGGAGTTACTCTGGATTGTAGCCCTAGATTTTCATTTAGCTGAGGCAATTCCAGGCATCTTCAGAATTTGCTACAAGGTCAGGAAGGATCTTTAAGGGTGCAAAGTTGCAGAGCAGGTATTGAAAGGTACTAAATTCTTCTTAGAAAAAGGTGATGAGCTGGTGTGGTTTAGTGGTTAAGTGACTGGGCTGTGAATATGGATGCCTTTCCTTTGAATCTCGTCTCTGCCATGAACTCCATGGTGCTTGCAGCAGCTACTGTGGGGATAATGTTCCTTCCTTATTCACTGTACAGAATTGTTGTGCATGGGCAACCCAATCCTATGGGGTCAACATTAACAAAATTCCCAGCTATCCACATTCTTGCAAACTGCAGGAACTCAGCAAAGTCTCAGATGGCCTCCATGCTTAACATGTATTCTGAGACCAATAGAAGGCCTATAGAAGGTGCACATCACTTGTATCTACATTAGCCTCCGGTCGTGACCAGTGGGATGCATGGATAGGGTGACCATATAGAATGGAGGACAAGAGTGCTCATACCTTGAAGCATTGCATAAAAGAGGGATTTAGGCAGGTGCTGCTTTTTAAACCCTTCTATGATGAGTTAAACCTGCCTCAATTCCCCCTTCTATGCAATGGTTAAACGTAGAGGCACGCTGTCTTCCATGCTATATGGTCACCCTGTCATGGAGGGCATTTTGCACTCCTGGCTCCAAGCTGCACAGGGACCAGGATCAGAAATGTGATCCACAGTTTAGGAATCATAGGTTTATTTGAGTTTGGAAACCACAGATCACTAATATAAGCAGGAATCTCTTTCAGCCCTACCTGGGATGTCAGGAACCTTCTGCATGCAAAGCAGGTATACTTTCTGTGGTCCCATCCTCAAATGTCAACATTTTAAACCTTGGTGAAAAAATTAGGGTGAATCACTTGCAAATATCCACACTGGAAAATAAAGTACATCAACTGTTCAATTAGGCCTTTGGTAGAGCAGCTACTCAGAGAGTCTTGATACCTTATTAATTCTATGAGATTAGAACTCGTACCCATAACAAAGTTTGTAATTACAGTGGCACCTCACGTAACACATTTAATTCATTCCAGAGGCATGTTCTTTACATGAAACATTCTTTACGTGAAGTGGATTTTCCCATAGGAAATAATGGAAACTCAGATGATTGGTTCCACAACCCCAAAAATATTCATATAAAAATATTAACTGGATGTAAAAATGATGACAGAACACTGGGATTGAATTCAAAACATGCATTCAATGTGCATGATCTTATGAAGTCTACTTAGGCTGCAGTCCTAAAGACACTTTCCTGGGAGTAAGACCCATTTAACACAATGGGGCTTACTTCTGGGATGACATGGTTAGGAGGCTGCAATCCAAGACACCTTCCAAGTGTCTCCCCACTTTCTCCTTCTCTCCATCCTGAACCTCTCTCTCCCCTGCTCCCTTCTGGCTAGCCCTGAGCTGCTTCCCTCTTCACCACTGCTCTTCTCTCCCTCTGCCCAGCGGACACCCGATCACAGGAGGAACAGCACAGAAGTGTTGCTTTTACTATGGGCAGGTGCGCAAGGCAGCCCTGAGGCTTTTTTAACAGGCTGCCAGCCAGCGCGTCTGCCCCAACTGCCAACGAATGTGTTCTTTATGTGAAGCACTCTCTTTACGTGAAGCAGAATCCTAGATAAATTTTTGTTTGTTACATGAAACATACTTTATGTGAGGCGTTCTTTATGTGAGGCGCCACTGTACTTCTGTTTCCAACAAAAATGTCCCTTAATTCTGTAGTAGAGACCATAGTGTTTTGAGTTTCAGTTCCTATGTGTTTAGGAACAGTGGTGGGCTGCGAACTGTCTAACAACCGGTTCGCAGCCACCACTGAACACTGTGCATGCACCAATCTTGGCACATGCGCAGTGTGTGGCGCAGTTCTGACACCAACTGGACGTCTTCTGAAGGCGTCAGAAGATGCACTGCGCAAGTGCCAACCTTGGCGCCTGCACAATGCATCTTCTGAAGCCAGCCTGCGTCAGAAGATGCACTGCGTCAGAAGAAGCCAGCTGGTGTCAGAAGACGCATTGTCAGCTTCAGAGGACCTGTCAGCTTCAGAGGAGACTTCCTCCTCTCCAAGGAGAAGCCACCGGCTCCTCCTTGGAGAGGAGGATGTCTGCGCCTCTGAGGGGCCATTTGGCCTCCCTAGCGAGGCCAAATGGCCCTGCAGAGGGACGCACTGCACATGTCCGAGACTTAGGACATGCGCAGTGTGTCTGCGCAGCCATTGGGCCTTGCTCCGGAGGTGGAGCAGCTGGCCCCTCCTCCGGAGCAAGGCCCAATGGCTGCGCAGAGACACAAGGCACATGTCCAAAGTCTTGGACATGCGCAGGGCGTCCTTGCGCACAGCGCTATTCTGGCTAGCTCCGAGATAGAGCAGCAGCTTCTGGCTGCTGCTCTGCCTCGGACCTAGCCGGAATGAGGTGGGCGCCAGAAATTGGGTCCAATGCTAGCGCCAGCTACCAGTTCACTAGCGTTCGGCCCAATTAACAACCGGTTCTATAGAACCGTTGAGAGCCGGCCTGGGCCCACCTCTGTTTAGGAAAACTTGCTCTGACAATATATTTCAAAAAATACAGTTTCCTTGTATAAACCATCAAGAAATGGCAAGCCTGGCATTGTAGACATCTAGTGGTGGGAATCCAACATGTCCGGCAGAGTAATTCACTGTACAAAGGACACAAGATCTGTATAACCTAGTAAGGCTTACTTTCTTGTTTATAGTAGTTGCGGAGATTTTTGAAATGTAAGCATAGCACAGGATGTGTTTGTAATTTTTGTGGTTCCACATCCACAACCAGAAAAAGAAATTGGAACCTCACTGGAACCTCCCCATAACTTAGATGTTGGTAGAAATGAGGTTGCTGATTCAGCACGCTGCTAAATCACTGTGAACAGATTTTTATATGGTGGAGAAACTATTCTTCCTGCCGACTTTGCACATGATGTGCCTGCTGATAGTTGGTTCCTAAAAGGTAAAGGAGCTGTTGCCGCTATCTTGTCATATGAATGGTTGAGCTGAATTCCAGAGCTGAAATCACCACTCTGGCACAACAGACCCCTCTTCTGTGGCTATGATGTACTTAGATCCTTTATCTTCTTGGCTTGAGGCCAATTAGCTGCATGTGTATTTGTAATAGTATATGCTGTTTTTTATTCAGGTGTGTGATTGAAGACCTTACTCATATCTCAAAATCACCTCAGTATCCTGGGTGCAAGTTTGCACCAGTAAGTTAGGAAAAATCAAAATAAATCCTGAACTTCTGCACCCAGCCTTTACTTCTGATACAATGATATATTGTTCTACTAAACTATGGGAACATATACTAGAGCTATAATATACTGTTATACTGTCCTGCCTTTTGCATGGGAAAGCATTATCTTGCATCATTCCAAGCCACATACACATCAGTGCTGGTCGAAAACCGTAATAATAAATTACCTTACCTTGCCACATACACAGAGATCCACTGTCAATGAGTGATCACAGCTTTTTAACTTTTGCTGCCTAAATCTTCATCCAGTCCCATGAGCTGAAAACATGCTACTGGGAGCATAAAAGCAAATCATTCATCTTTTTTCCATTCATAAAATTGAGAAGGAAGCTCTAAATGATGCACTTTGATGGTGCTTTGAGCATCTCCGTAGAGTGCAACTGTCATGTGGATACCCACCTTGCACCATTGGTTCCTGTTTTTTCGTCCTGAAGATCACCTTCATTTTATTGACAGTGCAGAACTTTAAATGCTTTAAAATAGGTGAGAAAATAACAGACGATTGTAGATTATTTGGAAAGGCATATAAAAGAATGCACAGAAATCTTTCTGCATCCCTGTATGTTTGGATTGGACAATTTAAGCATTAAGCATCTTTTCCCATCCTCATTAACTAATGACAGGTTATATTCCTTTAACTTTGGAGCACCACTTTGGAAAATGGTCTGTGGATTAAGAACAGGGTAATAGGATAGTCCAAGTAATCAGATTTGATGGCAGCACTGGTAATCAGTTTCTTGTAAGCTTTGGGCAGAAACACTTGTACACACATAGATGTGTAATAAAGACATAACAGTAATCAAGGAATTCTTGTTGTGGAGAATAGACCCTTGGGTTAATTCCCATGTAAATGTTGGACTTCCCCAGTGCCTTATATATCACAAAATTATAATGCAAAACATTGCATGAGGGTGAGCAGTCTGTGCAAAATAAAACACACAACTCCTTTTTGATTCCTCTGTTTTGAACCCTCTCATATAGTGGGCCAAACTCCTGCAGGATGAGGTCTCTGAGGTCCCCCTCCCCACTGCCAGATGCTAAATCTACTGGTATCATCTGACCAGTAGAAGAGAATTTTATTTGGGAACTTATGATAATGTAAAATTTTCAGTCTTTATAGGCTCTCCCAACATATTTCCAGCATTTAAGCTGATATCCTGTGAACACTTATTAAGGGAAGTGATGACACTGAGGTAGTCACCTAATGCAGAAGATAGGTTGGGTACACCCATCACCACCTGTAGACCCCAATATTTTCAGGGGAGGGCACCTGGATGCAGCTGCATCTGGTGGGCTGCTGTGTGATACAAGAAGCTGGACCAGATGGGTCTTTGGCCTTTGGTTCCTCTTATGTTCTCTCTTC
Source organism: Cryptoblepharus egeriae (assembly GCA_030015325.1). NCBI lineage: Eukaryota > Metazoa > Chordata > Lepidosauria > Squamata > Scincidae > Cryptoblepharus > Cryptoblepharus egeriae. The sequence continues at coordinate 116,212,048 of JAREYC010000003.1, forward strand.
CCACATCCCAAAGAGGGCATGGAGCAGTAGAGTGGTGGTCCTGCTTCATTCCCATCTACCTTTCATACCTATGGAACAGAAGGATGACAGGGCATAGCAGAGGTGATAGCTGATGCCTTGCCAGCTATAGGCTGGGTAAAATTCATTGTGCCACCTCAGATGGTGGGTTGTCCTGGCTCATTCCTACTAAGAAGAAAGCTTAATGCTTAGGATCACACAATTCATTGATGTTTTCTGCATTTCTGATGAATAAAAACTGATACAAAGTGCCATAGTAACAATAGATTGGGTACCATTAAGAGTTACTCTACCTCTGAGAACAAGTCCATTCCTTCAGGGCAAGGAACAAACTCTTTTCCCCCTCTAGAGTCAACTCTTGAGTGCTGTCCACTACTAATTGACACTACCTATAGTCAGTGGTGTAGCTAAGAAGGATGGAGGTGGGGGGTTCATTGCCCTGGGTACCATGACTTGAAGGGATGTCAAGGGTCCTTAGGGTATGTCCAAGGCCTTAGAAAGGTCTTCTTAGGATGTGGTGGTGGATTGGGCCATGGGGATGTTAGAAGTTTATGGGGCCCATGTTTCAGCTTCCTTAGCTATGCCACCAACTAAACCCATGAAGAAATTAAGAAGCTTTTAAAGCATCAAAATTATTCACCACTATTCTCTGAATTCAAAAGCCTGCTTATTCCTTGGTGACCACTTAGATGCTTCTAATAAGGTTCTGTCCTTTAGGATTTCTTCTCATGGACTGACATGGCTTCTTTTTTTTGGTCTGTGAGGTAGAGTCTGAATTGAAATGACAGACCTCTGTTCTTAGTTTGTTGTTCTGAGCTGAATTTTGCTTTAGTATCAAAGGGGCTGTAAATGGAGCTCTGAAGATAATTACTTTGGGCAGAAATTAGCCTGGAAAAAAACCCAGTTTGCATTTAAATGTCAAGTTTCATTTATACAGACAGAAGCTTAGATTTCACTTACCTGACAGTGTCCTTCAGATTGACAATTGTGATAGGATGATCTTGTTTTCAATAATCTTTCATGTTTTCAGGTGTTTCTCGAATGGTTTCTATTGCATTTTAAAAATAGAAGGCCTAGGCTCGTCCTGTTGCCTACTAGGATATTTCAAACTTGATTTCCAAGGTTGCTGACAGCTTCTAAAAGATTTAGGAACTGGCAGCAGGAAACGTTCCCATAGAATCACTATTGCAAACTTTTTTTCCCCTGGGAAAAAGCAGCATCATTTAGCAGGTCATATATCTGCAATAAAATTACAGTTATGCAATAATGGTTCATTAATATGCTAAATGCTAACATGGGCTGTGCTGTGCAATTAAAAATAGAACCTACAGAAAGAACAAACCAAACCTCTTGCTCATTTCAGTTGCTGTTTTGTGGCTCTTATTATTTTTCACTTTCAAATGGCCACTTTGATTTGCGCAGCAGATAACATTGACTTACGACTTTAAAAATAATTCTGTATAAACAGAATTTCCATTTCAGCTAAAGTTAATAAAGTTGGATTTTATTTTTATTTCTTTTTTTTTTTACTTTTGGATCCGTTGCAGTATTTGCAAAAGCACTCTTGTTTGGTATGCGGCTGCTAATTTATCCTTTCTGCCTTTACGATCATGTCAGAGCCTCATGACTCCTTTCCTTTTTTTCTAATCTAAAATAATCCCCCTGAAATCCTTTGATTGTCTGTTTGGACCTGATCCACTTCTAAAGAAGGAATGTAATGGGCTTTATGGCACTTACTTGAAAGTAATTTATCCAGTGGAGTGACTATAGATACTTTAAAAAAAGCAGTGTGCTTTATGGAAAGTGGGGAGTGCTATTTAATTAGCGCCAAAGGGAAAAGTAGTTCATGATACAATCTGTTCCAATCATTTTGGACATTAAACAAAAAGCCAAGCTAAGTTATTTATGTATGTGCACTTTATTTGTAGCTGCTTTGTGTAACCTCTGCTTGCAGAACTTTGCAGCCCCATCTTGAGAGTAAAAGGAACATGTTAGAAGAGGCAAGTTTCTGATAAAAATTTCAGCAGACATTTCACTTATTGCTGTCTGTGTGTGGCAAGTGTGCGTACATTAAAAAAACAGTTGCTGATGGCAGGGGCTTTAAATGTATCCAGCATTTGAATGATGACAAAATAGGTATGAGTGTCACTGTTGGGATGAAATCCAGAAGTTCCACTACCAGATTTCCAGATTTCCCTATAGACAGGCCTATGCATGAAATAAGTAGAGGCTCAACGAGACATATTCCCAGGCAAGTAGTTCCCAATCTATTGATTCATGGCCCACCAATATGTCAAAACACAATTTTTGATGGTTTCCAAAACCGTAGGGCAGATTAAACAAGTTACTACTTTGATGGGGGAAGCATTGCTGCCCAGTAACCTTTACAGCCACAGAGTCTTGAGCAGCTGGTGAAGTAAAATGTTTTTCAGGTGGTTACCAAAGCTAAACAGTTTGGGAATCATTGGTGTATTGAATTGCTACCTTATCCATATTTATTTATTTATTTATTTATTTATTTATTTATTTATTTATTTATTTATTCGATGGATGGATGGATGGATGGATGGATGGATGGATTTGTATCCCACCTTTCTCAGCCAGAGCTGACTCAAGGCGGCTAACACAGAATTAAAACATCATTGAGAAATACATAAATTTCATTGAGAAATACATAATTAAAACATTTTAAAACATTCATAATATTAAAAACGTATATCAGTGATGCTGCTGCTACAAGGGCCATGACAAAAAGTTCAGCAACCTGGCTGCCCCTGTAATTCAAGCACTGAGTTTATTTTGGGTAAGTGCTGATTCTTCCAATACTCAATGCTTGTGTATTTGGCGGTTAACTATCCAGTGCATGTCCTGCTGGAAAGCATTTTATGGGATTCTTAAGAGAGGATATCTTCCAGCTTTTCTTCAAAGCAGTGCAGATATTGGGATGTAAGATGCTAGGACTCATAAGTCAAGTTGTAAGCATCATATGCTCTTTATTTATTTTATTTATTTAGTAGATTTGTATATTGCCTTTCTCCGCGAAGAGGACTCAAGACAGCTAACAACATGGAATTTAAAACATCAATAAAATAGTTTAAAAACATTTAACAATGTTCATGAATTACTAAATGCAGCATCCCAGCAACCTCCCCCTCAGTTAAAAGCTCTAATATACTGGAATGTTTTCAGGCCCCACCAAAATCTCTGTAAGGAGGAAGCTTTCCTCAGTTCCAGGGAAAGTAGTTCCAATGGTGTGGCTGGTGTGGCTGGTGCGGGGTGCACTAAGTGATGCACCACTGAAGGTGATGCGGCAGAGGAGTTTGACATTCCTCCAGTGGCTCCGGGCCTCAGCACGTCCATTCGGACCTGCTCTGAGCCAGGAGCTGCTGCTCCATAGAGCAAGTCCGAATGGGCATGCTGAAGCCCAGAAACCTGGACATGTGCAGTTGGAGCAGTCCTGGCTTTGACATGCTCAACCCTGCACCAGGTGACAAGCATCCTCGTGTCACCCATGGGTAGTTCCAAAGCTGGGGTGCAACCACTGAGAAGGCCCCCACTTCTCTCCATGGCAGCATAGTCAACAAGTCCCCCTCAGATGACTTTAGGTGACGGGTTGGATTGTATGGATGAAGGCGGTCCCTCAAATACCCCAGACCTGAACCATATAGGGCTTTAAAGACATACATTTGGAATTCAGCCCAGAAATGAATGGGCAGCCAGTGTAGCCACCAACGTAGTGGCCCAACCGAGACGAACCAAAATCTTACAAGATGATTTCTTTTTTCTTAAATCAGTCCATAAAAATGGGTGGATCTGAAGCAGCACACGTGCAGAGTGCTTAAATTACAGTGGGTCATGTAAGTTCACTCTCTCTTACCATTTCTTACCGTTACTCCTAATTTTAGACAGCTGGGGGAGAAGATGATTTAACTAAAATTGGAGAGAGTTAGGAAGTGGAGTTTGTAGATTTTATTAACACCCTTATCTTCCCTCCTATTACTCAAGCTCTTAACAATCCTGCAAATTATGGTGCTAAGCTGTATAGTATACCAGTGGGACCTTAGTATGCACTGATTCAGCATCCACTGACTTGTCCCACCACTGATACTGGAATCCACCTCTAAAAGCCTTGTGATAAGGAAGAAAACCACCAAATTTCATTTCCTACCTTCGTGCTGTGAAACCACACAAGTTGCAGACTTTTCAGGTTTAAAGATGAAAGACCTACTTGGGGGTTTCTTGCTCATTCAGCCCCAGAACATATTGGTTTAGAAGCTATATTGCATTCATTCACTAGATGGGTTACTAGATGGTTACTGCACTCAGTCAATAGTTGAGAAGCATGTTTATTTTTCTTCCATTGATACGGACTCTTCCATTGATTCTTCCATTGATACAGAGAGTGCTCTGTTCCCAAGCACAGGACACCAAGTCCCATTAAGGCTGTTACATTTTGAACTCTCTGAATCCTTTTGCCATTCCCTTGTTGTGCTTTTTGTGAATCTTCAAAGTTCCCTTTCCCACAGACAGACACTCAAGATGCCCTTGATTTCATGACTATGATTTCATATGAAGTTTTGTAAGGTCAGGGGAGGAACATCCAGCATTTTGTTTAGCTCTGGGTAATAAAGGCAACGCGTTGTCGAATGGCTCTGATGTTTCTGAAGCATTACGGTAACATATACAAACATCAGTTGTGTGCAGTCAACGGGAATTCCTCTTGTGATGGGAACATATGCCCAGGGCTTAAGATTAGTGGGTCGATGGGAGGGAAAAAGAAAATGAAGGAGGGGTTTGCTTGATGGCTCCAGTAACTTCGAAGACTTTTTGACACAAGACAAAGTGCAGCCTGTTTTGATGGCTTCTCCTCCCCTTCTCAAATATGTCTAAACAGCTGTTTTGAATGAGCTGGCCTGCTTCATTGAGGCACATGGCAAAACGGTGACATTAAACATGTATGGCCCCAGTTCAGAGACTAGACAGCATTAGACTGGAATGGGTGGGGGACTTGTATTTGCATAGCCTCTGAGCCGCTGGGCAGGCAGCAACATCCCTTCTCTCCTCTCCTGCTTGCTGCGTGATGACAGGAGCAGAACTGAAAAGTGCAGAGGGGGTCGACGGCACGTGTTTCTGCTTAGGTTTTCAGCAAATCAACTGATGGCCATTTATTATGGTGGTTAGCATCACACACATGTATGAAAACCAATTAGGATGTTACTTCCTTGAAGGGGTTGCAATGCGGGGGGAATCACTACAGCCCTTGCCTTCCTGCTAAAACAATAATTATGAATTTTTTTCCTGTGTCGAAATACTAACGTAGACCCCATGGGTCATGGTTCTGGGGAGGCATTGCTTCATGTGCCTACAGAATCTGAGGGTCAGCGAGCAAGCACATGGGACAGGATCCTTTCCTTAGATCTCCCAGGCTCTGGAATTCCTTTCCACAAAAAGTTTGACCTCCTCTGTTCTTCTTGGGCCTACTGAAAATTCCTGAAACATGATTGTTTTATCAGGTTTCAGAGTTTGCAGAGGGAAGCTCACTGGGACTATTATGAACTAGTATCAACTCCTGAAGATTCATTTCATTTCCCCACCTAAATGACAGTCCTCTGTGTACATTGAGCCTTTGAACATTGGACCAGGAATACATTAAACCAGAAGTCAGTCTGTATCATCCTGTCAATCCACCTCTCACCCATCCATTCTCACTCTCGGTCATGCATCACAGGTCACATCCCTCCAGAAATATAGGGTGCAATGCTAACCTACATTGGCACAACTCATTGGTTTTTCCCATTTCCCATGTGGTGATGGAGGGAGGCATGTCTGTCCTAACCCTCCCCCTGGAGTGGTGCAGAAATGTCTTATGGCACTTTTGTGACAACCTCAGGTCAGCAAGGGCTTAGGCCAGTCTAAGTGGAGGTTAGGATTGCAGCCTTACATGACTGTATCTGATGACTATCCCATGAATATCTGTTTTTTTTTTGTTTTTTTTTTGCTGGAAAACAATAGCCTTAACCAGGATCTCCTTCCACGACCCCCAGTGGATTTAGCTCACATATGATCATTGGTCCAATCAACCTATATCAACACAGTATATAATATATCAATGTATGTGCATAGATCCAATGTATGTGGAATGCATCCAGTGTATCAATAAATGACTTATCATGTTGTATGAAAGGTGTCCCAGCTTTTTGTTCGGAGGACTTTATTTGTAGCAAAGTACAATCTTAAGTGTACAGATGGGCCGACACAAGTGACTTGTGCAAACCCAGGGTGTCATGATTGTTCCCTAAAGCACTTCTGCCACACCACAGGAGTCAGGGAGGCTGACAGAGTAGTGTCAACCTCCCTTTCTGCTTCCGACCATGCAACTTGATAAGTTGCCACAGGATCCTTGCCACAGGATGTTGTGATGGCATCTAAACGCAATGACTTTAAAAAGGGACTGGACAAATTCCTAGAGGAAAGCAACATCACAGTTTACAAGCCATGATGGAGATGTGTATACATGTATGTATAGATAGATGTAAGTGTAGTTGGAAGATGTGCTAACCTAAGGTATACCATCCATGACCACTGTCCTCCCCACCTCCAAACATCATCTTAGCAGCACTTGGGTTGCATTTGGACAATGATCTGAGACCTTCTAGTTTTCCAAAAAGACTGGAAGTGACCTTCTAAGGCAGTGATTTTCAGTCTTTTCCAACTCATGCTAAAGGCACACCATCAGTTTTTAGACAAGAAACATCATGCTGCTGATGTGGGGCTCACAACTCAGTTGACCCAATTAATAAATGGTCCCCAAAACTTCCACAGCACAACTGCAGACCCTTCACACATGGCACAGTGGTTGAAATGCTGTTCTGAAGCCTAAGGCCTACCCCCATGGCCTCAGATCACCCTCCAGACACCAAAGGAGCATAGCTCCAGACATATTCAAAGGGGGCACTGGACTGCTGTGACTTGCCTCAGCTATGCTACTGCTGGGAATGTCATTTACCATCCTTTGAAATCCACAGTGAATGAACAGTGGCATATAAATGTCATAAATAACTGTGACATGCACACTCCCATATCCATATCCCATCAGATTTGATTAGGCTCTCTAAAGAGCTCCATAGTTCTGCCTGTACCATGATGGGATGGGAGACCCATTACAGAAGCCTTCTGAGGTAAGGAGGAAAAGTGGTTAATTTAAACTAAAAACACACACACAGACAATCTGGGCTGTCATTTTAAAGTGCATCTGCTTGAGTAGCAGGAGGACAGGTCTGGACAGGCTGCAGCCCATTTGCCTTTCTGGGAGCTCCCTGCCAGTCTTTTAGTTTAACTTTGCAAAGAGGTTTCTGCCTTCAGTTTATATGTTTATGGCAAACTGTTAAGTACCTTCAATTAAGCTTATGATGCATTTAAAAATACATAGCCTGCCAAAGAATTATGTTTGGAAGGAGGAGGGCAAGGCCCGAAGGTTCAAGTAAGGGTTGACTCAATATCACTCACCTATAGTAACTGTTGGGGGACTCCAGGGACTTAGACTAAAGGTGGGGAAATTATGATTTCCCAAGGTTTCTTCTCCCAATGCTTTGACACATTATAGGTTCCTTAATCAAACCATTGACTAAAGCCATCTGAAGCCAGAAAAAGGGAGTAAGGAATGAAAGGGCCGATTTTGAAATTTGAGAATGCTTCTGCAGGGCAAGGTGCATTTTCCTCTGTTGAAAAGAAGGGAAATAAATCTCCTTCTAATGGGGAAATGCTCTGGAAACAAGGTTTGAAATACCTATTTGTGCATTACCGAGATTTCTGGAGACTGTCATGAAACAGTCCTACAGGCCTGCCTGGGATGCCAAATGGCTTGTAATGTATCTCCATCGCTGTCCCCATTTAAATTAAACAGAAGGATTTTTCCCAGTTAACGGAAAAGAAAGTGACAGTTGTACCAATTTGGAAGTCCCAAATGAAATTCTGTGTGTGGTTCTGTGAAGATGTGGACCACTATACACCATGGAAGGAAGTCCCCATACACTAAACATGCATACTTTCTAGTTATTTCCCTTCAATAACAAGAACCAGACATTTGTTGTTACTTATGCTAAAACTATACTAAGCATAGGGTATTTTGCCTTTGGGAATGACCACCCAGAACACCTGATTGCAGTGTGTTCCAGAGGGGGCACACAGTGTGCCATTCCTGTGACGCCTATAGGAGCAGCACCTCTTGGCCCTGCTGCCCTCTTTCTGGGGAACCTGCAAGAGCCAGGAAGACCTCATGAGGTGTCTTTCAGCCCTCCAAGAGCCTTCTGAAGCCCTCATGGGACAATTAAACATCCTTTCAAATTTTCCAATGAAAACCTGAAAGTGCTTAAAGGGCAACCAGAGGCCCTTCAGAAGGACACCCTTTTGGAGGACCCAAGGACACTGCTCGAGGCTCCGGAGCAAGTGGAAAGCAGACTATTTGGCAGCGAGTGGTATTCTGTGGTCTTGACCTTATGTGGAACATGATGGGCACAATCCAGAGTAAGGGCAGTGAGGAGAGCCCTAGCTGGGCTGCCCCGACTATTCTCTATCCAGAGCAGAGTTATGCTGGATCCAGAGAGTCAGGAAGCCTGGTCTGCCCTAACTGGTCCAGAGCATGCTCAGTAGGCACCAAGTCAGTGACAGCTGGGGAGGGCTTGCTCCTGAGGAGACTCCCCTCCAATCACACTGAACAAGAAACAGCTGTGGTGCCTACCTTAGAAGGAGACTCTGATGAGATGCCAGGACAGTCTACAATGAATACAAGGGGCTTCTTGGAGTGGCTAGCTTTTTCCCCAGGTTAGTGGGCTGCCATAGTTGAAGTTGAGAGATGGATTGCAGCTGGGCTGGCCAAGAACTCAGATTTTTGGTCAATACTGCCATTCTTACTCTGCCTTATCATGGACCCCTATGGGTCTACTCATGCTTCTGAGTTGGTACATGCTTCTGAGTACATGCTTCTGAGTTGGTAAAACCCTGAGGAGTTGAAAGAGGGAATTTCTGCCCTGGAAACAGGCTCTGGATACAGTGTAATTGCTCTGCCCAAGGCAATGCTTGGGCATTGCTCTCAACATGCTCTCAACATGCCTCAACATGCCTCTCCTGAACTGCCTAGGCTGCCCCAGATAGGGCAGCCCAGGTCCACCTGTCTTGGGGCAGCCTTTATTACCTTAGTCTGCCCCAAGCCTTTTCCAGAGTAACTAGGGTGGCCCATCTTGCAGTTGGGTCAGCCCAGTCATAGATAGGGTAACCCAAGTATACTTCTGGATTGTGCCCAATGTCTCATGATTACTTCAAATCCTTTCTTACAGACCACCTTTTCCATGAAGTCTTACTTTACTCCTATAACAAATTCTTTCATTCATTTTATTTGTTTGTTTGTTTGTTTATACTCCGTCTTTCCTATCCCAAAGCAAATGCTCAAGGCATTACGTTTTATCCTTTTTATCTTTACCACAACCCTGTGAGGCAGGAAATTTTTCTATGAGGCACCTCATAGTACTCAACTCTTCTGTGTGATCATCATATCTGGCCTTAGGGATGCCTTCCGAGCTTCCAGAATGAAAGGTTTTAGGTTGGCTATGCTATAAACAGCAACACCTCCTGGCTCCCTATCTCATGACAGCGTTAGGTCTCCCATCCTAAATTTATCCTAATCTTTTCCTGCTTAGCAATCTTCTGACATCCCACCACTCATCCACCAGACCAAGCCTGCTACTTTTTACTTGCAGCTGAACAATAGCATGTTATCCCCATTTTAACCTAACCTTTCTTCTGTGCCTGTCTACATTGTGAGCAATTTGGGGTAGGAACCTACTCATTCTGTGTAAAACACCATGTATAATGACATCGTTGATAGGTGGTGATGACATTGCTGATAGATGATAATGATATGCTCCAGTTGTACCATCCATGTACATAAAATTGTGGGTGGAATTGAAGGTTGATCAGTGGATGAGTAAATGTTGTGGACTTAGGCTGTATTTGAGTTTGGATCCCGTTACATCCCCATGCTGCATGAAACATGGCCTCATGCCTGAATTTCCTGCAAGAAATACATAGTGATCCCGTAGATCTGTTCAGTCCCAGGTTAACTCCTTCACCCTGGCATAACTTACAGCACAATACTGTGCATGGTTACTTATGGTTAAGTCAATTAGACATGTTTAAGACAATTTGACATGGGTTAGTCAAACTGACTTTAATGGAGCGTGCCCCTATGTAAATGCAGATAAGATTGGAGCCTTAGGCACCTATTTCCTGCCGAACAAGCTTTGTCAGCTCTAGATGAGAAATCATAGAACGTATGATAACTAGTAATCTGTATGAGCTCAGGTGTGGATGTTGTACATACATATAGATGAAATTTTAGTGTACAAGTCTATCATACCATTGGGTCTACAAGTGCTGAAAACATTCCAGAAACTCCCGACTTAGTAGGTTTAACTTTTTACTCTGGAGTTGGCTAGGCTGATTCGGATGCATGTACCGGCCCACAGACAATGGATCCATGTTGAAACTGGGCAGGCTGGTGCAGGGGGTGGGAGAAGGTGTTCTAGGGTGAGGAAGGGCATTTCTGGGTTGGAGGGAGGACAGAAGGACTAAACGCATGAGAGTTTGGTGCCAACCATTGCAGCGCAGGCCATATCTAACACCAACTCTGGTCCAAATCTTACACAGGTTACATGGATTTGCGCAAGAAATTTTGCATGGGAAAGATTTCCCCTTACACCATGTTGCCTTCTAGTCAACATCTATTTTGTTCTGGATACAGCACAGGCAATTCAGCTTGCCTCTTTCAGTGTAAATTCCAATTGGGCTGCTCATCACTCATGTACACATACATGGGAACTCTTAATTGGTTCACGGGTGCATATATGGAGATATGGAATGATAGCTGTGCACACATATTAAACCTCTGCATTTTGCATGTTTGGAAATATAAACTGTGTAACAATGCAGTGTGTAGACCTGGTCAATTTGCTCTGGTCAGCTTCAGCTCCTTTACTGTATACCTATTGTAGTGTAGATGTGATTGGATCGGAGACTGAGACGTGCCACAGGCAAAGCTCCTGGGACCTTCTTGGTTTACTCATTTCCAGATCACATCTGACAGTTCGTACAATACAAAGATGTCTGTCTGCAGCTGTTTCCGCTAAAAAAAAGTGAGTGGGGAAATGCACATCTGAATTGGCCCTCTAAGTTGTCGCTTTTGGAGAGGTTTGCACGTAGAGCAACTTGGCTAGTGTCATTTACTGATCTCTTCCACTGTTTACACATTTATGGGGTCTCGATGGCATGTTTTCCAGACATACGGTACACAGTGCTGTGTTTTCACCTGTAGGTGATGCTAGCAAATTGCATACTTTGTTTTACTGCTGAGGAATAATTGGCTCATTCTCTATTTTTTGCTAACTAGTGGCTCTAGCCATTTCCAAGGTTGTTAAGATATCTTTGTTTCAAAATAGTTTCAGATTTTTGCTAGAGGCAGTGGGCCTTGCTTCCATCATTAGGGCTAACAAGCTGCCACCCAAAAAATCACTACCTGCATCTCCACCCCCTAAAGGATAGCCTCAGTCATATATGCAATTAGACCCTCTGTGCAAGGCACAGGCCAGTTTACAGTTCTCTCGTGGCAAAATTAATATATTACTGGACTGCCTGCCCCTTGTTTTCAGTCTTCTTTGTTTGGAATACAGCTACAGAAAAATTGCAATAATAAGATCAGATTTATGAAAGGCGTCCTGGCTTAGCAACATGCAAACATAAAAAATAATTAAGTACAGCGTCGAGGAGAGGCATGCAACTGAATGCTGTGGGCATTAATATAATTAATTGGACCCAAAAAAACTCGCTTGCTTTGCTGTGCGGTATTTATGGACGTGTCTGAGAATGAAGGTCTGTGTGGTGTTTTGCAAGGAAGCCTATGAAAGAAAGTAGTTGTCCATGGCTACTACTTCTTGTGTGGTTTTTCACAAGGACGGGTGTGATTTTCCGTCTGGCAAAGTATACAGAGGCAGGCAGAATTCTCTCCAAATGCATAAATTGTTGGGGATGGGGGGAGGAATGCTGATGCTGCTTTATGTCAGAATTTCCAAGGGCTTATGAACTCATCAAAAGGAACAGTGGGTGCATCACTGTCACAGCACAAGCCTAACCTCTGGCTGACCAGCAAAGGTCTCACCACCAAGTGGTGGCCTGGGGTTGCCATAAAGTACTTCTGTGCCACTCCTGGTGGGTTAAATGCTCAGACATGCACTTCCTTCCCCACACTACCATGAGAACTGGAAGATGGGTGAGTTCTGCTGGCATAAACTGGTTATGATTGTGCTATCAGATGCTGAATAGACTTATCAAGCATAATTCTGACCATGGCCTATATCCGAAAGTGAAATTAAGCCCCTTGCTCTGGAGCAGATAAGATGACTTTCCATTAGATAACACTAGAGGGTGACGTAACTGCGTGAACCTATAACTGTTATGGATTTTGCCCCATGGAAAAATAAGCCCCATTGTGTTCAGTGGGTCTAACTCCTAGTAAAATGTCTTTAGGATTGCAGCAATCCTCTTCTATAGTGAATGCTGGTAGTTGTGTTTCTTGCATGGGTAGATGAGGACTAGCTTGCTTGGTCCAATACTTGTTCTAAAACAACTTTTCTCAACATTTATCTCCCACCTTACCACTTCGCAGGGTCTATCTATTGTAAAAACCTTTGGAAGGAATTGCCACTAATATTGTCATTTACTTCCAGACTGGAAGGTCAAACACTATATGACCAACACTGTAAGGTGCTCAGGGAAGATGGGATGCTTTTTACAACAATGTGAAAAGCTCTGCCTGCTGCTTGCTGTATTGTTGGCACTGTATTGTTGGCAATACCTGGCACTGGTATTGTTGCCAGGCGGTGGGGATATATGGGGTCCTACAGATAACACCAGGCACCGTTTCAAGTACTACTGGTAGTAAATGCTGCTCTAGAACCCTGACTGGCTGGGATTATAGAACATAGAGGAAAGCTCTCTCCTTGCATTCAACCTGCAGGGTGTTGATGAGTCTTGAATGCATTGGGAGGGATACACAAAGAGGAACAGGATGACCATACAAGTTATGTCATAACCGCAAAAGAGGACAAGGCCCTGTAAAAATATAGGACAGCCAAGAAAAATGCAGGACATGGAAAAAATAGAAGCTAAAACACTCATGCATATTACTTTCATGTGGTTAATTCAAACACTGTACTACTTACTAAGTTTAAAACTATTAAATGTAACTAGCGAAATGTGCCCATGTTGTAGGAGTAAAATAACCCCTGTACGCCATCCCCCATTTCATACAACACTCCATGAACAACATCACCCCATGCGCAATAACCCCATGTTCAACATCTGCCCGTGTGCAACATTGCCCCATACTCAACATCACCCCATGTGCATCAACTCCTCATGTGCATCATCCCCTTATGTGTATCAATCCCCCCAACTGCATCAACCCCATTAATTCACAACATCCCCCCATGTGAATCTGCCCTTCCAGTGCATCAGGTACCACACACTGAATTGGCTGGATGTTGATCAATCTTCAATGTTAAGTATGGGGCAGAAACATGTTACACCCTTTTCCAGCACCTTAAGGGTTAAATTTCTCAACATCGGTTCTTGCTGGATGTTGATATCACAGAAGGAACACCCTCCCCAAATTTCATTCCTCTAGGTCTGGGGGTTGGGGCAGAGCATTCCTCAGTCAGAGACTCTTCAATGTCAGTGACTCTTCAATGTAAAGTATAGGGAAGAAAACGTGTTGCACCCCTTTTCACCCCGTTCTGGTTGAAATTTCCGAAAACCGGTTCTCTTTCACACTTCTAGGTCTACCGGTTTTGGCTGGCCATTCATGAGTGAGTCATGAGTGATATATATAATATCTACAAAATTATTATATGTAATTTATTTCATTAAGGCTGCAATCCCAATACCCAGTTAGATTGGCACAAGTCCCAGTGCAAGTCCCTTGCTGGCTTGGGGATGTTGCAGAAGTGCCATAAAGCACTTCTGTGCCACTCCTGGGGGAGTTAGACCAGTGCGTAAACATGTGCCAGCCTCCCACACCACCACCAGGTAGGTGAATTATGCCAGCCTAAATTGGTTAGGATTGCAGTCACTCTGGTAGAGAGAGTCCCCATGGTGTGTCTCAAGTGATGGATCGTATAGCTAGCTGAAGTGTATAGCTAGCTGAAAAGTCAAATTAAATCCTTTGCGCTGGAGCAGTTAAGGTGCCTTTCCATTGGATAACATTAGAGGGTGACGTAACTGTGTGGACCTGTAACTGCTCTGGATTTTGCCCTAAATCTCTGATTCATCTGTTGTCTTGTATTGTAGCTCATAGCAGTAGTGTGAAGCAGTGCCATATACTAGCAAAATCTATTCTCCTCTTCATTGGTCTATGTTTCATCTTCTCTACAGATATAGATGGAAAACCTCCATACTGAGACATCATTGCCTGTGGTCTTAAGCGCTCTGATCGTTTTAACTGCTTGGACCAACGTCTGCTTGAAAATGTTGTTCCTGGCTTTTTTCCCCCAGTTGTATTACATGGGTTTTAAATTGTTATTGTCATTCTTTTAAAAATAAGAAGTGAACCATCTTGGGAAATTTTTAAAATTCGAAGGTAGGATAGAAATAGTTTCTGTACTAGAAACTGAGTATATGATGTACATATATCACACCATGAAATGCACAAGAACACTGTTTTCCTACATTAATGTAGACCTCTGTGATTCCTCCCATTGCTATATGCTACCTCCAGGCTCAATGGGCCTCTGACTACTTGTTGCATGGCAGGATAACATGCCTTTCACCTCTGCTTGTAGGCTTCTTAGAGCACAATCCTAACCATGTCTACTCAAAAGTAAGCCCCATTGTGTTCAGTGCGTCTTACTCCCAGGAAAGTGTCTTTAGGATTGCAGCCTGAAAGACAGCTGGTCGGCCTCTGTTGGAAACAGGATGCTGGACTACGTGGGCCTTTGGTCCAGGGTTGGTCCTAGATCTCCAGATGCCCAAAGTGACATGCCAAATTTTGCTCCCTTGCTCAGTGATGTGCCATCTCTTCTCCAGATGCCCTCCATTGTTCTAACTGGAGCATTCTCCTCCTCTCCACACTTGTACTCTCCTCCTTTTCCAATCTAGAAAGTGGCTGGAGGAAGCAATTTGGTGGACAAAGATAGATACCCCTAACCGGTCTGATGCCTGAGGTGATAGTTTCAGTAGGCCTAATGGCTGAACCGGCCCAGCTTTGGCCTGATCTAGAGAGGCTCTTCTTTATGTTCTGTTCACATCAATTCTTCTTGTAATAAAGATGGAATTCTTAGGAAGCTCCAAAATTTTCTTTTTCTTTTCACCTTGAAAAAAGGTAAGAAAATGTAATGTTCTGTAATTAGATGCCAAGTTCTAATCTACCAGTAATCACTTTGGTATGCTATGGTAAGTTTTCTTTTTTATTGATATTTTCTGAGCTCCATAATAAATATACCAATAAAATGTTAAGAGGGAAAAAAACCCATACAATAGATTTTTGTTTGTTTTAAAATCACTTTGGAGTACAGTGAATGTAGGAGGGAGATTTTTCTTTTTAGCAAGCGAGAGTATTGTTTTCACTTTCTAATTTCACATTGACCAATATTTTTACTTCAGTAGAATAAAAACATATATTTTCCTGAGACTTTACCAAGATAAATTTTCTTAATATTGTGCATTCCTGGATAGGCAGCCAACTTCTCCTGAAAGACCAAATGCATAGATCCATTTAGCTTGAGGATTACATTTCTCTCCTCATTCATCAGCCTCTGTGGCAGCAAGTCCAAGTATTGTGAATGGATCAGGTCAAAGTTCTAAGAAGACTTCACACATACTTTGTTATTACTTGTTGCACAGGATAAAATGTACATACTTGTTGCACAGGATAAAATGTTGTACTTGTACATACTTGTTGCACAGGATAAAATGTTGGACAGCATATAGGATATATGTGTTAGAAATATTTTTGGGGGTTACCTATCCTTTGGATCGTTGCAGCTGGCAACTTTTTCCAAGAAGAGAGACACAGCTGTAGATTGAGTTGCATCATATTTTCTTTATTGTCAGCACAGCAAGCAGGCCCAATACAGCTTAGAGGATCAAGTCCCTGAGGATCAAGTCCTCGAGGATCAAGTCCTCCCTTTGAGGATCAAGTCCTACCTTTCCATCTTTTTGCTCAGCTTATATTCTCTTTTGCTCCGAACCACCCATCATATTCCTGATATTCCATTGGTTCTTCAGCTTCATGGTTTGCTCATGATCACCCTATGTTCATGACCATGACATGACCAGCTCATGACCACCTTATGGGTACTTTACAAATTATTGTTATGGATGGATTAATAACTGACCATCCCAGATCCACATCCAGCTGATATCAATCGTAACTTTCCACCCTTAACCCAGGTTAAACATTAATATACTAGTGTTTATCATAGCTTTATATAGAAGAAAATAAACATAAACTTTGGTCCTTCTAACTCCTTTGGTTTTCTTGCCAAAAAGTCAACATGACTTCAGGGGACTTTCCAGCCTAAAAGCGATAACTGGGCCTTCTAATATCAATTCCTATATACATAAAGAATATAGAATTTTACATTTCTTTCCATCATATGTTGTATGTGGGGGTAAGAGAGACAGGGAAAGGAATCCACAAAGTAAGTATTCTTTATATAATTATGGATACTGTCTTCAATGGCAGTACCATCACTGAGAAGATAACAGACTAGGGTGCAATCCTAATCTAGGCCAGCACAATTTATTGGTCTTCCCATTTCTCTGGTGATGTAGGGTGGCAAGTGTATGTCTGAGCACCGGCCTAACCCTGTCCCAGGAGTGGTGCAGAAGTTTCTTATGGCACTTTTGTAACACCCCCAGGTCAGCACAGGACTTATGCAGGGACTTGGTCCGACCTAACTGGAGGTTAGGGTTGCAGCCTAGGAGGGGAACAGGAGGCTGATCAGCAAGTCACATCCAAGCCAAGTCACAATCTGGCCATCAGATAGTCTTTATAGGCAAACTAGGAGGAAATAATGGGCTGCCAAGCTGCAGCCTGGAAAAGCCCCCTTTCACTTTCTCTGTTGCCCTGAATAGGCCCTCAAAAACTGCCTTGTATGAAGCAAAGGTTAGGAAATGTCTGGATCAGATCCTGAAGCCATGTTTTTTTATTTCTTTCCCTTTGATATGCCCATCTGAGTAATGTTTGATCAGCTGCACCAGCATGTGCACACTGAGTGGTTTTTGCCACATTGAGTAACATTGCACACTGTGATTGTGTTACATGAGTCACTCGTCTGTCACAAGGGAAGAGTTGCCAGGACAAACCCAGGACAAAAATTAAAAAGCAGAGATATAAGCAAGATGATTGGAGTCCAACATTGTTCCTGTCGCCTCATGACACCATAAAGACAACTGCTTAACTTTCTTCTTAATTTTGAGCATGCTTTTAAATTAGGGTTGCCATATGTCCTTAAAAAAGAGGGATAATCCCAAATTTGGGAGATTGTGTTCACATATTGGCAAGTGTGACAGAGGATCCTATCCCGATTTTGTAGAAGAAAATTATGGCAACCTTATAAAGTCACCTGCATCTATCTTTCCAAACCATGTTCCTAATTCATAATCTGCAGTCAACTCATCGCTTTTTCTCAGACGTTTCGAACAGAAGCTCTCACTGTTATTTTGCCCAAAGTGTCTCTGTTGCTTTCAAAACATAAGAGGGATGAGTCACTTTGGCTGGAGGCAAATGGTAAATAATGTTTAGTAGAACTGCAGGTGGTGAAGTATAACCACCATTGCCCATTGTGTGCACATGTATTTTGTTCCTCTATCATCTAGTGCAGTGATTTTCATCCTTTTTCATTTCAAGGCACACTTAACAAGGCACTGAAATTGTTAAGGCACACCATCAGTTGTTTTTACCATTGATAATTTTCCTATTAATGAATGTCAATCTCTAAATTCCCGCAGCACACCCGAGGACTATCCGCGGCACACTGGTTGAAAATCAATGATCTAGTGTCACAACAAGCATAATGAACAATAACAATAAAGATGGTTTTAAGTTATGAAAATCAAAAAGACACAGGCAACAGAGGAGGAAGGTGGATATAATCATGGAAACTCACCCTGTAAGCACTATTATTTTTGAGATGACTTTTTCAGTCATGTCTGCCTTATCATCATGGGCCTTCAAAGAGAAAGAGAACTATTGCCAAGTCTCACTTCCAGCCTTTTTCATAGATAAAAGGGTTTTATCCATACAATCTTGCTTGGTTTCCATCCTGCAGCTTCCTTAGGCAAGGAAGTAGGAAGGAACTTCTGGAAGGATGATCAACCATTTATAGTTCTATTGTTTCCATGCTCTGCTGCTCACTTTGGATTTTGCTTAAATAATTTTGCATCGTCAGCTAGTTAGATGTTTGGGGCCATCAGCCTATTCAAATTTATTTCAGCTGCAGTCCGAATCCCCAGTTAGGCCAGCCTAAGCCCGAACCCAACTCCCGGGCTGGTTTAGGGGTGTTAAAAAAAATGTGGTGCAAAGTACCACTTCAAGGGAATCTTTTAAATAAATAAAATTCTGTTCCTCATGTACTTTTAAATAACTCAGAGTTTTGCCCTCCTCCAAATAGTTTTTATTCTGTTAATTTTGTTTTTTTATTATTTGAGTATTTACTCAAATCTAACACAACTTTTTCAGCTGGATTCAGTCTCCAAAATCAGGGTGCACTTTAGTTTTGATGGTTAATGAGATTTGAGTAAATACAGTATTTTTATGGTAAGTATAGGGTGCACATTAGATTCAATGGCAAAACAGATTCAAATAAATATGGGTATGTGTTTTTATGTTTTTATTTATTGTAAGCCTCCTTGAGCATTTGTTAATGGAGGAAAGTCAGGATATAAATCTTATAAATCTTATAAATCTTATAAATAAATAAATAAATAAATAAATAAATAAATAAAATGGTTAGGCCAGTTTCAGACACTATACCTGAGACATTCAGCATCTGTCTGATGTCTTGTATCTATCTAATGGTCATGTAGTTGTTAAGCATAGGCTGCACTGCTAACTTGGCTGCCCGCCAGCAGAACACAAGATTTGCTGACCTAAATGGGCTGGCATTCCACTTTTGGGTTGGCATTTCTGCTAGCAAGTTCTGAGAGGCTGCCAGTCCAATTGCTGGTGGCTGCACAAAACTGCTGGCAGTAAGGACCACTTCTATCCGAGCCAGTATGGTAATGAAAAGATAGAGCAATGGTGAAATTGGGGTGAAGGTAAATAAATAAATAATATAAAAGGGGAATGGATCAGGGCAAAGATCTGGGCCTCACGGGGTGTGGCGGTGGGGAGGGGGCTAAAGGCAGAAATTGGTAAAGATGGCTGTATTGACATCCTTGACTCTATTTTGGTCTGAACACACAGCCCGTTGCCTCCACTTGGACTTGCACTAGGAACAGAACTGGTACAAGTCTGTGTAAACCAAAGGAATGTAAAGACAAGAAACATTTACTTACATGTAACCATATATATCCTCATTTTCCAGGACGCATCCATGTGTCCAAGATGTGTCGAAATCTTCATTTTCTTCCTTTTCCTTGTGAGCAGGCAGCATGGACCTTTCTTGTAATTAATAAATTACATGATAAAAATTATGTGTAATAGTTTTAAATTTAATAGCAAATAATGTAGTGTTTAACCACACAAAAGCAACATGTGAGTTTATTTAGCTTTTATTTTGTCATGTCCTACATTTTTCTTGGGTGTTCTGCATTTGGGGGGGGGGGCCTTGTGCTCTCAGGCGGTTATGACATATGGTCATCCTGTTTACCTCTCTGCACTTGCATAGTCTCTGACAAGCCACAGTCTGGTACTGCTGCTCCCTGTACAGGGTCACCACTTAGAATGACGGACCTTTAAACATTGCATAGGAGAGGGAATTTTGGCAGGTGCTGCTTTTTAAACCTTTCCACGTTGAACCTGCCTAAATTGCCTTTTCTATGCAATGGTTAAAGGTACAGGAATTCTGTCCTCCTTTCTATAGGAGGGTACCCTTTAGATAGGATTTTCTGTGGGTACCCTTTAGAAAGGACTGGCCTCATTTTCTTGCCTCTCACATTGACTTGCAAGAGTCAAAGTCAAAACAAGAGGGGATTCACAACAATGTTCCTCTGGTGGTGCCTGTTAACCAGCAGGCTAAGGTTCGAGACCCGGGTCACCACAAGACCAGGATTTCCTGCTACGGGCAGGGGGTTGGACTAGATGATCCACTGGGTCCCTTCCAACTTTAGGATTTTATGATTCTTCAGGAGAGTTTAGTCCATTCGAGGCCTGCAGATGCTGTATCTGTCAGGTGAGTGCAGTCGTTGTTCCAGCACCCCAGGAGTACTTTGCAATAGCAAGGGCAGGTAAGGACAACACTTTATCCGCTCCCTGCCTTTTGTTGGCTTAGCACTGTTCTTCCCTCCTAGGCTTGTGCCTGAGCATATGTGCAAGCATTTATTGCAAACTTGCTTTTACACATAAGAAGTTCTTGGCATGAATTTTAAAAGGCATGGGTTATAAACTAATAAATGTCCTTTGAAGAATGCCAGCTTTACAGTCAAGAGAGGGCAGTACATGGCACTATTAAGGATAACAAGAAGAAGAATCCTCTGATGGGAAATCTAATAAATGTAGTGGCTTGCTGTAATAAAGAGCACTTGAAAATGGATGAGGTATAACAAAATTATTCATAAAGAGAAATCAGAAAGGATGTCATGCTGAGTGGTTACATGCAGTTAGATGGGGCACTAACAAGGTTATCACTGCCAGCTGAGTGCTGGTGAGCTCACAGAGCCTCTCAAACTAGCTCAATGAGGAAACTATATTTTTACCTTCCAGAATAAGAAAGCTCAGGATTGAGAGGTGCGCTGAGTCCTGCACCTGCTTTTTTAAGAATTCACAGCCATGTGGAATTAGTGGTTGATGTAGGTCAGGGTAAAGAACAGAAAATGTCCTTTCAGGTTGTTTAAGAAAGAGATTCTCGCCCGAACACTTCAACTTGATGAGCTTCTTAGGTTGGTGCCAGATCATTGTACACACATTGCAATTTTAGAAATAACATAATGTGCATCTTCTGCTATACACTTTGATAAAAAAATCCAATGCTGACTGTCTGCTATCTATATCTGTCTGGCTGAATTTCCTCCTAACAAATGGCACTTGGCTAAGATGGAACACCTGGGCTTTATGCCCAACGCCTACTGCCCAAAGATCTCTGGGATCCTTGAAGAAAGGACACCAAACGTAAATATGTAAATGAAACTGCTGTTTTCCTTGACTCTGAATTGCAATCTCTCTGTTGCTTCTTTGACTTTCCCCTTTCCCCTCTCCCTTTGACTTCTTCAATTCTTGATTCCAGGATCAAATTTTTCCTTCTGTCTGTACTGATTCCACCTTCCATATTTCTCCTACTTCTTTCTTCTGTGATAAAATATTTTCCCCCTAAATATGATCAAGTAGACCCTCTTATTAAGGGTCTTATTAAGTGAGAAACTGAATTATTACATGAGAAATTGAACATTGAACCTCCTGGTTCAGAAATCCTTGATGCATGTATTGGATTATTTCCCGACTCTGAATGTGGGTGCACTCCCCCTGAAAGTGTGGGATCGCAGCTTGGGGGTGATCCTGGATTTGCAGCTACTCCTGGATGCCCAGGTGTCAGCTGTGGCCAGGAGCACCTTTGCCAAACTTTGCCTGGTACGCCAGCTGCAACCATACCTGTCTCAGTCGGATCTGGCCATGGTTGTCCATGCCATGGTGACATCAAGACTAGACTATTGCAATATGCTCTACGTGGGGCTGCCTTTGAAGACAGTCTGGAAGTTACAAATTGTGGAGAATGTAGCAGCTCATGTGGTTGCTGGTGGTCGGTGCTTTGACTCTCTCATGCTATTGCTCCGGCAATTACACTGGCTGCCCATTTGATTCGGAGCCCAATTCAAGGTGTTAAAGCTAAAGAGAAAAGTCCCTGGCTGACTGACTCACTAACTCACCAACACCCAGCCAAAACCGCTGGGCCTAGAAGTGTGAAATTTGAGGTGGGTGTTTCTTCCGTGACTGAGGAAGAAACTAAGAACTGGTTTTTGGAAATTCCAACCAGAAGGGCGTGAAAAGGGGTGCAACGCCTTTTCCTCCCTATACTTTGCATAGATGAATCTATGTCATCCCTATGACATCCCTATGACTGAGGGATGTTCTGCCCCAACCGCTGGACCTAGAAGCATGAAATTTGGGGAGGGAGTTCTTTCTGTCACATGAACACCCACCAAGAACCTATGTGGAGAAATTTAACCATTAGGGGGCTGAAAAGGGGTGCAACATATTTTTGTCCTATACTTAACATGGAAGACTGACCAACATCCAGCCAATTTGGTGCTCAGTGCCTGGTGCACTGGGGAGGATGTTGTTCAGAGAAAGAGGTTGCACTGGGGAGGATGCTGCGCATGGGGGGTTGGTGCGCATGGGAGGATGATGCAGATGGGGGGTTGATGCACATGGGGGGTTGATGCACATGGGGGATGTTGCGCATGAGGGGATGTTGCGCACGGGGGTTGATGCGCTTGGGGGAATGATGCACATGGGGGATTGATGCGCATGGGGGGTTGATGCGCATGGGGGTTGATGCGCATGGGGGTTGATGCACATGGGGGATGTTGCACCTGGGGGTTGATGCACATGGGGAGATGATGCACATGGGGGACTGATGCACATGGGGGGATGTTGTTCATAGGGGCTGATGTGCATGGGAAGATGTTGTGCATGGGGGATGTTGCGCATGGGAGGTTGATGCACATGGGAGGTTGATGCACATGGGTGTTGAGGTTGTGGAGGCTGGTTACATAAGATCTCTAGAGAATCTTTTTGATGGAACACAGATGGTTGAACTTGTATATGCTGTAATTGATAGCTACAAAATGTAACTTAATATACTGTAGATCATAAAAAGATGTACATTTTGTCTTCCTTCATATGGAAATTCAGTAGTTTGTGAGTTATCGGCAATGCAATCTCATAGTACAATTGTTGCTGGGGCAGTTGCATTAGGTTGTTTTCATCTTTTAGCACCAGAGGCCCCAAAGCATAGCTTTCCCACTGCTGGTCTGGGGCTTCCAGTAGCGGATTATGAGATCTGCCACTGTAAGCTATGGATAGGATTGGGACTTCTGTGTATGTGCATATCATGGGTATTTAGCACTTAAGGCCATTATAGACAATAGTAAATGTATAAAAATACCCATATACCATTCCAGTCTTCGCCCTTTTCTTGGTCAAACTATATAATCCCTGATTTTGCATTATTTGCTATTAATCCTAATACTATCCTGAATTGAGCTGTTGAAGTGAGTCCTTTATGGCAGTAGAGAAGTCCTCCACTATTGTAAAATAGCTGCTGGTAGTATACTCATCCCCCTCCCTATGGTAGGATCAACAAGAGATAGCAGCACTGAAGCCTCACTCCTACACCCTGTTGTGGGGAGAGGGTACGTCTGGACAAGGGGAGAGATGAACAGGTGTGGATTGGGGCTAAGAGGGTGTGGGATCGACAACAGCAATGCTAATCCCCACTCCTGAGCCTCAGAGCACCAACATTGGCTTCTCAGATTTTTGCCAGTTACAGTATATAGGTCAGCCTGGGTTATTATATGGGGTAAGGAAAAAAATATCCCTATACCCCAAGGTGCCCTCCAGCCTGCTTGTAACCTATGTTGGATACAGTGCAGACCATGTGGCCTGAACCAGTATAGGTTTTTTTTAAGTACCTATGGTTTTTAAAGTACCTATGCACGTCAGCATGAACTGATTTTTAGGCATGATTTTTACACACACACACACACACACACACATTTACACACACAGAGGGAGAGTGAGAGTGAACCTGTTCCTAATTTTATGTTAATATTGTCAACTAATCAATACGCCACTGTATCGCAATGTGTGATATAATCACACCCAATGTGGTTTAAATTCCATGCATAGGAAGGAGCTTTAAGCTTAGGGATTTAAAATATTCAGACTTCCTCAGACCCAAATCATATCAAGCCATGGCTAGGAGTATCAGTGGCCTTGTCTAGTGCCAATAAAAATCTTTGGGAATGTATTTTTTCAAGTGAAATTGGCCTTTGGGGATTTTCCCTTTAAGATTATACTTTAATTGAAGCATTGAGCCAGTTCTGCATGTGGCAAGATGAAAAAAATAAAAAAGGAAAAAGAAAGAGCCTGACATGAATTAAGATTCCTTGCAGAGTTTTGCACGCTTTTGCCAGGTTAGTTAAGACGTTTCTGTTGGTCTTAGCCTCCAACCTTAAAATGATGAAACAGTTTCCCAGTGTTTCATCAGTGCTTCCCATCTTCAGAGGACCAGCGATACTAGGTAAGCTTCATAGGCAGTTGTGGGGATATTCAAATAGATCCAAGCAATTTGTTTTAAGGTGTCTGCGTTCAAATAAAATCATCCCTGTCCCCCACCACTTCTTTCTCTTAATATTTCAGTGTAAAACATGTGAAATGAAATTTGGGAAGGGTAGTTATGCAAAATAAGGGAGGGTGCTGCCCAAATAATGTTGTCCTGTGTAATGAAGGAAAGACAGTCATCTGTACACTTCGCTCCTAATAAGGAGCTCCTAATAAAGGCTCCTAATAAAACTGAACTCTTGACTGATGTCATCGGGGAAATCCAGAAATAAAAAATGAATTGACTTTCTATTTGAACATGTTAACAGGCTGCAGCACTCACAAAGTGGTATCTTCAGTTGGGAGTCCTCTTCACGTAAGCCATCAAAAAGCAACTTTAGGCATTTGAACTCATCTTGCCAGATGGCTGGAAAGAGCACAATTTTTTTTTATTTTATTTATTCGATTATATCCCGCCATTCTTCCTACAGGAAGAATACTCAAGGCATCTAATCGCTCTCGCCCTTAGTGCTTTGGTAAATGAGGCCTTGTAGGAAAAATAGGTGAATCTAGTAGGTTTGGTTAGTTGGAGTCAGTCATGTGCATTTATTGCTTCAGGGGGTTTCTATGCTATAAATGTGGAAGCTGGGTGAGGCGCATGAAAGTGTTAACAGATGGGGTTTCCTTGGACTGCAAATACCACAGTAGCCACAAGTTTGAGTGAAGGCGAAGATGCCAGCCTATGGCCAGCCTGCGGCCAAAGGGTTAAAATAATGAGCCATGCCGAGAGATGGAAAACACATGCCAGGCTGGGCAAAGGATCAGAGATACGGTGTCACCCTGTGAGTGTGAGGAAACACCAAAGGCCGCTGCAGACTATTTACACTGTCTAAAATCAATTTTGAGAAATGTAAGCACTGGCCTCAGTGGGGCCCTAGTGAGGATTTAAAATAAACCTCCCAAGAGGAGGATATAATTATTTTCCTCTTAATATCTAACATATCAGGTTTAAAGAGAAGAGGAATAGAAAACGTCATTCAGTACAACTGCCTTTGTTTCTGTAGATCAGAATCAGATGGACACAGGGCCAAAAATCGATGTTGGCCAGGTCCAATCTCTTTGCAGTACCCCTGCTGTGTAAAAAATACTAAATGCAGTTGTAACTATAACTGTGCATTCATCAAAGGACTTGAATTTTTGCTGTTCTCTCTGATTCAAATAGACTGACTTTACACCACCAAAGACTAGTACTAACATGAGTTTCTAGTTCATTCATATATTCCAGTTCATTCATTACTCAGAGGTGGTTGCATCAAGCAACTGCTTGCTTAGATCAAGTAGCCAATGCAGATTCACCTCTCCATAGTGAACTTTTATATCACCCCATGTCGATTCTCATATAATACACATTTTGTTCCAGATATTGAATGCTGAGTAATTAACAGACCAATCCTCTCTAAATCTCTGTACAGTGATGAAGTGGTACCAGTGCATCATGTATGGGATTTTTTTGCTATTTGATGTATTTGATGTTGGAATAAGGGGATATTTGTTCCCTTGCCCTGGGATAGATCCAGCACTGTAATGGGTCAACTGAGTCCTGCACCAGTTATATCACAAGTGGAAGTCTGTGATATGTGCAGGCAGGTTAGTTCTGGGATCAGGATTTCACCTGTGTTGCCACGTCCAAATCCCTCTGGGACCCAATCCACCCACATCCCTTGTTTTCCATGTCCCACCCCATTCAACCTCCCCTGCAAGGTGAAAGGGGAAACCTCCCCTTTCCTTCATCTGCAAGTCTTCATCAATCCAGCAACATATGCACGAAGGCTTCAGCCTTCCCACTGGTGAGTTACCACAAAGTGGTTTATGGCACTTTGTAGCAACCTGAGCCAGAAGAGCACACAATCTGCTGGCACTTCTTTTAGTTAGGATCATGCCATAAGTGATTGCTTTCCTTTTTGGTCACTACCTAATTTTTAATGAGAGCTACAATGAGCAAAGGCCAAAATTCTTTTATTTCATGTAGACTGATTCATTTCATCCACAATTACCACCAATATAGATTTGCCCCACTAATTTGATTTCAAGGGATCTTCCGCTACAGGAACATAATCCAACTTTTTCTTCCAAGATGAATAGCAGTGAAGGCTCTGAAATAATTATCTATTGACGATACTTCCATCTTCTTATTGTGTGGATACGATGAAGAAAGGAGTTAATGAATCCCTGCCTTGGGCCTGAGAGCAAGGTCTCTTGAGTAACAGAGATGGACTACTAAAGCACGGAACATTGTAGATGTATGTTGTGATGATGAACCTCCCTCCCTCAAAAAAAATTAATGGAATGTGACTTCAATATTGTGTTTAGGTTTGCAGCATAAAAGTAGCTAAACACTTCACAACTTGCATCACTGAATAACTGAAACTAAGTACCTTTTAATCTACTTCACCTCCCAGAAATGATAGCCAGCCTTGACACAGGTATGTTTCTTCCATAATATATTGCTTTCAAGAAGCCAGCCAAAGATACTAAATTAAAAGAATAGAAGTCAACGACCACTTTTCATTATATACTGTCACCTGCTTAAGTTGGCACCATATATATATCAGTAGTATTACTGATATAATAATATCAGTTGGCACATATCAGTAGTATTACTTGACAATAATTATGGAACTGAAAAGGAAAGTTTTGTTTACCAGTAAGCAGCTAAACATCCCAACAATCTTTGTGCAGGTAAACTATCATAGATAATACTATCTTGTCTGGAGGCATCAGTCCACATGGACCTGATTTTTGGGGTGCTGATGCTCAGGTCACACCAAAGTTCTGTACAGCAGCCCCCTTCCTTTCTGGTCTGGATTTGGAGAAGTGTAAAAATAACTTATGATCTCTAGTACAGTGGATCTCAAGTATTTCAGCTCAGGACCGCCTTCTGACAAAGACAATATGTCAGGATCCCCCAAAATGTTGTCATCCACCTGAAAGTGATGTATATGAACAAATTCTATATATGAACTTGTAATAATTCAGTGTAAAAATCTGGTGGCATGCCTTGGGCTTTATAGTGACTTGGAGGTAGGCCTTCAGTTGAAAATAAACACTGGCCCTACAATCAGTGGTGGGCTCCAGCAGGTTCGCACCTACTCTATAGAACCGGTTGTTAACAAGAGATAGGACATATAAAGTTTAAAAATAGCTATTTAAAAGTGGCTGCCAGATGGGCAGAGAACCGGTTCTTAATTTCTTTGAAGCCCATCACTGCCTACAATCCAGAGTAACTACGGGAACACGCAAGAGACATTACATGTACCCGTAGTTACTGCACCATCTAATGAAAACCTATGGGAAATTCATACTGCAATCCACAGCAAATTGTTCTTACACCGGAGCAAGGACTCCCCGTAGTTACTCTGGATTGTGCCCATCGTTACTTATTGGGGATTATTATAACCCCCACAACATTTAGGTTGTGAGTAAGATATTGTAATTTATTCTCTATAGTGTGGTACATGAGAAGCTCCACGATGGGTTTGACACAGTGAGCTCTTGCACCAGATGATACAAATCATAGTTGTGCCTTTGCATGTAGTAGGCCCCCTTGGGATGGTATTTCTTCTACTTTTCAACAGGTACTTTTCAACATCCCTGCCAGTAGAACATACAAATATCACAGGGTATATTTTTCTAAGATGTGAAGGACACACTCCCCCACTGTTCTGTCCCCTGAAGAAAAATGAATGTATGAACCCATGCTGTATCTCATACCAGAATATTCCTGTGAATTTTATTTCTCTGTAGTAGTCTCCAACAGCGGGAAGATCATGTCTGAGTTAATGGGAGGGCAACTTTTCTGGCAAAATGTAACTGTACAGTTAGATTCTACAGTTACTGTTTTCATGGCTTTGGCAAAGAACACTTTTTGTTAGAACACAAGTATAAAGTTTCTCCATGTTCAAGTATATGAGTAAGTCCATTGACTTGGATTATGTTGGCAGAAGATGGCATTGGTGCATAGTTGAGTGGAAATTGCAACCTGAAAGCAATTAGAAAAGAATTAACTGGCTTGTATGGGTCTAGGTCAGACAAACATCTCTCCCTAGTTTCCTATTATATAACATACTGAATGCCAGGCAACCCAAACATTAAAACATTTGTGTGATTTCCGGTTATTGACTTGAAAAAAGTTTGTTCCAGCAACTCAATGTTATGTTTGACTTGGATATATCTTTATGGAAAGTCCTTTTCATGGGAAATGTAAAATAAGCTACATGCTGCACTGAGAATTAAATTTCTTATGTTTTCTCTAATAGCAGAATTCTACTGATCACAGGTGCTGTGGGGCCACATGGCCTATGCCTTATCTAGTACTAAAGTGGGCAGTTTGGAGGTATCCTTGGGGTGAGGGAATATTTGTGTTGACACTGGGAAGGCTGGAGGTATCGGGGAAAAGGAATAAGGGCAGGAGGTCATTTCTTGAGGGTTGAGATGAAGGAAATTCTTCTGAAGGTCGCCTGTTCAAGATTCTCGAGTGGCAACCTTGACAAGCTGAGTGGAGACCTTTAGGTTGGCATCCAAAAGGAGCTGGCTGTTGAAGCTGTGTGGGAGGACAGTAGTCAGAATGTGTGTCCAGACCTAGGAAAGATCTACCCCACATTAAGTCAGTTCTTGAAACTCTCTTCAGAGTCTTAGAGATGTCTGTCCATGTACGCCACCCTAAATTAAAACAAAGGAGCAATCCAAGGCAAGAAGGTCAGCTTAACCAAGTGTTGAGCCTCACCCAGTCCTATGTGGTTACTCAATTTTGCACCAGTTAAATTACTGGTGCAAGGCCAGGTTATTTTTTCTGCTCCCTGAGACACCTACCCTAGAAGAGACAGGAGCAACTGTTGCTTTCTTCTTGGGTCTTAACATCCTGGTTGTCACCAGGGATCACTTCATGCTGTCCTCAGTTCTCCATACCTATCCCTGGAAAGGGAGCTGAATAGCTCCCCATTTTGGAATTCAAGGCTAAAACATGGCCAGCCTGCATCCCTGAGCCATTTCTTTTTATATTAATATGACTGTCTCAATATAATTAGTTCTTCAATACCAAATCCATATAAGATACTTATTCTCCTTTCTTCCTGGGAAAGCTGAAAGATCTTCTGCAGCAGTCCCTTGATGGGCATTCAAATAGCAGTTTTGAGAATCCTTTTTGTCCTTCTTCAGAGTGATAGTTAGGAGGGGAGTCCATGGGCTGGCACAGAATAAATAAATAAACCTTTTATTGTATGACAAGTATTGACTTTGTAATCTAATGCATGCGTTTCCAAACCATAGCTCTGGGGGCGAATGTGGCCCTCAGCAAGCCTCAATGTGGCAGTCAGCAAGACCTCTCCATCTGGTTCATAGGAAAGCCTTATAATGACTCTAACACTACCTTATATGTAAATTTATGTTAATTTATTCAAATTTAACATGTAAATAATTTTTCCAGCCCATGACACAGTGTCAGAGAGATGATTAATTTTTATTTTTCACATTATTATATGACCCTTTCTCTAGGGAGCTCAGGAAGGTGTACATAGTTCCCACCTTTCATCCTCACAACACTCCTGTAACTGGTCCAAAGTTACCTAGGAAGCTTTGTAGCTAATCAGGGACTGTGGGTGGCGCAAGCGATTAAGATGCTGTGCCAGTTAACCAGCAGGCCAGGGTTCGAGACCCGGGTCGGCCCCACAAGACAGGGTGAGCTCCTGTTCTTAGCCCAGCTCTGCGATGCCAGCTGGTTCCAATCGTATTGGCTCTGCCTTTCCATTGGACTAATTCAGTGGCATGGAGAGGGGGGATTTGCTGCTTGGGTAACAGCCTATCCTCCATAACAATCCAACCCAGGCTTTCGTGCTTTGCATGCAGCGTATGCAGCACTGAACATGATACCATAGTCTTTCAAGACTGACGGAGGCCTGCTTTTAATCAGGGATTTGAACAAATACCTTCCAGGTTTAAATCCAACTCCACAATCATTACACCATCCTGGTTCTCCAATCTATATATATTGAAAAGTCACTGACTGACTGACTGACTGACTGACTGACTGATCAATGCCCAGCCAAACTTAGAAGCATGAAATTTGGGGAGGGTATTCCTTCCATTATGTAGGCACCCACTGAGAACCAATTTTTAGAAATTTAATCCCTAAGGAGGTGAAGAGAGGTGCAACATGTTTTCATTCTATACTTAGCATTTAACACTGATCAACACCCAACCCCAACTCCTGCACCTAGAAGCATGAAGTTTAGGGAGCTTATAACCTTCTGTGATGTAAGCATCAACTAAGAACTGATTTGGTGCCCAGTGGTGCCCAATGGTGCCTGCTGACTGGTGTTGCTCATTGGTGCCTAGTGCTTGCTGGTGCCCAGTTAGTATGTCTGGTGGTGCCTGGTGCTATGTGCTGCCCACTGTCATCCAGTGGTGCCTGGTGCCCAGTAAGAATTCCATGATTCCCAGTGTTGCCATGTGCCCACTGCACGCTGGTGCCCAGTAGGAGCACCCAGTAGGAATGCTTGTTAATGCCTGGTAGGAACGTGTGGTGTCTGATGGTGCCTGCCATTTGGTGCCTAGTGCCCGGTGCCTGGTAGGGATGCCCAGTGCCCACTAGTTCTCGCTACCCACTGGTACCCGCTGTTGCCCAGTGGGTTCTAGTGCAAGATGGTACACAGTGGTGCCTGGTAGGGGTGCCCAGTGGTGCCCGCTTCCTTCTGCCTGGTGGTGCCTGGTGCTGCCTGGTGCTGCCCAATGATGCCTGGTAGGGATGCCTGGTGCTTGGTAGAGATGTCAACTGGTGCCTGCTGCAGCCTGCCACTGCCCCGGTACCTTCCAGCACCCAATGCCTGTAGTTGCCCAGTGGTACCAATGCCCGCTGATGACCGCCACCTGGTGGTACTACCTGGTATCCACCAGTGCCCAGCCATGCCCAGGGCTCACAAATATTCTTGAAATTTTACTTCTGCAATGGCAGGTTCATTCCACTAGAATAGTATACAATTAATATATGTGAAATAACATACAATTGTACATATACGATACCGTATACCGTAGTAACATGACATACAATCTTGGATATTCTTGTGGTGTTTACAAAAGAAATGGCTTGTGATCTGCAAAGTTTAAAAAGCCACAGGAATGGCAGAGAGTCTGAAAAGGCTGTTGACCTTCTCAGTCTGTTCTGTTTTGCTTTGGAATGCTTAACTGCCCCCAGGAAGTCATTAAAAGACAGTGGTGACTGTCTGTCAGGTCTTACTATTTAATTAGATCACAGTTTCTGTCAAAATCCTAAAAGTCTTCTTGGCACATGCCAAAATTTTCACAGTTTTTAGCCTTTACATTGAAATATTTCTTAAACAATAAGCCCCGGCCTCCACCCCAATAGTGGACAAATTTATTTAATATTTACAGAATGCACTTAAAAAGATGTGCCTCAGGTTAGATTCATTGAGATGTGACATCTTATTTTCTAAGTCCATCCTGTGGGTAATCCCTTAAAACTCATATTGACATTAATAGAAGCCTTAAGAAATGGATCTACTGTGGTTCTCAGTTATGTCTTTAAGGAGGCTATTTTTTTATTTTTATTTTTGCAAATTTTGCCTCCGTCCATCAAGAATTCTAACACTATTCTGAAAACAAACTCTTACCTAAAGCAGTAAACAGTATTCTGTATTCAGTATTCTGTAAAAAGGGCTGTGGGTGGCGCAAGTGGTTAAGTCACTGTGCCTGTTAACCAGAAGGCCAGGGTTCAAGCCCAGGTCCCCACAAGACAGGGTGAGCTCCTGTCCTGAGCCCAGCTCTCTGACACAGTCGGAACCAATTGTATTGGCTCTGCCTTTCCATTGGACTATTTCAGTGGCGTGGAGAGGGGGTATTTGCTGCTTGGGTAACAGCCTATCCTCCATAATAATCTACCCAGGCCTTCCTGTTTCACATGTGGCGTCAAGCACAATACTATAGTCTTTCAAATTGATGGATGCCAAGTTTCTTTTAAACAACATTCTATTGATATTTCCTTTTCTCCCTTTGAAATTGCATGAACGCTGTATTCAATCTGTGATATCAGGTTAGTTCCAAGGGCTTCTTCCACCATACCATCTGTGGCTGTAGAAGTGCTTTTGCAATTATGTTTCATGGGGACATATTTATCAGAGATATCAGTAATGATGTGTCAAACTCTCATTGTGAAACTAGGGTTGCTAGAATTCTCTTTCACAAAATCGAGACAGGACCTTCTGTCCCATTTGCCAGTATGTGAACATAATCCCCCCAAATCAGGATTGTCCCTGTTTTTCAAGACATATCACAACCCTAACTGAAACTGAGCTCAAAAAACTAATCTGTTTTCCACAAACACACAAATGTGTTTGGTTTACTCTGATGTGATTACTCTGATTTCAGTTTGTACCCAGTGATTGGATTCAAAGAAATTAACAACCGGTTCTATGCCCATGTGGCAGCCACTTTTAAATGACTATTTTTAAACTTTATATGTCCTATCTCTCATTAACAGCCGGTTCTATAGAGTAGGTGCAAACCTGCTGGAGCCCATCACTGTATTGTACCCCAGCACAACCAGAATGATATCATTCAGGTTTATCCAACCCTTCTCCAAAAGTTTGTGGAAAATACAAAACTCCCTTACCCCCTTCTCTCTCCATCCACCCAATTGCCTTCTCAACCTTTTCTTACAACTTTGAACTAGGTGCAAGGATTGTTGGACAGTGTTTTCTCTGTATCCCTCTCAACACATACTCGGTAGCATTGTCAGTTATCATTCGAAATTTGTATTTTCTATCTCTAGCTGTAAATAGAGCATCATAATACATACAGTGGTATCACTAGGGTTGGTGCCACTCAAAGTGGTCCAGTAGCATCATCCTTCTGGCCCAGCTCTGGTCATACTATGCAGATCAGCTACCCAGTGGCAGACCTAGGCTGCAATCCTATGCTGGTCTTCTCAGAAGTATGTCTGTATATTATGAAGTGTATTCTATGGGATTTAGGCTCCAATCCTAAAGACATTTTCCTGGGAGTAAGACCTTTTGAATACAAGTGGCTTACTTTTGTGTAGACATGCTTAGGATTGTGCTCTTACTCTCAGGAAAGTGTGTTTAGGATTGCAGCATCAGTAGGGGACCAGGGAGACAAAAGACCTGAGCATCACACTTGCTGCAACCCTGCCACTACCACCTCCACCTGTCCACAGGGTTGCTGTGAAGACGGAAAGAGGGAAGGAATCACTTACATAACCTGGGCTTCTTTGAAGAAGGGTGGTATAAACAAACATGTGAATGAATTTAGTAGTGCTGTGAGAACTTACAGCCTAATTTTGATGGAAACATTATGGAATATGACTTTCACTTACAGAAATCACTGCATATAGAAGTTTTCTCAGGTATCAAACATGTACATTGCTTATAAGACTTCTCATTCAATTTTTGAGAAAATAAAATTGCCAAATTTATTTTAACAGGACTTTAAAAGTGAAATAAATAAAATTGTAGCACACCATAGTGCTTTATATATAGCTGGAATCAATAAAACTATATTATGTGGCAATGTAAGAACACTAAAGTAAACCTGTAGCTGTACACCATTTAGCGATGCTTTATAAGGGACATATTGCACTGACTTCTTTAAAAAGGCTGCCACCGCGTCTGTGACATCAGAATAGTGTTTTTAACCGAGAAATTGTTAACAGGGACTGTTATGAGATTATTACAAGCTCAGTTAAATTGGCATTTAAAACCTGACCGCTGTAGAAATGTATGTTGTAAGAAGGTTACCTGTTTGGAAACCATCTTGGCATTTCATTTCACAGAAACAATATTTCTGGTTTGTATTCGGCTTGTAAACTGAGCATTGCATATGTGAAAAGAAGACAATGCTTCTGCCTCTAGGTTTAGATCAGAGATAGGTAGGCAATAAAGAGGAGAAAGATTTTGTTGTGCACATGGATGTGAGTGCCTTGGGCAGCACAATCCTAAAATCTGGGACCATCACAAGAAGCAATGAGTGCTAAAATGGGGCCGAAGCAGCTACAGGAGTCTTCTCAGTAGGTTTCCATAATTCTCTTCCACAAAATTGGGACAGGACCCTCTGTCCCATTGGCCAGTATGTGAACATAACCCCCCAAAATTGGGATTTTCCCTATTTTCCACAACTATGGCAAGCCTACTTCTTTAAAGTAGGTGAGTTTACTGTTAAAAGGTGTAAACTCCTTTAAAAGGTGTGTTTACTGTTCTTTTCCTTCTGGAAGCCTGTGTGGCTGGTGTCTCTGCCACAGTATATGCTGGTTTCTGTGTCCATATGTTGGTGCTTTTTAAAATAGACCTATTTGAGACCACAAGTCTCCCACAGAAAGCAGGGAAAACTGGAAAGCTGCGCACACAATACTGACAGAGCCAGACATCCGACCTTCCCTACTTATCAGGGCTATAATAAACACTACAAATATGCCATTGGTCTGCCATTGCTACCAACATGTTCATTGTTTCCCTGCTCTTTTGCAACAGGAACAGGTAAATATGGAACACATGAAGAGCTCCAGAGAGTTGTTGTGGTGTAGTAAGGAATGGAAAGTGCTGAGAAGTGGGACTTCCATAGTTGAGATTGGACCTGTAACGTGAACTCACTTGGTGACCTCCGCAGCTTCTTCAATACAGAGATAATACTCACCTTGCAGAATTGTTTTAAGAACATCATCAAGATAATACATGTGAAGTGCCTTGTGCACTCAGAAAGGGTTCAGCCAGAATATATGTATTTTCTTTTGTTTTCCTCATCTAGCCTCTTAGCTGATGAGTTTTCTTGAAACTTGGATGCTTTCACATGTCCAAAATGTGGTCTAATGTGGTCCACTTTTGAGACAATATGGGCTATAATTTCACTATTATCTAGCACAGTACATCATTTTCATAATGGACATTGTTCTTATGTTGTGTTGAAAAGGACATGCAGTTGGGCTTCCAGGGTCTCTGTCTAAGAGACAGTGTGGGACTTGTTGAAATATTATTATTTTTCTGTGGTCCAGATTGATAATGACATCCAACACAGACTCAAATTATTAAATTGCAATTACCAAATAGGCAAGATACTAATCTGACATTTCTCTGTATAATGTTCACCTTAGGGTTAAAGCTGGTATCCAGCCACCAGCTTGCAAGTGATACATATTTTTTTTAAACTTTGAATGATAGGAATTTAGGAATAATTCTCTGCTACTCCCCTTGCTTGAGAGAACAAAGCATATGTACAGTGTCTATCATTCCATCAAGTTGGGTCCAGAAAGGATATTTCTGGTCTGAATGGGTTAAAGAGAACGGGCTAGGAATTTTTTTTTCCTAGCTGCTCTAATTTAGACTTCCTCTAGACCTAATTAAGAACTTTAGATTTGCTTTGTCTGTCCTTTGATATTTAGCCAAGAATCATCTCATAAACCTATTTCTATTCTAGGCTTTGTGAACGAACACACCGTAGGCTCATGGTAGGCTTGTAAATGCAATCAGA
The DNA here is from genome assembly GCA_030015325.1 of Cryptoblepharus egeriae. Taxonomy (NCBI): domain Eukaryota; kingdom Metazoa; phylum Chordata; class Lepidosauria; order Squamata; family Scincidae; genus Cryptoblepharus; species Cryptoblepharus egeriae. The sequence goes on from JAREYC010000003.1 coordinate 116,248,139, forward strand.
CTTATTATCTGAGTTGATCACTATTTTGTACAGAATTGATTGCTATTTATGGTCTTTAATAGAGGTCATTATTATATTACATGCATTTGGCGTATGATTATGTTGCTTTAAATTAAGACTTGCAGTTAACTAGGATAAAGTAGTTCTGATTTTTAGTTTAATAACTCAAGCTTTTTTCATAAATTGTGTTCTTTGTGCTATGAAAGCTCCCCCCCCCCAAAAAAAATAATAATAATACTGGGATCTGTAGGTAGAAATCTACTGATAGGTTCATTTAGCCTTCAATTGTCAAAGTACAGTGACTCCAGAATTGTTTCAATGGGCTTGATCAGTAATTGATAAATAATTGATAAATAATTGATAAATAATTGATGAATTAAAATACAAAAAGGATGAATTAAAGAAACACCAATTTTGGACTATTGGTTTGATTACAAACATTCAATTTGCATAGCTCACCATAGGAGAGAGTTGTTACAAAGATTCAATCAACCCAGTTACCAAGGCTAGTTGTTAGTCGTGGACAAAAGTCTACACTTTTATCTGCTGTGAGCTGCCACAAGGTACAATAAGCACCACTGTCATTGGTAGTGAGTGTTCAGGGTTGTCGATCTAGTTCCGATGTTGACCAAGCCAGGTGGGTCCTCTAATGGATATGAACCCCTGATCGGAGCCTCACCTGGTTGATTCCCAATGCCATCCTGAATCAACCAGTTGCAATTTAGACCCATGCACATCCTGACTTGTAAAACAGAGGCAATGGAGGGCGAGGCGAGAGTCTCTATTTGCTAGTAATATCCTTCTGTAGGTTGTGGGTCATAGGCTGAAATCCTAAAGACACTTTCCTGGGATTAAGATCTGTTGAACACAATGGGGCTTACTTTTGAGTAGACCTGGTTAGGATTGTGGTCTTAATACTGGGATATAAAAAAACTGTCATCCTGACTCCAACATGTCTAGACTCTTTTTCAGAAGAGAGAGGAGGCTACTGAATGTTTGGGAATTCAGCTATGTCCAGTATTGGAAGGAAAAGTATAATGATAATATATAACTATATGTACTTTTTCTTGATTGCAAGTAAGGTTTTTATAATATAGATTGATTGCAAGTTACTGTAAGGGTTTTCTTTTCTTTTTTTGTCTCTTTCTTGGACCACAATTTTTTTTAAGAAAGAAAAAGGACAAAAGCATCTGGAAGTCTGCCAGAATGGCTTTCAATTTAGGTTTGCCAGTAAGAATGTCCTTTTGGCATTGGTCAACAGTATGCATATGGAAAGGGAACTGAAGGGAAATTATTCTTGGACTTTTCAAGATCATCCACCAGCCTTTGAAACTTCTGATCATTCCTAACTAGGTATTAATGCAATGTACATCACCTTGTTAGTGTTCACTGAACGGCGTCTGAATGGTTCCATTCATTCTTGTCAGGTGGTCTCAAAAAACGATTGATGAGTGTTTGCTCATGATCTCATCTTGGGAGGATGCCTGTATGGCTTGGGTTCCAACTCTGCTCAGCCCTATTTCAATGTGTAACTAGGTTATTGGAAGACTCAATGCATCATTCTGCAGCTGCTAATACCCAGCCTGGAGTTTTATTTTACCTAATCCATGTCCTGCTGTCTTGGTGCCTAGGAACCTACTGCAGAGGATTTCTATGGCCAACTATGATTCACTTGCATATGAGTTGTTTGGTTGGGCATTATTGTGGATCCAGAACACAGGGTTGGATTGCAAATCCTTAGAGATGTCACCTTAGACTGTCTGTTCTGGGGTGACCTGTGGAATTAACTATAGATGGTTGAAACTGATGCATCAAATTTAATATCCTACATGGCAAAGAATCTTGTAGCACATAAAGGACACATTTTTAAGGCAGGGCTAGCCTAGCAATGAGGCAAGTGAGATAGATAGCCCTGGGTGGCACCTGTGTCTGTTAGCTACCATTGTGGCATCTCTCCTGAGGATTCTTGTCTGTTCAACTTTGCTGATAAAGAATTGGAAATAGATAAATTTAAAATGTATCCTTCCATTTCCACTTCTTCTATCTTCCGGCTCACTTTGCCCTGTTTCAAACAGAAGATCTGGATGAAGATGAGGAACCTGCATGCTGGGTGACATTGCACACTGGAAAAGGAGATTCCACATTGTGCCCTCCCTTTCAGATTCCAGCATCGTGCCCTCCCAGGCCTGATGCTTGCCCTCTCCAATCCCAGAGTGTCCCTTTACTGCCCTCCCCTGACTCTCCATAAACCTCCCAAACACCCTGACTCAGTCAGCTTGACTCCAGCAAGTGGAGGCCAAAACAAATCCTTGTACCAGCCTCCTTGACTCTCAAGATGAAAATATACCTTACAGCATGTTTGCAACACACCTACGCTGGCACACGTTTTACCAGTCCAAGGGTGACCCAAGATTGCACCCTAAGGAGAATATAGATAGCCCAGTTTGATGCATGTATATTATTTGCATGTCACTGATTATGCATTATTGTCAATGAGGCTTGCTCCCAGTTATGTGTGGGTAGGTCTTTGGCCTGATATATTTTTGCTTCTATACCTTTCATTCAAAGAACAGGTTTGTGATTGAAATTTCAAGTTTGCAACTTGAAGCAAGCGCTGTGCACTAAACTATACAACTCTGACTGCTGTGTCATCATTCTTGGATTCCTATCCATTTCTTTCTGTCTCCATGTTATATGTACTGGTTCACTAGCTTGGTGACTCTTTCATCAGTCTATTAAACTGTGAAAGAATTCACCTATTCCAGCAGTTGACAAGAAGATAGGCTACTTATCCTAGGACCTGTTTTTGTCAGTTCAAGATGGATATAGAATGTGAGTCTATACATTACATGAATCTTGTGTGGTATCCCACTCTGGTGTCAGGTAGAGCTGTGATAGATTGGGTTTATGTGTTGTAGATGGATAAACTTATGGACATTAATTGGTATCCAATGCACTGTGTGTGATTAGTGACCATAGATTTAAGATATCTTAGCTGGTACAAAAAAAATTTATTTTACTGCTCAATATGCCACTCTAGTAAGGTGTCCGTCACACCATGATGGGTGATGTGTTTAAAGAGAGAAGGCTTACATATCGCAAGGATCTGATTGTGTGTGAGAGAGGGGAGGAGATACTCATGAACCACTGATTCCAGCAATAGACAAACCTGCCTGCTTGGCCTCCATGGCCTATTCCCTTGATTGCGTATCTGTTTCTTGGTCACGCTAGAATATGATGTTCATATTAAATGGTAGCTTGAAGACTTTTTATGTTGGATTACTTCATGGATCTCTCCGAAGCATCCATGAAGTATGTGAGAGAATGGTCTTTGCTTGTACAAATTAGTATGATTATCTTGAACCTGAGAGAAATTAAATTTTTTCCCAGAGTTTTACAGATTTGACCCACTAATGCAAAACCTGGATCATTTATTCAGTTAAAATGCATTATGCATCAAAGCAAAGTTAACGTCTTGAATAAGTGTAGCCAAGGAAATATATGTGTCTTAGAAGAGTTGGTAATGACAGTTCTGGTCAAGACATGCTAAAATCTAAGACACGTCTGTTCTAAAGTGAGTCCTGTGCTCAGTAGGGCTTATTACTAGGAAAGTGTAGATAGGATTGGAGCCCTACAGCACAATCCTATCTTGCGCTGGAGCAGGCAGGCCAGTGCGTCTGTGCTATACCCAGCGCAAGATTGCATTGCTGCTGCACTATTTTTGGAAAGGGAAAATTTTTCTCCTTACCCCAAATAGTGATGCAGCAGCCCCAATTACCCCCAAATCCAGAGCAACTACGGGAACGCATACGACAGTTTACGTGCACCCGTAGACACTGCACCACCTAGTGAAAACCTATGGGAAATTCATATTGGAATCCAGAGGAAGTTGTTCTTATACCAGAGCAAGGTCTCCCTGTAGTTACTCTGGATTTTGCTCTTAGTATACTTGGTGCTGTGCCAATGATTTTGAAGCCACAACGCAGAGTAGTTCAGAACATCAGACCTTTGCAAATATAGCCACAAAAGAAGCAATATAACCATAGGAAGGAAAACAGAAGCCTATAATTGTGCCAATTTACCATTCAAGTTCAACTGTCTCCACTATCTGTAGTACGGAGAGCTCTGCCTTGGTATTCTAACAACCAAATCCTATGCGCAAGGACCATCGTGGGGAAGAGGAGTGCTCAAAATGGCCACTGTTGTATCTGGCAGGGCTTGGTTAGCCACTGGAGTCTCCTCTGGGTAATGGATCGTTTGTTCTCTCATCCTGTGGCGGTTGAGTTTTGTTGGAGTGGACGCAGGACTGAGGAGACCCATGTCACCCTTTGAGGCACAGGATGGGGCATAGAATACAAGTCCACCAACCCCAGTCCCAGAACTGAGGACAAACTGACTGATGCTGGTGCAGCAGGCCCAGAACTATCACCAGATAAACTTTTACGATGGCTGGAGCCAGCGGTAGCAGAAAAGTGCTGGTGCTGTGGCCCTTTAAAAAACACACTTTAAATAACATTATCACTTCAGATCTGACTACCAGTTAAGAACAGCTTTTTTCATATTTGCACCTCATTTTGGTTGCAAAATTCCCTGTTCCTTGAATGCTACTTTTCAGGACCACAATCTATTTCATCAAGGAAGAAAATCATGCCATCTTAAAAAAGCAAATAAAAACAATGCAGTTCTAGCCACATCAACCTGGGACTGAGCTCCATTGATTATAATGGGACTTACTTCTGAGTAGTATAGGATTAGCCTCTCAGGGCCCAATCATAATCCCGCCAGTAACAGGACAGTAAAGGGGTAATGGCAAAAGTCACTTTTGAGTATCCAGTCCTAGTTTGTACCTTAAGCAAGTTAGTAGGAGACTCTTGTGATCCCAACTCCAATCCCCTTATTGCAACTTTGTTTCAAATATTAGCCAAGTATGCTTTATGAGGAAATGAGAGAGGGCCCAAAATGCCCTTCAAGTTGTTTTTATAATAAAATATCATTAAATGAAATTGTGAAGCCGTATATATTTATTTTTTCACTGCAGTGCTGCTTATGAGGAAAAAAAGGGGCCATTTCATAAAGTGGCAGACATAAGCAGTTGCTAACAATGAAGTCACTATTTTATTGAAACCTGATCAACATTCTTGGATAATTTGGGATATTGTAACAATATTTTTCAAGGCTGAAAAAAAGTAAAAACAACTAGGCAGGAACTTACTTATGGAATAAATGAAAAATGGTTACTATGGCAGCTCAAAGTATATGGAAAATCTGTTTCCAAATAGTCCTGAGTCCACCTTTCACTAATGATATAGTGGGTCCTACGGCTGCAATCCAAAGCACGCTGACTTGGGGGTAAGTAACTCCATCAAATGTGGGCCTGTGTCTTCCTTCTGTTGAAGATCACACTGTCTATGGAGATGCTTAACTGAACACCAACGACAGACAGACAGACAGACAGACAGACAGACAGACAGATAGATAGATAGATAGATAGATAGATAGATAGATAGATAGATAGATATTTGTATGCTGTATTTGTACACACTCCTATCCCTGTCTGTTCGGATTTAAGCCTCATTATAGTCAATGGGGCTTACTCCCAAAGTGTGGTTAGGATCGCACCCTGAATGTGACATGGGGGATCATGGAGAACCGTGTATACGAAGCAAGCATTTAATGAAACAATTGCAATGGAAAGAATAGCCTGTGAGGAACTTAGGGTGAGGGGGTATACCTTTTTTTAATGAAGTCTCATCCATTTGATAGTTCATGGCCCTGTCCTTCAACACTTCCACAAAAATGTCACATTCTTTATGGGGGAAGGGGAATTATGGAAGCATCTTAGCCACATCAAGTACACCACTTTACAGTTCAAGTTCGATTAATTAAGCCTTCTTTCTTCATGCATGACTGGCCATCTCTCACTTACACACCCATAGCATCGCTCGAAGGGAGCAAGTCAGCCAGTAAATATGTGTGTGTCTCTGTGTGTGTTTGTATGTGTGTGTGTGAGAAAAGGGTGCATTGGTGGTGCTTGTTTTAAAAAAAAAGACATACTTTTCCGGTAGATGCTGAAATGTCTCCAAAGCAGATCTATGTGATTTTAAATTAGGAGCATCTCTTTGCAACGTCTTAAGAAGATTTGCTTATGATAGGGTGGGGGAGGGAAGCATGGCTTTAATTAAAATCAAGAAGGAAAGAGCAACCTCCTTATGTATGAATGTGGTATGATATATATGGAGGCAAGATGGGGGTGATCTATGCATGATAGCATGAGGGAGATGGAGATGGAAACTGAAAACTCATTGCAGCTAGAGTGATTATTATAGTGAATACTAAAGGTATTATTGGGGCCTTTGGTGTGTGTAAGGAAGAAACAAGAAAGTAAACCTAGCTACTTAAGGATCAATACACCGTTCAGACTTGATAGCACTCTAGTCCCTTACAAACAGTCAATATGGACACCATGAGAATTTGAAAAGTAGCATTGTGGCAATTGCTTTGGGCCTCCAATATTTATCCTTTAAACAGTGATTCTCAAATTGGGGTGTATTCAGACTGGTCAGTTTGATCAGAGGGCTCTGGCCTCTGCCCCTTAAGGGGCAGCAATGCAGTTTCCTGGATTGTGTCACTATACAGGAACACAAGGGCTTGTTGTCCCTGCCAGCTGCAGCAGCCTCCTGGAAACTCGGGGAGCTCCTCACTAGCACTCCACACGCTGTGGAGATCCTCCAAATCATGATTGCAAATGCAAAACCAGAAGTTGTGTGACAGCGACAATAAATGTTCTCCACAGCTTGAGGAGCATTGTGGAGGATGATGTGGGCTCTCTGAACCCCAGAGACGGTGCTGCAGCTGGTGGTGAGTCCAGGCAAGCCTCTGTGCTGCTGCATGGTGATGTGATCCAGCTGACTGTGTCACTCCCTTCCCTCTCCCCCATAAAGACTACAGTGGCTCAAACGTTCCTCAAGAGTTTGAGAACTGCTATTGTAAAACATGACCATCCTACTATTTGAGATCTGTGTTGATGTTTCTGGCCTGTTGTCCATCCTGAAGCTCCATTCAGTTCCATTGGATGACCCCTTGTTCTATAATGTTGCCATCAAATTCTAGTCAGTATAGTAACAGTATAGAGCTGATAATGAGCTCCCTAAAATCCAGTGTGCTTCCAGCAATTTCTGGAGCACATTCTTTTTCTCATGGGGAAACTCCAGTTCTATATGGCGGCCCTATAGCAGCACTATAGGTTTCTATGTGATCTGTGGCCTTTTCATCTGTTGTTTAATTTTTGCGTGGACATGTCCACTAAAATTTCCTAAACCTGTCCTCTAAAATCCTTTCAATCCTTTTAATCTTTGCCCAATTTAGAGATGGCCTTAGATGACTTTTGGTGCTAAGATTCTATTATTCATATGTGGGGAAATCATACTCTCTCTTTGCTTGGATCTCCTCACTGCCTAATGTAATGCACGTTAATATTTTAATTGAAAAGGGAAGTATACTTTATTTAAATAAAACACATATGCAGAGTGAGGGATACCATATCTCTCTTAAGTAAGATGCATTTACTCTGCAACATTTACTATGCGGTCAAGCAGCCCTGAGTTATGGCACAAGGAGGTATGTTGCTATTAATAGATGTGGTGTCTTCGCTTTGCATCTTCCTGTGTGGTTCTCCCCATCACCTCAAAAAAAGATCCCACACAATGACAACATAGGCTGCAATTCTAAACACACTTTCCTGGGAGTAAGTACTATTGAACACAATGGGGCTTTCTTTTGAGTAGACATGGTCAGGATTGCACAAATAGTCCCAAACTGCAAAGCTCAGCTAAGTTGGGATCCAGTTCATTAATTTGTTTCCCTAACAAGTCCTTTACGACGCAAGTTATTAATCCTGAAAAGGGAACACAATCTGTTTTTGTGGTTTGCTCCCTTGTAATTTTCAAATGGACTCAAAATGATTAAGCTCATTTAATAAAGTAACAGTCCTTCAGCTTAGCATAGCAGCTCTCTATCCAAATCAGTTCACTTATTATTGCTTCTTCCTCTAGTCCTCTGCCTCCGAGGGGAGAAAAAAAGTGAAAGAAAAACAGATTACTGTAAATTTTGGCAGAGAATTCAATTTGCATCATTTTCTTAGAAGTCACATGCTTTGGATTTCCTCTTGTTTATGATAGATTGAAAATGCCTTCCAGATGTTTTTAATTATCAAAAGTATTTTTAAGAAAACAAAGTGATCCTTAAAATTTATTCGGGATCTTTTAAAAAAAATGTATAACCAACAAATTAACATGCTGTAGCAAACTAATTCAACTGCGACATAAGTCGAAGAGTAACCCTGATATAGCAAGTTCAGGCATTTACCAAGACGCCCAGGCTGGTTGGAGGCAATAAAAACTACTTTCGGTTCCTGTTTCCAACCCAGCACATCAGTCCCAGCCCACATAGCAGCACGATTGGTCAAGGCTGCTTACATTTCCTACATGAAAATAAACACGTCCAGGCGTTATTGTTAAGCTGGAAGAAGCAACTTGTTGGCAAGGTGCATTTTGAAAGTGTGGAAGCAGGATGAGAAGGAGAGAGTGAAAGTGATGGCATTAAACTACTGCTCAGTGGTGTTGATGCTCTGATGTAGGAAGAGCCTTCAGTGTGCAGAGATTGGATGTCTGCTATGCTTGCCATGTTAGGAACTTAGAAGAAAACAGAAACAGGCAAAGGACAGCAGATGAACTTCCAAGATCATACATGAGGGGGCAAGATTTAGGCATAACAAGATGTTTGTCAGGCACTGAAGGAACTTGACAGTGGACTGTGGTTACAAATATTTAAAAACCCACCCAGACTCAATCCCTCTTACTGATGCAGGTATCAATCTGTTCTTGATAATCAAGGAACAAAATAGTCGGCTACAGTGATGGGATTCAAAGAAATTAACAACCAGTTCTATGCCCATCTGGCAGCCACTTTTAAATGGCTATTTTTAAAGTTTATATGTCCTATCTCTTGTTAACAACCAATTCTATAAAGTGTGAACCTGCTGGAGCCCCCACTGGTCGGCTGGCTCTGTTATAAATGTTTGCAGGAGAGGATGGCCAAAGTAAGGGGAGATTGCATAGTTGTCAGATGTTTTGTATTTCTTTACAATCCAAAGTAACTATGGGAGCACGTAAGAGACATTATGTGTACCTGTAGTTACTGCACCACCTAGTGAAAACCTATGGGAAATTCATATTGCAATCCACAGCCAATAGTTCTTACACCAGAGCAAGGACTCCCATAGTTACTCTGGATTGCGCCCTATAAATATTGTCATCAATGATAGAACCTTTTAGAGGTGGATGGGAGATGAGCAGCCCAATCTTACAGCCCAGTAAGCGTGTGTGGTTAAGACTGCAATCCTAAGGTGTAATAAACACGTAATGTTATATTGCCATTGCACATATTTATGGTGAAGCCACATTTGGAGTACTGTGCCCAGTTCTGGTCACCACATCTCAAAAAAGATATAGAGGAAATAGAGAAGGTTCAGAGAAGGGCAACCAAAATGATTGACTGAGACATATGAGGAAAGGCTACAGTGTTTGGGATTCTTCAGTCTAGAAAAGAGGCACTTGAGGGGAAGCACAACTGAGATATACAAAATTATGCAAGGGATGCAGAGAGTGGAGCAATATGCTGTTTTCCCTTTCAGATAACACCAGAACTAGGGGACATCCATTAAAATTGAATGTTGGGAGAGATGGGACAGATAAAAGAAAATATTTCTTTACCCAGCATTTAGTTGGTCTGTGGAACTCCCTGCCATAGGATGTGGTGGTGGCATCTAGCCTCAATACCTTTAAGAAGGGATTGGACAAATTCCTAGAAGAAAGGACCATCATGGGGTTAACAAGCTATGAGGCGTGTGTGTGTGTAGATGTGCATAGACAGATGTAAATGTGGGCAACCTCAAAATGCCAGATGCAGGGGACGGCACCTGGATCAAGTATCCTGTGTGATCCCTGAGGCATCTGGTGGGCTGCTGTGTGATACAGGAAGCTGGACTAGATGGGCCTTTAGCCTAATCCAGTGAAGCTCATGTTCATCCACATCTTGACCACATGCATTATGGATAGATTTGAGTGGGTGAAGACAGATTGGTGTGAAGAAGATGTGGTCATCTCCTTGACCACATACATCATCTATATGGATGCCAGATAGATTGATGTTGGTGAAGCCTCACATATAGAGATACCTCAAAGAGCAAACTGTTCATAGCCTCAGCTTGTAAGAAACTGATGCATCTAAATAGATACACCAGACAGAATTGACCATGTGAAGATTAAAAGGTTTATTGGATTCCCAATAACACGACTCGCAATGCCAAGCCACAAAAATCAGTCCTGTTAATCACAACATGTCCAGGGAAACTTAAGGCATTTTGAACCATTGACATTGGAGCTCACCAGGGGAAGGTGAGGTTGGGACAAAACACCTGGAGAATAAATATGGATTAAATGACATTGCAGTGTAGCTTAACAGAAGTCAAAACATGCATCCTTCTACAAATCTCTAATATTGCCAAGACTGGAGTTGTTATGAACTCCAGTCACTGAAGTCCAATGGCGAACCATTGCCCTTCTCAAATGTTTGGTAGCAGAATCAAGATGAGCATGGACATGTATGCAATATTTGAACCCGGGTGAGCAAATGGACTGCTCATTGAGGTTCCTTTTCATGGAAAACCTGTGACCGTTTGCCACTCTCACAAAAGCCATTGTGAGCGATCCACCTGATGGTTCACAAAGTTTCAGGCTTGTGTGGAGATTAGAATGCTAATGCCTGGCAAAGATGACTTAAAAAATTAATCTTTTACAAAATAAATGTATTAAATAAAGCAAAGATATTAAATATAGCAATTTATGACTATACTATTTTATACTGTTGATGCTGCATTCAGTGCACAGACGTTGTCCAACAACCCAAAAGTTATTTTTATGCATATATTTCTGTAAATATAATACATCTGCAGCAGCTGTTTCAGTTCCACAGATGTAAATCTAGAGGGAGCCTGGCAGGTAATGGACACCAAGGAAAATTTAAGTAAAACTTGTATACATCTGCTGAAGGTAATAACTCTAAGGATCTTATTGCCAGCCAAACAGAGAAATACTGTAGCAGCCCAGAATAAGCATAGTTTAATATTTTTTGAAAATGCCTACGAAGGTGAACAGGACTGAATTATCATCCAAAAACAACGACAGAAAATTATATAAAACAAAAAGGAAATAGTGATTTAACCTGTGTTTAGCTATGTCTGTGAATGGCAATCAATCATTAAAATCAGATACTCAGTTTTTAGAAGCATGTTGAGAAAGATTTCTTACAGATATTTGTGCTACCGGCGTAATGAAATATTCGAGCTTCCTCCCTCCCATGGCGAAAAGAGAAATTAACAGCATGCTGGCATTTAGAGAAAACTAAGCAAGCAAAATAATTGGTTCTGAACTTTTGGTTGGCATCACGATATCTGCAGTGGAAGGTACCACATTAAAGATGTGGTGGGAGCTACTTCAGAGGAGACCAGAACCAGAGTTCGATGTCGCCTTTTTCTCATTGAGTCTGAGGCCCTGACATTACCAGCAAGTTGACTTGGATTCAGTTGGCTCTTCACAAAGCATCATGAGAATGTAGCAGATTACAGGGCACAATCCAAAGGCCAAGTTGGGCTGCTGCATGTCCCTTGCACAGACTCTGAGGCAGTGGTGGGCTCCAGCAGGTGGGCTCGCACCTACTCTATAAAGCTGGTTGTTAACAAGAGATAGGACATATAAAGTCTAAAAATAGCCATTTAAAAGTGGCTGCCAGATGACCATAGAACCGGTTGTTAATTTCTTTGAATCCCATCACTGCTCGGAGGTGTCACAAATATGCCGTAAGATACTTTTGTGCCACCCTGGGAGGAGTCGGGTCAACACATGGATGTGTGCCATCCTCCAGAGGCCAAATTTGATCTCCAGAGCATCTATATCTGGTATGTTTGGACCAGACTGCCTCAGCCAGTGTAGAAGAGGAAGTGCAGGGGAGAACAGTTTGGGGATGATCAGGGCAGGGAAGGGCAGATGGGCCTATAATCTCTCTATCTCTTTACCTCTCTATCTATCTATGTGCAGTATTTATATACTGCTTTTCAATGAAAAAGTTCACAAAGCTGTGTACAAAGAACTTGATTCTTCCAATTGGCCTGCCTATTCCAGTGCAGGATGGGATTGGACTGGCCATGCATTTAATAATCTTTCACTTTGCCTTTGAATTGTACAAGGCATTATGTTAAGTATGCCATTTGGCTTTAAATTTTTAAGTTTTTTTTTTTAATTTAAATTATTTTTAAAAAAATTTAAATAAATACTTGCTCTGTCTGTGCTCAGCAGCGAAGACAATACTGTATATGCTGGAAAGAAAATTAATCTCCTGAAACAAATCATAGCACAAGGGAGGAAGCATATTCTTTTTGGGAAGAACCATTTTCAAATGGTGTGACATGGCACATTGGTGTACTGTAAAAGGTCTACACATATTCCATAGGCATTTGGAGCACTGTGTTGAAAATCACCGAAAACTTTCAGGTTCTGTGGCTCTGATAGCAGGATGTCTGAACCCAGCCCAGGGGCCAGATGGCATGACCCCCGGATCCAGCCAGTGGGACATCCTTATAATCCTGCAGATCTGCCTCTAATTCTTATATGTAAGTATAGTCAAATTTGAAATGTAAATAATTTTTCTGGCCCGTGATACAGTGCCAGAGAGATGATGTGGCCCTCCTGACAAATTGTTTGGACACCACTAGTCTGTACTAACACAAACCCAACAGATAGATGAAAAAATAGTAGCTCTAGGAAGAAATGCTTTCTGAGAACTTGAAGGCCACTGACATCAGGTAAATGGTCCATGGACTGCTAAAACTACTGTTTGAAGGATCACCTGTACTCCTTCCTGGAATATTACTATGGTAAAGTTTCTGTAGGTTAATAGGTTTAATAGGTTATAATAGGTTTTAAATAAACCAACAAGTATTAGATTCTGGGACAAGGTTGGAAAATGGTTACTGTGGTAGTCTGGGCTGCACTGGCTTACTGGTTAAAGTTGGTGGTTCAAAAGCTGAGTACAGCACAACAGAGTGAGCACTTGTTACTTGTCCAGTTCCTGCCAACCTAGCAGTTTGAAAGCATGGAAACACAAGTAAATAAATACCACTTAAGTGGCATTTAGTCATGCCAGCCACATGACCATGGAGATGTCTTCGGACAATGCTGGCTTGTAATAGGGATGAGCACCACTTCCTAGAGTCAGTCACAACCAGCAGGGCAATTTGTTGTCTTGGGGGGGGGGGTCACCTTTACCTTTACCTCACTGCAGCCATACTACTATACCATCAATCAAGGAAAGCTTAAGCCTGATGCCTTGGTCTGATATGGATCTTTTAATGGGATAGAAATCCTATCTTAGGTAAAAACTGCTTTGTGGAAGGCATCTCACAACCAGAGCAGAGCCGCCATCACTTTTCCTTGTAATGTGTGGAAGATTAAATTTACCCTCCCTGAGAAAATGAATGCTATAAATGTCATGGAAAAAAGCAATGCGATGATGTTTTCAAGCATTATTCTGATCTTCATCACGAGTGATGGCAATGAATATTAAAAATGGAGGAGCAGCAATAAATAATTCTTTGCAAACTGGCCACCAGCATACTATTCACTTGTTGAGAAGTGGCAGTTTTTTACTACTCTTCCAAACCAAAAAGAGTGACATTGTGTATTTTAGACTGTACTTGCCCTCCATAGGTGTAATCAGAACTGTACAGCATATGCGGATGTGTAAAGTCTTTCAGGAGGGGACGTTGTGGGAGTTATTTCCTTTATCCCTGCAGTTCATGCTACCCATGAGAATAAGAGCAGGGAGGAATTTGTGGGATCTTTACTAGCTAATTCATCCATCAAAGAATATTTATTTGTTCATTAATTTAGTTTATGAACATTGCACGAGTTATACAGTACAGGATTTTACTGATCAGTCTTTGTTCAGAGTTTACAAACCATGACTTTGATGGGAATGTAACTCTGCCTGGTTTTGACTTGTGTTGGCATCACTCTGCAACATACTGGGGAAAAAATGGGAAAACGTCAAATTACATTGGCAGTGCAAGCCATGCTTGTACTGGAACAGGCAGGTCGGTGTGCTGGTGTTCCATCCAGCACTATTTTGGGTTGGCTGCTGCACTACTACAGGGCAAGGAGCACCTTTTCCCCTAAATTTGTGCCATCGATTTGTGCCATGGAAATCAGTGCAGAACAGAGCAAGTCTGTTCTGCTGCTCTGAATTGCCCAGGAATGAGGCTTAGATTTGGCACAAGTGCCCAGGCCCAGCCCCTTCGCCTGCTCCCCAGATGCCCTCCCAATCCTCCTGTCAACTGCCCTACCCACATCATGGTATACCTCCCTGCTATCTCTTCACCACCCTTCCCCTGTCACCCCAAGCCTCTGTGTTGCCTTCTCTCCTCACTCAGTGTCACAGATGGATCCTAAACTACAAAGAGCAGCTTCACAGCTTGGGATATATCCTGGATGTCCAGTGCCTTTGCCCAGCTTCAGCTGATGCACCAGCTGCAGCTGTACCTGCCTCAGTCGGATCTGGCCACAGTGATCCATGCCATGGTGACATGAAGATTAGACTATTGCAACACATTCTACGTGGGGCTGCCCTTGAAGTAATTCCATAAGTTACAGCTAGTGTAGAATGTGGCAGCTTGTGTGGTTGCTGGAGATTGGCAGTTTAACTCTGTCACGCTGCTGCTCCAGGCATTACACTGACTGCCCATTTGTTTCCAGGTCCGATTCAAGCTGTTTACTATGACTTGTAAAGCCCTAAATGGCCTGGGACCAGCGTATTTGAGAGACCGCCTTCTTCCACACAATCCACTGCACTCTCTGAGGTCATTAGAGGCGGCCCTGTTCGTTGTGCCACCACTGAAAGAGCGATGGCAGCCAGGAACAGGGCCTTCCCAGTGGTGGCACCCACTTTGTTGAATGGTGTTCAGTAAGGATTAATGGGACTAAGGGAGCTAGCCTAACTTGTTCTAGCAGAGGTTTGATGCAGGCTGGGGTGCAGCTCATACCCTTACCCTGAGCAATGCTCCAGGCACCCCTATGAGTTTGTGCAGATCTGGGCTAACAGGCTGGGGATGGAGTTTGGGATCTAGCCTGTGTCATCACTGCTAGTACCACCTGCTCCCAGGCCTAAAATTTCATCAGAATCAGCCATATAGTACCATTTATTTATTTAAATTCATTTAAATTCCTCAGTGAAGTGCCCTTCTAATAATCTTCTAATAATTCCTTCTAACCTTCTATAATCCCATAAATTTTTCTAATGCACTCTTACAATCCGGTCACTCAGTCTTTCCCTGGTTTCTTTCCCTGGTGCCTAAATGTTGTGCTTCCTCCTTCTCTTGTGAGATAGGTGAGAAAAGCAATTGACTCCACAGCTTATTGCATCACACACATAATCCAAAAGCCTTCCTTCTGTCCTTGTAATTTCGGATCCCAGCTCAGCTGGTGGTTCCTGGATTTGACACCAAATATGATTTTCAGCCGTTCTCAATCAATCACTCTGAAAAAATATTTCTGTCAAAGGGAAATCTTTAGTTGGCAACATGGTTTTCCTGAGTGTTCAGATTCAGTGTGTGGTATGCGAGGCATTAAGACTCCCATAAATATATCCAATAGGCAGGAAACTATTAAGCCATATATGAGGCTTCTTCTTCATGGGGCCAACCCATCCCTGAGGGTGAGTGCAGCATTTGCCTTGGGAGCAGATTGATTTGATTTGTAGTCCAACTTTCTTCCATGAAGGGCATCCAAGACCCAAGATTCAGAGGGCATTTTTTGTGTATAGGCCTTCATATTTGGTTCTGCAAAATGTAAGTCTTTGTGTATCATATGATCCAGAGAAAAAAGAAAGAGATCAATTCCAAAAAAAATACAATATGTAAACTGGTAATTGATATATGAGTAAAAATGTAGAATGTTAGAAAATGTTCAGACAAAAAAGCTGTTTCAGGCCAGATAAAGTCTTGCGGCTGGCCAGATTGGTTCCCCCTCTCCAGATTATAGTTCGGAGACTCCTGATTTCAGACAAGATTCAAACGGGGGTGAACAGAGGGTTGAAGGGGGGAATTTTATCACCTCTTGCAATATGCACAGTCTGTTACTACATAAACTGGTGCTGCTGTGAAGGAGTCTTGCGCTGGTATGAAGGGATGATTAATGTAATGAGTAAAGCAATGTACCATGACTTTGTGACTACGACCAGTCTCTTACCATCTCATATTTTGCATCTTTATTCTGGCAATTTGTGAAGCTTTGTTTGCATGTATGGTCCTGTTCTTTAAGCAATGAGACATGGACAGCCCGAGTATTATGGCCAGTAGAGCATGCCTAGAAGTATAATTAAGCATAGGGATCAAGGAATATATACCCATCAGAGAAACATGATCTTTTAGTGATAAAAACCTGGCTTATATCCAGTTTATTTTCAATTGTATTTTATTTATTGCTAACTCTTTCATAGAAATCAAGCAGGTTGTCTCTCTTCACCCCCCCACCCCAAAAGTCAAGCATGTTTTGTTAAAGATACATTGTTATTGTTAAGGATTTTCAGTTCATAATAAGGTTTGTGATCAATGTGTGGAGGTCAGAGGTGGGAGTCAAAAGGCAAAATCCTTCTCCAGGTCCATTTCTACCCAGTTTGACCATCTGTACAAGACTATGACCTTGTTAGAAAATGGTTTGCTGGAGTTGCTTTATTTTTTTTTAAAGAGTGCTTCTTTAGAAACAGACACAGATGGAAATTCTACTAAAATACCAATAGTTAATGAGACTTGCAAGAGTCTCATGTTGCAAGAGATGAGTTTTTAGGTTGCACAAACAAAAATAAATGGTTAGCAAACAATATTGAAGAGAAGCCTATGGTGTAATGGTTTGGGAGTTCAAATCCCCATGAAGCTTCTTGGCTGGCCTTGGGCCAGTCACTATCTCTCAGCCTCACCTACCTCACAGGGCTGTTGAGAAGATAAAAGGAGGGAAGAAACTATGTATATGTCCACATGGGTTTCTAGAAGCACTATGACCCTCCCAAAAGTGTGTACATTGAAGAAGATCTCTTGGGGATTTTCGGCAACATCATAGCATACCCATCCCTATAGGACATCAAGGGGAAAGTGGGGGTCTAAAGTGACAAATCTATGTTTGAGCATTGGTAAAAATTGGGCAGCATGTGACAGTGGATGGGAAAGAGTTAAAAAGGTGCCTGTAGTGTGACAGACTTTAAGGACAAATCCCATTTGGTGGATGCAGGTGACAAAGAAAAGGCTGTTTGTGTAGTGATATGCACAGGATATATCTGGGAGTAACTCTGTCAGAGGGCCTGAAAACAATTTAGTGCTATCAAATAAGCACTACTTGTCATGGAAATCAGTTTTGAAGGATAGATAATAGAGAGGGAATAACTTTTTTTTATGGAAAGAGTCCAGTTCTTTAGGTTAATTGACGTCAATTGGTCTTTGCTCCATATCAGTTTCCATGCATACATCTGTAAGATTGGTTTTTTTTTAACTGTTTCCAAATCCAAAACCAATATAATAGTTCCCTCTTATTGTAAAATACACACAAAGTCCAGTTCACAACAGAAAAAAACACACATTACAAACCTTGCTGTTCAAAATAAAAGGTACATTTAAACTTATAAAATAAAGCTAGAATGAAGATTTAGATCGAGATTACATTCTATGTGAAAGACTTTATTATACTTTATGGGGAGGAAAATCACATAATGCTTTTTTTTAAAATAAAAGACAAATTCCTAGCCAATCCATATGGGCAGAAATGGTCCCTCAGTAAAGAAGCTTGGGGTGTTTACTGACCAGTAAAAATGTCAGATTTTTTCAGGAATTGGAAGATAATTAAAAGAATCATTACTCAAATGAGGGAAGGGACTTCCTTAACTTAATAGTGCTGAGAAAGCGAAGCCTCTGTGGCTTTTTGCTTTAAATTCAGTTTGCTTTTACTGTAATCCTGTAGTTAATGATTTCTGGAAAGCCAATCCTGATTTGAATGTATATATTTTGCTCTAAATATTAGGAAATCATAGGTATGTGTTGCAAATCGTGGGTGTGCCAGTCCAGTTTGGAGAAAATTGTTCTTTGATGACTAATATAAAGAACCATTTTCTTCCCTTCCAAAGGTTGTAATTTTCCTGTAGTTTTGGTGCTCATTGGTATATTTGCCATGCAAATACAGTTAGACCATTTTTTACATTTTATTTTTATTGTGTTTTATAAATTGTATATATTATTCTTCGCAGCAGTTACATAAAATCAGACCTTGCGCATAATAATAATCTCAGTGCATCATAATATTAATATATTGCGACATACAAACCTTTAAAATTTAAAATTGTCCCTTCTTTTTAATTTGTGATACAATCCATAAATGCAGGCATTTCATTATAATTTCCTGTCGTGTCAAGATTCAAGCATGCTTGTATTCAGCCTAACAAACCGATCCTTTTTATGACAACCACTGGTGCAGCAGCCATTCTGCCAGCCTTCGAGTGTCAAAAAGCATCCACTGCAAAGCACTTTTTGACACCCAGAGAGTAAGAATGCCAGCGGGAAGGCCTGCACCACCCGCAGGCACCTTATCCAGCTTGATGACCAGGGCAAAGAATTACTGCGCCTGGCAGAAGGTAAGGGATGGTGGAATGATGAGGAGGAGGATTTGTGATGGAGGACAGCAGGAAGGGGGTGGTTCAGACCTGGGAGGCAGGGCAAGGACCTCCAAAATATCCTAGCTCCTGACCTGGTCCAGAAAGCTCTACAGAAGTTAGATCCAAGAAGCTGCATTGATAAGGATGCGGTTTTATAGAAGGTTGTACTCTTCTCCTGAAGATTCCTCCAGCCTGCTCAGTTTCAGCACTGGATACAGCATAAACCAGTGGTACTCAGGCATTTCAGCTGGGACTCTCTTTCAAACTTAAAAACATGTCTAGGACCCCCTGTCAAACTTACCGAGATGTGACATCACTGTGATGCCAGAGCTTCTCCATATCTACACAGAGGTATTTCCCATTGGGTTAAATGAGACTTAATCCCAGGAAAGCAGAGCGCCAGATTACAAAAATGGTGAATCCCACCTTCCCGGAACCCCCCTGACCTGATGTTGTGACCTCCCAAGGGGATCCTGACCCCCACTTTGAGTATCACTGCACTAATAGCAGCTACAAAAGAAGCCCTGGACAAAAAAAGAATCTGGACATTTGGACTTCGTATATATCTTTACATATATATCCTCCACATCAGCAGGCCTCCGTCAGTCTTGGAAGACTATGGTATCGTGCTCGGCGCTGCATGTGAAGCACGAAAGCCTGGGTTGGATTGTTATGGAGGATAGGCTGTTACCCAAGCAGCAAATCCCCCCTCTCCACGCCACTGAATTAGTCCAATGGAAAGACAGAGCCAATACAATTGGATCCAGCTGGCATCGCCGAGCTGGGCTAAGGACAGGAACTCACCCTGTCTTGTGGGGCCGACCCAGGTCTCGAACCCTGGCCTGCTGGTTAACAGGCACAGTGTCTTAGCCACTTGTGCCACTGACCTGTGTAAATAGCAATCCAAATCTAACTAACCTGTCATACAGCCACACTGATGGAGTGTGTGCTGCACTGGTGGGGGGTCAGTTGCAGAAGTCTCCTCATAGTGAGGAATTTTTTTACTTACTCTAAAGCAGGCATCCGTTACCCAAATAGGTTTGCACCAACTATATGGTGAAGAACTAAGGAGAGTAAAAGTGAGGGAAGAGGAAAGAGATGAGAAACTGGCACAAGGTACCCAAGGCATACTCTTCCATTCTGCCTCCTGCCCACACCTTTCCAACCCAGACACTACCCATTTCCTCCCCATGCCTACCCTGTTCCATTGCCTGCCATCATGCAGGCGTACCTTTTCTCCTGTGGATAGCCAATAGTGGCAGCAGCAACAAGCTGGCCACCAGCAGCATACAGTATGTAGCCATTTATGACAGCAGAACCACTGTTCCTCTGTCATAATCTCTAGATGTTATTGGGCTGTTCCCTACCAGTGTAGTCTACTCTTTGTAGATCCTCTGTGTATACTACTCTGTCTACTCTGAAGTCTAATTGAATACAGTGAGACTTACTTTTGAGTAAACATGCAAGGGATTGTAAATTTATGACCAATCCTATGCTTACAGTACTTAATACCCCAGGGACACTTTTTCCTGTGTTGGAGACTTAGGGTAAAATCCAGAGTAACTACGGGAAGCCCTTGCTCTGGTGTAAGTACAATTTACTCTGGATTGTATTATGAATTTCCCATAGGTTTTCACTAGGTGTTGCAGTAACTACAGGTGCACGTAATGTCTCTTATGTGCTCATGTAGTTAGTCTGGATTGTAGGGTTAGAGAGCAATCCTAACCATGTCTACTCAAAAGTAAGCCCCATTGTGTTCAACAGGTTGTACTCCCAGGAAAGTGTGTTTAGGATTGCAGCCTTAGGCCTAGATCCTAAAGTGAAAGGATATATATCCTAAAGTGCTCCCCTTGCTCCGGAGCAGTTAAGATGACTTTCCATAAGATAACACTAGAGGGTGACGTAACTGTGTGGACCTGTAACTGCTATGGATTTTGCCCCTCGTTGTCACAAACATAACCCACCATAAGGAAGAGCGAGGCCTTTACCTCAAGTAATGAGCAGAAGACTCTGAATATCCCTCTGTGCCAGTAAGACAACATAGGGAGTGGTGGAACTGTGGAGGTTGGAAGATGGCAAGAGGAGAAGGGAGGATGAAGCATAGTATCAAGGAAGGGGGCAGGCTTGGTCTCCCTTCCTGGCTTCAGTCCCTTGACCTGAGTCCACATGGACTTGAACCTGTTATCCAGGTCCAGGTAGACCCAGTGGTCTGGAAGAGCCTTATTGGGCTTTCATTTTACTGGAGATGCCATATGGTTGCTACTTTTCACTCCTCCCACACACACATTTCTATTGATAGACTAGCACATTTCATAATCTATAGTTACATAAATGAATATAATTATTTTTATAGCACACATGATATTATTGTCTGCACTTCTGATGTTTCAGAATATTGTTCTGAATTTTGGTTTAATGGTCGTAGTAGCTATGAGTTACATCAAACTGAAAGACTTTGAACTGTTTTCTTTCTTGCCTCCCACAGTTAAAATATTTGGATATTTCCCCGTTACTATTACACACTTCATTGTAGATAATTGATCAAGAATGGATGAGGATATTAGTGGAAATCTACTAAAACATTTACCAATTTTTTCAAAGAGAATTGAAGGAAAGGGTAGATTTTCAGGATAATCCTTTTAAAATTAAAATACAACATGGATACATTACGGTTAAGGGACATTAAGAGCCTTACCTAAACCAGCCAAAGCTGGGAGATTCAAGAGCAGCTGCAAATGTGTAGTTAACTTCCTTCAGAAAATGTCCATCTTGCCACCATTGATGAGGAAACCTTGAAAATGCAGAGGTTATCTGGATTCTGATAACACATTTTTTGTTAAAACAATTATAAGAATGTCCTTTGTGTTTCCCAAACTCCAGCTTGCTGGGACACACCATTTTTCCAAATAAAAAATTGGAAACACATTTTGCCCTAAAGAGATTTGAAGCTTCATTCAGAGGAACCAATGGATTTCAGCATATGCTTTCATTGATGACACATTGCATCATCAGATGCGTCCAAAGGCTTCTGTTGAATAAAGCCCTATCTTGTATTTCTGTTACAAGCTGCAATTCTATCCACATCTACCTGGGAGTAAGCCTCATTCATTATCAGGGGACTTCTTAGTAGACCTTCATAGAATTGGGCTCTCACATAGCTACCGATCTGGAAAAATCAACTTTATTTACACCTGATAAATTTCCCTTTCTCTGATTCTTATCCTTAGTAAATTGTTGTCTCACAGTGCAATCCTAAGCATGTCTACTCAGACGTAAGTCCTATTGTGTTCAATAGTACTTACTCCCAGGAAAGTGTGGTTAGGATTGCAGCCCAATGCTTTTGGGAGATGGCTCTTAATGTGAGTTGATGAAATTGAGCAGAGGAGGGCAGGGATTTCACAATAGGGTACCATAGGACTCCTGGTTGAAAAAGAGCTAAATAGCAATTGAATAAGCTCTAATAAGACCTCAAAGTGTAAAGGTAATTGGCTATTTTCTTAAGCAGCCCAGGGAACAGGGTGATGGAGAGTAAGCTGCTGCTTCCTCCCTTCTTCCTAGAGAAGAAAGGTGATGCCTCTTCCCAGATTCTCTTTCAACCATCCTTTAGCATGACAGCGCAAACTGGAGTGCTTCTGTCTATGGCTGGTCAGTGGGAACTTGTAACATATGGGATCCCTCTTCCCCTCCTGCCACATTTCCCTGCCCTACTTTTCATGGTTTGCTTCATAAGTAGGTTGGCCCTGGCCAAAATGTAGATTTTGGATTCAATATCTATCATATGCACCTGTCGGATATCCATGTTGGAAAAGATCTCTCTCCTAAACCCTGTAATGTCAACATCAAATAGTACTTGACTAGGTGGGCCACTAATCTAACTTTATAAGAAAATGGGGGGTCAGATGGCATATGTGCCATGTGTTAATGGTACTCTTGATTGACTCTGACAGCCCAATTCTAACAGTAGACCCAATGCCTTTGCAGCCTCTATGGGGCTGCTTGGATCTGCATCAGCAACGTTGCTAGCACAATCTGGGCCATCCCATGTCAAGCTTTCAGGTCTGGAAAGGGGAATAGGATATGGTGGTAACCATAGCTGCTGTCTATACCCTTTCACCCTTGGCCTGAACATCTCCCCATCCTGTAATACCTTCACGGCTTGTTCCACCCTCCCTTGCTATTTAGTGGAGAATCTACCTGCTCTTCTGGGTGTAGATAGCCAACATTACAGCACATTTGCAATAGCATGCATGCTTGCTCCACTGCCGCAGGTGGCATAGGATTGGGCAATGTGATCTTTTTCATGTGATCTGGCATAGGAGTGGGCAATGTGATCTTAGTGGAAAGTTGTTTTGTGGTATGGATTTTTATGGATAAAGTATGGGAAAAATGTTGCAAACAGGAGAATCATTCATGATGGGAAGACATTGCCCACATATATCATACCTGCAACCTCAGGTAAAGAGTCAAATGGGTTTCAAGCTGTAAGGAATGATATTTATCTCTGTTAAGTTGCTAAGGTTTTAGACTGTTTCAAGCAAATGCATTTAAGGCCATAAAGAATATCTAATAGCAACTGAGAAAATCTGGGACGTTTGCTTTAGGATACCTACATGCTTGCCATGAGAATGCAGCTGCCTATGCAAGACACCCCTGTCACATCAGTGCTATATTTGCTGGAACACTGAATCCCTTCCCACAAATATGAACCATACAGCTATGCCCTCAGTAGCAATCATTCCTAAGTAGTGGCATTCACATTTCAGCAAAGCATCTGTACCAGTCCTGGTGTTGAGAAAGAAATCTCAAGTAGGAACAAACACTGAGTCACTTCATTCAATAGCAATTTGGAATGTTTACCAGTTGGGACCCAGTATAATTTGCTACCTACTTGGTACATTTTGCAGCACACTGTAGGAGGCATGTGTGAATGCCTTAATTGAATAACGGGTGCAATTAACTGATCAATGGCCTCAGTGTATAATAGGTATATATAGTATGTTTGGAGCATACCATAACTTGAATGCCTTAATTGAATAGCTGGTGCAATTAACTGATCAATAGCTTAAGTGCATATTAAATAGAGAGGTGCATTTAATGAAAGGGTCCAGGCTTCCAGATTCTACTGTTCCCCCACTTTCCTTATTCCAATCTTTACACACCAGCAGTCTGTATATATATTTTGTGCACCTATTAGTGTAGATAGAGAACAAAAAATAAAGAAGGCATTTGTCAGCTTCCGTGAAATACTAAAGAAGCATAGGAGTGTTTGATGTCCCCCCACTATGGAAGGAGGAGGCCGCTGGAAGGGGGCAATACCCCTACTATGTTTTGAGGAGGAAGCTCTCTGGAGGGTCCAGTTCTTTGTTTCTGCCATTGTATTGAGATTCTGTAGTAGACTTTTAAAATTGATGACTTGAGTCATTAGTTAAAGCAATAAAGTTGGTCTCATAGCAAAAAAGGCATCCTTCAATCCATTGACAGCTGCAGTTTCTTACAAATAAAAATTGACAGTCTTTGGAACCAGGTCTGATGGCCCGTCAGGTTCAGAGATTTCTGATCCGTCTTTGCTGAGAAACTAAAAGGCTCTCGCCTTTGTATTTGATGCTCGGCTCGAACCTTCATTCAGAGGCTGAGGTGAGCTGACACTTATTCTAGCCGGGCTCCCACAAGAAAGGCTGCCTAATTTTCATTCACTTTATCAGGTAGGCTGACAATCTTTGGGCACAGCTGGGACTTACCTACTTAAAGGGATGGGAATCTTGTTTAATACTACTCTAATTCATATGACTTGCATATCTTCTGAAGAGTGGATGTTAAAACCATCTAAATCTTCATTTGGACTTAGCCAGGAAATATGTTGTGATGTTTGATAGTCTTTAAAGTGAACAGCAGATTTTTATTTTTTTACCTAAAGAAAATGGAACTTTCTGCTCATCGAACATTAACATTTTTTTCTTTAATATGCTAAACACTTTGGTTAATTTGAAATGAGGAGGAGGGGAAGGATGAGTCTTCCTGCTTATAAAACTTTAGCCTGTATTTTACTAAAGACTTGCAGGCAGAATCTCTGATGAATGCCTGGATCACATGTTGGTGTGTCTCTCTTCTTGCATTACTTTTAAGAATATGCAATGTAGTTATCCTTGTCATAATTCCCTTCCACAAAACCAGGATGGTACAAAACCAGGTCAGAGCCTTGAAGGCAGGGCGCAATCCTGCGTATACTTATAGTGAATGGGGCTTTCTCCCAGGAACAATGCGCCTGAATGAGCGCATTCCTCCTTGGACCCTCTTACCTGAGGTGCCAGCTGAAGAGAGCCCTCTTGAACTCACATTGAACCCCACACCCACACATCTCTCTTACTCACACCACACACACTCAGCCATACACCCAGGGTGATCAGATGCCCAAACCTCAAAAGGAGGACAAGGACTTAGATTCCTCTCAGCCTGGCCTATCAGTGGACAATCACATGTTTGCCTACTCACAAGTAAAGCACTTTCACTATTCACAAGTAAAGCACTTTCACTTTCCCATAGAGCTCAATGCATATTTTTTAGTTTTAGTTTTTTTAGCCATAACATTTGGTAGGAAGGAGATATTTCAAAACCTATTTTTGCATTAAATTCTGCTCTTCAATTTGAATCCAATACCATATGACATGATGGGGTCCTGCACACCATCACAAAGTTCCAAAATGAAGCCAAAATGGAGGACAATGAAGCCCTTTTGGAGAACACCCAGACAAGAGACAAAAAAAGAGGACAAATCCAGAAATTTACAGTCATATGGTCACCCTTCAAACACCCTCTTCTCTCTCCAGCTAGGTCCAAAACCCCCCAAACAAGATATATCCCTGTTTTTCTGGGCATATGGCAACCTGAATGGAAGTTTATAGTGGCATTTATTTTACTTTTTAAAAAGTAATTATACCACCTCCTTCCCATAGGACTCATGGCACTTCTCAGTTTTAACACACATACATCCTGGAAACAAAATCAAATAATAACAATTCAGCAGCAGAAACCACACTAACTTAGATAGTTCAGCCACTAACAAAAGCTGATTTTCAAAGACACAGGGCACAATCCTGACCATTTTTCCTGCTCTAAGGTAAGGGCATTGCAATTTGAGTGAAAGAAACAAATATTGCCTTATCTTGAGGAGGCCTGTTTGACTGCCCCATGACTGCGGGATTCAGCACATGTCCCACAGGCACAGCTATACCAGTGCTGTAATGTTGATTAAGATTGCATTTACAATGTGACAACCTGTATGAATGCTTCTTGGAAAGAGCATTCCAATGGTGCCACCACCAAAGAGGTCTGCACATGAATTCTTGCCAAAATCTTGCATCTAACGCTGGTGCTATCTCAATTAAACAACATAAGCCCACAGAAAGTTGTTTTATATTTCTGATGGGGTGAAACTGCAAACCAAGATTTTAATGACACAGAGGTGTTTTTTTATAGGGGGACAAAGTTTATGAATCAGGAGAGTAATTAGAGTACATGAATAATACCAAATGGCTCTGCTGCTTCCCTGAACCAAGAACTCAAAAAATATTTAAGCCATCCAGGTACTAGATGTAGTATTTTTAAAGTCATTTGGCAATATGATTCTAGTGATGTGAAATACACTCAGACAGTGAGTCACGTGTACAAACAGCAACCCATATTACACAAACCTGTTAAGGATTTCACCTTTAAAAAAAATGACAGAATAATTACAGGACAACATGTCCTTCATGAGTAAAAACAACCAAGCTAAAGTGGTTTCAAGGCTGGCTTGGCCTACTTCTTCACTGGCAAGATGCATAAATCATAAACTGTTTGGGGACTGATTCATACAGTGGGGATCCAAGAGCACATAGCTTATGTTTGCGGCTTGTTTCTCCCTCTGTCTCTCTACATGTGCGTATGGTCAAATTTGGAGTTAAATTCAGCAAATGAAGAACCATATTTTCCTATGTTAAACCTTGTAACAGTATTATTAGCAATGTTGCAAAAGTACACCCTTCCATTTTCAATCTTGTCCATTACAAGGGTGAGGTGTTTAGTTTTTCATTATATTCCACTGCTGTAGTAAATGATTTCTTCATCAGATAGCAGGGGTCTCCAAACATTTTGGCCAAAGGGCCACATCAAATATCTGGCATGTTTCTGGGTTAAAAAAAAATTAAATACAGTGTAAAATATGAATAAATGCATTAGAGATGGAACTCAAATGAACAGGCTCAAATTTCCAGGATTTCTCCAAGCACCAATACATATCACATATAGGTCATATAGGCCTATATCCCAAAGTGAAGGGCAAAATCCAGAGTAACTATGGGGAGTCCTTACTCCGATGTAAGAACAGGTTACTCTGGATTGCAATATGAATTTCCCATAGGTTTTCACTAGGTGGTGAAATAACTACAGATGCATGTAAAGTCTCTTATGTGCTCCCATAGTTACTCTGGAGTTGGGGGTAAGCCCCTTCTTCCGGAGCAGTTAAGATGACTTTGCATAAAATAACACTAGAGGGTGATGTAACTGTGTGGACCCGTAACTGCTATGGATTTTGCCCATAATCTCAGTGAAGTCTCCAAAAAATGATTTGAGATTATGCCCTGGCTCAGCCTGTTCCAATGTCACTTATAAGCCCCCATGAGAAGGAAAATGTCTAAAACTGATTTTATGCCAAGGAGCCGCCTTCTTGTGGATCAAAACCAACAGTATCTCAGATGAACAACCATCAACACAGCTAAAAGGGGACAAATTGTAGTAGTGCAGGTGCCGCAAAGTGCAATGTTAGCAGCCCCTCCTATTTGTCATTGAAGCCATTCTGGACAGCCACATCAATGAGCAAAAGATGTTGCAAATTCCTACATATTGTCACTGTTGCCTGGAATCAGTGGTGTAGCTAGAAAATCATCTTCAACTCCAGATAGCAAATAGATGCTTTAGCTATGCCACTAGTAGAGCAAATGGTGGTGAACTGCTGAGGAGGAGGAGGCAGGTTTTCCACAATTTTCTTTTAAAAAATACCCAGGGATGACATCACTTCAAGTTGTGACATCACTTCCAGGCATCATTTTTGAGCTTTGCATCAGGCTACATGATCATTAGCTATGCCTCTACCTGGAATGACTCTAAGGGGGAGCGTGAAGGGCTGTTACATGGCACATTGAGACACTTGTAGTGCTTACTGTCTTACCCTCTACACTATAATACACTACACTACTGTGGACGCAGCATTCATTTTAATCAGGATTGAATATTCCTGCAGGAAAAATGGAAAGCAATGGAGCAGGTTAATTTTATGAGGATGAGCTGAGATTTGAGTGTGAGCCATGAAATGCTATCCTAACATGCGCTGGAACAGGCAGGCTGGAATATCTGCTCTGTATCCATTGTGAGTATTGGAGCAGCTGCTGTGCTACCACAGGAAATGGGTGGCTCATCCCCTTCCCCACGGTAGCCCCAATAGATCTACTCAGATTTAGGCCATCTCTAGAGGTGGCCTAAGTCTGACCAGACAGAAGCAACCAGAGGCTGTTCCTGGCTGCCTGAGAGGCAAGGTTTGGATCTGACATAACTGTAGGATCTGAGCCCCACATTATACCCTCCATCTGTCCTTCCCCCTGCCCCGAAAAACCCTCTCCTTTCTCCTCCCTGCCCTCTATGCACCCTCTCTAAACCCTTACTGCCTGAAAAGGCCAGTGCAACTCCCCCCTTGTGATGGGCAGAGTGTGAGCACCGGCCTTTCCTTCCCTGCTGTGGCACATTTGTGCTAGTAGGTTGGCACAAGCAGAAGTGTCCCGAGGGGAGCTGGGGGGCCCTTGGCCACTGGTACCACCCTCAGAGGGGTGACTAAGATAAAAAAAAATTGCCAAAATTGTTTGGACAAGTCAAATACTATTAAGACAAGCATTTTCCAGCAGAATCCAATGTGAAAAAAAGAGCTTTGAAATATCTCCTTCCTATCAAAATGTATGGCCAAAAAACTAATGAACAAAAATACATGGAGCCCTATGGAAAATGAAAGTGTGCCATATTGTGCCTTTACTGGTGAGTGGGCAAAAGTGCCTTAGTCCATTGGAATGGGAGACTGAAAGGAATCCGATGCCCCCAGAATGGTCCTGATCCAATGAACACAGCACCCACAAATCAACCCAGAAGGAAGTCCCTGATAATTACATTGAGCCCTATGGAAAGCGGAACTGAGCTCCACAGCCATGTTTACTTGTAAGTAAGCAAAGGTAACTTGGCTCGTGGTCAGGTCAGGCACAGAGAAAGGCAAAGCCACCAGAATGGTCCCAATTCAGTGAAAGTGAAGCTCAACAAGTACTCCAGAAAGCAGCCTCACCTCCTCGCAAAATATAATAAAGCAGTCTTAATTGATAAAGAGATTTTAAAATATGAAAATATTAATTAATATCTAATTAATTAAATAATTTTGACATATGGGTGTCAAAAAATGTGCCACAGGTGCCAAATGACCTCAGTGCAAGAGACCTGCGCTGACCTAACAGCATTCTAAGATTGCCCTCTCAGTCGTCGTCATAGTTCATGCTTATATTTCCTCCTTCTTTCTGCAAAATAATAATTTTTTTCCCTTGCCATTATGCAACAAACTGAATGTCTAGGTGCTTGTCCTGGAGTTTTCAATACTAATTGCTCATTACCTTGTCCTCATGCAAAGATCTAAAGAACCACAATGAAAAACACTTTGAAACTCACCTCCCTATTACTGGTAAATCAGAATAAATCCAATCCCTGGAGAAGAGAAACAGAGACTTAACGTCCCTTGTCGATTCCGCCTCCTAGTGCATCATGGAGCCATCTCGTCCCCAATTCAAAGGCTCTCTCCCCCACATCCCGCTCAAAGGCTGCAAACAAGAGTTGGAAAATTGAGCTTGAGTGGGGAGAATCTCTTGTTTTTAAAAATGAAAGTGACAGGGAGTTTGAACCCTCTTGTCAATTTCACCTCTACAGTGAATGAATGGGAGGGGGAAAAATAGTATGTCAGTTTCATATGTGCACAGATCTCCAAACTTTGCAAAAAAAAATGCTTTCAGTAATAGTTATTAACCTTATGAACAAAAATTTGTGGATTCAAAAAACAAACTTTTTCCTTATAGCAATTAAATCAGATAGAAGTGAGTAAGGAGAATATGGGGTCTCTGCTGAACGGTGTAAAAGCACTGGAAAACTAAGCTGACGTCCCATCCCATTATTCTGACATCCCAATGGACAAGTACAGCAAACATATGGGTTTTTCCTAATGATCTGTTTGCTATGAAATTACTTAATTTGCACAAATTAACTTCTGTCCCTTTTGAGGGTGGTATGTCTTGGACAACAGATGCAACCCTATTGTGCTAACAGAGACAGTATAGCATACCTGTTATGCTCACATTCGTTTTCCGAGGTGCTTTCAGAGTTTGCACTTGCTGGATTTGCTGGAATGGATTTCTCCTTCCATGTATTATTGTTCTCAGACTGTAAACACCTCATGTTTTTACCTGACAGCACAAGCCTAACTGTGTCTACTCAGAAGTTTTTTAAGCTATAAGTGCATCCAAGGAGACTGTGTGCCAGATATTTAACATTTATTTGGGTTTAGACGTAGGAAAACAGATTAGAAAAGCCATGTCCTCCAGATCTAATGGTCAGGATATCTTACTTGAGCTGTTTGAAAAGCAAGGGTGAAGGCACTGATAATCACTAGTCCAAATTAATTGAATGTGAGAGGAACTGAAATCCAAAACATTATGTAAAATTACAAATCAAAAACGCAGCTTCGGGGTAGTATTTCAGTGCAAGATAATACTTTTATCTGCCACCCTTTTCTTGTTCAATACACAAACCCCGTGCTATTTTCATAGCTCCAATTTGCAGAGTTTTCCCATTCCTTTGGAAGGGTTTTAACTTGGCCCTTGTACCTCCTGGTACCTTCTTTGCATTGACATGATTAAATACTAGAGTGTGCTGAGCACATATTACTGCTGGTGAAAGAGAAGGGGGGAAAACTTGGCTTCTTTGTCAAGAGTTCACTGAAAACATCTGTTCAATCACCGAGAGGCCAAAAAGGCAAGAACAATTTGAGGAAGGGGAAATAAAGCGAAAGAGAAGTGTAACGCCATGCCAATGAACTGTTAAACCAAGAGGCACGAGCAGGACAAAAGGACGGCTGCTCATTGCCAAAGGCACATGTCTTTAGAAATAGTATTAGCAGAAAGAAAATGGAGCAGTAATTGTCCAGTTCAGGAATGTTTTCCCCTGCACCTTGTCTGCTATATATAATATGGAGGTGGGTGGCCTTGCTGGAAGGAGAACCATGGCTGAATTCTTGGGGCTGGGACCATTGCTTGGCTCTCATGACAAGGTCGGGCTAGTGAAATGACAGCTTTGCTGAGGTCTGTCTAAGGCGGCTGGTTGAACTCCGGCTAGTAACTAGATAGCAGCCTTGGAATCCCTCTTTCACATAATGCATGATTGATCTGTGAAATTCATTGCCCTGACATGCTGAGAGCTTAGTTAAGACGACGGGATTCAGAAGGGATTGGATAAATGCTGGGTGGATTGGAGTGTAACAGTTATAGCTAAGGAAACCCCCTGATGCTTGGAGTTTCCTGAAACTCCTGAATTGCCAGGATTGGCTTGAGAGACAGGCACGGACCACTCACTGTTGGGCAGGGGTGTCACTAGGGTTTGCGTCACCTGGTGTGGGAGACCAGCGTGTAACCTGACACGCTGTAGGCATTCAACATTATAAATGGTGGGCATGGTTATGTGCCATTGCCCCACCTCCACAGGTTTTTTAGCCACACATTTTAATACAATAAAGATATTTCAAAGTGGTTTGTTTCACTGCATTCTGGTGTAAATTATGCATCCAAAAGTAAATAACGTGATGGGATTATTTCTACATACCATTATTTTAGTCATTTAGGTCATAAGGAGTGTCACCCTCTCAAAGTTGCCATCTTTCTGACACCCTAGTGATGGACATCCCTGATCAGGACCATTTTGGAAGACTTATATTCCCCTGGACCATCCTCCCACACCAGCAAAGGAATGCTTGCTTACTCGCCAGTAAACACAGCTCTATAGTTCACATCCATTTTTGATGCATTTCAGTGCAACCTTGTTCTGGGGTGATTTATGGGGGCTGTGTTCATTGGATCAGGACATTTCCTGTGTCCTTGAATTCCCCTTAGCCTGCCCCTTCCAATGAACTATGACACATTTGCCTACTTGTGAGTAAAGTTGTGATATGGGTCACTTTCACTTTCCATAAAGTTCAATGCAGATTTTTAGTTTTGGTTATTTGGCCATTACTTTTGACAGGAAGTTTTGGCTATTTCAAAATGGATTTTTGCATTGGATTCTGCTCTTCAATACAAATCCAATGGTATATGACATGATGGATTTTTACACACCATCGTGAAGTTGCATTTTGGTGGTCCCCAGTGCACATCACCCCCCCATGCATCATCTGGTGCAGACTGCACCATCCACACTACCCTAGCGATACCCCTGCTGTTTGGCATCTTGAATGCTTTTCTATAAAACATTTTCATTGGTAGTGCCCAGGATTAGTCTTGGGACACAGGGAATTAGGTGTAATGCAGCCATGCTGATGGGACTCCTTTTCAATTGGGTGCATGATTTCATTGTGAAGGACAGTGAACATCATCATGTAGCAGGCTGACCATCTGACAGGAATTCCCCAGAGACCTCAGGGAAAAGGGAAGATCTATCAGGGAGTAGGAAACGCACCCACCCCATTCACCGGAATTCGGGCCAGGTCCTGGCAGCCATTTTATTTATTTATACTTATTTATCTGAGTCCCCCAGAGTGGGAAATACTGAAGCGGGATGAGGAGGAAGTTCATCCCCCCGCCTTGCCATGAGCAGCAGCAGCACACCTTGGCTGCAGCTTCTTTTGGGCCTCCACAGTGCCTATGGTCCCCTCCAGCTGTCTGAAGGTGTGTTCTTGTGTGTGTGTGCATGAGTGTGTGCTTGCGTGTATGTATGAGTGTGTGCTTGCGTGTGAGTGCTTGTGTGTATGAGTTTGTGCCTGTATGTGTGTGAGTGAGTGCATGTGTATGTGTTTGCCTGTGTGTGTGAGTGAGTGCATGTCATGAAGTCACTTGTATGTGTGGCTTGTGTTGCTGCAAACTGCTTTGATGGTGTTTTATATGTCTGGGTCAGAATCACATATGTTGAAGTCACTTGCATGTGTGGCTTGCGTTGCTGCAAACTGCTTTGAGGACATCTTACATATCTGGGTCAGAATCATGCATGTTAAAAGGCTTTCAATTTTAAAAGTGTTGAAATTAAGTAAAAAAAAAAAGCAGGCCTCTGTCAGTCTTGGAAGATTATGGTATCGTGCTCGGCGCTGCATATGCTACATGCAAAGCACGAAAGCCTGGGTTAGGTTGTTATGGAGGATAGGTTGTTACCCAAGCAGCAAACCCCCCCTCTCCACGCCACTGAATTAGTCCAATGGAAAGGCAGAGCCAATACGATTGGATCCAGCTGGTGTCGCAGAGCTGGGCTAAGGGCAGGAGCTCATCCTGTCTTGTGGGGCCGACCCGGGTCTTGAACCCTGGCCTGCTGGTCAACAGGTACAGTTAAGAGTATTTTTGCTTTATTTTAACATGTCCTACATCTGTCCAACATTTTTTGGGGTGTCTTACATTTTTTTAACTGGGTAGGAATTTTGGCTTAAGGGGGCAAGAATTTTGGGGAGCTTGGGAGGAATTTTGGGTTTGACATCTGGTCACTCTGGCATGTAGATCAGCTGATGAATTCATCTTGCACAACTTTTAGATAAGCAAAAGGAAGTTTCCATCATTTCAATTAGGCTTTTCTGTTTTTAGATTCAACATCGTATATGTGATTGCCATTCTGAAAGGACCCATACATGAACCTAGCCTTTATTTCCATCATAAATTTCCTTACATTTAGGGAAGATTTATGATCCATCTTGGCAGCATATATGCTCAAACATTTTATTTTTTTAAAAATAAAAGCAACTGAGCCATTGTAACCTAAAATTAAGCCCTGTTCATCATTTTAAAAATTATTTACTAACATAATTTTGGCAAAAGCTGATCTAACTGTAATGTAACGATGCCACCCACTCTAATTTTCTTTTGGGTTTTGGTTAGACACCCTCTTGCAGACAACAAAGTAAGGAATTTGAAGTTAAAACTTCTGGCTTCAGTTCAATACAAAGCTTGCATGATAGCAAGTCGCCTGTAAGCAGAACTGAATAAAATATAATGAAATATGAATGGAGCAATAGCCTTAACTTTGAATTTTTTGGCTTTGTCAGCCCATGTCATATATTATCAAATTGTTCAGTGAAGGCTTCAGCCACAAGAGTCTCATTAGAGTTAGTCAGCCAGGTCCTTGTCTCGTGTGAATTGGTGATACACCAGTAAAATTGGAAAGTGAGGCCAATTTAAATCAGAGACAATTGTGCCAGGGAAATGAGATGGTTATATAGCTTGCATAGCACTTTAGCAGTTCTATATAATTGTGTTTTGGTGTAGTTCAGGACTCTGGAGTGATATATATAGTCTTAAAAATAATGATAATAGCAATAAGAATATTTTCACAACTTGTAACATTGTTGTCCAAAGGGACATTCGGGGTCTTCCAGGCAACAGGGACTGCAGTTAATGGAGTTTCCCAAGCTTATGGACTTAACCCCACCTCGTCACAACAACATCCATCCAGAAGGCTGCCAGGCATGCCCACCTGTGCCAGTCTGTTCCTCTCCACTCCAAGTCAGCCATAGATAAAAGGAACAGAATCAACAGGTTATCATGTAATTTATGAAAACTTTCCAATTGCCTAGTTCCCTCTGATTGACCCGTAGTAACATGCTCCAAAATTTATTTTAAAAGTTTATTAAAACTATTGCATGTAAGTAAGAGAGAATCCCTCCACCCCATACCCACCAAGGAGGGATTCCAAACAGTGAGATGCATAAATTTTAAAGTTAGCAGAAAACAACAAAGTGACAACTTTTTACATGACAAGGGTGACCAGATGCCAAACCCAAAATCCCCCCCAAGTACCCCAAAATTCCTGTCCCCCAAGCCAAAATTCTTACCCGGTTAAAAAAAAATGCAGGACTAATATGGGACATTTTAAAATAAAGGTAAAAACATATATATATATATGTACAGGATGTCCCAAAAAATGTACTCACACTTTAACTGGCTATGTGAGTGATGGGTCAATCAAGAGTGAATACTTTTTTTTGACACCCTGTGTATACATACATACATACATACATACATACATACATACATACATACATACATACATACATACAATTACAAATACCTTTATTGGCATTACAAGTTACAACAGGATAAGAACAACAATAAAACAAAAAGGACAATATCATGGGAAAGGGGTTGGGAAAAGGGTGTGGAGAAGGGGAATAGGGAAGTTAATTCAAAGGAAGAATTGGTGGTAAGAAGGGAGGGGAACTAAGAGAGGAGAGATAAATTAATGATATGATTTAAAAAACTGGCAACAGCAATAGTGATTTCAAACGAATTATCACTCAGTAAAACAAAAGTGGGGTCAATGAATGGGCCAGAAGGGCGCCGCAAAATGGGGACCAAATACTGACTACGGAGTGAGCAATGTGTTGGACATACATACATAAAAGAGCAGAATTAGGATTTTCTCTTGGGTGGAGGGAAAGAGGAGGTATCCAGGCAAGCCAAGGAGGGTGTTAGGGGTTTCCCTGGGGTGGGGGAAAGAGGAGGGTTCCAGAGAGGGATCATTGGGGGTCCCTCCAAGCCTTGTCACCACCACGGCAGCCCAGGACTCCCCAGGACTTTTCCAGAGGAGGGGACCCTTTCCCTGGACCAGGGGCCCAATTTCCTAGGACTTCCAGGGAAACCCCAGAGGTCTGGACACTCTGTACATGACTAAATTCTCAGAATCCCATCATACAGAGTTCTAATGGACAGAGCATTATGCTGCACTCCAGAATTAGCTACCTTATATGGGCTCAACATCTCCCACTTATATAGTTAATTCACTTTTTGATCCAATCCAGTCACTCATGGGCAAGTAGGTTAGGACTGTGTCCTTCTTCATCTACTTCAAAAAATTTCACTTTTCTCCCACAGCCTAGATCCCACCAAAATACTTTTCCACTTCTAAATAACCCAGATCATACAGAAGGGGATTTTCAAGGACACCATCCCCAACATTTTTCTACCCTCACTTCCTGTAACTCCAAGGTGTTGTCAGTGTACTTAGCAAAGGAAGTACAAATGTCAACAAACTGGAATAATAATATTAGTTTTTCCTTTAGAAAACACACGTTTTTTGTAGTTGTTTTCCCGTCATTTGCAATCTTATGGTAGGAATTGTAGCACTTCAAATGCTACAAGTTGAGTATACTTGTACAAGTATACAGGTATACAGGTATACTTGTACTATAGTATACAAGTACAAGTATAAAAACAAGTAGAAATTGCCTAACTTTATTTCCATCAACATTTGTACACAGGATAGTGTGTTAACTGTGGCACTGGAGAGTATTCAAGAAACTATCAAAATTGCATTCTTACTTATTCTGATAACTCAGACTGTGGAAGTGACACAATGAGAAAGAAAGATTTGTACTATCAGTTCATAGCTAAGTTGTAATTTGATTTCATGTCTTCTCTGTTCAAAGCCAAAAGCATACTTACTCTACCGGTCTTGCTCTCGGTACTAATTAAACTAGTACCATGTTCATAAATTCCGGCTGATCTTTCATTTCATGCTGCAGTGTTCTCCTACCTTGTAAATTTTAGAGTGAACACATCGTGCCAAGTCAGAGGAGATCTGTAAAGTGATGTAATTTGGATTTTCTTGAACTTGGTCCCAGTTGGATGAATACATCTAAGAAGTGCTGATTAATAAGGATGAATCTTAGTAAATAAATCCAATTGAGCCTTCTTTTCAAAGTTAAATTTCAGTAATCTATGCAGTACTCCAGCCTAGACTTGACTCTCTCAAAAGTACTTTATTAATTCCAGTTTATACTCTCCTTCAGTGCCTTCCAAACTTTTTCGCAACCAGGACCAACTTTTTAAAATGACAGTCTGTCAGGAACCACCTAAGTTTATCAGAGTATTATTTTTTTTAAGTTTCACTTTACTAACCACTAGAAAATCTTTTTCATTCTTTTTACTATGGTTGTGAAGACTGCATTCTAGAGCATTCTACCTTTTCCTTTTCAGCTTGAGGGGAGTAATTTCCTTTTCAAGAGTTCAATGGGGTTATGCATTCATTGGACTGGGACCATTCTGAGGGTGCTGATTTTGAGCATCAGACATGACACACTTTTTGCCCCCCCCCCCTTTAGTCTTCCTCAATTCCTGACTTGGAAGCTTGCAATTCTTAGCACATTTACATAGAAGTAAATGCCACTGAAAATGCCTCGGTCTGCCTTATGATGTTTGCCTATGATGTGCCCGATGATGTACCTACTAAGGCACTATTTTGTATACATGAGTAAATACCCAAGTACTGCTCCATATTGCTTTTCATGGGGCTTGATAAATCTTCATTGCCTTCTGTTAACTTGTCAGTTTTATGCTCCACCAAAAATTACAACCCACAGCGTGAGAACCATTGCTTTACTTCATTAACTCTAATTTCAAATCACGCATTTCAAAGAACTGAGGCCACATCCTAACCAACTTTACAACACAGGGATAGCTGTCCCAACAGGGTATGCACTACATCCTGCAATTGAGACCTCCTCAAGATAAGAGACTTTTTGATCCCTTAGCAGAACCCTGTATTGCCCCTTCCTTGGTGCTGAAAAGTTATTTTGAAATACATCCTTCAATGACCTAGAATAGCAATTTTCAGCCACTGTGCCATGGCACATTGATATGCCACAAAGGGAAGCTGTGCCATTAGAATCTATGGGAGTGTTATTTGTATGATCACAGGGGGATGAGAGTTGCCCACCCTTAGTATGCAGTGTGCCTTGTTGGCTGTCAAAAACTGGTGATGTGCCTTTTAACACCTTATCAGTTGTGCTGTGAAATTAAAAAAGGTTGAAAATCACTGACCTAGAACATTTTAATGATGAAATAGGACCTCATAGATATGAACAGAACATGCAACTAGTAACACAGGTCAGTGCTGTAGATCAGTTTAACCACCACAGATTTCAACACTGAAACTTACCTGCAAGAAACGCAGTGAGGATTAGATTGTAAGATAATTTCTGGCAAGTGGTCAGTCTGAAATTTGGAAGGTTTCTTTAGACAGCTCAGGTTTGGAAATATTAATGGAAGGGTTAGATGGCTCAAAGATCTGGGTGTGTGTGTGTGTGTGTGTGTGTGTAGAGCTGTTACCGATCACGAAGTGTGCAACCCTAACCAATTTAGGCCACACAACTTGTGGTGTGAGGAGGCTGGTGCATTTTTGCAATCCTAACCAGGGGTTAGGACTGAAATACAAGAAGCATTTGAGAAGCATTCTGGGAGGCTAGGCAGAAATTATGAAGAACATTCAAATATTTCAGAGATAAACATACTGCATTCCAGTTGTAAGCATTCATAATGTCAAGATTTCAGTTGCTAGCATTATCCTTAGATGTTTAAAGTAATCCTTAGAAGATGTTCATCATGATGGCAGAACTCGCGGCTGTCAAGCATGGCAGAGTCACTCTCACAAACAACTGGCAACTTCATGGATCCACCATTGATGAATCCAGCCTGTGCTAGGGTAGATAAGGTGGTGGCAGGGTTCGGTTGTGGATGCTTTGGGGGAGCTTTGGGGCTGACAGGGGGACGATCTTGGTGGCAGTTGCACACACTGGATTCTGTCCTTGTTTCTAGATCCAGATCTGTCTTTCTCCACTGCTTGAACCTATAAAGAGCAAAAAAGCATGAGTCTGAGGAATCCCTTTGATATGGTGATTAGCCTGTTGTAAGCTTTGCACAAGAGGGGCATGAGCCTTCTAGGTACATGTGTGCAAACTCCAGCCCTGAAATCACTCTTGCACATTTTCAGTGGCATTTACTTCTATGTAAATGTGCTTAGGATTGGAAACTTCCAAGTCAGGAATTGAGGCAGAATAAACGGGTGGGGACAGAAAGTGTGTCATGTCTTTGATGCTCAAAATGTGTGGTTTTTCTTTTTTTAAAGGAACTTGGAAAATTCAAAGCGCAGGTGAAAAGTATTGCATCCTGAGGCAGCTTTAATTTACATAGTCAGTCCTTACTCAGCACACTACCATAAGTACTAAGGATATTGAAGTCATAGATGGGTCACACTTAACAGTTCTTGAACAATTTGTCATACATATTAGGCCCTAACAAGCTTTCTCTATCAGACACCTGGCATCATTATTCTTCTTTTCCACTGCTTTCAGGGCTATAAACATGCATTAGGCTTGGTCATTGGGAGTAAAATGGCAATCACTGTGCGCGACAATCTTGTTTTCTCAATACAAATAAAGGAACTCATTTATTATTTTGGCTTCATATGTCACTGTGTAAATGCCAAACTGTATTCTCATAAAAAAGTATGAGGCACCTTTGCGTGACCAAATCAAAATCCCATCTTGTCTGGTATTTTGATTCCAGCCATGGTCAGCCAGATTCCTCTGGGAAGCTCATGAGAAGATCATGAGGGTAAGAGCCGTCCCTTGATTCAGCAGTAGACTGTATTGATAGAGGGCCCATTCAACTATTGTGGCTAATAGGTATTAAGTGGGGAACTGTGCAACAGAATAGAACTGGCCTCACTTAATTGTCTCCTTTATTATCTGAGAGCACTTAATGGCGGGAATCTGATGCAGAGAATATATACCCAGATGTACATTATTGCCATGCTGGCAAAGCTTTTGGAATCACTTGGGAAAGGTAGTTGGAACTGAAATGGTACCCACACACCTCTCATTTCTCATTCGCCAATGAACCTCAACCAGTGGTGGGCTCCAGCAGGTTCGCACCTACTCTACTGAACTGGTTGTTAATGAGAGATAGGTCCAGAGGTGGGCAGTTACTGGTACGGCCCTACTCCCGCGTACCAGATCTTGTCATTGGGCGACCGGGGGGCGATCCGGTAGGCCCGTGCATGGGCAGAACCGACCGTACCGGTCCCCAGCTGCTACTGACCACCGTGGCCGCCATTTCTAATCTGCGCGCGCACACTGCGCACGCAGCTGCAGCCTGGAGCCGCCATCTTTAAATCGCGCACGGATAGAGCTCCGCACGCGAAAACAGAGGTGGAGGCTTCTTCCTCCACCTCTTGGCCAATCAGAGGCTCTTCTGAGCGCTCTAACTGTGATTGGCCAGGAGGAGGCGCCTCCAGCCAATCACAGAGCGCTCACAAGAGCCCCTGATTGGGTAAGAGAAGCCAGCCTGTGCACGCAATTCAAATGTGCGCGCATAGGCTGGCTTCCCCCACCCCCTCCCACCTCTGCACTGCCTGGGCTCAGCGGGGAGCCAGCTGCAGCCTCCCCGGCCTTCCCCGGGCCTTATCCCTCCCTCCCTCACTCCCTCCACCATAGTCCTGGGAGGCTCCGAGGCTGCAGCCTTAGGAGCCCTCATCTCTCCCCTCCCACCTTTCCCCATCCTTCTCCTGGCCTCCGTGGCCTGGAGCCAGGCTGCAAAGGCCCCTGGCCTCCCCCATGCCTCTGCTCCTGACCACCTCTGCCACAAGGTAAGTTCACCCCTCACTATCTTTCTCTCTGCCTGGTCCCCCTTCTCTGCCCAGCCTGTGCCCAGCCTGAGTTTCCCTCTTCTGCCCACCCAGTGCCCAGCCTCAGTTTCCCTTCTCTGCCCACCCAGTGCCCAGCCTCAGTTTCCCTCCTCTGCCCACCCCAGTGCACAGCCTCAGTTTCCCTCCTCTGCCCACCCCAGTGCACAGCCTCAGTTTCCCTCCTCTGCCCACCCCAGTGCCCAGCCTCAGTTTCCCTTCTCTGCCCACCGCAGTGCCCAGCCTCAGTCTCCCCCTTCTCTGTCCCCCCCTCAGTGTCCTGCCTGTGTCCCCCCTTCTTTGTCCCCCCTCTGTCCTGTCTGTTTATCTAGCTACCTGCCTGCACTTCCTTTCTAACTTACTTTCTTTACTTACTTTCTCTGTATCTATTTAACTTTCTTTCTACTTAATGTAGTTATTTTCTTTTGTTTTCATGGCTTCTTACATGTATATGTTAGGATCGTGCTGTGTTGTGTTGCATTGCTTTCAGGGCGCCTTACATGTATGTTTCAGGATCGTGCTGTTTTGTGTTGCATTGCTTTCAGGGCGCCTTACATGTATGTGTCAGGATCGTGCTGTGTTGTGTTGCATTGCTTTCAGAGTGCCTTACATGATCATGGATCAGGATCATGCTGTTTTGTGTTTCATTGCTTTCAGGGCGCCTTACATGTATGTGTCAGGATCGTGCTGTGTTGTGTGGCATTGCTTTCAGGACGCCTTACATGCATGTGTCAGGTTCATGCTGTGTTGTGTGGCATTGCTTTCAGGGCATCTTACATGCATGTGTCAGGTTCATGCTGTGTTGTGTTTCATTGCTTTCAGGGCATCTTACATGCATGTGTCAGGATCATGCTGTTATGTGTTGCATTGCTTTCAGGGCATCTTACATGCATGTGTCAGGTTCATGCTGTGTTGTGTTGCATTGCTTTCAGGGTATGTTACATGTATGTGTCAGGATCATTTTTTTCCAAACTATAGTTCAGCCCCTGACAGTGTCTGAGGGACAGTGAACCGGACCCCTGTTTAAAAAGTTTGAGGACCCCTATACTAGGAGTTCTCCCAGCCTCTAATTAGCTGCGCACACATGCGCAGTGATTTTTTTATATTTCAGTAGCGGCTAGCTGCTACAGGTCCTAGCAAGCCCCCAGTCCCCCACTCCACCTCACCCCACCTCCCACTCACTCTCCCACCCCCTGGAATTGGCTCTGAAGAGCCCCCACTGTTCCCCAGTCACCCTCCCACCCCCCACAATGCTGTGCACTGCAGCCTGAAGACCAACCTGACTACTCAGAAGTAAATGTAGTTTTTTAAATTTTTTTAACCTTTTATTAAAAACCTCCCTGGCCCCGCCCCCTTGACCCTGGCCCCACCCCCTGACCCAGCATGGCCCTGCCCACTTCCGGAGAACCGGTTCTTGGGCCAGGCCGGGCCCACCACTGGATAGGTCATATAAAGTTTAAAAATAGCCATTTAAAAGTGGCTGTTAGATGGACATCGAACTGGTTGTTAATTTCTTTGAATCCCATCACTGGCCTCAACTGGCTGTCAGCATCCTGCTTTTTTCTGCCACTGATCCCTGGCAAGTTGAGTTAATGTGCATGTTCCTCCCTAATCCCCACCACTTTGAGGGTTTGGACAGGGAAGGGGGAACTGTTGCAGGGGCATAGCATCCCTCTAACCCACTTCCTCCCATTTGAGCTCTAGGAGCAGACATCTGCTCATCACCTCCTTGGCTAACAGAGGTAATAACAGGCTCATCTTTAATGAATTTGCCCAGTCATTTAAAAAGAAAGTATGGAAATGAGAGGAAGTAACTCACCCAATTGAGAGCACTGACTAGATCCCCAGCTAAATATTTATACTCCTTGAGAGCAGCAGTGTGAATGACTGCACATATGCTGATACTATATACACAGGGGTGTGACAATACACGATGTGGTGCAGAATCGGCTCTTTCAATTTTACAAGGCATTTTGGTATCTATGAAATTTGATTTTCCTTCATTTTGTTAGCTACTTTCTAAATGTTCAGGATTCCTTTGGAATTGGATTATTTTTCCTGTTTTAGAAAACCCCTATCAACGAGATGGTATGATTATTTCTGAGATCGGACTTCATGTTAGTCTAGTTCTCCTTGACGTCTGAAAGCCGCAAACAATGGAGTTTAATTATTTGATAGTTCAATCACTGTTTTTAAAAAAAGATTACGTGAAAATACCACACAATTTATCAAAGCTTGACATGGTCTCCGTGTTGCCTTTTGCGTCTTTGCCTTGCAACTTCCATGCGTCCTGATCTCGCTTGATAGTGTGGCAGGACAGTTTGCCAATTAGTTTGGTTTGTCACCAGTTCAGAAAGGGTAAGACAATTTCAGGGCTTTATTAAATAGTAGAAAGTGGTAACTGATGCAATTATATATTTCTGAAAACCAATAAAATACTTGGTCATCATTAGGAAGGGACTTTCTCTTCAAGAGCCAGAATATATTTGGGCCAGCTTTGCCAAGTGAACAAAAAGATGGAGAAAATGCAATTTCTGTTTAACCTTACTACGGATTTGGGTATTATGTAGGCATTGGTATCCAATGTGTTTATTTAAGAGAATGAGGCTACAATCCTAAAGACACTTTCCTAGGAATAAGACCCGCTGCACACAATGGGGCCTACTTTTGAGTAGACATAGTTAGGATTGTGTACTTAATTACAGCTCCCTGGCAATGTTCGAAACACAGGCCTGCAGCAGTTTTTGTCCTAGTAAAAGGTGGGAAATAAGAGTCTGACTCCGGTTTAGAAAGACAGTGACTAGTTTATTGATGGAGCCTGCATGCAATACGGGGATCACTTTCCCCATATGTCTTTCTGCTTCAGAGCAATGGCCACTGCGTCGAGGGCAAAGATGGCAATCGCAGCCTGTGGCCTGTCAAGTCATTTATTCAAACTGAGACTGGAGCTCCCAAAGGAATACACAAATGCAGTAGGATTGAGATTTTTCCAGTGATTTAATGAACGGATAGTAAAAGCCATAGACTTTATCTGTAGTTTTACATTTGAAGGAGATTTGGCTGATATTGTTTTTTCTTCCTTTCTTTCTAGCTAAAAAAAAGCAAAACCAAAAAACAAAAAGAACAATCAGAACGATGCACGATGCGCAATGCACATTTTTATAAGGGGCTTTTCAAAGGGCATAAATATATGGTTGCTGACATTTTGCCTCTAAGGACCCTTTTGAACACATTATCTCCAGAGCGTTGCTCCAATCTGACTGTTTAAAATAGAATAAGTTGGGAAAACTCCCTTCAATGTGTTTTCAATTGCCGATCATGGCACTTTCATCCAACAATTTTGAGGAGATAACTTTTAATTACAATAATAAGAACCACATGGGCAGTTGATTGATGCAAACCTGATGTGTTCTCTTACTTTATTAATCTTTTTAATTAGAGTCAAAAGAATGTTTTATCTGTCGGGAAGGAGACGAGATGGGCCG
Source organism: Cryptoblepharus egeriae (assembly GCA_030015325.1). Classification (NCBI taxonomy): domain Eukaryota; kingdom Metazoa; phylum Chordata; class Lepidosauria; order Squamata; family Scincidae; genus Cryptoblepharus; species Cryptoblepharus egeriae. The sequence goes on from JAREYC010000003.1 coordinate 116,292,175, forward strand.
TGACGCTCTGTTGCACTTCTGTGACTGCAAAAACTTGATTGCTCACCAGAAATGTCTTTTAACTTGGATACAAAAGGTAAGGGGAACTGATGCAGAATATTCCCTTCCAATTGAACATCTTTAGTCTTTCACTCTTGGTGCCACAGTATGTGTTGCTGCACTATTAATGGAATTGCCAAGATTTTTGCTGCCTTTTATTTGCAAACAGATTACGGCACACAACCATTGGCTTTACAACGTCAATATCAATTGTCCAGGCATGCTTTAAAAGTATATTTCTAGGAAATTGTTTCATTAAGGCCCCAATTGACCTTGCACTGCCAAAACCAATGTTCCAGCTTTGCAAAATTCCTTTATGGCAGTGGAAAGCTGGGCCGTTATCATGCGTTCCTGGCCCATTGTCGCAAACATGAGAGGCATGATGGCATGAGTTTCCACAGGTGCTGGTAAGTGGTGGCAGGGATTGGAGAAGGGGGAAGGAAGTGGATAAAGCGTGTGTCAGAGGGATATGATCTTGGTTTCAATGTGTATGTCAGTTTTGCCCTGCCTCTTTCTCTCCTTGGACTTATATATATATTTATAAGCTATATGTTTGGGTTCAGCCATATATTTGGGTCCAAACAAACCCACAAACAATGAAGGGGCCTAACTTCAGTACATGTTCAGATACCCTGTTGTTGGATACAGCCTGTTCCGTCATCACAGCAGCATCCTGCCAGTGGTTGGGGATAAGTTGAGGATAGGATTTGAAGTTAAGTAACTCAACTGGGTTAGAACTTTCAAAATAAGAGGCATTCAGTCTGAAGTGGTTTCTTAGTGTTGAGACAAATGCACTGCCATTTGATACTAAGCCCTGAGATTCTATCCCGGGCCAAAGTTTGACCCAGTCTTAATATCATGCAATGATATGTCATGGAAATGTCATAGGGGAATTGTTGACGTGGATTCCTTAGGTGGAATTGGACGGAAAGTGATAACATTATCGCAAGTGATAACACAGCTATACAAATGCAATTATGACGTTAAATGAGTATATCATTGCTACCAGATCAAAGATCTGTAGATTGTTGATGATCATTAATCTCTACATTACAATTAGCTCTGATGCTGGTTAAATCTTTATCTTCATTGGTTAACCTTGGTTAACTAATTGGTTAGAGTTTTTGCCCCAGTTTTTAGAGTTTTTGCCACAGTTCCTCTGAGCCTGCTGCAGACTAGGTTGATCTTTTCATATGATCTACAAGGATTCCTCAGTGTGTCACCCAGTACACATACTGTACAGTATTTATTTATTTATTTGTTTGTTTGTTTATTAGGTTTATATCCTGCCTTTCCTCTGTGAACAACAGATGCCCAAGGCGGCAGTACCAATAAGAGAAAGGGCATAAAATTATGTGGGATTTTGTGATGCGTGTGACACGTGGGAAGACATGGGTAGTCAAGAGCTTAATGAGCTGTGACGCTGACATAGGCAGCAGAGGTTCATGTGGTACCATTTTATGATTTTCTAGGAGTCACTATCAGCCATTATCTTACTATATTTTGTTCGGCAAAGGTTCTTCTCTGATTCAGATCTCATAATCCTCAGGAAATAATGAGCCTGATAACTGCAAGATATACAGTAGCAGCTTAAAAATGTATCACATGTTGGGTAATAACCATGTCAAGAGGTTGATATATCTATTTGAAGAGACACCCAGCATTATGATGATTTTATCATAGGAAGGAATCACAGGAGACTTGGATTCCTGAGATGGAGTGGTGAAGAAATTTCACATGATAGCACAGCTGAACAAATTCAATCATCATGTGAAACTAGCTTTCCTGGATTTCTGACCAGTTATGGAAGCATATTAAGAATGGGTTTACTGCATGTCCAGAGACTATTGTCCATTGCCTCTCAGAATGGTAGGCTACTTTGTGATTAGAAGCCTTGCACTGAACACCATTTCTATAAGGTTTTGTCCATTGCCGTGAAAGGAATCCCTACAGCTCCCTGATGTAGAATCCCTATTCTTTATCAAATGCAGAAATATATTAGAAAGTTATGGAGATAGGTTATAAATAAATGAGATGCTGATTTGGAAGAGGTTCTCCAAATCTCCTCCCTTTTAATCTGAAACAGATGTAGTAAATATTCTGCATCAACACTAAATGTGTTCACAAGCCTAGGACTTTTTTAAAAAAGATTTTATTTCTTCTATTCTAAAAAAAAAACTTTACAAATTTAAGATAAAATTTAGGTCCTATTTATTTGGAGTGGTTTCTAAACAGTGCCAGAACAGGAAGCTGGTCTGGTAGTCATAATTCTAAATATTGTGTTATAGTCCTGATTTTTGTCTGCATTTAACTATAGTTGTTACTTTTATGTGATGCCAATAGTTTAGAAGGCAGAGACTGTGATCTTCAGCATGGTCAGAAAATGCAATGAAATCAAGGAATTACTTTTTTGCAATATGCTTCATATGTTTAACTTAGGGCACAATCCAGAGAAACTACAGGGAGTCCTTGCTCTGGTATAAGAACAGTTTACTCTGGATTGCAATATGAATTTTCCATAGGTTTTCACTACATGGTGCAGTAATTATGGGCGCATGTAATGTCTCTTATGTGCTCCTGTGGTTACTCTGGATTGTAGGGATAATCAAATGTTCTTAAATTGTGTTTGGGCTTGGTAATCAGGGAATAGGATATAGCTTTTCCATGCAGTAGGGCAATGATTTTCATCATTTTTTATCTCATGGCACACAATCCGTTGTTTTTACAATTGACAAGGCACACCATACTCTTTAAATCTCCACGTTTTCCTCCTAAGAAATGTTCCTCCCCAAATTCCCACGGCTCACCTGAGGACTATCCGTGGCGCACCAGTGTGCCACAACACACTGGTTGAAAATCACTGCAGTAGGGTATATAGAGTGGAAAAGCCATACTGTTATGACCATTGGCCATTTGATGGTTACACAGAAGGGCTACACTGAAGGATGAGCAGAGTCATGCAAACTAGTGGAGTAAGTTCTTAGAGGATTGCAACCAGTAAAATAGATACTACAATCCTGCATACCTTTAAGGTTGAATAAATTGTGTTCCTTAGACATAACAGAACAGAGTTGCAGATTTATACTGTATTCGTTCCCACTGTCATTTTGGTTCTTTATAGCTGAACTATGCATTTCTGAAAAGCATATGTTATAGCTCTTGGAGTGTACAACTGCAGAATGAAAGTGGGTGGGTTTAAATATTCAAATATGGCGCAATGTAAAAAAGAATGTACCGTATATCATATTTTTAAAATCTATAAGAATCAACATACATGTGACATTTAGGGCACAATCCTAACCAATTTATGCCTGGCACAACTCACTCCCATCATGTGGAGAGACTGGCAAATATCTGTGCACTGGCCTAACACCCTCAGAAGTGGTACAGAAGTGCCTTACCACATTTTTGCCGCACCACAGTCCTAAATGGGGATTAAGATTGAATAGGATTAAAGTGTAAAAGCTTTCATCATTAGCAGGCAGATCATGGATTTGAATCAGGGAGGATGAAAGATATTCATTATGTTCCCTGCCCTGAGCTTGGGCCTGATTCAGCTGCTTTACTTTAGAAAAAGAGCTTCCACAAACCAAAGGGAACTTTTCTCTTTTTTGGCGGGGAGGGCGATAGTAGATAGCAACTGGATCAGGTCCCTTCATGAATTAGGAAGGGCCATAGATGTGCAGTAGGCCCATCTGTTGTAATTATTTTGCAGAATCATGGTACTCCCAGGTAACATTTTTCGTGTGGAGGTGATCAGAGCTACAGCTGGATCTCTGGCCAAGGAACATAGTGTTGGCAAAGTGTCTGAGGAATGTTGGTTATTGTCTGTGAAACTCTGTGCAAATGCTCCATGAAAACTGCAGGAAGAATTGAGGAAGGCCTGTGTTTGGAAGAAATATTGGCCATTTGAGGGTTACACAGAAGGGCTACACTTGAAGGATGAGCAGAGACATGCAAACAGGCTCTTCATTAATACTCTACATTTTGCAGAGGTTTATAGCAGCATTGCTTGAGTTTGGGATCCACCTTTATTTATGAGCTGAAATTGTTTAGTGCACTGAAATACTGATGCAAATCTTAATGCTTCTTCCTAGCTGATATGGTTTTTGCAAAAATAACTTCTGAGTGTTTACAACTACTGCTGACTTTTGCAAGAAGATTTGGAACGTCTGCATCTTCAGCAAAGGTGTGTTTGTGGTGGAGTTACATATATTGACCATTGTCCTGCTGCTGTCAATGCTGACAAATAAGGGGTTGACTTGACTGAGCAAGAAATGTACTTGGCCAACTATAGTCGTTCCTAACTTACCCTGTTCATTTCATCCCCATAATCTCATCTTTACCACTCCACTGAGAACTACCACCTTGGATCTCACAAAATTTCATGAGACCCAGCATGGTGGAAAGACACCCAAATCTCATGATACTGAATTTCATGACATGCAAGAAGAGATTTGGGCACTGCAATTTTGGATCAAATGATAAATTACAAGACCCAGAGGAATCAGGTAGGAGAAGCAACCAGAAACATCCTTTAGCATCCCTCTGAGTGTGCCTTGATGTCCTAAGAAATTGTGATGCATACTGTGGGAAACTCTGCCACAAACCCTGAATGTCCATAGAGATTTGCTACAGAGATGATCATCAGATGTCAGGAAAAGGATTCCATTGGGTTCCACAACATATGTTCGCTGTATTTGCAGTTCTGAAATAGAATCAGCGGAAGAAACTTGCTGTCTCAGACAGCATGAAAAGCAAGTAGTCTTCTGTTTCTTCCCTCACCAGTGCTGGGTTGCTTGGATCTGTACCACCTCTTTAGGTGACATAGATCCTAGTAGTCCCATAGGAACTGTTGTTGCATTACCTGGGGTAAAAGAAATACAACTGATCCACAGCTCCAACCCAATGCTGGATATGGAGCAGGCCAACTGGTGTGCTTGTTCCAGTGCAGGATAGGCATTTAAACAACTCCATGGCATGCAGATAACTTCTACCAGTTTGCTCATTCAAGAAAGTACAAATCGAGAAGTTTAAAAAATTTGAGGCTTCCTGTGTTTGCCCTTTGGCTATTCATCACTGATCCATTGGCCCTCTCCATACCAAATAGCTCTAGCCCAGTGGTTGTCAATCTACCTAATGCCGTGACCCCTTTATAAGTTTCTCATGTTGTGAGGACCCCCAACCATAAAATTATTTTCGTTGCTATTTTATAACTGTAATTTTGCTACTGTTATGAATCGTAGTGTAAATATCCGATATGCAGGATGTATTTTCATTGTTACAAATGAAATGTGTGTTCTGTGCACACACTGAACACAATGGGATTTATTTCAGAGTAGGCTTGCATAGGATTGGGCCCTGAGGCTGCAATCCTATCCACATTTACATGGGAGTAAAGGCCCCCCTGTCTATAATGGGATTTATTTCAGAGTAGGCATGCATAGGATTGGGCCCTGAGGCTGTCAGTCAGCCCCAGTGTGCGCGCAGCTACAGCTGGAGGTCTGGCAAGCCTGACCTGGCCCCCTGCACCAGGAGTCTTTAGGCGACCCCCAGGAAAGCTCTAGGCGACCCCCAAAGGGGTCCCGACCTCCACTTTGAGAAATGCTGCTCTCGCCTGTATTAAAGTATGCTCCAGAAGAGGCTGTAATCAGTGAAGCAGCTCAAGATTTAAAAGAGTTAAAAATCACGAGGAAAGTGGCAATGTGGCTCAGTCTGACACCCTCTGTAGGAAGATGTATGGCGAAATCGTCGCAGGGCTTGCTTCATCCCAGGATTCCGAGAACGGTGTCTTGGCAAAGATTTCTACATACGTGTTTCTCATATCTAACTTATTAAGCAATTGCATTTAGTAATAATGACTGTAAATTAACCATCTGTCAAAGATAAGAAATGTCTCACTTAACCCTCAGGCTGCCACAGATGCTGTTGTATGATGCCCTCAACATTCCATTGGTTGCCAAAAGGGAGATGGCAGGAGCCCAAATGCTTACAGAGAATACATTCCTTTCCCCATTTGAACAAATTGTTGGTGGTTTCTTTTTTTCCTCTGTTGCTAAGTCTAAACTGAAGCTGTAATCAAAGGTTATATTTTTTAATCTTTATTTTATGTTTTATTTTGCAGATTGGTTTACTGGTAAAATTGAATGACTTTTTAATTTTAGAAAATGGATTTTAGAGCACAATCCTAAGCAAGTCTAAAAAGTAAGTCCCATTGTGTTCAATGGGTCTTACTCTAATGTAACTGTCTTTAGGATTGCAGCCTTAGTCCGTCCCACCCACATTGGGGCTAGCCCGATAATGGGCTGGCCCTTTTGCCTCCCCCCGGCCGAATGGTATGGCCGGGAGAGATGCTTAGAGCCGATTGGCTCTTTGGGCCTGGGGGTGGCGACTGGGGGCTATAAAGGCAGGCAAGCGCCTGCGCAGCCCCCAGTCGGGTTTGAGAGTCGTCGGTGACAGAGCGGCTTAGCTTGTCTCTGCTGACTCTCTGGGTCTTTAGGCCTGCGGCCCGGCTTTGATGTGGGGAGGGTGACGTCTGTGGACGCCCCTGCTGCCTCCAGGGACGCTTCGGTCACGGCTGCGCCTGGGTGGCGGCCCCCCCTTGAGCGGGGAGGGTCATCTTTGGACGCCCCCGCTTGGGGTCAGGTCGCTTCGCGGTCGCTGCGGCGGTCGGCTACGGCCTCCCTGGTCCCTCGGTACCTCGTTTGCTTAGCGCGCCATTGGGTGCCGCGCACGTGGCTTTAGGGCCTCTCTTGGCCCGCCATTTGCGGGCGCCGCTTGTGCGGCTAGGGGGCTTGCCTGGGCCCGCCATTTTGCGGGCGCCTGGTGCGCGGCCGCCATTTTGAGCGCTCGCCGTCATTTTGTTGGTGGCCATTTTGTGGAGTGGGCCTGGTTGCTGCTGTTCGGGCTGCTTTGTTCTGCTGTTGGTTGCTGCTGCTGAGCTGCTGCCCCTGTATCCTGCTCCTGCTTGCTGTGCCTGCCACCTGCCTGCTCTGCTGTGCTGTCTTCTGGATATATCCTTTGTTGTGGAATAAAGTTTACATCAGGGCCATACAGGGTGGTGGTTGGTTTCCCTGTGGGTGGCATACATGGGTAAGAGGGCGCAGAAGAGGGGCGGTAGGGCCCCCCATCCGCCCACTCCGTCTCCTCCGCCCCCCGAGCCAACTTCCTCGGATGAGGAGTTGGAGGCCCTGGACCATCGGGCCCTGGTTGAGCGCTGCAAGGCGCTCGAGAGGGAGGCGAAGGAGAGGGTGGAGAACAGGGAGGCTGGGCCATCTACCCCAGTGTTGCCCCCTGCCCGGACTTTTAGAAGGAAGGGTAGGGGGGCGCTAATGTTTTCGGCTCGCCCCTCCAGGTCGGGCAGTCGGAAGTCTCAGCCCAGCCCATCCGTCCAGGTACAACCCGGTCCCGGTGTTGCAGGCATTCCTTCCTCTTTCACTCCTGATGTACCCACAGGTGAGGAGGATGCTGAGGACGATGTTGCTGAGGTAGTGGGCTGCTGGGAGGAACCGATGGCTTATGCCCCCCCCACCTCCCAAGCAGCCTACCCCCCCCAATGCCTTGGTGGGTTCCTGGTTGGGGGGGCCCTTATTATCCTTGGCCCCCAATGAGCATGGGGGAGAACCCTTGGTATGGGTTTTCTCGCCCTTCATGCTCTAAAACCACTCATTCAGGGGAACGATGGGGAGGCTGGGCTCCTGCTGGGCCATCATGGGAGGAGATCTACAGACTGGCAATGCATTCCGACTATGGGGAGGGTCCAGAGGACCGTCCTTATGGAAGCATTGATTTGCCTCTGGGGGGGGCATTTGGCGATGTCAGTAAAGGAGAAGATTTGGAGGGGAGACTACGTCGACCTTTTCAGTCTTCTCCACGTGGAGCCTGAAAGGGTGCCCAAGGTTGGTGAGCCGGAGAGGGATTTAGAAGCGGCTAAACGCCGAAAAATTGACCAGAACTGGACTAACTGGCTATATGGGTAATGCATCTATATGGCCGTGTTGGTCCAGTTGAAGCCCAAGCGGGCTCCGGCTTTGATCAAATACCTTGATATCGTCCATAGGACGTTCAGGGATTTCGGGGGCACAGCTTGGCTCCAATACGATCACAATTTTAGAATGCGGGCGGCTAATGACCCTTCCTTGGATTGGGCCGTCCCCAAATTTGAACTGTGGATGCAGGTTGTGGCTACCGCCAAACCCATCCAAGGTGACCGCTCGGACAGCGGTCATCTTATTGCACGCAACCCTGCAACTCAACCCAAGGCGTCTTCGGGCGCCTTGGGTATTCAAGGGCAAAGGGCGTGTTTTGAATTTAGCTCCACGGGGGCTTGTTCGAAAGCATTGTGCCAGTTTAGTCACCAATGCGCGGTGTGTGGTGGTAGGCACCCCGCCAGCGCTTGCCCAAAGGGTAAGGGTTTTAGAGGGGCTGGAACCAGGGGAGGCAAGAAAGGAGGCGGATAGCCTCCCTAGCCACCCCCAGCTCAAAGTAAGGGGGCCGACCCCAGTTAAGTTGGATGTTCTTGCCGCTCTGCTTGATAGTTACCCAAATCGGCAGGCGGCCGGTTATTTGTTATCTGGTTTTTCCGAAGGTTTTAGGATCCCTGCCCCTCGCCCGGAGCGTGCCTTTTGGGCTACTAACCTTAAGTCTGTGAAGGGTATGGAAGATGTGGTCCGGCAGAAGCTGGCCAAGGAGATCGCTGCCGGCAGGATCCTTGGTCCTTTTAAGTCTCCTCTCTTCGCAAATTTGAGGGTGTCACCGTTGGGTGTAGTGCCCAAGAAGGCCCCGGGCCAGTTTAGGTTGATCCATCATTTGTCCTTTCCCAGAGGGGACTCTGCTAATGATGGTATTCCCTCTCACCTGTGTTCAGTCAGGTACACTTCATTGGATGAAGCAGTTCGTCTTCTATGTGCATGTGGGCTCGGGGCCTTCATGGCTAAGACGGATGTGGAGTCAACTTTTCGGCTGCTCCCGATTCATCCAGATGATTTCTGCCTGCTGGGAATGTGGTTTGAGGGTGGATATTACATTGACAGAGCTCTGCCTATGGGTTATTCAGTCTCTTGTTCTGCCTTTGAGGCGTTTAGTACTTTTTTAGAGTGGGCACTGAGATACAGGTCACCTTTTGGGAAAGTAGTCCACTATTTGGACGACTTTCTCTTTATGGGTGCAGCTGGCACTGAGGATTGTGCCAGGCTGCTTGCCTCTTTCCAAGGTCTTTGCAGGGAGGTGGGTGTTCCCTTGGCTCAGGACAAGACCGAGGGACCCTCCACCTCCATGACATTTTTGGGTATCGAGTTGGATACGGTGGCCCAATGTTCCAGGTTGCCAGAGGCCAAGTTGGTCTCTTTGAGGACCCTTTTGGCTCAGTCGCTGGATGCCAAAAAATTGACACTGAGGGAGTTGCAAGTTCTGGTGGGTCACCTCAATTTTGCCTGCCGTGTAGTGGCCCCTGGCTGGGCATTTTTGAGACGACTTTGTGACGCCATGGTGGTTCTCAGGGCCCCTCACCATGTAGTAAGGGTTTCTGCTGCCATGAAGGAGGATATGAAGGTTTGGTTAACCTTCTTGTCCGAGTTCAATGGCACTTCTTTTTGGAGGGAGCTTCGGATCCTCAGGGCTGACCTGCAGGTCCATTCGGACGCTGCAGGTGGCCATGGTTTTGGGATCTATTTTAGAGGTAGATGGTGTGCTCATCCCTGGCCGGAGACTTGGACGGCTAGTGATGTGGTGTGCGATCTTACCTTTTTGGAGCTCTTTCCCTTGTTGGTGGCTGTACGCATCTGGGTAGACCAATTTCGGAATTCTACTGTCCGGTTTTGGTGTGATAACCAGGCTGTTGTGCATGTTATTACTAAACAGACTTCTCGATCACCCAGGGTGATGCGTTTGGTTTGTGCCTTTGTTTTGCAGTGCCTGCGCATTAACCTTGTGTTTTCGATTAGTCATGTCCCGGGGCTTGAGAATGGGTTTGCCGATGCTCTGTCTCATTTTCAGGAGGAGTGGTTTTGACAACTTGCCCCGGCTGCCCGTCCGGATCCGGACCCCATGCCCCAGTGGCTTTGGAGCCTTGGACCGTGAGGGCCCAGAGATTGATTATGGGTTCGCTGGCCCCTGCTACCAGGACCAGCTATGAAGTGAAGGTGGGAGAGTTCGAGGCCTTCTGTCAGGCCAAGGATTTGGAGGTGGTATGACCCTTGTCGGAGGCATCTATTCTCCAGTTTCTTCTTTTTCTTTTCAAGTCTGGTCTGCACCCTAGGTCCATCTCGGTGTACCTTTCTGCCCTGGCCTTTGTGGCCGGTCTGAAGGGTACTGCAGACACCACTCAGAATTTTAAGGTCCGGCGCATGCTGGAGGGCATGCGCCGTGATCGGCCAGCCGTGCCGGACAAATGTAAGCCGGTGATGGTCCAAATTTTGCGGCGTTTATTTCAATTTTTGGCCAATGCTGTAGTTTGGATTTCGAGAGGGACCTCTTTAGAGCAGTGACCCTGGTCATGTTTTTTGGGGCCTTTAGAATTAGCGAGGTTCTGGCGAGGTCTCGTTCGGCCGATCCTTATTGGGTTTTATGGTGGTCGGATCTGACCCTTCAGGATTCTAGCTGCGTATTACGTTTGCGCAGATCCAAGACTGACCAGAGGGCTCGGGGCTCCTCAATCAGACTGCAGGCCATTCCTTCTCACCCCCTGTGCCCGGTATGGGCTCTTACTCGCTTTAGGGACAGGGTAGTGCATTTTGTGGGTCCTATTTGTCAACATGCAGAAGGGACGCCACTTACCTTCTTTCAGTTCCGTGCTGTTTTTTCCTGGGCAGTGACCACTATTGGTCTATCCCCACATTTTTACAGCGTCCACTCCCTTCGGATTGGCGCTGCCACCTTAGCTTCTTCAGTGGGTCTCCCTGAGGAGGTCATCCGGCGCATCGGACGATGGCGCTCGGGTGCCTTTAGATATTATGTCCGCGAATGATGCTCTTGGGAGCATCATTTGCTGTTGTGACCTGTTTGATGTTGCTTGCTTACCTGTTCGGTCATTCAGTTATTTAGTGACCTTGTTTTTGTTTGCATTCCAGATACCTCGGCTGGGAGACCTCTCCGTGTTCTTGCAATTGGCCACTCCATCCTCTTCTGGGCCCAGAGGAGGGCCGAATGCACCGGCGCCGGCTCCTGTCTCGGCCTCAGCCCCAGCGTGTGTATAACTTGGGCTGTGAAGAGGGGGATGGGGTGGGGGCAGCTGCTTCCCATAGTTAGTGGGTTCCTCAAGCACAACCCCCCCTGATGTTTTGCTGGTGCACCTCGGGGAGAATGATCTAACTAAGATGAAATCTGTTGATCTTCGGATTCAGATTCGTCAAGATCTTTCCCTTGTCAAATGGTGGTGCCCAGCCATTCAGTTTGTCTGGTCCTCTTTCCTGCATAGGAGGGTTTGGAAAGGGGCCAGGAGCATCCGAAGTATTGATTTGGCCCGTAAGCGGGTCAACAGCTATGCTGCCAATTTTGTTGAAAGTTGGGGTGGGGTGGTGATTTTTCACCAGCATGTGCTGTGGCAGCTGCCCCATGTTTTTAGGGATGACGGGGTTCATTTGACTGACCTGGCCCTAGATGAGTACATCTGGAATATAGTTAAGGGACTGCTGGACTGTTTGTAGTGGGGCGGTGGAACCATGTTCAGGCCAGGTTCCCTGAGTGGCAGGTGTCATGCTGGAGTAGGCAGGATAGGCCTTCGGTGATTGCCTGAGGCAGCAAGGGTCAGTGCTATGCATGCCAGGCCTATTGCGACCAGACCGGACGTAGGCTGTGGCTGCTAGTCCTGCACCTGGGATTTAGGCAAAGTCAGCTGGGCCACTGGTTGACCGAGCGCCCAGCTGTCTCAACCTTCGGGTTGGCAATGATGGGTACCCTCAGTGCGAGGGTGAGACCTGAGCCAGGCCTTCGCCATCCCTTATTTTTTAGTTCCAGCACGACTTTGTCAGCAGTCCCTTGTTGGGTTTAATTATTGTTAGATTTAATAAAGTGGCCCTAAAATCCAGCATCTGTCTCTGGCTCTTCATTCTCGCTGTGGGGGGTAATGGGGCTAGCCCGATAATGGGCTGGCCCTTTTGCCTTCCCCCCGGCCGAATGGTATGGCCGGGAGAGATGCTTAGAGCCGATTGGCTCTTTGGGCCTGGGGGCGGCGACTGGGGGCTATAAAGGCAGGCACGCGCCTGCGCAGCCCCCAGTCGGGTTTGAGAGTCGTCCCCTCCCTCCCTCCCTTGTGCAGTTTAGGCTTCTGCTGGTTGCGTTTTGGGCCGGGTAGGAATTTTTGGGGTCCCTGCTGATTGGCTTTTGCCGGGACTCTTTTTTGCCTACCCTAAACTGTAATAGTGGTGAGGGGGGTTTTTAAGTAGGTCACTTATGGCAGGTGCCGTGCTGGAGTAGGCAGGATAGGCCTTCGGTGATTGCCTGAGGCAGCAAGGGTCAGTGCTATGCATGCCAGGCCTATTGCGACCAGACCGGACGTAGGCTGTGGCTGCTAGTCCTGCACCTGGGATTTAGGCAAAGTCAGCTGGGCCACTGGTTGACCGAGCGCCCAGCTGTCTCAACCTTCGGGTTGGCAATGATGGGTACCCTCAGTGCGAGGGTGAGACCTGAGCCAGGCCTTCGCCATTCCTTATTTTTCCGTTCCAGCACGACTTTTGTCAGCAGTCCCTTGTTGGGTTTAATTATTGTTAGATTTAGTAAAGTGGCCCTAAAATCCAGCATCTGTCTCCGGCTCTTCATTCTCGCCGTGGGGGGTAATAGAAAGGTAGTTGTAATGTAAACTGAAACACAATGTGCCTTGGAAAGAACTGCTGGAGATTTTTGAAGTTGCTTTACTACGTAAAATTTGCTCCCCTTCCTTCAGTTCAAGTCACACATGCAGCTCTCCCAAAGTGGGAGGCTTTCTTAGCCTTGGAAAGACCACATGCCACCATATGCCACCTGTGACCAGAGCAAGATTCCAGATGTGGTCAGAGCTGAGGTGGTGTCCGAAAACTATCTTTCATTATCTGTATTTATTTTATACCCACAGAAGTTCCAAGAGAAGATCCCTTGCAGATAAAAAGCAACAACCTGTTAATAACAATATATTATTTATATGCTACTTTTTAATAGCACTGGAGAAAAGATCAAGAAATGTTGGCTCTGCTCTCTGAGACTGAGAGTACCTCCTACTCCAGGGGTCAGTCTGAGTGTTTGGGCAGGGTGACCAGATGCCCAAACCTCAAATTGAGGACAAGATCTTGGATTCCTCTTACCCTGGCCTTTCCGGTGGACAGTGGCACATTTGCCTACTCACAAGTAAAGCCACGATATTGGGCACTTTCACTTTCCCTTAGAGCTGAATGCATATTTTTATTTTTAGATTTTTGGTCATAACGTTTGATGGGAATGGGATATTTCAAAACCGATTTTTGCATTGGATTCTGCTCTTCAATACAAATCCAACGACATATGACATGATGGGGTACTGCACATCATTGCAAAGTTCCAAATTGAAGCCAAAATGGAGGACAATGAAGAACTTTTGGAGGACACCTGGACAGGAGACCAAAAAAGAGAACAAATCCAGAATTTTCCAGTCATATTGTCACCCTGGTTGTGGCATCTGTGGTGTTGCAAATCTGCAGATGTGAATATGTGGCTACAGAGGCCCCACCTGCATTTTGTTCCTACTAGTCCTAATAGTAATAATAATCACCACACCTCCTAGTGCTAACAACCCTGACAGAGAGACAATTTTGCAATTTGTGCAATTTTACAATGTGACTACAGGCTCTTAAGAAAGCCAGAAATCTGATCTTCTGACGCTTCCTACAGCCTTTCAAGAAATCCAAATGTAGGTAGTCAGCTCAAGTCCATGGCATTCTTGTTGCTTTTCCTACATCTGTTCTGTGTTATCTCTGGTACTCACCTCTGACCCTCATATTCTACACGAGAATAAGAATTGGCTCCTCTTCTGTGGGCCGCTTGCAGCTTTAACTCTAAATGATCTTTGGCAATTGTATTAGCATGTGCCAGGACCCAAAATTGCTGAAACAGCATGAGGGCTATTCAAACAGGCTCATTCCACCTTCTTTTACATGCAGGAGAATTAAGTAGATGTCTAGAAAGAAACATGTCAGCAAAGCATTCAAAGGGACAAACATGTGCATAAAATCAGAAACAAAATGAACTCAATGTACCAATCCAGAGCAGGGAAGGACAGCAAATTGTTATTCAGTTCTTTTTTACTGATCAATAAACAGAATAACCTTGTGCATCTATAAAATGATGTGAGCAGCAGGAAATAGTAGTCCCTACTATTGATGTGATGGAGGAGCAACTGAATGCCTATGGAACTGAGGGCACAGTCTTAACCAATTTAGGCCGACATAACTCACCTGGCATATCTTTTCATGGTGGTGTAGGGAGGATGCTGTTACTGCTCACTCTGCCGAAGACCTTCAACAACTTTTGGACCGTTTCAGCAAGGCCTGCCAAGACTTTGGACTAGCAATCAGCTTGAAGAAAACACAAGTCATGGGACAGGATGTGGATTCACCCCCTTGTATAACTATCTCTGAACATATTCTGGAGGTTGTGCATGACTTTGTGTACCTTGGCTCAACTATCTCCGACACTCTCTCTTTAGATACCGAGCTGAATAAACATATCGGTAAAGCGGCTACCACGCTTTCTAGACTTACAAAGAGAGTATGGCTTAATAAGAAGCTGATGGAACATACAAAGATCCAGGTCTATAGAGCCTGCATCCTAAGCAAACTCTTGTACTGTAGCCAGTCTTGGCCCCTTCATGCACGGCAGGAGAGAAAGCTGAACACATTTCATATGCGCTGTCTCTGACGTATTCTTGGCATCACTTGGCATGACAAAGTTTCAAATGGTACAGTCTTGGAACGTGCTGGAATCCCTAGCATGTACACACTTCTGAAACAACGACGGCTAAGCTGGCTTGGATATGTCGTGAGAATGGCTGATGGTCAGATTCCAAAAGACCTCCTGTATGGAGAATTAGCGCAGGGAAAGCGTCCTAGAGGGAGACCACAGCTGCGATACAAGGACATCTGCAAGAGGGATCTAAAGGCCATGGGAATGGACATCAACAACTGGGAAACCCTGACCTCTGATCATTCAGCATGGAGGCAAAAGACGCAGCATGGCCTTCTTCAATTTGAAGAGACACTCATTCAGCAGGCTGAGACAAAGAGGCAGTTCCGGAAACAGCAAAATCTGGGGGCTGGACAGGGGACTGACTGTATTTGCCCTCGGTGTGGAAGGGATTGTCACTCTCGAATTGGCCTGTTTAGTCATAAAAGATACTGCTTTAGGACCTCTACTTCTGAGCATGATACCATAGTCTTTTGAGACTGAAGGATGGCAATGATATGTTGGGGAGGATGGTGCATGCCTATGCACTGACCTAACTTTCCCAGGAGTGGGGCACTTTTGTGACACCTCTAGGTCAGCATAGGATTTATGCTGGGTATCAGGCCAGCCTGACTGCCTACAGTGAATCAATTTTGGTGAGCTGGGCTCCATTGGTTGCATGTTTAAGTTGAAGAGGTAAGAAAGTCCACCACCTCTTCAAATGGCACTCAGGGCAGTTGTCCCCACTTGCCACACCCTAGATTTGCCACTGGAGTTGAATTAGGGTTTTTGAGAAGATAAATCATGCTCTTAACAAGCCATTTTCATTCTTGATTGCACCTCCTCTGTGATGGATCAGTCCTATCAGGGGCCTGTCAGAGTGGATCTTGTGTACTGCTGTAGGCCCTGTTACAAAGGTGCAAAACCCATTGTGCATGAAAGAGCACTGATGTCAATGACCTGTGAATCCATGCACACACCAGACTCACCAGCTACTCTGCCAGCCCTGGTAAGGTGGCATAGGTGGTGGTATAGGGAAGGTTTTTGGAGTGATGGGAAGCAGGGAATGGGATCAACCTAAAGATTCATTCTGTATCCTATCCCTGATTTTTCCATCCACCCCATTACCTGTCTCTCCTCAGATTTACACCATCAAAATTGCCTATGTGAGTTTGAAGAGATCCATAGGCAATAAATGGTCAACTAGGAGATACATAATTTTTTTTTAATCTACCTGTTCCTGCTGGCCAATGATACCCCCATTGCATGCAGCATGTGCTATGTTGGAACAACTACATTATATAGTGTGTTGGGGTTTAAAATTGGACTATTAGGGCACAATCCTAACCAATTTAGACTGGCATATCTTGTCTAGCATATCTTTCTATGGTGATGTGGGGCACATTGTGCACTGGCTTACCCCTCTCCCCAGGAGTGGTACAGAAGTACCTTATAGCATTTCTGTGGCACCTAGGCTAGCACAGAATTTGTACTGGGACTTAGGCCTACCTAACTGGGGATTAGGACTACATCCTGAGTCTCTTAAAATTTCTTTTTTAAAGTCTATCTATTAATTGAGGATTTGAAACTGGGTCTCCATAGTCCCGATCCAGGATCTGCATGACTTGATTACATGTTTGTTCAGTTTGTTGGATACAGCTTTCCATTTGGAAAGGGCTGTTTTATGTAACAGTTGTGCACTTTTGAAGGCTAGGTTGGAGCTGGGTTGCTACATATTGAAGTATTCTTTATTCTTATTACTTACACACTCACAGACCCATTACTCTCTTTGGAAAAGCACAGTTCCAGAACAAAATTAAATATTAAAATTTAATTTAATATAAAGCGAGTTCCCAATGTTTCAGCTCACTCTTCCAACATTTTGTCACAATCTGTGACCAAGGAAGAGAACCCAGAATGGGGCTGTATAGAAAGGAGCAGCCTAACTGTTCAACTGTGCCAAAGAATATTTATTCCCATCGTGACCTCAAGCACACAATGTCAGTGTGTTGATGGTTTGATGTCCTGTAACTGGTACTGGGCGCAAGCGTGAAGACAAACACAGCAGAGTAGTTTCTATCAACTGTATTAACTAACAGGATAATCCAAGACAGTCCAGGTCATATAGGTTTCGTCGTCATATAGTACAGCAACCAGAGCCAAGTCAGAGTCCATAAATCTTTGTCAGTAAGTTGTCCAATGTCTCAAATATAGTGTCAAGTCCAGCAGTCTAAATCAGGCATGTCAAGCTCACAGCCCGAGGGCCGCATGCGGCCCTTTGCAGGCACACCTGTGGCCTGCAAGTGATCTCCCCACTCCCAGAAGCAGCTCAGTAGTGGCAGCAGCACACTTGATTTTGAGCTGGAGAAAGAGCCCAGGAGGAAGGAGGGCTCGTGCACAGCAGGAGCAGCTTCCCAAGGTGGGAGAAAGAGCCCAGGAAAAAGGAGGGCACTTCTGAGTAGACATGCAAAAAATTGGAGTGCGGCCCTCAGGAGACACCATTAATGCTATTGTGGCCCTCAGAAGACACCATTAATACAAATGCAGCCCTCTGTATGAAATGAGTTTGACACTCCTGGTCTAAAACACCTCAGCTAGATCTCCTCAGCTCTGACTGACCAACTGCTGCTTATATAGGTGACGGCAACCACTCAGCAGCCAATCAGAAAATGACACATATTACTTAGCCAGCCAATCAAAATATGACACAAACCTGTCTGTGATTGGTTGCCCAGGAACAGACATTACTCAGCCAGCCAATCAGCTTGCAACTTACCCTGAACCAATAGTTAGGTCCAGAAACCTAACACACCTTCTTAATTTTCTCTTATATAAGTGAATTTTCAGATGAAAAGTAAAAGCCCTCTACTTGAGGACACACTTGCATTGAATAAAAAATTCCGACTTCACTTGTGCTAGTATAAAAAACAATAAATGAATGCAATACTCATATGTTATTTGTCATGTAGAGTCTGGTATAGCCATGTATAGCCTTGGAACTCAGAGCATAAAAATGGTGGTCTCTCATTCTGGCTCTCCCTAGAATCAGAACCATTTAGTTTTAGCAAGATTCATTCCCCCAAATCCAGAGTAATTACGGTGCACGTAAGAGACTTTACATGCACCTGTAATTACTGCACCACCTAGTGAAAACCTATGGGAAATTCATATTGAAATCCAGAGTAACAGGACAATCCAGAGCAACTAATCTGTCCACATAAGAGCCCTTAGGTTGCCCTATCTAACACTAGGTTGGAGCAACTGCAAGATGCTCCAGCCCAGTTACTCTGAAGGAGGCTTAGGGCAGAGCAAGGCAAGATAGGGTGCCCTAAGAGAGGTGGACCTGCTCTGCCCTAACTGGGGCAGCCTAAGCAGCTCAGGAGAGGCAAGTTGAGGGCATGTTTAGCATTGCCTAGGGCAGAGCAGTTACTCTGTATCCAAAGCCTGTTTCCAAGGCAGAAATGCCCTCTTCCAGCCCTCAGAGTTATACCACCTCAGGAGCAGGTATAGTAATGAGTAGACCCATAGGGGTCCATGATAAGGCCCGAGTAAGAATGGCAGTGTTGACCAAAAATCTGAGTTCTTGGCCAGCCTAGCTGCAACCCCTTCCTCTCAACCTCAGGATATGGAACAAACTATGGCTGCCCACAAACCTCAGGATACAGCAGGCCCCTCCAAGAAGCCCCTTGTATTCACTGTAGGATGTACTGGCATCTCATCAGGGACTCCTTATCAGGCAGACACCCAGTGGCGTCACCAGACTGGTGCGGCTGGTGTGGGCTGCATTGGATGATGCGCTCCGTATGGGGTGATGTGCCGGAGGAGTTTGACTGTCCTTTGGCAGACCCCGGGTGTCAGCACCCCCATTCAGGCCTGCTCCAAGGCGGAGCAGCAGCCAGAAGCTGCCACTTGTCTGAGGAGCTGGCCTGAACGGCCATCTGAGATGCACTGCGCAGAAACACACTGAGCATGGCGAACAGCTTCAGAGGAGACTTCCTTAGAGCAGAGAAAGTCCACGCCTCTGCACAGCCATTCGGCCTCACTCAGGAGGCGGAGCGGCAGCAGAATGGCTCCAGAAAAAGAACTGCACAGGCACCAACTCTGACGCCTGCACAGTCTCCCCCGAAGCCAAAAGGCTTCAGAAAAGTATTGCACAGGTGTCAGAGATGGTGCCTGCGCAGTACTCTTTCTGAAGCCAGTTGGCTTCAGAAACAACTGTGCAGGCGCCAACTTTGGTGACTGTGCAGTCCAGGTGGGGGGGGGGGCGAGCATCCCAGGGATGACGCATAGACTTCCGCACCAGGTGATGTGCAGAGTCATGTCACCATTGTAGGCACCCCAGCTGTTCCTTGTTCAGTGTGATCTGAGGGGTGTCTCCTCAGGAGCAAGTCTTCCCCTTGTGTCAATTACTTAGCATGCTCTGGAGCAGTTAGGGCAGCCCAGGCTTCCTGACTCTCTGGATTCAGCATAACTTTCTGCTCTGGATACAGAATAGTTAGGAGAGTGCAGTTAGGGCAGAGCAGGCTGAATTTGCTCTGGATTGTGTCCTAAGTTGTTCTTACACTGAAGCAAGGACTCCGCATAGTTACTCTGGATATTGCCCATAGTTCACATTTATTTCCACTTCAGGAGATGGTCTGTGTACCAGTGGCATAGCTAGAGGGGGTGCAAAGCACTAAGATTTGACCCACTGAGGCAGGCAAGTAACCACCTTTCCTCTTTGGAGCTATTCCAGATGGTGGGACCAAGATGGAGGGGAACATCTCTGTGGCTAGAGGCAAACACCTAGGTTGGCTCCCAAGAGGACAGGATGCTTGCATTCTGCAGTGAAGTTCCTTGCAAAATTAGGGGTTTGCACCTCTTCTTTACCATTCCTTGGTAAAGGTTCACTATAAAACAAGATTAACCATTAATCAACTAATAGCTGTAGTTAATCCCTCTCTTATTTATTTCATATGCAAGAAGTCACTTGTCTATGCTGAGGGAACTTTTGCTGATGTTTTGCTTGCTATTTAGGATATTTTCAATAACCTCAACATAAATCATTGGCAAAACTATTCTAAGTTTTTTTTCAAATTGATGATTATATACAGCATGCATGACGATGCAGACCCTTTTTCCTCTGCACTTTGCTCAGCCTTCCTTCACAACACCTTCTGTATCTTTACTTGCAATGCTCAGCAGTGAGCAAGATGATGGACCCATGGGGCAAAATGAAGAATTTCTCTGTTGTTGTTTTTATTTCCACTGCAGTTGCTTTTGAAGTTTTGAAATGCAGATTTCCACATTTCAACGGCTGTGAGATGGAGTACTTCTCTTGTATTTTTTACAGCTGCTGGAATCGGCCGCTCCCTTCTTGGCTGTAAAAGTGAAACTAAAAGATCTGATTATACAGCACCACGAATGTTTTTGCCATAGTTAGTGATGGACATGATGGACAAAAACATACTGGAAAAAATGGTTCCCTTGTATAGTAAATCAGAATGCTATTGTATTGGGGTTATCCTCTTGGTTGTAATATAATATAAGGAACTCATATTTCAAAGTTTCCTTTCTGATACCTCCTATACTTGCTTGCCAACCTTGCTTCCTTGTTCATATCTGCTCTTATATTTAGAATCATTAGCAAGTGGCAAGATAGGTGCTGTAAATGCTAATGATATAATTACCAAGTCAGAGCAACCAGAGAGCTGATGCACATGGAAACTCTACCCAACTCCTATTAGGGAATTAAAAAGTACAAGCATGCAATTGTGAACATCCCATTTACAGTTCATTGCCAGACGAGTGATAATGTGAAGATGAAAGTCGTTTGTTTTCCTTTGTCACTGATTGCAAGGTATACTTGTACATCTGCTATATTCTCAGACCATATATTCAACCAGTAATTCTGGTTTTAACAGTTACTTTTTCCAAAGGGTACTCTGGGAACTGTAGTTGTGTGAAGAAGGCTAAGGATCTCTGACTATCCTTAGTGCTTCACCAAACTGCAATTCTTGAATTATTTGGTGAAAACCGTAAGAACCTAAATCGTATAAAACCAGTATACTTATAGCATAGATATACCAGTTGGGGAAAGAGTATTTATTAGCAGACTGAGGGCACAATCCTAACCATTTTAGGCCAGCACAATTCACCTAACTCCCTGTCCTAGCATTGGTGTGGGGAAGATGTGCACTGGCTTAACCCCCTCCCCATAGAAGTGATGCATTAGTGCTTTTACGATACTTTTGTGAAACCCCCAGGCAAACCCAAAACTTTTGCTGGGATTTGTGCCAGCCTAACCACAGGTTAAGATTGCACTGTAAGGACACAATCCTAACCACAAAGGCCAGCACAACTCACTCATTTTCCATTCCCATGGTGCTATGTGAAACCAGGCACATGTCTGTATACTAGCCTAACACCCCCTGCCAGCAGTGGCACAGAACTGCTTTACGGCACTTTTGCAACACCCCCAGGCCAGCACAGACTTGTGCCAGGAATTATGCCAGCCTAACAATGGTTAGAACTGCAACCTAAGGGTGTAATACAAAGACTATTTGGATTGGTGTCTGCTTGTGTTTATTTGCATTTTTTAGATTGTGAGCCCTTGTTATTTCATTTTTCTCTATAAACTGCTTTGTTAAATTTTGGTTGAAAAGCAGTACAGTAAAACCTTGGATTGTGAGTAAGTCAGATTGAGACTGTTTTGCAAGAAAACATTAATAATAAATTTTAACTTAATATACAAGTGATGACTTGATAAACAAGTGAAAAATAGTCCTGGTTGGGATGTGGCCAGTTTCAGCGCTCCATCAGCACTGCTCAGCCTCTCCTGATAGGTCAGCCTATGCATGTTTACTTGGAAGTAAGCCTATTACAGTCAGTGGTGCTCACTCAAATATAAGGGGGCAATGGAAAGGAGCCTGAGAGATCAAGGCTGCAATCTTAACCACACTTTCCTGGGAGTAGGTATATTGAACACAATGGAGCTTACTTCTGAGTAGACATGCTTAGGATTGCACTGTTAGTGTTCCATATTTACTCTAAAGTAAGCACTGTTGTAGGGCTGTGGTGGTGCAAGTGGTTAAGGTGCCTGTTAACCATCAGGCTAGGGTTTGATACCCGGGTCCTACAAGCTGGGGTGAGCCCCTGTCCTGAGCTCAGCTCCTGGCAACCTAGCAGTTCAAAAGCACCTCGGTGGGAAGGTAAAACAGTGTTCTGTGCAACTTTGGCAGTCATGCCAGCCCCGTGACCTCTGAAATTTCTTTGGACAATGCTAGGTCTAAAGCAGGGGTCTTCAAACCCAAGCTCTGTGGCCAGATGTGGCCCTCAGCATGACCCCCTCCATCTGGCCTTGTAATGTCCCTAATATAATCTTATATGTAAATTTTTGTAAATTTATTCAAATTTGACATGTAAATAATTTTTCCAGCCCCCAAAACAGAGAGATGATGTGGCCCTCCTATCAAAATGCTTGGAGACCCCTGCTCTAAAAGGTTAGAAATGAGGATGAGCATCACACCCTACTGTTGGTCACAATTAGCAATATAAAAGGGGAAAACCTTTACCTTTAAGCACTATTATAATCAGTGGGGCTCAGTCCTGTGTAAGGGGTCAAATTGCGGCCTGAAAGATCTGAGAGATTAACGGTGCAATCCAGAGTAACTACGGGGAGTCCTGGCTCTGGAGTAAGAACAAGTTACTCTGGATAGCAGTATGAATTTCCCATAGGTTTTCACTAGGCTGTGCAGTAACTATGGGTACACATAATGTCTCTTACATGTTCCCGTAGTTACTCTGGATTGTAGCCTAAGTGCAGGTTAATTCATTTTATTTTTCTTTATATTCTGTACTAGCGAAACATACCCACGTGGCAGGAATAAAATACCCCACATACACCATCCCGCATTGCACAACTCCCTGCCATGCACATCAACCTCTCATGCACAGCACCAACCCCCATGCACACCATCCCCCATGTGCACCATCCCCCATGCACATCAGCCCCCGATGAGCAACATCCCCCATAAGCATCAGCCTCCCATGTGCACCACCCCCTGCTCAACATCCCCCAGTGCAACAACTCCATTCACAACACCCCCCATGCAGATCATCCCCCTATGCATATCACACACACTCCAAATAAAGTCCCCCCATGTGCATCACCCCCAGTGCTCCCTCCCTCCCTTTCAATGCATCAGGCACTGGGCACCAAATTGGCTGGATGTTGATCAGAATATCTTCAATGTTAAGTATAGGACAAAAACATGTTGCACCACTTTTCACCCCCATAAGGGTTAAATTTCTCAACATTGATTCTTGGTGGGTGTTCATGTCAAAGAAGGAACACTCTCTTCATGCTTCAAGGTCCAGGGGTTGGGGCAGAACGTCCGTCAGGGATTCTTCAATGAAAAAGATAGGGAGGAAAATGTGTTGCGCCCCTTGTCACCCCTTTCCGTTGGGATTTCCAAAAATCGGTTCTTAGTGGATGCCTCCAGCATGAAAGGAAGACCCTCCCCAAATTTCACACTTCTAGACCCAGAGGTTTTGGCTTGGCATTGATGAGTGAGTGAGTCAATCAGTCAGTCAGTCTATATATAGAGATTTTCTTTATTATTTTGTATTATATTACATTGTAATCATTTTTATATAAATATTTTTGGGTTGTGGAATGAATGCATTATATTTGATGGTGCATTAGATTCAAGTAAATATAGTCGTTAGAACTTGGATACAAAGGAACATTATAAATATCTGGGCATCTCCCTTGCACTTCATGTGACAGAGGAATACTGCAAGTACATTAAACACTAGTAGAAGGGAAAGCAGAGGCTTTGAAGTGTTATAAAGAATAGTGAAACTGATGCACTTAAAATGATTAACAATGAGAAATTACATAATACCAATGAAATAAAGAAGGCTTATAAAAAAGCTCAAAGAACCAAGAAGAAAAGCAGGAAAATAAACCATTGCATGAACAATATTTGCAAAAGAGGACAACATATGTCAGAACCTCAAAAAAGGACAAGCCCCCCCAAAATATAGCATACCTAAGAAAAATGCTCATAAGGAAAAGAAGATCAGTGAAGATTTCTCCAGGACACAAGGTTGAAAAAAAAAGACATGTCCTGGAAAAGACATGCTATATCAAAAGCTGCGTAATAATTTCCTTTGTCTCTATTGCTCATTTCTTTTCAGTCTCTTTCCATTCTTGCCCAAGAGCTCTGAATCTTTTTCTTCTTATCAGAAACAAACTCAGACCCTAATAGAATGGTAAAGTCTAGTGACTGAGCTGAATGACTGAGCAGAGATTTGAACTGGGACCTGCAAATGACCAAACCTCATAGTCTACAGAGGGTTCCATAGTGGCTCCCACTGGACACATTGTATGTCACAGCTCCATACAGAGATCCCCATCTGACCTTTAAAAAGAGGTTGAAAAAAGAATCAAATATTCATTCTTTCTAGTTTTTTTCTGAGAATAAATGAAGAAAACACTCATTTAAATGAGAGCATGGAGGCCCGTGGGAGACATCACTCCAACTGTGCCAAGGAATCTCTCCCCCTTTTTTTCTTCTTATGCATTTCTTTATTAATAAAAACCACATTTTGTTTGTAAAACAAAACAGATTGGTCCAGTGGCACAAAACAATAATGTAGCAAAGGCTCTAGTTCATTAAACGAGGAATACAGGGACTGGGTTACTAATTTGATGCTTTTAATTTCATGTTATAAATTACATTGTTTCAGAATGTGGGAGAAAAAATATTTCCTGTGTTAGTGGCTACCTACAGATGGGAAGGCTAGAGAAATGGAGAAAGGAAAAGTGGAAAGGGGGGCCAAGGAATCCAACTGCTGACATGGTTCCTCAAGAACATCACACAAGGTGCAGAGATCAAGACAAATCTCATAAGTAATCTTCATAAAACAAGTGCTATTTT
Source organism: Cryptoblepharus egeriae (assembly GCA_030015325.1). Taxonomy (NCBI): domain Eukaryota; kingdom Metazoa; phylum Chordata; class Lepidosauria; order Squamata; family Scincidae; genus Cryptoblepharus; species Cryptoblepharus egeriae. The sequence goes on from JAREYC010000003.1 coordinate 116,317,023, forward strand.
TAAAAATGAGTTTTGTAAAGCTGTGAGTGATAAAAATAAGACTAGGGCAGAAATTTTCTGACTTTTTTGTCTCAGGGCACACGCCCAGGACATGTGCTCCATCTCTCCAAGACTGTGCTGAGGTGCACTATGCATGTCCAGAGGCCTGGACATGTTCAGTGCTCCTCAGCCCAGCCATTCCACACCTGCTCTGAGGTGGAGCAGGTCTGAATGACCAGGCTGAAGCCCCCACTGCACATGTTCAGGTTTCTGGACATGTGCAGTGCGCCTCAGTCCCTGGCTGTTCGGACCTGGTCGGAGGTGGAACAGCAGCCAGGAGCTGCTGCTCTGCCTCAGGGCAGGACTGAATGGGTGCGCTGAAGCCCAGAGCCGCCGGAGGAGTGTCAGACACCGCTGGCATGTGACCCTCAGTGGTGCATCACCCAGTGCAGCCCACACCAGCCGCCCCACCACCATCAAGTGGAGAACATATCTGCTCTGGCAGGTACTGGCCTCTGAGTGGTGGTGGCAGGCTGGCACAGGTATTGCTGTAGCACAGCAAGTTTCCATACTGCTGCAACATATCCTATGACATGATTGTTACAGTAAACATGCCTATTCTACTGGTGGTAGCTGGCATTGAACTGGGCCATCAGGGTTTCTAAGGACAAGCAAACATTTCTTGACATTGTCTGTCAGACAAAACCAAACAAATATACGGTATAAGAAAGTTCTCAAGAAGATAAATTTGATACTTTCTAGCACTTCTAGCACATGAGAAAGCACAGGCACTTCCTTCACTCCTTCTCCCCGGTCATTACATGGTTGATTGGAGCACCAGTATAGTGTTGTGGTTAGAGTTATGAGTGGAATCTGGGACACTTGGATTCAATTCCTGCTCAGTCAAGGGTGTCCTTGGGCCAATCACTATCTGAGGGTGTTGTGACGATAAAAGGGAAAGATTTGCCTATTGTGCCTTGGAGGAAGGGCAGGATATAAATGGAATAAGAAACAGTACTTTGGATCCCTGCCTATAGCTTGAGGATGATCCATAGATCTGTTGTGTTGATTTGGCTCATTGAAACATCTACTTTAGACAGTATAGCTTTAGTTCTAATAATCCAGAAATATGTGTACTTGAAATAGAATATTGTAGACACTGCGATCCTTAGGCAGAGAAGCATCCACATCCTTAATTTAATGGAAACCTATAAGAGCAGAAACTGCTGCACTGATTCCATTTGTCTGAACCTAAACCCACAAAAAGGAGAGAGTGCAAGTTGTGTCAGTAGGTATTATTTGAGTAATACCCATTTAACATGTCTGGAACTGTTTCTATATTTGTAAAACTGTCTCATGAGATAACAGTCTGTGTGTCCTGCATTCATGAATTAATTTCCTGAAGTCATCAAGCACAATAAACACCAGGCACTGCTGTTGCTCAACTTGAGTTCATGTTAGCGGGCCTTGCACAGAATCCCATGTTTAACGATTTCAATTCTGTATCCAAAAAATGATGGGCTACAAAAAAGAAAGAATGTTTTTTGAATGGTTTATCCCTCTGAAAACTGCACAAGATCCCATGTCTCTTCATGAGTGAAGGCAGAACACCAGAAACTTGATTATAATTTCTCAAGGCTCAGAGAGGCTCCACAGTCCCGAGTCTTCTTTTAAGCTGATTGTCCATTATCTTTTTGAGCTTTATTGACTTGAGGACTAATTAAGAGCATTAGCATAAAATGAAAAAATTAAAATGCAAGAATAGTGCCAATTATCACATGTGAACCACATTCTGGAACTGTAAAACATTCATTTTTCATTACAGAGCTGGCCCTGTGAGGCCTTAATACTGCCAAGACAATAATGCAAATGCATTTTTATGTGTACATTTTTCCTTCCACTGGACACATTTTTTTAAAGATTAGCTTTATTCCTCTTTTTCTTACAGAGCCTTCCCGTCAATGGTACTCCAAGAGGCAAAGCGTGCACTGCTGAGGTAAGTTATCCTCGTTTCTGACTTAGAGGGTTGCACTGTAAGACTCTCAAAGGAGAGGAATAGGAAAAGGAAATAATTTCTCTTACCTGGGAGAGAATTGGTCTGGCACTGTGGTGAAGAGTAAGAAGCCAGAAGTCCCTGCTTCAACTTCACCTCAGTCACAAAATCACAAAGTGGTCTTAGAAAAACCACTAACATCTGATTGTATGTTCAGCCTGCATCTAATTATATGGAAATAATACTATAATTTAAACAATTGCCTAGTAGCCCAGTTCTATCTCTTTCCAGTCCACAGCTTGTGGTCACCCTAATAGAGCACAAAATGTGTGTATATGTTGGGGGAAATAAGCCAATGAGAAGTAAAAACTGGTTTTCATATTTCCTGGTAGATTTGTGATTGCCTATGATTTTCTTCATTGCTAGTGTAACTTTGAGAAGAAAAAGGGGCCTGTTGAACTGCATTCTGGTACATACTGTCCACCCCTTCCACTTTCTTCTCCTTCCAGACTCCAAACCCCAAAATATCTATGGCCCTCCCCAGGCATGGGCTAATACCGGTTCGGACCAGATGGGGCGATCCGGTTGTTAAAAAGAGCCCACCAGTCGCGAACCGGTTGTTATGGGGGCGGACCACAACGCAGTGAGCCAGTTCGGCGGTGCCACAATCCTCCTGCTCTCCATGCTGGCCGTGGAGGCCCAGGGCGGCGGTGGCCATGCTGGCCGTGGAGGCCCAGGGCGGCGGCGGCGGCGCCGTCTACCTGCACTCCCTGCTGGCAGGCCAGTGCAGAGAGGACTTCAGCTTCAGACCCTCATCCTAAGCAGGTCTACTCAGAAGTAAGTCCCATGACAGGCAATGGGACTTACTCCCAGGAAAGTGGCTGGCTCTGCAGCCTGGATCCCAATCCTGACTACTCAGAAGTAAGTCCCATGACAGTCAATGGGACTTACTCCCAGGACAGTGTGGAAAGGACAGCAGCCTCAGAGCACCATCCTATGCAGGTCTACTCAGAGGTAAGCCACATGCTTAATTTTTTTTTAATTTTGTTAAATTTTAAAAAAAATCTTGCTGGCCCCGCCCCCTGACCTCAACCCTGCCCCTGGCCTGGCCTGGCCCCGCCCACTTCTGGAGAACCGGTTGTTAGGGCCAGGCCTGCCCATCACTGGCCCTCCCTCACCACCATCTTATCTTACCTTATTTGCTCTGGTGCGGCCTGGGTCCATTGGTGGCAGGCAAAAAGGAACTGCTAGCCATATCCGCCACTGTCTCCGATGTACTCAGGGACAGTGCACCATCTGTAATTGTCAACAGGTCTCCTGTCCGTTCTGAAGGGTTAAACATCTGACCTTCCACACGCAGAGCTTGTCCTTTTTCAATGCAATGCAGCTTCTCTCAAAGGGCCCTTTCTTGTGTCACCACAGCTTTTAAGGCCTTCTGCGTTCATGTTTGAAATGCACTTCAGTGTATTGAATATCAAGTGTAACTGTGTATGACAACGTGTCTATATGGATGCTGTACCTATGATATTTGCTATATTTATTCTGTGCTGGTGGAAGTTCTGATATTGCTAGTTGTCAATGGTATTATTAAGAGCAGCTTAATAATGGGAGTACTGAATGTGGAATCTCCAGCCCCAATCACACACTCACAAATGCAGAAATGACAAAATACTCCATCTTGCTAGGAGCAGCTGCAGAGGTCTCCTCTAGGTAAGGGACAATGGGAGTAAGCATCCATGGTGCGAGTCCACTTGGTTAATTAGCTGACAGTTAAATAGTTTAATACCTAGCACGGACCCATACTGTGGGATCAAGACATGGACCCATACTGTGGGATCAAGGGGGTTAAGAGTCAGTAGCTGCTGCCTCTGACAAACCTGCCCCTTCCCAGACCTTCTTAATTCTGTGCTCCATAACCACTTATTCTGACCTCCCCACCCCTTCCACCTTCTCTTTTATCATGTTTTGATCAGTGGACAGCTCGGGATCTGCTGGCACATGCAGTTCAGTGTGCTACTGGAGCACTTTACAACTATTGCTTTATGGCTGTCGGCAATAGCAGAAGAGGTGCTCCAATGAAGGCCAATCCCTTTAGGCTTTGGCTGTGACCTACTAGGTGTCCTGTGCTACTTATGCTTCTAAAAGTAGACCTTTAATGTGTATGTTTTTAAGAACTTTATTTTCACAATACTTGTCAGAAGGTCTTTTGCTCTTCAGCATGTAATCCACTAATTCAAAGAGCACTTCAGTCATCAAATGCTACATTCACAGGTGCGTAAAGTGAAGCAATCATTGTGACAGTTGCAGGTAGGAGTATTAGGAGGGAATCGCTTGAGGGCTTGTTCTGCTAGAGAATGTTTACCTCAGTGGACATATTTATCTTGGGTGCCATCATGATTATTCATCTGGATATTATTTACATCAAATAGGGCTGCCTAATTTCTTTTGTAGATGAAGAATAGGAGTAGTAAAGCAGGAGTATGCAATGAGGACTTATGTAGTAAATGTCCATGGAATTTTTGAGATAACTAATTGCACAGCATGCATCAAACAAAAAAAGGTTGCGTGTTGTAATGGCCAAGTTAGATCTGCATGAATTGTGAGCTGTGGAGACACCACTTCTTCCAGCAGGGTATCAAGGTCATTTGGCTCCCAGGGTCCATAAGCTTTTGATACATCCACCATGACAAAATCATTTTCAGTAGTAGTAATAATATGAAATGATTAATACAAATGGCCAGAGAAGAACAGTGAAAATTTTCTTTTATTGAAAATTGAATAGAGATATACTAACTTTGTATATATATATATATATATATATATATATATATATATATATATATATATATATATATATATATATATATATATATATATATATATATATATATATATATATATATATATATATATATAATCATATCAATAAACAGTTGAAAAATAAGTTTGAAAGAAATAAGTTTACTTCTTAAAAAATAAGTTTTAAACATCTCATGGTAATCTCTTGGGTACCCTGCTGCAGGTTAGCACTAGGGGACACACTTCCCAGTCATCCTCTTCATATGCCAGTGGTTGAATCGATCATTGAAGCTTGTACCAACCGATAATATGTCATCGATCAAGCAGTACCTTAAGAAAAGAACTCTTTAAACCTGGCCCTCCATGTGGAATGTATACCAGATATCAGATGATGTATACCAGGTGATTTGTGAATCAAGATGAGACTATAGATGTGGGCCAGAGAAGTTGAAATTGTCAGGTTTGAATTTGAAATATCAGAGGCTGATATATACTAGTCTGAGTTGGCACATCTCAGTTGGGTCCAGCACTGCTTTCATCAGCATTATTTGTGTCTTCTCACCTTGTAAATTCACATTCAAACAGATTTTTGCAAAGACATCATAAGACTTAAGGTGAATTAGAATTTTGGTATTCTTGTTAATCTGAGACCATCATGCTGAGATTTCAAACGCTGTATGTTCTACCTCTCCTGTTTTGCAAAACATGGTGGTTCAGATGGTTCAAAGCATTCATCATAAAGATCTAAACAGTATATGAAGTTACTGTCTGTGCCCATACCATTTTTTTACCCAGTGGAAGGAAAGTAGGACATTTTCAACAGGAACTATGTTAACCGGATTACAAAGCATCTAGCCTTCCTGGATGGAGGGGTTCAGATTGCACAGCCCACCTTCTCTGCTGAAACTTGGTAGCAAATAATATCAACCAGATGCAAGAAAGTCTTTAGCTAGAAGTCTAAAGAAACTAGAGTTTTCCATCTTCAAGCTCGTCAGGATCACAGGATCCTTGTAAGGCAGAGAAAAGATAATGCAAAACAGGCAAGTCATTATATCAGCAGAACTGGAAGCAAATTTCTATTTAAATAACACGTTGTAGGCCATAACCGTAGCTCGTACACAGGCAGAATCTTTTTTGATAGAGATCCAGCTGGAATCTGGTACTTATAATGAGTTCAATACATATTCAGCTACTTGGCAGTACTTTGCTGATACCAAACCCCCATGCATTCACACAGATGCATGTACATGCATGCACACGCATGCACACACACATATTTTAAAGTTATGGAGTTACTTCTGCCAATCACTCCTGAATCCAGAATAATATGTTCAGTTTCCTAAATTAGGGCTGCAATCCTATGCACACTTAACTGGAAGTAAACTCCATTGACCACAACAGGATTTATTTTGGAATAGATAAGGACTAGATCGGGCTCTGGGTCTTCTGGTTAGAACACTTATTGGGTGATGGGACCTGCTGAGACCATCCTAGGAACATGCCTGTTCCCCATATGCTGAATTTCTCCATATCCTTGACCAAGGGCTTCCAAAGTTTTTTGGCTGGAGGTCCACATCATCTCTCTGACACCATGTCGGGGCCAGGAAAACTAATTTACATTTCAAATTTGAATACATTTACATAAATTTACATGTAAGAATGTATTTGAGTAGATTACAAGGCTTGCTCAAGGGCCGGATGTCAGGGATCTGACTGGGGGGCCATACTTATACTTGCTGAGGGCCACATCTGGCCCAAGGGCCAGGGTTTAGAGACCAACAATTTTTCCTCAAGACTTTAATTCTAGCTGTACAACTCCTTTTTCATTTGTAAATGAGGTTGTGACCTATTGGAATGCTCCCATACTTTAAAGGGTTTAATGGGATGTGGCTGCCAGTGACCTACATGGTTTGAAACCATAGGTGCCATTTTACCAGCAAAACTTGTCTAAGAATTGCTTCTAAGCCCACAGAAAATGGTTGTGTAGGAAATATGATCCTAAATCCAGATAACTCCTTCCATAATCACAACCTCTCTTCAAGATCTTTCTATGGCTCGCTATCGTTCATAACTTCACCTGACTTCCATACTTACCATGTTTTGTTCTTCATACAGTGCTACCTCGCATAAGAAGTGCCTCAAATAATGAAAGTTCCACATAATGAGTTAAAATTTGTGTGAGCTTCTGCCTCTTATAACGAGCATGATTCGCATAACGAGTGCCCATTGGCTGGGTTCCCTCTCCTCCTGTCTGCATTGGCTGGGCTGAGGCACTGAGGTGGGACTGTCTCCTCCTGCCTACAGTACTTGAAGAGGCCAGCAGAGGGAGCAGAGGAGCCTCTTCAATCAAGTAACAAAGATGGCTGCTCTGCTCCTGCAGCCAGCAAAAATGTGGCCAGCCGAGCCTCTGCAGCCTCCATCAGGTAGAAGGGAATACTCCTCCTCCACCCCCCTCTGGCGCACCCCTCAAGCAGACCCCTTCCCCCAAGGAAGCCCCCCTGCCTGGACCCCACTACAACCACTCCTCTGCCTCCCACCACCTTCCCTGCCTGCACTTTTCCTTTCCTGTGAGTAAGCCCCAGTGGACTTAATGGGGCTTGATTCTGAGTAGACAGCATAGGATCTGGCCCCTTTGCTGTTGCAGACTACCTATCTAGTTTGCATAGATAGATCTCACACACAGAGAGGTTTCTTGTTAAAGATGCTCCAGAAGACACCAGTGACTCTTTTAGTGAAAATTAGTCATCTTTGGCCATAAAGGTTTTTCTTTTCTTTTTTACTGTACAGAATATTATAATGTTTTATTACAGTAATTAGGTCTGTATTATATAATAGTCTTTGAATTCAATTCCAGTGTTTTGTCATCATTTTTACATCCAATTAATATTTTTATATGAATATTTGTTGGATTGTGGAACCAATAGTCTGAGTTTCCATTGCTTCCTATGGGAAATTCTGTTTCACTTAAAGAGCGTTTCAATTAAAGAGCATGCCTCCAGAACGAATTAAGCTCTTTATGGGTGCAATCCAGAGTAACTATGGGCAGTCCTTGCTCTGGTGTAAGAGCAATTTACTCTGGATTGCAATATGAATTTCCCATAGGTTTTCACTGGGTGGTGCAGTAACTTATGGGTGCACGTAATGTCTCTTATGTGCTCCCGTGGTTACTCTGGATTGTAGGGTATATGAGGCACCACTGTATTTTGGTATAGAGCTGCAGGAAGTCTTCCATTAATGGCTGCACAAGTGATCACAGGACAGCAATGTGATCTACTCCCGTTTTCTTGAATCCAAGCCAAGATATTTTGCATGTTAGACAACACCATAACACAGTAGAAAACTTTTGTGATTTTGAAAACACAAAATCCTGGCTGTTGTTTGATTAATATCCCATGAATTCAGGCTGTGGATCAGTCTCAAAGACTGCAAAAGTGACATCAAAAGACACCAAAAGTTTTAGCATGGAGAGCTGCCATTAATCCTTCTCAGAAAGTTAAAACAGGTGACTGTGTCCCTATAAGGAGGATTCATCTTTAACAAGCTGAAGGAAGGATGTGTGACCTTAAAGACTTTGCATACAAGCAAAACCCATGAGAACATTTTTCCAGCTATGATTATCAACTTTACATAGTTATTTTCACGGAGTTATATAACCCTATGTAGTAGTTAATGAAGTGCTGGATGTTCTGCAATGTTATTTTGCCTGTGGTATGTTTTCCTTATAAGGATTAATTCTAGCGCTAATTCACTGGTGTTCTGTGATCTCTATTGTGCTGTAATAAGAATACTTAGCGCTTTTCACTTATAAAAACCCACTTTGCAAACATCTCATTATGAATCTTCACAACAACCCTGTGACACAGGTATGTGGGTCAATTCAATGCTCTGTTTTAATAAACCTCCAGTGCTCAAGCAAATTACAAAATGTGAAGTCATTAAATCCACTTAAAAGAAAGAACATTCGTGAAGAAAGCCTCGTCCTATTCATTACAATCGAGCTAGAAAAGAGACCAAGGACTGATGAAGTGATTACCAAAGGTAATATTTACAGAAGGTCACAGCAATGGTTAGATTAAACAAACACAGAGCTGGAAGGGACTCCAAAGATCATCATGTCTGGTCCCTTGTTCCCAAAGCAACAGGATCTTTCATATACCAGTTCAATTTCTTGCACATTATCCCTCAAAGGCTGCAATCCTAACCTAACACAGTGTAACTTACTTCTGAGTAGACACGCTTAGGATTGCATTGTAGTCATGAAAAATGACTACAATGAATCCAATGTCAGATAGAATAGTGTATCACAAAGAGCAAATGAGTGATAAATTAGTGATCAAACAAGCACAAGAGCCCAACCCTAAAGATGCTTGTACAAAAAAAAAAATTCTAGTAGTTCAAGATGAGGAAGGCAAATCCAGATTTGAGGGAAGAAAAAAATAACATTCTATGTTCCATTCCTCCACCCAGTCCTTTCTGTGTCCCTGCGAGATGGTATGCAAGGCACCACTGAACAGCCTGGACTCAGGAAGTAGCTGCAAAAGGGAAACTCCATATGCAGAAAATCACTATGCCGTCACTCCTAGTTGAGGGACAGGATGGTGTAGTGGTTAGGGAATTAGACTGATATCTGGAAGATCCAGGTTCAAATTCCCCCTCAGCCAGTGGTGGGCTCCAGCAGGTTCGCACCTACTCTATAGAACCAGTTGTTAACGAGATATAAGTCATATAAAGTTTAAAAGCCATTTAAAGGTGGCTGCCAGATGGGCAGAGAACCAGTTGTTAATTTCTTTGAATCCCATCACTGCCCTCAGCCATGAAACTTCCTCGGTGACCTTGGGCCAATCACTCACTCTCAGCCTCACCTACCTCACATGGTTGTTGTGAGAATAAAAGGATAAAAGCTTTATAAGCTGCCTTTCCCATGGGTTGGGACGGGAAAGGTCGGATATAACTCCAATAAATAAATAAACCACAATTCTTACCACTGAACTAGTGACATAGATTAATATGTGAACAATAGCCACCGTCATGATTTTGTCACAACTTCACTGATTTCTTCCCATGAATCTTTAATGCTTCATCCATGTTTTGCCAGCAGATTTATAAAAGGAAACACCTCAATGAATTCCTCACTCCACCCCATGAAGTGAGCCATAAAGTATGAGAAAATTCATTGAAACTGTTATTCCAACCTTCTCCCCAATCTTGACCGCATGAGTTTGCTGTTGCAGTGATAAGAAAACCAACACCACACCTCGTGATCTGCAAGTCCTCATCTCATACATATTTTTATTCTCCAGAAAATGCAGGGGTGTAAGAACCTGCAGTACACAAATCCGTCTGTTTGCTGGACTTGTTGTCGTTGTTGTCAGGTTGTAGTTCCATCATCCAAGAAGAATGTGTTGGGTGTACGAATGTCTGAGAGTGACTTGTGATGGATGAGAAAGCAGCATCTTAATCAAGAAATTATTCTGGAGTCCTGTGAAAAATGATATAGATTTGCAAATAGATTGAGTTTGGAGGAATAATAGAAGTGTTGCATTTCATTTTTGGGGAAGTTAAAGGCCTATTCATTTCAGTGTGACTATGGGCACAATCCTAAGAAATTTAGGCTGGCCTAAGTCACCTGGCCAGAGTCATAACTAGAATGTAGTGTGGATGCTACATGGAAAGAATGGTCAGTAAGCATATTTTAATTAGTTAATGCATTTATGTAGCAGTCACTCCATTGGGAGACTTGATTTATCCATGCTTGTGGTAAGAAGTTTAGGCTACCTTTAGTCTTGTCTAAAACAATAGGGATTTAAATAGCCATCCTTTAGGAAGCAGCTTCTTCAAGTTTACGTGTAAGCACTAAGTGTTCCAACCAGTCTCACCTAAAAGCTTGAACTCAGCCTCTCTGAATGAGAGAGTATTTAATTCCTATTAATTTGCACTTCACCAAGTGTGAATTAAGCTTTCTATACTGGGCTCTCTAAAGTCCTCAGAGATTTGAAGGCCTGTCTACTAATCTTGGTTTTCCCTAAATTATAAAGATTTACTGAACATACAGAAAACCCTTCCAGATGTTGTTCAGGGTTGGACAAACACCCAATTTTTGGGATGGGGTGGGGAATGGGGCAGCATTGTGTTGGTAGGCCCAAACCTTAGCTACATACATTTAGGGCGCAATCCAGAGTAACTACGGGAGCATGTAAGAGACATTACATGTACACGTAGTTACTGCACAATATAGTGAAAACCTATGGGAAATTCATATTGCAATCCAGAGCAAATTGTTCTTACACCGGAGCAAGGACTCCCCGTAGTTACTCTGGATTGCGCCCATATTCATTGTCTGAGTCTGCAATCCTATACACTCTTACTCAGCAGTAAGTTCAATAGAACTCAGTAAAGCCTACTTTTGAGTAGACATAGTGAATAGTTGCATAGTGAATCTGTCCTTTGTACATAGGCTTTCTTCAGACATTGTGTACATTCAGCCAGTGGCAAGGTTTGCTGCTATGATGCTGCCTCACCAAAATATAATTTTAGGGTTGTTTTTAATGTTGTCTTTGAATTTAAAGGCTAATATAGGCAAGAGTTTATAAATAGCTTATGTCATAAATATAAATGTCATTCTATCAAATATAGAATGTATGGTGTGAATGCTAAGTTATTCAAGGATTTTTATATTTTGGGCTGCAATACTAGGCACACTTACCTGGAGATAAGTTCTGTTGAACTTGGTGGGGCATATTTCTGAGTAAACATGCATATGATTCTTCTTTTGGACAGTGTGGAGATGTCTTAAATGGAGTATAAATTGAAATGTGATTGCATGATCTGTCTGCATGCAGGACAAAGTCTTCTGTATGATAGCCTAACCGGTGCCAAGACTCTAACCTCTGGGGAAACTCTAAGAAGAGGAGAACTATGCATTAAGTAAGCATGAACGTATAAATAGCAGCAAAACCTAAATATATTTATATTGGCTAGCTTGGTGTCATTGATGTGCAGAATTCCATCTTCATAAAACTGCTAGTACTATGTTGATGATGATGGTATGATGATGATGAAGTCCTTGCCTGTTCAGCAAAAGGGCACCAATTCGGCAAAGGATTGTTTGTATGCTGAGCATTAACCAGAAGTAGTGATCTAATTGCATTCCATGGTTACTCTGATCCACAGGTGTCACTAAGGTTCACCCGGTGCGGGAGGCCAGCAAATCACCCCCATGCAGTGAGTGGGGCAACAACCTGGATGGTGGGTGTGGTTTTGTGCCACTGCTCCACCTCCGTTTGTTTTATGGCCACACGTTTTGATAGAATAAATATATTTCAAAGTGATTTGTTTCACTGCATTCTGCTGCAAATTATGCATCCAACAGTATAAAACATGATGGGATTATTCCTAAAAACCATGATTTTTAGCCACTTTGTTCACTAGTGGTGTCACCCCCTCAAAGGTGCCACATTTCTAATAACTTATTTCAGTGGTTCTCAAACTGCCTAGCTTGGGACCAACTTTGTAGAGAGACAATCTGTCCAGTATCCACTAAAAGTGATCTCATGGCTGTAAGTGACCTCATCAAGCAAATTAGAACAAATAAATAATTTTAAATACTTTAAAGTTAATCAAGTAAATAACCTCAACCCCACCCATCCACTCCCCCCCCCAAAAAAAAAATTCAATAAGATCTTCAGCAACCAGTTCAATTTTTTCTTATTTTTGCTAGACCGAGGTGGCCATATGTCATAATCAGACAATGCCCCCCACAAGTAGGACACCCAAGAAAAGTGTAGAACATAACAAAATAAAACCGCTAAAGATTCGTGTATATTGCTTCCATGTTTCAGTGTTGGGCAGGGGTTGGCCTTCTGGAGCACTTTCGAGCACCAGGTGCCTGGAATCAGGACATTCTGGAAGCCTTGAACCTTCCACGCTAGCCAAAGCACATATGGTTACTCACAAGTAAACAATGCAAAGGGAAGCTTTTTAGCAGGGAACTTCCTCCTGGGGTGATTTTGGGGGCCGTATTCCTTGGATTAGGACCCTTCTGGTGTCCTTGGCTTCCACTTAGCCTTCTCTTTCCAGCAGACTAAGGCATATTCACCTACTCACAAGAAAAGCCGCGATATGCAAATTTGGGGGCTTTTAAAAAACTTTTTTGGCTGTAACTTTGGCTAGGAAGGTGCTATCTCAAAATGGATTGTTGTGTTGGACTCTGCTCTCCAAGACTAATCCAAAAACAAATTGCATGATGGGGTAGTGCACACCATTGCAAAGTTGCTTTTTGGGGGTGCCACAGCTTCTCACTGCATTTCACCCCTCTGGGCGCATTATCTGGTGTGGGCTGCACCCTTCCTGCATCACCCAGTGATGCCAGTGCTCGGGGTATTTGATCAGGGTATTTGAAGTGCACAGATAAACCGACTATAAGCTGCCAGTGCTAATAGTACTCACCCTCTGTTTACATTCTACTTTATGATGGGGTCTTAGGCATGGTGATTTTACCATGTAGTCATTCATTGCACACTGTCTCCATGCCATGCCCTTGCCATTTCACTCTACACTATTTAGTGGTATGTGTGTGTGTGTATGGTTTTGTTTTTTCCTTTCTCCAAGGAAGGTCTTGAAATGTGGGGCATTATGTATGAGTTATGCTAATTTGTTAGGGCAATGAATACATTAATTTCATTAGTAAATGGCCTCAAAGCAATAATTACCAGTGTAGGTGTGTCAGAAACGATCATGTTCAGCTTTGCCAGTTAATTATTAAGATTTTGTTCTGAGGGACCCAGATTTGACATCCAGCTTTGGTCTAGCCATAAATAAACTTGCAAATACAGAAGGAAGAAGATGCAAAGCCAAGAACTTGTTTTGATCCTCCACATGTCCCTTTTTTATTGTTGTTGTCGGGCAGTAGCTGCTGATCAGGTGCCAGAAGAATTAATGTCAGTGATGTAAAGTTTGCATTATATGCCCCTGCTCCCCAAAAGGCACATTGTAACAAGAATCACAATTTTCTGTCCTTCCTGTCTTTCCATACATTACAGCAAGCCAATGGATTCCATGGGTCATTGTTTAATTGTGCAGCATTAAATCTGCAATAGGCACACTCGATTTTAAAGCTGATCTTTTAACAAAATTGGACTGTGCTCAAAAGACGTAATTGCTTTTCTTAATGGCCCAGTACTCAAGCTCGCCAAACCAGCTTGTAAATGCCTAGAATGTTGCTTCAATCTTTCTGGCCACTGATGCCAGTTCAAATGATTCGGATGGGGTCACCATGTGTATTTCTGGGGATCACTTGTATCTGTCACTGTAAGCAATATAATGGTTGCCTCCATGTAGTTTTATCTGTCTTTATAAATATGCATTTACTAGCGAAACATACACGCATTTTGCCATCCCTTGTTAGCCGCCTTGGGCTCCCTCTTGTAGGGGAGGAAAGGCGGGGTATAAATTCGGAAATAAAAAATAAATAAATAAAATCCCCTTATTGCGTGCCATCCCCCCACGCACAATGTCCCCCCATGTGCATTGTTCCCCCATGCACACCATCCCCCCCGTGCATCAACCCTCTTATGCGCAACAAACCTCCATGTGCATCAACCCCACCTGAGCAACAAACTCCCATGCATATCAACTCCCCATTGATGTGGCATGGACATGTTGAGGCTGTGACTTTGGACTTTGTTGACTACACCCAGGCAGGGGGGATTTCAGCTGAAATGTTCAGGAAATTATGAGAATTCAAACCTACACTCAGTTCCCAACATATATACTTGTACAATTCCAGAGATCTCTCTGGAAGTTGGAACATCTGTATCTTGAAAAAAATCTCTTGGTATTCCGATTCTACCAAGCCTGCAGGAATGGACCAAAGCAAGGGTCAATAATTTGTACTTCCAAAAGCTGGACATTTGTAACTTGAGGATCTAATGTACCAAACTTGTAGAGCTGAAACAGAAGATATTGAATTTCCTGAAAAATATAGTATTTCGAAGATAGAATTATATGCAGTTGAGGATTTTAAATACCCATTGGCCACAGTACAGCTGGTTAAAGTAAATATGAGCAAATATGGGACCTCTGCAACTCCCCTCCCCCCCCCCCCCCCAGGATGCCATGATAGCCAATTTGGCACTGGTGATGGGCGATAAATAGGCTTGGGTGTTATTCAGTTAGGATTATTTGAATATGATAGATCCTGTCTCACTAGATGGATAAGTCAATTTTCATTCAAATAATAGGCATGAGAAATGCAAAAACAATTGTAGCATTTAAAATATGAACGTGAACCTAGTGTTTCCACTGCAGGTTAATAAATATTTAGTAACATAGAAGGGATAAAAGGGATCATTCTTAAAGCATAGTTTTCACTTAAACTCTAGTAAAATTTATTTACTTATAGAATTTGATATTAGGTAAAATAAACAGCTTTATTTTCTGGGGACATTTTACCCTGAAGAGAAAGCTTCATGAGTCGGGTGGGCGTTTGTACTGCCATGTGGGTTTAATTCATGAAGTTTGAAAGAGAAAAATCCTAGAAGACAATATAGCTGCTGAGCCAACAACCATTCAGTTACACACACACACACACACACACACACAGAGAGAGAGAGAGAGAGAGAGAGAGAGAGAGAGAGATTCTACCAAATCCTGGAGATCAAATGCAGCTGCAAAGAGGAAATTTAGAATGATCCTCCCACCTCTATCAGAAGTCCTTTCCACTGAGAAATTCATAGGCGTTCCCAGGTGGAGCTCTTATACGAATAAAAACCTAAGAACGGACTTATTTTGCATGAGGATATTACTGGCTGCTTGTCATGGATTTTTTTTTTTCTTTTAGTGAAGAATGGGGAAATTGGGTATTTTTTTAAATGACAATTTTTAATGTTTCTGTTATGGATCAATAACAGGACAGAAGTTGATGTTAACCAGAGGTATGGAAGTTGGACAGCTTCAAAGCTTAAAACTTTCCAAAGCAGTTTACAGGGAATATTAAATAACCAATGGTTCCCTTTCCCCAAAGGACTTAAAATTTTAAAAAAGATGTTAAAGAATACAGCAGAAGCCACCACAAAGGACACTGCTGGGTGAGGAAAGCCAGTTTCTCTTCCCCTGCTAAATAAAAGAGGAGCAACTACTTAGAAAGTGTCTGTTAACCAGTTATTAGGGGTTACATCACTGGCTCCTATGCAAATTGGGAACCTATAGAAAATCTAAGAGTCGTGTGGATTCTGGGTTTTTAAATAGGATTCCATGGCTTCTCCAGTAGTAAATGGCTTAGAGGCTGACAAAGAAAAAAAGAATTATATTCCCAATGACATTGCACATAGACTCTACCTAGTCACCTTTGTCCCTAACCTATCACTATCATTGGCTGTTGGAGGTGCACAGTATAACAATGTCACACGTTGTGTCCTACTAGGTCTTACCACAAGAATTAGATATAGATTTGCAGTGATTCCTTGACTCATGTAACATCTAACTCCATTCTTAGCAATCTTCACATGACCCATATAAGTTCTCCAATTTACTTTTGTGGATGCACCTGTGGCGTTATGCCTAATTTTATTCAAATGTCTTGATATCATGATGTGATGATATTAAACTGGGCTGGCTATCATAATATGATTTATGATACAAGACGCTTCTTTAATTGCTTAAGTAGTGCAAAACCTGCGGTTAAGCTGTGAGAAATGTAAAATGAGGGTCATTAAGTTATAAACCTTTTGTTTTCCGGTGCAGCGCATTGTCCTGATTTGTACGTAGAATGGTTGATGTCATATCTTGTTAAATGTTTATGCATTTATGTTGATACTTATTTGCCTGCATCTCTCCATCTTTTTCTAGCTATTATAAAAATGATAGATACCAGTAAAAGAAGAAAATGGGAACTGCACTTTTCTCTGTTAAGGGGTGGGCATTAACTTTGTTAGCTTTTGTGTTTATTTGCTATTTAGCTTAAAGGGCAGAAGGCAATCATCTAACAGCTAGAGAAAAGTTAAACAATTTTCACTCTTGGGTTTTTTTTTTTTAAGTAGGGAGGAAAATCTGTGAGTATTCAGTTACACATTCTATTTTCTCTTTTTCTTCCCCTATTGAAGGGCAGAGCTACACATTACATGGGATTGCTGCTGGAAGCTACCCATTCTAACCCCTTCCCACTCCACCAGCCTTCCACCCCTTAATAAGTTTTACTTGTGGGGTTTAATGTTGTTGGTCCATCATGCATGAACTTGGCCATTTGCCACTTCTAGTGGCAGTCAGATTATACTTGCTGGTGTTTCATGCTTGTGACAGCCAGAAAGTACATTCCAGTAGAAAAACTGAAGAATAGACTCTCCTTCACTGGGGATCTTCAAGCAGAGGCTTGACAAGCACCTGTTGGAGATGCTCTAGGAG
Organism: Cryptoblepharus egeriae; assembly: GCA_030015325.1. Lineage (NCBI taxonomy): Eukaryota > Metazoa > Chordata > Lepidosauria > Squamata > Scincidae > Cryptoblepharus > Cryptoblepharus egeriae. The sequence continues at coordinate 116,334,190 of JAREYC010000003.1, forward strand.
GATTTCCTACAACAGTTAGGGGTCGGACTAGATGACCTATTAGGCTCCTTCCAATTCTGTGATTCTATGAATAGAACTGAGCAGTCCAATCTTCTGTAACTCTAATTCAGAGTTTTGCTCTCACTGAACTCAAAGGTAGCTAACAATCATCAGGACTAATACTTATGGAGGAATTTCTCTATGAATTTGTCCAATCCTCCTTTAAAGCCATCACAGCAAGACACCATGATTACATCTTTCCACATTCATTGTGACAATGAATTCCACAGGCTAATAATGGGTTGTGTGAAAAGATATAGGCCTCCCCCACTTTCTGATGGTTCAGTTTTTCATCACATTTCAGTTATACCCAGAATTCAATCATTAAACTCATGCTCCTCTCATTCACCCTCTTTCTGCTGATCTGCTGGTCTCTCTCCTGCCTGAGTTCTACTTATGGAGGATGGAGATGGTATTTAGATAAATAATTTGTTTCATATTCATCAACAAGACAGAACAGTTAGCTGATGTTTCCCTTTATGCTATTCTTTCTATTTAAAATCATAAGCACTGCAGTGGGATAAGCCTGCAATCCTAATCACACCTTTCTGGAAGTAAGTACTATTGAATACAATGGGACTTACTTCTGAGTAGATATGCTTAGGATTGCATGCTTAATACTGAATACAATGGGACTTACTTCTGAGTAGATATGTTTAGCATTGCACTGTAATTCAAATGTACAAATGAAGGTAAGAATCCCCATTTCTACTTCTGGATTAACGCTATCTATGCTTGTCAAATCAGAAGTAAGTCCTATTATATTCTATGGAGCTAACTTCTAGAAACATAAGTATAGGATTGCAACCTTGGAATCAATTCCTGTGCATATCTACTCTGAATTAAAGCAGGCCTCCGTCAGTCTTGAAAGACTATGGTATCGTGCTTAGCACTGCATACGCTGCATGCGAAGCACGAAAGCCTAGGTTGGATTGTTATGGAGGATATGCTGTTACCCAAGCAGCAAATCCCCGCTCTCCATGCCACTGAATTAGTCCAATGGAAAGGCAGAGCTAATATGATTGGATCCAGCTGGCGTCGCTGAGCTGGGCTAAGGACAGGAGCGCACCCTGTCTTGTGGGGCCGACCCGGGTCTCAAACCCTGGCCTGCTGGTTAATAGGCACAGCGTCTTAACCGCTTGCGCCACCCACAGCCCCCTACACTGAATTAAGTCTTATTATAGTCAGTGGAAGTTACTCACAGATAAGTGTGGCTAAAATTGTATCCCTAGGGTGCAATCCTAACCGATTTAGGCCAGCACAACTCATTTGCTATCTGTTCCCATGGTGGCATGTGGAAGCCAGCACATATCTCTGCACTGGCCTTACGGCACTTTTGCAACACCCGCAGGCCAGCACGAGTCTTGTGCCAGGACTTATGCTGACCTAACTAGGGGTTAGAATTGCAGCCTTGGTCTATATTTATTCCACTTTTAAAAACACCAAAATGTTGAGGTTGCACATAATTAAAATCACAAAATCACACCAGGATTGTGAAGTTTAATCAAGGGAGTTTCATCTTCATGGGAGTTTCATCACCCTTGGAGCACAGTATATTGAGTGAATATAGACTGCATTAATTCTGCACTCCACAACCAATAATAGGATTCGTGAGCTTTCATGTGTAGGGAATATTTTCTAAACTTGTTTTTTCCTTTTTTGATCTGTAATCTTTGCACATTTTCCTGGGAGTAGACCCACTGAACACAATGGCACTTACTTCTGGGTTCTGCAATTGGTGTGCAAAAGGTTTATTTTATTTTAATAATACATACTAAAAAATGTTGGAATATTTTTTGGTTGTAAAATTTCCCAAATGCTGTGAACATTTTTGACATGCTTTTTCACATGGATTTTGGACCAGATGTCAAGATGTTATCAGTTGTGCTTTTTCTGTCATTTGGATTTAAGATGTTGAACTCTTCAATACCTGTTGACAATAACATGGATTCACATTGCACAGAAACGTCATCCGTCTCTGTGGCTGCTTGCTAAAATGATACTTTCTAGTCATTCTGCAATTTGATTCCTCTCTGCAGAGCAAGAGGCTGTAAATACACCTGATGCCTGCATTATTTTCTAAGGATCAGCCTAGTAAAAAGGGGGAAATTCCAAATTATCCAGCTTTTAAACTTCAGTTCTATTTGGCTCTCAGTAACAGGCCCAATGAAAAGTGCCTGAGCGTTAAGGAATTTTATGAATAACATTTTTGACATTGAGTTTATTCGCATTTAATCTTGGCTACAAATGAATTGATGGACTTGCTACCAAAAACATTTCTTGGTAAAGTAAATAAAGGATCAGTTAGACCAGGACAGCAGAACTAACAGCAAATTTCTCAGAATGTATGTTTTCTTTTTCCTCCAAAATTCCCTTTTCTGCATTCTGGTTTAGCAAGAAGGAACAACTGAATGATGACATGGGGAAATGTCAACATCTAATAGTGAGAACTGAAAGAAACCCTCTCCTAAGAGTCAACTGTACAACTCAGATACAAACAATATCTAAGCTAAATGGGAATCAGCTGATAAATGGGAGAGGTGGGCAATCCAGAAAGAATTGGACCACTTCTTCTTTGTTTATATGTGTGTGGACAGAATATAGCTCCTTAAATGTGCACCAGTCATTTATAATAGGCAACACTGTCTATGTATTTTGTTATGTAAGTGTGTGCATGCTTGTGTTCTTATGAAATAACAATGTAGATATAAACACACCAAAACATATAGAAGTTTTCCTAATTTTTCCATCAATCATTCTTTTGAGGCACAGTTGCTATTCCCCTGGTTCTAAATTGGGGAAAAAGATGAAAAAGATAAAGGAGTCCTTGTAACCCATGAAGGTGCTCCCAAATTTGAGAATGATATGTTGGGATCAAATCCTATTTTTTGTACATTTGTACTTGTTTCCTCCAATTCTTGCCCCCACCCTTACTTCTACTGGTATGTTTCTGTTAGGGTTTCTCATTACTGTTAGCAATTACCGTTTCTCTGTAAATGAAGTCGGTTGGTTTCTTCTAGTCTTGCCGCCCAGTGGGGGAGAGCACTCTTTAGAGCAGAGATTTTCAATCTTTTTTGTCTCATGGCACACTGACAAGGTACAAAAATTGTCAAGGCACACTATAAGTTTTTTTTACAATTGACAAGGCACACCATGCTTTTGGTGTGGGGCCCACATCCACCAATGACCCTGCTAAAAAATAGGTTCATATTAGGCTGCCAAGTCTAAGCACATTAATACCAAGGCTGTTGTAAAATAGTGTAACCCAGAAGAAGGTGTGAGAGTCACGATGGTTGCAATCCTAAAGACACTTTCCTAGGAATAAGACCCACTGAACACAATGGGGCTTACTTTTGAGTATGCATGGTTAGGATTGTTCTCTACATGAATTTTTTTTTAAAAAAATCTGATTCTTGAATAAGGGTTGTGCAGAATCATGTTCTTTGGTTTACATCTTCAAACTGGATATAAACTACCCACTATTTACAGTTCTTCCTAATCTCTTTATAATGCAAATCATTCTCAAGAATGAAAAAAAATCAACATATCGTAAGGATGTTTTCCACATGTGAAAAAGGGTATTGGTGTAAATTGGGTAACAGGAGTGGAAAGTCTAAACTGGCTACTGTCTATGGACATGCAGTGGACTCAGCCAAACAAATGAGATCAGAATGTCATGTTGAGTGGAGATTCAGCATGGACCAGATTTCTCTGCCAATATCATGTTCTCAAGTCAACTCCATGGGCACAGGTTGAACACATCACCAAACTGCTACAGGACAGATCTATGTAACATCCACAAATCGTTCACTTCTCAAAACATCAGTCTGTCTGGATGCTAATGGATCATCAATGGTGAAAAGACAAATAAAGAAGTTCATCTCTGCAAAAAAATATTCAGCTTTGATTGTTTGATAGCCGTGCAGTAGCCATGCAGCCATTCAGCTTTGATTGTTTGATAGCCAAGGCAGTAACCTGGATTCAAAACCATGATTAAATCTTAAATAAAGGCATGTCGTCTTCCTATGTGATGCGGTGGAGAATGAAGCCAATATTATGCATGAATCATTTGTCTTTCTTGAAGATAGAGCTAAGAATAACTACTGCATTTTAGAAGATGGTTGTATTTCCATTCCATAAAGGGAAGGAGTGCACTGCTTCATGTTATTTTCCACAGCCCTTGCAAAATATCTAGTTAAAAATATGATTCTTGTATCTCCTTTAACAAAATTATTTTCCCTCTATATAATAACTTGATGTTCAGCTAGTGGTTGGTTATGAAATAAAATGACATATTTATAATGACATATAAATGACACATTAATAACTGTGTTTGAAAACATGTGTCACACACAGATATATATATGTGTGACAGAGAACACATGTTTTTTTTTTCTTTTAAAACACAGTTGCTAATATGGATTTAATCTGAATTTGAAATCATAATCTGAATTTGAAATGATGTATGAATGAAGGGCAGCCCAATCCTAAATTGTACAGGAACAGGAAAGCCAACTGAAAGACCCCATATTCAACATGGAGTTGGGGCCAGCTGTGCTTAGCCTGGGTCAAGGGGAATTCTTTCTCCTTACCTTGGTAATGCTGCAGCAGCCCCAATGGGGCTACTTGGATCTTAACAAACTAAAAAGGTGGCACAGATCCAGGCAGCCATGATCTGGACTGCCTAGGATTGGTGATAAGAACAGGAACAACTGCCAGATCATGGCCCCTCCACTCACCCCTCACCCAACACCCAGGCACCCACATCAGCCTGACTCAGCCAGCAGAGGCTTACCTCTGTATCAGCGTAACAGGGCATGAGCCAGCCTACCTCCTCCCCAGTTATCACAGATAATCCCAGAATTGTGGCAATCTTCAGCAAGTCCAACAGACTTGCTCTGGCCTAACATGCCTTTGGGATTGCACCCCGAGTTTATTTGTGAGGAACAGATTAATTGCCAAAAGGAGAGATCCAAAAATTCAACATTGGGTAATAAATTATAAGGAAAAATTTAAATATCAGCAAACAGTGAGCAAGCGTTTTTTATCCAGACTGAAAATTAAGTAAATATCAGGAACTGAGCATGATAGGAAAGTCCCAGAGTCTATGTTTTGGAATAGGGCTGGTTTGGACAATATTCTGAACAAGCTCTCCATCACAAGGTAGGGGAGGACTATGGATCTACACATCTCTCCCCTTCCCAGATACATCCTGCTGCCATCTAAACATACAGAAGTTGCTGGTCCAAATCATCACAAATATCTGAAACAAACACTACATTGAAGTAGTATTTTTCCCCACTTGTATGGGCAGCATAGATGAATCACCTCTACCCAATCTGGGGTCAGCAGAATGATACCTCATGCATGCCTATCCCTACATCCTTACCCACCCTTCCCATGACAGGGAAGCCAACCAACCAACCTTGTGAGGCAGCTGTGCTAAAATGACCTCTGCTGCAACCAGTGCAGAAAGAAAGGCTGCTGAAGATCCCCACCAAGGGAAGGGAACATTCTTCTCCTTTTCCCTGAGGTAAGCCCCAGCATCTACTACAGGGATACTCAAGCATGAGGCAACAAACTTGTTGGCACAGGCCTGAGCATCCTCGTGTTGACACATAGGACAAGGGAGGGGAATACGTTACATAAATGTTGCAAATTTATTTAAATTTGACATTTACATTAATTTTTTCCTTACCCCGACGCAGTTTCAGAGAGATGAATTGGCTCTTCTGCCAAAATGTTTGCTCACCCCTGGTTTAGAGTATCTTCCAACTTTTGCCCCATTCCTCCAAGTAAGGAAAGTAGCCCCAGAATAGATCTATTTGATTCTGTAGCCTTTGAAGATCTATTTGATTCTGTAGCCTTCAGCCTCTGCTGAAGAATCAAAGAGTCCCATATTGGGCCACAAGGCCCAACATGGAGCTCAGGATTTAGTGCAACTCTGTTAACCCTGTCCCCTTCTGCTGTTCCATCCCTGGCCATGCCTCCTCCTGCCATTCCTCATCTCTCCACCATCTGGCGGACTAGGTGACTATAGGACAGCAGTCCACCAGCCTCCCACTGGAACTAGGCCAGTGCGAGCTTGTGCTGCGCCAGCTCTGGTGCTCAGCTCATGGTAGCCCTTGCAAAAATGTTTTACGCAATGTTTGTGTCAGTGCACACCAATAGTGGGCCAGCTCAAGATTGGGCACTTACTAGGTAAAGAGGTCAAATTATCTCCAAGTAATGTAGTAGAAAGAGGGCACTTTTCTCAGTGTGCTTCTTAACTGGTATAAGTCTAATTAACCCCCAAATCCAGAGTAGCTACGGGAGCACATAAGAGACTTTATGTGCACCTGTAGTTATTGCACCACCTAGAGAAAACCTGTGGGAAATTCATATTGGAATCCAGAGCAAGTTGTTCTTACACCAGAGCAAGGACACTCCGTAGTCACTCTGGATTTTGCCCTAAGCCTTCATAGAAGCTCCTGAGCTGCATCACAAGAAGGTCTTGCAGACATCAGAGCCTTTGTGCCCACCCATTTGTGCCCTGATGGTCCTCCTTAACATTGAATCTATAGGGCAGTTCCTGGGAACTGAAGAGCCTGCTCATAATTTCATGATTGTTATGTTGGTTGTGGTCCTCTCCCCCCATCCCCGATAATGGGCCAGCACTACTTTCTCCGATGAAAAGAGTTGTGAAGGTGAGGCAGTGTTAATGAACAGGCATACCAATTGTTGTTGAGCTTCATTTTCAGCTAAATGAGGTTGAAACTGTGTTATCTGTTGGCAGCAATGGTGCTATTAATTCAGCAGTTCTAACATTAGCAAAACTAGCAGTCGTAAATAATGTGGCATTGTGGGAATGGTTAGTTTTATTTTATTGAAAGAGTGAGAGAGAGAGACAGTACAGATAAACTACTGGTAGAATTGCTTTGATATTGCAAACTAATTGTGTGGGCTTCTCCATCCTCCCCACCAAAAATAACCCTCTAAGTTCTTAAAATGAGACTCTTGCAAAGTTAATTTATGTTGCAATAAAGGCCTGTCAGGACTTCTCATCACCTTTCAGAAAAGGATTGCTAAAATATAACAAGTTATGTATTCGGGGCCTCTCCAGTTTGTTTTTTCTCAAGTCTTTAGAGCTGTGTAAAATTAGTACGGGAGGGGAAGGTTCTAAAAATAGTAGTGGTCTAGGGCAGCTCACAGGGAGTAAAGTGAAGTACTATGGAAGATGCATGGCTGCTACAAGTAGAAGTAGCACCCTGGCCCTTCCTTTTCCCAACAGCACTGAAAAATGTGGCTTATCATCCAACTAGGTTTTCCTACTCGCAGTCTGCTTTATTGGCTACTGGTTGTTGTGGCAGGAAGCATTCAATGAGATTATCCCTACAATCCAAAGTAACTACGGGAGCACATAAGAGACATTACGTGCACCCGTAATTATGGCACCACCTAGGAAAAACCTATGGGATCCAGAGTAAATTGTTCTTACACCAGAGCAAGGACTCCCCGTAGTTACTCTGGATTGCACCCGATGTCACAGGAAGTGTGTTGTTTTGCTCAATGGTGTAGCAAGGGAGGTGCAGGGGGTGCAGTTGCACCGGGCTACAACCTTTAGGGGGACTACAAGCTGAGCTTGAAACTAGTGGCTAAAATTGTGAAAAACCATCATGTTATATATCATTGGGAAGGTAATTTAATGCAGAATGCAGTGAAACAAACTGCACTGGAATATGTATATTCTATCAAAAGTTATGGTCAATTAACCAGAAAATGAAAACACAAAAGCTGATGGAACAAAAAGTGGATTTTCTTAACTGAACTTTCACATGATAGTGATTGCTCTCAGAGCCAGTGGGATGTGTGAGCCATACATGATGCTGTATGGAAAAAATAAGGTGTTAATATAAATCAGTTCTCAATTCCATATACATATATAATAATACAGTTAACGCATGCTAACTGGGTATACAGGCACTTCTAAGTGGTGCACCTTATATTTAACAGGGAAAAAATACCCATTACTCTTTGCTCCAGCACAGTTTCCCTACCCAAGAAGGGGCACACCTTTCATATTTTTACTTCATTAAATTTAATTTTATTGTTGTAAGGGAAAAAATTTTTGAAATTAAAAAAAAATCCCAGGATGACATCAGTTCCATTTGTGACATCACTTCTGGGCAACATTTTGAGCTTTATACTAGGCTACATAATCATTAGCTAAGCCACTGGTTTCTCTCCATACTAGTGGGAGGAAATGTGCAGATGCTGTTTGTAGCGGCAGCCTCAACTAAGGGTTGTATCCTTATGATTGAGTTAGAAAAAAGAAAAAGAGCTTCATGTTATCTTTCACTTCTACTAATGGGGTAAGAGTACCTTTTTCAAGTGGGTGCTCGTCTTTTATTGAGCAAGGAGAGAATAACTGGCTCTCCTCACCCCCGCAGTGTCTTTTCCAGTGGCTTTGCTGGTATTCTTTGACATCCTTTTAGATTGTGATCCCTTTTGGGACAAGGAGACAGTAGTTATCAATATTTCATTTTCTTTGTAAACCGCTTTGTGAACTTTTTGTTGAAAAGCGATATATAAATACTGTTGTTTATTGTTGTTTTAGGTTCTAGAAATCATTTTTTTTTTTGAATGGCTAGAAAACTCAGGAATAAATACACAACAGTGGACTGATATCATAACCAAGGCTGCCCATACTTTTTGATAGGAGTGTTGCACCATCTCTCTGACACTGTGTTGACTAGAAGAAAAAAAATAGATCTATGTATCAAATTTGTGTAAATTTATATACAGTGGCGCCTCACATAAAGAACGCCTCACGTAAAGTATGTTTCATATAACAAACAAAAATTTCTCTAGGATTCTGCTTCACGTAAAGAAAGTGCTTCCCGTAAAGAACACATTCGTTGGCAGTTGGGGCAGATGCGCTGGCCGGCAGCCTGTTTAAAAAGCGTCAGGGCTGCCTAGCGCACCTGCCCATAGTGAAAGCAACACTTCCATGCTGTTCCTCCTGTGGCCGGGTGTCTGCTGGGCAGAGGGAGAGAAGAGCAGTGGAGAAGAGGGAAGCAGCTCAGGGGCAGCCAGAAGGGAGCAGGGGAGAGAGAGGCTCAGGATGGAGAGAAGGAGAAAGTGGGGAGACACTTGGAAGGTGTCTTGGATTGCAGCCTCCTAACCATGTCTACCCAGAAGTAAGCCCCATTGTGTTAAATGGGGCTTACTCACAGAAAAGTGTCTTTAGGACTGCAGCCTAAGTAGACTTCATAACCTCATGCACATTGAATGCATGTTTTGAATTCAATCCCAGTGTTCTGTCATCATTTTTACATCATTTTACATTTTTACAATTTTTATATGAATATTTTTGGGGTTGTGGAACCAATCATCTAAGTTTCCATTATTTCCTGTGGGAAAATCCGCTTCACATAAAGAATGTTTCACATAACAAACATGCCTCCAGAACAAATTAAATTTGTTACGTGAGGCATCACTGTAAATGGATATATTAGGGACAGAACTTATGAATGAATGAATTCAAATCAGTTCATAAACACTTTCTAACGCAGAGACGAGGTGCATACAGACCAGCCAGCCCTCAGAATACCCTGTGGGGGGTGAGGGAGTAGAGCACCCACCTCCAAAGTATTAAAGGGCTTGCCCAAGGGCCAGATGGTGGGGCATGTCACAAGCTGCATCTGGCCTCTGGACATCCCTGGTTTAAACTGTAGGATCAAGTTATAGTCAGCTGTGCAGAGCCATTTGTTCAAATGTGATTGACCTACATACATACATACATACATACATACATACATACATACATACAACAATAATGTCTGGTGTATTATGCTATTATTACATACGTCATGAGTATAATTTTTATAGTGGGCCAAGTTGCATTGATGGAGCTTGCTGAGGGCCGGAAGTGATTTCATTAAGCGGGACGTGGTGCATTAAGCAGTGGTCAGAAAATAATCATTTTGTTCTCATAGAGCAACTCATTAGCTGCAAATGGTTGAAAAGAAAATCATGAAATCTTGATCATATTTTGCTCTGAAAATTATCCTGCCTGCTATGCAGTTGGGACAGACCCAGATGTAAACAAATGGGGCAGCTGCTGTTATAACTGAGCCCTGAAATTCATAATTTTAAACAAGTGGTCTAACATGCTAAATATTTTCTATTATGTGTAACCTCTGTCAAAACTGCATTAACAAATTCAGTGTAACCCTACCCATACAGCTGTCCCTCCCTATAGAAATCCAGTTTGGCTGAAATGTTCAGAAATTGAGATTTTTGCACAGACTTTTGTGTTATGGTGTGGAAACTGTAACATGCAAAGAGCTGCTCTGTCCAATCGCATTTCATAACATTATTTCATCAGATGGTCTTAATTTTCTGCATGACATTATCTTTTCAAGCTGACACAAGACTGGGCTGTGATATTTGCATACTCAACTGTGCAGCTGAACTATATTCTTCCTTACGTATGGTATTTTGGGCTTTGACTTGGGGGAAATCAAACCATTAAACCCTTCCAAAGACATTTGTTCACTCTCTGAATCAATGCTGTTGCTTTCTGATATCTAGTCAAATTAGTGGAGTAAAGCATTGCATTCATTCCAATGAGGCATGTGCAGGATTGCAGGATGCTTTGAGATAAAATTGCCCTCCTATGTTGCACTAACCTCTTGAGCTCCACTCGCCCTCACTGGGTGGCAAATGAGAGTCATGTGGAATGCTTCATAGCAGCTACCCTAGCTGCCTCCACCTTTCTTTTAAGACAGTGCACCTATGACATTACTGTATCACAATCCTTCAGTGATAGTGTGAATGCATTGCACCAGTTTAAAAACGAATGGTGATCAGTGCAGCCACATCAAAGTGCTCTTTGCATTTTCAACCAATGTGCCATGGCACAATGGTGTGCTGTGGATTGCCTGCAGATGTGCCGCAGGAGTTTGGGGAAGGATCACTGTAGGGCCACTGGGGTACGCAAGTCCTGCTGTCAAATGGTGTGCAAAAAAAAAAAAAACCAACCCAAAAAACTGATGGTGTATCTTGACAATTTTAGTACTTGGAAGTTTAGTGTGAGAAGAAAAGGGTGTGAGAAGAATTGCTAGCCAAGGCTTTCTCAACCAAGTAGTGCATTGGGACATGCCTCAGGGTTCGGGGCTCTCTGATGAACTCACACTTTTATACAATGCTCAGTTTGGCCAGCCTTTGATACTGCCCCCTGGCATGTGCAAAAGAACATCCTGGTGCCATTAAATCTATATATATATATAAGAGAAAAGTAACTCACTGACTGACTGACTGACTGACTCACTGACTGACTCACTGACTCATCACCACCCTGCCAAAACCTCTGGGCCTAGATACGTGAAATTTGGGGAGGGTATTCCTTCCGTGACTGAGGGGTGCACTAAGAACCGGTTTTCGGAAATTCCAACCAGAAGGGGGTGAAAAGGGGCGCAACACGTTTTCCTCCCTATACTTTGCATTGAGAATTGCTGACTCATCAACATTCCTCCCCAACTGCTGGGCCTGAAGCATGGAATTCTGGGAGTTCCTTCTGTCACCTGAACTCCCACCAAGAACCATCTGGAGATATTTAACCCTTCAGGGGCTGAAAAGGGGGCAACGTGTTTCTGTCCTATATTTAACATGGAAGACTGACCAACATCCAGCCAATTTGGTTCTCGGACCCTGGTGCACTGGGCGGATGTTGTTCGGAGGAAGAGGTTGCACTGGCGAGGATGCTGCGCATGGGGAAAAGTGCACATGGGGAAAGTTGCACATGGGGGAAGTTGCGCATGGGGGAAGTTTAGCATGGGGGAAGTTGCACACAGGATCTGATGCGCCTGGGGGATTTGATGCGCCTTGGGGGATGATGTACCTGGGAGATGATGCACCTGGGGGGAAGTTGCACCTGGGGGAAGTTGCACATGGGGGCATGTTGCGGGCATATAGTGCACGGGGGAAGTTGCGCATGGGGAAAGTTGCGCATGAGGGAAGTTGTGCATGGGGTTGACGCACATGGGGGACTGAGCCAGATGGGTGATGTTGCATATGGGGACTTGAGGCACATGGGGGGGATGATGCACATGGGGGAAGTTGCACATGGGGAGAAGTCGCGCATGCGGAAAAGTTGCGCATGGGGGGAAGTGGCACATGGGGGCATGTTGTGCATGGGGTGTTTATGCACCATGGGGGGATGTCGTATGGGAAAATGTTACTCCCGCAATGCAGGTACGCTTTTCGCTAGTACAGTATAAAGTAGGGAAGTGGAAAATGCACAGGAAGGTGGAGAATTTCTACACAATATGCAGAATTCTCTACATAGGTGGTGGAAAGCACCAGGTTTGTTTCTGACTTTATGGAAGTTAAATAACTACACCAGATTATTGTTAACAATAATTATTGAATGAACAATGCATATGGAGTGCTCTGTTTACTCCGAAGTTTGTATCCAAATATTGATTATTATTAGTTGTCTCAGTGATGGTTCTCAGTAAATTTTATTAGACTAACAGCCCAATCCTATGTACGTCTGTGTGGGGGTTTAGTTCTAGAACACATGTGTAAGATTGCAGTGAAAAGTCAGTGAACTCACAACAGGGTATGGCATTGAAGACTCCAATCTAAACCCCTTCTTTGACCCTGGACAAGCCAATGACAACTGAAAGCATATAAATTCACTATGGGCTTCCGGGCTTTCCTGCGTACTGAAACTCATTCAAGGTCTGGGCATTTTGCTGGTACAATAATAGATGAGCAAGTCTTTGTGGCGAAAAGTGATTTTCCATCATTTCCTAATTTGTAAATGTGAACGATATTGGTCACCCAAGTAAAATGCCATTTTCCCTCTTCTATAATCCCCAGAACTGGAATTGTATCTATTTCAGAGCTCATTAAGTTTTGATAACCAAAGTGCTTAATGGCACAGAGTGGCATTCTTCCCCTGTTCTATATATGTATATTTAACATGAGACTCTTAAGGATGGTGATTCAGATGTTAAATACCAAAAAAGGGGGGAAATAACTTTTGTTCTTCCAAGCAGGAACTATTGTGCAGCTTGACAAATACTGTGTAGTTAAACTTCTGCTTTATCTGCATTCTGTGTTCATTTAAACAAGACCTTTAAAACACAGCTCCATTTTCTCCTTTTTTTCCCCCCATCACAGCTTTGCATTGTGTAGTTCTCCGTTAAGTCTCAATTAGACATGTCAGTGCAGTTTTGCAACCTTGACATGGAAAATAGTATTTTAAACAGTATGGCAAGAGGGTTTGGGATGAGATGTGCTGTTAGAGAAGCACTTCTTTAGACTGTGATGAAATGTTTTATGCTGGCACTTTCTGCAGTAGGAAGATGAGAAATTAAGGAGAGCTGTAAAATATAAAGACTTCAGATCTGCATATGATTATCCACAGTAAATTGAAGTAAATTTAGTTTATATTACTCAGAGAGTGTTTTCCAGCAGTAAAACAAGATCTGTTTCTGCTTCCATATTTTTCAAGACAAATGTGAAGGCCCTACTGAGGTCAGGGTTAGGCTTCAGTGACCTCTCTCATTTTCAGTTTTGAAGAAAGAGGAATAGTCAGGGGCACAGAGGGAAATTGAGATATTTCTTCAATCACCCAAAATGGAAAAAATGACATTTTTGTAAAGCAAATCATTAATTTGGCATTATTAATTTTTTTTTTTGCAAAGACAAGGGCCAAAGGAATGTATAGGTGCATCTTGGAACAGGGCCTCAAGAAGGACTTGGAAAACTATCTTCTCCATAGTCTATTCCATATTCTACACACCAAAACAGAACCACCCACTTCAAGAGCATGTTTGCCTCACATACAAGCTATGTTCCCAGGCATTGCCCCAGTCACACTGACAGGGGAATCGCTAGGGGGGTGCAGTGCGCACCAAGTGACTGCTGGGGGGTGGGTGACATGCACTGTGGGACCCTCAAAATACATCTTTGCAATGGTGCATCAAACCACATCATGTCGCATATCACTGGATTTGTATTGAAGAGCGCAATTCTATGCAAAAATCTATTTTGAAATATCACCTTCCTATCAAAAGCTATGGCCAAAATCTAAAAAACAAAAATATGCATTGAACTGCATTGAATGTTGTTCCCAAACAACATGCCTTCATGACCACCTTGATGTCTCCAGGAACCAGGAGACTACAGACCAATATGGCATGTTACCCAGAAGTCATTTACAGTTCCACCAACATGCAACTTCTGTCATTGGTCAAATGGTTGGATTAAGTTAGTGTGGCCCTGTAACATATGATGGGATGCAGTGTGGGCCAATGAAGTTTATGCATACTGGCATGATGCAGCGGTGACTTCTAGATCATGCGCCACATTGCCCTGAAGCTTTCAGGTCACGGTGACCTTGCAATTCATAGTTTCAGAAATTCTGCACTTGAGGATTCATGGACAATTTACAAATATCTCATATTGGCAATAGATCAGAAAATTGCATTCCTGAAAGCAATGGGGCTTATATATGAGTACATTAATAACAACAAAACATGTACTTATATACCGTTGTTCTGGCCTTCGGGTTGCTCCTCTAACTTTCTTCCAGGTGATTAATATGAGCAGGGGTTCATACACTAAGGGGTTTTACAATAAACAAAGAGTTCTGTCTTTCAAGAACACACTACTTTCCTGGTGGGTCATTTTCTGTCTTGATCATCATTCTGGCTGTTTCTTTTTTTATTATTTCTCATTCAGCTCAGCAACTTCAGTGTCTTTCTGCACAGCTTCTGTTATTCTCAAACTAGTGACTTTCATATGTTATCTTTGGGCTTAACAAAGGCGGTTACCCCAAATGCCTGCTGTAAATTTACACAGAATTGTGCTGAAAGTTTGGTGATGATGGGCACAGCATCACTCAGGGAGCATGTCTGCTGTTGCTCATCTCAAATTCAAAAATGAAGAATTTCAGTAATGACCCTGTTTTAAGATCAACCATTAAAAGGATTCCAGAAAATGTTATTTTCTGAATTACTCAGAAGTCACTTTTCAGTTGGGGAACAGATGGAAAGAAAACAGAATGGTATAGTCAGCTGTAGAGGGCATCATGTCAACACTGGGTGCCTTCAAAGCCTTGAACATATGCCAAGTTGGGGGATCTCTTGGAGCACCCGGGAGTACCATGTTACACTGCTTGTGAAATGAACCAAATTGTTAGTAATCATGGGAACAATCCTAACCACTGGCAAAGCTGGTATAGCTGTTCTGGCAAAGTTGGTAAGGGGGCTGCGTCCTGCTGTTGGGGGGCATCACAGAGGCCTCCTCAGCATAAAGGAATGCTTTTCTTTTACCTTGGAATTGCATTGCCCTTATTCCCAAGCTGGAAAATTGGTTAGGATCGCACGGAAGGTCCTTCATCAATCCTGAGAGAGAACAAATCACATTAGACAGTCTTCTCACAAAACGTCAACGGAAGCAGGAGCAAGACTTGCGCACTTTATCAACGTCACGCAGTCCCACTGGAAGTCTCACCACATTTCAGAGTCTATAGCTATGGAAAATAAATCCATTTTCTAATATCAGCTTTTCTTTTAACCTATTTGAGAATGATTTATTGTGTTAGAAAGTCAGATGATGATAAGATAGTGCTGTTTAGAGGTCATTGAAGAGTTCTTGGGAAGTTTCTCTACCAAGGTGCTGGTCTCACAATGTCAGTCCGATAAGAAAACTAACAGTTTATGTCAAAGTTGGCAAAATGAGTTTGTCTGATAAACAGTCTGCTTAGAGGGCATCAATCATACTTCTTTCTCATGCTATATTGTATTTATCATAAAATGAACTTTAGTGACTCGATATTCTTGCAGGATTGAGATCACTGCATGTTAAACGGCACAGTTAAGCATGGAAGCACAATGCACTGTGCTACCATAAGGTTTGGACATTGGCCTTTATCCTGGCTAACAATGAGAGCATTACTTCTGAGCCAGGGCAGAATCCTGCCATACTCTTTTCCAGTAAATTTATTATACTCTGATACGTAAAAGAAGAAATTGAAATACAGCAAAGAGAAAAAAGACAGATAGTGAGAATGAGTGGGAGTGAGAGAGCGAGAGAGAGAGCGAGAGAGAGAGAGAGAGAGAAAGAAGAGAAAGAAAGAAAGAGAGAAAGAAAGAAAATAGATGGGACAGAGAACGATTGTGTGAAAGAAACACTGGGAAATAAGATGGTAGAACTAGATGCACAGTATGATAAAATATCCTAAAGACTGTCCATCGTTTTGGCAAATATGTTATTTTTTTAAAGAGAATGGGCAAAAATGCAAAGTATGCATTTCAGACCCTCGAATTTTGCTGTTTCCTTTTTTTCTTCTCACAAGCATTTTCAGCTTATTCCTGTATAAATCGCTTTGCAAAATTGCCTTGAGCTGAAACAATATATCTGAGCTTGGGTTAAAAGCCTATAAGTGCTTCTCTGCTTGAACAAAGTGAAATCAGGTTACGTTAATAGAAGTATTAATTAATTTGCCCTCATTTATGCAACAGAATTAGCATTACTGAAAAGTCTTTACTGCCTTTAAGTACGCTAAATTGTGTGCGGCTTTGACGATGGAGTTACAGCCATAACACCTAGCAATGTGTCAAATACTATCGAAAATTATTGTCCAATTTGGAAACCTGAGCCATTACTTGGAAATGCTGTGGGGTGTGTTATAATGAAAATACCAATCCACATTAGCCATGGTTGCCATAAGCAAAAATCTTAATATCTTGGCCAAACCTACTTAAGGTTCACGTAATAAAGTCACATTCCTAATTTTATTAGGGATGTGCCAAGTTAAGCGCTTTGCTGGCCTTTGGAGAGATTTATGGCTTAACTTCTGCTGAATTAGTTGTGACTGACAAGGGGACATTGTTTTATAGGACGCAATTTAAATAAAAACCTGCAGGGTATTTCTGTAACGTTGTCACTTCAAGTCCAAACTGGAAGCAAGAAATGCGTATTAAGGAGGAATCGTCATTAGTTTTATGAGTGCCATCTCGTGCTGTCAAAAGCTTCCTTATAAGGTAATATACAGGGACAACTGTAATCTTTGTTCCAGCTCACTATTAAAAGCAATCTGGGTTCCTTAAAAAAATTAGGAAATTGGCTTAGAGGGGTAAGGGGGTGAGAATATTGGCATCTCCAATCAGAAATTCTTTGCTAGGTGATTATATGAAGTTGTCCCAGATGTTACAGCCCAATCTAAGTAAGTCTCCTCAAAAGTAAGTCCCATATATTCAGTGGGGCTTGGTCCTACAACCATAGGAGTGAAGCCTAGGAGTGCATAGGAGTGAATCCTTGGTCACGAAAGCAAAATTTCTAGGCAAATCTGCAGGACTCATTTCAAGCAAAGTGTTCAGTAAGTTTTGAGAAACACGAAAAAGAGTTTTAGGGAAATTTAAGCAGGGAAATGGTCAGAGACGTCTCAACAGAGTCGTGGTGAATCTAGAGGTATATGCTTGGGTCAGCAAATTTATCCTTGAGTTTTGAACAAAATGAAAAGTGTATCAAGATGGCCCACATATCCAAGGAATTTCTGTTTGACAGAGATGCTGCCACCTTATTTTTGAAAGAGAACATGTGAGATTTCTAAACAGTTCTGTACTACCTACTTATTCAGATGTCTTCGTGAACAGCAATTACTATTGATGAATTTTTACAGAAAGCACATATTATTGAAGCTCTTGTGGAACTAACTCCCATGTGACTTTTGTCATGGATCAGTTGGGACTGAATCTAGGGTGACGATTTGGCCTTTCCTACTTTTAGCCTTCTGTCCTGAAAAAAAAAAACTTTAATGTCCTCCTTTTCCTTTAGGTGAGCAGCATGTGGCTTCTTTAATGAATTAAATGAAGTAAGTTATATGTAATAGTTTAAATTTAATAATAATATAGTGTTTAAATTAAGCACGTGAAAGCAATATATATCAGTTTTCACTTTTATTTTGTCATGTCCATTTTTCTTGGATGTCCTACATTTTTTGAGGTCCTCATTTTTTGGTTATGAGGTCTCCCTGCCTGAATCCAGTGAGAATTCAGGCCAAATGATTCCTAAGCTTAGTTCACACAAGAATATACTCCACATACTTTATCTGCAGTTGATCCTGACAGCTCAATGTACAAATTGATAATTATGTGTTACCTTTTAGAGATGATGTAAAAGTTAGGTACGTATTAAAACTTTTTAGTTTGAGAGCCTGGTTCAACCATATCGCTAACCACGCAATAAACACATGCCTGTTGCACATGCCCCAAATTGATTACTGCAACAAAGAGATGCCATTCATTAGTTGGAAGGTAATGCACCAGCAAGCGACATCAGCAGATGGCACATCCACCCCTGGCCAAAGGTGATCCTAACTGATCACAATCAGTTGAAGGAAGGGGGAGGGTGACCAGATGCCCAAACCTCAAAAAGAGGACAAGTTCTTAGATTCCCCTCAGCCTGGCTTTTCCAGTGGACAGTGGCACATTTGCCTACTCATGAGTAAAGCTGCGATATTGGGCATTTTCACTTTCCCAGAGAGCTCAGTATGTATTTTTTTATTTTTAGTTTTTTGGTCGTAACATTTGTTAGGAAGGAGATATTTCAAGACCAATTTTTGCATTGGATTCTGCTCTTTAATATGAATCCAATGACATATGGCATGATGGGGAACTGCACAGCATTGCAAAGTTCCAAAATGAAGCCAAAATGGAGGACAGTGAAGTCCTTTTGGAGGACACACAAACATAAGACTAAAAAAGAGGACAAATCCAGAAAAATCCAGTCATATGGTCACCTTGCCCCTACAGTAGGGGTGGTATTCAAGGAAGCATTGAATAGCCATCAATGGGGTAGGAAAGGGGAGTGCACAGAAAAAGACATAGATGAAGTGAGAGATGCAAAGAGGGAAGAGGAATGTGAAAGGAAGATAAAGGAACAAGGATAGAAGTAATGGGAGTGACACTTAAATTAAGAAAAGCCAGAAGAATAAAAAGCTGGCTGTCCGTAGATGGTGAGGAGAACGAGATTGGAGGAAGAAGGGGGAAAATGGTAGAACTAGGTAGGAGCAGAGAACAATTGGTTGGTGGAGATGAGAACAAGTTGGATCCGACTGAAGGGAAAGATCTGGGGTAGAACCAGAGGGCCTGACCCAGGAAGGCCAGTCATTTTGGGAGCTCAGACGTGGTCCCCATCTTTGGTTCAGAATGTATGGGTTGAAGTTGCATCAGCAGGTCCTGAATCAGCAGCTAAAAAGACCTGACCTACGCTGTAATAAATATTTATTGACAGTACTGTACTGCAATGCTTCCCCTTTAAGACCTCAGAAGGTGTGGGAAACAGAAAGAAGAGCATGTCAGCCATGCCGCTGTCAAATCTAAGTAACAGGGCTATTTAAGAGCTCAAGGAAAAATAAAATACGTACGTGGTGCAACATTTAGTGTACATATTACACCCAACCCCTGAATAAAAGTTATCACATGACTACTAAACTTATGTTCTTAAGATCATTAAGTTTTATGTTCTTCAACATGTCTTGTATGGGCAGATAATAGAGCACTCATAGGTGAGGTTACCTGTCACATACATTGGATTCTGTGGCACAAACATCTTATTTTCAGTCATGTGAATCAGCCACAATTGAGGGATTGGATTACCATCATTTTTATATTTGTATGGCTGAGGCATATAGAGGGATGTACAAGGTACCAGTAGTCACCAGATTGTGGGTCTGGGACTCACCAGTGGGTTGTGACCCAATTTGTGATGGTTCATGAGTGGTCTGCAGGGGTGCCGTGGACATTTGGGGTAAAGTTTAGTGGGGCTTATGGAGGTGAGAGCCCTCTTTCAGCGGCTTGGTTAGCCTTGTCAGTGGTCCAAAATGGTATGCTTGGCAATTTTATCATCTTGTCATTGTGCCCCGAGATGTAAATGGTTGAAAATGACTTTTCTGGATGATCTTTTTATATATCACCTTCACATCACAGCACAGAAATTGAAGTGCCTATACAACCAAAGTCCTGGTTTTAGATTATCAAAGGCTTCTGTACTATTGCATACTACTGATTTGCATTAAGGGTTCGTCTCAACATTGTTGTTTGTAATCTAGAGGCCAAATTTGGCTGTGGAACTGTGAATACATTAACAGGATATGATGAAATCCACAGGGTCAAAGTACATGTTCATACCTCCCTTTAGAGTTGCCCTGCAGGAAAGCTTAAGTATTGTCACTCACCTCCAAATCCAGAGTAACTATGGGAGCATGTAAGAGACTTTACGTGCATCCGTAGTTACTGTACCACCTAGTGAAAAACTATGGGAAATTCATTTTGGAATCCAGAGTAAGTTGTTCTTACACCAGAACAAGGACTCCCCATAGTTACTCTGGATTTTGCCCTATGGAGTATTCTGATAAGCAAAACAGCATAGCGCCTGTGACAGATGCAACATGAGAAGCAGCTCACAGATTTCTGCATGGAAGTTTATCTCTCAATCACCATCACTTCCATCTAAGCTAGTGATAGCTGAAGGGGTATATGGACTGGCTTTGTACGTTCTGTTGTTCTCCATAATTGACTCTCTTTTGTTCTCAGTTCTTTCACAAGTGATGTCACCTTCAATCCTATTTTCCATTTGTATCCTGAAGTATTTGCAAAAGCCACTCTTTAAAATATATATATATACAACATGATTCTAATGTGCTAAGGAGTTCCAGGAATAACCATATAATTTCAAAATGATACTGATTTTGTTTATATGCAACATAATCTTTTACAGTGCTTAGTCTTTATTTGAAGCATTGCAAAGTGGATTTTTATGAAAGATATTATAAAGGACTCCTTGTTTCTTCATAACAGATTTGAACATTAACTGATCAGAGTTCAGATAAATAGTCTTTACTCTCCATTAAAATATTAAAAAGCCTTTGGTAAGAAACTGGCATAAAGATCCTTCATTCTTGTTTAATGAACACTTGTTGGCAAGTATAACACTTTAATAGCTTTGCAGAATGAATTTTGTGTGAGCATCCTCCATTTCCCTGTCAGACGCTTGTCCAGGTGCTGGGAATTTATTGGGGGAAGCATATTTTTACTCATTAGTTTTGTATTTGATTACAGAACAGTAAAATATGAACCACCAAGTCCCCGAGGCATAGCTGTGTACATTGAGATTAGTAATTGCATGTCATCGTGTTTTCCATTGGAATTTATATGGACAGATGGGATAGGTGCTTCTTAAGTGGGTTTAAAAGCAAAGCAAATTTGTATTTAATCTTTTTTCCAGGAGTATTTTCCCTAATGGAGGAAAGGTTAGGACAGATGATATATTTTAAGCACAGTTTTAATTTATTATTTTTCTGCCTCATTTTTTCTTTTGTTAAAGTACAAGGATTTTTGTTCGAAGAGCGAGACACACATCTATAATATGAAAACCAAATATATTCCAGTTAATATAAACAAGGAAAGGCAGGGTTGTGTAATAGACATTAGCATAAAGGTGTTTACATGGATGGATGGATGTAAATCTGTAGATAGTATTTTAATTGTAATGTGGAAGAATGCAATGGAGCCCATTCAAACATCCTGACTACAAATTACATAGCCTCTCTTTTGTTTAGATCTTTTTCTCCTTCACATTTATTTTTCACCATCCAACAGTCCTTTGAGCATGTTGATCAGAGATGACTGGGGTTATTGTGCTTCATTTTTCAAATGTGTTACATTTTCTGCAATAACGTAACAAATTTTGCTTGAAGTGTTTCGAATTTTCAAGAACCACATATGCAACAGCAATCTCATAAGGTGATCTTTGTCTTGAATTATATTTGTGGAGTTAGAGAATGCCAAGCATGCCTCAATTTATTTATCTATTTTTTGTGTGTATATATAAAAATGCTCATAAATGCAATTTCCAAAACAGAATCTAATGAGGTACTTAATAGTCACAAAACTGGCACATTTGATAATTAATGTTCCTTACTGAATTTTTGCTGATGCAGCATTGTTTAAAAGAGATGAGAAAGTTAACTGAATATTTTGCTTGATTCAACAGGGAAAATGAAAACTTTTTATGTTTGGGGGGACTACCTTTTGGCATAAAGACACTGATCACAAAAAAAGTTATTTTATATATTGATTGTCCATTCAAAATAAGGGCCAGACACATTAAAAAATGTCTTCTCCAGAAACCCACTCAATCATTTGACAGCATGCATGCTGTATTCTCTCTGCTGTGATTAGGACTACTCCTTAGTAAGGAGATATGTATGACCCTGGATACTCCTTAACCAACTGACCTGTACTTTCAGGGATCATTGTATCAACCATGGAAGATCACCATGTAAAATTATCAAGGCAGCTTCTCTTCCCCATTCAGGCCTAGAATGAGATAAAATGGGCCAATGGATGTTTTAAGACATCTGAGATATTCAGGATAGCATGAATGTGATGAGCAATGATTGCACATTACAGATTGCTGACTGGCCCTACAATCCAGAGCAACTACGGGAGCACGTAAGAGACATTATGTGTGCCCGTAGTCACTGTACCACCTAATGAAAACCTATGGGAAATTCATATTGCAATCCAGAGCAAATTGTTCTTACACCGGAGCAAGGACTTCCTGTAGTTGCTCTGGATTGTTCCCATCTAAAGCATTAAGGCTGCAATCCTAAAGACACTTTCCTGGGAGTAAGACCTATTGAACACAGTGGGGATTACTTTTGAGTAGACATGGTTAGGACTGTGCTCTTTATTGAAAGAGAAGATAATTTGGCAATGAAAATTATTCACACAATTTTCCTAAATTACACTTGTCTAAGTTTGATGGTAAAGGAAAATGGCTCATTTCCCCTGTAGTCACATATATGCTTCCAGGACCTATATCCGGAGATAAAATTCTATATGACCCACAATTTAAATAGAACCAAAACATTACTTATCAGCTCTTTCCTTCATTCTTATTGCTGAATCCAGAAAGCATAACAACGTTGATTGTTGTAGAAAACAGCGTAACTTGTAGAAAACAGCATAACTAAGGGCACAATCCAGAGTAACTACGGGGAGTCTTTGCTCTGGTGTAAGAACAATTTACTCTGGATTGCAGTGTGAATTTCCCATAGGTTTTCACTATGTGGTGCAGTAACTATGGGTGTATGTAATGTCTCTTATGTGCTCCTGTAGTTACTCTGGATTGTAGGGTAATTCTAATAAGACTACAAAACCTCAAATGTTATCTACAGACATCAAATCGAAATAACAGACTTCATTCAATATGAGGATATATCTTAGTCACAAAAACTTGGCAAATGTTCCCTACAGCAGCTGCAGTATTCTGTAATATTTATTAATATAGTGGAGCCATTAGTTCTTGGGAGAAAATGTTCTCTTCGGTGAAGTCTGAAAGGGCGGGGGCTAAAAATGGCCCCCATATTACCTTAATTCAAACTATTGTTTTGGTTTTGCAGATCTAGGGATTGACATATAGCCCCCCTCACAGTTCTGGTCCAAAATAAATGTTTCTAAAGTATTAGAAACTTTAAGGAGGTTCTGGAGGCAAAAATTGTGTCTGCTTCTGGGGAAACAGATTTTTCAGTCACTACTCTCTTTAAAGCAATAGTACTTCATTACATACTAGTGTTATTTTAAAATAAGACTATGGTGGAAAACAAGTGGTTGACAGTATCTGGTTACCAGGAGTGCCATAGGATATCAACGAATTTCAAAATGGTCCCCATTCTATCCCCTCCCGAAAACCACCCAATTGCCCTACTTTTGCTAATAAAGGAGGAGTGTGACTCTTACCCCCTCTTATCCCTTCTTTAGAGTCCCTAAATAAAACAGCACATTTATATTTATTTATGGGATTTATATTTATTTGGGATATATACATTTATTTATGGGATTTATACTGTCTTTCCTATGCTAAAGCAAATGCCCAAGGCGGCTTACAAAACTTTTATTCTCTTGTCCTCACAACAACCTTATGTGGTAGGTAAGGCCAAGAGTGAGGGGGGATTTGAACCTGGAAGTTCCAGTTCTGATTCCTCCTCTCTAACCCACCATCCTGCTGCAACCACTCCCACGATACATCCACACTTCCTTGGTCATTTAAAAGGATTATAAAAAAGGAAAGAGGGAAAGAAGCAGGCTGAATGCCTCTTATTCAGGAGAACAGGTGTGAGTTGAAAGCAGAGTTAGGTGTGGATCATCTTCCACTGCTCTGCTGAAAGGTAAAGGATTTACAATGCAATCCTAAGCACATCTGCTCAAAAGTAAATCCCATTGTGTTCAATAGTACTTACACCCAGAAAAGTATGGTTAGGATTGCAGCCATAGGGCAAAATCCAGAGTAACTACAGGGAGTCTTTGCTCCAGTGTAAGAACAACTTACAGGGATTCTGATATGAATTTCCCATAGGTTTTCACTGGGTGGTGCAGTAACTACGGGTGCAGGTAAAGTCTCTTATGTGCTCCCGTAGTTACTCTGGATTGGGGGGTTAGTAACCTTAGTTAGTAACCTTAGTAACCTTAGTATGTTTCATTTCACACAGGTAATAGTCTTCAAACCGTACTGTCAGAGGACAAGCCCCCTCCTTACTCACCCAGGTCCCAGACGGGGCGGAGCAGCGGTCCAGGGGGCAGAGGAGACGGGCCGGGAGAGCGGGGAGACAAGAGGGGGAAGCCCCGTGGGGGAACCCCCAGAGGAAGAGGCAAGACTCCTGTGGGCAGCTAGCAGAGGTGAGGGAAGCACTGCCTGGAGGTGAGGGAAGCAGGCTTCAGAGCGAGGTCGCGCTCCCAGCCCTTCAGGGCGAGTGCGCACCCACGGCGTCTTGCTGGAGGGACCAGAGGAGCCCCCAGGGTCCCAGTGCCAGCCCCCGGGCCGACGAGGGAGGACCGGGGGAAAGCAAGCTGCCGTGGGTAACCCCAGGAGAAGTGACCATCTGAGTCAGGGTGCTGGGAGGGAGAGACACTAGCCCAGGGAAGAGAAAGAAGACAACCTCAGTGAGAGGGGAGGGCACCAGGGAAGAGGGCTGGAGAAAGGAGATCAGTTGGCAAGGGTTAAGGGACCAGGGAGGCTGGAGGGATCCACCCAGGGAGGTGTGCTGCAGACAAAGAGGGGCAAAACGCCAAGGATGAGGGTGGAGCATCCTAGGCCGGAGAAGGTCCGGACCTGTATGTGAGAACGCTGTGTGTGAGGGAGTACAGCGCAGGGGCCTGACCCCCCTCCCTATTACCACTGAGGCATTTTGCTACCAGAGACTGCAAAGCCTGCCTGGGTGGACCATTGGCCAACCTCTGTACGCCAAACAGGGGTGTGTCTTGAGGGGAATCAGGGGCCTGGGCCCGCTCAACTCCACACATGCAAAAATGCTCTTTGGAGAATAGTTCATTTTGGAAACTTTTCTCTCTCTCTCTGTAACCTTTTTCTTTGCAATTTATCTCTGCCTGAAGATCAGAAGTGGATGCCATTCATTATCACTTCAAGTAGTAAATCAGTTTCTCATTTATGAAAGGAATGTTTGTCTTGAATCCCTTTATTCCCCCTTTTGGCTTGCCAGAGGGCTATTGCAGATGGTATTGAAATCATAAGAATAATTCGAGTATTACTCCAACAACAAAATATTTGAAAATGTATAACCTTGTGGGTTTTGTTTGGTTTTATTTTTTATTTTTTTTTCAAAGAAGAAAGAGGCCATGAATAACTATGAAGTCACATTGCTGCTTTGACTGTGATGATTCCCCCATTTTTCCTGTGCCTCTCTCTCTCTCTCTCTCTCTCTCTCTCTCTCTCTCTCTCTCTCTCTCTCTCTCTCTCTCTCTCTCTCTCTCTTCCTCTGACTGTAAAAGCATGCATTCAGATTCTTCCTTTAAAGTCAAGGCAATGTGCTGATTGACTGTACTGACATAATTGTGTTAATGACAAGACACTGAGGCTACATTGTTAGATACGTCACTTAGCATCACTATTTATTTGGTTCACTTCTGCCAAGCCTGACTTATACTTTTTATACATTGTGGTTTCAGTCAGTCACTTAAAGTGCTTCGTTGTTGAAATAACATTCTTTGCTTTTTCTTCTTTTTCTTCTTGGTTTTTTTTTAAGTCTTTTAGCGGCAGTTCAAGAGAAGAAAGTCTCCCCCAGCATCATTAAACAGAGTTCAAAGTTTCTCCTCGCTGGAAGACTCTGAGCAGGAGCACTTAGAGAATGAATTCTTTAATCTGCAGCATGATTAGCAAAGGGAGGGGTTGTTACTTTTTTTGCATCCAAGCCCAGTTTTAACTCTAGTTAATGGCTATAATTCTTTTTCTAATCTACCAAAGTTCCCCATCTTTCTTCCTTTGGTTTTTTTTTTTTTTTGGTATTTTTTCTTTAGGTTATTTTATTTTCTTTGTTAATCTTCGGTGGTTCCTGCCTTGAACTGTTGAAATGTCACTGTCTCCTATTTACCAGAAAGGAATTTAATTGGAAATGCAGGCGTTAAGGGCATGGGAGTTAAGCTACAAGTGGGCAGTGTTCCTGCTTAGATACTGTTTACCTTCAGTCACTCTCTATGAAACTGCGTGACACTTTGTCATTGTGAAACTCTTTCTGAGGCTAATTGATAGGATATAATACACAAAACGCCACCATTTAAATAATATCGAGCTGGTGACATGATGCATTAACCGAGAGGGAATCCAAAGTTAAGGGTAGCACTTCATTTTCCTGGCTCAATGCATGCCAAGAAAAAAAAGGGGGTGTGGGAATAAGAGGCCCTAGGGATAAATTGATATGAAAATATGAACACTTCAGAAATGTGTTTGGAATACAGCAGTTGATGGACAAAGTCTGTGGTAGAGACTGAGGCAGACTGAGGCTGGAGCACATTGCCTTCCTCTACCAGTGTAGGTTAGGACTGGGCTGTTATTTATCCATGTATTTATTTCATGAAGTACTATTTCACCTTTCCTGTAATCACAGCTTAAAGTTGTAAAGAGTAAAATGCGCAAAGGGATATTTTTAATGTCATGTCCTCTTCTATTTAGCAGGGGTCCCTCTTCAACCCAGTGCTTTCCAGCAGTGTTTTCCAGTGCCCATTGCTAGAGTCTCTTCTGCATGTCTTTCTGCAACTTTTGGGGACAGGAAAGCATTGATTGATTGCTATGTAAACCACTTTGTGAACTACTGTTTGTTGAAAGGCGATATATAAATATTGTTAATAATAATTATAATTATGCCAAAAGCTACTCACATCCAAAAACTGGTGGGATCAGTCTAGATAGTCTAGAATGAACAGGCCAAAATCTGTGGGACTTCCATATTCAAACTGACCACCAACATAATACACCAGACATCACCAGGGTTGAGGAAAAACAGGTCTGGATTATTGACAGTGAAATACCCATAGATCGTTGGCTTCAAAAGAAAGAACATGTATAAGGACTTACAAACAGAAATTCAAAGAATCTGGGAAAAGAAGACCACTGTTATTCCAATAACAATAGATGTTCTTGGAGCAATTCCATCAAACCTCCAGGAACATCTAAACTTAATGGGCCTCCAAAAGATCAGTTACAAAAAGCAGCGCTCCTGTGAACTTCACACATAATGAGATGATACCTTTGTGATTCCTTGTTCCTTGGAAAGGAAACGAATTACAGTAGAGCCAGTTCCAGTCAAACACCTTGTGTCTGTGATATACAATATAATAATAATAATAATAATAATAATAATAATAATAATAATAATAAAGAGAACTAGGCTACGGTGAGTCGAGGTGGCTGAGTGGTTAAAGACGCTGTGCTTCTCACCCTGAAGGTCAGCAGGTCAGAGGTTCAAGACCAATGTACTGCATGATGGAGTGAGCTCCCATTACTTTCCAGATCCTGCCATCATACCAGTTTGAAAACATGTAAATGCAAGTAGATAAATAGGTACTACTTCAGTGGGAAGGGAAGTGTTTCATGCATCTTTGGCATTTAGTAATGTTGTCCACATGACCATGGAGATTTCTTCAGACAATACTGACTCTTTGGCCTTGCAACAGGGATTAGCATCTCCCTTACAGTTGCTCATGATTAGCACGACAACCTGCAAAGGACACCTTTACCTAAAATACTGTACAGAATAAAACACTGTAATACATATTCCACTCAAAATATGAATTAATTCCTATGAATATTTGTTACATTGAGATATGGTGCTATAATTTTTAAGATTAAATATGTTCAGATTAATTTCAATATTGTAATGAGTTACTTTAATTTTTGTTCATGGGAATGTTTGTTCCTTTACATTGTAATTACAAAATTATTTTAGGAATAGAAACTAATTTTAAAACATTTTAAAAAAACACAAATACATCACTTTATCCTCCCAACCCCGCAACATTTCCCATAAAATAATGAGAAATTAATAGTGAAGAGAGGAAAGGAGCAATAAAAAAGAGCAAGTTAATATGAAGAGGAAAGTTTATGAGGTTTGGCACCTTCTATTATTTGAATAGAAAAAGAGTCTGTAAAGTGATTTTTCCACTGAAATTTCATTTTTAGTCCTTTTATGAAGCTGTATCTGTTTATTCTTGCTAAATGTTTTCTGGTTTCCCCTCCTTGCTTTTCATTTAGATGCATTTAATTTTGGATTTGTTTGCTTTAAAGATGGAAGCTTTTAAAAACCTGGCTAGTTATTTACTTTGGGTTCAATATCCTTCATGCAGAAACGACAGTTATATTTTCTCCCGGGACAAAAAAAATGGATTAATTTTTCAATTTTTTGAATAAGGGGTTCATGCCAAAGATGAAAGGAAAAAATAATTGTGCATCAGCCATATTAAACATTGGCCATTAGAAAGGAAATTGGAATGTGTCATATTAAATATCTTTAGAGCAGGAGGAAAAAGTTGAGGAGTTGAAGCTTCCAAAAAGCACATTACCCCAGACAGACGCAAATAAAGAGCCGGACAAAAGTGCTGGATTGAGGGCCACTTTTATTAACTATTTAACATATTAAAATTAAACAGGGACTGCTCTAGAATAGGTCTAAGGGGATGCGGCTTTCCGCATAGTTCCCCATGCAAATGTTAGAGTTGGTTCAGGGCATTCCCTGCCTGGCTCAGGGCATTCCTTGAATAGAGTTCAAGGATGCCCATCTTTGCCAACCCGAAGGTCAAGGTAGCTGGACGCGCAGCCGCCGGCTGTCCGGCCAGAAACTGTGCCTAGGTTTCCCATCCAGGTAAGGGGGTTCATCAGACTTACACCTGGAGCCGGACGAGCATCACAGGGAGCTTCCTCACCCCCAAACCCTTGCTACCTAAGGCTGCACACCGATGGCCTATCCTGCGTACTCCGCACGACTCCTGCCAAAAGTGACCGGGCTTAAAAGCCAATTAGAGTTAACTCTCTCCCTTGTACAGCTCAGGGTAGGCAAAAAAGAATGCCACCAAAAGCCAATCAGGTGGCATCCAAAAAATTCCTACCCGGCCCCGAAGCGACCAGCTAATCCTAAGCTGCACTACAGGGAGGGAGGGTGGGGGACACTTGCTGGAGCCCGACTGAGCTTCCCCAGGCAGAACAAGCCCGGTAATAGCCGGGCCCTTCAGCAGCCAATGGCTGCAATGCATTTTGCCCAGGCTCTGCAGCAGTGTGCAGAAGGGTAAAGTGAGCCAGTGCTGCAATCCACACCATCTCCATTCTACAGTAAGTAAGGAGTCTTTGGTTTAGTGGAAGTATCTTGAGGAACCAAGGTTTAATTAAGTTAAATTTATCAAGGCCTAGGATATTTTGAGAGTCTGACTCGGGACTCTTAATGACTTAGGGTGCAATCCTGAGTAACTACGGGGAGTCCTTGCTCCGGTGTAAGAACAATTTGCTCTGGATTGCAATATGAATTTCCCACAGGTTTTCACTAGGTGGTGCAGTAACTTCGGGTGCACGTAATGTCTCTTACGTGCACCCATAGTTACTCTGTATTGTAGGGTTAAGGCAAAGTTGTTGACCATTTACCCTAGACACTCCTTCATGTTTCAGGAAATTTGAAGTGCCAGACTCATATAGCTGAATATAAATGTCTGCCATGAGTTCATGAGATTCACGGTTTCTCATGATTGTTTAGATTGTGGGGCAGTTTTCATTCTGAACTCTGCTATTTGAATCTTTCTGTTACAAATTTTGCTGTCTGAAAAATATTTTTAATCTGCCAACCTCACATTTTGAAAGCATGTAAATGCAAGTAGATAAATAGTATGGATCCGATGGGAAGGTAACAGTGCCTTTGGCGTTTTGCCATGCTGGCCACTTGATCATTGGGATGTCTTTGGACCATTGCTGGACTTGTAACATGGATCAGCACCACCCTTAGAGTCGGTCACAACTATCAGGGCAACCTGCTGGGGACTCCTTTACCTTTACCTTATGAGTTTTTACTGGAATTGCAGGTGCTGTCTGATTAATTGCACAGATTATACAATTATAATGATCACACAAAATTCTGTTTTATCAAATGAGGTGCTGAAAAGGTAGGAAGGGATCCATAATTGTTGTGGTGAATCTCAGGAGGCCTGGAAACAAACCGGCAACCACTTCAGATCCCATTAAAGCCGGGTTTTACATAAAGATTGGGTTGCTCGACCATGAGAAAAGGAAAATCTAATATATAACACTGGAATTGGCCTTCAGGACCACTTCTACAACAATTAAAATGCAATGGTACTCATGAGAGTTAAAACCAAAGAGCAGATATTTAGTAATAGACTGAGAGTACAATACTAACCTTGGCCAGCACAACTCATTAGTCTTCCCATTCCTTTGATGATGTAGGGAGGCAAGTGAATGTCTGTGCTCTTGCCTGACCCTTCCCCAGGAGTGATTCAGAAGTGCCTTACAGCACCTTTTTGACACCCCCAGTCCAACAAGGGACTTGTGCTGGGGCTTAGGCTGGCCTAATTGGGGATTAGGATTGCAGCCTAAACTGGTATCCTTTAATATCTGACAGTTTGATGCTGTCTGCTTAATAGATCACATGGGTACTGTTGACAGAGAGAGAATAACAAAAAAGTGTATGTTGCACAGGGAAATTCAGATAGGAAGCTTTGCATGACGTATGTGTATTCAAAAGTTAAATATAGTTATAGTTAAGAAAGTATTTATAGGAAAGGATGGAAGTGGATTTATTTGCTTGTCTGTATAGCCAAGTACATGTCTTCTCTTCAAGAGGTGGGAGAAGGAACAAACTCTTAATATTCTGGGTAACCAAAGATCATGCAGAATATGTGCTCACAATACATGCTGGGTAACCAAAGAGCACGCAGAATACTTGCACTTCAGAATACAAGGAGAGCCTGTGTCCCTCTACCACTATTTAACTCAGCAATCTTCAACCACTGTGCCATGGCACACTGGTGTGACATAAATGGTCTGTAGGTGTGTTGCAGGAGTTTGGAGGTAATAATTTATTAGAGGGCCACTAGAAAGGGTGACTTGAAAAGTATTCCCATAATGACCCATTTCAACTCAAGTTGCAGGGGGCAGAGACTCTAGTCTTGATGAACGAAGCCACACTTGGTTGTCCTAAAACTGGTGCCTTGTGGGGGGCGGGGGGAGATTGTGTGTCTTGAGTCTTGACCATCTTAGCACCTTGTTATTGCTCCGAGGGATGCAAATCACTGATCTAACTAGCCTCATTGCCACCTCCACCTTCAGGAACAGGTGCAGTAACACAACATTCCCCCAAATCCAGAGTAACTATGGGAGCAAGTAAGATACTTTATGTGCACCCATAGTTATTGCACCACCTAGTGAAAACCTATTGGAATCCATATTGGAATCCAGAGTAAGCTGTTCTTACCAGAGCACGACTCCCCATCTGGATTTTGCCGTAGCCACATATTTCAACAGTTACATCTATGCTTTCTTTTCATGCTTATCTTGGATGGCCAGAAATAGCAAAGCACTCCTTATTGTCAGAACAATCTGGGTTGTGCTGTATTCCTGTTTCTTCCATATCTTGTATAAGCCAGGCTGGAACTGGTTCATAAAGCTGAGCTACTATTGAGACATTAACTGCGCTACAAGTACAACTTATCTAGTAAGTAAGCAAGCTTAAGCCAGCTGTCAGAACAATATACCACCAGCCTCAAAAATTTGCTATCTGGAGAGTGGGCCATGACAGAATTGTGATCTTGTTTGGATAGGTCAAGATGACAAATATACATCTGTACCAGCCCAGAAGAAAACTCACAAACAACATTAAATAGAGACCTAATATTTTCTAAACCTGATGCTGTATGTGATAGTCTAGCATGATGTTCTTAGCTCATTGTACCATGAGCCTATTTTACTAGAAGCTTGTTTTAAGGGCTGGATTACCAATGAGGATCTCTACACCAAGAATGGGGCTTCAAAAGATCTTGATGCATCTGTTTTCAGAACTATTTGTACCAAAAAGTGAAGTATGAACTCAGTCTAGTCAAACACTTCAGTCTAATTCAGATCCCTTCTAACTGGGCATGAGGCACTTTTTCAAGTGGATTCTCCTCGTTTATTTAGCCGAAGAAAAATAAGGCCTATATCCTAAAGTGAAATTAGACCCCTTGCTCCGAAGCAGTTAAGATGACTTTCTGTGAGCCTTTTTGGGTCACAGAACCAGTCGTTATTTTTCTCTGTAAGCCTCTTTACATACGTAAGAAGAGACTCTGCTGGATCAGACCAAAGGCCCATCCAGTCCACCTTCCTGTAGCTCACAGAGGCCCACCAGATGCTTCAGGGAGCACACAAGGCAAAAAGACATCCCTACATCTGGCATTTTGATATTGCCTGTATTTATCTACATAAATCCATACCCATCATGGCTTGTAACCTGTTGTCATGGCTATGGGCAAAATCCAGAGCAGTTATAGGTCCACGCAGTTATGTCACCCTCTAGTGTTATCTTATGGAAAGTCATCTTAACTACTCTGGAGCAAAGGGCATAATTTGACTTTAGGATATGGGCCTACGTATAGTAATTGGCCCTTTCTTCTGCCACTGGTCCAGGTTCTTCAAAATACCTCTCAAAAAGTCTTCCTGGGCTAAGCCCTCTAATACTATAAGCAGCAAAAGGCAACATTAGCACCCTAAACTTCCCCAGAATGAAGTGGAATAGAGTGAATTAACTCCAGAAACAGACCAACAAGTTACCATCTTCAAAGCATACAGCATTTAAAATAAATTTTACTGAGCCACTCACTTCCACAGACATTACAACTAAAATGCAGAAGACTGAGAAGCTACCAATCCTTCCTACCAGCCAGGCCCTCCTGATCCCCATGGTTTTTATTCCCCAGCTGAGGCCTACTCCTTGCTTTATGAGATAATGATAAAACCATTTAAAACATTCTCTCTTTCACCTTTCTTACAAATGTACAGAACACACATATGGGGGGTTGTGAAGCTGGTACAATCCAGCTTCACTACAACTTTGATGGTCTTTTCCTCTAGGAATTTGTGAATTCTTTGTTGAAAAGTGATATTATATGTTGATGATGATCTTCCACTAGCCTCAGTGGAATACATTTAATGAATTTCTAGAAGATCAAAAGCCTTGCTGAGTCAACCACAAAGGTCTACTACAGTTCCCCACAGTGAATAACACAGGCTCAAATCCTAACCAACTTTTCCACACTGACACAGCCATGCCATTGGGGCATGTGCTGTTTCCAGTGGTAGAGGAAAGTCACAGAGACCTCCTCATGATAAGGGATTTTTTTTTCCTTACCTTGGATCCATATTTTCCTTACCTTGGTTCTGGAAAGTTGGTTAGGATTGCACCCCAAAGAAGGTAACAACCAGTTATGAAGACAACAGCCCTTTCTTGATAGGGCTCCTCAGAAAGTGTTTAACAGGGCACAATCCAGAGTAACTATGGGCAGTCCATGCTCCGGTGGAAGAACAATTTGCTCTGGATTGCAATTTGAATGTCCTATAGGTTTTCACTAGGTGGTGCAGTAACTACGGGTACACGTAACGTCTCTACATGCTCCCATAGTTTCTCTGGATTGTAGTAGGGTTTGGCTCCATGTCAGTGGCTCTAGATAGGGTTCCCATAATTCTCTTCCACAAAATTTGGACAGGACCCTCTGATCCATTTGCCAGTATATTAACAAATTGTCCCTGTTTCTCAGGACATTTGGCAACCCTAGCACTTGAGCACATGGCACTAGACCCGTTGTAGCAGATCTGAAATATCAAAGCAGGACATTGGAAGTGGTGGATATCTCAGATGTTCCATTTTGCATTCCATGACAGAAGAAAACTGGCATAAAAAATATAAATGCAATCCTAACCAGTTCGACCAGCCTAATTCACATGGTTTATCTTTCTGTGGTTGTGTGGGGAGGCAAGCGCATGTCTGTGCAGTGGAATAACCCTCCCCCAGGAGTGGTCCAGAAGTGTCTTATGCACTTTTGTGACACCCCTAGGCCAGCACCGGACTTGTGCCGGGACTAGTGCCAACCTAACCAGGGGTTAGGACTGTACTGTTGAAATTCCTGTTCTATTTACTTGAACATGTTCAGACGTTGAACTGCAGGCTAAACAGCACCAGCTGCCAAAAGCTATAGCAAAGGTTTTGTGCTGCTTCCAAAAGGTCAGTATCCTCAAGCTCATATGTTGGAAAGAACTCTATCGTGGTAGGGCTGGTTCAAACACTGTGTTATTGCAGAGGCACAGAAAATGCTGTCATTGTAGTTGAGATTGCAAAGTAGGTGTGGTACCATTTCTAATCCGTTTCCACCAGATTTCATGGTAGTTGCAATAGACTGCTCCTGGCAGTTGGTGTGGCTTATAGGAATGTATAATAATTGTGTGGTGGGGTTTTTTCCCCCTCTTTGTTTCCCTGTTACTGCCAAGCAGGATTTACTACAATTGGCCAAAGGCAATTCTAGCCAAGCCCTACTCAGGATTCTTACTCAGAAGGAGTAAGGCTGGAGTTCATTGAGATCAAGTGAAGACAATGGGGCTTACTTCAAAGTAGACATGCACAGAATTGCCAGTAAGTCACTGTTTGAGAATGAGCCTTGAGGCACAAGTGTTGCTTTTGTGAAAGCTTTCTTTTGATTACAAAGGAACGGAATTGTTCTGTTAGCTTTCCAATTAGTCCCTATATAATTAGCCATATTTGTTCCTATTCAATCATGCTAATACAGGCACAGCACCAGAGGGGCCAGTTCTGGGGAGTAGCCATGGCCTTGTAGTGGGAGTTCTGACATGTGCACACTGACTCATTCTTTTAGGGTACAATCCTAACCTAGGCTGGCACAACTCATCAGTCTTTCCATACCCGTGGTGATGTCGGGAGGCAAGCGCATGTCTGTGTACTGGCCTAACCCTCCCCGCAGGAGTGGTCCAGAACTGCCTTAAAGCACTTTTGTGACACCCCCAGGCCAGTATATGACTTGTGCTGGGCCTTATGACAGCCTAACTAGGAATTAGGATTGCAGCCTTGGTCAGCCATCTCCAGTGAATTGCTCTCTTGGGTTTCCTTTTTCCTTACTGTTTGCACATCCTCTACTTGGATGTCATCAGTCTTTCAGTCTGGTGTTGTTTCTTCCTCCTTCCTGGAGTAGTCTGATGATGCTCCAGTTTCGCCCACAATCTCTCTTTGCATTAGCCTTTCTTGTCTCTAATCCAGGCTTCAGTCTTTACTCCCAGTTAGGCCAGACACAAGTCCTGAGGGTCCTGAGGGTGTCCTGAGGGTGTCACAAAATTGCCATAAAACACTTCTGTGTCACTCCTGGGAGCGGGGGTTAGCTCAGTGCACAGACCTATACTGGTCTCTCTACACCACCATAGAAACAGAGAAGTACCACTGGAAGTAACTGGCAGTTACATAATTGCCAGTTACTTCTGGGTTGGGAGGCAAGATGCAACATAACAAACACCAGCTCAGGGTGCACAGGGAGGCTTTTGTGAGCATGGAAAATAATGCTTTGGAACACTGCTTGCCAAGCTTCTTGCCACTGTTTGTTTCATCGCATTCCTGGTCTCACTGCCAAGTGGCAGATGTCCACAGACCTGTGAGTACCACTAGACATCATCTCAAGTATTTCTAGTGGTGCCCATACCACTTGTTGAGAAACACTTTTCTAGTTGGTCAAAATTCAGGTTGGTCAGTAAGTGAGCCAAATTTAGCTTGGGGGAAGGTTTTGCTGGAATTATAATTAAACTAGCAAAAGGCATACCCGCATTGCGGGAGTAAAATTCCCCCGTTTGCCATCCCCCCATATTCATCAACCCACCATGGATAACTTTCCCCCAGGCGTAACAACCCCCCATGCGCAACTTCCCCCATGCACATCAACCCGCCATGCTCAACTTCACCCATGCGCATCAACCCAGCATGCACAAGTTACCCCATGCGCAACTTCCCCCCATGCACATCAGCCCCCATGCACAACTTCCCCATGCGCATCAACCCCCAATGCACAACTTCCCCCATATGCATCAAACCCCATGCGCAACTTTCCCCCATGCGCAACTTTCCCCATACGCAACTTCTCCATGCGCAACTTCCCCCATGTGCAACTTCCCCCCATGTGCAACTTCACCCCATGCGCAACTTCCCCCATGCACAACTTTTCTCCATGCGCAACTTTCCTCCATGCGCAACTTTCCCCCATATGTGACTTCCCCCTATGCGCAACTTCCCCCATGCGCAACTTCCCCCATGCGCAATTTTCCTCCCATGCACAACTTTCCTCCCATACGCAACTTCCCCCATGCGCAACTTCATCCATGCACAACTTTCCCCATGCGCAACTTCCTCCGTGTGCAACTTTCCCCCGTGCGCAACTTTCCCCCGTGCGCATCATCCCCCCACGCGCATCATCCCCATGCGCAAATTCCCCCATGCGCAACTTCCCCAAATGTGCAATTTCCTCCCATGCGCAACTTTCCTCCCATGTGCAATTTTCCCCATACACAACTTCCCCTATGCGCAACTTTCCCCTATGCGCAACTTCCCCCATGCACAACTTCCCCCATGCGCAACTTCCCATATGCGCAATTTTCCTCCCATGCGCAACTTTCCTCCCATATGCAACTTCCCCCATGCACAATTTTCGCCACGCGCAACTTCCCCCAGGCGCAACTTCACCCCATGCACAACTTCCCCCATGCACAACTTTCCTCCATGCGCAACTTTCCCCCATACGCGACTTCCCCTATGCGCAACTTCCCCCTATGAGCAACTTCCCCCCATGCGCAACTTTCCCATGCGCAATTTTCCTCCCATGTGCAACTTTCCTCCCATACGCAACTTCCCCCATGCGCAACTTCATCCATGGACAACTTTCCCCATGCGCAACTTTCCTCCGTGCGCAACTTTCCTCCGTGCGCAACTTTCCCCATGCGCAACTTTCCCCCGTGCGCATCATCCCCCCATGCGCATCATCCCCATGCGCAAATTCCCCCAGGCGCAACTTCCCCCAGGCGCAACTTCCCATATGCGCAATTTTCCTCCCATGCGCAACTTTCCTCCCATATGCAACTTCCCCCATGTGCAACTTCCCCCATGTGCAACTTTCCCCATGCACAACTTCCTCCGTGCGCAACTTTCCCCCATGCGCAACTTTCCCCATGCACAACTTTCCCCCGTGCGCATCATCCCCCATGCGCATCATCCCCCCATGCGCAACTTCCCCATGCGCAACTTCCCCGAATGCGCAATTTCCTCCCATGCACAACTTTCCTCCCATGTGCAATTTTCCCCATACGCAACTTCCCCATGTGCATCATCCCCCCATGCACAACTTTCCCCCATGCGCAACTTTCCTCCAAGCGCAACTTCCCTCCATGCGTAACTTCCTCCCATGGGCAACTTTCCCCCATGTGCAATTCCCCCATGTGCAACTTTCCCCATGCACAACTTCCCTCATGCGCAACTTCCCCCCTGCGCAACTTCCTCCCATGCGCAACTTTCCTCCCATGCACAACTTCCTCCCATGCGCAACTTTCCCCATGTGCAACTTTCCTCCATGCGCAACTTTCCTCCATGTGCAACTTCCTCCCATGCGCAATTTTCCTCCCATATGCAACTTCCTCCTGTGCAACTTTCCTACATGCGCAACTTTCCTACATGCGCAACTTCCCCCATGCGCAATTTCCCCTCATGCGCCATTTTCCCTCATGTGCAGCATCCTCGCCAGCGCAACCTCTTCCTCCGAACAACATCCCCCAGTGCACCAGGGTCTGAGCACCAAATTGGCTGGATGTTGTTCAGTCTCCCATGTTAAGTGTAGAACAAAAACACGTTGCCCCCTTTTCAGCCCCTGAAGGGTTAATTTCTCCAGATGGTTCTTGGTGGGAGTTCAGGTGACAGAAGGAACTCCCAGAATTCCATGCTTCAGGCCCAGCAGTTGGGGCGGAATGTTGATGAGTCAGCAATTCTCAATGCAAAGTATAGGGAGGAAAACACGTTGCGCCCCTTTTCACCCCCTTCTGGTTCATGTGATTTCCCCACCCATTTCGCTTTGTTGGCTGCTGGAGTGGAATGGGGGGAAAATGTACATTGTCAGGAAGTTGCGCCCCTTTTCACCCCCTTCCGGTTGGAATTTCAGGAAACTGGTTCTTAGTGCACCCCTCCCTCACGGAATGAACACCCACCCCAAATTTCACGCTTCTAGGCCCAGTAGTTTTGGCAGGGAGGTGATGAGTGGGTGAGTCAGTCAGTCAGTCAGTCAGTCAGTCAGTGACTTTTCTCTTTTATATATATAGATTATAAGAACTCCAAATTGCCCAGGTTGTTGTGATTAGTTTAACGCTCTTTTATTGTATTAAAAAAAACTGCCATGGGATCTTTAACATCATCATCATCATGTTTATTTGTATTAAGCTAAAAGCCATTACAAAAGTATGTACAGGTAAAATTCACTATATAGAGAATAAGTAAAATACATAAAATATGTACAATGAATCAAATGAGGCCCTCAGTTTTTTTGTGGGTATAGCAAATAGAGACACTTTATAAGTTATATTCGGATTACAGTCTGTCAACAAAAGTCAACCTTCTCAGAATTGGAATAAGAGCATAAGCTCAATAAAATTTCCATAAGAAATTTCTCCCTAGGTTGAATGTACAGTGGACAAGTAAGAATATAGTAGGATTCAGTGATGGGATTCAAATAAATTAACAACCGATTCTTGGCCATATAAGCAATGTAAGTTTTTATTTTTAAATTTTTAAAAAATCTGGTCAGTAAAACTGTGTTCTCTTAATGAGAGAGTATGGGCACAATCCTGAGTAACTACGGGGAGTCCTTGCTCCGGTGTAAGAACAATTTGCTCTGGATTGCAATATGAATTTCCCATAGGTTTTTACTAGGTGGTGCAGTAACTATGGGTATACGTAATGTCTCTTATGTGCTCCCGTAGTTACTCTGGATTGTAGGGTATGTTTCTTTAAAGCAAAAAAAAGTATTGATGACAGATCTACTGTGAAAACTACATGGTGGTGACATTACTACCTTAGGAATATATTATTTTCATAGTTGCCTTATGCCTGCATTCGGAATAATTCCATTAACATTTGTGCGCTTTTCATGTATATATAATGTATATAAAATCAACTGCATTCATCAAAACACGTTTGTTCTTGATAGGCTGAACTGTTCATCCCATAAATCTTATCATCGGTAGCATGCTAACCACTCACTGGGGTAAGAGGCACGTTCGAAGGGGTGTTTCTCATCTATCTAATGGAGGGATGAGCACCCCAGCGTCTCTTCCAGTGGCTGATGGCTTTGCATTTTTTTAAATACTGTAAACCCTCTGGGACAGGGAACCATCTTTTTATGGTGCTATGTAAACCTCTTTGTACACTTTTTTGTTGAACACCAGTACGCAAATATTTTTAATAATACCAGTGTTCCTGTTTGCTGGAACTCAACACAATACACTGCACAATTCTAAATTGTTCTGGAGCAGGCAGGTTGACATGCCTGCACTGCATCCAGTGTTTGGTTGAGGCTGCTGCGGCAATACCACAAGGCAAGGGGAAACTTTCCCCCTCACCCCGTTCTCCCAGGTAGAGCTCAACAGCCCCAATGGGTCTACTTGGTACAGCACTGCTCACCCGCAGGACCAACCTCTGCCACCTTCTCGTCCTCCACTCCCTCAGACATAGGCTGAACTTGGCCAGCATGGAGGTTCTGCTCAATGCAGCCTCTGTAGGCTGGTGCGCCTCTACTTGCTGGTGCACCTTGCACCCAGGATGGCACAAATGTGCTTTAAGGACCTTGAGCTGTTATTGTGCAATCCTATGTGCAAATCTTATATACAGTATATATATATTTGCTCTGCAGGAAGCCCCACTCTGTTCTGTGGGGCTTTCTCTCAGGGGAGCATGTGTAAGGTTGCTCTACACTATTTTCCCACTCAGTCAAAATTAACTTTATTAGTCTAAAGGTTGCAGTATTACTAAAAATAATGAAGAAGGCATTAACTCAGAACTACTGTACTAGTATTTTGTTGGTTGGTCAGTGCAATCCAAATATCTCTACTCAGAAGTAAGTCCCATTGTGTTCAATTTCAATAGTACTTATTCCCAAGAAACAGTGGTTAGCCAGTGGAAACCTCCAATGCATTTTACACTTACAAAAGAGTAATGCTCATTGAATTAAATGGAGTTTATTTTTGGGTAGAGAACCCCAGGGTTTTGTTGTAAACTTGATAGACTACCTTTTTTCTTACCACAATTGAAAGAGTACCTAATGGAATGTTGTGAAGTCCCAGCAGCAATATATTCAAAAAAGAAAACAATTTTAAAAATAGATCTAAAATACTCTTATTGATATTGGAAAATAGACGTCAAAGAATGGTAGCAGAATTATCAACTGTTTTAAACAAATCTTGGC
The DNA here is from genome assembly GCA_030015325.1 of Cryptoblepharus egeriae. Lineage (NCBI taxonomy): Eukaryota > Metazoa > Chordata > Lepidosauria > Squamata > Scincidae > Cryptoblepharus > Cryptoblepharus egeriae. Next base: position 116,375,097 of record JAREYC010000003.1, read on the forward strand.
ATACATCAGTCTTAAAAGACTATCAGCCAAATCCAGAGTAACTATGTGAACACGTAAGAGACATTACGTGCACCCGTAGTTACTGCACCACCTAGTGAAATTCTATGGGAAATTTGTATTGCAATCCTGAGTAAATTGTTCGTACACCGGAGCAAGGACTTCCCCTAGTTGCTCTGGATTTTGCCCTATGGCATTGTGCTCGACGCTGCATGCGAAGCACAAAGGCCTGGGTAGATTGATATGGAGGATAGGCTGTTACCCAAGCAGCAAATCCACCCTCTCCACGCCACTGAAATAGTCCAATGGAACAGCAGAGTTGGTTCCAGCTGTGTCACAGAGCTGGGCTAAGGACAGGAGCTCACCCTGTCTTGTGGGGACCCAGGTCTTGAACCCTGGCCTGCTGGTTAGTAGGCACAGCGTCTTAACCACCTGCACCACACCTGGCAATGGAGAAAAGAGTGGCTTGGTGAACTTTCCCAGAGGCAATTTCATAATAGCGATGCTATAGAAACAAAGGCCCTATTCTAAGCGCTCTCTGTTTTCACATTCCAAAAGGATGAAACCCAAAATATTGCTGTTCATAATATGCAGGAAGTTTGGGTTCACAACTTTCTCAAGGTTGGCCTGGAGCCTCCAAAAATCAGTATCAATCTACAAGTGACTATTGAACATGATCCTGAAGATTTAAATAGGTCCACCTTGGCTTCAAGACAAAATCCACAAAAATCCACAGGAATAGCTTCAGCCAGAGTTGGCCATTCTAGGGAGGTTAAAAAAAGCCTCCATCAGTCTTGAAAGTATGATATCGTGCTTGGTGCTGCATACGCTGCATGAGAAGCACGAAAGCCTGGGTTGGATTGTTATGGAGGATAGGCTGTTACCCAAGCAGCAAATCCTCCCTCCATGCTCCACGCCACTGAATTAGTCCAATGGAAAGGCAGAGCCAATACGATTGGCTCCAGCTGCGTCACAGAGCTGGGCTAAGGACAGGAGCTCACCCTGTCTTGTGGGGCCGACCCAGGTCTCGAACCCTGGCCTGCTGGTTAACAGGCACAGTGTCTTAACCGCTTGCGCCACCCACAGCCAGAGGTTACTTGCATCCTAAATGAGACAATAAAAATAAAATGTACCCTCAGAAATATGAGGCCTGGCAATTATGCGTAAATCAGTTCCCAAAATTCAGGTCTATTCTCCTGTGGCATACTGGTCTATACAAAGTTGGGGTGCTTTTGTTCTAGGAAGGCTAGACAGCATGACTTTAAGAAGGCTCTTAAAGTCTTGCTTTTTAGGACAGCAGCTCAATCTCCATTACCTTTTTCCACTCCTTTCCTCCATTCATATTGTCACTCCATAATTAACCACATAACATCATGAGGAGCCACGTTATAAAATCAGGAGACCTCACTTCTTGAATCTCGTTTAAGGGTACCTCTAACCTGGCCACTTGGTTCCTAGTGTCAATCCTTACCACACATTCCTGGGAATAAATGGTTGAACACAATGAGACATACTATTGAACACAATGAGACATACTTCTTAGGACATGCTTAGGATTGCACTGTAAGTGGTCAAAGAGGAATTATGTTGCTAATACTCTCTCTTCCCTTCAAAACATAATCCTGGTTTGCAATGGGTAGGGAATAGTGCAGGTTCTGGATCAGTACGATCCACTGTGCCGTTGCTACTGCCTCTCTTCTCATAATTGAAAGAATGTGTGACATATGAAATTGTACAGGTGTATTTCACAAAGCATCTTTTGTGGCCTACGCACAAAATGGTAAGTGTGATGATCAGAAATAAAAAGGTATAAGACAATCTGTGGCTAAATTATGTACTTAATGTTGATCTTAAGCTGGAAGACATGTCTTTGGAAATGCTCTGAGACACTTTGTTTTAGAAGAGAAAACCGCACACTGAACAGCTTTCCTCCTTTATATTCCAATGAGATTTGGTAGTTTACTCAGAGCTGCAGTACAAAAGCATTTACGGTTCATGTTATATTAATACTGTGACTTGATTATCAAAAACCATTACTCTTGGTTATCTTGTGGAGGTTGAACCAAGCTGCTATAAGTCAGACTGACTACCCGAACAGTGTGTGTTTTGTTTTTATGATAACAGCATTCTAAATGTAAAAGTGCATTTGTAAAATTATGTTCCTGGGCTGCATTCATTATAAATGGGATGTGCTCACACTTTTCTGCACATGCACACACATAAATAAACAAGTTCCTATAACGTTGAGCACAATCCTAACCATGTCTGCTCAGAAGTAAGACCCATGTGTTCAAAATTTTACTTGTGGCCAAAAACTCGGGCCTGATGTGCATAGTCTTTTAAATTCTTTGTTCCTTTCACCCTCCGCAGATGAACAAGAGACTTTCTTGCTTTCTTTCCTTTTCTGTTGTGTTTTGGTGTTGTTTTTTCTCTCTGTTTTCGATATGCCTCATGGCTCCTTTTTTATTGTGATGATACTGTATTATATACCATAGCATGTCCCCATGGTGGAAAATGATTGTTTCCGAGTTCTTCATGGATTACATGCATTTAAGATTTGTTTACAATCATGATTGCATTTGTCGTAACCTCTAATGCTAATGCTATTGTGGTTGACTTTTTAATTTAGTCTCCCTTACTGTGATACTTTCATGGGGCTTGTTTGTATTTGTTTGAGAGGAAGAAAGCAAGACTAATAAACTGTGGACCCAGGCCTAATAATAATGTCCTTGTCTTAGAGATCTGTTTTATTAAAGCATGCCACTCTGGGAGAGAGTAAAAGAACTATGTTGGATCCCTGCTGTCCAGGACATCTGGGGAAAGATTACTTCCTGCTTCAAACTTTCTGTGCAAACAAAAAATGATTAGAAAAAAAAACTATGTGCAGAACTCCCATGGCCATCTAAATTTCCTCATTTATTTAAATTTATTCCCTGTTTCCTATTTCTTATGGGGTCAGTACAGTCCTGTGTAAACAGGATTGTTTGTTCAAAATTTTGATTCAAAGAAAAAGGAGAAGGTTTTCTTTTGTCCACTCATCCCCCAAGAAATACAAGAAGCATAGCCGGAGGTTTGAAACTGGGCCATATATATTAGGATTAATCCCAATTAGCAAGCTATGGCAAACCCTGCAGTGGGTCCGATGTTCACATAGTCTTCCTCACTTTAGTGTGGGCACATACCCTGTGGGTAAGTTACCTAGTGGGTATGTCACATACACTGTGGGTTCATCAACCCCAAGTCACCTAGTCTCTGGAAATTCCCACCTCCGACACTTGTTTACATTGGGATTTACACCAAACCCTATCTGTTCTTCCTACCCTCCACTATATGGAGTTGCCATAATTCTCTTCCACAAAATTGGGACAGGACTCTCTCTTCCCTTTGCTGGTATGTGAACACAATCCCCCAAAATTGGGACTGTCCCAGAGTCTTTAAGCATTGCCAATATACCCTACAGTCCAGAGATGTAAGAGGCACTTACTCTGGATTGCTCTATGCATTTGCCATAGGTGGCACCCTAACTACATTGGTGTAAAAGTTTCTGTAGTTACTCTGGATTGTAGCCATTCTCTAGTAGCCATGAGCCAGATCATTAAGTGGCCTTAGATGAAACACTGAGGTATAAGCAGGGGTTGTGGTGGTTGTGAGTGAACATATATGCTCCATGTCAAGCTGTTGGTTGAGGTGATCACCATAGTCCAAAGGGGAAAAAATTAATTAACTTGAATGGTTTTGCTTACTAGTCAATTCATCCCTGAGTCAAAGAATGGAAGTGCTGCTATCCTACTTTTCATGGTCAACACACAACTTAGTCCTTACCCCGGGTAACATGGCTGAGGCAAAATGGGACTACCCAGATCTGCACCAATTAAATAGGTGGCTGGGCTAGTTCAGGCCTTCAAAGAGAGATTAGGATCCAGCCAAAGTGCCATATCTTGGAACCAGCCCCCTACCAGGCCCACCCACCATCTGCCCTCACCCTGCCCTAGAATGCTCCAGTTCCCCCCTCCCCTCCCCCACACCTTCCCCAGAACCCAATGCCAGCCTGACTCAGCCAGCACAAACTTAGCCAGCATGAACTCACTTGTCCGAGTGCTTGCTCCAATATTGGAACACTGGTGCAGTCCTTTAGCCAGACTTCCCAACCCTCAAGAAGGTATAAGTGTGCATTATGGCACATTTGCAACACTCTCAACCTGGTGCTGGACTAAGAGCAACCCTTTATTGCACACTTGCACATCATGCAAGAGGGGGAGCAGAACCCAGGACCAGGAAGTTATAGTACTCAAAGTGGGGGTCTGGACCCCCTTGGGTGTTGTGACCTCAGGTCAAAGGGGTCACAAGAGGGTGAGATCTGCCAACTTGGAATCTGACACAATGAACCCAATGGGACTTACTTCTGAGTAGACATCAAGGAGCTCTGGAATCACGGTGATATCACATAAAGTAAAACCTTGGATTGAGAGTAACTTGGATTGAGAACGTTTTGCAAACATTTCTAATTAATAAACTTTTATAAATAATAACGAAAAATAAATAAACTTAATAAATAAAACTTTTTCATTTAAACAGGCTTATGATCGTTCTTCCTAAATAAGTTAATTTTATTGCTATCTGCCTGTTTTTAATCTGGGTTTTTAACTGCCTCTTTTTATCTGGCTGTTTTTAACCTGGGTTTTTATTGTCCTATATTTTTAATAGTGTTTTAGTTGTCTTTAATTGTATTTGTTCCATCTGGTTTTAATTCTTTTAAAAATAGAGCAATTTTATTTTTCTATATATTTTTAGCCACCTTGGGTTTCCTTTTCTAAGGAATGAAGTAAATCAAATAAATATAAATAATAAATTTTGACTTGCAATACAAGCAATATCTTATAAAACAAGCAAAAAAATTGGCAATCCACCAGGACCTACTCAGCCTCTTCTGAGAGAACAGCCTATGCGTGTCTACTTTGAAATAAGCCTAATAAAGTCAATGGGGCTCACTTCAGTGTAAGAAGGGCAATGGAAAGGAGCCTGAGAGACCTAGCCTTGCATGTCTACTCTAAAGCAACCTCTATTATAATCTGGGGGCACACTCCTGTGTAATGGGAGGGCAGATTGTAGCCTAAGACCTGAGAGACGGAGTGTAGGTCATTTTTTATTTTTCTTTATATTTGTATTTTCTTTATTATTTTGTATCATATTACAGTAATGTGATCATTTTTATATGAATATTTTTGGGTTGTGGAACAAATCGTCTGAGTTTCCATTATTTCTTATGGGAAAATTTGCTTTGATATACAAGCTTTTGGATTACAAGCATGCTTCTGCAATGAAATATGTTAAATCAAGGTACCACTGTACTGGTAAGTTTGGCAGAGGGTCCCAGACAGATTTTTAAGTTTGAAAGAGGGTCCCAGCTGAAATGTACGAGTACCACTGGTATAGCCCTGGGTATAGCCCCAGGGCGGGAAGGGGTGGGACCTGAGGGAATGAGTCCCCAGCACATGAAGCCTACTGGAGGCAATGATGAGAGAGACTAGCAGCTGGAGGAAGCTGGCTAGCCTGAGATTGGAGAGTCAGGCAGCAGTAAGAGCACAGGTGAAGCAACCTCCTTCCCCTGCATCCTATCTGAAGCCTCAAAGCTTGGGCAGGCGGTGCTGGACTGTAGCCGTCCAGAGTCCCACCACATTCTCTCTTCCAGCCCAGACCAGGGAACACACTGTACTAACCAGTCATTTACAGCTTGATCTTATGTGCATCTATTCAGAAGTTCCATTATAGTCAGTGGGGCTTACTTACAGGTAAATGTGGATAGGTTTGCATTCCTAGTGGTTTATATCAGAACTTATGGAGAACTTGCATGTTTGATGAGAAGTTATTGAGAACTTGCTGTTAATCACTTCATTATCCATGCAAATCATAAATGCAAACTGTGTCTTATCATAAAATCAGCAATGAGGCCATTTCGAAGCAGTCTAAGGAAGAGATTATTGTGGCCCAACTTTTTCCTCTGCTTCTGCCTCCTTGTTTAATGACTTGGTGTTCAGTTACAATGTTTTCCTCATTGGCATTTGTTCTTTTATCATAGTCTTTCATTAAAATGATCCAGCATCAATGAGTTAAGGTGAACTCAATGGCTTCTCAAGTACTCAGAATGTAGCTAGATTATGCACACCACTGCAATACTAGTTTGATTGGATAGTAGTTTGATTGGGGAGAGGGGAGGGGGAGACAGCAATAAAGTTTTGAAATTGTTCATCAGTCCATGATTCAAATAACTGCAATGCTTTCCCTTATGCATAAATCTAACTTCTAGTGATTATAATGCATAGCATTGGCAATATTTATTTAGATTTTTAACTGCTGTATTCCCAAAGGCTCAGAGCAGGTAATATCATTTGGAAAAAAAACAAGTAACTCAAAAGGAACAAAGGCACACTTGATGATCTAATATCATAAATAATGTCATTGAAAGATCACCCTGTTCATTTCCAGCCATCCAGTGTTTGGTCAACATTTGTACAGTTGCATGTAGAAAATTTTCACCTGGACATTTAATGGAAGGAAGGTCTAAAACTAAAGAGATACAGATAAGGGGAATCTAATCTCATGCACGGTGACCTCTGTTTTTTAACTTTTTAATTTTATTTGCTTTTAAATAAGTAAATAAGTAAATATATAAATAAATAAATAGCACAACCCCATACACATTTACACAAACATATATTCTATGGAACTCCCAATAATTTCACTTGGTCAGAATTTAATTACTATAATTCTATCCCATTCAACTAATCCATCCATCTCCCACCCTTCCCCGGCCATGTTGAGCACTCACATTTTACACATAAGCAGGGAAACAAGCTAAAAAAGAGGACATGTTATGGAAAAAGAGGACGTAATGGCCATCCTGCATGTAAGATAGTCTGTAGTCTATCTGTAGTCAGAGGCATACTATATATGTAGAACGATGTGTCTTGTGCCATGGGCGCATACATGCTGATGGACACAAGTGTGCCCACTCACCTAGCACTTCCTCCAACTCCAGCGCCATTTCATGCCAGCTGGAGAACACTTCCCGGCTGGCTCAGAAGGATATGTATGTGGTTCCAGCTGAGCCATGCATGCGTCCTTCTTTGCCATCTGGAGAACAATCCCCAGCTGGCTACAAAGAGCATGTGCATTGCTCAATAGTTGAGTCCCACATGCGCCCTTCTGCAACAGCTGGAGAATGCTCCCTGGACAGCTCAGAATGGCATGTGTGTGGTTTCAGCTGAGCTACATATGTGCCCTTCTGAACAAGCTGGGGAATGCGGCTAATTCAGAAGGGCGCGTGTGTGACTCAGCTGTTGAGCCATGCACATGCTCTTTGCAGCCAACTGGAGAAATCCTCAGGCTGTGCTCTTCCCAGCCGGCTAG